>CM057347.1:313884739-315175929 GCA_030015575.1 Agapanthus africanus | reverse complement strand
TACTTGTGTGGTTGTGATTCCGCCGATTGGTGAAGAGCTAGCTCCCGCTTGGGGATGCCTATATATATATATATATATATATATATATATATATATATATATATATATAGGCATCCCCAAGCGGGAGCTAGCTCTTCACCAATCGGCGGAATCACAACCACACAAGTAAGCGATAAATATACGACGCCCAACGGCGATTATTAACATAGAAGAAATAAGTAAAACAAGGCATCAAAAACCTTAAAAGAAGCGAACATACACCCATCGCTCTAAGTCTCTCAACATATAGTGTGTCTAGGTCTACTAATATACAAAGTCTAGTTTCTGATTGATGGAGTTAATCTAGATACAACATAAATAATAATACAAGAATGGGCACGATCCAATGTGTCCCATCTATCCAAGCAAACACCCTGAAGGAACTGTGTGCCAGCGATACCGTTACTGATCCAAGCCGTCGGACCTGCAAGAAAACTGTAGCACAACGGGGTGAGTTGCCAACTTGTGAGTAGAAAACATCAGCAGGTAGAAATCGAATAAACAACGATTCCTAGGTCATACTGTAACATGAAGGTAATACTATGATATCTAGGGTGTTCATGAATGCATACGTATCAACAATATAATCGATGCCATTGACAACATGTAAAAGATCAAATGTCTGAAATCATGTGCCTGTATGTATGAGGAAAATAAACCAACGTGTGTCCATCAACGACACATCAACATCATGGAAACTAAGTGTCCAATATCGACACTCGAAAACATCATGAAATCCGTGTCCAGCATCGACACGTAAATCCTCATATCTCAGGCTCCGTCAGTCCGGATCGGCCCATGGGCTCCGTCAGTCCGGGTCGGCCCATATCCATCTGATCTCATGACCACGGTCGGTATCCTCCGGATATCCGCCGTACCAAACTATCACCGGTAGGTAGTGATGCCTATATATATATATATATATATATATATATATATATATATTGCTTGCATGTGGTTTTGGATAAAAATATACAAGAGAGGTATTTTAAAGACGAAAAATGTTTTTCAACTATTGTATAATCCACTTGCATTTTCATATATCATTACATATGCATTTTAAAGGAAAACTCGATTTCATTATACCTTATATTAAAAACTTCACCTCTATTATTTTTCCCTAAAAAGGTTTAGATTTCTGGGCTTTGGCTTACTTGAATTAGGTGGGGTCCTATAGACTTCACATGATTCAAGTGCTAGTCGCGTGCTTTTCTCTGGGTCGTGACAAAGTTGGTATCAGAGCGTTAGGTTTAACCTTGGTTTAAGTTTAGGCTTGACCTTACGGAACTTAGACTTGACTGAGAGGGTACTAGACCCTATCTTTCGTCGCGTAGGTTGACCTTGATTGATGGAGTAGGTAGCTTGAGTAGAGTGACGTACCGTGTGTATGTTCCGTAACATACTTACGACACGCTACTCCGCTTAAGTGACCTTAAGATGTACATTACTTAAGATCCTCGATTCCATTCGTTCCTATGATCATACTCATATTGATTTCATTCTTTCCTATGATCATATACCCATTTCGGACCTGTCAATTCTTTTCGTTTCTTTGATCTATCTTCATCGATACCTGCTTGAGGTTCCTGTCACCAGGATGTTAAGCGCAGTTAGAGCTGCTGCTAGAGTTATGGTCAGAGCGAGCTAATCACGGATGAGGACTGACCATGGTGTTTTCTGGTGACATAGAGACGTATCGGTATAGTATTTGTGTTGAGATCTCTCGTTTGAGGCGAGTGTTAAGATTTGTACCGGATGATCAGGCCATTGATAGCGTCTGCTAGATTGAGAAAACTGTTGATGTACAGCCTACCCTAGAGGTCGCAATGTTGTCTACCTTCAGACAGATGACCCAGCTGATTGCTGAGATTTGACAGGATGTCGCCTCCAAAGTTTATAAGCTGAAACCACTGGAGCTTCCAGACAGAGATGTGACATAAGACCGCTAGTCCATCTTGGATAGAGTGACGGAGATGATTCGTCTAATTGATGCACCGACGCAGGCTTACTTAAGTTGAAGAATTCTAGTTTGAAGGATTTTACTCAGATCTAGGGTAAATCGATCAAGAGAGGATATTGTTAGTTGGATGCTTCGATGTGAGATCAGTAAGTTGACCAGCTTCAGATAGAAGGACCTCACTCAGATGCGTTGTGAGTTGATCGAGAACGAACGAATGAAGCGTATTCCTCCAATAGATTGGACGAGTTCCCGAAGATGTTTTCTGCTATATATCTTCCACAGAGTGGCGTAGATACCCCGAGTTCGTATTTCGAGTCCTTGTGAGAGCATCCGGATTGACTGTAGCCGAGAACGAATTGCCGTACTTAGCCAGTTATAAGATGACGTCAAAGTGGACGATAATGAAGATGAGTGGAACTATAGGTACGTGCGAGATATTAACGAACTGTTGTTACGCTCCGTTGACGCCAGAGGAGTGATATGTATGCAGAGGCGTTAGAAACGGCCAATTTCCAGAGGAAAAGTTGTGCTAAGGACCCAGCTGTTCGGTTTTGAGAAAAAGATTAAGTATAGAGTGCCAACCTCCGTGCAGTTCAGCATAGGTGAGATCGGAAGAGACCTAAGTAGGTTCTTTCCATGACACCGCAGCGATAAAGATTTGCACATAGGATCAGTTGTATCGCGCATATTCAGAAGGCCAGATGCCGCCATCAGTAACGTGTTGTTTGCGAGGGGTCATACTAATTGGCCAGGAGATGATCAGAGGAGTACCAGAACGGAACTGTCTATCATTACACCTGACCGGGCCGACGAGAAGAAAGATTATGGGATTGGTGATCCACAGAGAAAACAAGGACCTAGAGACTGAAGACGCCATACCGTGAGCAGGAAGAAAGTAGATGTTCTTGCTCTGCCTGCTTTGGGCGCACCGGGTTTTTTCAATATTGAAGGAGGTTTACCTCAATGTCAGTTATTGCGATTGCATTTTGTGATCCGAGTATCACATTTTATTCTCTTGGACTGCGAGTTTTGATGATCCGAATTCGTGATATTTATTTTCATGCACCATGGTTGCACCTGCTGGATATTTACATTTTTGTGCACGGTTATTGCACTCGATTTATATATTATACACCGTTACATTAGTTTATGATTTGTGCATATCTATTGCACTTGATATCGATTTTGTGCCTTGGCTGCACATGTTTATGATTTCATGGATTTCGATGCAGTCGATTTGATTTCGTGCATGTTGTATGCACTTGACTTTGACTTATGCACTCGGTATAACTTACATGTGCTTACAAGTGCATTGATATGGATTTTGTGCACGCAGTTGCACACGCTTATGATTTTAATACACCTTGGCACGCTCGGTGTTGTTTTTGTGCGCATTTTATATATTGATGAGTTTTCGGGCACCTAGTGCACCTGAGATTATGTTTTCGTACATTGTTGCACTAGATCTATGTTTTCGGGCACCGTTGCACTTGATCTTCATTTTCGTGCACTTTACTGCACTAGATGTTTTATGCGGGGACCTGATGCACTTGATTTGGATTTTTGCATATATTGGGCGCATGGTATGAGATTTTGTGCACACCGGATGCACTTGATTGAAATTTTTATTCATGCATATTAGTTGCACTAGGTTGAGAATTTCGTGCACTCTAGATGCACTTGATATTGTTGTCGTGCACACCCGTTGCACTTGACAGATGTTTTCGTGCACTACCCGTTGCACTTAGTTTGGCTTTTGTGCACATTTATGACACTTATATTTGGCTTTGATTTCCGTGCGCACCAAACGCACATAATATTGGATACGCCTTTTGAGGTTGAGTTTTGCTCTTAGGCATTATATTTTGATGTTGGGTACTATATTATATAGTAGCCGAGCATGACTGATCTGAGGACAGTACCTGAGTACTTTTGCATGCATAAAAAGGTTACCAAGAGGTTTTCAAAAAGGAGCTATAGTATCGCTATTTCCTACGTGTCCGTGAGTGACACGAACTTTTACAAGGAGAACCTTTTGGGATATTTCAAAAGGCGGGATGTATATTTTGAGCAAAAGTTATATGAACATATATTCACTACTTTACAAATAAGCGTCTGCCACTTATACTATGAGTTACGCATCGCACGGAGATTCGAGAAAGAGATTTTGCATGTGATTCATTTAGCTTCTAAATTAGTTTTAAAGGGATGCGTACTATATACGTAGTACGATTTTGACTATAGTATTTGAATTTTTCAGCGGTGAATTTCGAGATTTGTATTTCCATTATAACTTCAGTGATTGCATGATACTTGACGGAGTTTGATTTTGAGTTTTGCACTCGTTTTTATACGCATTCGATGCGCTATGGTATTTCTGAGTATTCCATGATTTCGGAGCCCCATGAATTAAACTGATTATTGAAATGTTTTAGTATTTGGGGGTTTAAATTTAAATTCGGGGACCGAATTTATTTAAGGGGGGAAGATTGAAACATTTCAGAAAAATAAAATATTATTTTTGGAATTTAAATAATAAAATAATATATTTCACGAAAACTATTCGATTTGCGAATAGGGGTTTTTCGTAAAATGGTATAATTATATACCGATAGTTTGGAAAATATTTGGAAAATTAATATGAATTATTGTTTTCGAAAGAATTTATGCGACTTGGATATTTTATAAATATTTATACAATCATTTGTATGTGAGTTATTACTAAACTCGATTAATATTTCACTAATCATGCATTAATCTTGTTATGTATATTACATGCAACATTACATGTTGCAATACTTGTCCATACTTGATGACCATGGCTTTGTTTGTTCTAAATAGTTTTGTTTTCTTTTTTGTTTTAAAAAAGAAAAAGAAAAAGAAAAGGGGAAGATATTTAAATCGAGAGGGGAACAAAGGGGTATGGGCTAGGTGAGAGAGAGAGAGAGAGGTTATACTCACCATGGTTTTTTTCTTTCCTCCTTCATTCTCATTTGTTCTTCTTCTCCTTCTCCTTCATCCCTCCACCTCCTCTTCCATCATATACCACCCAACAAACCATCACAAAACCTTATACCCCCTTCACAAAAAGTATTTCTCACATCACTACAAACACCATGGACCAATCAAGTTGGAACTTTGAGCTCTTGGGGAAACTCAAGAATTTTCTTCAGTTGCAAATGAGGTATAGTCCTACACTTCTGGTCTTGTTATTAGTTTTCTTTATGTCCTATATTAGTTTAGAGTTAAACCGATATGGTTTGGTGATCTTAGAATTTCCAAGATGAAGTTTAAGGTATATTATGAGTTGTGATGACGTAATTGAGTGTATTTAGTGACCACATCCCCTGTAGTGTCAATATTATGGACCAAACCAGAGACAAAACCCCAAGACTTAAACTTTAGAATTCTCCCGTGTCGGTTTTCTTCGATTTGTAATGCTCAGATGGAATCTGGAGCAACTTGGGGTCCCTATAAGAAAAACAAACAGGTACATTGACCTAATAGGACCACTAGAAGACCACCACATGAGATCGATAAATACGATAAGATTGAGATAGATGTGTTATGAGATCAGTAAGATATGATGTACGAGACTATAGATCCGTACCCCTCATTGATGAATAGAACGATAGAATCCTTATTCTGTTTGATGTCACCGTACGATAGATTACCGTACATGATGAGTCTTACCGGATGATTGATCCACGCTCGTGATTTGAGGATGATGAACGAGAATATTGGCATATCGGATGCTATGAGGCGGGATCGCCGACGTAATGATGCCACCTGAACCACACTTATTTCCAAAACTGACAAATCGTATGCATCTTTTAAATGGAAATCTCAAGGGTCGCTACGGATTTTCAAATGGTATCTTTTTCTCAAAACACCGTAGCCCCACTTTCAAAACTACGATTCGCATCTTTTAAAACTGACTGTATGGTTCATGTGTAGATGTATACCTTATTATAGTTCATGTTTATATTGGATTATCCCTCATGAGATACGTGTTATATTTCCGGTATTTACCGGTTTATGATATCGTCTGCTAGTACACCTGCACTATTATCGATGATGCGCATGTTACACTTACACAGAATTGCCGGCTCACGCATTCATCATCGGTAATTGTTATGCCACTTGCACAGTAGAACTGCCATATCATGATATTATTCTTAACCGTAAAAGTACAATCTTTGTTCAGCACTATCATAGGACATGCTTGCATGATATTCTTGATATTCTCACATTACTGTTCAATATTTGTATACATCGTACTTTATGGTTATATGCATTGAGATGCTGTTTTCATAAGATTTCTGGATTGGAGAACCGCAGTTATATTTCAAAAGAAATTATAAATTGTTTTAAAACGCAGTTTCTCGTGATGTGATTTCGAGGCGTCCACCATGAGTTTTCTCGGTTCTGAGATTTTTTTCGAGACCTGATTCGAGAAGTTGGATGATCCGTCTGTGGGTACATGGTGGACCCGGTAAGGTACCCCGGGGCAATAAGCTCGAGATGTAGACGATGAGCCTGGCAGGGGAACACTACCTACCGGTGATAGTTTAGTGTGGCGGATATCCGGAGGATACCGACCGTGGTCATGAGATTAGATGGATATGGGCCGATCCGGACTGACGGAGCCCATGGGCCGATCCGGACTGACGGAGCCTGAGATATAAGGATTTACGTGTCGATGCTAGACACGGATTTCATGATGTTTTCGAGTGTCGATATTGGACACTTAGTTTCCATGATGTTGATGTGTCGTTGATGGACACAGGTTGGTTGATATTCCTCATACATACAGGCACATGATTTCAGACGTTTGATCTTTTACATGTTGTCAATGGCATCGATTATATTGTTGATACGTATGCATTCATGGACACCTTAGATATCATAGTATTACCTTCATGTTACAGTATGACTTAGGAATCGTTGTTTATTCGATTTCTACCTGCTGATGTTTTCTACTCACGAGTTGGCAACTCACCCCCGTTGTGTCACAGTTTTCTTGCAGGTCCGACCGCTTGGATCAGTAGCGGTATTATTGGCACACGGTTCCTTCAGGGTATTTTCTTAGGTAGATGGGACACATTGTATCGTGCCCATTCTTGTATTATTTTTCCTGTTGTATCTAGATAAACTCCATCAATCAAAAACTAGACTTTGTATATTAGTAGACCTAGACAGACTGTATGTTGCGAGACTTAGAGCGATGGGTGTATGTTCGCTTCTTTTGAGGTTTTTGATGCCTTGCTTTACTTATTTCTTCTGTGTTGATCTTCGTCATTGGGCGTCATATATTTATCGCTTACTTACGTGGTTATGATTCCGCCGATTGGCGAAGAGCTAGCTCCCGCTTGGGGATGCCTATATATATTTCTTGCATGTGGTTTTGGATCTAAATATACAAGGGAGGTGCTGCCCAAATTTTTAAAGACGAAAAATGTTTTTCAACTATTGTGTAATCCACTTGCATTTTCATATATCATTACCTATACATTTTAAAGGAAAACTCGATTTCATTATACCTTATTTTAAAAACTTCACATCTATTATTTTTTCCTAAAAAGTTTTAGATTTCTGGGCTTTAGCTTACTTGAATCAGGTGGGATCCTATAGACTTCACATGATTCAAGTGCCAGTCACGTGCCTTTCTCCGGGTCGTGACAGGCGGTGGCCGGTCTCACAAACCATTGGTGTCTGTTTGTCACCTAAGATAGCATGCAGGTGCTCATTGGATTATGAGTACACTGGACGGACTCGCCGGGAACATGCTAGTTGGTATTATACCTATTGTCAGATAGTAGTTTCCAGGTGACATGTGTACAGGTTAGTCTGTCAACTTGAGATCGCCATTCGTCTCATGTGAGTTCTTACTGTGCTTTGATTACTACCCTACCACGGCTTAAAGGAGTCGTACAAACAGGTTTTAGTTGGGTACAGTCCCGAGCCACATGGAGGCAGTGAGCGGATCATCGGGGGTTCGTCTCTCCCGATATTGGGGGTTGATGTCGCGCATTGCACGGGTGGTGTAATACCCCATGTATTATCTGGTATACCCATTTATACCAGATCAGCATGGGGACCCACTGTAAAATAATGGAGAATCTTCGGAATACATTCCAAAAGAGGACAGATCTGTGCTATAAATGGAATGATACCGCTCTTCAATACAGAGGCTCATTTTAAGTGAACTGGCACTATAGGAGTTTGAGAACTCCGTAGTTAAGCGTGCTCGGGCTTGGGAAGTCCTGGGATGGGTAACCTCTTGGGAAGTGGCCCCTGGTCGGGTCCAGTTCGCCCCGAAGGACAAAACCGTGTGGCTACGGCCAGAGCGGACAATACTCTCTGTATTGGGGGTGGGTCGTGATAGGTGGCCATCACCAGAAATCCTTGGCTAAGGTAGACGAGAATTACTGATTTGGATCAGTAGTTTCTCAGTTGGTGACGGGCTTCATACCGACACGAAATATCACGTTATTAGGGGTCTGACTTTATCCACCCTCATAGACCCGATATGCGATACTCTTAGACGAACAGACCGGACTGCACGGATATTGTCATGGACAGGCTCAGTAGGGGTTCAGATGAGTTTGCTCATCGGTTTTCCTTTCGCTCAATACCTGGGTAGCCGTTACGTACAGCTAGTGCCGCTGACGTGCTTATGGTTAAACCCACTGTCAGCGTATTGACGAGTCTTTAGAGTCCCACACAGAGGGTTTCCCTATTTCGGGCGAAACGATATAGAGGTCGTATGGTTTTGCGGCAGGGTTCAATCATATTCGTGCACTTGTGCACGTATTATGATTCGGACGGATAATACTGGTAGGCTTTGGTTTAAGCCGGATTCTATTATTATATTGTTGGATTATTTTTGTCTCTTTTGTATTCGTATTTTGTCGGAATACGGATATGGGTATGTATATACGGATGAGGGGTATTCTTATAATTTATTACAAGGTGCTTCTAGAAGATGCCGCCTCATTTTTGTTTATAACCATTTTGTTTAAATGGTTAAATGAGGTGGAGGGATAAGGTGTGCATTTGCATTTATTGTGGCATGACTCACTTGGTGACTCATGGGGTGACTCATGAGTTACTATTGTGGCATGCTTGATATTTGTGTGGTGTTGTGAGATATTTTGAGAGCATGGTTCAATTCTTGAGCTCACAACACTTAGCCATTTTTCAAGAGTTGGCTTTGCTTCACACTCTCTCATCTCTCAAGCTTCTTCTTCTACCTCCACCCTAAAAGTCTCATGTGTTGAGAAACCTAGGGTGTTATAAAGCAAATTAATTCATCATTAGACTCTACATCCTCTAAGCTATCTAATTTAGCGAACTAGGTACCCTAGTTACCTCGACTATGAGGTTGGAGGTCGAACTACAAATACTCAGGTGGATCATCTTCGATGGAAGGAGACCGGAGATCAAGCTTGATCATGGTGGCCACTAGGAGCTTGGGAAGATGGTAGAAGACCGAAGGACCCGGATTATTCGGTATAACACTTCTATCATAGTAGTTAGACTCCTTTAGATTACTAGTTTCATATTTGGATTCGATTCTAGGTGGTTATTTCTAGCGCCAAGTTCTTTAAACGCCAAAATTTTTGTTCCGCAATCGGCCACGGTAGATGACCAGGGCGCTAGGAATCCCAACAGTAATATCTGACTGCTTTCATATAACATTTAAGCAGTTGCTTGTAATATCTAAGTAGATGCATGTAATATCTAAGTAGCAACTATTTTCCATCACAAATGAAAACCGAAAGCTTGACGTTAAGGGGTAAACCAATCTCATATGTCAATTGCTCTCCGAATTTATCAAAAAGAGATTTTCCTTAAATCCAAAGATCAAGAAATAGATGAGTGGAGTTCTCAACATGAATCCGATAATCAACTTTTTCTTTAATTTAATCTTTTATATGGATAATACTTCTCGTAATAGAAGATCTCCATGATGATGCAGCACTCCAAAAATATCGAGAACTATTTCTTCTTGGAAGTGGTATAAATATCGAGTGAGTTCATAAATTCTAAAGGCCCTCATTATGAAAAATTTCCCGACACAACTTTCACCTTGATGAAAGATTGCTATCTTGTGGGCCAAAGATGTCCAACACATCTTGATCTTTCGTTTTGAAAATATCACTGCACTTGATGATAAAAGGTTTTGAGTTTCTCTAAAAAGAACTTCGATAAATAGATTCTGTTTTCTAAAATCTACTTTCAGAAGGTGAAAAGATTGCGACATTTAATAAGCTAAAAGAATCGAATGTAGAAGCTCGAAACGCCCGATCATAATGAAGAGGTTGAACTTCCATCCGCTAAGACTTTTCATCATTTTATATAAATGGTTGACTCTTAGGGTTTGTTTAGTTGCATAAATTTGCATGGGTTTAAGAAGAATTGGACAAAACACTGTAGCAAGTACACGATCCAACAAAAATTTGAAATGCTTGCTTGTTCATAAGGATTTGGAATCTTTGGATTTATAAAAAAGAAGGATTTCAAAGTTGGAGCCTTTTGGAATGAATTTGGGGTGATTTGGTTGAAAGTGTTTACTAGCACCACGATAGGGTTAAAACGGGAATCACACATGCAATTTTCAGAATTTCATGGTGCTAATGAACCCTAACCTAGAATCTAACTAGAAGATTAGGGTTTTAAACATGATATCAAAAACTATAAGCTAAGGATAGAAACAACAACCTTTGTTGATCGAGTCCTTCGCTTCAAATGCTCCAGGTTGTAGTCCCTACGACTCCTCATAGCTCCACTTGAAGTTTGAACGAGCCTCCTCCGTGATCTTCGTGCCGAAGATGATCCACCCGAAGTCCCTCTAGCTCAAGCTACCTCTTCACTAAACTCTTTAGTGAAGGAAACAAACTACACTTGAGTAATAATCAAGTGTAGGATGGTGAAGTAGGGGTTTTATTTACTCACTTAGGATCTCAAACTCTAGGGTTCACAACACATGTGATGGTTTAGAGCTTGAAGCATGAATGAGGAAGAAGAAGGAAAATGGAGAGAGCTCTCTAAAATAGCTAAGGCAAATGAGCTTGGAAAATAACCAAGTGTAGAATGGCTCACCAAAAATTCTCACTTATTAAAGCATGCCATTTTTTCCAAATAAAAAATAGAACCGTGCTTCAATAGTGAGTCAAGAGTAATATAAAAATGATAAAAGCCATGCTTTGTCCATGCCTTCAAAAGTCTCCCCATTTTTCTTTTCATTTTCTATTTTCACAAAATAGAAAATCCTATCATGCTTCATTTTAATATATATATATATATATATATATATATATATATATATATATATATATATATATATATATATATATATATATATATATATATATTATGAAGAATAATTAGTGAGCTAATAATATTAGTTAATATATAATTATATCAAATATAATATATATCAAATTATTAAATCAACGCTTGATTTAATAATCCGATTATATCACATATAGCCGACTAATATCATCTATCTGTATATCACATTATCAAATCAACACTTGATCCAATAATCCGGTTATATCACATATAACCTAACCGATAATAAATAACTGCCGGATTAGAATACGGTATCGCATACTCGTATTTAATCAGCCCCCCCCCCCCCGCGCGCACATATCAGCATATATACCCTACTTCGTTTCGCTTGAACCAGGAAACTTCTGTGTGGGACTCTAAAGACTCGTCAATATCCCAGCAGTAGGTGATGATCACATCAATCACCCACAAGCCGTCAGCGGTACTAGCTGGACGTAACGGCTACCCAGGTATTGAGCGAATAAAAGATCAACAAGCAAGCTTGTCCAAACTCCCATGAAGCCTATAGGTAACACTTAACGTACAGTCCAGTCTCTTCGTCTGATATGTCGCATATCGAGTCTAGGGGTGGTAACGTCAGACCCCAGTAACTTGATAAGTCATGCCGATGTATGGCTCATAACGGTTCGAGAAACTACTGATAACACTTACCAATAAATCTCATCAACAGCCCTGGCCAGGGACTTACTGTTATAGCCAATTGAGCATATCGCAACATCAACTCCCAATACCGGAAGAGACGAAACCCCTCCTATCGCTCATTGCCTCCATGTGACTCGGGACTGTACCCCAAATCCACCTGTTTGCATGACTCCTTTGAGCCGTGGTAGGGAGGAAATCAAAGCACAGTGGGAGCCACACAAGACTCTATGACAATCTCGGGTCTACAGACTAACCTGTACCAGTGTCACCAGAGAGCTGCTATCTGACGATAGGTATAATACCAACTAGGAGTTCTCGGCGAGTCCTGTTCGGTGTACCTATTTTCTAATGATCACCTGTGTACAATCTTTGATGTCAAACACCAATGGATATGGGATCAACCATCGCCCCCATATAGGGTCAAGAAACGTACACACTAGTCTACTCTGGTGTATCGATGCCCTGTCTCGATATACCCTCGACTAGGAACAATTAAATGATGTACGTGTGGACTACCCAGGTCCCAGTAGTATGATCCACATCATAGTCCTGGTAGTCAAGCCTACACCCTAAGGGCTTTATGAACATGTATATGAGAGACAGTATAACAATACTAAGTGTACATGTTAAGATAAAGAGTAACCAGATAGCATACTATCATGTCGAGCAAGAAAGCCCTCTATATATATGTCCAAGCGTACACTATAATATACATCAATGTACAATAATAGACTCTAGGGCATACATATCCCAAACAATCTCCCACTTGCACTAAGGCCAGTGGTTGTAATATCTCATACCCAACATGTAACAACTCCAATTTCAGCGTACATAAATTTCATTTAAAGTTAATGTTCAATTGGGGTATTTACAATTCCTGTGAAAGCTATAAGTATTTGTTTTGATTTAGAACAGCAAGAAGGAGCTTGTAGCTCACTGGTAAGATCTTGCACTGCTGAGACAAAGCACCAGAGTTCAAATCCCATCAGCCACATTATCTTTTTGTTTTAATTTCTTTAAATATTTTTAGAAGCCCAAGAGTCTACACGTGCACTACAGGTAATAGGATAAGTTGCAAAATAAATAAACATAAGCACGAGGGAAATTGAAGCGACAAGGACACGTGGCACCCAGACCAACCCACCCCCGACGGTACAAAACCGGCAAGAAGCAAATTTTGACCGATGCCGCCGGTCCAAACCGACGGTATTGCCTTCATCTTCTGCCCCCTGCAACGTTTGGCCTACCCCACTAACCCCACATTGCTTGTTTACTCGGAATATTTCCAGAGAGCAATAAAATGCCCAATTAATCCAATCTTAATGCATATTTTAATGCATTCTTTAAACACCCTAAACCCTAATTTTTCCCTAAAAATACCACCCTCATTTCACCCCTCCTCACTCACAATTCCCTGCCAAAACTCTCAAGAAATTTCCAGGTTCCTATAGTGTGCAAGTGGAGTTAACAAAGGGCGAAACTGCGACGAAGTTCCGGCGACGATACGAGGAGTTTCCGGTAATGAAACGAAGCACCGACGAATCTTAGACCTCCTCCTAACTCCTCCCTCTCATCAAAGCCAGTAAGACCCTCTTCTCTCTCTCTCTCTTGCTATTCTCAAAACTTGTCATTCTCAAAACGTGTCGGAAGCGGAGTTATCCGGTTTCCGATTCTCTTTTCTTTTAAAAATACAAATTTTCCTTAATAACAAACCTATAAATTTTGATATCTAATTTAGTAATCATTAACAAAGACAATATAACAAGTTTGACTTCAAAATAATAACCGTAACAAGTTTTATTCCACTTTTACATTAAAATACCTTTCTGTTTCACTTCGAAATGATTATACATTTTAACTGTATTACCTTAGAAAAAAACTCACGAGGTAATGACCTATCTCATCACAACACACATATCTATCATAGCACGATAAATTTTGGGACAATAGAATACGGGAAATACGATTTTTTGGCAAATAAATCCCTTTAACTTATAAAATCGTTTTCTTTAAAGGATGTATTAAATATTTCCATGCAATAGCGCCTCTTCAACCCACTTTTAGGGACCCCGTTCGGGATGGTGTGGATTATCGCACATCCTCGGGCTTAGTAGAGTGAGATGCAGACCTCCGAATGGAGCATTCGATCTCGATGGAATTTTTGTACATTTTTTTTTAGAAAATGAGATTTATACAAGAAAATAAATAAATTATTTTCATTAAATATATATATATATATACACAAAATATCAAAATATCTATTTTTAAATATATATAATATTCCATATTTCCAAAACTCAAGAAAAGAATTCAAATATTACATGAAACTACCATGAAATTCAAAACAACATCCATATTACAAATAAATACCATTTTTTATTTAAAGTAGGTTTTACTCACTAGAAATTTCACATTGATAAATTATACATCTATAAAAACTCTAAAGACGATAATTAAATGCTTGAGGTGTATTTTGAAATTATACCAAAACTATTTTACATAAAATCCCCTCAAGTTATGCTAAACTACAATAAGGACCCAAGTAAACATAGGTTTAAGCGGGACCAGTCTCTTGAGCCTCAGGGAGTCGGAGATATGGGTGATTGCCTATTTAAGGTAGACAATCTAACAAACGGTGTTATCAACACGGTAATTGTCTTGGAAAAAGACACAAATTCTGCCGTCCATATGCAGCAGTTACCGATAACATCAAAACAATCAGGATTTCAAGTTCTTTTAAAAGTGTCTGACTCAGACGGAGTCACAATATAATCAATCTGACTTGAATATGGTTCAAGTATCAAACTATAATTCAACATGAATCTATGAATCTGTCTATTCAATCTATATCAACCTACATTAACTGAACCGAACCATCGATATATTCCATTTACATGTTCATCCATTATATCCGTTCCATTATTGATATCATGGTTTTGGCAAGTCATCCATCTATACAACAAGAAAATACAATCAATACAATCAAGATATTGCGGGGTTTATAAGGGGTAGATTGGTACGGAAGGTGTTAGAAGTGGCACGAGACTGCAACCATAAGATACCTAACCTGAATCTCCATTGCCGTTGTACCGTGGCTGAACGGTTCCTTGTACTCCGTATACCTTAGTCTCCGGGATAGTGAGACTCCTCTCGTATACACTGGCCTCTTCTGTACCAAGCTACAAACAACAGCGTTAACAATATAATATAACTTTAAAAGTTACATTCTCTTTCTGTCTATTCTGTCTCTACTTACCCTTGGGACTTACCGAGCGATTTGTTCGCTGACGACATTCTCTTTCTTCTTCTTTGGAATGTCGTCAGGAGATTCGAACTCACTAGAGATCGAGCCCAGCAGCGAGGACTTGGATCAGTTTACTGAAGACCCGGAGTTTTAGATTCACTTGTACATTACATTTCATTTTTATTTCTGTTATGCCACTGTTTAGGCATTGCTTTCATTCCATGTACTTACATTTCAGTTGTATTGTAAAAAGAATGTTTAATAAATAAAGTTTCTGTTCATTTACATCTTGTCTCTTATGTATATTCCATTTTTTATTGCTTAGATACGCTTAGCGTATTTACTTCTGAGTAAATGCGTTGCGGACCTCGTCGCGCCCTCTGCCCGTATACTGGGAAGCGGGGCGTGACAGGTTTTGTTGGTGGCCCATGCAGGTCAGCACTGTATAGACAAACCTAAGCAATATAACACAAGAACCAGCAACTAAAACATTCTTTACAATTCATATTCCCTGAATCTTCCAAGTTCATATATTTTGAATCTGTCCAAACCCAAATTTTTCTTTCAAGGTTATGGATTCCCCAAACAACACCAGCACCAATTTCAACAACACTCCACCACCACTACCAATTACACCTGCCGTAGCTGCTCCGATCAATGAGCAGACGATACTACTTGAGGCGATCCGCAGCTTCTTGGAGGGACAGCAGCAGCAGACTGCTATATTGATGAACCGTCCCGAAGCAGAAGCACCTGGGGTGAAACAATTCAGGGCCTTACACCCCAAGCAGTTCGCAGGAAAAGAGAGCCCTCTAGAAGCTGAGGAATGGGCTCAAAGCATTGAAGATGACCTGGCAACGGCACAAGTGCCAGAGATAGCTTGGGTTCGTGTTACGAAGTTGCACCTCACGGACAATGCACGGGTTTGGTGGAAAGCAGAAGAAAGCCGCCTTGACCAGCCGATCGAATGGAGGACTTTCCGCGATATGTTCGATGCAAAGTACTTCCCCGAGACTGCCAGATTCAACATGGAACAGTAGTTCATCCACCTTCAACAGGGTTCAATATGGACCAAATCCGTGGATGAGTATGATGCTGAGTTTACCATGCTCAGTCGGTAAGATACGTCTCAATATTTCGATTTTAAAATATCACATACTACATAGCTAACACAATACCTTAACAGATTTGCGGCACACCTGATACCGACGGATGAGATCAGATCCCGACGATTTCAACAAGGGTTAGATCCGGAGATCCAGGCTGCATTAGCCACAGGAGATTTTCCGACCCATGAATCGGCTCTGAAAGCTGCCCGCCGTTATGAAGCAGTGGTAAAGATGAGGGGAAGACCTCAGTCTGCCGGGATGAAGCACCCTGCCAACCAGATGGCAGGAAGAGCCTCTTTAAGGCCACCATTTGTGCCAAGGAGGCCGGGAGTACCAAACAACCAGCCTAGCCCAGCATTTTGCACATACTGCAGGAGAGATGGACATCTGATGAAAGACTGCCAGCGTGAAAATTTCCTTTGCTTAGTCTGCGGCTCAGCTACTCATGATATTCGGTCTTGTCCTCGTAGACACAACCCATATGCTACACCCAGGCCAGCAATCACTCACCCGCAGTGCCCAGCCATCCAGGCACCTGCTCCGAGACTTGCATTACCTGCTCCACCTCCTCGTGGACCGACTGCACCTCCTCCCTGTCAGTTCCATCAAGCTCAAAGGAACCCACCTCAAGGACCAAGGAACGGGCAGAGGAATACTCCTCCAGTAAAGAGGAATGTGCCGAGGCGACAGGCTTTCACGATGACTGTGGAAGAGGCTGAAGCCACCGGCCAAGTCATTACTGGTAACACTTCCCTTTCAAAACTCTTTTTCAGTCTATATACATACCAATATATCTTTTCTCTTATACCTAAAACATATCCTACATACCTTAGGTACAATCTTAGTAGCCTCACTTCCTGCACTCGTACTATTCAATACTGGAGCATCTCATTGCTTTATGTCGCAACGGTTCGTCCGAACTCATACGATTCCAGTCACACCGCTTGTATCCAGCTGGAATGTCAGTTCAGGGAACGGCGTTCTAAAGGCAACAATAGGATACAGCCTGTGTCCAGTGGTCGTCTGCAGTAGAGAATTCTATGCTGACTTCAAGGTGCTGGACATACCGAACTTCGATATGGTTCTGGGTATGGATTGGCTCGGAACATTCTAAGCTACCATTGACTGTCGTCAAAGGAGGGTAGTATTCGAGATTCCAGAACATCCGATCTTTTATTTCAAAAGTGGAGACCGTACCCTGGAGCCAAGTACTTACAAGGCAAAACCAAAGAAGGCAGTGATTGCGGCAATTCAAGTGGAGGAAGGATCAAAGACAAAGGTGGTTCGAGAGTTCGACGATGTGTTTCCTGACGATATATCAGGTTTGCCTCCCGATCGAGCTCTTGAATTCAGCATTGACTTAGTACCAGGAGCACAACCGGTGATCAAAGCACCTTATCGATTAAGTCCGGAAGGTTTGAAGGAAGTCCGAACTCAGTTGAACGAATTATTGGCGAAAGGATGGATTCATCCCAGCACTTCAAGTTGGGGATCACCAGTACTGCTTGTGAAGAAGAAGGAAGGTTCATATCGAATGTGCATTGATTATAGAGCCTTGAGCGAAGTAACGATAAAGAACAAGTATCCACTTCCGCGCATCGATGACTTATTCGATCAACTAAGTAGATCTTGTGTTTTCTCCAAATTAGATCTTCGTTCGGGTTATCATCAGGTCAAGGTCAAGGAAGCTGATATTCATAAAACAGCATTCAGAACTCGTTATGGCCATTACGAATTTCTTATGATGCCATTCGGAGTGACCAACGCACCATCAATATTCATGAACTTAATGAATCAAGTTTTCCGAGAGTACTTAGACAGATTTATTGTCATCTTCATCGACGACATCCTGGTGTATTCTAAGAGTCGGAAGGAACACGCCGAACACTTGAGAATTGTCCTGGAAACCCTACGACAACATCAACTCTATTCCAAGTATAGCAAATGCAAATTTTGGCTAAATCAAGTTGGTTTTCTCAGACATATTGTATCGGGCAAAGGAATCTCTGTAGATACAGTGAAAGTTTCAGCAGTAAGCGAATGGCCGACACCGAAGTCAGTGAAGGACATTCGAAGTTTCTTGGGTCTAGCAAGAAATTACAGAAGATTCATCGAAGGATTTTCCAAGATAGCAACACCCCTGACCAAGCTCACACGTAAAGATGGAGAATTCGTGTGGTCAGAAGCATGCGAGCAAGCTTTTGTAGAAATCAAGTCAAGATTGACATCAGCGTCTATTCTCGTTATACCAGACCAATCTGGAGGTTTTGAAGTTCATTGCGATGCATCCGGTAAGCGATTAGGATGTGTTCTACATCAGCACAGTAAGGTTGTAGCTTATGCTTCAAGACAGCTGAAGATTCATGAGCGCAATTATCCGACGCATGATTTGGAATTGGCAGCCGTAATCATTGCTCTTAAGATTTGGCGCCATTATCTTCTTGGTGAACGAGTGAACATATACACAGATCACAAGAGTCTGAAATATGTATTTACTCAGAAGGAGCTTAATATGCGGCAGAGACGATTGTTAGAACTCATGGCGGACTTCGACATCAACCTGCAATATCACCCAAGGAAGGTGAATGTAGTACCTGATGCCCTTAGTCTCCAACCATTAGCAATGAATCTCACCGCTCAGTAGAAGCTTCAACAAGACTTGCATCAGATGGAAATTGAAGTAGTCATGTCAGGTAATGCTTCAAGTTTGATGAACTTACAAGTTCAATCTACCATTGTCAATCAGATCAAAGCAGCTCAGGAAAGTGATGCTACGTTACAAAAGATCAGAGAAAAAGTAGAGAATGGACTTAGAATAGATTCCATCATCCATGAAGACGGATCCTTGAGGTACGGCAGCAGATTGTGTGTACCAAAAGGTTCTATGCGGGAAGAGTTAATGAAAGAAGCTCACAGCTCTCCCTACTCAGTACACCCTGGAGGTACAAAGATGTACAAAGATCTACGTCAAAATTACTGGTGGCATGGAATGAAGCGTGAAGTCGCCAAAAGCATCGCTAAATGCTTGGTGTATCAGCAAGTAAAGGCTGAACATCACAGGACTGCTGGATTACTTCAACTGTTACCTATCCCAGAATGAAAGTGGCAACACATCATAATAGATTTTGTGACTGCACTCCATCGTAGCACGAAAGGTAACGATGTGGTATGGGTTAGTGTGGATCGACTCACAAAGTCGTCTCACTTCATCCCATTTCGAGTTTGCCAATCTACTGAGACATTAGCAAATAAGTACTTGGAGGTAAAAATCTAAGTAAGATTTAAACTCTTCAAATATGTACTATCTCTGATTCCCATGAACTCATACAGGAAATTGTGAGACTTCATGGAGTACTGGTCTGCATTGTCTCCGATCGTGACACCAGGTTCTGATCGCAATTCTGGCAGAGTCTGCAAGCGAGCTTGGATACAAGTCTGAACTTCAGCACGGCTTATCATCCACAAACAGATGGTCAGTCTGAGCGAACTATTCAGATCTTGGAAGATATGCTCAGAGCGTGTATGTTAGACTTCGGAGGATCGTGGGAAGATCACCTACATCTTGTAGAGTTTTCATACAACAACAGCTACCAAGAAAGGATCGGAATTGTAACGTTTCCAAAATAATAAAATATTATTTTCAGGAATTTTTATAATTTAATATTATTTTAATGAATATTTTAATATTCGGGTATAATTAAATACAAATAAATGGGGAAAAATTATGGAAAATTCTAAAATAGGGTATTTTATGGAATTATGCCATTTTAAAGTTTTAAGACTAGTTATATGCTAATTTAGTGTTAATCGCGATTAAAAATCGCTAATTGGATTTTTAGCATTTTTGTGCAAAAATGTGCACATATCATTTTCCACACTTGTTACACTTGTGTTACATTTCTATTACCATGGTTCTTTTGGGTTCACTATTGGAGTAAAAAGAAAAGAAAAGGAAAAAAGTAGCATGATGATGAGAGAGTGAGAGAGACCAAGTCAACCCTCACTTTATGAACCATTCCCCATCATTTTCCCCTTCTCATTCTCTCTCCTCTCCCTCCCCCTTGTTGCTGCTGCTGCTACCATCCCTCTCTCTCCCTCTTCACAAAAACCCTAGATCCACAATGAAATTAACCCCAAAACCCCATTCCCACTTCACAAAACTTGCTCCCAAGCTCACTAGCTACACATTGAACCTAGCAAGATTGGATTTGGAGGACTTTGAGCAACTCAAGAATTTTCTTGAGTTGCCAGAGGAGGTAATTTCTGCACCTATTAGAGTAGTATCTCATTTCTTATGCATCAATACTAGTTTTGTATCGATATGGTGTTGTTTGGTGGATTTGTGAAACATCAAGTTAGGGTTTAGGGTTAGACCTGAAATCAAAGTGAAATTGAGGCTTGTTGTGACCTTAGAACCCCTTGTATGATGCTAATTTGAACCCAAACCTAAACTTGAAACCAGAATACGGATTTATGAGACGATATCGGAGAAAAACTGTGAATCTGTGATCGTATTTAGGAATCTGCTATCACCCCGAGACCCCAAAAATAAAACTGAGTTGACAGTGAGATGTGCAGGCATCATGGAACCACCACACCAAACCCTAGCCCCCAACTCCAATTCCCGGCCACCAATTTATTCCTTCTGGCCGCAAATTGCGGCCAGAGCAGGAGGGAACTGTCTCGATTTTTGTGCATGGCCCTATTTCCTCTAGTCTTAACCCTGGGTATGTCTAGTTTTGACAAATTCCTGTTAGGGTAAAATCTGGGTTGATTTGCTTGAGTTGGCGTATGATTTACGACTTGTTTTAGCATGGATTTTGGTATTTGGTGATTCGTTTCTGTCGGGTGGCGTTTGGACGTCAACGACAAGTGGATATTGAACGTGTTTACATGCGAGACGATAGGTTTTTACCTATGCGAGTAGCGTGTGCTATTTTAGTTTCCGATGTGATTTTCATGTGCTTTAGCGTTGTGATATAATTGTAGGTACCCTACGTGATGTTGAGGCAAAGAAGATGAAGATGGCGACATCGGCACCGACACATGAGAAGCAAGGTGAGTAGATTTATATCTACGGGGAGAAGTCGGGTGGATGGCGTATAGCACCCCCGCAGTCCGTAGTGATGTATACGAATACGTATACACACATATATTTATTATGTGTTGTTTAGGATTATTGATGGTAATAATGGTATTATTGGTGATAAGGATGTATTGGTTAGTATAGTGCGAAACCCTAGAGTAATGGTTGCACCCACACATACACGTACACATATACTTGCATGCATTCTTTCATTTATCTGTGCGCATATGGAGGTGTGTATATCTACACATGGGTATGGGACTATGTGTTCATATACGGGATTGAGGATGATACATGGGATTGAGATGAATCGATAAGGTTTGATTGAGGCCGTGAGATTCAGCGATATGACAGAGTTCGTATTTGAGATGTGATATGATGGTAGTGATACCGGATATGTGATGAGATGAATGGGATATTGACCCTTACCCAGCTATTGGGATGCCGTACGACGATTTACCGTACGAGCTTTATATTGATGTTAGATCCGCACTCATGACTCGAGGATATTATATGATATACTGTATCGTGCGTGATACTATTGAGGCGAGATCATCGACTATATATATATATATATATATATATATATATATATATATGTATATCGACTCAGATTTAGGTGGTTTCCATACCCCTCCCGATTGACTTGATTGTTGGGTTCGTAGTTCACATAGTAGGCGTTAGACTAGACCCGAGTCATACCTATTTCAAAACTAACGAATCGGGGATATTTTAAAGATAGGCAAAAGGGTTTATACGGATATTTTCAAATGACGCATCTTTTCTTAAAACACCGTAGCCCTTATTTTACCAAAACCCCTGATTCGTCTTATTTCAAAAGGCAAGGTTGTATGATATATCTATTGAGGCAGGTTCTCTACTGTTGCGTTGATTATTCGATTCCGCATATTCATGCTACTTGCATTGCATCGCTTGTATTGTTGATATATTTCAGTCATGCTGCTAGGACACCAGCACCATTATCGATGATGCGTATGTTCCACGTACACTTGTCTGCCGGCTCACACACTTCATCATCGATAATTGCCATGTCACTACACTGTAGTACTGTTGCATTCAGTGTATGTCGCTTACATTTCTTTACATGTCGCATACATCATGCTTTCTGATTATACGCATTGAGATACGTTGTTTCCATGATATTTCTGGTTTTTGGGAACCGTGGGTGTTTTCAAAAGGAGAATATGTAATTTTTTTAAAACCCGGTTACCCTTGATATGATATTTCAGTGCGTCCACCATGTGTTTTCTCGGTGCTGAGAGCGACATGTGAAACCCGATTCGAGGAGGCGGATAAGGCCGATTGCGGGTACATGGTGGACCCGGTATGGTTTCCCGGGGCAAGAAATGTTTTTCGTGGAGTAGACGATGATCCTGACAGGGTGGCGAGTACCTACCGGTGATTGGTTGGACCTGGCGGTTATCCGGAGGATACTGACCAGAGTCGATAGATGGATATGGGCGTACTGCCGGGGCCGAGGGCCGATACCGCAGACAGAGCCCATAGGCCGATCCGGACTGACGGAGCCCGATATATGAGGATTTACGTGCCGATGCTGAGCACAGTTTTCATGATGTTTTCGAGTGTCGATGCTGGGCACTCCGGTTTTATGATTTTGACGTGTCGCGAGGGACACAGATGGTTTATATCCTCATATTATTCCCATGCACATGCTTTATGATATTTACATGCATGATGGTTATTGTCATTGGGTGACGAATGGACGGGATCCACGTACATGCAGATTTGATTACATTGATCATACCTCACATTTATGATATGCTATTACCTGAGGCACTGGCACGAGCACTTGGCACTACACTCATGCATAGAGATTACCTTGCCAGTTTAGCATGCTTCAGACTTATTCATATTGAGGTTTACTTATATCTGATCGTATTGACCTAGGATGGGTCATACATTTGATCTTTGCTTGTAGATATTTTCTATTCACGAGTTGGCAACTCACCCCCGTTGTGCCACAGTTCTTGCAGGTTTTGCCGTACAGATTCCATAGCGGCATTTCTGGCACACTGCTCCCTTATGGGTGACTTGCTTGGGTAGGTGGGTTCTTTTGTATCAGAACCGCCATTGTACATGTATTATTCATTGTATCTAGAAATTCCATCAACCAAAACTTGTATATTGTTTCAGACTTAGATAACAGTGTTGTATTATTGCGACCTTAGAGTCACGCTTGTAGTATTACGGTTTTCTGGCTGTTTGAGTTTCTTTTTGGGTTTTGATCCTCGCCCTTTGGCGTTGTATATTATTATTATTGATTGTGTGGTTGTGACCGTCGATTGACGAAGAGCTAGCTCCCGCTTGGGGATGCCTTTATCATTTCATATATATTATTCTTGTTGTTCCCCATTCGGGGCCAGTTTTACAAAGGAAACTCTGCCGAAATTTTCAGGAAAGGTTACACATTTTAAAAATGCAAATTCGGCTTAGTTATTTAAAAGCTTTGATTTTCAAAACATGATTTCTTTACTTCTTAAAACCAGTTTTCCTTATTTACTCCTTAAAATGGTTTTAGATTTCTGGGCTTTTGGCTTACTTGGATCAGATGGGGTCCTATAGACTTCATAGGGTTCAAGGGCCAGTCACGTGCTCTTTCGGGTCGTGACAGGAATGGCACCTTTTGTAGCGCTATAAGGAAGGAAGTGTCGATCGCCATTAAGTTGGGACGACATCGGAGATAGAGAACTCCAAGGACCGGAGATGATAGTAGCAACTGTTGACGCAGTTCGTACTATCAGGGAAAAAATGCGTATAGCCTGTAAGTCAATGTCACGCACCCCACGTGTCTGCGGGGAGGCGGAATTAGCAAAAATGATTTTTACGAGCTTCGCAACATCTACTCAAACCAAGGATCGAACACAAACCGTAGCTAGCAAACTACTTGAGGTTTAACTACTCGGTCTCGAAGTTATACCTCACGTTACAAGTCCTTCGGGTCTTCATCGCTGTCCTCTACTCGTCGTCGGCTCCAAGGATCGTAACGGATCGCGGCTACCTCGATAGCCTCCTCGAATCAAAGACGATCCACCCGAGAGTCTATAGTCCGAGCTGCTACCTCAAAACCGAGGTAACTACGGCTTCTAGTTTGCTAAACTAGAAGTTCTAGATGGTGTAGAGTATTTAGATGGATTACATTGTCTCTTTAAACCCTAGGATCCTCAACACATGAGAGCTTTTAGGGTTTGAGGAAGAAGATGAAGACTTGAGGAGAGAGTGAAAGTGTTTTGTGATGAATAATCATGAAGCATTACTCATGATTGAATAATATGAAGCATACAAATATCTATCAAATAATATCTAGTAAATATCTTAGCATGCTTCATTTAATTCAAGTAGTGAATCACTTCATGAGTCATGGTTCATTTAATGCAAACATACACCTCATTTCCTCCACCTCACTTAAGCTTTAATCAAAAGATAAAAACCTTAATGAATCACCTTCTTCTAGAAGCTTCCCGACAAATTACGAGACTGCCCCTCCCATCCGTATTTATAAAAAACATGGATAATCTGAGACTAAATAAATCCATCAGTATAATACTAGAATCTGGCTTAAACCAAAGCCCGCTAGTATTATCTGCCCGATCACATTACGTGCACAAGTGTACGTAAGTGATCGCGGCTCTACCGTAAAACCATACGGCCTCTACACCTTTTGCCCGGTGCAGGGAAACTCTCTGTGTGGGACTCTAAAGACTCGACACTACGCTGGCAGTAGGTTTTAACCACAGGCCGCAAGCGGTACTAGCTGTACGTAACTGTCACGACCCGAAAGTACGGAACATGACCGGCACTTAAACTACGAACGTCTCGAGACGTACGTAATCTAAGTTAACCGAAAACCCAGAAATCCAAACCAAGAAAAGTAGTAGAGTGCAGGAAAAACCAACTTAAAGCAAGTAATTTCAATAGCATAAGCCGAATTATGCGGTTTTTAAAACATCAAAAATTTACTGAAAATTTCGGCAGAGTCTCCTTTGTAAATACTGGCCCCCAAACGGGATACAACATGAATAGTATACGAAATCAAGAAAAAGGCATCCCCAAGCGGGAGCTGGCTCTTCGTCGATCGACGGTCACAACCACACAAGCAATATAATATACAACGCCAACGGCGAGGATTAAAACTCAAAAGGAAACTCAAAACCACCAGAAATATAACGAGCGACTCTAAGGTCGAAAGAATAAACAACACTGGTCTCTATCTCAATAAATACATGTTTGGTTGATGGAACTTCTAGATACAACAGAATAATGATATACAAGATATATAATGGGGGTACGATACAAGTAAACCCACCTACTAGCAAATCACCCGAACGAAACTATGCCGCAAAGCCATAATTAAACCTGTACAGCAAAACCTGCAAGAGACTGGGGCACAACGGGGGTGAGTTGCCAACTCGTGAATAGAAAAACATCTACGCACAGAAATCGCATAAATAACGCAATCCTAGGTCAATGATCATAATATATCCTCAAAAATGTATATAACATGCAGCCTATAACAATGGCTAGGGTAGTATCTAACCCGAGTGTAAACTCATGTGCCCGTGTCAGTGCCTCAGGTAGCAATATATCATATGAATGAGGTATGAATGCATGAAAACAGAATACATGTAAATGAAGAACTGTTTTCATAAATTAGTGAGATTTCCTTTGTATTTTTTAAATGAGGTATCATAATGAAATCAGCATAAAACAGTGCCTAGCATCGGCACAAAACATAATCCCAATATCTCGATATCTCTGTATCACAGTCTCTGTACCTCAATATCTCGAAATCTCAATATCACAGTCTCAATATCTAGGGCGCCGTCAGTCCAGACCGGCCCCTACCATCCATCTCAAGACCACGACGGTATCCTCCGGATATCCGACTCGTCGGGTAAAATCACCGGTAGGTAGTGCTCCCCTACCAGGCTCACATCGTCATCATCACACGCTTCTTGCCCCAGGGTACCTTACCGGGTCCACTATGTACCCGAAACGGTTCATCCGTCTCCTCGAATCGGGTCTCGAAATCCATCAGCAAACTCATGGTGGACGACTCATACATCATGGGAAAACCGCACTTTTTATTTTAAAAGAGGAAAAAGGTTTATTTATGTTTTTGCGGTTTTCCTCCAAATCCAGAAAATCTCATGGAAATCCGAATCCAAAACCTCAATAACACGTAAAATGGTGAATATATGCATGAGAATCCATGAATGCGGCATAACAATGAATAACAGTATGCATGAAGTAGCAGGTAATAACTACAATGTCTAAACTAACATATAAGGCAAGTACACTAATATCATGTCTAACTATTAGCTAACAGGCTATGTCAAGCAATAATATTTTCTAAGGTGTACGTGACATGGCAATTACCGATGAAGATGTGTGTGAGCCGGCAAATAAGTGTACGTGGTACATACGCATCATCGGTAATGGTGCTGGTGTCCTAACAGCATGATATCAATAATGGAGTATGAAACATAAAATAAGCATGCGATGCGAAGCGGACCACAAAAGAAGAGCGGGAGCTGAAAACTAGACGCAACTATAACTAATCTGCATTAATCTAATATAAGTCCTACAAATGGTGCCTTTTGAAATAACACGAATCATGGGGTTTTGAAAATAGGGGCTACGGTGTTTTTATGAAAAGATAAGTCTTTTGAAATATCCGTAGGATCCCTTGGGCTGTCTTTTAAAATACCCACGATTCGTTAGTTTTTGAAATAGGTAGGAGTCTAATCTAATCTAACAACTACACTAAACTATACGGCTGAACTAACAAGCTGAACTACAGGTAAGGAAACCGCCTATCATCTTAGTCGATACATATACCTACCTGTATATGTATAGTCGGTGATCCCGCCTCAATAATATCATATCCGATACCATATCTATAATCAGACATCCCAAGTCAAGAGTGTGGATCAATCATCAAAATATAGCTCGTACGTAAATCCGTCGTACGGCATCCAAAATCTGGGTACGGGTCAATATCACATTCATCATACTATTCACCTGGTATCCTCTTTATCAAATATCATGATCGCGGTACTGATCTACGTCTAGTACCATACTGATACCGCCTACGTATGCATGGACGTGTGTGAAACACTACGTCAAGGACCCGCTATAACGTCATGTCGTATCTCAAATACGAACCCTGCTATATCACCGATCTCACGGCCTCAAATCAAATCTCATCGACTCAGCTCAATCCCAAGTATCATCCTCAAATCCGTATGTGAACACATAGTCCCATACCCATGTGAACCCATAACTATAAAGAATCCCATGAGCACATATCAATAGGAATGTATGCAAGTATGTATGTGTGTATGTGTAGTGCAACACTACCCTAGGGTTCGCAACACTAAAGTAATCCAACACACCAATATCCATCCTAAGCATCGTTATTAATCCCAAATAACATATAATAATTGTTGGTGTGTATACGCATCCGTATACACCACCACGGACTGCGGGGGTGCTATACGTCATCCACCCGACTTCTTCTCGTAGATATAAATCTACTCACCTGGTCCTCACTAGCCGGTGCCGACGTCGCCACGCGCTTGCTTGTCGTCTCGAAGTCCACATGGGGGTACCTACATATCATAACGCACCATATCGCATTAAAACTAAATTCGAAATCGAAACGGCATACGAAAATCAAATCGGCATGCGTATCACGCATAGGTCCAAACCTATCGCCTACGCATGCAAGAATAGTCAAACCAACCCTCGATGTCGATGTACAAACGTCAAACCATCGAGAAAAATCCAATCACACTCATTTGCACATTCACGAACACTAATTTTAATATAAACTAGGTTAAAACTCACAAAAACCCCAATTTTACTTAAAAAGTCATTTTTCCGAAAATCTAGCAAGCACAATTCGCCGTTTTTGTACAAAACAGAATGTTTAAATGAATGTAGCGGCCAATATATTTATTAAATATCTTAAATAAGTCATATAAACAATTCCCGGAATTTAATCTCATTAAATTCCAAAAACCCTAATATTCTAGTTTACAAAATACCTAAAATTTAACAATTTCAAAGCAAAAATGCACAAACTACAATCTAGCTTAGATTTGCATGATCTAAAGCATTAAACCACACTTAATAAAGTTAATGAAGTCATGAAAAACCTAAACACGTTTTTAATCCCAAGTATTTAACCAATTTCAAAAACCTGGTAAGCAAATTAGCAAATTAACACAATTTTTAAACTAACCATTAGCACAAACTACTAATCTTGTATTAACATGACAAAAAGCCTAAATATAACACACAACCATACACCAATTTTATAAAACCCTAACTTGCATTCAAATTCATAACTTGAATTCCAAAACTTGCAACTTAAGCCTAATTAACACTTAAGTAGTTTAGCTTTAAGAAATTAGTAACAAATTAAGCAAAAATGTTTTAGAATTATACCCAAAGACATTTGAAGATCCACAAGCATCCATGGCCTCCGAAAATGCTCTCTTTTCAAAAAGATCCATGCTATACGGGCTAAGCTAAAATGGGTAGGAGTCGGATTTGGGTTTTGGGATTTTTTTTGATGGATTTGAGGCAATTTTTGATGAAGTTTGAAGAGAAAAGAGAAGGGAAATGGGGGGGGCTGCTGCTGCTGTAGGAGGGGGGGTCGGCTGGAATGGGAGTGGGAGAGGAGAGAGAGGAAGGTAGAGAAAGTGGGAGGAGAAGTCAAAGTCAATTCAAGGTCAAAGGTCCACCTCATTTCTCCATTTTCTTTTCTTTTCTTTCATTTCTTTCCTTTGAAATTCAAGTGGGGAAAATAAATGGGGGCTGCTGAATTCTTCAAGGGGAGAAGTAAATGGGAGTGTGTGGATGTGGGTACGGGTGTGGGGTGATGAAAAATGATAAATATAATACCCCAAACATCCATTTACGCTAAAAAAAAGCCTTTTTTCTTCGATAATTTCTAAACCGTTTTGGCAAATGATTTCGTTCCAAAAACCACATAATAAAATTTTATTTAATGTTTTATGATGCACAAAATTTGTTTCAACTCATTCCAATTTGTAATTTTCCCTAATTAAATGTATTAGTGACGGCTTAAATAATAATAAAATAATATTTTTTTCAGAAAATTTGAAATTTCACCAGCGGCTCAATAAACACCAAATAATAGCAATTACATAGCTAGAATATGTATATTTAATTTTTATAATAAGATATTTGTATTTTGACTTTTTACAGAAAACCCCCTTATTTTACCGATTTTTCGAAATTTCACCGAAACGATTTTCAAAACGTTACAGTAACGGTCCCCAGGTAGATGTCGCTAAGAAGGCCAATGAGGTAACTCATCCGAACTCCTACTGAGCCTGTATGTGACAATCTCCGTACAGTCCGGTCTGTTCGTCTAAGAGTATCGCATATCGGGCCTAGGGGGATGGTGAACGTCAGACCCCTAATAGCGGTATAAGTCGTGTCGGAGTGTAGCCCAGAACACCCTGAGAAACTACTGTAACACCTACCAGTAAATCTCACTTGTCGTGGCCACGGACCTTTGTGTAATGGCTCTCCAACACAGCACGATATCAACCCCCAATACCGGGAGAGACGAATCATGTCTAACCGCCACTGCCTCCAAGTGCTTCAGGAATGTACCCAACTACTACCTGTTTGCACGACTCCTTTGAGCCGTGGTAGGGTAGTGATCAAAGTACAGTGGGAACACACTCGAGGCGAAGTAGCAGTATCAAGTCGACGGACTAAGCTGTACTCATGTCACCTAGGAACTGCTACCTGACGACAGGTATAATAACCATCAGCAGTTCCCGAAGAGTCCTGTCCAGTGTACCCGTAACCTAACAAGCACCTGCATACTATCTCCAGTACGACGTACTGATGGCTGTAGGACAGACCATCTCCCAACCTGGGATGAGAAACGTATACACCAGTCTACTCCGGAGTATTGATGCCCTATCTCGATAATCCAACGATCAGGGACCTATATAAGGATGTGCTTATAGACTACCTAGCCCCCACTAGTGTGACTGCCATCACAACGCTGGTAATCAAGCAAAGATCATAAGGGCTCTACTAATATGTATTCGCGATATGTTAAAAGAAACATATACACATATTGAAGTAGAAACAAACCAAGTAGCATACTACCATTTTTAGCAAGACTGTCAATACAACTGTGAATATCCCAAGCTTCCATTAAGTAATATACAAACTAGTATGATGCAGTAATGTCCTCTAGGGCATAAACACTATCAATCTCCCAGTTGCACTAGGACCATGTACTGGCATATCACAGACCTATCATCTCGATTAGCCGCTCGAACTATTTCTGAGGGATGGCCTTCATGAGTGGATCAGCAATGTTATCTTCTGTATCTACTCTCTTCACCTCGATCTCCCGGTGATCTACGATCTCCCCGATCAGGTGATACCGCCTTAAGATGTGTCTGGACTTCTGATAGGACCTGGGTTCCTTCGCTAAAGCTATGGCGCCGTTGTTTTCGCAATACAGAGGTATTGGATCAACACTGGTAGGAACCACCTGAAGTTCTGTAAGGAACTTCTTCATCCAGACAGCTTCTTTTGCGGCATCGCAAGCAGCTATGTACTCCGCTTCCATCGTCGAGTCAGCAACGGTGTCCTGCTTGGAACTCTTCTAACAGACCGCCCCTCCATTGAGGGTAAAGACATAACCCGACATGGACTTGGAGTCATCCTTGTCACTCTGGAAGCTAGAGTCAGCAAAGGCCTCGATCTGGAGGTCTTTTCCTCCATACACCAAGAACATCTCATTAGTTCTTCTCAGATACTTGAGAATGTTCTTTACTGCTATCCAGTGCTTCTCCCCTGGGTTTGCCTAATACCGACTTACAACGCTCAATGCGTATGCTACATCTGGTCTGGTACATAACATCACATACATTATAGAGCCTACCACAGAAGCGTAGGGTATAATTGACATGCGAGCCTTTTCCAAATCAGTCTTAGGAGACATCTCTTTGGAGAGGGTAATTCCGTGACAAACCGGTAGGTTGCCGCACTTAGAATCTTTCATACTGAATCTTTTCAATATGGTGTCTATATACCTGGACTGCGAAAGTCCCAACATCCTTTTTGATCTATCACGATAGATCTGGATCCCCAGAATGTAGGTGGCATCACCCAGGTCCTTCATGGAGAACTTCTGTGACAAGAATCCTTTGACTGACTGTAGCATAGGAATATCATTTCCTATTAGGAGAATGTCATCCACGTACAAGACGAGGAATACTACAGCTCTCCTTACAATCTTACTGTATATGCATGGTTTATTTGGATTCTTAATAAAGTCGAATTCTTTAACAGTATCATCAAAACAGATGTTCCAATTCCGCGATGCCTGCTTTAGTCCATAAATGGACTTAAGCAACTTGCACACTTTACCGCTACTCCCACTCTGAATGAATACCTCTGGCTGATCCATATAGACGCATTCTTCCAAATTACCATTTAGAAAAGCCGTCTTTACGTCCATCTGCCAGATCTCATAATCGTGGAAGGCAGCAATGGCAAAAAGGACCCGAATGGATTTGAGCATAGCCACTGAAAAAAAGGTTTCGTCATAGTCCAAAGCAGGTTTTTGACGAAAACCCTTTGCAACAAGTCTATCCCTATAGGTTTCAACCTGTCCATCCACACCAATCTTCTTTCTGAAGATCCATTTGCATCCTACGGGATTTACCCCATCTGGAGCAATGTCCAAAGTCCATACTTTTTTTGTGTACATGGACTCCATTTCGTTCCGCATTGCATCCAGCCATTTTACCGAGTCGCCGCTCTGAATGGCTTGCTGGAAGCTAGTAGGGTCATCATTATCAATGATGCAATCTTCTCGATCTCCGTCTATGAGAAAACCGTAGTATCTCTCAGGCGGATGAGACTGCCTATTACTTCTGCGGATAGGCGCTGGAATGTCCCTTTCTTCTGAACCTTCTTGTTCTACCAAACTTTCAGTAACAGCTTGTGGTTCTGGAATTTCTTCCAATTCTATTGCGCTCCCACTCTTCTGATTTTCTAAAAATTCAGCTTCCAAGAAGTGGACATGACGAGAAACAAAAACCTTTTGTTCCTCTGTGTAATAGAAACAATACCCCTTGGAGTTCTTTGGATATCCCACAAACTTACATTGTACTGAGCGTGCCTCGAGCTTATCCGTATGCTGCTTTTTAACAAAAGCTGGACATCCCCATGTCTTCATGTACTGAAGATAGGGTTTCTTCCCACTCCACATCTGATATGGTGTGGTAGGCACAGTCTTGGTTGGAACCTTGTTCAAAAGATATGCAGTTGATTCTAGTGCATAACCCCAGAAAGATCGCAGTAACTCAGCCTTACTCATCATGGAACAAACCATATCCAATAGGGTTCGATTCTTCATTTCCGATACACTGTTGTGTTGTGGTGTGTATGGAGGAGTAAGCTGAGAGAGAATTCTATTCTCTTTTAAGTAACCCAGGAACTCGGCACTTAAGTATTCACCACCTCGATCAGATCTCAGTGTCTTGATACTTTTGCCTCCTTGGTTTTCCACTTCATTCTTGTATTCCCGGAATTTCTCCCTCGGATTTATGCTTCATCAAGAAAATATGTCCATACCTAGAGAAATCATCCGTAAAAGTAATGAAGTAGGAATAACCACCTCGCGCATGTGTAGACATTGGACCACACACATCGCTGTGTATGAGTCCTAAGAGCTCGCTCGCTCTTACTCCGTGTCCAGTAAATGGAGTCTTTGTCATCTTTTCCATGAGACAAGATTCACAAGTAGCATAAGATTGATATTCGAATGGATTCAAATATCCTTCTCTATGTAACTTAGTCAACCGTATTTCATTGATGTGACCTAGTCTACAATGCCATAAAAAAGCCTGATTTATTTACGGAGACTTTCTTTTAAGTGTGTTCTGGACATTGAAAACCTGAGCTTGATTCATTACGTATATACCGTCATCTAATGTACCGGACCCAATCAGAACTTGATTTAGGTGGATGTGAACCACATCGCTTACGAATGTAAAATCATATCTCTCTCTCGAAAGTGAGGACACTGATATGATATTACAAGTCAAACTAGGTACACACAAACAGTTACGTAGAATCAATATCTGCCCACTTGTCAAACCTAGGCGATATTCTCCTACGGATTCAGTGTCCACGCTCATTCCGTTCGCAACTCTGAGAGACAAATCGCCTACCCTGATAACTCTACGGTTTCTCAAAGCATGTAATGAATTACAGATATGAGATCCTGCTCCGGTATCTAGTACCTAGGAAGTAGAGTTAATTGACAAACAGTTCTCAATTACAAACACACTCGAGGCCGAAGCCACAACATGCTTCGAATCCTGGCTACTGGCTTCCAAAGCCCTGCAATCCTTCTGCCAATGCCCGTTCCCATAACAATAGGAACATCTCTCCTTCCCAACACCAAGTCCCAAAAATTTTTCTCTTCCCTTTCCTTCTACTTCACTGACACTGTATATCATCTTTGTGGAGGTCTTCTTCTTTTCACCCTTTGCTTTCGCCCTGGATGCAGAAGAAGAAGGTCCCCCATTAAGCAGAGCGGGTGTCTCCCTGGTTTCTTTCAGGGTGTAAGTAGAGGGTAGGGACTGTGGAAATAAGTCAGCATATGACCTGTTTCCCAACATGGTCTCCAGGTCCGTGAGCTCATCAATATAGCTAGTCATCGTAAAGACGTCGTCCCCTACAGATGACCCGACAGCCAACCTCGCTTGAAGCAATTCGTTCGAGGTCTCATATCTTGCGCTACGATATTGCTCTCCATATAAATCTTTGTTATGGAGGAAGATGGAAACTAAGTTCATCTTCTCGTGCTGCTTCTGGTATACACCATCAACTGAAGCCAACACGAGGCACTTGGCATTCGCACTCTCCTTTTCCCTTGTCTGACGGATATCCATATCCGCGACGGTAGAAACTGGACCTGGGACGGCAGGCGCTTGAGTAGTAATAGGGTAGTCCAGCTTGTCATAGGCAATGGACATCTGGACAGACCTTTGCCAGTCATAAAAGTCAAATTATGTCAACTTGTTATCTATATGTAACCTAGTCATGGTCACAGGGTTGCTGCAGTTTAAGAGAAAGAGAAGAAAACACTTTAGCATGATACTCTTGCAAGTTTAGATTGGTTTTAAGTTTATCTAAACAGGATGGCTCCCACTGTTTCTCGAATCCTTCCTCAAACCATAAAAGAAGAATTAGTCAGGATTTATCTCACCGTACAGTACTTGCTTAACCGTTCAGCCAGGCTATTCTTGGTACTTCGAGGGAGGTTTTACAACGCTTTCGCGAAGTTCCTTAATTAAATAACCTCTTTTCCCTAGAGGCGTAGCCCCGCTAACACTGTTCTTGACACCTACTTGGTTTATAGCATTGATCATTAAGTGACGAATCTCCTGATGAGTAGCGGATACTCACAGTAGGATCGGGATCCAAATATCATCGTGTGATAATGCTGAAGGAATCCTACCAACTTTATCAAACTCCAAGTGGTATGCAACACCAGCAAGTTTCAATTTCTTTAGAAACTCCCGATGTGGATTTTTTCCCCATGCTCGTATGACCTTGACGAAGGCCAATAAATCATAAATCACATGTCAAGTTCTTCCCATCATTATCCTTGTTAATTTGAACCCACCCCTATATACCCTTGACAAAGGCCAACAAAGTAATACGACTGTCCCAAACCAACGCATTTATCTATGCAACATATGAATACCCCAGCAGCTACCAAACATTATGCCTTAACGAAGGCCAACAAACATAGCTTGAATACTACTAACCATCCATATGAAATGACGGAGGGCTACGACTGGTTTTGGCGAAACCGTGAACGTAGTGAACTTGATATAATCGAAGGAACCTGATAGCTTTTTAAAAGGAGTGGTTAAAGCTCCGCAATTAAAAAATCTGCTCTTTTTTTTTTAAAATAACCGAGTGGTTTCTTTTAAATTTGTTCCAACGATTCAACTTTGGTTTGTTTTCTTTGTATTAATATAATGCGTCCCATCATTTATCCTATCATTGCAGGAAACAACGAAAATACAACGTCCGCTTATGCCATCTGCATTCATCACTGGGTCCCGTCATCCACCCGTTAAGTTACTTAACTAACGACAGAGCGGGGGCTGGGCTAGCGCGGATGCAAAACATAAGCAACGCCTACTAGATATCATATATAGATATTATACATTCGTCAGACGCAATAATAGGTATTCCAGATCACAGATGAACATATTGGATATACTAGGAATCCGCGTTTCGTTTGAGCCTGCAACAAAAGATGGATTACACGGTCGCGATGAATAGTCAAACCCCACCCTAGACCCCTACGGGTGCGGCAAACTACCCGCCTAGTACCAGAAGTGAACAGTCTCCCTCAATAACGTGAGTAAGCCATTTAACACTTCAAAATACCCGGTAGTTTATGCACCCCATCTTGGGTCTATCCTAGGAGCAAAAAACAGTAAATGAAATAATATAACGGTGGCTACAAACTCAACCCGGATGTTCCCCACAAAAGAATATTACAATATATTACAATTTACATCGAATGAAAGATAAACTCTCATCTCACATCCCCAACTATTCATCCGTGACAATCCAATGAAGTTCATATCCACATACCAAGTAACCATTACAGAAATGTGCAACCCCCAACTAACCGACATACTAGCAATTAGCGGAGGTTTACGAACACATATAAACATCACCAAGCTTGTAAAGTAACAACGACATTAGAATCCCGCACGCAGTTAGCAAACACATCCAATTTTCCAAGACCGAAAATCCAGTGAGCTAAACATTCAAAAACTGAAAGTTTTGAGCCAATCCGGGAGTCGAAACGAACTCGAAACTCACCCGAATCTTCACGGAGGTGAAGGCACATGATAATACATCGAACGGGGGGCCTCGGGGGGTGCCCAACCCTGGGGGCCACCTCGAGGTGGCCCCCAAAATTGGACATCCCGAGAGAACCAGTTGCTGGTCTCTCGGGTCAGCAGCCCCCAAGGCCACCAATTGGTGGCCTTGGGGGTGTTCCCGGCCATTGCCCCCCCGGGTGTCCCCGGGCTGCGCACGCTTCACCCCGCGGCTTCTCGGTTCAAACCGTGAGCCCGCGGGGTGTGCAAACAACTCAAAACCTCACTTTTCAAAACTGTTTTTGTCGACAGTTTTCCGGCGACAAAAACGGCGGAATTCTAACATCGTTAAAAGCTATCTAAGGTTTGTGAAAGGCTCTGATACCACTGTAAGTCAATGTCACGCACCCCACATGTCCGCGGGGAAGCGGAATTAGCAAAAATGATTTTTACGAGCTTCGCAACATCGACTCAAACCAAAGATCGAACACAAACCGTAGCTAGCAAACTACTTGAGGTTTAACTACTCGGTCTCGAAGTTATACCTTACGTTACAAGTCCTTCGGGTCTTCATCGCTGTCCTCTACTCGTCGTTGGCTCCAAGGATCGTAACGGATCGCGGCTATCTCGACGGCCTCCTCGAGTCAAAGACGATCCACCCGAGAGTCCATAGTCCGAAATGCTACCTCAAAACCGAGGTAACTACGGCTTCTAGTTTGCTAAATTAGAAGTCCTAGATGGTGTAGAGTATTTAGATGGATTACTTTGTCTCTCTAAACCCTAGGATCCTCAACACATGAGAGCTTTTAGGGTTTGAGGAAGAAGATGAAGACTTGAGGAGAGAGTGAAAGTGTTTTGTGATGAATAATCATGAAGCATTACTCATGATTGAATAATATGAAGCATACAAATATCTATCAAATAATATCTAGTAAATATCTTAGCATGCTTCATTTAATTCAAGTAGTGAATCACCTCATGAGTCATGGTTCATTTAATGCAAACATACACCTCATTTCCTCCACCTCGTTTAAGCTTTAATCAAAAGATAAAAACCTTAATGAGTCACCTTCTTCTAGAAGCTTCCCGACAAATTACGTGACTGCCCCTCCCATCCGTATTTACGAAAAACACGGATAATCTGAGACTAAATAAATCCATCAGTATAATACTAGTATCTGGCTTAAACCAAAGCCCACTAGTATTATCTGCCCGATCACATTACGTGCACAAGTGTACGTAAGTGATCGCGGCCCTGCCGTAAAACCATACGGCCTCTACACCTTTTGCCCGGTGCAGGGAAACTCTCTGTGTGGGACTCTAAAGACTCGACACTATGCTGGCAGTGGGTTTTAACCACAGACCGCAAGCGGTACTAGCTGTACGTAACGGTCCCCAGGTAGATGTCGATAAGAAGGCCGATGAGGTAACTCATCTGAACTCCTACTGAGCCTGTATGTGACAATCTCCGTACAGTCCGGTCTGTTCATCTAAGAGTATCACATATCGGGCCTAGGGGATGGTGAACGTCAGACCCCTAATAGCGGTATAAGTCGTGTCGGAGTGTAGCCCAGAACACCCTGAGAAATTACTGGAACACCTACCGGTAAATCTCACTTGCCGTGGCCACGGACCTTTGTGTAATGGCTCTCCAACACAGCGCGATATCAACCCCCAATACCGGAAGAGACGAATCCTGTCTAACCGCCACTGCCTCCAAGTGCTTTGGGAATGTACCCAACAACTACCTGTTTGCACGACTCTTTTGAGCCGTGGTAGGGTAGTGATCAAACTACAGTGGGAACACACTCGAGGCGAAGTAGCAGTATCAAGTCGACGGACTAAGCTGTACCCATGTCACCTGGGAACTGCTACCTGACGACAGGTATAATAACCATCAGCAGTTCCCGGCGAGTCCTGTCCAGTGTACCCATAATCTAACGAGCACCTGCATACTATCTCCAGTACGACATACTGATGGCTGTGGGGCAAACCATCTCCCGACCTGGGATGAGAAACGTATACACCAGTCTACTCTGGAGTATCGATGCCCCATCTCGATAATCCAACGACCAGGGACCTGTATAAGGATGTGCTTATAGACTACCCAGCCCCCACTAGCGTGACTGCCATCACAACGCTGGTAATCAAGCAAAGATCCTAAGGGCTCTACTAATATGTATTCGAGATATGTTAAAAGAAACATATACACATATTGAAGTAGAAACAAACCAAGTAGCATACTACCATTTTTAGCAAGACTGTCAATACAACTGTGAATATCCCAAGCTTCCATTAAGTAATATACAAACTAGTATGATACTGGTAATCAAGCAAAGATCATTAAGTAATATACCTAACCTGAATCTCCATTGCCGTTGTACCGTGGCTGAACGGTTCCTTGTACTCTGTATACCTTAGTCTCTAGGATAGTGAGACTCCTCTCATATACACTGGCCTCTTCTGTACCAAGCTACAAACAACAGCGTTAACAATATAATATAACTTTAAAAGTTACATTCTCTTTCTGTCTATTCTGTCTATACTTACCCTTGGGACTTACCGAGCGATTTGTTCGCTGACGACATTCTCTTTCTTCTTCTTTGGAATGTCGTCAGGAGATTCTGACTCACTAGAGATCGAGCCCAGCAGTGAGGACTTGGATCAGTTTACTGAAGACCCGGAGTTTTAGATTCACTTGTGCATTACATTTCATTTTTATTTCTGTTATGCCACTGTTTAGGCATTGCTTTCATTCCATGTACTTACATTTCAGTTGTATTGTAAAAAGAATGTTTAATAAATAAAGTTGTTGTTCATTTATATCTTGTCTCTTGTGTATATTCCATTTTATATTGCTTAGATACACTTAGCGTATTTACTTCTGAGTAAATGCGTTGCGGACCTCGTCGTGCCCTCTGCCCGTATACTGGGAAGCGGGGCGTGACACAACATCCCAAATAGTCTCTCAAATTGAGTCTAGGGGAGGGCCTTCGTGAGTGGATCCGCTACGTTGTCCTTCATGTCAACTCTCCTGACCTCGATCTCCCAGCGATCAACTATCTCCCGGATCAGGTGATACCGCCTAAGAATATATCTGGATCTCTGATAGGACCGGGGTTCCTTGGCCAAGGCCACAGCTCCATTGTTATCACAATACACAGGTATTGGATGCTCAATGGATGGAACCACACCAAGTTCAGCTATGAACTTCTTCATCCAGACAGCCTCTTAGGAAGCATCGTTGGCAGCGATGTATGTTCATATCAGAATATTGCATTATTATATCGCCCATTCTTAATCATATTTCAAATAAATAGGTGCTTTTGATCAATGTCTGCTAAGTAGTTGCAGGTTACAGGTTCTCAGAACAATACAGTGAAAATGGTGAAAAGACGCTACAAAATGTGAGACTACGACCAACAAATAAATAAATCTGCAAGATACCGCCTACCAGTTCGAGGAACAAACGAAGATCAGCAAACAGTTCAATACACAAAGTACAAGGGCAGCACAAGATTCAAGACTTCAACGCGAAGCAAACGGTAAAAGTCCACAAATTCTGCACTGTTGGAAATCTGGAAGAAACTAGAAAAGATTCTGAAGAACCAAGTGAAGAAAACAGAAGGAAAAAGCAACATGAAGTATCCCTGAGAAAATGAAGTCAAGACCCCACCATATGGCTGCGGATCAGCGGCCAAATAAGGCTTATGGCCGCGGTTCCGTGGCCGTGCAGAGCACGTGTCGGTGCAAAGTGTCGGTGGTGTCGGTGCGTTGACAAGGCTTTCTTAGGGTAGTCAAGTAATTTTAAATGTGGATCAGATGTAAACCCTAGGGTTTCTCCTATCTATAAATAGGAAAGCCTACAGCCTTTTTTGGGTGTGCCTATTTTGGGTGCCTCTTTTGAGATGTCTCTTTTAATTCCTAAATTAAAATTTAAATTCCTTGTAATCGTTCAAGAGTGCATCAATAAAGTAAGTTAATTTTTATCTTGTGTTCTTAATTACAACTTTATTTCTCTGCATTTTTATCTGTCTTTTATTATCCGCACATTAATTAGTTAATTAAATGAAATATATAAAAATGAGTTTTGTCGTTAATTTCCTAATGAGTGAGTAGTTCCTCACTTGTTAGGGTTAGGATTGGGTAGGTTTGAGAGATGGAAATCTCTCACTCCTTTCTTGCCCGTTCAATACTTTAAATTAGGACTCTATGCAAATCAAACACACACCGCTCACTACGGCACCCTATCCCACGAGATAGCGGCGATTCCCTAGTTAGACCGGTTGTGATTGATTTCCATAGAGCTTAGGGATAAGAGTTAAGAAAGGACGGACAAGGACCAAAAGGAAGAAACTATGTTTCTTCCTAGACATGCTAATCCCCTTTATTAATTATTACTCTAACACCTACGTTCTTAATTAGGGCAAAGAAAGTGGTGATAGAATTAACTTTCCAAACTAACCTAATCCTAACCCTAGGAAGATTTTAATCCAACTTAAATTCCATCTCAGTTTTTATAAAAATCAAAACCTACCACAAATAGGAATTGACTCGTTAGAACAATTAGAAAAGAACACGTTTTCCGTGTAGACCGACCCGTACTCAATCGGCTAGCTACCAAGCGACACCGTTATTGATTGCGGTAATTCTTAATTTTGATTTCAAAACGCATGCGCAAAATATTTCTACCAATCAAATGGCGCCATTGCCGGGGAGACGGTAGTCTTTTTCTTTGTGTAATTTCGGGTTAATATAAAAAAATTTAAAAATTTTAAAAAAAATTATAAAAATTTAAAAAAAATTAAAACACACACAAAAAAATCTTGTTCTTTTTTAGGGGTTTTGTGTGAATTGTGCAGAAAAAGAAGACGGACAGATTCAGATCTGGAAAATCTCGGTGAACAAATTCAGAAACAGAAGATCTGAACAGACAGAGGAGAATCAAAACAGCACAAAACAAATTTTTTGGGATCCGAACCAACAATTACACTGCGGAACCGCGGCGGTAAGAGGCGTTTGACCGCGGATCCGCGGCCAATTGCTGACATCAGTGAATCTAATTCCTCTGTGAGTATTTCTTGTCTTCTCTGTAACCCCCTGATCTCCACTGAAAAATTTTCCTGCAGGGTTCTTTACGCAAAACTTCTTCTCCTATCCAATAAATTGTTTTTGTGCAGGATTCTTTGCTATGCCAAATTAAAAAAAAATTTGCAAGTGTTTTAGATTTTGTATGTTAATTGTTTTGCATATTTAAAACGAACTTTTAAGGGGCTATAACACCAATCCAGATTGGGTGGGGATTTCATTACCCTTCCTAGGACCCCAAAAATCACAAAAAGCATGTGCATCAACCCTCGAGTTAATTAAAAAATATTTAGACTCAGTCAATAAGGACTGTCGCGCTCATTAGGACAAAGGAAGGTTGTGGGCAATCGGTCGTTTATCTAAACCTGATTTTGTGGTGCCTAAGCTAGACAAGTGGGAAAGGTAATTTTAAAAGGCCCGTCTCACGGTGATTCGTGAGCGGATCCCACCTTTCTTCACTTGTGCTTACCTGGCCACAATTGACGGTGAAGAAGCAATTCGAGGGATATCTCACAACTTGCCTTTTGGACCAGTTAGGAGCAGTCTAGTTGACTTAGGAAACCCTAGCTCTAGGTTTGATTGTGCATGTTTAAACTGTGGTTGTTTAAAATTGTGTCGTAGTTCCGTACAAATTTTTGCAAAAACTTTTTCAACACTTTCAAAAATTTCAAAACTCCAAAAACGAACAATTTTTTTTAAAATAAATTAAATAAATAAAAATAAAAAATTCACATTTTTTCCTTTTCTTTCCTCATATCATGGGTACCCCACCTCGCAAAACTCTTACCGAACTTTGGTACGCTCAACCAGACATTACTTCCTACGCTCATTGTTTTGGTCGAATTACGGACGACCCCTTCAAGCCCAAAATTTCTTTGAAAGATCGAATAGACGCGTCTAGGAAAAACAGTTGGACTCCGCAATACACTTTGTATCAACCATTTACACCTTCACCACCTTCTTACATTGATACTCCTTTTTTGAGTCCTGTTGTAACTCCGAAATCCATGTCTATTGCTGAACATATTGAACAATCTCGCAACCGATCTTTCACTCCTTTCACCAATGCGAATTCATTGGATCAATAATTCCATTCACCTTTTTATCCAAATGTTGATCCTACTCCTGTCCAACCATTCAATTCCTATCAGTCCTACCCGCCTTTTGCACCTTCCCTAGATATTGCTTCTACACAGCCATTTGGGAGTTTCACGTATCCAAACAACTTTGAATCTTTTACTGAAACCCCGTCACAACCCATGTCTAGTCTGGAACAGTCGTTGGAAGCTTATATGGTAGCGAAAAACCAACAGATGTGGGATTTGAATGCGTCCATAGCCTCCCTTATACAACCTACTGACCCGGTAGCTAGTTTCCAACTAGCTCTAAATTTTCCAATGTATGATGAGGCGGTTGGACAGATCGAGAATTTGAGTGGAGAGAGTGAGCTATACACCCTTCCAAATCAAACCTATCCATCCCCAATTGAATCCCACAACTCCGGTTTTCAATGTCTATCAAGTGTCCCAAATGATTCACCAGTTGAAGATAAAACGTGTAATGAGTTGTGCGACTTTGTAGTGTTTGATTTACCTGATTGTGAAGAGTCCCTTTCGAGTGAAACTATCACCAATACTTTTGACCTCTACACCTCCACTCTAGAACCTGAATTGAATAATATCCATGCTTTTGATGAGGTGTCTGAGAAAATTGATTTTCACTTGATCGAGAATATTGACGCAAGGAATATTTTGAATGATGAACCCGCAGATTTGGCCGAGTTTTTCTTTCCAATTCATCATCCCGAGTCATTAAATGTTTTTCCCGAACTTCATATGCGTCTTGATTTTGATGAGAATGGCATAGATAAGCTAAATTTTGAGGAGAATATTGAGGAAATTATTGAGGATGAAGCAGTTTTACTTGAGGAGTCGGATTTTCCAATTCATTATGTCCCTTCCACTGACTGTGTACACCCTCCTGAACCTTTAACTGTTACCCTTCCTAAATCACTCCCCTTCATCCTTTCCATCGTTCCGACCGCCCAAGAAACCGTTATACTTTCATTTTCAATGTCTGGTTTACCAAGTTCGATGTACCCATGTTTTCTCACGAATCTTGAGGGATTTGACCTCATTTCTCAGTGGGTTGATAGATTAGCACAATTGCTTTTTACACATCGGTCATTACAAATTGTGCTAATTTATACACTCCATCTCCACCCTCAAGTTCGTATTAAACTTCTTTCTCCTACTTTCTCAGGTTCCTCTTCTATTCTTCCTATAATTTCAGTGAGTGTTGATGAATTACAATTCGATAATTCAAGTTTGATCATTTCAGAAAGCCAACTTAATTTGGATACTTTTGAAAATGAGCAAGATGAGTTTTTCGAGTCTCCTATCTCCATAATTTTTGACAAATCAAGTCTAATAAATTCTGGCACAAAACTTACTGACAGCAAAATGTTCAATTACATCGAAGCGAGTTTTGAAGAACTTTTTGCTGACGAGCTTGCATTCCTAAACGACACGGATTTTGTGATTAATCAACCTCCACTTGAAGAAGTCGAACCACCACCATTTCTTTTTCCCTTCCGCCATTTTTCTCCTCCACCGAGACCGTATACTGCGTCTATCCCCACATGGTCTCGTGTGCATCTCATTCTTTTCTCTACACTCCATTCTTTCACCAACCATACCATTATAACGATAAAATTTTTGAATGGTTGGTGCTAACCTTTGGCCTGTGTAAGGCCTTTTATAGCTTGATACTGTATTTTTCTCCTCCCAAACTCTGAACTTTATCGCTTAAACAGTGGAAACACTGTTTTACTTAAGTTTGGGGGGAACCTTTTTTGTATATATCTTTTGTTTTCTTTTTCTGTTAATAATAAAATAAAATTAAAATAAATAAACAAATAGGGGAGTGCCGACAATTTTGACCCTCTTGGTGTGGCATGACAGTGAGGGCACTGTCAAGTTTAAGTTTGGGGGTGTGCTCGGTAAGGTTTCTTCCTTCGCATTCATGTGTATATTTTTGCATTTGCATACTTATTTTAAAATCAAAAAAAATTAAAATTATAAAAATTGAAAAGTTCAATTTTGGCCATATTTGACTTAAGTTCAACATGATGGTTGACTAGTTAGGAAAAACTAAATCCTAAACTTGGTAAATTAAAAAACCTAAAAATAACATTTCTTAAAGTTTAACTGTAGAAAATATATGTCCTTATAGATTATTTAGAAATGGGCAAATTTGAGTTCAGCTCTTGGGCTAAGTCAAAATAAGGGAAGAGTATTGAAATTTTTATTTGAAGTGTAACTCTGAAAAATAATTCTGAACCTTAAATCTAAATTCTGAAAATATATACCCTACAACTAGCACCTACACGCACCTTGAAACTTGGAACAGTAGAGGATACCTTGAAATGCTCTTTTCTAAAATCCTTAGTATGAAGGAAAATAAAATAAAAGTACAAGTGTGAATAAAGAGATATAAAAAAAATGAACACTGGTTTTGTAATTACTTAAGGCTGCATAAATAAAAAAAATTATAGCGAGGGTGCTTTATCACCTAGTGCCTTAGACCAACTGGTTTGGGAGTCACTGCTAAAGCCTTAGGTATTACAAGACGAGGAATTACGCCTTAATGCGCGAACACATTTTGTAATCGATCGTTAGTACCTCAAGAAGTATTAACGGTTGCATGAAGGATGTGTGTGCAATTTCATCTAAAATTCACCAACTAAAAGTATTTTGGAAGATGGACAAGAGTATGATAGCTTGAATTGAATTTCCAAGTGTAGGGGTGATACATACACACACGTAGGGGTATATGATTGGGGTTTGGATGAGAGATAGGAATAAAAGATAGGGCTTGTACCTTCAGTAGAGATGATAAAAATTCCTAAGTTGAGATGGAACCTTAGAAGGAAAATTCAAAAGATGCTAAAAGCTAATAAATTTACAGAACATATACGATCTTAAGTTAAATGATAAGTGAGTGTGAAAAATACGGGTTGATAATTTCTAAGTTAAAGATAATAGAATTTCTTGCTTGATTACCGAATTGAAGAATGAAAGCCAATAGGACAAATTGATCGGATTTTGTGGGTAGTGTCGCCGAAAACCCTCAGAAGACAACACTCCTCCTACTAGGGACACCTAGAGGTTTAACGGCTTGTTGCACGAGCTCAGTGCAATCGCGATTCCCTACGAAAGTGAGGTTAGGATTTTTCGAGAATAAATTGGTTTTGCTCGGGACGAGCAAAAGATAAGTTTGGGGGTATTTGTTCATATCAGAATATTGTATTATTATATCGCCCATTCTTAATCATATTTCAAATAAATAGGTGCTTTTGATTCATGTCTGCTAAATAGTTGCAGGTTACAGGTTCTCAGAACAATACAGTGAAAATGGTGAAAAGACGCTACAAAATGTGAGACTACGACCAACAAATAAATGAATCTGCAAGATACCGCCTACCAGTTCGAGGAACAAACGAAGATCAGCAAACAGTTCAATACACAAAGTACAAGGGCAGCACAAGTTTCAAGACTTCAACGCGAAGCAAACGGTAAAAGTCTACAAATTATGCACTGTTGGATATCTGGAAGAAACTAGAAAAGATTCTGAAGAACCAAGTGAAGAAAACAGAAGGAAAAAGCAACATGAAGCATCCCTGAGAAAATGAAGTCAAGACCCCACCATATGGCCGCGGATCAGTGGCCAAACAAGGCTTATGGCTGCGGTTCCGCGGCCGTGCAGAGCACGTGTCGGTGCAAAGTGTCGGTGGTGTCGGTGCGTTGACCAGGCTTTCTTAGGGTAGTCTTGTAATTTTAAATGTGGATCAGATGTAAACCCTAGGGTTTCTCCTATCTATAAATAGGAAAGCCTACAGCCTCTTTTGGGGTGTGCCTCTTTTGGGTGCCTCTTTTGAGATACCTCTTTTAATTCCTAGATTAAAATTTAAATTCCTTGTAATCGTTCAAGAGTGCATCAATAAAGTAAGTTAATTTTTATCTTGTGTTCTTAATTGCAACTTTATTTCTATGCATTTTTATCTGTCTTTTATTATCCGCACATTAATTAGTTAATTAAATGAAAAATATAAAAATGAGTTTTGTCATTAATTCCCTAATGAGTGAGTAGTTCCTCACTTGTTAGGGTTAGGATTGGGTAGGTTTGAGAGATGGAAATCTCTCTCTCCTTTCTTGCCCGTTCAATACTTTAAATTAGAACTCTATGCAAATCAAACACACACCGCTCACTACCGCACCCTATCCCACGAGATAGCGGTGATTCCCTAGTTAGACCGGTTGTGATTGATTTCCATAAAGGTTAGGGATAAGAGTTAAGAAAGGACGGACAAGGATCAAAAGGAAGAAACTATGTTTCTTCCTAGACGTGCTAATCCCCTTTGTTAATTATTACCCTAACACCTACGTTCTTAATTAGGGCAAAGAAAGCGGTGATAGAATTAACTTTCCAAACTAACCTAATCCTAACCCTAGCAAGGTTTTAATCCAACTTAAATTCCATCTCAGATTTTATAAAAATCAAAACCTACCACAAATAGGAATTGACTCGTTAGAAAAATTAGAAAAGAACACGTTTTCCCTGTGGACCGACCCGTACTCAATCGGCTAGCTACTAAGCGACACCGTTATTGATTGCGGTAATTCTTAATTTTGATTTCAAAACACATACGCAAAATATTCCTACCAATCAATGTATTCAGCCTCCATCGTCGAGTCTGTTATGGTATCTTGTTTAGAACTTTTCCAACATACCGTCCCTCCATTGAGGGTAAAGACAAAACATGAGACCGACTTACTGTCGTCCTTATCACTCTGGAAGCTCGAATCGGTAAAGGACTCCACCTGGAGTTCACCCTTACCATACACCAAGAACATTTCTTTAGTTCTTCTCAAGTACTTAAGAATGTTCTATACAGCTGTCCAGTGTTTCTCCCTTGGATCTGATTGATACCTACTCACTACACCTAGTGAGTAAGTTACATCCGGTCTGGTACATAACATCGCATACATGATTGACCCGACTGCCGAAGCATAGGGTATCCCTTGCATGTGAGCCCTCTCTAAATCAGTCTTGGGAGACATCTCTTTGGAGAGAATGATTCCTGAGCAAGCGGGTAAATTACCATGCTTAGAATGTTCCATACTAAACCTCTTTAGTATGGTGTCTATGTACCTAGATTGGGACAATACCAACATCCGTTTAGATCTTAATCCCAAGGATGTAGGAGGCATCACCAAGATCTTTCATGGAGAACTTGTGTGATAAGAAGAGCTTGACCGATTGTAGTATAGGAACATCATTTCCTATCAAGAGTATGTCATCCACGTACAATAAGAGGAAGACAACCTTACTCTCTACAACCTTCTTGTATATACAAGGTTCATCTACGTTTTTGATGAAGTCAAACTCTTTGATAGTTCCATCAAAATAGATATTCCAGCTCCGCGATGCCTGCTTTAATCCGTAGATTGATTTAAGCAGCTTACACACGCTTCCGCTGCTCCTACTATCTACGAAGCCCTCTGGCTGTATCATGTACACGCTCTCTTCTAAATTACCATTTAGAAAAGCGGTCTTGACGTCCATCTACCAGATTTCGTAGTCATGGTATGCAGCAATGGCAAGTAGGATCCTGATGGACTTAAGCATGGCAACAGGAGAAAAGGTCTCATCATAATCGACACCAGGTCGTTGACGAAAACCTTTTGCTACAAGTCTAGCTTTGAAAGTCTCAATTTTTCCATCTACACCAATTTTCTTCTTAAAGATCCACTTGCTTCCGATGGGTTTTACCCCTTCAGGGGCAACTTCCAAAGTCCATACTTTTTTGGTGTACATGGATTCCATCTCGGATCGCATAGCATCCAGCCATTTCACAGAGTCTCCACTTGTGATGGCTTGCTCGAAACTAGTTGGGTCATCATCTTCCATGATGCAATCCCCGCTCCCACCGTCTACGAAAAAACCATAGTATCTCTCAGGTGGATGAGGAACCCTACGAGATCTGCGGAGTGGCTGGGGTTCGTCTGGGATTATTGAATTCTCCGGTTCTACCAAATTGTCAGTTATAGTTTTTGTAGATGGAACTTCTTCTAGTTCTACCTCATTGCCACTAATTTCATTCACAAAAAATTCCTTTTCTAAAAAGGTGGCATATAGAGAAACAAACACCTTTTGTTCCTCAGTGTGGTAGAAGATATATCCATATGAATCCTTTGGATATCCCACAAACATGCACAAAACAGACCTTGCCTCGAGCTTGTCCGGATTTTGCTTTTTAACATAGGCCGGACAACCCCATATCTTAACTCATTTAAAAGATGGTCTATTCCCATTCCATATCTTATATGGAGTGGTAGGCACGGATTTGGTCGAAACCCTATTCAATAGGTATGCAGCTGTCTCAAGTGCATAACCCCAAAAGGAAATCGGTAACTCAGCAACACTCATCTAGAGCATACCATATCTAATAGGGTGCGATTTCTCCGCTCCGATACTCCATTGTGCTGTGGTGTATACGGAGGAGTAGGCTGAGAGAGAATTCCATTCTCTTTTAAATAGTCCCGGAACTCCGTGCTCAAGTATTCTCCTCCCCGATCAGATCGAAGGATTTTAATACTTTTACCCATCTGATTCTCTACTTCGTTCTTATATTCCTTGAATTTCTTAAAAGCTTCAGACTTGTGCTTCAACAAGAACACATGTCCGAATCTAGACAGATCATCGGTGAATGTAATAAAGTACGAGGAACCATTCCTGGCATGCGTAGACATAGGACCACATACATCACTATGTATCAATCCCAAGAGTTCAGTAGCTCTTTCTCTGTGTCCAGTAAACGGAGCTTTGGTCATCTAACCTTTGAGACATAACTCGTAAGTTTCATAAGATGTAAATTCGAATGAATTCAAATATCTATCTTTATGTAACTTAGCTAGTCTTGTCGCATTGATATGACCTAGTCTACAATGCCACAAGTAGGCTTCGTTCATTTCTGAACTCTTCCTCTTGTGTGTGTTCTGTATATTTAGAACTGTAGAACGTATATACCGTTACTCATCGTACCAAACCCAATCAACACTTGATTTAGAAAAATGTTCATAACATTATCATCTAATGTGAAATTATATCCTTCTTTAGTTAGCAAAGAAACTGATATAATATTACACATCATCTTTGGTACGTAGTAACAGTCGTTCAGAATCAATGTATTGCCAGTTGGTAACACTAGGTGATATTCGCCAACTGCTTTGGCTGCAATAATTGCACCATTCCCTACTGTTAGAGACTTATCAACCTTTCCCTGTTCTTTACCTCTCTTTAGCCCATGTAAGAAATTACATACGTGGGATCCTGATCCGGTATCCAATATCCAGAATGTAGAGCAAACTGAGAAACAGTTCTCGATAACGAACACACCCGAAGAAGATGCATCTGTATGCTCCTTCTTCGTTCGGGTGGCATGGGAATCCGGGTATTCCCCTATTCCTTACTCAGACTTATGACAGTCATAAGATAGAGTGGAACCTAGCCCAGAATAATAAGCGGGTTCGGTCAATACATCCATATTATTATCTTGATTAAGGCGTGTCATTAGTCGCTACCTGGAGAGAGAGAAGGAAACGCATTAGCGTGCGCTCTTTGCAAGATTAGATTGGTTATTATCTTATCTAATCAGGATGGCTCCCACTGTTTTTATCAAATCTTCCTTCAAACCGTAAAAGGTAAGATTAGCCGGGATTAATTACACCCTACAAGTTCGCCAATCGTTCGGCCAAGCAGGTATTGGTACTCCGAGTGAGTCTCCCAATGCTTTCGCATGGAACTAATTAAATAATCTCGTTTCCGCAGGGGAATAACCCCGTTAACACCTTTCTTAGAGACCTATTTGATCAACTAATTGTAAAGTGCAAAACTCTCTCAGGAGTAACTCTTACTCGCAGTGGGTATCGGGATCCAACTATCAGATAGAAGGTATGCAATCTCATTGCAAATTTCAACACTTGAAATCCCCAATATCTATTTTTACCCCTAGCAACTTATGACCTTAACTATGGTCAACAAATCATAAGCGCTAGCCAAGTTCAACCCGTCATTTCGTGATTGAATTAAACTCACCCGTACGACCCTTAACTATGGTCAACAAAGCCGTACGACTACCATAATCCAATCGCATCATATGCGGCAGATAAGCACTAATCAGCTACCGCACACTATGCCTTGACTATGGTCAACAAACACAGCACGAATACTAAATAATACTTATCTGAAATGACGGAGGGCTAATGGTTTTTAAGAAAATCTTTAACGTAATGAACTTGATATCGTTGTAGAATCTAGTGATTTGAAAAGGAGTGTTTTTTGTAGCCTTTGCTAGTTTCGCTAAAGAGGCCACTCTCGGTGAAGGGATCTCGGCTCTTTCCTCATAATGAGGTGCTTGATATTCATCAAGGAATACCACTATGTAAAATAAGAACAAGAGAAGCTATTAAAACAAAACCGAGTGGGTTGTAGCATTTGCTAGTTTTGTTAAAGAGGTCACTCCCGGTGAAGGGATCTCGGCTCTTTCCTCATCGAATGAGGTGCTGGATATTCATCAAGGAATGCCACTATGCAAAATAAGAACTAGAGAAGCTATTAAAACAAAACCGAGTGGGTTGTAGCATTTTCTAGTTTTGCTAAAGAGGTCATTCCCGGTGAAGGGATCTCGGCTCTTTCCTCAATGAGATACTTGATATTCATCAAGGAATACCATTATGCAAAGAAAAAAAACTAGAGCTGCCTTTTTAAAATTTCGATTCTACAATATCTTTAGGTTACTTTTCTTTTCATTAATCTCATTAATGAAGTCCCATCATTTAATATTTCCCTAAACATCACAGAAAAAGAAACGAAAATAGAACGTACGCTTATGCCATCCACATTCGCCATGGGGCCCCGTCATGCACCGTTAGATTACTTAACTAACGGCAGAACGGGGACTGGATTAGCGCGGGTGCAAAACATAAGTAACGTTTATTATATATCATATATATCATATATATAATATAGCATTCGTCTTACGCAGTTATATGATCACATCACAGAACCAAGCAGCAGAAGTCAACATATGAAATATTGGATATACTAAGAGGTCCGTGTTTTAAATTCAGCCAGTAATGAAAACACGGATTCCACAGTCATGATAAACAGCCAAATTCACATCCCAAGACCCCTACGAGAGCGGCAAGCAACCCTGCCAATTCTAGAGTTAGGAGACCCGGTCTCGACTCCTTGAGATGGTCTTCCACTAGACTCTAGAACCCGGTTACTTGTGCTCCCCACCTTGGGTCTATTCTAATGCGGAAAAGTAAATAATATATATCAATAGTGATATCATCCTCAACCCGGAAGTGTCCCAATAAAAGAATATTACATACAAATTTTACATGAATGAAAATTGAAAAACTCTCATCTCACATAAAACCCCGGGCTATTCATTCACGACGATCCAATATAACACATCACAGTAACACATAACATAAGATGTCATCAACGTAAGTAAATATGCATATCCCGAATCCCGTTGACATATAACAACGAGATTTGGGATACCCCACATATTACACTTATGGTCGCAGAAAAGAAATAGAAAACTACAATATTTAGAACCCGCAAATACCTTAGACATCATAAACCCGGAATATCTCATATTCTGAATTTCATGCCTAACATATAAACCTTGCATTTTAGTCTCTAATTGAAAACTCTTTTCAATAAGCTGTCGGATAATTCAACAGGATTCTCGACTAAGTAATCGCATACTATACGCGATTGAGACGGAGTTCTGATCCGAATCAAAACTCCGTGGCAATCGATCAAACGATACTAAAATGCTAGATTTACACATACCAACTAATTTTCACAAAACCAATTAGTATAGATTCTAAATATTGTATCACATATCATCATCATCTATACAACGTTAAACATTTCGACCAATTTAACAAACACCCACTGTCACGCCCCGCTCCCCAGAGTACGCAGGATTGGGCACGTAACATAGCCAACCATGCTACCTGTGGGTAGGAAGTATCCATCCACAGTCACATTACGGTTGTAAGGATATCAAGAACAAGATAATGAACTAATCTAACACATGTCCAAATCCATAATAATAAGAATCAATAAACAATAAGTGCGGAAGCAAATGATCCAATACAATAAATAGACAGTACGTCCCATAATGCGGGCTCACATCTGGAAATGAAATGAAATAAATAAACTAAACTCTAAGGAACTCACAGTTCAGCCTGCTGGCTGAAGTACTCCTGCTCGGTCGACGATAGTGGTACGGAATCTGGGCCATGCAAAACCCAGACGTCAGCGCGTCATGTCATCAAGTAATATAATATAAACATGGGAATAAGCAATGCAGGTATGAACATGAATAAAGCAGTACTATGGATTAACAATGCAGAGTAATGTGCAGTGGTGACTAAACTGTCCTATCAGGTTTCTACTCTATAGTCTTTGAAATCAATTGATGAATCGTCGATGTAACACAATAGTATCCCGTGCGTGCCCGGGACCACGGTCAAGGTCCTCGGGGCTGAATCCGAGACGTGCCGCTAAGCAGTAATAGGTAGTAGGATTGACTGGCCAAGCCCGTAAGACTGATCAGAACAAGTATCGAACTGTTGAGTTACAAGTCGGTTTCACCTTTGATTTCCCCATACCCCCAAGTTATGTATGTCAGGTCAGGTATTCAATAGTCGAGGACTAATGCCAACACAAAATCGGGTAAAGTAGGTCTGTCTGGATAGACAGCAGGAATGGTCAGGTTTGTCGGCATTAGGCATGAAATCAGGTAACAGGTCAGGTCACGTTTCAACAGGTTGAGTTGGTATGTACAGGGTGTCATGTCCGGTGTATCAGTACATGTGTCAGGTGTATCAAGGTCGGTCAATATGTAATGCAATCAAATGTATGCTGATAACAGGTATAGTAACGAATAAGGAACAACAGCAGGAACAGTAAATAACAATATTATTCCATGTAAACACAGTGATGCTTTGTATTCTCTTATTAACAGGTTCGAGCACCCTTGGGGTGCAATAATCACAGTGTAGCGCAATATTAATAACAGCAGGCAATAAAGATATAAGTGTGCGACTATTAACCTCTAAATAGTAAAATGATTAGCAGGTAGTTGTTATAACGGTTAGGTGGCAAAATACGATTTAGGTGGCAGTATTAAAATATACATCATATTTCATCCAATGAGATAAGTAGCAATACTAGTTAATATAGCAAGTTTGTGAGTCAAGCATTTAATTAGTTTAACGTAGCATGTAGCAAGAAATCTTGCCTCAGAACAAGGGTCGAGATGCAGGCGGCCTGATGCACAAGTCACGATACGGCGTGTGAAACGGCACGACACGGTACTGGGTCTAGTCGCGATCTGCTGCGCGGTCTGGTGCGCGATACGGACGCGATACGGTCACGATCTGCAGCGCGATCTAGTCCACGGTACGGACGCGATATGGTGTACACCCAAACGGCGAACAGCGGGACCACACGGACTAGGGTACTTCGCTGGAGCGTCGGGTCCAAAAGACGGCATGGTCGGAAACCGGCAAAAGTCAAAAGTAACAACGTTAGCAAACGCGATAAACATGAGCAATCGACCAGCGAGGGGTTTCGCACAAAAGGAAGGACAAGGAAAGCTTACAGGGAGACACCAGGGGTAACCCCGGCGGGCTCGACGGCGCTGGAACGCCGGCGAGGCAGCGACGGCGGCTGCGAAGGCCTGAACAGCCTCTGGGTTCGCTGGAGAGGGTGGTGCGACGAGTAGAGGAGGGTGGTGGTCGGCTCTGGTGATCGAGGGGGAAAGGAGGTGGTCGGAGGTGGCGCGGGTGACGTCGACGAGGGTCGACGGCACGGTTTCCGGCGACCTGGGGGTTGGTGCTAGGGTCGGGCTCGGGTCTGGTGGTGGTCCGGCGAGGGGAGGAGGAAGGCGACGACGAGGTCGGGACGAGGAGGAAGAGAGGGAGTCGCAGGCGTCGTCGGTGACTGGAGGCGGTGTCGACGGCGAGATCTGCGGTGCAGGAGGTGGCGTCGGGGTTGGGTGCAGGCGCGGAAAGAGGCGGAGGAAGGAGGTAGGAGGGTGCGGCTAGGTTGAGGAGGTGATGACGGCGACGGCGAGGTCGCGGGGAGGTCGGCGGCGCGAGTACGAGGGCTAGGGTTAGGGGTTCTCGTGGTGGTTCTCTCGTGGTTGAGAGGAAGAGAGAAGCGGCTGCATGATAATAAAGAGGAAGAGAGAGAGAGATTGGAGAGAGAGAGAGATGGATTTGATGAGGAGAGAGATAGAGAGAGAGGCGGTTGAAGGGGGCCCACGAAGGGAAGCTGATTGGTTGAGGCAAGATAAAGGAATTCTTAAAGTAAAGATTTTGAAGGATTTTAACTGTTAAAGAATATATTTCGCATAATTTTAGTTTTATGATATTTAATTAAATGGGCCATTTTGGCGCTAAATGAAACATTTCCAAATCGCGCCCGGGTTGCGCCCAAATGTTCCAAATTCAAATTATAGGATTTTAAGAGAGTTCCAAATTTTAAAAAGAGGTGTTTAATGATTAAAATGCATGCCCCCAAGTCGGACACTTGCACGCGCGCGTAGCCGTCCAAACTTGCCCGTTTAGCCGAACGGGAAGAAATCTCGACACGCGGACGCTACCACGCGACTAGTGGCGACGATTAGGCCAACATGGATATTTTTAATTTTATTTTAGGAGTTAAAATTTGTTATGTGCCAAAATGACTTAACCGGTTAAAATTTAGCAATAACCACCAAACAATCAAAATAATTGGAAAGAGCAATATAAAACACTCAACTAGCAATAGAAATAGTATTATTGGGCTCGGGTGTTACATCATACCCAACTACAAAAAGAATTTCGTCCTCGAAATTCCAAGAATACAAGATAGCTAACTATAGGAAAAGGTGAGGAAATTTCTGCCGGATCTCGTCTTCTCGCTCCCAAGTGGTTTCTCCATGAAATCGATTTTCCCAAGAAACTAACACAAGAGGGATAACCTTGTTCTTAAGAACCTTTTCTCTTCGATCCTTGATTTCAACTGGTCGCTCCTCAAAAGTTAGGTCATCCCGCACAGTCAACTCCGAATGATCCAAGACATGAGTCTCATCGCGAACATACCTCCGTAGTTGAGACACATGGAACACATCGTGCACTCCTGCTAATGACTGTGGTAGCGCCAACCGGTACGCTACCTCTCCAACACGCTCCAATATCTCGAAGGGTCCAACGAATCGGGGACTAAGCTTTCCCCGACTTCCAAAGCGAATTACCCCTCTAGTCGGTGATATCTTCAGGAATACCAAATCACCCACGGCGAACTCTAGAGGTCTTCTTGACGTGTCGGCCCAACTTTTCTGTCTGTCTTGAGCTGCCTTCATATGCTTCCTGATTGTATTCACCTTCTCGACTGTCTGTACCACCAAATCTGGTCCTAGTAACCTTCGTTCACCAACATCATCCCAACAAACAGGTGAACGGCACTTACGACCATACAATGCTTCAAACGGAGTCATCTGAATTGTCGCTTGGAAGCTATTGTTGTACGAAAACTCCACCAGGTGTAGATGATCTTCCCAAGAACCTTTGAAGTCTAACATGCAAGCTCTCAACATGTCTTCAAGGGTCTGGATCGTTCTCTCCGATTGTCCATCAGTCTGAGGATGATAAGCTATGCTAAACTTCAATCGAGTCCCCAAACTTTCTTGTAAGCTCCCCCAGAAGTGCGACAAGAACTGAGTGTCCCGATCGGACACGATGCTCACCGGTACTCCATGCAGTCTTACAATCTCCTGCATGTACCGCTCTGCCAAAGTCTCCGTCGATTGACCAATCCGAAAAGGAATAAAGTGAGCTGCTTTGGTCAACCGATCGATAATCACCCATACTGCATTGTTGCCCTTTGGACTCCGCGGTAAAGTCGTCACGAAATCCATGGTTATATGTTCCCACTTCCACTGAGGAATCGGAAGTGGTTGCAACAAACCAGCAACCCTTTGGTGTTCAGCCTTGACTTGCTGACACACCAAGCACTTAGCCACGAAGCGAGCAATTTCCCATTTCATACCTTCCCACCAGAAATGCTGTCGAATATCTCGGTACATCTTTGTCCCTCCTGGATGTACAGAGTAAGCTGAACTGTGTGCCTCCCTCATAAGCTCTTCACGCACATCTCCTTTTGGCACACACACACGGCTACCATATCTCAACGAACCGTCTTCATGGATCAGTAAATCGGTTCGTAGTCCGGCTCCAACCTGCTCTCGAAACTTTTGCAGTCTAGGATCCTGCGATTGTGCCGCTTTAATCTTCTCAACTAAAGACGACTGTACTTGCAACTGCATCAACTGTCCCGTAGCATGTGGTAGCACAACCTCCAAGTCAAATCTCTGAAAATCCGCAATGATCTCCCTTTGTGCGGTCAATACCTGAATTGCTGGTAACCGACTCAGCGCATCCGGCACGACGTTGACTTTTCCCGGATGGTACTTAAGATCAAGGTCATAGTCAGCCATCAGCTCCAACCATCTGCGTTGCCTCATGTTCAACTCCTTCTGAGTGAACACCTACTTTAAACTCTTGTGATCTGTAAAGACTTCAACTCTCTCGCCCAAAAGGTAGTGTCTCCAAATTTTCAGGGCGAAGATCGCGGCTGCAAGCTCCAGGTCATGAGTCGGATAGTTCTTCTCATGAGTCTTCAGTTGTCTCGATGCGTAAGCGACGACTTTCCCATTCTGCATCAGGACACATCCCAATCCTTTTCCGGATGCGTCGCGATGAATCACCAGTCCTCCTGAATTATCCGGTACTGTTAGGATAGGAGCGGTTATCAACTTCTGCTTCAACGTCTCGAAGGCCAATGCACATCCATCCGTCCAAACAAACGGTACTTCCTTGCGCGTGAGCTTGGTTAACGGCTCAGCTACACGAGCGAAGTTCTCCACAAATCTTCTGTAGTATCCGGCGAGTCCAAGAAAACTTCTTATCTCCGCAACATTCTTTGGAATAGGCCAATCTCGAACTGCTGCAATCTTTTCGGGATCGACGGCGATTCCATCGCCCGACACGACATGCCCCAGAAACTTGACTTCTTCCAGCCAGAATTCGCACTTACTCATCTTCGCGAATAACTTCTCTTGTCTCAGCGTCTGCAGTGCGATCCTCAAATGCTCAGCATGCTCCTCCGGACTCTTCGAGTACACCAGAATATCGTCAATGAATACCACAATAAACTGGTCCAGGTAAGGTGAAAAGATCCTGTTCATCAAATCCATGAATATTGCCGGCGCATTAGTCACTCCGAAGGGCATCACTAGATACTCGAAATGTCCGTATCGAGTTCGAAACGCCGTCTTGCAAATGTCTTCTGCTTTCACTCGGACCTGATGATATCCTGATCGCAAGTCCATTTTCGAGAATACCCTCGCGCCACTAAGCTGCTCAAAAAGTTCTCCAATGCGAGGGATCGGGTACTTGTTCTTAATGGTCACCCGGTTTAATTCTCGATAATCAATGCACATCCTTCTCGTGCCGTCCTTCTTCTTTACTAAAAGAACTGGAGCTCCCCAAGGTGAGTTGCTGCTTCGAATCCATCCCTTCTCGAGTAATTCACCAACTTGTTTCTTAACTTCTTCCAATTCTACCGGTGCCATCGGGTAATAAGATTTTGATACTGGCGCTGCACCAGGAATAAGGTCAATCGCAAACTCCATATCTCGCTTCGGCGGTAAGCCTGATATATCTTTAAACACATCCATAAAGTCGCGAACAACTGCCGGCTCTTCATCACTATCCACTTCCATTGTCGCAAGAACACTGTTTGTCGGCCTAGCCCTAAACTCGACTGGCCCGACAGAGCTGCTTCCTCCAATGAAAGTAAACTCAGGGTGTCTGGGAATCTGGAAAATTACTTTCCTTGCCCTACAATCAATGTGGGCGTGGAAAGTGCCAAGAAAATCCATTCCCAAGACTACTTCATAACTGCCCGTATCTATCACCAAGAAATCTGCAAAAAGCTCCCGCCCGCAAACAACGACTGTACAATCTCTACATTCCTTACTAGCTATGATTTTCCCATTCCCAGTGTGTATGTCCCAAAAACTAGACAGGGTCGTGCAGGTAATCGAGTGTATAGTTATAAAGTTGGATGACATAAAACAATGGGATGCTCCGGAATCAAATAATGCCAATGCGGGAAAACCATGAACGAGTAAATTACCTGAAACCACTTCTCCTGATGCCTTAGCTCCTTCAACTGTCAACGTGAAAGCTCGAGCCTGCTCTGGTCCTTGAGTCAGCTGTTTCTGCCCTTGGAACGGTCTCTGCGGAGGTTTCTGTAAATCATCTCTCGTGCGAAGCGTCGACGGACAAGCACTAACGGCGTGATCTGCCGCTCCACATCTAAAACAGAGTCCCAGCCTCTTACGACACTCCTTTCGCACATGTCCGGGTACATGGCAGTAGTTACAAATCACGCTCCCCTTCCGATCACCCACAATTGTTTTCTTCATTGGTGCTACGCTGCGCCTGTTCACCGGAATACTTCTACGTACAGACGTTTGGTTCAGTGCAAATGCCGGTCCCAGCTCGGTCTGTTCCTTTAGATTCTCCAGCAATCCCCTTATCACTCTACGCCTGGCGGCTAAGACCGCACGTCTTTGGTCCATCTTCAAATTCTGACCGGCCATATTCCTGGAAATCAAAGTACCCAACATTAGCATGATGATAGATTCTGAGTATAGATCAAGGCTAGAACTCCAAGATACTTAAATAGAGTACAGCATTGTAGCTATGCCGCGGTATCATAGCCGCAATTACTTAACTCCACCCAAGTCGCCTAAGTCCTAGAGATAACAAGAAATTAGGTTTTCGAGTTGACAATACAAAGTAAGTTTGCATGTCGACATGATCCGGAAGAATGATTCAAGGATGGTAAAACGGTCAAGGTGGCAGGACATGTTTCCTAAACACGGGTATTCTGATTCGTGTGTTGGGTACAATACCCAACTACAAAAGAATCAACCCGACTATCCTATGTCTCTGATACCAAAAGAACCATGTCACGCCCCGCTCCCCAGAGTACGCAGGATTGGGCACGTAACATAGCCAACCATGCTACCTGTGGGTAGGAAGTATCCATCCACAGTCACATTACGGTTGTAAGGATATCAAGAACAAGATAATGAACTAATCTAACACATGTCCAAATCCATAATAATAAGAATCAATAAACAATAAGTGCGGAAGCAAATGATCCAATACAATAAATAGACAGTACGTTCCATAATGCGGGCTCACATCTGGAAATGAAATGAAATAAATAAACTAAACTCTAAGGAACTCACAGTTCAGCCTGCTGGCTGAAGTACTCCTGCTCGGTCGACGATAGTGGTACGGAATCTGGGCCATGCAAAACCCAGACGTCAGCGCGTCATGTCATCAAGTAATATAATATAAACATGGGAATAAGCAATGCAGGTATGAACATGAATAAAGCAGTACTATGGATTAACAATGCAGAGTAATGTGCAGTGGTGACTAAACTGTCCTATCAGGTTTCTACTCTATAGTCTTTGAAATCAATTGATGAATCGTCGATGTAACTCAATAGTATCCCGTGCGTGCCCGGGACCACGGTCAAGGTCCTCGGGGCTGAATCCGAGACGTGGCGCTAAGCAGTAATAGGTAGTAGGATGGATGAGTGATGTCAGCATCATCACTCCCGGACTGGCCAAGCCCGTAAGACTGATCAGAACAAGTATCGAACTGTTGAGTTACAAGTCGGTTTCACCTTTGATTTTCCCATACCCCCAAGTTATGTATGTCAGGTCAGGTATTCAATAGTCGAGGACTAATGCCAACACAAAATCAGGTAAAGTAGGTCTGTCTGGATAGACAGCAGGAATGGTCAGGTTTGTCGGCATTAGGCATGAAATCAGGTAACAGGTCAGGTCACGTTTCAACAGGTTGAGTTGGTATGTACAAGGTGTCATGTCCGGTGTATCAGTACATGTGTCAGGTGTATCAAGGTCGGTCAATATGTAATGCAATCAAATGTATGCTGATAACAGGTATAGTAACGAATAAGGAACAACAGCAGGAACAGTAAATAACAATATTATTCCATGTAAACACAGTGATGCTTTGTATTCTCTTATTAACAGGTTCGAGCACCCTTGGGGTGCAATAATCACAGTGTAGCGCAATATTAATAACAGCAGGCAATAAAGATATAAGTGTGCGACTATTAACCTCTAAATAGTAAAATGATTAGCAGGTAGTTGTTATAACGGTTAGGTGGCAAAATACGATTTAGGTGGCAGTATTAAAATATACATCATATTTCATCCAATGAGATAAGTAGCAATACTAGTTAATATAGCAAGTTTGTGAGTCAAGCATTTAATTAGTTTAACGTAGCATGTAGCAAGAAATCTTGCCTCAGAATAAGGGTCGAGATGCAGGCGGTCTGATGCACAAGTCACGATACGGCGTGTGAAACGGCACGACACGGTACTGGGTCTAGTCGCGATCTGCTGCGTGGTCTGGTGCGCGATACGGACGCGATACGGTCACGATCTGCAGCGCGATCTAGTGCACGGTACGGACGCGATACGGTGTACACCTAAACGGCGAACAGCGGGACCACACGGACCAGGGTACTTCGCTGGAGCGTCGGGTCCAAAAGACGGCATGGTCGGAAACCGGCAAAAGTCAAAAGTAACAACGTTAGCAAACGCGATAAACATGAGCAATCGACCAACGAGGGGTTTCGCACAAAAGGAAGGACAAGGAAAGCTTACAGGGAGACACCAGGGGTAACCCCGGCGGGCTCGACGGCGCTGGAACGCCGGCGAGGCAGCGACGGCGGCTGCAAAGGCCTGAACAGCCTCTGGGTTCGCTGGAGAGGGTGGTGCGACGAGTATAGGAGGGTGGTGGTCGGCTCTGGTGATCGAGGGGGAAAGGAGGTGGTCGGAGGTGGCGCGGGTGACGTCGACGAGGGTCGACGGCACGGTTTCCGGCGACCCGGGGGTTGGTGCTAGGGTCGGGCTCGGGTCTGGTGGTGGTCCGGCGATGGGAGGAGGAAGGCGACGACGAGGTCGGGACGAGGAGGAAGAGAGGGAGTCGCAGGCGTCGTCGGTGACTGGAGGCGGCGTCGACGGCGAGATCCGCGGTGCAGGAGGTGGCGTCGGGGTTGGGTGCAGGCACGGAAAGAGGCGGAGGAAGGAGGTAGGAGGGTGCGGCTAGGTTGAGGAGGTGATGACGGCGACGGCGAGGTCGCGGGGAGGTCGGCGGCGCGAGTACGAGGGCTAGGGTTATGGGTTCTCGTGGTGGTTCTCTCGTAGTTGAGAGGAAGAGAGAAGCGGCTGCATGATAATAAAGAGGAAGAGAGAGAGAGATTGGAGAGAGAGAGAGAAGGATTTGATGAGGAGAGAGATAGAGAGATAGGCGGTTGAAGGGGGCCCACGAAGGGAAGCTGATTGGTTGAGGCAAGATAAAGGAATTCTTAAAGTAAAGATTTTGAAGGATTTTAACTGTTAAAGAATATATTTCGTATAATTTTAGTTTTATGATATTTAATTAAATGGGCCCTTTTGGCGCTAAATGAAACATTTCCAAATCGCGCCCGGGTTGCGCCCAAATGTTCCAAATTCAAATTATAGGATTTTAAGCGAGTTCCAAATTTTGAAAAGAGGTGTTTAATGATTAAAATGCATGCCCCTAAGTCGGACACTTGCACGCGCACGTAGCCGTCCAAACTTGCCCGTTTAGCCGAACGGGAAGAAATCTCGACACGCGGACGCTACCACGCGACTAGTGGCGACGAGTAGGCCAACATGAATATTTTTAATTTTATTTTAGGAGTTAAAATTTGTTATGTGCCAAAATGACTTAACCGGTTAAAATTTAGCAATAACCACCAAACAATCAAAATAATTGGAAAGAGCAATATAAAACACTCAACTAGTAATAGAAATAGTATTATTGGGCTCGGGTGTTACACCCACAAACCCCAAAGACCTCAACAACTTGAGTCTCATTAAAAACATCCAGAAAGTACCAAAAATAACAATGGAGCAGCACAAGAAGTTGGAGTCCACAACTTACTAAGAGTGCGGCGGAACCGCGGCAAAACCCTAGGTTCCGCGGCGGTTCCGCGGCGACTTAGTTGAGTTAGGCCCTCGTTTTTCTTGGGGCTCCATAGAATCACCTGCATGATTTTCTGCATATTTTTAATCACGAAAATTTCAACTTTGAAAAAATCGACAGAAACTACATATTTTGCGGACTTCGAAAACCGATCGAACACTTTAACATCGTAAAGACCTACCTAAATGTTCTAGTTTGGCTCTGATACCATGAAAGTGTTTACTAGCACCACGATAGGGTTAAAACAAGCACCACACATGCGATTTTTAGAATTTCATGATGTTAATGAACACTAACCTAGAATCTAATTAGAAGATTAGGGTTTTAAACATGATATCAAAAACTATAAGCTGAGGATAGAAACAACAACCTTTGTTGATCGAATCCTTTGCTTCAAATGCTCCGGGTTGTAGTCCCTACCACTCCTTGTAGCTTCACTTGAAGTTTGAACGAGCCTCCTCCGTGATCTTCGTGCCGAAGATGATCCACCCGAAGTCTCTCTAGCTCAAGCTGCCTCTTCACTAAACTCTTTAGTGAAAGAAAAACACTACACTTGAGTGCTAATCAAGTGTAGAATGGTGAAGTAAGGGTTTTGTTTGCTCACTTAGGATCTCAAGCTCTAGGGTTCACAACACATGTGATGGTTTAGAGCTTGAAGCATGAATGAGGAAGAAGAAGGAAAATGGAGAGAGCTCTCTAAAATGGCTAAGGCAAATGAGCTTGGAAAATAACCAAGTGTAGAATTGCTCACCAAAAAATCCTCACTTATTAAAGCATGCCATTTTTTCTAAATAAAAAATAGAACCATGCTTCAATAGTGAGTCAAGAGTAATATAAAAATGTTAAAATCCATGCTTTGCCCATGCCTTCAAAAGTCTCCCCATTTTTCTTTTCATTTTCTATTTTCACAAAATAGAAAATCCCATCATTCTTCATATATATATATATATATATATATATATAGAGAGAGAGAGAGAGAGAGAGAGATTAATAGAGGAAAGAGGCCATAGGAGGGAATTTCCTCCTATGGCGTCGAAAAAATACACCCTTCCTCATTTTTTCCGACGATCGGCACCCACCATCTTCATCTTTATCATCTAAGATGTGGGTACACCAAATTTCATGTGATTCTACAACTTTTTCACCGTTGATTTAGTGAGTTCAAAATTAACGGTTTACCGACAATAGAACTTTTTACATTGCTAAATTAACGGTGAAATGGTTGTAGAATCACATGAAATTTGGTATACCCACATCTTAGATGATAATGATGAAGATGGTGGGTGCCGATCGGCGGAAAAAATGAGGGAGGGTGTATTTTTTCGACGCCATAGGAGAAAATTCCCTCCTATGGCATCTTTCCTTCATTATTCTCATATATATATATATATATATATATATATATATATATATTATGAAGAATAATTAATGAGCTAATAACATTAGTTAATATATAATTATATCAAATTATTAAATCAACACTTAATTTAATAATTCGGTTATATCATAGATAGCCGACTAATATCATCTATCTGTATATCACATTATCAAATCAACACTTGATCCAATAATCCGGTTATATCACATATAACTTAACCGGTAACAAATAACCGCCAGATTAGAATACGGTATCACATACTCGTATTTAATCAGCCCTTCCCCCGGCACATATCAGCATATGTACCCTACTTCATTTCGCTTGAACTAGAAAACTTCTGTGTGGGACTCTAAAGATTCGTCAATACGCCAGCAGTAAATAATGATCACATCAATCTTCCATAAGCTGTCAGCGGTACTAGCTGGACGTAACGGCTACTCAGGTATTGAGCGAATAGAAGACCAACAAGCAAGCTTGTCCAAACTCCCATGAAGTCTATAGATAACACTTACCGTACAGTCCGGTCTCTTCGTCTGATATGTCGCATATCGAGTCTAGGGATGGTAACGTTAGACCCTAGTAACTTGATAAGTCATGCCGATGTATGGCTTATAACGGTTCGAGAAACTACTGATAATACTTACCAGTAAATCTCATCAACAGCCCTGGCCAGGGACTTACTTTATAGCCAATCGAGCATATCGCAACATCAACTCCTAATACCGGGAGAGACGAAACCCCTCCTATCGCTCATTAGCTCCATGTGACTCGGGACTGTATCCAAAATCCACCTGTTTGCACAACTCCTTTGAGCCGTGGTAGGGAGGAAATCAAATCACAGTAGAAGCCACACAAGACTCTATGACGATCTCGGGTCTACAGACTAACCTGTATAAGTGTCACCAGAGAACTGCTATCTGACGATAGGTATACTAGGAGTTCTCGGCAAGTCCTGTTCGGTGTACCCATTCTCTAATGAGCACCTGTGTACAATCTTTGATGTCAAACACCAATGGATATGGGATCAACCATCGCCCCCATACAAGGTCAAGAAATATACACACTTGTCTACTCTGGTGTATCGATGCCCTGTCTCGATATACCCTTGACTAGGAACAATTAAAGGATGTGCTTGTGGACTACCCAGGTCCCAGTAGTATGTGTTGGAGATAGTGCCCTCAAAGTCAATTATTGGATCGCAGGTAAGTGATTGCAATGATTGAGGAAGGACCTATACCGATATGACAGTCTTGCTCAAGATGATAGTATGCTATCTGGTTTGACTTTATCATCGTATATATGCTTTAGTTCACTATTGCATGATGATAGAGCCCATAGAATTCTTGCTTGACTACCAGCAGTATGATGGCGATCATATACGTAGGAGCTGGGGTCTGTAAGCACATCCTTAAAGTGTCCTTAGTCGTGGGAGTTTCGAGACAGGGCATCGATACTCCAGAGTAGACTAGTGTATATAGTCGAGACCCCGACGAGGGGTGATGGCCGGTCTCACAAGCCATTGGTGTCAGTAGGTTCACCTAAGATGTATACAGGTGCTCATTGGGTTATGAGTACACCGGACAGGACTCGCCGGGAATCTGCTAGTTGGTATTATACATATCGTCGGATAGCAATTCCCTGGTGACATGTGTACAGGTTAGTTCATCGACCTGAGATCGTCATTTGTCTCGTGTGAGTTCCTACTGTGCTTAGATTACTACCCTACCACGCTCAAAGGAGTTGTGCAAACAGGTTTTAGTTGGGTACAGTCCCGAGCCACATTGGAGGCAAGTGAGCGGATCGCCGGGGATTCGTCTCTCCCGGTATTGGGGGTTGATGTCGCGCAGTGCACGGGTGGCCATCACTAGGAATCCTCGGCCGAGGTAGTGGAGAATTACTGATTTGGATCAGTAGTTTCTCAGGTGGTGATGGGCTTCATACCGACACGATTTATCGCGTTATTAGGGGTCTGACTTTATCCACCCCCCTAGACTCGATATGCGATACTATTTAGACGAACGGACCAGACTGTATATACATTGTCACTGTCAGGCTCAGTAGGGTTTATAGATGAGTTCGCTCGTCAGCTTCCCTTCCAATCAATACATAGGCAAACCGTTACGTACAGCTTGTACCTCTGACGTGCTAGGGGTTATACCCAGTGCCAGTGTGTTGATGAGTCATTAGAGTCCCCCACAGACACTTTCCTAAGTTCGGACGAAACGTTGTAGAGGCCGTATGGGTTATGGCAAGGTTCGGAAAATGCACGTGCGTTTTCGCACGTGTCGTTTTCCGGGCAGATAATACTGGTCGGCTTTGGTTTAAGCCGGATCCGAGTATTATACTGTGTAGATATAATATCTTTGTCTCAGTTGCATTTGTATTCGGTCGTAATACAAATGCGGGTATGTTTATACTGATACGGGGTTATCCTGAAATTCATTTCAGGATCACTTTTGGAAGTTGCCAGTTTCCAGTTTTCTATCTGCCGTATTTTGACTTTCGGTTAAATGCGGATTTATCTTTTCTTCTTAAGGGTGAGTCATATGGTGAGTCATGTGTGTAGAAGCTTCTAGAAGTGGTGATGAGGCTTGTGACTCATTAGTGCCATTAATGATGCATTAAATGCTTTCTGTGACTAGGTTAATGTTCATTGGTTAGCATTTAATGTTTTGTGTGATTCATTCTTTCATGATAAGCTTCAAGTTTATGGTCACCCTCCTCCTTGCTCCTACACTCACCTCCCTCTTCCTATAAGTTTGGCCGGCCCCTCTTGTTCAAAAAGGATAATGGTTGTTAGAAAAAGAATAAGGTTTTTGGTGCATGGAAATTAGAATAGACAATTCTCATTTCACCCGATTCCAAAATGCAACTTCATTAACCGTTCGTCCATAGCCTTGGACGTAACGAGACAAAGTGTTCTACTCATTCTCTACTTCATCTTGGTCGTCTCTTTTAGCCAACTTGATGATCGAGTTGCCTCGATTCAGAGGCGGGAGCCCGTTTAAAGATCCGTCGACGTGGTGCCACCTGGACGACGAGACTGGAGATTCAGAAGATCGGAGCAGCCGCAACAAGCGTGGGATAATGGTTGAAGACCGAAGGACTCGGATCATTCGGTATAACGTTTCTACCCCTTTGTAATTTGTTAGTTTAGCTTTAATGGCAGATCCGGGTTACGGTACACGATAGTGCCAGTTTGTAAAAAGTTTTTGTTCCGCATTTGGCGTCTGTTAGACGGCCGGGGCGCTACCCTGGACTTACAGTGGTATCAGAGCCTCACCATTAAGCTATACTAACTTGTGCTAACACGTTTAAAAGATCGATCGAACGGAATTTCCGAAATCACATTTTTCAAGCACCTGGGTTTCTGTCGATTTTTTAAAGTGTCTAAAAATAATTTAACATATCACAGAAAAGCGTGCATGGTTTTTTAAGCACACTGAAAAATTTGGACACGTGTTCCCACAAGATCACCGTGGATCCGCGGTCAAACCTAGGGTTTGACCGCGGAACCTCGGCGCTTTAGAGGGAACAGTGCATCAATTTTTCCCAGAGAGCTTAGTTTTGGAAATTGTGGGTTTTTGGTATATTCTTTTGGGCCTAGTTTTTGTTACTGTACAGCAGATGTACGTGGAGCCCACTTCGGGAAATTTAGTCGATCGAGATTTTAAATTTGTTAGTATGCAGTATTTACATTATATCTCCGACCGGGAATGTCATTTGATCGGTAAACCGCGTCTGATTGCTATAGTTCTTTTAGACGGGTTTGCGAACGTAACTTTCGCGTTGATGTTCTGTGTTGTGCTGTGATGTTGCGGATATGTCGTGGTGGATAGCAAAGTGCAATGATAGTGCTGTTTGGATTTATTTGTACATTTGATATTGCGGGGCGAGCGTCCAACATGTGGACTGCCGTTACTGCCTGTTTGTATAATATTCTTTTGGGGCACGACCGGGTCGAGGTCGATGTACCCGTTGTACATATTTTATTTTCTGTACTAGGTTTATCCCGCGAAGGAGTGCACGGATAGCCGGGTTCTGGAGGGCAACGGGTCCGTATCTCATGGCTTTGAGAGGCAAAGGGACCTCACTCTAGAATTGACAGACTATTAGCCGCACTCGTAGGGGGTACAGGTTGACCCAAGGAGGGGTGCTCAATTTACCGGATTCCGTGAAGTGCCGGGTGTTCCATTCACTACGTTGTGGGGACTACCTCGCTTCAGGTTTTGTCGGGTAACTTGCCGCACCCATAGGGGTCTAGGTTTCATTGCACAGGCTATCCACACAACCAGGGGAACGTCAGGTTTCAGCAGCGGCTCTGTGAAACCCGGGATCCCAGATTATCTGTATTGTTCTGTGATGCTTATTACTTTTCTGTAATGTTGCATATTATCACACCTGGAGCGATTATTGTATATTGGTATATATACTATTAGATGTTGTATATGTTTTACACCCGCGCTAGTCCAGTCCCCGCTCTGTCGTTAGTTAAGTAACCTAACGGGTGATGACGGGACCCAGTGGCGAATGCGGATGGCATATACGTACATTATATTTTCGTTCTTTTCTGGTGTGATTGATTGATGGGAATGCGTTGATTCTTATTAATGCAAAGATAAAACAAACATATATTTGATGTTGTTGGAACAAATTTTAAAAAAGTGTTATTACAAAGACGTTTCTTTTTTGTTTTGCATAGTGATATTCAATTAGAATATCCAGCACCTCATTCGACGAGGCAAGGGCCGAGATCCCTTCACCGGGAGTGACCCCTTGGACAAAAGTTTACGTCAGGGTGATAACTTCAATATAGTCGATTACAAGTTGCTTTGCATCGCGGTATTCAGTTAGAATATCCTGCACCTCATTCCACGAGGAAAGAGCCGAGATCCCTTCACAGGGAGTAACCTCTTTAGCAAAAGGTTTTCGTCACTATATTTTTATAAAAAGCTATCAGGTTCCTTCAGCGATATCAAGTTCATTACGTTAAAGGTTTTTCGCCAAATACCAGCCATAGCCCTCCGTCATTTCTTATGGATGGTCAGTAGTATTCAAGCTATGTTTGTTGACCTTCGTCAAGGCATAGTGTTTGGTAGCTGCGGGGTATTCATTTGTTGCATAGATAGATGTGTTGGTTTGGGACAGTCGTATAGCCTTGTTGACCTTCGTCAAGGGCTTATACGGGTGGGTTCAAATTAACTTGGACAATGACGGGTAGAAGTTGACATGTGACTTATGATTTGTTGACCTTCGTCAAGGTCATAAGAGCATGAGGCAAAAATCGCATCGGGAGTTTCAAACATAAAGCAAACTTGCCAGATATGGGCATACCTTCTGGAGTGTGATAACTTGAGTGGCTTCCATAAAGTTATAATGCGATGATAGTTGGATCTTGATTCTCACTGATGAGTTGGTTTACTCTTCGGGTGATCCCGACTAATTCTTCTTAAGGTTTGGAGGAGAATTTGAGATTACAGTGGGAGGTTTCCTGATTAGATAAATTGATAACCATTCTGATCTAGGTTAGAGTGCACGCAGAGTGTTTCTTTTCTCTCTCTCTCTCTTTGGCAGCAACCTTTGACCAACCCTAGACTATGACCCAGTGACCAAGTTGACCGAACCTTCTTAAAATACTGACTTTTGGATTGTCTGAGTTGCATAAGTCATTGCCGCTCCTTCTTTACCCTTTGTATTTCTCAGAACACCCCATATTACTACAGACATCCACTTCCATTGGATAGATCCATCGTATGGTTATATACGAACTCGAAGGTACTACTTCGAGGATGGATCCAGGTTCAGGAGAAATAGAATTGGTTTATTCAGTAGTCTTTTATTATCACCTTCTCTTAGGTTGCGAGGGCTCCTTAGTTTAGGAGAGTACACCTATTACGCTTATTGGATAGTCTTCTTCCAAACCATAGGCAGGTACCGAAAGGTAGGGAATGAAGAAAACCAATTAGCCTAAGTAGGGTGTGCAGAAGGTAATAACTAAAGACAAGATAAAGGGATTAGAAAGAGGGCAAAGTAAATTGCGACTGTTATCATTCACGACCAAACCGCGTACTTCATTGCCACTCTTATTTCATCTTTGCTTTTTCCCCAGTTCAGGAGAAATACAATAAGGTATTATTCAGTTGTCTTTTATCACCACCTTCTCTCAAGTTACGAGTACTCCTAGGATCAGGAGGGTACACCTATTATGCTTACTGGATAATCTTCTTCCAAACCATTGGCTGGTGCCGAACGGTAGGGAAGGAAGAAAACCATTTAGCCTAACGATGGTATACAGAAGGTATCGACTAAAGACAAATAAAGGGATTTGGAGAGATGGCAAAGAAATATACGGTTACAGTCATGAATTGGATTATGGAAGAGGCATTACTAAGAATACCAGAATACCCCTACGAAACATTTTCATGTTTCAGTTTAACTGTGCATTGTTAATTGTAAACTGATCTCCCGATTACATACTTACTCCAGGGTATGTATTTACCAGGTTTCATTCTCATATCTGTATAGTTTTACAGATGATGAGCGGGAGTAAGTTATTGGGAATTAGGTGATCATCCTCATTGTTAGTTATATGTATGCCCTAGAGGCCATTACTATACATAGGATGTATATTGTAGTGGATGCTTAGACATATATATGGAGGACTTTCTTGCTCGACATGATAGTATGCTATCTGGTTGCTCTTTACCTTAACGTGTACACTGATTGTCTCTCTGTTACATGTTGGTAAAGCCCTTAGGATGTGTACTTGACTACCTGGACTATGATGCGGATCATACTAGTGGGGACATGGTAGTCCATAAGTACATCCTTCAAGGTCCCTAGTCGTGGGTGTATCGAGACGGGGCATCGATATACCAGAATAGACTAGCGTATACCTTCTCGACCCATACAGATGGGCGATGGATGATCCCATATCCATTGGTGTTTGACATCAGAGATGATATACGGGTGCTCAGTGGAGACTAGATACACTGGACGGACTCGCCGAGAACTTCCAGATGGTATTATACCTTACGTCAGATGGCAGTTCTCTGGTGACACTGGTACAGGTTAGTCTGTAGACCCGAGATCGTCATAGAGTCTTGTGTGATTCCCACTGTGCTTTGATTTCCACCTTACCACGTCCAAGAGGGCGTGCAAAACGGTGGTTTTTGGGTACAGTCCTGAATCACATGGAGGCAATGAGCAATAGGAGGGGATTCGTCTCTCCCGGTATAGGGAGTTGATGTTGCGCTGTGTTCGATTGGCTATAACCGGAAATCCTTGGCCAGGGTTGCTGAGATTTACTGGTAAGTGTTACCAGTAGTTTCTCGGACTGTTATAGACCTCATATCGACACGACTTATCGAGCTATTGGGGTCTGACGTTTACCACCCCTAGGCGAGATATGCGACATATCAGACGAACAGACCGGACTGTGCGGTAAGTGTTACTGGTTGGATTCACAGGAGTGTGAGCGGGCTTGCTCGTTGATCTTCTGATCGCTCAATACCCGGGTGGCCGTTACGTTTAGCAGACCGCTTGCGGCTTGTGGGTGTTTGATATGATCATCACCTGCTGCCGGCGTATTGACGAGTCTTTAGAGTCCTACACAGAGGTTTCCTGGCTCAAGCGAAACGAAATAGGAGCGCATATGATATATGTGCGGGACCGAGAATAATACCAGTATGTGATAATGTATTCTATTCTCGCGATATGTGACATTGATCGGTTATATGCGATATAGCCGGGTTATCGGATCAAGTGTTGATTCGATAAGTTGTTACTATTGATATTAGTCGGTTATATGCAATATGACCGGATCATTAAGTCAAGTGTTGATTTAATGATTTAATGTATAATTATATCTTTGATATATTACTTTACATTAACTAGTATTTGTTCATTTAAGATAGATTTTCTCACTTGATGTGCACAAGTAGTATATGTGATATATTTTTGTGCACTAGATTGCATCATGTTTGATGATATATGCAAACTTGGGTGTATGTTTACTTTAAACCATGTTTAAGTGAATGGTTAGGGTTTTGTTATCTTTTCTTAATTATTTATTTTATTTATTTTCTTTAGGACAAGAAACAAAATGGTTGCTTCTTTTGTTCTTTTGTTGAAGCTTCATGAAGCTTTGACCGTTTTTGTTTCTTTCCTAAACCTAACCATTCACCTAAACCATAGTTTATTCTCTACACTTGTTAAACTAATCCAAGGTTGCATTATGATAAGATCAATTGATTTTATTATTATAATCATATTTCTTTTTCTTCTTCTTCTTCTTCTTCTTCTTCTTCAAGAAGAAGAAACCATGTTACCTCCAATGGTGCCATGAGTAAAAGAGTGAGAAATCCAATTCTAAAGTGAACCCACTTCCTATTTCTTCATCCTCTACCACTTGCCATGTAGTATAGGGTGTTTTCTTCACAAGTTTCATGACTTGGTGAAGTTGGAGCTCGAGTTAGAGTTGCCTCGACGTAGATCATCTTCGGCATCGAAGTCAACGACCTAGCCCGATCATTTCTTCGACGAAACCATCGCTAGAGTCCGGGAACCGATGATCGCAGCGGAGGGACATCGTCACGGAGCTAAGGAAGTGGAGGACCGGATCTACAAAGGTTGTATTTCCATTCACTTTAGAGTAAAGTTGTTTACTTGCATTTGTTTCGCCTTTATTTCTAGTTATCAATCTATCTTAGGGTTTCTCGGCACCTAATTTTTTGAATTTAGCATGTTTGATCAGTTGTGGAACCTCTTGAGTGTGCTTAGGAACCTTACACTCATTATATCGGAATTCGTTGTAATTGGTGATATTTGAGGAAATCTCCTGGGTACAGTTTTTAACCTACATTGCACAGGTTATGAGTTATTCAACTCAGCGGACTTATACAGAGTATTGTATGTTGTCCAGTGTCCGTCAAGACAAAGGGGTAGGTCCTCGTACTATATTCTGTTTACTTATGACTTCTCTAGTTTTTAGACAAGTGTTTCGCAGAAATACAATGTCTAAGTTTTGAGAAGTTATGGGTATAAGAATAAAGTAGAGAACCAGGTGTCGCAAGTATTGGGATTCTTCAAAGAGATCGAAGATGTAGATTCTTGTGATTTGTATTCAGATGATAGTAATGGTTTTGAGAAACTTATTTCTCTTTCAGGTTACTCATAATTGGATGGATTCCTAAGTTGAGTAATGCTGATTAGCTTTTTTCCATTAAGTTGTTATTCACTGGAGACAGCTGCATGATTTGAATCTGGTTCCAATTAAATTAGTGCCTATGTTTCTATAATTGATATAGAATGGTTCATATCTTAACGATGTTAGGGTAAGAAGAGTTGTCCAGCTTATGCTTAAAACCAGACACTGGATAACTTAAGGCACGTTTCTATAATGGCAGTTTGTGGGTTGACCCTGACTTTGACGAGAGTTGACATTTTTACCATCTGGAAGATCAATAGTGATATTGTTCTTGACTCGCCACAGTTTTATTAAAATGGATTTTTTCATAAAACAGTAGTGGGAGTATGGTAGAACTGGAAGTAATTCCAGAACCGCAAACGATTACGGAAAATTTAATATGACCTATATATTCAATCAGTTTTGACATTCCAATAGCCACTCCGCAAATATGGTGGGTAACCTCAGACACCCGAGAGGTACTCCGGTAGCCTCAAGGACGGTGACAGGGAGGTTCTTGTTTACCCAGACTTGACACTACTGTTGTTCCAGACTATGAAACCCGGCAAGAGGATAAGTATAGCGTCGTTCTAAACTAGCTTTAGAAGTGTACGTGTATATTATTCTGCCAGAGGGTTGTCGTAGTCAGTGGGAGCAGCGGAAGCGCAGTGAGCAAGTGGCTTATGTCTATTTATAGGCTTGAGCAAATATAGCGGAGATTAGATCATCTAATTTTGATGAGACAGTCATGGCTTTGACTTTATCAGAATAGGGGATGGATCAGTTAAGAAGGTAGTAGGGTGTGATGTCCTGGTATATGGATGACATACACAGAGTAGGAAGTAAAATTCCTATACTACGATCGGTTGTACTTTGGTCATCACACAGTTGTTTCTCCACAAAGGACATGGATATAATATCAGACATTCTTGTTACTAGATCTATGGTTTTAGGTCTAGAATTGGGTAGTTTCCCAATCTGGGTACTTTGACAGTATTCTAAATGGTATTTTAGAATAGATGGCTCCAGGCATGGTGGTGTACCTACAGGTGATGGAGTCGCCCTCTCTAAAGGTGTCTTACAGACTAAAGGAGAGAGGGATGTGCATGATTGGCAGATCACTTGCTTAGGCAATTGAGTCAATCGTGAGATGTCAAATACCACACTAGATGTTGTTTTTGCACTAGATGCAATAAGTTTGTATTAATCCAATCCTGGAGAAACATAAGGAAGCAGTTTTAGAACATAAGTAAATGTTCTACGGATTTGATGACGGCAGCCTCCTTCGGGAGACGGTTATCATTCCAGGCTTCAAAGGTGACATGGATGATAGAGTAATTGTCAAGAGTTATAGTTTTCCCTCTGACGAGGGACAGTATTATGGACAGGTGGTCCAAGAGGATACTGTGGGAGGCATGGTGCTGGATACTGATTATGTTCAGTTATTGATACAGTCTAAGAAGTTTGGATTTGGAGTTCATTTATGAACTAGGTCCCATCAGATATCCAGACATATTCTAAGACAAGTATTACTTGATTCGGGAGATGGCTTTCTCCGCGAATTTGAGATTTAGAGAGATATAGAAAGAAACATTAGGGCGGATCCACTCACTGAGGCTATTCCTCGAACACAAGAGTTTTACAAACTAGCTTTGTGAAACTGATTAGTAGAGGAGTTGGGTGTTCGGTATCACAGGGGCTGTGAGTATGCAAAATCGCAATAATTAGCCTTAAGTGCAAGTGGGAGATTGTTGGAGATAGTGCCCTCAAAGTCAATTATTGGATCGCAGGTAAGTGATTGCATTGATTGAGGAAGGACCTATACCGATATGACAGTCTTACTCAAGATGATAGTATGCTATTTGGTTTGACTTTATCATCGTATATATGTTTTAGTTCACTATTGCATGATGATAAAGCCCATAGGATTCTTGCTTGACTGCCAGCAGTATGATGGCGATCATATACGTGGGAGCTAGGGTCTGTAAGCACATCCTTAAAGTGTCCTTAGTCGTGGGAGTTTCGAGACAGGGCATCGATACTCCAGAGTAGACTAGTGTATACAGTCGAGACCCCGACGAGGGGCGATGGCCGGTCTCACAAGCTATTGGTGTCAGTAGGTTCACCTAAGATGTATACAGGTGCTCATTGGGTTATGAGTACACCGGACAGGACTCGCCGGGAATCTGCTAGTTGGTATTATACATATCGTCGGATAGCAATTCCCTGGTGACATGTGTACAGGTTAGTTCATCGACTTGAGATCGTCATTTGTCTCGTGTGAGTTCTCACTGTGCTTAGATTACTACCCTACCACGCTCAAAGGAGTTGTGCAAACAGGTTTTAGTTGGGTACAGTCCCGAGCCACATTGGAGGCAAGTGAGCGGATCGTCGGGGATTCGTCTCTCCCGGTATTGGGGGTTGATGTCGCGCAGTGCACGGGTGGCCATCACTAGGAATCCTCGGCCGAGATAGTGGAGAATTACTGATTTGGATCAGTAGTTTCTCAGGTGGTGATGGGCTTCATACCGACACGATTTATCGCGTTATTAGGGATTTGACTTTATCCACCCCTCTAGACTCGATATGCGATACTTTTTAGACGAACGGACCGGACTGTATATACATTGTCACTGTCAGGCTCAGTAGGGTTTATAGATGAGTTCGCTCGTCAGCTTCCCTTCCAATCAATACATAGGCAAACTGTTACGTACAGCTTGTACCTCTGACGTGCTAGGTGTTATACCCAGTGCCAGTGTGTTGATGAGTCATTAGAGTCACCCACAGACACTTTCCCAAGTTCGGGCGAAACGTTGTAGAGGCCGTATGGGTTATGGCAAGGTTCGGAAAATGCACGTGCGTTTTCGCACGTGTTGTTTTTCGGGCAGATAATACTGGTCGGCTTTGGTTTAAGCCGAATCCGAGTATTATACTGTGTAGATATAATATCTTTGTCTCAGTTGCATTTGTATTCGGTCGTAATACAAATGCGGGTATGTTTATACTGATACGGGGTTATCCTGAAATTCGTTTCAGGATCACTTTTGGAAGTTTCCAGTTTCCAGTTTTCTATCTGCCGTATTTTGACATTCGGTTAAATGCGGATTTATCTTTTCTTCTTGAGGGTGAGTCATATGGTGAGTCATGTGTGTAGAAGCTTCTAGAAGTGGTGATGAGGCTTGTGACTCATTAGTGCCATTAATGATGCATTAAATGCTTTTTGTGACTAGGTTAATGTTCATTAGTTAGCATTTAATGTTTTGTGTGATTCATTCTTTCATGATAAGCTTCAAGTTTATGGTCACCCTCCTCCTTGCTCCTACACTCACCTCCCTCTTCCTATAAGTTTGGCCGGCCCCTCTTGTTCAAAGAGGATAATGGTTGTTAGAAAAAGAATAAGGTTTTTGGTGCATGGAAATTAGAATAGACAATTCTCATTTCACCCGATTCCAAAAGGCAACTTCATTAACCGTTCGTCCATAGCCTTGGACATAACGAGACAAAGTATTCTACTCATTCTCTACTTCATCTTGGTCGTCTCTTTTAGCAAACTTGACGATCGAGTTGTCTCGGTTCAGAGGCGGGAGCCCGTTTAAAGATCCGTCGACGTGGTGCCACCTGGACGACGAGACTGGAGATTCAGGAGATCGGAGCAGCCGCAACAAGCGTGGGATGATGGTTGAAGACCGAAGAACTCGGATCATTCGGTATAACGTTTCTACCCCTTTGTAATTTGTTAGTTTAGTTTTAATGGCAGATCCGGGTTACGGTACACGATAGCGCCAGTTTGTAAAAAGTTTTTGTTCCGCATTTGGCGTCTGTTAGACGGCCGGGATGCTACCGTGGACTTACAGTATGATTCGCATCATAGTCCTGGTAGTCAAGCCTACACCCTAACGGCTTCATAAACATGTATATGAGAGGCAGTATAACAATACTAAGTGTACATGTTAAGATAAAGAGTAACCAGATAGTATACTATCATGTCGAGCAAGAAAGTCCTCTATATATATGTCCAAGCATCCACTATAATATATATATCAATGTATAATAATGCCTCTGGGGCATACATATCCCTAACATCGATGCCATGTCATCATTTAACTAAATAAAAAACCATCTCTATCTCCGTCTCTTTCTTTACTCCATATTTCAAATCTATATTTCTATCATGCAAACCAAACTAAATTTTTGAGGGTGTACTTGGTAGGAGGTAATTTAGGTGGTAATCCTATATTACCATACTTGTTCGGGTGTAAACAGTATTTCCGGGAATATAGAATTATCATGGTAATCAAATGACCCTATTTCATGGTAATTCTATTCCCTCCAAAACATGTGTCTATCCTAAATTACCACGAAATATTCCCGCATAACAAGAAAAGAACCATGACCATCCACCGCCGGCCTCCATTGCTACCCGCCGGCTAGCCGACCCCACCGCCCATCGTAGGTCGTCCGCCGACCGGCCGTTAGCCACCTGTCGGCCGTTGGTCATCGCCGATTGTTCACCGACCGGCCGCCGCAGATCGAACGTTCGCCGCCGGCCGGCCCGCTCGTCGCCTGCCTCTCGTCGTTCCGCCGCCGATTAGCCGTTTGTCGCCTGCCTCGTCGTCATCCACCAACTATCTTCCGATCTCGCCTCCGGTCGACGGTTGCACATACATATATTACCGGGAATGATTAAAGTAATTCCAAGCACGTTGATGCAAGATTTCTTGGAATTAGATACCCGGCCATCCCATTCCCGAGAATGCAAAGATTCTCGGTAATCTTCCATTTCATATACCAAATGCAACCTGATACATACCTACAAATTCATCTTTAGCAGTTGCATCCAAACAAAAAATTTGGAATTTTACCGGGACAAAATAACTGGATTTGCCACACATTCATAATCCATATTTTTTTAAGTTTTGAACCAAACAGGTCCTTTTGTTGGTTTTTCCTTTTCTTTTTTTAAATCGATCCATTGATTGGTAACCGCAAGCCAAGCCCAATTGGTGGCCCTTGGTTAGATTCACTGCATTCGAAACATCAAATATTAAGTTACGCATACAAAACAAGGGACAATGCACTCTTCCATCCCTCCATTAATTCTGCAGAGGCAGCTAACCAAATGAACATGAGCTACTTGAATCTCTCTCTCTCACACACAATCAATATTCAATTGACACCTTCCAACTTTTCCAACCACCAAATTTTAATTGAGCGCCCACTCCCCCTCCTGTTTTCTGCTCAACGACTCTCAACAATCTCACCCTTCTCTCTCTTCTCTATAAAACCCCTCATCAACTCTCCCAACCTCTCAGCTCTCTCTCTCTCTGGAAAAAAAAAGAAGCAGCTATGGATCCACTCTCTCTCTTCTCCTCTCTCAAATCTCAGCCCTCGCATCTCCTCATCCTCTCCTCTGTCGGCCTCATCTCCTTCCTCAAGCTCTCATTCTCTCTCCTCTCATGGCTCTACGTCACCTTCCTCCGCCCCGCCAAGAACCTCAGATCCTACGGTTCCTGGGCCCTCATCACCGGCGCCACCGACGGCATCGGAAAGTCCTTCGCCTTCGAGTTCGCCCGGAAACGCCTCAACCTCCTCCTCGTCGGCAGAAACCCCGAAAAATTGATCCAAGTCTCAGCCGAAATCAAATCCAAATACAGCTCGGTCCAAATCGAGACGGTCGTCGTGGACTTCGCTGGAGATTTGGTCGAAGGGGTGGATAGATTGAAGGAGAAGATCAAGGGGCTTGATGTTGGGATCTTGGTGAATAACGCGGGAATCTCGTATCCTTATGCAAGGTACTTTCATGAGGTCGACGATGAGCTGTTGAGGAATTTGGTGAAGGTGAATGTTGAGGGGGTGACTAGGGTTACGCACGCCGTCATCCCCGGGATGCTGGAGAGGAAGAAGGGGGCCGTTGTGAACATTGGGTCAGGAGCGGCCATCGTGATCCCGTCCGATCCGCTTTATGCCGTCTACGCGGCCACCAAAGCGTGAGTAGTTGTTGATTTTTTGAGTTTTTGGTATGTAGGTGTAGGTGTTTGATGAAATGCTTGAACCAGTTTTATTTGTGTTCTTTTATTCTTTGGCTTTGGAGTTCAGCTAGGATCATGGGCGGAGCCAGGAATTATTCTTTGGGAGGGCCCACCATATTAACAATACATATCAATAAATCTTAGAATAATACTTTCAAAATTTTTAAGTGCTTATTTAGTATTTACATATGTTTTTGTATGAAAATAGCATGTAGAAAATCCAAGAAATGTATGAATAATTGAATATGGTAATATAATAAAGTTACTCCAATAAAACTAAGAATAAAATTTATTTAACAAATAACCTATAATTAACTGTTTGAAAAAAATAATAAGAGGTTATAAGTTAATTTGGGAATTACATAAACCATTGAAAATACATGGTTATTATACAACTACACCTTAATATCAGAATACCAAAGGATTTTCTAATAACATCTTATTATGATTGGATTGATATTTTTGAGTAAAATAATGAAAATAGATTGCTTTGATAGCTTTTTCCATACCTTATATTGATGATTTTGTAATAGTTGTGAGAAGAGGTAATAGGAAAATTAATTTAGATGTTATATTTGGATATATACCATGTCATGGAGTACTTATAAAAAATTAATAAATGCACATCAATCAAATCTTTTTGGTATGGATAAAATTTGATTAATTTCCTAATTTAAGCTTTTTAATGCTAAATTTTAAGGATCATCATAAACTAGGTGTCAAATTATATGCTACAATGGTATGACCATCAAAAAACTAAATCATAATTACGAGAGATCATCTTAAATTCTAAATTATGGAACATTCTTGCATTAGCTTGCTTAAATTTTCTCAATTGGTGTTGAGCCATTATTAGGACATCACTTTCCCAATAAACATGTTTATCTTCTTTAGCATGACACAAAGTAACAATGATCCACAATTGAACTCCCTAAGTTTGTATCGGTTCAATCTTCTTGTATGTTGATCATCTAAGAGTGCAATCAGTGATCTAACTAACCATAAAAAGAGCTTCCATAGAACATCAAAATGCTGGTCGGTACTACTGATAACACAATTGAAGCTGAAGCAACTAGTGAACAAGCATCTAAATTCCCTAAATTAAAGAAGGTTCCAGGTGAACATAAGGTGTTTGAATCATTTATTAAGCTCAAGAAGTGAAATTATTTATCCTAGATAAATATTCATTGGAAAACTAAGTTTACATATGGAAGAGATAGGCAGCATCTGCCACCTGTCCTTGGGTTGAGAAATCAGAAGGAACAATATATGCTGTCAAATTTGGGTTCATGAGTACTAAATGATATTAAAAAAAAAATTGAGGCGACATAAACATAATAACTCTGAAATTAAATAAGTTACATAATTAATTTCATATACCACCAATCATGTTTACCTCACATAGTACTCAGGACCCCTTGACTTGTTAACCATCACGAAACATCCCTGGGTTAGATGACATTTAGGTCAAATTTCCTCTTCTAAGTCATATAGAGACCATAACTGTTTCCTCTCGACTGGATTATTAGCATGATGAGCTAATAGATTATCAAGTCAAATTTCTTTTCCTAAGTCATATCGAGGCTAGCGATAGGGGTGTTATGTGCAAAAAATTCAGTTGAGTGATTATTGTCCTTTATGAGGTATATAGACATGAGGAATATTGTATGCAATTATCCCTGTATTATAAATTCTACCAACAAGTTGAAATTTTATGGAAACAATGATTTACTCGTTTTTTAAAGATTTGTATTCCTTTGTTATTTTTAATGTTTTGCTTAACAATTGTGGGGGTTTGATGGACCCCACTCCTCGCCGTGAAGTGCTTCCTTGCATTAAGGGCATGTTTGTTTCATAGAAAGAAACTAAGGAAAAGCATGAAAAGCAAATCAACATGTTTCTTGATTTTTAGTTTTCTTGCTTGTTTTACATGAAATGCGTGCACAATTTCTAGCATACTACGATTTCATCCTTTTCCATTGTTTGGTATTCAAGAATTCTTGTTAGGGGAAAAGGGGATCATGGGGATTTTAATTGATTTTTTAGTGCCAAAAGTAACTCTCTTTCATCCCATCAATCAATATAACTATTAGTATATTCAAAAAGTACAAGACACCTTGCCTTTTCATGACTTTATGGAAGGAATTGTTTTCATGACTTTATAGGAAATATGGAAAATGATTTCATTGATACCAAGCAATGGAAAACCCACAATTGTAATGTAAAATCCTATGTGGCATGCAAAACAACCATTTCCCCAACACTTTTCAACCATCCAAACAGCCCCTAACGCACATTCTGGGAGTGAATAACAAAACATATCAGTTGGAGAGCAAAACTGAACGATTCTTTTTCCAACATAGTTGGGATGTTTTACAATATATACTGGAACCAGTCCACCACCTGCCTATCTGTCTTCTTCTTGTTGTACTTTTATTGGCTAATACATATATTAAATTAATTTTTTTAAATTCTATTTATTCATTGATTTTTTGACGGTTGCCTTGATCAAATTTTTAGTTAGGTGGAGTTTATTCGATTTTATCTATATTTTCATTATGTTTTGTCACTTTGTGCAGTTAATGATGAAAAATTTTAGCCTTTGTTCAATGTGAGATTATAATTTTGAAAATTAACTTGTGAAATTATCATCAATTTGGGTAAAATTACCTTGTGAAATTATCATCAATCCGAGAGGCTAAAGCCCAACTTTGTTTTTGCCATCATTGTTCTTGTACATCATTACAAACTTCAATTTTTCTTTACACCTTTCAATTATTTGAGTATTCTCAATGGTGGAACCGTAAAACTCGTCAGCCCTCCTTGACTTTTATTTTTGTGGGTAACTAAACCAATTAGGTGCCGAAATTCTGACAAAGTTGCATGCCATTTTGATTAAAAACTTGCATGGCAAGGTTTTTATTAAGAAGAATACTACAACAGTATGGATTACAAAGCTGTCATTTTCGCTGTTGCTACTCTTATCCTTTTTTTTCCATCTTTTTAAGTCAATTACACTGGACTGTCTTTTATTTGCTGGAGCAGCGGAAAATTCTTTGGCTATTGAATTGTCATTTGAAAATTCTGTTGCAGTATTTTAGGAAAGCATATTAGACTAGTGGACTGATGCAATTGTTGAATATTAAATTGTCTGTTTGACTGCTTGAATTTTTGAACGTTCTAAGCCCTTTCTGTTGGTAAACCTTCAAATTCTATTTGCAGTTCCAAGGAAAAAGCATAGTTAGAGAATACTAATCCATTTTTTAAAAAAGTCAGATTAATATATTGTCAATGGTCTCTTTTTCTGTTAATGGAATTCACTAGTACGATTAGTTCTTAGATTGGTAGGTTACAGTGTGAAATATTTAAAACGGAACTTGTTTGACATAATACTTGGGTCTACTAGATAATATAACAATAATGGAGTACAAGTGAGCTAGTACTTGTACCTGACTTGCTTGTACCTGATCAATCTTACTTTGGCTTCTCTGGTTTCCTTTGCTTGTTGTATGAAACATCTGTTATTATCTGTTGTGGTCTGATTATTCATTTAATCAATCTTAAACTGCATAATATTATTGGACAATCGTATATCATTTCCTAGGAATCATTTTTAAGATAAACATGTACCATAGCAAACTTGATACGCAATAGAAGTCATTATCTCCTACAAATTAATCTAAATTCTCCTCAATGAAATTTTTACAGAAGAGTTTTCTGTTTCATATCAGTTTTAGACAAATAATCAGATTAATTGAGCTAAGCTAGATACTAATACTTACAATTGAATATATGAGAAAGTAATCTGCATGCCCGCCCACGCATGGTGACAACCACCCACTAGAAACAGAAAAGTAAAAGGTCCACCATTAAATCTCCAAATTAAAACTTTGGGTTCTATTTTTATGCTGTTTGTATTAAATGTGTTAGGTTCAACATATTCCGTTCCCTATCGGATTTGGAATGTTGTTTGGGACTGGCTAGCTGTTTCTTAGAAGAAGTGCTAGTTTCTCAGTAATCAATCCTCTGAAAATTCTGCTTTAAATGGAATTAATTTTCCGTTTTTGTGAGCTATTACTTACAAAAGATTTATTTCTAATACTTTCTCGCATTGTTATTCTTTCTTAAATTTTGGTACTGCATTTGCATATGGAATAATGTTGCAGTTGGTACTTCCTTGATGATCTAGGTTGGGTTCTTTTGTTTAACAATGGTTGAAATTTTTTGTTCAGGTATGTTGATCAATTTTCAAGATGCCTCTATGTTGAGTACAAGAACAAGGGAATAGATGTGCAGTGCCAGGTATGAGAATCTATCTTCATCTTCATAAGATGAATAAGAGAAAACCTCTAATTATCTTTCATGTATTCATTCTATTTGGTGCATGCTAAAAGTTTTAGTTGTTTTCTGTTTGGGTTTGTTAATCCCTCCAAAAGTAAATCCTTTCTGTCTACCTAGGGTACCAAATTTTCTTGTGTCCTTTTTATGTTACAAATGACTCTCTCTCTCTCTCTCTCTCTCTCTCTAACGCATGCACTCATGCATCTGATTATATCCTATGAAGCACGTATACTTGTATATGTCTCACGAATCGTCCCCGATCGCGTATCGGAGTCCAAAACTCTCGGATTACTTCGGATTCGCTCGGACTTGTAAATGTCTCACCAACCTCTAAAATCGACGATTCCCCTCTTTCCCTCTAAAATTAAGGCTTTAAAAAAATTGAAAGTATATTGAGCATCTAAATACTGCCATTATTTATTTATATTATCATATATTTCTATGTATATCTAACTATATATTTATATTTATCTACTTAAAAATTGATATAAAAACGTCTCGTATCCTAGGTTTTTGGATTACGAATCCATGAATCCATATCGTATCCTGTATCCATATCCGAAACCGTGCTACATAGATTATAGAGCAAATTGTCAAAAAAAACAAGCACCTTTTTCTATTGTCAAAACCCACGACCTCAAAACAATAGTCAAAAAAACCCATGGAAATTTTTCGTGCAGTATTTACATAGTAGCCTGCTATATCTAACTAATTCATACAATCTATTTAGATATCGTAGGTAGCGGTTTAGATATCACAGACAACTTCTTAGATATCGCTGACCACTCCTTAGTTACGCAGGAAACTAGATATAGCAGGTAACTACTAGATATCTCAGGTAAGGGGTTTCTTGACAATGAAAAACTTTTCGAGGAGGGTTTTGGCTAACATTTCGAGGCCGGGGGTTTTTGACAACAAAAAAAAGTACTTGGGTTTTTTTTGACATTTTACCCTAGATTATCTCTCTTCAAACTGCAAACTCTTTTTTATATCTATTTTACTACATGGAATATTGCTACCTAAAATACTCTAAATTATGATGCATTAGTCACAAGAAATTGTGTTTATTAGGAACTATGAAGCCAACTAGAAGTGATTCTTTAGAAATGTTTGGTGTTATTCATTCAAACTTAATTGGACTGTTATTATATTTGTTATTTAATTGCAACTAGAACTGGAATGTCAAGAAATTTTAATGGAACGTTTTTGTATAAGATATTTATATTAATAACTTAGTTAATTTGAAAAATGTATATCAAAATATCGAATATTCATATTGATAATTCGCTAATTAAAAAATAAAGATTTATAATATCAATTATTACTAATAATTACGTATTAATATTAATACTTTTTGGCATTCTATTAATAAAATATAAGTAGTATATTATTAATTATTGTTGGAAACTATTTATTGATAGCATAATTAATTATTATCTATAATTCATATTGTAATAGCATTATTTGTTAATAAAATTATTTTTGTAAATAAGTGTATTAGTTATTAGTAATAATGCCTATTTTTATTTTAATCATTATTTATTGTTTGTATTATTTTTTATGCGATTAAATTAGTTTCAAGTGCCGATTTAAACCTATAATTTAAATTGAAATAATTCTGACTTAAATTTAGATTTATAAAATTACAAAATAATTTCTATGTCAAAGGTTTTTAAAAAATAATTCAGCATATGATTTTAGTTTAAATTTGCAATTCCATTCCATTTCTAGTGGTTCTATAGTCCGATAAAAATTGTTTTAGTTTCACAATTGTCCCAATGAATTGGTCCCGGATTTAATATGTTCTAGTCCCATAATTAGGTTCTAAATTATCGACAGTTATAATATTTTTACAGAACGAAAATGCTTGAGAGATGCAATGATATTGCAAAGACAACAATGACCTTACATCAGCAATTTGAAATAAATGAAATAGCATATACTATCTATTTAATGCAATATGATTAAATTGACCATACAAATTGCTTAACCATTTAGGTTATATTAATAACTGGTTTCTAAGGCTTTGGTTTTGAAGGATCTTCGTCCAAGTTATATGATCTTCAAACAATAATTTATATTCATTAGTTCAAGGCCTTTCCGAAGATGTTATATAATCATCCATGAGTCATCATGGCTTGGTCCTTACAAATGCTATTTACTTTCGCATATAACCATTTACACGGTGCTTACAATTTCTTCTAAAAGAAAATGTTTTGGTCAATTTATTCATCAGATGTTTACATACATTTTTATAAGTTTGAATTGGTATATACCATAATACCAATCCATCCATGGCATCTATGTTTTGGGGCCTTCTTTTAACTTACTATCTAAATTCTTCACCATCCAAATGGGAGATTCTCTCTGTTGCGTAATCGTCAATTAACATGTTGATCATCTTAATTTCCTTTTTCTCTACCTGCTTCCTTTAAAATGAAATATGTGTATTACATCGAAACCATTCCGTCTGTTATATGGTTTTCATTCTAATGTATTAGCACAGTGAAGCATGCTTGTGATATGTGTCATGCTATGGAAATCTTGGCCTATCCTGATTGGAGTGGCCAATTCCAAAACCAAAAATATCGTCCGGGTACCACACCGAGATTATAAACCATGGTGCTGGGTTTACCAATTAATTAGTGAGGTTTTATTATTAAATATTTTAATTTATTTATGGAATTGATTGTTAATTGGGTAATGACTAATGAGTTTATGTACATCATGTATTACTAAACTAATAGTAGAGAGTTTATAGTTATTTTTACTATATATGTAAAAATCACTCCCAACATCATTAATTAGTGAAAAATGTCAAATTTATAGTTATTTTACTATATATGTAAAATCACTCCAAACATCATTAATTAGTGAAACATGTCAAATTTATATTAAAAAATACGATATGATATTTAAAACTTCGTTAAATTTAAAATTCCTAGTTAAACAATAAAAATCACTGATTTTGATGAGACCGCCACTTGAGGCCAATTCTGATTCCAAAAATGACATCTGATGCCTCTACCGATGTTGAAATTTTAAGCCTTACGATATGCATCTTTGCTCGCATAAACCTGACCTTGCAATCTAATCATAATACTAGCTAAAGATTTAGCATGGCCATAGCTAGTGTGCAACTAGAAACAAACTCTGTAAGAATGTCCCTATTGTATCTCTCAAGTTTTTCTTGAACAACTAATGTACTTATCACCCTATACATCCTTCTTTCTCATAAATATGGGTTGTCTTAAAAAATTGAAATGAATGATACCACAAATAATATTCTCACACATTCATCCTTTCATCTGAATGATATCTAGCTTAGGCCTTCTAATACAATTTTTTTATCTTTATTTTTTTTGGCTTTTTTGCAAACATTAATTTATCAATAGATTTTAGCAATGAAGAACTTGATTAAATTACAGTTTTAAGGGAATACTTTTTATCTTTAAGTAATTAATATTCTCAATATATGCCGTTGCTCAGCCTCTCACGAAGAACTCTGGTTTTTGAAACTTCATAAAAATATTTTAGAAAGTGTATATACATCCTGAAAATATAATGCAAACTATAATGATGTAGCTAAGGTCATCAATTGATGGTCTATTCTTTCTAATAAAAATATTTTAAAAATGAGGAAACTCGACCGATCTATCTTCCTCATATGAAGCTATCCACATCATCACCTATTAAATTCATATTTCAGAACTTTTGATTTATCTCCCCTCTCTCTCTCTCCATATACATCTTGACATCAATATCTAATTCGTTTTTTTAATTTCAAAAGGTATCTCTATAATTTTATTATCAACCCTCAATACTTAAATCACATAATATTTATTTAAACCATAAAATATCTAATGTACATCCATGCGCATCACACATGCGAAATACTAGTTTGAAGAACTTATGTAAAGATGAGATTTTGAGGGGTCATTATTAAGATTCTAGAAAGCACGAACATTTCTATTTGCTTTTCATGCTCATGCCCGACATATATTGGACACATGAACACTCAAACACTATGTCCAAAATGCTTGGACAGTGTTGGCCCAAATTGAACGTTTCCGGCACTTTTACATAGTATAAGGAGATGGGAAATAAGAATGCGGAATATATATATATATATATATATATATATATATATGTGTGTGTGTGTGTGTGTGTGTGTGTGTGTGTGTGTGTGTGTAACTTAAATACCTTCGAGAATACAAGAATATTAAATAATTTTAATCTCATGTCGACTAGAGCTCGAAGAAATGATGGTCTAAATTGATGCAAACGATGAAGTCCAGGTTATGAAAGTTGATTATATAAATTATTAATATTTTGTTTATTGTAACCCTTACGGTTTGTACTCGTGTGTTCTACTTTTAGTTTTATATATGTATTTGTTTGAGAACTTTATGGTTAGGATGACGGATAAAACCTTGATTTTGTGTTTGTAAAGTTATATCATTATATGATTCATCTCGTCGTTTATTATATTTGTTTAATACACATAATTAATGTAGATAAATAATATAACCTTGTCACCATGTCCTTTTCACAATTTTGTTGTGTTCGTGTCTATATCCATCCCCTAGTGTCCAGGTTCATAGGTGAGATCTCATAGTAATTTGTTTTTTGACATAGTTTGGCTTCTCACTAACAGGTACCATTGTACGTGGCAACAAAGATGGCATCAATCCGTAGATCTTCTTTCTTAGTGCCATCATCCAATACTTATGCTCGAGCTGCCCTTCGCTGGATCGGCTACGAGCCAAGATGCACGCCATACTGGCCGCATTCCGCCATTTGGTGCTTGCTCTCACTTCTCCCCGAATCCGTAATTGACAACTGGCGCCTCGGCTTCTGTCTCGGTATTCGTAAAAGAGGTCAGCTCAAGGACTCTAAGAAAAAGGAGCAGTAGGGAACTTCGCTGGCTTTCATGTGTTGTAGCATTCTCTCTGTAGTTTTTGTTACATTTGTATTTGCAAATGATTGTACTATTGATGTGAGTTGTTTGAGTTTTACTTTTGTTTTAAGTACAATTTCCTATGTAGTTGTGTTTCTATATGAAATGTTGTAGCCTCTTTATCACTGGCCAGTAACATATCTGTAAGATTTATTTCTTGGCATATTCGAGATCAAAGTTGGAGTCAAATTGTATTCTTTTACGTGTCTTGGAACTAAACTGCTGCTTATTTGTGCTTAATCTCTTAAAATGTCTACTTCTGAATTTTGCAGCTGTGTATAGTTTATGATGTAACCGTGTTTTGCAGCTGCTGTACAGTTATTGGTGTTTTTATGACGAATATACTTGCATGTGTGATGCATGGGTGTGTTGAGAATATTGGAGGACAACAGCCTAAGGGGGAATTCCTTCTATGTTGGTGGTCTAAAACCAAAGGCCCGCTATTTTTTGCGAATATTAGTATCCAACATCTTCATATACATTGAATTTCATGTAATTTCAACATCTTTTTCCCATTGATTTAGTGGGAGAAAAACAAACGGTTTTCTGATCATAATAACAATTTTAGTAATTTTACATTACCAAATCAATAGTAAAAAAGGTTTAGGATGACATTAAACTGTGTAAGTGTTGTTGGTTCATGAAGCAAGAAAACGTGTCGTATGAAAAGATGCGAAAAAGGGGCAATTCGATACGTATCGTAAGTCTGTATCAGATAACTAATTTATCTTTCGATACACATTTTGTATCGTATGGAACGACTCAAAACGCTACGAAATACGAAACACACGATACGTATTTAACCATTAAAATGTATAGCGGGTCGGAAATTCGGGTTTAAAACTCGCTTGATTATATCAATTTAGTAACCCGGACGGACTATTTAACCATTAAAATACATATTGATGGTAAAGAGAAGTTCTTTAAGAGTGAAAATGATGAAGATGAAGAGAATAAAGTTATCTCTTATTATTATAATGATAGTGATCAATCAATTGAAGAAGCTTGATTTTTTTTGTAGTGTTGACTTTGTTTGGTAGCGATATTTTGACAACTTGGTTGTGAAATGTTAGTTTTGATTTATAAAATTTAGCATGCTTATGTTTATGAATTATGACATATGGATATATATTTTGGATTGTTTAGTATTATTTGATTATCAAATGCATGAGTTTATGTGATTTATATGTACGCAGGTGCAATTTAGAATTTTGCTTTAGGTTATATATCGCTCTATGTTGCTAATTTGATCGTTTTTTAAATAATAATTGATTATGTAGGGTTACTAGACACTCTAATAAGGTTCTACAAGGCATCAATCATGCCGGATTAAAATTTTAGCCGTGCCGAATAACCCAAAGCCGGATCTTTGCTAGAAAATTATGGTTACACATGCAAGTTAAACTCTTTAACACTAAGTGAAAGGGATTACAACCTTTGTAGATCCGGTCCTTCACTTCATTAGCTCCGTGTAGACGTCCCCATCCCTGCGATCGTGAACTCCGGACTCTAGAGAAGCTTCACAAGAAGAACGAACGTGCTTGCTTAGATGACTTCGAGGCCGAAGATGATCTACGTCGGGGAGACACTAACTCAAGCTATTCCTTCATTAGGTCATGCACTTTGTGAAGAGAACACACTCTACTACATGGCAAGTGGTAGAGGATGAAGAAGTAGGAAGTGTGCTCACTTTAGAATTGATTTTCTCACTCTTTTTCTCATGGCACCATTGCAGCTAGTAAGCTTTTGGATGGAGCTTGATGAAGAAGAAGAAGAAGAAGAAGAAGAAGAAAGAATAATCCATCCAAATGAAAACTTATCCAATGAATTATTACACCATGGTTGAGTTACGCCCTCATGCTTAACTCATGTAGAGAATTAATCAAAGTATGAGGTTAAGGGTTGGGTTAACTAATATCCTAAGGAATGACAAAAGAGTTAACTTTGTCAATATTACATACAAGCTTCTACAAGCTTGATAACATTGACTAAAGTCTCCTCTCTTTTGTTATTCTTAAGGAAATAAGTAAACTCTAATTTAACCTAAACTTGATATAAGTCTCATACACCCATCTTGTATGTATCATCAAACATGATACAAACATGTACACTTGCATATATTACATATAAACAATGTGCACAATCTAGTGAGAAAATAAATCATAAGTGAGTTAATACTAGTTAATGCAATGTAATATATCAAATATATAATTATGCATTAAATTATTAAATCAACTCTTGATTTAATAACCCGGCTATAACCGACTAATATCATGTGTAACAACTTATCGAATCAACACTTGATCCGATAACTCGGCTATATCGCATACAACCGATCAATGTCACGAATCACGAGAATAGAATACGGTATCTCATATCGTATTAATCTCGGTCCCGCACATATCACATATGTGCTCCTACTCCGTTTCGCTTGAGCCAGGAAACCCCTGTGTAGGACTCTAAAGACTCGTCAATACGCCGGCAGTAGGTGATGATCATATCAAACACTCACAAGCCGCAAGCGGTCTGCTAAACGTAACAGCCACCCGGGTATTGAGCGATCAGAAGATCAACAAGCAAGCCCGCTAGTACTCCTGTGAATCCAATCGTAACACTTCCGTACAGTCCGGTCTCGTCGTCTGATATGTCGCATATCTCACCTAGGGGTGGTAAACGTCAGACCCCAGTAGCTCGATAAGTCGTGCCGATATGAGGTCTATAACAGTTCGATAAACTACTGACAACACTTACCAGTAAATCTCAGCAACCCTGGCCAGGGATTTCCAGCTATAACCAATCGAACACAGCGCAACATCAACTCCCTATACCGGGAGAGACGAATCCCCTCCTATCGCTCATTGCCTCCATGTGATTCGGGACTGTACCCAAAAGCCACCTTTTTGCACGCCCTCTTGGACGTAGTATGATGGAAATCAAAGCACAGTGGGAATCACACATGATTCTATGACGATCTCGGGTCAACAGACTAACCTGTACCAGTGTCACCAGAGAACTGCCATCTGACGTAAGGTATAATACCATTTAGGAGTTCTCGGCGAGTCCGTCCAGTGTACCCAGTCTCCACTGAGCACCCGTACACCATCCTTGATGTCAAACACCGATGGATATGGGATCATCCATCGCCCATCATATGGGTCAAGATGCGTATACGCTAGTCTACTCTGGTGTATCGATGCCATGTCTCGATACACCTACGACTAAGGACCTTGAAGGATGTACTTATGGACTACCATGTCCCCACTAGTATGATCCGCATCATAGTCCAGGTAGTCAAGTACACATCCTAAGGGCTTTACCAACATGTAACAGAGAGACAATCAGTATACACGTTAAAGTAAAGAGTAACCAGATAGCATACTATCATGTCGAGCAAGAAAGTCCTCCCTATATATGTCCAAGCATCCACTACAATATAAATCGTATGTACAGTAATGGCCTCTAGGGCATACATATAACTAACAATCTCCCACTTGCACTGGGGCCATCTGTTGTGGTATCACATACCCAACAATTAGCTGTGGTCGAAGTATCTCATACTCAACCATCCCATAAAAGTCTCTACTGGGAAAAAGGCCTTTGTAAGTGGATCCGTGCTGTCGTCCTCTGTGTCTACTCTCCTAACCTCGATCTCCCTGGAGATCAACCATCTCCATGATCAGGTGATACTACCTAAGAATTATATCTGGATTTCTGATGGGACGGGGGTTCCTTGGCATAAGCCACAACTCCATTGTTACACAATGGTAGGAACGAAGTTCATCTCATGAACTTATATATATCCAGACTGCCTCTTTGGTAGCATCCTTGGTAACGATGTATCTTTCCTTTAATCGTCTAGTTTTTCACGGTATCTAGCTTGGAACTCTTCCAACATACCGTCCCTCCACTGAAGGTAAAGACAATGCCTGCGACTGACATTCAGTCGTCCTTATCACCCTGGAACCTTTCCAGTGATTCTCCCCAGGATCGATTGATACCCTCTCACTACAACTAGTGAGTATCCTAACATCCAATTAGATCTATCTCATAGATCCAAAAATCCAGGATTTATGAGGTATCACTTTGATCCTATATGAAGAATCCTTATGATAAGCGGAGATTGACCGAGCGTAGCATAGGAAACTCCTTTCCCTATCAAGAGTATGTCATCCACGTACTCTACGAGGATCATCACCATACTCCCTACTACCTTTTTGTATATACAAGGTTCATCTACCATTTTGATGAAGTCAAACTCTTAGACTACCACATCAAAACAGATGTTCCAACTCCGCGATGCCTGCTTTATCATATAAAACATCTTGCACAAGTTTCCGCTGCTCCCACTGTCTACGAAGCCCTCTGGCTGTGTACTTATAGATACTCTCTTCTAAAACATCATTTTAGAAAAGCAGTCATGACACCCAACCACCAGATATCATAGTCATGGTATGTAGCCGTGGCAAGTAGGATCTGGATGGACTTAAGCATAGCTTTGAAAGTCTCAACTTTTCCATGTACACAAAGTAATCTTCTCAAGATATACTTGCTCCTGATGGGGATTTAACCCTTCAGATAAAGCAACCAAAGTCCATACTTTGTTGGTGTATAAGGATTCCATCTCAGATCGATAAGCATCCAGCCATTCTTACAGAGTCCCACTCCTGATGGCCAGCTCGAAACTAGTTGGGTCATCATCTCATGATGCAATCCTCACTCCCACTGTCATAGAGAAACCAAAGTATCTCTCAGGTGGGTGAGGAACCCTACTAGATCGGCGGAGAGGCTGAGGTTCGTTGGTTTCTATTGAATCCTTTGGTTCAACCAAATCATCTGCTGTAGTTTTTATAGCTGGAACTCCTTCTAGTTCTACCTCATGACCACTAATTTTTCCACAAGAAATTCCCTTTCACAAAGGTGCCATGTTGAGAAATAAAACACTTTTGTTTCTCGGTTTGGCAGAAGATATTCCCTTGCGAATGCTTGGGATATCCAACAAACTTCCACAGATCTGACTTTACCTCGAGCTTGTCCGGATTTTGTTTTTTAGACATAGGCCGGACAACCCCAAATCTTAATATACTTAAGATATGGGCTCTTCCCATTCCATATCACATATGAAGTGGTAGGCAACTGATTTGATTTGAACCCTATTCAATACGTATGCAGCTTCTCAAGTGCATAACTCCCAAAAGGAAATAGGAAACTCAGTAGTACTCATCATAGAACACACCATATCACATAGGGTGCTATTGCTCCGCCCCGATATACCATCGTGCTATGGTGTATACGGAGGAGTATTGCTGAGAGAGAATCTCATTCTCCTTTAGAATAGTCCAGGAATCTCCGTACTTAAGTATTCTCCTCCTTGATCTCATCAAAGGACATAATACTTATACCCATTTTTGGTTCTCTACTTCTAACTTACATTCTGTGATTATCTCAAAAGTTTCGGACTTGTGTTTCAACAGGAACATATGTCTGAATCTAGAGAGATCATCAGTGAATACAATGAAGTACAAAGAACCGGTCTTGGCATGTGTAGACGGGAGACTTTCATACATCAACATGTATCAATCCCAAGAGTTCACTAACTCTTTCTCTGTTTTCAATAAACAGAGCTAAGGTCATCTTATCTTTGTGACATGACCGGCAAGTTTCACAAGATGTAAATTCAAACTAATTTAAATATGCATCTTTATGTAACTTCAGCTAGTCGGGTTGCATTGATATGACCTAGTCTACAATGCCTCAAGAACGATTCGTTCATTTCTGAACTCTTCCTCTTGTGTGTGTTCTGTATACTAAGAACTGTAGTTTGATTTAGAACGTCTATGCTTTTAGATAACGTGCCTGAACCGATCAACTCTTGATATAGGAAATGTTCAAAACATTATCCAACAATACAAAATTATATCCTTTCTTTACTAATAAAGAGACTGATATGATGTTGTATATCAGGTTCGGTATCTAATAACATTTGTTCAGAATCAATGTATTCTGGTAATACTGGGTGATAGTGACCAACAGACTTGGCTGCAACACTTGCACCGTTTTCTGTCTGATGAAACTTATCACCCGTTCTCAGTTCTCTACCTTTCTGTAGCCCATGTAACAGATTACATATGCAGGATCCTGATCCGGTATCTCATACCGAGGACGTAAAGGATACTGAGAAACAGTTCTATGTAATGAACACACCCGAAGATGATGCATCAACATGCACTTTCTTCGTTTGGGCGGCACGGGAAATCTGGTATTCCCCAATTTCCTGCTTTGTCTTATAACAATTATAAGTTGGAGCGGGACCAACGTTCCCCAGCTCAGTATAACAAGCGGGTTCGGTCAATATATCCGTTTTATTATCTTGATTAAGGCGTGATATGGTCGCTACCTGGAGAGAGAGAGAAGAAAACACTCAGCGTATGCTTTTACAAGATTAGATTGGTTATCTAATATATCTAATCAGGATGTCTCCCACTGTTTTAATCAAATCTTCCTTCAAACCCTAAAAGGAAAGACTAGCCGGGATTAATTACACGCTACAAGTTCGCCAATCTTTCAGCCAGGCCAGTGTCGGTACTTTGAGGGAGGTTCCCCGTGCTTTCGCACGGACCTAATTAGAGTAAACCTCGTTTTCCCAGAGGCGTAACCTCGTTAACACCTTTCTAGACACCTACTTGATCGGCTAATTGTAATGTGTAAAACTCTCCCAGGAGTAACTCTTACTCGCAGCGGGTATCGGGATCCAACTATCTCATAGAAGGTATGCAATCTCATTGCAAATTTCAACACTTGAAATTTCCCGATAATATTTTGCCCCAAGCATCCCATGATCTTGATGGAGGTCAACAAACCACAGGGTGCAAGTCAAGTTCAACCCGTCATTTCTTGATTGAATCAAACCCATCCGCACGACCCTTGACGGAGGTCAACAAGGTTGTACGACTACCCTAATCCAATCTGCATCATATGCATAAGCAGATAAATACTAGTTAGCTACCGCACACTATGCCTTGACGGAGGTCAACAAACGTAGCACGAATACTAAGTAGGACTTATCTGAAATGACGGAGGGCTACGACAGGTTTTTCTGAAAACCTATTGCGTAATGAACTTGATATCGTTGTAGAATCAAATGATTTTAAAATGGAATGTTTTTGAGACTTTTACTAGTTTCGCTAAAGAGGTCACACCCGGTGAAGGGATCTCGGCTCTTTCCTTATGGAATAAGGTGCAGGACATATCATATATATCACTATGCAAAGCAAAACTCCAAAAGCAATCAAAAGACAAACCGAGTGTTGTAGCATCTTCCAGTTATTGCTAAAGGGGTCACTCCCGGTGAAGGGATCTCGGCCCTTTCCTTATCGAATAAGGTGCAGGATGTTCTACAAGGAACACCGCGATGCAAAGCAAGAACCGTAGCTACCTGTTTTTGAAAATTCGATTCCACAACATCTTTTAGGTTTCTTTTTCTTTCATTAATCACATTAATGAAGTCCCATCATTTAAGTCACCTAAACATCACGGATAAATACGACGTACACTTATGCCATCCGCATTCGCCTCGATGTCCCCTCGTGCACCGTTAGGTTAGGTAACTAACGGCAGAGCGGGGCAGGGCTAGCACGAGTGTAAAACATAAGTAACGTCTATATAATATATCATATATACTATATACAGTATCTATCACAACATATCAAATGATCACATCACAGATATTGCAGCAGAAGAAACATATGAAATAATGGATATACTAGGACGTCCGTGTTTTCAATACGAGCCTGTATAAAACACGGATTCCACGGTCGCGATGAATAGCCAAACCCATACCCCTAGACCCCTACGAGAGCGGCAAGCAACCCTACCAATTCCAGAATTAGGAGACCCGGACTCGACTCCTCGAGTTGGTCTCCCACTGGACTCTAGAACCCGGTTACTTGTGCTCTCCTCCTTGGGTCTATCCTAATGCGGAAAAGTAAATAATATACAAATGGTGACATCGACCTCATCCCGGAAGTGCCCTAATAAAAGAATATTACATACATTTAATATTACATGAATGAAAATAAAAACTCTCATCTCACATAAAACCCCCGGCTATTCAGACGCGACGATCCAATACAACATATCACAGCAACACATAATATCTCATATCATCAACGTAAGCAAGTATGCGTATCCCGATTGTCGTTGATGTATAGCAACGAAGCCGGCGATACACCACATACTACGCTTACGGTCACAGAAAAGAAAGTGTAAAACTACAACAGTTGGAATTCGCAACCTTTTTAGACATCACATGCCTAACCAAATGAATTCCTTAGACATCGCATGCCTAACATTTATAAACCCCACATTTTAGTCTCATTATCGAAAACACTTTTCAATATCAAGTCAGGCAATTCAACAAGATTCCCGACAACCTGATCGAATGCTCATCGCAAACTTTAGTAGAAGGCCGCACCCCCGGATGCCGTCGACGAAGTGCACTAAGACGGAACACCGCTGTCGTGAGCACCCGAACGGATGCTTTTGGCGACGGGGTTCTCCTACAGTCACTTGGTCAGGGCTATGGGGCATGGCTGTTTATTAAGTTTACCCGGCGAGTATCCGCGTACGCTACGTGATTGCGACGGACTTTTGATCACATCAAAATTCCGTGGCAACCGATCACCTGAGACTAAACTGCTAGATTTATAACATTCAAATCAGTTATCTCATAACTACTTATGGATTCCAAATATTGTATCACATTCCAGATAAATAGACAATGTTAAACTTTCTGATCGAATAATCAAACACCCAAGTTTTCCCAAATAGCTCAACACTTGAGCGGAGTTCAAAAATATCCATCACATGCCACAGTACCGATGGTCCAGCCGCAGAAGGGTCAAGCCAACGCCTCACATGTGGCACGCCGTACTGCCCCAAACCCTAAGGTTCAAAAGGCAATTCAAGACGGTCACATAATCGAGTTAAGGTTTGTTGTCTTCTAGAGGGTCCATCGCGTTACTTGCACGACTTAGAACGTTCTTAAACAACGGAAAATCCAACTCTTGGAAATTTTCCGGGTCGGGAAAAAGTGAGTTATTGATATCCGGTCGAACATTTTAACACTTTCTAAAATTACCCGGACAAAATGAACAAAGTTAAATAATCCAATCAAATCATCGAATCCCCAATACAACCCAGAAAACTCAACACATGAGTAGAATTAAAAATACTCAGAAACATCAGGAAATTAAATAGGAACATTACTGTGCAAAAAGATAAGTGTGACGTCACCTTATGGCCGCGGAACCGCTGCCGGAGGCTGCTCATGCAGCGGTTCCGCGGCGCTTTGGGCGCCAAACGTTGTCGTTTTTCACAGTTTCCCTTATAATTGCCTGCTGATTTTTTAAAGTATTTTTAATCCAGAAAAAACCAACATTTACAAAAATGTCTAGAGAGGGGTAAAATCGGGGGATTCCGGGTTCGATCGGACTTTTAACTTCGTAAACACATCGCCTAATGCTCTAGCTAGGCTCTGATACCACTGTAGGGTTACTAGGCACTCTAATAAGGTTCTATAAGGCATCAACCATGCCGGATTAAAATTTTAGCCGTGCCGAATAACCCAAAGCCGGATCTTTGCTAGAAAATTAGGGTTACACATGCAAGTTAAACTCTTTAACACTAAGTGAAAGGGATTACAACCTTTGTAGATCCGGTCCTTCACTTCATTAGCTCCGTGTAGACGTCCCCATCGCTGCGATCGTGAACTCCGGACTCTAGAGAAGCTTCACAAGAACAACGAACGTGCTTGCTTCGATGACTTCGAGGCCGAAAATGATCTACGTCGGGAAGACACTAACTCAAGCTATTCCTTCACTAGGTCATGAACTTTGTGAAGAGAACACACTTTACTACATGGCAAGTGGTAGAGGATGAAGAAGTAGGAAGTAGGCTCACTTTAGAATTGATTTTCTCACTCTTTTTCTCATGGCACCATTGCAGCTAGTAAGCTTTTGGATGGAGCTTGATGAAGAAGAAGAAGAAGAAAGAATAATCCATCCAAATGAAAACTTATCCAATGAATTATTGCACCATGGTTGAGTTAAGCCTTCATGCTTAACTCATGTAGAGAATTAACCAAAGTATGAGGTTAAGGGTTTGGTTAACTAATATCCTAAGGAATGACAAAAGAGTTGACTTTGTCAATGTTGCATACAAGCTTCTACAAGCTTGATAACATTGACTAAAGTATCCTCTCTTTTGTTATTCTTAAGGAAATAAGTAAACCCTAATTTAACCTAAACTTGATATAAGTCTCATACACCCATCTTGTATGTATCATAAAATATGATACAAACATGTACACTTGCATATATCACATATAAACAATGTGCACAATCTAGTGAGAAAATAAATCATAAGTGAGCTAATACTAGTTAATGCAATGTAATATATCAAATATATAATTATGCATTAAATTATTAAATCAACTCTTGATTTAATAACCCGGCTATAACTGACTAATATCATGTGTAACAACTTATCGAATCAACACTTGATCCGATAACCCGGCTATATCGCATACAACCGATCAATGCCACGAATCGCGAGAATAGAATACGGTATCTCATATCGTATTAATCTCGGTCCCGCACATATCACATATGTGCTCCTACTCCGTTTCGCTTGAGCCAGGAAACCCTTGTGTAGGACTCTAAAGACTCGTCAATACGCCGGCAGTAGGTGATGATCATATCAAACACCCACATGCCGCAAGCGGTCTGCTAAACGTAACGGCCACCCGGGTATTGAGCGATCAGAAGATCAACAAGCAAGCCCGCTAGTACTCCTGTGAATCCAATCAGTAACACTCCCGTACTGTCCGGTCTCGTCGTCTGATATGTCGCATATCTCACCTAGGGGTGGTAAACGTTAGACTCCAGTAGCTCGATAAGTCGTGTCGATATGAGGTCTATAACAGTTCGAGAAACTACTGGTAACACTTACCAGTAAATCTCAGCAACCCTGGCCAGGGATTTCCAGCTATAGCCAATCGAACACAGCGCAACATCAACTCCCTATACCGGGAGAGACGAATCCCCTCCTATCGCTCATTGCTTCCATGTGATTCGGGACTATACCCAAAAGCCACCTTTTTGCACTCCCTCTTGGACGTGGTATGATGGAAATCAAAGCACAGTGGGAATCACACAAGACTCTATGACGATCTCGGGTCAACAGACTAACCTGTACCAGTGTCACCAGAGAACTGCCATCTGACGTAAGGTATAATACCATCTGAGAGTTCTCGGCGAGTCCGTCCAGTGTACCCAGTCTCCACTGAGCACCCTTACACCATCCTTGATATCAAACACCGATGGATATGGGATCATCCATCGCTCATCATATGGGTCAAGATGCGTATACGCTAGTCTACTCTGGTGTATCGATGCCCTGTCTCGATACACCCACGACTAGGGACCTTGAAGGATGTACTTATGGACTACCATGTCCCCACTAGTATGATCCGCATCATAGTCCAGGTAGTCAAGTACACATCCTAAGGGCTTTACCAACATGTAACAGAGAGACAATCAGTATACACGTTAAAGTAAAGAGTAACCAGATAGCATACTATCATGTCGAGCAAGAAAGTCCTCCCTATATATGTCCAAGCATCCACTACAATATACATCGTCTGTACAGTAATGGCCTCTTGGGCATACATATAACTAACAGATTATATACATAATTACTTCGTTATTGCAACGGGGAATTTTATTTCTTATGATACGAAACATGATACGATAAATAAGAAAACGAAATATGAAACATATCACGATTTGACAACTTTGAGTGTAGCTAAATCTTAGAATTTGAATATCAAGATGGACAATATCGATCGTCAGAAAAAATGGGCGTCGATCCTTTTCAACGCTATAGGAAGGCTTTCCTTCTCTCTCTCTCTCTCCACACACACACATGTATGTATGTATGTATGTACACACAAGCACCCACACATACGGTTGATCCTATGAAGCCAGAGCTCATTTATTATTTTGATGCCAAATTTTTAAACACACAACTGTCATGTTTTTCATCAATCCGTACCGGTCATTTTGTTCTGCATACTTTAGATATGTTATTAATAATATTTCACGAGATTTGGAGGGCTCTGACACATCCATCAAGCGATCACATTTTTCATGCATCGAAAGATGTTGCATTTGAAGTACACTTGATGGATGTGTTAGAAATCTCCAAATCTCGTAAAATTTATAGTAAACCATCTAAAACATTTAGATCAAAATGACTTGTACAGATCGGTGAAAACATGGCAGGTTGTATGTTTAAAAATTTGGTCTCAAAATAAAAAAAATGAGGTTAGACCAAAGTCGGGTTCAGGTTGACCCGACCGTTTAATAATCTGGTGTCACGCCCCGCTTCCCAAAATACAGAATACGATGGTGACAAGGCCAGCCATGCTCCTACGGTCAAGAAATAATCCTGTCGTGGTCACACTTCGGATTCTATTATTACATGGTAGCAGTAATCTAACTCAGATGATGAGATATTAATACAGCCACTAAAACTATCAGATATAAAGAAAACTGAGCATAACAGATACAAACAAAAGTGACAACTAACCAGTGATATCCAAGGAATGATACAGCTGGCTCGCTAGTCTGGATCTCCGCGATCTTCTCAAAATATGGCAGGTCCACTTTTTCCTCTGAGTATGCATACTCATCTCGTTAGAGCGACATAATATTATAATATAATAATACTAAACATGCGACCGTAAATTGTGAAGCATGAAACAACGGTAATAAGCACCAACATGAATATATAAAATAGCATAAACAGATAGCAGTAGTAGGCATGGATCATGACAGTAATCTAGGTTAATATGCAAATCACTACACTACCAGTCCTTACGTCATTTGAAACCGATCAGTGGAATTTATCCTTATGTTTAGCAAGGATCTCGTGCATGCCCGAGATAACAGTAAAAAATGTGCCCGGGACATAACCTTGTCAGCCGTGCCGCTAAACACAAATACCTACACGTATCACTGTCACTAATATCGAATGACCATCCTCTAAAGCATTAAATATCTGATAAGTACGATTTCGATTCCACTTTGATTTCCCTTTTTCCACAGGTTTAAATAACTATACGTATGAGGCTAGTTGTGTACAATTACGTATGAATTACACTGTTTTATTCACTTTTCACTACACTATTCATTTTTTACTGGCGTACTTGACACACTAATCCGACACCACTCATGTTCGACAATGCAATAATCGATAAGAATCGATAAGAGCATTCGCTATCACTAAAGGTATCACGGTCGGGTAAGTATATAAATTATGCCACTAATCAAGTCATGTACAATATGAATCATTATGTGTCTTATGAGTTCAGAAAATCATATTAAATCGTAAAATCGTAATTAGGCAAAATGATACAAAAGGGGTAGAAAGCAAACTTAAACAGAAATACAAAAAAATTAGTTTCAGGTCAATCGCGTTTCAGGTTTGCGAGTTACACCCATTCCATTTTAAATATTCTCTGCTGGAAATCCAGTTCCTGAACTGAAAGTCCGTTTTATAACACGTTTTACTTCCTGTTGGGATCATAATTAGGCGATACTACTGTTCAACTAATTGTAGGGTTATGAGTTAAATTTACAGAACAGAATACGGATCAACAATAGTCATCTTAGTTTAGGAGTTATGATCAGATTACTGATGAATGGTGCAAATTGAAATGGCAGAAAACTGCTGTGCATGTCATCAGTTTAAAATATGTATAAAATACCAAATGATACTGGAATTCAGTAAAACTAGTACCATTGAAAATATGAAACAATTTTCTATGCAGCGGTAAATGGCTCCACACACTATCACAATTAAACAACAAGGTTTCAGGGGCATAAAAGCATGTTAAGGGTTGAATTCCTGCTCTGGACTGCAATCCAGAGTCAGGTAAGTTCTTTGTTTTCGATGTTCAGAATATATATTTAACAGTAAATCTATATATCATGTAAAATATTATTTACACTTCACAATGAACCCAAGGACACCGCGATTGGATTTTTCTGGAATTAATTATGAGTTTAACGGTGTCAAGCGTTCGGTAAAACGCGAGTTTCGGTATAGACGCTAAGACGTCCCTTTATGTGTGAAAACGATATCGATTTGCCACCAAATTTCTACAGAGTGTTTGTTAATAGTATTAGAGTTTAAATATCATGAGTTCCACCATTTGAGAATTTGTTTTCGCATAAGGTTCGCATCGAACACATCGGCTATATATGAATACGATATTCTAACGAATTATTGGTTTCTTTTATCCAGTCACACGAAAGTCATTTCATGAATTTTCTACTTGATGTAAACACGAATAGTAACCTTTAGTAGGTCCCAATGTTAAATTAACAAGTTGATTGTAGAATTTTAATATATAACAATCATGTTATCTAATAATGTAACACCCGAGCCCAATAATACTATTTCTGTTACTAGTTGAGTGTTAGACATTGCTCATTTCAATTATCTTGCTTGTTTGGTTCTAGTTGCAAAATTTTAACCGGCTAAGTCATTTTTGCCTATAACAAATTTTAACACCTAAAATGAAATTAAAAATATCCGTATTGGCCTACTCGTCACCACTAGTCGCGTGGTAGCGTCCGCGCGTCGAGATTTCATCCCGTTCGGTGAAACGGGCGAATTTGGACGGCTACGCGCGCGTGCGAGTGTCCGACTTGGGGGCATGCATTTTAATCATAAAACATCTCATTTTAAAATTTGGAACTCGCTTAAAATCCTATTATTTGAATTTCAAACATTTGGGCGCAACCCGGGCGCGATTTGGAAATGTTTCATTTAGCGCCAAAATACACATTTAATTTTATAATCTAAAACTTTATATTATATTTTTACTGTTACAGTTTAACTAAACAAATCGTATAAATCTTTTTAAATTTTTATTTTTAAATTTCCCGTACACCTCCCCAGCCAATCACGAGGGGCTTTACCCTCGTGGGCCCCACCGTAACCCTCTCTCTCTCCCTCTCCGTCTCTCTATCTCTCTCTTCTCTTTCTTTCTCTCTCTAATCTCTCTTTCTCTCTCTCTCCTAAAATCTCTCTCTCTCTATCCCTTTATATTCTTTTCCCCACGTCTTCGTCTTCACGAGAAAATCCCACGAGAAACCCTATCGCGAACCCAACCCTAGCCTTGCCCTAGCTGCCGCAGCCTCGCCGCCGACCTCCCCGCGACCTCGCCACCATCACCTCTGCACCTCCCTCATCCCTCTCTCCATTTTCCCTGTGCCTAGAACCCGCTTACTCCGACCCTTCCCCGATCCCAGAAACTCCACCGCCTGCACCTCACCGTCGACGGCCCTCATCGTCGACGACTCTTTCATCTTCCTCCCTTCGCCCTCTTCCCGACTCAACCACCATTGCTTCACCCCTGCACCCATTGCACCCGAGCCTAACCCTAACACCAAACCCTAGTTCGCCGGAGATCGCGCCGTCGACTCTCGTCGTCGTCGCCAGCGCACCGCCAACCACCTCCTCTTCCCCCTACGATCCAGACCAGGCCAGGACCTCCCCTACTCACAGCACCATCCTATTCCAGCAACCTCCAGCCACTTTCAGCCCAGCCGCGTTCCCTGTTCGCCGCCGGCGCCCCATCGCCGTCGAACCCATCGCGGTTGACACCCGTGTCATCCCTGTAAGCATCTCTATACCTTCTCCCTTCGTGTTAACCCCTCGCTGGTCGTTCGTGTCCATAATTTGTATTTTGCTAACTTCGTCGCCGTTTTGACATTTTGCCGGATTCCGGCCGTGCCGACGACTTGACCCGACTCTCCAGCGAAGTACTCCAGTCCGTGTGGTCCCGCTGTTCGTTGTTTGGACTTGATCCGTGACCCGTGCATCCGTCGCGTGTTTTCCGCCGACGCTACGTTCGTGTTTTCCGGTTTGCGAAACCGTCGAGGCAAGTATTACTTGCTACATGCTATGTTATCCTAATTAAGTGTGCTTGACTCGTAAAACTTGCATTGTTAACTAAATATAGTTACTTTTCTCATTTGGACGGAATATGATATATATCATGATACTGCAACCTAAACCGTATTTTGCCACTGTAACCCTAATAACAAAACTACCAGTTAATCATTTTGTTATTTAAAGGACGATAATTGTACACATATAGCTTCATTACCTTCTGTTATTAATATTGCGCTACCCTGTGATTATTGCACCCCAAAGGTGCTCGAACCTGTTAATACGATAATACAACTGCACCACATTAATGCACCATTGTGATTAAATGAACTGTTATTGTTGTTTACTTTATTTCCTGCTGTTATTCCTTATTCGATTATATACCTGTTATGAGCACACCTTCGATTGCACTACATATTGACCTGACCTTGCTACACATGACATATTTATACATACCGATGCACCGGACATGGTACCCTTTACTACCGACTCAACCTGATGTACCATGACCTGACCTGATTACCTAATCTCATGCCTAATGCCAACAAACCTGACTTGGGGTTCTCATGGACCACTCCTGTTGTCTATCCAGACAAACCTGCTTTTACCTGATCCTGTGTTGGCATTAGTCCTTGATTACTGAATACCTGACCTGACATACATAACTTGGGGGTATGGGGAAATCAAAGGTGAAACCGACTTGTAACTCAACAGTTCGATACCTGTTCTGATCAGTCTTACGGGCTTGGCCAGTCCGGGAGTGATGATGCTGACATCACTCGTCCATCCTGCTACCTATTACTGCCTAGCGGCATGTCTCGGATTCAGCCCCGAGGGTCTTGACCGTGGTCCCGGGCATGCACGGGATACTATTGAGTTACATCGACGAGTCATCAATTGATTTCAAAGACTTTAGAATAGAAAACCTGATAGAACAGTTTAGTTCCCCACTGTACACCACCCTGCACCGCTTGCTCCATATTACTGTTTATTCATGTTTGCGTTCTGCATTGCTTTTTACCATGTTCATATTATATTATTGGTTGACATGACGCGCTGACGTCTGGGTTTTGCATGGCCCAGATTCTTTACCACTGTCGACGACCGAGCAGGAGTACTTCAGCCAGCAGGCTGATCTGTGAGTTCTATAGTGATTAGTTCATTTATTTCATTTCATTTCCAGATGTGAGCCCGCATTATGGGACGTACTATTTATTTATTGTATTGGATTATTTGCTTCCGCACTTATTGTTCATTGACTCTTGTTATTATGGATTTGGACATGTGTTAGATTAGTTTATTTATCTTGTTCTTGATATCTCTACAGCCGTAATGTGACTGTGGATGGATACTTCCTACCCACAGGTAGCATGGTTGGCTATGTCACGTGCCCAATCTTGCGTAATCTGGGAAGCGGGGCGTGACATGGTTCTTTTGGTATCAGAGCCATAGGTTAGTTGGGTTGATTCTTTGTAGTTGGGTATTGTACCCAATACACGAATCAGAATACCCGTGTTTAGGAAACATGTCCTGCCACCTTGACCGTTTTACCATTCTTGAATCACATTCTTCCTGATTATATCTTTTACGACGTGCAAACTTACTTTGCATGTCGACTCGAAAACCTGATTTCTTGTTATCCCTAGGACTTGGGCGACTTGGGTGGAGTTAAGTAATTGTGGCTATGATACCGCGGCATAGTTACAATGCGGTACTCTATTTAAGTATCTTGGAGTTCTAGCCTTGATCTATATTCAGAATCTATCATCATGCTAATGTTGGGTGTTTTGAGTTCAGGATTATGACAGGTAAGAAGTTGAAGACGTACCAGAGGCGTGTGAACGAAGCCGCCATGCTTGGAGTGATAAGAGGAATGCTGGAAATCAAAGAAACAGACCGAGCTGATCCAGCAGCAAGCGGACTTGTTTCAGGAAGGTTTGCAGATCGTTCAGCAGTCTGTGAACGAGGTTGGAACTAGACCAGTTGACCGAGTAGGGACTGTAGCAGATTTCAGACTTTTGGGTCCGTCTACTTTCACTGGTCTGGAGGAGCCGTTGCCAGCCGAGCAGTGGCTAGTAACACGGAGAATTTGCTGATTGCGACACAGATTCCAGAGGACAAAGGAGTTGATGTGGTGCGCAGTCAGCTAGTGGTTTACGCCCGAGAGTGATGGCTTGTGGAGGAGACCCGCTTGCCCAAGCCGATCAGTTGGGCGGTTTTCTCTAAAAGTTTCTTGGAGAAATTCTTCCCGCGGACTGCACGGGAAGAAATGGAAGAGAAATTTATTGGGCTGAGGCATAATGGAGCAGCCGTGGACGTGCATGCAGCAGACGAGACTCAGTAGTCTCGCTGGACCTTTCGCGGCCAACGATGCAGACAGCAGTTGCGGTAAGGAAGAAGTTCCGTCGGGCCAATCGAGTTTAAGGCTAGGCCGACACACAGTGTTCTTGCAGCTATGGAAGTTGATGATTGTGAAGAACCGGTGGTAGTTCGCGATTTCATGGACGTAGTAAAGATATATCGGGTTTACCACCAAGGAGAGACGTGGAGTTCGCGATTGACCTTATTCCTGGTGCAGCGCCAGTATCTAAAGCTTACTATCCAATGGCACCAGTGGAATTGGAAGGAGTTAAGAAGCAAGTTGGTGAATTACTTGAGAAGGGTTGGATTCGAAGCAGCAACTCGTCTTGGGGAGCTCCAGTTCTTTTAGTAAAGAAGAAGGATGGCACGAGAAGGATGTGCATTGATTATCGAGAATTAAACCGGGTGACTATTAAGAACAAGTACCCGATCCCTCGCATTGGAGAACTTTTGAGCAGCTTAGTGGCGCGAGAGTATTCTCGAAACTGGGTTTGCGATCCGGATATCATCAGGTCCGAGTGAAAGCAGAAGACATTTGCAAGACGGCGTTTCGAACTCGATATGGACATTTCGAGTATCTGGTGATGCCCTTCGGAGTAACGAATGCGCCGGCAATATTCATGGACTTGATGAACCGAATCTTTTCACCGTTCTTGGACCAGTTTATTGTGGTATTCATGGACGACGTTCTGGTCTACTCGAGGAGTTTTGAGGAGCTTGCTGAGCATTTAAAGATCGCACTGCAGACGCTGAGACAGGAGAAGCTTTATGCGGAAATGAGTAAGTGTGAGTTTTGGCTGGAGGGAGTGAAGTTTTCGGGGCATGTTGTGTCTGGCGATGGAATTGCCGTCGATCCAGGGTAGATTGCAGCAGTTCGAGATTGGCCTATTCCAAGGAATGTAGCTGAGATAAGTAGTTTCCTTGGACTAGCCGGATACTACAGGAGATTTGTGGAGGACTCCGCTCATTCAGCAGAACCGTTGACCAAGCTTACGCGCAAGGAGGTACCTTTTGTTTGGACGGATGGATGTGCATTGGCCTTCGAGACGTTGAAGCAGAAGTTGATAACCGCCCCTATCCTGACCGTACCAGACAATTCAGGAGGACTGGTGATTCACAGCGACGCATCTGGAAAAGGATTGGGATGTGTTTTGATGCAGAATGGGAAGGTCGTAGCTTACGCATCGAGGCAACTGAAGACTCATGAGAAGAATTATCCGACTCATGACTTGGAGCTTGCGGCCGTGATCTTCGCCTTGAAAATTTGGAGACACTACCTTTTGGGCGAGAGAGTCGAAGTTTTTACAGATCACAAGAGTTTGAAGTATGTGTTCACTCAGAAGGAGTTGAATATGAGGCAACGCAGATGGTTGGAGCTGATGGCCGACTACGACCTTGATCTTAAGTACCATCCGGGAAGGGTTAACGTCGTGCCGGATGCGCTTAGTCGGTTACCAGCAATTCAGGTATTGACTGCACAGAGGGAGATCATTGCGGATTTTCGGAGATTTGACTTGGAGGTTGTGCTACCACATGCTACGGGACAGTTGATGCAGTTGCAAGTACAGTCGTCCTTAGTTGAGAAGATTAAAGCGGCACAATCGCAGGATCCTAGACTGCAAAAGTTTCGAGAGCAGGTTGAAGCCGGACTACGAACCGATTTAGTGATCTACGGAGATGGTTCGTTGAGGTATGGTAGCCGTGTGTGTGTGCCAAAAGGAGATGTGCGTGAAGAGCTTATGAAGGAGGCACACAGTTCAGCTTACTCTGTACATCCGGGAGGTACAAAGATGTACCGAGATATTCGACAGCGCTTCTGGTGGGAAGGTATGTAACGGGCGATTGCTCGCTTCGTGGCTAAGTGCTTGGTGTGTCAGCAAGTCAAGGCTGAACACCAAAGGGTTGCTGGTTCGTTGCAACCACTTCCGATTCCTCAGTGGAAGTGGGAACATATAACCATGGATTTCGTGACGGCTTTACCGCGGAGTCCAAAGGGCAACAATGCAGTATGGGTGATTGTTGATCGATTGACCAAGGCGGCTCACTTTATTCCTTTTCGGGTTGGTCAATCGACGGAGACTTTGGCAGAGCGGTACATGCAGGAGATTGTAAGATTGCATGGAGTACCGGTGAGCATCGTGTCCGACCGGGACACTCGGTTCTTGTCGCACTTCTGGAGGAGTTTACAAGAAGGTTTGGGGACTCGATTGAAGTTTAGCACAGCTTATCATCCTCAAACTGATGGACAATCGGAGAGAACGATCCAAACTCTTGAAGATATGTTGAGGGCATGCATGTTGGACTTCAAAGGTTCTTGGGAGGATCACCTACACTTGGTGGAGTTTTCATACAACAATAGCTTCCAAGCGACTATTCAGATGGCTCCGTTTGAAGCGTTGTATGGTCGTAAGTGCCGTTCACCTATTTGTTGGGATGATGTTGGTGAACGAAGGTTACTAGGACCAGATTTGGTAGTACAGACAGTCGAGAAGGTGAATACAATCAGGAAGCATATGAAGGCAGCTCAAGACAGACAGAAAAGTTGGGCCGACACGTCAAGAAGACCTCTAGAGTTCGCCGTGGGCGATTTGGTATTCCTGAAGATATCACCGACTAGAGGGGTGATTCGCTTTGGGAGTCGGGGAAAGCTTAGTCCTCGATTCGTTGGACCCTTCGAGATATTGGAGCATGTTGGAGAGGTAGCGTACCGTTTGGCGTTACCACAGTCATTGGCAGGAGTGCACGATGTGTTTCATGTATCTCAACTACGGAGGTATGTTCGAGATGAAGCCCACGTCTTGGATCATTCGGAGTTGACTGTACGGGAGGACCTAACTTTTGAGGAGCGACCGGTTGAAATCAAGGATCGAAGAGAAAAGGTTCTTAAGAACAAGGTTATCCCTCTTGTGCTAGTTTCTTGGGGTAATCGATCGCATGGAGAATCCACTTGGGAGCGAGAAGACGAGATCCGGCAGGAGTTTCTTCACCTTTTCCTGTAGTTAGCTATCTTGTATTCTTGGAATTTCGAGGACGAATTTTTTTTTGTAGTTGGGTATGATGTAACACCTGAGCCCAATAATACTATTTCTGTTACAAGTTGAGTGTTAGACATTGCTCATTTCAATTATCTTGCTTGTTTGGTTCTAGTTGCAAAATTTTAACTGGCTAAGTCATTTTTGCCTATAACAAATTTTAACACCTAAAATGAAATTAAAAATATCCGTATTGGCCTACTCGTCACCACTAGTCGCGTGGTAGCGTCCGCGCGTCGAGATTTCATCCCGTTCGGTGAAACGGGCGAATTTGGAAGGCTACGCGCGCGTGCGAGTGTCCGACTTGGGGGCATGCATTTTAATCATAAAACATCTCATTTTAAAATTTGGAACTCGCTTAAAATCCTATTATTTGAATTTCAAACATTTGGGCGCAACCCGGGTGCGATTTGGAAATGTTTCATTTAGCGCCAAAATACCCATTTAATTTTATAATCTAAAACTTTATATTATATTTTTACTGTTACAGTTTAACTAAACAAATCGTATAAATCTTTTTAAATTTTTATTTTTAAATTTCCCGTACACCTCCCCAGCCAATCACGAGGGGCTTTACCCTCGTGGGCCCCACCGTAACCCTCTCTCTCTCTCTCTCTCCGTCTCTCTATCTCTCTCTTCTCTGTCTTTCTCTCTCTAATCTCTCATTCTCTCTCTCTCTCCTAAAATCTCTCTCTCTCTCCTAAAATCTCTCTCTCTCTATCCCTTTATATTCTTTTCCCCACGTCTTCGTCTTCACGAGAAAATCCCACGAGAAACCCTATCGCGAACCCAACCCTAGCCTTGCCCTAGCTGCCGCAGCCTCGCCGCCGACCTCCCCGCGACCTCGCCACCATCACCTCTGCACCTCCCTCATCCCTCTCTCCATTTTCCCTGTGCCCAGAACCCGCTTACTCCGACCCTTCCCCGATCCCAGATACTCCACCGCCTGCACCTCTCCGTCGACGGCCCTCATCGTCGACGACTCTTTCATCTTCCTCGCTTCGCCCTCTTCCCGACTCAACCACCATTGCTTCACCCCTGCACCCATTGCACCCGAGCCTAACCCTAACACCAAACCCTAGTTCGCCGGAGATCGCGCCGTCGACTCTCGTCGTCGTCGCCAGCGCACCGCCGACCACCTCCTCTTCCCCTTACGATCCAGACCAGGCCAGGACCTCCCCTACTCACAGCACCATCCTATTCCAGCAACCTCCAGCCACTTTCAGCCCAGCCGCGTTCCCTGTTCGCCGCCGGCGCCCCATCGCGGTTAACACCCGTGCCATCCCTGTAAGCATCTCTGTACCTTCTCCCTTCGTGTTAACCCCTCACCGGTCGTTCGTGTCCATAATTTGTATTTTGCTAACTTCGTCGCCGTTTTGACATTTCGCCGGATTCCGGCCGTGCCGACGACTTGACCCGACTCTCCAGCAAAGTACTCCAGTCCGTGTGGTCCCGCTGTTCGTTGTTTGGACTCGATCCGTGACCCGTGCATCCGTCGCGTGTTTTCCGCCGACGCTACGTTCGTGTTTTCCGGTTTGCGAAACCGTCGAGGCAAGTATTACTTGCTACATGCTGTGTTATCCTAATTAAGTGTGCTTGACTCATAAAACTTGCATTGTTAACTAAATATAGTTACTTTTCTCATTTGGACGGAATATGATATATATCATGATACTGCAACCTAAACCGTATTTTGCCACTGTAACCCTAATAACAAAACTACCAGATAATCATTTTGTTATTTAAAGGACGATAATTGTACACATATAGCTTCATTACCTTCTGTTATTAATATTGCGCTACCCTGTGATTATTGCACCCCAAGGGTGCTCGAACCTGTTAATACGATAATACAACTGCACCACATTAATGCACCATTGTGATTAAATGAACTGTTATTGTTGTTTACTTTATTTCCTGCTGTTATTCCTTATTCGATTATATACCTGTTATGAGCACACCTTCGATTGCACTACATATTGACCTGACCTTGCTACACATGACATATTTATACATACCGATGCACCGGACATGGTACCCTTTATTACCGACTCAACCTGATGTACTATGACCTGACCTGATTACCTGATCTCATGCCTAATGCCAACAAACCTGACTTGGGGTTCTCATGGACCACTCCTGTTGTCTATCCAGACAAACCTGCTTTTACCTGATCCTGTGTTGGCATTAGTCCTTGATTACTGAATACCTGGCCTGACATACATAACTTGGGGGTATGGGGAAATCAAAGGTGAAACCGACTTGTAACTCAACAGTTCGATACCTGTTCTGATCAGTCTTACGGGCTTGGCCAGTCCGGGAGTGATGATGCTGACATCACTCGTCCATCCTGCTACCTATTACTGCCTAGCGGCACGTCTCGGATTCAGCCCCGAGGGTCTTGACCGTGGTCCCGGGCATGCACAGGATACTATTGAGTTACATCGACGAGTCATCAATTGATTTCAAAGACTTTAGAATAGAAAACCTGATAGAACAGTTTAGTTCCCCACTGTACACCACCCTGCACCGCTTGCTCCATATTACTGTTTATTCATGTTTGCGTTCTGCATTGCTTTTTACCATGTTCATATTATATTATTGGTTGACATGACGCGCTGACGTCTGGGTTTTGCATGGCCCAGATTCTTTACCACTGTCGACGACCGAGCAGGAGTACTTCAGCCAGCAGGCTGATCTGTGAGTTCTATAGTGATTAGTTCATTTATTTCATTTCATTTCCAGATGTGAGCCCGCATTATGGGACGTACTATTTATTTATTGTATTGGATCATTTGCTTCCGCACTTATTGTTCATTGACTCTTGTTATTATGGATTTGGACATGTGTTAGATTAGTTTATTTATCTTGTTCTTGATATCTCTACAGCCGTAATGTGACTGTGGATGGATACTTCCTACCCACAGGTAGCATGGTTGGCTATGTCACGTGCCCAATATTGCGTACTCTGGGAAGCGGGGCGTGACAAATAACAATGGAACCATACATATAAATTTGTAAGTATATTATATGTATATACATGTAGCATGATAGCAAGCTTTTCCTCAAGACGACCGTAACAACGACGGCGACACGGACGACAAGATCATGGGCTATAAACGACACGGCAACACCAAGGGCTCAGTTTGGAGCTCGATTGGGCACAGTGGTAGTGGCGGCGAAGGTGAGGAGCTTCCGTTAGCGTGAAGGTGGCCGGCGATGCAGAGGCGGCGACGGCAATTGCAGGAGATGCAATAGGTGAGGGTGGAGGCAAGGAGCTCGGGTTGCAGGCTGGAGCGTGGAGGTAAGGGCGAGGTGGCCAGAGGAGGTCGTGGTGGAAGGAGTTGGGAGGTTGGAGAGAGGAGGGGTCGCCGGAAATGGAGGAAATAGATGACAACGGTGGCAAAGCTCCAGTGGGTTGAGAGGGAGCTCAGGGACGAGGTCGGTGCAGTGGAGGAGGTGGTGGTTTGGTGATGGCGGTGAAGGTGAGGTGTTGGTCGCGGGAGGATTCGTCGTCGGAGGAGTTAGTTGTTGTGGTGTGAGGTGATGCACAGCAGTGGGAGGAGGCCGACGGTGATGGGTGCAGTGGGCTCAGGTGCTTGGAGGATGATGTGGCTGTTTGGGGTTGGTGACGATGAGGGGAGGTGTTGGTGACGCCGTCGTTGAAGAGGCGTGGATGAGGGGGTCGTCAGCGTCAATGGTGGCCGCTCGGTGAGGCGATTGTGGGTAGGGGAGAGAGAGACAGAGAGATTTAGAGAGATTAAGAGTGAGAGTCGTTGAGGGAGATGAGAGTGTAGGCGAGAAGATCTCGGGGTTCATTGGGCATGGGCTTCGTCGTAGGGAGCGTGGGTCATGCGGGTGAGAACGAGGAAGAAGGGGGGAAAATATCGAGAGGAGAGAGAAAGAGAAATAGGGGGAAGAGAGACCCGGGTGAGATTAGGGATTGGGTTTGGGTGTGGGGAGCTTGGGCCGGGCCAAGCCCAAGGGACAAAAGAGAAGGGAGGGGGAATCGACCGGGTCTTAGGGTTTTTAAGGTTAGAAAAAATATAGAGTTAGGGTTCTAAATTAAGGTAAAAGTTTAGAAATTAGGTTTTAGAAAAATATAGGGAATTATATAGGAAAATTTGGGGGGAAATATTGGGAAATTATGATTAAAAAATACGGATAGAAAACAAGATACTGTGTTTAGAATCTTAATATAATTTAGGGTTTAAGAAAATAGAAGAAATAAATTGTAAGGGAAAAATAAATGGGAATTATATATATGAAATTATTGGAAAATATTTATTCAAATACGGATTTAAGTACAAGATGGGACCGGTTATTACATCTGGATAGTTTTTTAAGACCCATACCTAACCCATTAATATACGGGTCGAGTTGACCCAACCCGTTTAATATTTGGGTTGGGTCATAATCGGGTCATCCGACCCGACCTAAGTTGATTCATTTATTTTTTTTGTTTAATGTATAAACAATACAAATTAGCTATTACAAAATTTACGTTTATGAATAAATTCGCAAATATTCAAAAAATAGAACCTAAAAATACTAGAGAATAAGGAACAAGTTAGAAAACAAACAACTTGGGGATAATGTATTCGGGTCGAAGCGGGTCATAATACATGATCCATATCCGACCCGTTTATTAAACGGGTCAGGTCAGTTTAACACGAATAAAAACATAGCGGGTTTGGGTCACTATTTTTTCAGGTTATCGAGTTCGGGTTTTTGTGTGACGACCCGTAATTTAGCACGTGACCAGCACTTAAATCACGCAACGTCTAAAAGCGTAACGTAATTCAAGTAAATCGAAACCCAGTAAATCTAAACTTTTTTGCGGAAAATAATGGCGGCGCAGGTTTAAAATATCGTCATAAGAAATTCAAGCCTTCATTTTTAAAAGTATACGTCATATAATAAAAAAAGGCAATGAATGTATACTATCTTTGAAAACATTTTCGTCCTTGAAATTTTGGGCAGCACCTCCCTTGTATATTTTGATCCAAAACCATATACATAACAATATATATAGGCATCCCCAAGCAGGAGCTAGCTTTTCGCCAATTGGCGGAATCACAACCACGAAATACACATATATACGACGCCCTACGGCGAAGATCAAACACAGAAAAAATAAATAAAGTATGACATCATCATCTCAAAGAAGCGAACATACATCCATCGCTCTAAGTCTCGTAAATACACAAGTCTGTCTAGGTCTATCAATATACAAATTCTAGTTTCTGATTGATGGAGTTTAACTAAATACGATAGGAATAAAAGATACTAGAGTGGTCACAATCCAATATGTGTCCCACCTACCGAAGCAAAACACCTTGAAGAAACTGTGTGCCAGCGATACCGCTACGGATCCAAGCGGTCGAACATGCAAGAAAACTGTGGCACAACGGGAGTGGGTTGCCAACTCGTGAGTAGAAAATATCAGCAGGTAAAAATCGAATAAACAGCGATTTCTAGGTCCTACTGTATCATGAAGGTAATACTATGGTATCTAGGGTGACCATGTATCCATATGTATCAACAATATAATCAATGCCAATGACATGTAAAAATAAACATATGAAATCATATGTCTGTATGCATGTGGATATCATCCACGTGTGTCCATTAACGACACATCAATATCATGGAACCTGAGTGTCCAACATCGACACTCGAAACATCATGAAACCCATGTCAAGTATTGACACGTCAATCCTCATATATCCAGGCGCCGCATGCTCAGATCGACCCTCATATCAATCTCACGACTCCGGCCGGTATCCTCCGGATAACCGCCGGGTCCAACCTATCACCAGTAGATAGTGCTCTATCCTGCCAAGCCTATCGTCTACCCCACGATCTTCTTGCCTCGGAGTAACTTACCGGGTCCACCATGTACCTGCAGACCGTTCGTCCACCTTCTCGAATCGGGTCTCGAAAACAAGCTCAGAACCAAGAAAACTCATGGTGGACACCTCGAAATCACATCACGAGAAACCGCGTTTTTAAAACAATTTATAATTTCCTTTGAAAAATATCCATAGTTCTCAAATTCAGAGATCTCATAAAAACAATATCTCAATGCATATAACCATAAAATACGATGTATGCAAATATATAATAGTAATGTGAGCATATCAAGTATATCATGCAAATGTGTTATATGATAGTACTGAACAATGAATGTACTTTACAATTAAGAATAATATCATGATATAACAAGTCTACTGTGTAAGTGACATAGCAATTGCCGATGATGAATGTGTGAGCCGGCAAATCTGTGTAAATGTAACATGCGCATCATCGGCAATTGTGCAGATATACTAGCAGACGAAGTCATTTAAAAAAATGGGGTATGAAATGTAGTATATATATATCGTAAATGACAGAAATGCGAGCGTATACAGAAATAAGAAATCGTAATGCGAACTGTATAAAAATACGCAACTACGTATGAGTCATACAGTTATAGTTTAAAATAGTACGAATCGTTGTTTTAGAAAATAGGGGACTATGATATTTTTTGAAAAGATACCCTTTGAAAAGTTTGTAGCGTTTCCTTGAAATCATCATTTAAAAGTGCGTAACGATTCGTTAGTTTTGGAAGTAGATATGACTCTAAACATATCACAATATCTACTTCGTGATATACAATAAAGTGTTCTCGAGTCGAAATAAATATCGGCGATTCATCCTTATCATATCACGTACGGAATATCTCTCGTACGATATCATCAAATCGATAGTACGGATCTATAATCACGCACATCACCTCATCTCATATCATCATAAATCATCTCATGTCATCTCGTATTCATATCATATCATATCGCCTTATATTATTATATCATATCATAACAACTCGTATCATCATATCATTATTATCCTTTTCCCATATGTGTGTGTATATAGCTCAAAAGTTAAGAAAATAGAACTAGAGATATATCTTCTACTAAGTCTTCTACTATCGCATATGCTATTCTAATAACCCTATATATATATATATATATATATATATATAATCCTAGCACTACGGTTGCGGGGGTGCTATACGCCATCCACCCAACTTCCCCCATAGATATAAATCTACTCACCTGCTAAACTCCTTGCTTATTCGAAGTCGATGTGCTTCATCGTCTCAGAAGTCCACACAAAGGTACCTACAATCAAAACACATCGAAATGCAATTAAAACCAAGTCCGGAAACCCGATATAGCACACGATGTGCTCATAAGTTAGAACCTATAGCCTACGCATACTAAAATAGACAAATAACCCTCGTCGTTGACGTACAAACGTCCAACGACGAAATACAATATCAAATACCAAAACCCAAGTTTCAGAAATCGGAAAACAAAATTAAGCAACTAAGGAAATCTCTCCCAGATTCTACCCTAAGTCAAATCAAGACATTTTGCATATAGGGATGCCCTAGATATCACATAAGCAAGTTATGGTCCAAAAATTGTTAGTTGTATGTATGCCCTAGAGGCCAGTATTGTACAGATGATGTATATTATATTGGATGCTTGGACATATATAGAGATGACTTTCTTGCTCGATATGATAGTATGCTATCTGGTTACTCTTTATCTTAACATGTACACTAGTCTCTTTATACTGTCTTATAGTTATATGTTGGTAAAGCCCTTAGGATGTGTACTTGACTACCTGGACTATGATGCAGATCATACTAGTGGGGACATGGTAGTCCATAAGTACATCCTTCATGGTCCCTAGTCGTGGGTGTATCGAGACGGGGCATCGATATACCAGTGTAGACTAGCGTATACGCTTCTCGACCCATGAGATGGGCGATGGATGATCCCATATCCATTGGTGTTTGACATCAGAGATGGTATACGGGTGCTCAGTGGAGACTGGGTACACTGGACGGACTCGCCGAGAACTCCCAGATGGTATTATACCTCACGTCAGATGGCAGTTCTCAGGTAACACTTGTGCAGGTTAGTCTGTAGACCCGAGATCGTCATAGAGTCTTGTGTGATTCCCACTGTGCTTTGATCTCCACCTTACCACGTCCATGAGGGCGTGCAAAACGGTGGTCTTTGGGTACAGTCCCGAGTCACATGGAGGAAATGAGCGATAGGAGGGGTTTCATCTCTCCCGGTATTGGGGGTTGATGTTGCGCTGTGCTCGATCGGCCGTAACAGGGAAGTCCTTGGCCAGGGCTGATCAGAGATTTGCTGGTAAGTGTTACCAGTAGTTTCTCGACCCGTTATGAGCCTCACATCGGCACGACTTATCGGTTATTGGGGTCTGACGTTTACCACCCCTAGACTTGATATGCGACGTATCAGACGAACAGACCGGACTGTACGGTAAGTGTTACTGGTTGGATTCACAGGAGTGTGAGCTGGCTAGCTCGTCGATCTTCTAATCGCTCAATACCCGGATGGCCGTTACGTTTAGCATACCGCTTGCGGCTTGTGGGTGCTTGATATGATCATCATCTGCTACCGGCGTATTGACGAGTCTTTAGAGTCCTACACAGAGGTTTCCTGGTTCAAGCGAAACGAAATAGGAGCGCATATGAGATATGTGCAGGACCGAGAATAATGCGTGTATGTGATACCGCATTTCATTCTCGCGATATATGTTTCGATTGGTTATATTCGATATGACCTAGTTATCGAATCATCGATTCGATAAGCCGATACATTGAATACTAGTCGGTCATGTACGACATGACCGGATCATTGAATCAAGTGTTGATTTAATGATTTAATGTATAATTATATATTTGATATATTACTTTACATTGACTAGTATTGGTTCACTTTAAACGGATTTTTCTCACTTAATGCACATTGTATATGTGATATGCTTTTGTGCACTTTTTGTATCATGTTTGATGATACTTGATCATTTAGTTAAGTGCATAGAATTAATCCATGGTTAATTTGATAATTAGGGTTTTGCATATTCATTCATTCATTTATTTGTTTATTTATTTATTTGGAAAAGATAAAGATAAGAATGGTGGCTTTCTTTGTCATTAGTTGAAGCTTCATGAAGCCTTGACTTTTGCAACCATTCTTGTCCTCATGCTTAACCCTAACTCTCCAAATGACCATGGTTTATTCTCTACACTTAACCCTAGTTAGATTATGATAAGTATGTATTTTCTTTTCATTTTCATAATACTTATGATAAACAAGACTTATCATATTCTTTCTTCTTCATCTCCTTCTTCTTCAAGAGAGAAAACAAGATGCCATCAATGGCAACTTGAGCAAAAGTGAGTGAAATCCAATTCTAAAGTGAACCCACCTCCTATTTCTTCACCCTCTACCTCTTGCCGAGTTGTTTTGGGTGTTTTCTTCACAAGTTTCACAACTTGGTGAAGTCGGAGCTTGAACTAGTGCAACCTCGACGTAGATCGTCTTTGACACGAAGCCGACGACCTAGCTCGCCCGTTTCTCCGATGAAGCCGACGATTGGGTTCGGGATTCATGATGGACAGCGAGAGGACACCCACGTGGAGCTAAGGAAGTGGAAATCCGGATCTACAAAGGTTGTAGCTTCTCACTTCTAGTTAAGTAGTTAACTAGTTTATCTTTTCGCCTAAACATCTAGTAAACGATCCGTGTTAGGGTTTCTCGGCACCAATAATTTTTTAAATTGGTATGTTCGATGCCTTGTGAGACTTCATTAGGATGCCTAGGAACCCTACAGTGGTATCAGAGCCTAGCTAGAGCCTTAGGCGAAGTCTAGACGCAATTTGAAGCCCGATCGAACCCGAAAACCACACTTTAAGATGCCCTCTGGACTTTTTCTAAATTCTGGGATTTTTCCAGATTAAAAATTGCTAAAAAATTCAGCAGGGAAATATATGAATTACGGTGCAAAAATTTCTTCATGAACAATCTAAAGCGCGGCGGATCCGCGGCCTAAGCCTCCTTAGGCGGCGGATCCGCGGCAGCTTTATTAAATTATTATATAATTTTTGCACAGTAACTGATATCTTCTGGTGTTGGATTTTCTGGGAATTTTTAAAATTTATTCAAGAGTTGAATTTTCTGGGGTTGCTTTGGGGATTCGGTGTTTCGATCGGGGTATCAAATTTCGTCTTTGTGTACTTCCGGATAATTTTTAGAATATGTTAAAAAGTTTGACCGGATATAAATACCCAATTTTTCCCCTGTCGGGAGATTTCCAAATGTTGGATTTCTCTGTGGTTTAAACACGTTCCGAGTAGTGCAAGTAACGCGATGGTCCCTCTAGAAGACAACAAACCTTAACTCGATTATGTGACCGTCTTGAACTGCCCTTTGAACCTTCGGGTTTGGGGCAGTACGGCGTGCCACATGTGAGGCGTTGGCTTGACCCTTCTACGGCTGGACCGTTGGTACTGAGGCATGAAATGAATATCTTTGAACCTATTTCATGTGTTGATCGGTGTCGGGAAAACTTGGGTGTTCGAATGTTCGATCGGAAAGTTTAATATATTCTATTTGTCCGGAATTGGATACAATAATTGGAATTCACAAGTAGTTATGAGATAACTGAATGAATGTTATAAATCTAGCAATTTAGTCCCATATGATATTGAAAAGAGTTTTCGATAATGAGACTAAAATGCGGGATTTATATCTGTTAGGCATGCGATGTCTAAAGAGGTTGCGGATTCCAATTGTTGTAGTTTTACACTTTCTTTTCTGTGACCGTAAGTGTAGTATGTTCATATCGCCGGTTTCGTTGCTATACGTCAACGACAATTGGGGTATGCATACTTACTTATGTTGATGACATGTGATGTTATGTGTTGCTGGATATGTTATATTGGATCGTCGTGTTCGAATAGCCGGGGTTTTTTATGTGAGATGAGTGTTTTTCATTTTCATTCATGTAAAAACTTGTATGTAATATTCTTTTATTTGGGGCACTTCCAGGTAGCGGAAGTTGTCACCCTTTGTATATTATTTACTTTTCCGCATTAGGATAGACCCAAGGAGGGGAGCACAAGTAACCGGGTTCTGGGGTCCAGTGGGAGACCAACTCGAGGAGTCGAGTCCGGGTCTCCTAACCCTAGAATTGGCAGGGTTGCTTGCCGCTCTCGTAGGGGTCTAGAGGTGTGGGATTGGCTATTCATCACGACCGTGGAATCCGTGTTTTATACTGGCTCGTATTGAAAACACGGACGTCCTAGTATATCCAATATTTCATATGTTTCTTCTGCTGCGATATCTGTGTTGTGATTCTGTGATGGATATAGTATATAGTATATATGATATATTATATAGACGTTACTTATGTTTTACATCCGCGCTAGCCCTGCCCTGCTCTGTCGTTAGTTACCTAACCTAACGGTGCACGAGGGGACATCGAGGCGAATGCGGATGGCATAAGTGTACGTCATATCTATCTGTGATGTTTAGGTATTTAAATGATGGGACTTCATTAATGTGATTAATAAAAGATAAGAAACCTAAGATGTTGTGGAATCGAATTTTAAAATAAAACAGGTAGCTACAGTTCTTGCTTTGCACAGCGGTATATATGATATATCCTGCACCTTATTCTATGAGGAAAGGACCGAGATCCCTTCACCGGGAGTGACTCCTTTAGCAATAACTGGCAGATGCTACACACTTGGTTTGTTTTTGATTGCTTCTATAGTTTCTGCTTTGCACAGTGATATATATGATATATCCCGCACCTCATTCGACGAGGAAAGGGCCGACGATCCCTTCACCGGGAGTGACCCCTTTAGAAAAACTAGAAAAGCCTCAAAATCACTCCATTTCAAAACTTCATTTGATTCTACAACGATATCAAGTTCTATACGCTTATGGTTTTTATGAAAAACCTGCGTAGCCCTCCGTCATTTCAGATAAGTACTGGTTAGTATTCGTGCTGCGGTAGTTTGGCCTCCGTCAAGGCGCAGTGTACGGTAGCTAACTAGTGCTTATCTGTTTGCATATGATGCGATTGGATTAGGGTATTCGTACGGCGTTGTTTGGCCTCCGTCAAGGGTCGTGCGGGTGGGTTTAATTCAATCAGGAAATGACGGGTTGAACTTGACTAGCGGATTATGGGTTGTTTGGCCTCCGTCAAGGTCATAGGACGCTAGGGGCAAAATATTATCGGGAATTTCAAGTGTTGAAATTTGCAATGAGATTGCATACCTTCTATGAGATAGTTGGATCCCGATACCCGCTGCGAGTAAGAGTTACTCCTGGGAGAGTTTTACACATTGCAATTAGCTGATCAAGTAGGTGTCTAGAAAGGTGTCAACGGGGTTACGCCTCTGGGAAAACTAGGTTTACATTAATTAGGTTCGTGCGAAAGCACGGGGGACCTCCCTCAAAGTACCGACACTGGCCTGGCTGAAAGATTGGCGAACTTGTAGTGTGTAATTAATCCCGGCTAGTCTTTCCTTTTAGGGTTTGAAGGAAGATTTGATAAAAAGCAGTGGGAGCCATCCTGATTAGATAAGATAATAACCAATCTGATCTTGCACGAGCATACGCTAAAGTGTTTTCTTCTCTCTCTCTCCAGGTAGCGACCATTTCATGCCCTAATAAAGATAATAATATGGATGTATTGACCGAACCCGCATGTTATACTGTGCTGGGGAACGTTGGTTCCCTTCATTTTTATAAGAGTTATAGGAATGAACAGGATATAGGGGAATACCAGGATTCCCATGCCACCCGAATGAAGAAAGTACATGCTGATGCATTTTCTTCGGGTGTGTTCGTTACTGAGAACTATTTCTCCATTTGCTCTACGTCCTGGGTATTGGATACCGGGTCAGGATCCCATATATGTAATCAGTTACATGGGCTTAAGAAAGGTAGAGAACTTGGAGAAGGTGATAAAGACATTAGAGTTGGAAATGGTGCAATTGTTGCAGCTAAGACTGTCGGGGAATATCACCTTGTATTACCAACTGGTAATACATTGGTTCTGAACGAATGCTATTACATGCCGAACCTGATATGCAACATTATATCGGTTTCTTTATTAAGTAAAGAGGGATATAATTTTGTATTACAGGACAATGTTATGAACATTTTCCATAACCAAAAGTTGGTTGGATCAGGCACGTTGTGCAATGGCATTTATGTTCTAAACCAATCAACAGTTCTGAGTATAACAAACACACACAAGAGGAAAAGTTCAGAACTGAACGATTCTTTCTTGTGGCATTGTAGACTAGGTCACATCAATACGACACGACTGGCTAAGTTGCATAAAGATGGATATTTGAAACCTTTCAAATTTTCATCTTATGACACTTGCCAGTCATGTCTCAAAGGCAAGATGACCAAGACTCCGTTTACGGGACACGGAGAAAGAGTTACCGAACTCTTGGGACTGATACATAGTGATGTATGCGGTCCCATGTCTACACATGCCAGGGATGGTTCTTCATACTTCATTACATTCACTGACGATCTCTCTAGGTTCGGGTATGTGTTCCTGATGAAACACAAATCAGAAGCTTTTGAGAAATTTAGGGAATATAAACAAGAAGTTGAGAACCAAACCGGAAAAAGTATTAAAATCCTTCGATCTGATCGAGGAGGAGAATACTTAAGCAATGAATTCCTGGACTTCCTAAAAGAGAATGGGATTCTCTCTCAGCTGACTCCTCCATATACACCACAGCACAACGGTGTATCGGAGCGGAGAAATCGCACCCTATTAGATATGGTGCGCTCTATGATGAGTACAGCTGAGTTACCTATTTCCTTCTGGGGATATGCACTGGAGACTGCTGCATACCTACTGAATAGAGTTCCGACTAAATCAGTGCCTACCACTCCATATGAGATATGGAATGGCAAGAGACCATGTCTTAATTTTATTCAGATATGGGGTTGTCCGGCCTATGTTAAAACACAAAATCCGGACAAGCTCGAGGCAAGGTCTGTTCTATGTAAGTTTGTTGGATATCCCAAACATTCGCGAGGGTATATCTTCTACCACTCCGAGGAACAAAAAGTGTTTGTTTCTCGGCATGCCACTTTCTTAGAAAAAGGTTTTCTTATGAAACAGATAGGTGGCATTGAGGTAGAACTGGAAGAGGTTCCAGCAATACAAACTACAACAGAAGATTTGGTTGAACCAGAGGATTCCGTAGTTCCCGATGAACCCTAGCCTCTCCGCCGATCTAGTAGGGTTCCTCGCCAACCTGAGAGATACTACGGTTTTCTCATGGACGGTGGAAGCGAGGATTGCATCATGGAGGATGATGACCCAACTAGCTTCGAGCAGGCCATCACGAGTGGGGACTCTGTGAAATGGCTGGATGCTATGCGGTCCGAGATGGAATCCATGTACACCAACAAAGTATGGACTTTGGACGTTGCTCCTGAAGGGGTAAAACCCATTGGGAGCAAGTGGATCTTCAAGAAGAAACTTGGTGTAGATGGGAAAGTGGAGACTTTCAAAGCTAGACTTGTAGCAAAGGGTTTTCGTCAAAGACCAGGTGTGGACTATGACGAGACCTTTTCTCCAGTGGCTATGCTTAAATCCATCCGGATCATGCTTGCCATCGCTGCTTATCATGATTACGAAATCTGGCAAATGGATGTTAAGACCGCCTTTCTAAATGGTGATTTAGAAGAGTGCGTGTACATGACTCAGCCAGAGGGCTTCATAGACAGTGGGAGCAGCGGGAAGGTGTGCAAGCTGCTTAAAACCATCTATGGATTAAAGCAAGCATCGCGGAGTTGGAACATCTTCTTTGACGTCGTTATCAAAGAGTTTGATTTCGTCAAAAATCCAGATGAACCTTGTATCTACAAGAAGGTGGCAGAGAGTAAGGTTGTCTTCCTCGTATTGTACGTGGACGACATACTCTTGATAGGAAATGATATTCCTATGCTGCAATCGGTCAAGCTCTTCTTATCACAAAGATTCTCAATGAAAGATCTTGGTGATGCCTCCTGCATATTGGGAATAAGGATCTATAGAGATAGATCCAAACGGATTTTGGGATTGTCCCAATCCAGGTACATTGACACCATACTAAAAAGGTTTAGTATGGAAGATTCCAAGCGTGGGAACATGCCCACGATCTCTGGAGTCACTCTCTCCAAAGAGATGTCTCCCAAGACTGATTTGGAGAGAGCTCGCATGCAAGGGATACCCTATGCTTCGGCAGTAGGCTCTATCATGTATGCGATGCTATGTACCAGACCCGATGTAGCATACTCACTAAGTGTAGTGAGTAGGTATCAAGCTGATCCTGGAGAGAGTCACTGGACAGCTGTGAAGAGCATTCTCAAGTACTTACGAAGGACTAGAGATATGTTCTTGGTGTATGGTAACAGAGAGCTCCAAGTGGAGTCCTTTACCGATTCGAGCTTCCAGAGTGATAAGGACGACTCTAAGTCGCAGTCGGATTTTGTCTTTACCCTTTACGGAGGGGCGGTTAGCTGGAAGAGTTCCAAGCAGGAAACCGTGGCAGACTCAACGATGGAGGCTGAATACATCGCTGCCAACGATGCTGCCAAAGAGGCTGTCTGGATCAAGAAGTTCATTACTGAACTTGGAGTGGTTCCATCCATTGAGCGTCCAATACCTTTGTATTGCGATAACAATGGAGCGGTGGCTTTGGCCAAGGAACCCAGGTCCCATCAGCGATCCAGGCATATTCTGAGGCGGTATCACCTGATCCGGGAGATAGTTGATCGCCGGGAGATCGAGGTCAGGAGGGTTGACACGAAGAATAACACGGCGGATCCACTCACGAAGGCCATTCCCCAGATACAGTTTGAGAGACTCTTCGGGATGCTCGGTATGCGATACTACAGCAGCTGGCCCTAGTGCAAGTGGGAGATTGTTAGTTGTATGTATGCCCTAGAGGCCAGTATTGTACAGATGATGTATATTATATTGGATGCTTGGACATATATAGAGATGACTTTCTTGCTCGATATGATAGTATGCTATCTGGTTACTCTTTATCTTAACATGTACACTAGTCTCTTTATACTGTCTTATAGTTACATGTTGGTAAAGCCCTTAGGATGTGTACTTGACTACCTGGACTATGATGCGGATCATACTAGTGGGGACATGGTAGTCCATAAGTACATCCTTCATGGTCCCTAGTCGTGGGTGTATCGAGACGGGGCATCGATATACCAGTGTAGACTAGCGTATACGCTTCTCGACCCATGAGATGGGCGATGGATGATCCCATATCCATTGGTGTTTGACATCAGAGATGGTATACGGGTGCTCAGTGGAGACTGGGTACACTGGACGGACTCGCCGAGAACTCCCAGATGGTATTATACCTCACGTCAGATGGCAGTTCTCAGGTAACACTTGTGCAGGTTAGTCTGTAGACCCGAGATCGTCATAGAGTCTTGTGTGATTCCCACTGTTCTTTGATCTCCACCTTACCACGTCCATGAGGGCGTGCAAAACGGTGGTCTTTGGGTACAGTCCCGAGTCACATGGAGGCAATGAGCGATAGGAGGGGTTTCATCTCTCCCGGTATTGGGGGTTGATGTTGCGCTGTGCTCGATCGGCCGTAACAGGGAAGTCCCTGGCCAGGGCTGATCAGAGATTTGCTGGTAAGTGTTACCAGTAGTTTCTCGACCCGTTATGAGCCTCACATCGGCACGACTTATCGGTTATTGGGGTCTGACGTTTACCACCCCTAGACTTGATATGCGACGTATCAGACGAACAGACCGGACTGTACGGTAAGTGTTACTGGTTGGATTCACAGGAGTGTGAGCGGGCTAGCTCGTCGATCTTCTGATCGCTCAATACCCGGATGGCCGTTACGTTTAGCAGACCGCTTGCGGCTTGTGGGTGCTTGATATGATCATCATCTGCTACCGGCGTATTGACGAGTCTTTAGAGTCCTACACAGAGGTTTCCTGGTTCAAGCGAAACGAAATAGGAGCGCATATGAGATATGTGCAGGACCGAGAATAATGCGTGTATGTGATACCGTATTTCATTCTCGCGATATATGTTTCGATTGGTTATATTCGATATGACCTAGTTATCGAATCATCGATTCGATAAGCCGATACATTGAATACTAGTCGGTCATGTACGACATGACCGGATCATTGAATCAAGTGTTGATTTAATGATTTAATGTATAATTATATATTTGATATATTACTTTACATTGACTAGTATTGGTTCACTTTAAACGGATTTTTCTCACTTAATGCACATTGTATATATGATATGCTTTTGTGCACTTTTTGTATCATGTTTGATGATACTTGATCATTTAGTTAAGTGTATAGAATTAATCCATGGTTAATTTGATAATTAGGGTTTTGCATATTCATTTATTTATTTATTTGTTTATTTATTTATTTGGAAAAGATAAAGATAAGAATGGTGGCTTTCTTTGTCATTAGTTGAAGCTTCATGAAGCCTTGACTTTTGCAACCATTCTTGTTCTCATGCTTAACCCTAACTCTCCAAATGACCATGGTTTATTCTCTATACTTAACCCTAGTTAGATTATGATAAGTATGTATTTTTTTTTCATTTTCATAATACTTATGATAAACAAGACTTATCATATTCTTTCTTCTTCATCTCCTTCTTCTTCAAGAGAGAAAACAAGATGCCATCAATGGCAACTTGAGCATAAGTGAGTGAAATCCAATTCTAAAGTGAACCCACCTCCTATTTCTTCACCCTCTACCTCTTGCCAAGTTGTTTTGGGTGTTTTCTTCACAAGTTTCACAACTTGGTGAAGTCGGAGCTTGAACTAGTGCAACCTCGACGTAGATCGTCTTTGACACGAAGCCGACGACCTAGCTCGCCCGTTTCTCCGATGAAGCCGATGATTGGGTTCGGGATTCATGATGGACAACGAGAGGACACCCACGTGGAGCTAAGGAAGTGGAAATCCGGATCTACAAAGGTTGTAGCTTCTCACTTCTAGTTAAGTAGTTAACTAGTTTATCTTTTCGCCTAAACATCTAGTAAACGATCCGTGTTAGGGTTTCTCGGCACCAATAATTTTTTAAATTGGCATGTTCGATGCCTTGTGAGACTTCATTAGGATGCCTAAGAACCCTACAAAAATCACACGATTCCATCCCAACTTGGCCGCAATTTGCAGCCTCAGGTAATAAATCTGCGGCCATAACTTGGTGTTTGGGTCTCGGGTTTTAGGGGTTAACTACTGGTTGCCTTCTCGTCTCACTGTCATGGGAACTTATTTTATAGGCCTCTCGGGTCATCCCAGATTCCAATATATCATCACAAACTGTCAAATAATCGATGTCGGGAAATTCTAAGTTCATGGTTTGGTTTCTAGTTTCTGGTCTTGGCCAGTAAAATCATCACTAAAGTCTTGTAAACACTAACCAAACCTTAATTGCCACTTTACAAATCCAAACTTCCACTAAATATCAACTTGGAAATTTCTAAGATTACAAATCCACACTTGTTTAACTCCAAACTACTATATGAGGTAAAGAAACAATCTAACAAGAGGATAAGTGAAGCTATACCTCTTGAAACCAACTCAAGAAAAACCCTAGATGCTCAAAGTGCTCAAAATCCAAACTTGTTTCCACCATGGGGTGTAGGGTGAGGTTGTGGTCATTTTTAGTGAAGGTGAGGTGGTGTTTTGGTAAGGTTTTGGTGATGATTCATGGCGGTAAAGGAGGGTGAAGGAGGAAGGTGGAGAAGATGAAGGAAGAAGAGGAAAATGGCGAAGTGAAGAACAAATGAGGAATGGCAAGTGTAGGAACCATACCCTCTCTTTCATCCTCTCTCATGACATGCCCATGTCTCATCATTGTGTCCCCCTTCTCTCTCTCCTCAATTATCCTCTCTTTTTCTTTTCTTTCTCTTTAACCCTCACTCATATAAAACCAAACACAAATACAAATGAAACCAACATGTAACAAAATATAACATGTAATGGTTCACTAACCATGATTAATTAAAAAGACGGATTTGGCCTAATCGTAATTAGTAGTGCACTAATCAAGTTTAATTTTACTTGCATATAATTAATTATAAAATGCCCAAATCCAATAATACCTTTTTAATAAATAATACAGTATAAATCTCCAATTATTTTCCAAATATTGGTATTTAATTATACCATTTTATGAAAACCCCAATTCGCAAATCAAATGGTTTTCGTGAAATATATTATTTTAATATTTAAATTCCAAAAATAATATTTTATCTTTATGAAATGTTACAATCTTCCCTTCTTAAATAAATTCAGTCCCTAAATTTAAATTTAAACCCCCAAATACTAAAACATTTCAATAATCATTTTAAATCAATGGGGCTCCGAAATCACGTAATACTCAAATATATCACAGCGTATCGAGTGCGCATAAAAACGAATGCAAAACACAAAATCGAACTCCGTCAAGTGTCACGCAATCATTGGAGTTATAAAGGAAACACAAATCTTGAAATCTATTGCTGAAATCCAATATACTATAGTCAAAATTATAATATGTATATAGTATGCATCCTCGTAAAATACTCTAAAAACTGAATAAACACATACAAAATCTTTTCCGAATCGCCGTGCGATGCGTAACTCACGGTACAAGTGGCGGAAGCTCATTTGGTAAAGAAATAGAAATACGTTTATATAGGTTTGCTAAAAATATACGTCTCGCCTTTTGAAATCTCCCAAAAGGTTTTTCTTGTCAAAGTTCGTGTTACCTCTGGGCACGTAGAAAAATAGTGAGACTATAGTTCCTTTTTTTGAAAACCTCTTGGTAATTACTGATGCATGCAAAAATACTCAGGAACTATTCTCAGACCTGTCCTGCCCGGCTACTACATAATATAGTACCCAACATGAAAAATACGATGCTCATGAATAAAATCAACCTCAAAAGACATATCGAATATCACATGCGTCTGATGCGCACGGAAATCCAAGTCCAATATAAGGCTACCAATGTGCACAAAAGAAAAAACTATGTGCAACGGGTGTGCACGAAAGATCTGTCAAGTGCAACGGGTGTGCATGACAACAACATCAAGTGCATCTAGAGTACACAAAAATCTAAATCAAGCACAACAATCATGCACGAATAAAATCTCAATTGAGTGCATCCAACACACATGAATAAAAATCTCAATCAAGTGCACCCGGTGTGCACAAAACAACATCTCATGCGTCCATTGTGCGCAAAAATCTAAATCAAGTGCGTCAGGTCCGTACAAAACATCTAGTGCAGTAGTGTGCACGGTAATGAACGTCAAGTGCAGACACGCACGAAAACATAAATCTGGTGCAACAAATGCACGAAATACAAATCTGGTGCAACAATGCACGAAATACAAATCCAGTGCAACAAAGCACGAAATACAAATCTGGTGCAAAAAATGCACGAAAACTCATCAATATCTCAAATGCGCACAAAAACAACACCGAGCGTACCAAGATGTATAAATCATAAACGTGTGCAACTGCGTGCACAAAACCCATACCAATCCACTGCAAGCACATGTGAGCTATACCGAGTGCATAAGTCAAGTCAAGTGCATACAACAAGCACAAAATCAAATCGACGGTATCGAAATCCACGGAATCATAAATACGTGCAGCCAAGGCACAAAATCAATATCAAGTGCAACAGATATGCACAAATCGTCAACCGTTGTAATGGTGTACAAAACATAAATCAAGTGCAATAACTGTGCACAAATGAAAATATCCAGTAGGTGCAGCATGGTGCATGAAAACAAATATCACGAAACCAAATCATCAAAACTCAAGGTCCAAGAGATAAAAGTGTGATACTCGGATCACGAAATACAAATCGCAATAAATGACATTGAGGTACACCTCCTTCAATGTCGAAAAATGTTGGTGCGCCGAAAGCTGGCAGAGCAAGAACATCCACTCGCCTCTTGCTCATGGTCTGGTGTTCTCTGTCTCTGAGCCCTTGTTTTCTTTTTGGATTACCAATCTTGCAATCCTTCTGCTCGTCGGCCCAGTCAGGTGTGATAACGGAACAGTTCCGCTCTGGCACTCCTCTGATCCTCTCTTGGTCAATTAACATGACCACTCGCAAAACGGTACGTTACTGATGGCGGTATCTGTCCCTCTGACTACGCGCGATATAACTGATCCTGAGTGCAAATCTTTATCGTTGCAGCATCCTAGAAAGAACCTTCTCAAAGTCTTTTCCGATCTCACCTATACCGAACTATGCGAAGGTTGGTACTCTTACTTAAATATTTTTCTCATCCGGACTGCTGCGTCCTCAGCATGACTTTCCTATGTAATTTGGCCGTATCCAACACCTCTGCATACATATCAATCTTCCGGCCTCAATGGGGAGGTAACGACAGCTCGTTAATATCTCGCACGAACCTCTTGTTCCACATGTCTTCTTTATCGTCCACATCGAAATTACGTCTCGCTGTCTGCGTACTACAATTCATTCTTGGCTATAGTTAAATCTGGAGTCTCTCACAAGGACTCAAAACTACAAACTCAAGTATCTTCACCACTCTATAGAAGATATCTAGCCGATTACATTCTCGGGGACTCGTTCAAATTATCGGAGGAATACGCTTTATTCGTCTATTCTCGATCAAGTCATAACGCATCTGGGTGAGGTCTTTCTATTCGAAGATGGTCCACTTACCGATTTCACATCGGACCATCTAACGAACAACATCCTCTATTGATTGATTTACTCTAGATCTGAGTAAGATTCTCTAAACTGGAATTCTTCAACTCAACTGAGCCTGCGTCGGCACATCAGATCAGACAAATTATCTTAGTCGCTCAACTCAAGATAGACTAGCTATCTTCTGTTACATCTTTGTCTGAAAGCTCCAGCGGTTTCAGCTCATAAACTCTGGAGACGACATTCCATCATTCTCAGCAACAGCTGGGTCATATGTCTGTACGGTAGACAACATCGCGATCTTTGAGGTAGGCTGTACATCAATAGTCCTTTCAATCTGGCAGTCTTTATCAATGGCCCGATCATCTGGTGCAAATCCGAACACTCGCCTCTAACAAGAGATCTCAACACAAACACTATACCTACACGTTCCTATGTCACTAGAAAACATCATGGTCAGCCTTCGTCTATGACGAGCTCGCTCTGACCGCATCTCTAGCAGCAGCTCTCTCAGCTCGCGTAGCCATGGTGACAGGAACCGCAACAGACATCGATGAGGATAGATCATAAGAATGAATAGAATCACAGATTTCAAGATATGTACATTGTTACTTAAGCGGAGTATCGTATCATAAGTATCCCACGGAACATAGGCACGGTACGTTACTTTACTTGAGTTACCTACTCCATCAACCAAGGTCAACCTACATAACGAAAGTTCGGGTCTAATACCCCCCAGTCAAGTCTAAGTTCCGTAAGGTCAAGCCTAGATTCCGAAATATATTACGCCCTAGACACCGCATAGTCAAACCTAGATTCAAACCAAGATTAAACATAACGCTTTGATACCAACTTTGTCACGACCCGTAATTTAGCACGTGACCGGCACTTAAATCACGCAATTTCTAAATGCGTAACGTAATTCAAGTAAGCCGAAGCCCAGTAAATCTAAACCTTTTTGCGAAAAAATAGTGGGGGGTGCAATTTTGAAACATCATCATAAGAAATTCAAGCCTTCATTTGTTGGTTATAGTGCCCTCAAGTCAATTATTGGATCACAGGCACGTGATTGTAATGATTGAGGGAGGACCTATACCGGTAGGACAATCTTACTCGAGATGATAGTATACTATCTGGTTTGTCATTATCATCATGTACATGTTTCAGGTGATATTACAGATCACTATTACATGTTGATAGAGCCCATAGGATTCTTGCTTGACTACCAGCAGTATGATGGGGATCATATACGTGAGAGTTGGGTGGTCTATAAGTACATCCTTAAAGTGTCCTTAGTACTGAGAGTTTCGAGACTGGGCATCGATACTCCATGAGTAGACTAGTCTATATGGATCGAGACCCTGACAAGGGGCGGTGGCCGGTCTTATAAGCTATTGGTGTCAGTTGGTTCACCTAAGATGTATACATGTGCTCATTGAGTTATGAGTACACCGGACGGACTCGCCGGGAACATGCTAGTTGGTATTATACCTATTGACAGATAGAAGTTCCCAAGTAACATGTGTACAGGTTAGTCTATCGACCTGAGATCGTTATTTGTCTCGTGTGAGTTCCCACTGTGCTTTGATTACTACCCTACCACGGCTCAAAAGAGTCGTGCAAACAGGTTTTAGTTGGGTACAGTCCTGAGCCACATGGAGGCAGTGAGCAGATCGTCAGGGGATTCTTCTCTCCTGGTATTGGGGGTTGATGTCGCAGTGTGCACGGTTGGCTATCACCAGAAATCATTGGCCAAGGTAGTCGAGAATTACCGATATAGGATCGGTAGTTTTTCAGGTGGTGATAGGTTTCATGCCGACACTAAATATCGCGTTATTAGGGGTCTGACTTTATCCACCCCTAGACCCGATATGCGATACTCATAGACGAACGGACCGCACTGTACGGATATTGTCACTGTCAGACTCAGTAGGGTTTCAGGATGAGTTCGCTCGTTGGCCTCCCTTTCGCTCAATACCTGGGCAGTCGTTACGTACAGCTGGTGGAACTGACGTGCTTGAAGTTAAACCCACTGCCAGCGTATTGACGAGTCTTTAGAGTCGCACACAGAGGGTTTCTCTGGTTCGGGCGAAATGTTGTAGAGGCCGTATGGTTTTATGGTAGGGTTCGATCATATATATGCAATTGTACGCGGATCATGATCGGACGGGTAATACTAGCGGGCTTTGGTTTAAGCCGGATCCTAGTATTATATTGTTGAAATATTTTCGTCTTATTATATTCGTATTCATTCAGAATACAGATGCAGGTATGTATATACGGATGAGGGGTATTCGTGTAATTCGTTACGAGTTTACTTTAGAAGATGCCATTCCTTTTTTGTTTAAACATTTGGTTTAATGTTTTATTGTGATGGAAATTGTTAGCATAAGTTTTGGCCTTGGGCATTCATGGTGCATGTGCTCACTTAGTGACTCATGGTGTTAGGTCTTGTGTGCATTGATCATGGCACATGCTCACTTGGTGACTCATGGTCTTGGGTTTGGTGTGAGATATTTTGTGCTAGGATTTTTCATTAGCTCATCACAATATCTCACAACACACACACACACAAAAGAGGGCACCGAACCTTTTTTTCTTGACTTGCTCATTTTCTTGTGCTCACAAGTTCTTCATCTCATGGGCATCTTCTTCAACCTCCACCCATCCCTCTCATGAGTTGAGAATCCATGGGTGTTATGAGATAAAGTATTCACACATTATCTCTACTTCATCTTGGGCATCTAGGCTAGCAAACTTGATGTCTGAGTTACTTCGGTTTAGAAGCGGGAGCCCGTATAAAGAATCCTCGATGTGGATCATCTTCGACAAGAGAGACCGGAGAGCAAACTAGTTCGGGACAGCCATGAGGAGCTTGGGAAAAGATTGAAGACCGAAGGACATAGATCGATCGGTATAACCTCTCCAAACTCCTCTTTGCATGTTTGCTAGTAATGGGTTTTTGCTCTGATACCATGTTGGGTTTTGCCGGCGCCCCGACCATCAATCCGTGGCCAAATGCGGAAAAAAACTTTCAAAACTTTGGCGCAAACAAAACCCGCTAAGATCCCCGGGGGGACCGAACGGCTGGGCCCACTCCCCAACTGTAAGTCCACGTTACCTCTCCCGGTCCTTTTGGGCTTGCGGAAACGGTGAAAAACGATTTTTAGGGTTTAGATAACATGGACTACAAAAACGGATCTTTGCTAAACTACACATTAGCAACTAACAAGAGAGTTATCTACTCGGTTAGGGGTTATACCTCAACTTGAACTCCTTCTTCTTGGACTCTTTGTAGTGGTCGGATGATGCTTTCCTTGTCGTCTTCTCTTGTCGAAGATGGATCCACCTGAGGGTCTCTACCTTGAGCTTCTTCCTCGAACTTTGAGAAAACTAAAGTCTCCGGCTTGCTAGACCTTCAACCTTAGGATGAGTAGAGAGTGGCTTTGGGTGTTTTATCTCCAAGGAGAGGTTTCTCAACTCATGAGAATGATTCTCCTTGAACTAGAGGAGGAGGAAGATGAAAGGAGGAGAGAGAATGGTTATGATAGAATGAAAATAGTTTTACAACCATAATAATATAAGTGAATTAATCAAATTAATAATTTTAATCAAATGAAAAAGTTAATGGTTGGTTTGATGAGACAATTATCATTTCACATTAAATGTCTTTTGCAAAGATCAAAGAGCATCTTTGATGTGTAATGATGATGGTCAAAGTTTCAACCATGGTCAACTAGTCAACCTTGGTCAACAAGTCAACAAACCCAACCATGACACAATTTCATTTAACTAATATTATTAATTGATATATCACAAATTCATTAGGGTTTGGAAAAAGACGACTGTCAACTGTGCATACGCACCCGTTCCAAAACCCTAATGAAAAACCTCTTCCTCCGCCTCAATCAACTGTGCATACACACCTGCATTCGTGTTCCAAGGAACATGAATACTATGAGATAAAACTAACCCCAAAATATATACTAGGATCTGGCTCAAACCAGAGCCCGCTAGTAATGTCTGTCCGGACGCCAAACGTGCACAAGTACGGGGATGTGAACGAACCCTGTCGCAAAACCATGCGACCTCTACTCTGTTTTGCCCAAAGGCGAATAACCCTCTGTGTGGGACTCTAAAGACTCGACACTACGCTGGCAGTGGGCTTAACCATAGACTGCAAGTGGCACTAGCTGTACGTAACGGTCCCCAGGTAGATGCCGATAAGAAGACTGACGAGGTGAAACCCATCTGAACTCCTACTGAGCCTGTATGTGACAGTCTCCGTACAGTCCGGTCTGTTTGTCTAAAAACATCGCATGGCGGGCCTAGGGGGCAGTAAACGTCAGTCCCCTACTAGCGGTACAAGTCGTGCCGGAGTGTAGCCCAGAACACCTGAGATAACACTAGAAACCTACCAGTCTATCTCGCTTGCCCTGGCCAGGGGCTTTGTGTAATGGCTCTCCTAGACACAGTGCGATATCAACCCCCAATACCGGGAGAGACGAATCTTGTCTATCCGTCACTGCCTCCAAGTGCTTCGGGACAGGACCCAAAAACTACCTGTTTGCACGACTCCTTTGAGCCGTGGTAGGGTAGTAATCAAAGTACAGTGGGAACACACTCGAGGCGAAGTGACAGTGTCAAGTCAAGGGACTAAGCTATACTTATGTCACCTGGGAACTGATAACTGACGATAGGTATAATACCAACCAACAGTTCCCGATGAGTCCTGTCCAGTATACTCGTAACCTAACGAGCACCCGTATACTATCCCAAGTACGACGTACTGACTGCTGTAGGACAGGCCGTCTCCCAAGCTGGGATGAGAAGCACATATGCTAGTCTACTCCGGAGTATCGATGCCCTGTCTCGATAGTCCTACGACTAGGGACCTGCATAAGGATGTACTTGTAGATTACCCAGCCCCCACGAGTGTGACTGCCATCACAACGCTGGTAATCAAGCAAAGATCCTAAGGGCTCCACTAATGTGTAAAGGCGATATGCTAAAAGAAACACATGCACACATTAAAGCAGAAAAAAATCAAGTAGCATACTACTATTTTGAGCAAGATTGTCAATACAAGGTGAATATCCCAAGCTTCCATCAAGTAATATACATACTAGTATGATACAGTAATGGCTTCTAGGGCATATACACTAACAATCTCCCACTTGCACTAAGGCCATGTACTGGCGTATCGAAGACCTATCATCTCGATCAGCCGCTCGAACTGAGTCTGGGGTAAGGCCTTCGTGAATGGATCAGCACTGTTATCTTCCGTAGCAACTCTCCGAACCTCGATCTCCTGGCGACCCACGATCTCCCTGATCAGGTGATACCGCCTCAAGATGTGCCTGGACTTCTGATGGGACCTGGGTTCTTCCGCTAAAGCTATAGCCCCGTTGTTGTCGCAATACAGAGGTACTGGATCAACAATGGACGGAACCACCTGAAGTTCTGTTAGGAACTTCCTTATCCAGACGGCTTCTTTTGCGGCATCTGCAGCAGCGATTTATTCCGCTTCCATCGTCGAGTCAGCAACGGTTTCCTGTTTGGAACTCTTTCAACACACCGCCCCTCCCTAGAGGATAAAGACATAACCCGACATGGACTTGGAATCATCCTTGTCACTCTGGAAGCTGGATTCAGCAAAGGCCTCGATCTGGAGGTCTTTTCCGCTATACACCAAGAACATCTCCTTAGTCCTTCTCAGGTACTTGAGAATGTTCTTTACCGCTATCCAGTGTTTCTCCTCAGGGTTTGACTGATACCGGCTTACCATACTCAGTGCATAAGCTACATCTGGTCTGGTACACAACATTGCATACATTATAGAGCCTACCGCAGAAGCGTAGGGTATAATAGACATGCGATCCCTTTCCAAATCAGTCTTGGGAGACATCTCTTTGGAGAGGGTGATCCCGTGACAAGCTGATAGATTACCGCGCTTAGAATCTTCCATACTGAATCTTTTCAGTATGGTGTCGATGTACCTGGACTGTGAGAGTCCTAGTATCCTTTTGGATCTGTCACGATAGATCCGGATCCCCAGAATGTATGAGGCATCACCCAGGTATTTCATGGAGAACTTGTGTGACAAGAACCCTTTGACAGATTGTAGTATAGGAATGTCATTTCCTATCAAGAGAATGTCATCCACGTATAATACGAGGAATACAACAGTTCTTGCTACAAATCTACTATAGATGCATGGTTCATCTGGATTTTTGATAAAGCCAAATTCTTTGACCGTTTCATCAAAACAGATGTTCCAACTCCGCGATGCCTGCTTTAGTCCATAGATGGACTTAAGCAACTTGCACACCTTTCCGCTGCTCCCACTCTGAATGAAACCCTCTGGCTGGTCCATATAGACACACTCCTCTAAATTTCCATTTAGAAAAGCGGTCTTTGCGTCCATTTGCCAGATCTCATAATCGTGGAAGGCAGCAATGGCAAGAAGGATCCGAATGGATTTCAGCATAGCCGCTGGAGAAAAGGTTTCGTCATAGTCCAAGCCAGGTCTTTGACGGAAACCCTTTGCAACAAGTCTAGCTTTATAGGTCTCAACCTGTCCATCTACACCAATCTTCCTTTTGAAGATCCACTTGCATCCTACGGGTTTTACCCCATCTGGAGCAATGTCCAACGTCCATACTTTATTGGTGTACATGGACTCCATTTCGGTCCGCATTGCATCCAGCCATTTTGCCGAGTCAACGCTCTTAATGGCCTGCTGGAAGCTAGTCGGCTCATCACTATCAATGATGCAATCCTCTCTATCCCCGTCTATGAGAAAACTGTAGTATCTCTCGGGCGGATGAGACTGCCTACTACTTCTGCGGAGCGGCGTAGGAATGTCCTGATCTTTCGAATCCTCTGGTTCTACTAAGCTTTCAGTAATAGCTCGTAGTTCTGGAATTTCTTCCAGTTCTACTGCGCTCCCACTTATCTGATTTTCCAAAAACTCAGTTTCCAAGAAGTGGGCATGACGAGAAACAAAAACCTTTTGTTCCTCTTCGCAATAGAAGAAATATCCCTTGGAGTTCTTTGGATATCCCACAAACTTGCACTGTACTGAGCGTGCCTCGAGCTTGTCCGCATGCTGCTTTTTGATAAAAGCTGGACATCCCCATATCTTAATATGATTAAGATAGGGTCTCTTCCCACACCACATCTGATATGGTGTAGTAGGCACAGTCTTAGTTGGAACTCGGTTCAAAAGGTATGCAGCTGATTCTAGTGCATATCCCCAGAATGATCGCGGTAACTCAGCGCTACTCATCATAGACCGTACCATATCCAATAGGGTTCGGTTCCGTCTCTCCGATACACCGTTATGTTGCGGAGTGTATGGAGGAGTAAGCTGAGAGAGAATTCCATTCTCTTTTAAGTAATCCAGGAACTCGGCACACAAGTATTCACCACCTCGATCAGATCTCAGTGTCTTGATATTTTTGCTTGTTTGTTTTTCTACTTCATTCTTATATTCCTGGAATTTTCCAAAGGCTTCGGATTTATGTTTCATCAAGAAGACATACCCGTACCTTGAAAAGTCATCCGTAAAAGTAATGAAGTAAGAATAACCGCTTCGTGCATGTGTAGACATTGGACCGCACACGTCGCTGTGTACGAGTCCCAAGAGCTCGCTCGCTCTTACTCCGTGTCCAGTGAACGGAGTCTTTGTCATCTTTCCTTTGAGACAGGATTGACAAGTTGCATATGATTGATATTCGAACGGATCCAAATATCCTTCTGTATGTAACTTCGTCAACCTTCTCTCATTGATGTGACCCAGTCTACAATGCAATAAGAAAGTCTGATTTGTTTCCGGAGACTTTCTTTTGTGTGTATTCTGGACATTGAAAATCTGTGGTTGGTTTAATACGTATATACCATTGCTTAATGTACCTGACCCAATCAGAACTTGATTAAGGTGAATGTTTACAACATTACTTACAAACGCAAATTCATAACCTTCTTTATAAATCAAAGATACAGATATGATATTACAAGTTGCGTTGGGTACAAAAAAGCAATTACGTAAAACCAAAACATGTCCATCTGACATTCCCAGGTGATAGTCCCCTACGGCCTCAGCATCCATGCTAGCTCCGTTTGCAACTTTGAGGGTCATGTCACCTGCCTTCAAAAACCTACGCTTTCTCAACGCCTGCAAAGAATTATAGATATGAGATCCTGATCCGGTATCCAATACCCAGGACGTAGAGTTTATTGATAGACAGTTTTCAATAACATACACACCTGAAGCTGAAGCCGCAACTTGCTTCAGATCCTGTGCTCTGGCCTTCCAAGCCCTGCAATCTTTCTTCCAGTGTCCACTCTTGTGACAGTAAAAGTATTCTTCCTTATCCACAAGCTTCCCCGCTATCTTTGTTGCGTTTTCCTTTCCCTTCGTATTCACTTTAGTAACACCGCCCCTTGGTTTGGCGGGGGTTTTCTTCTTCTTTCCCTTGGCTTTCACCTTGGACCTAGAAGAGGAAGATCCTCCTACAAACAAAGTGGATGTTTCCCTACCTTTCTGTACTCTGCACTCCTCAGCATGTTGAGGAGTTCTGAAAGTTCAACTTCCTTTTCCTGTAAGTTGAAGTTCAGGATGAACTGGGCGTAAGTGGAAGGAAGGGACTGGAGAATCATGTCCGTATAGAGCTCATTCTCCAACGTGGTCCCAAGGTCCGCGAGCTCCTCTATGTAGCCAATCATTTTAAGCACGTGTTCCGCTACCGATGATCCGACGGCCAATCTTGCCGAAAATAACTTCTTCGACACTTCGTATCTGGCGATACGAGATTGCTCTCCATACAGTTCTTTTGTATGGAGAAATATGGATTCGAGGTCCATATTCTCGTGGCTCCTCTGATGTTCGTTGTCCATAGAGGCAAGCACGAGGTACTTGGCCTTCGCGCAGTCGATTTCCCAGGTCTTACGGATTTCCCTATCCGCGACGCTGGTTTTGGGACCTGGAACAGGGGTTGCTTTGGTGGTAAGAAGATACCCCAACTTGTCATAAGTGATTGCCATTTTGATATTCCTGAGCCAATCTTCGTAGTTTGGCCCTGTCAGTATGTTTTTATCTAGTAGTAACTTAAGTCCAGTCATGATGTTGGTCGCTGCAATTAGGAGAGAGAGAAGAAACACTTTAGCATGATGCTCTTGCAAGTTTAGAGTGGTTTTTAATTTGTCTAAACAGGATGGCTCCCACTATCTCTCGAATCCCTCCTCAAACCATAAAAGAACTAGTCGGGATCAATCTCACCGTACAATACTTGCTTAACCGTTTAACCAGGCCAGTGTCGGTACTTCGAGGGAGGTTTTCCAACGCTTTCGCGAAGTTACTTAATTAAGTAACCTCTTTTCCCTGTGGGCGTAGCCCCGCTAACACCTTTCTAGACACCTACTTGGTTTATAGCATTGATCGTTAAGTGAGAAAGTTCCGGAGGAGTAGCATATACTCACAGTAGGATCGGGATCCAAATATCATCGCGTGACAAAACTGAAGTAATCCTACCAGAATCATCACACTCCAAATGGTATGCAGCGCTAGCAAGTTTCAGTTCTTTTGAAAGTCCCGATGTGGATTTTTGCCCCATGCTCTAATAACCTTGACTTTGGCCAACAAATCATAAGTCACATGTCAAGTTCTACCCGTCATTCTCCACGTTAATTTGAGCCCACCCGCACATACCCTTGACTTTGGCCAACAAGGTAGAACGACTGCCCCAAACCAACACATCTATCTATGCTGCACATGAATACCCAATAGCTACCAATCACTATGCCTTGACTTTGGCCAACAAACATAGCTTGAATACTTATTGACCATTCATGTGAAACGACGGAGGGCTAAGAATGGTTTTGGCGAAATCGTGAACGTAGTGAACTTAATATAATCGAAGGAACGAGATAGCTTTCAAAAGGAGTGGTTCAAGCTCCGCATTTAAAAGTTTGGTTTTGAAAAGAACCGAGTGGTTTTCAAAGTGTTCCAACGACTTTTACTTGGTTTATTTTTTTCTTGCATTAATTCCAATGCGTCCCATCATTTAATCCCACCATTGCAGAAAAGAACGAAAATATGACGTACGCTTATGCCATCCGCATTCGCCATGGGGTCCCGTCATCACCCGTTAGGTTACTTAACTAACGACAGAGCGGGGGCTGGACTAGCGCGGATGCAAAACATAAGCAATGCCTAAATAGATATCATATAGATATATATAAACATTCATCACATGCAATGATAGCCATTCCAGATCACAGATGAATACATTAGATATACTAGGAATCCGCAATTCGTACGAGCCTGTAACGAAGAGCGGATTACACGGTCGCGATGAATAGCCAAACCCCACCCTAGACCCCTACGGGTGCGGCAAACTACCCGCCAAGTACCCGAAGCGAAGCAACCTCCCTCAACTCGTGAGTAGGCCACTCGGCACTTCGAGATACCCGGTAGTTTGTGCACCCCACCTTGGGTCTATCCTATGAGCAAAAATAGTAAAAAGAAATTATACAATGACGGCTACAACCCCGACCCGGTTGTGCGGCCATACAAATAATATTACATCAATTTTACATATTACATGAATTGAAAGATAAAAAAACTCTCATCTCACAATTCCCCCCGGCTATTCATCCGCGACAATCCAACGAATTCATATACACAAACCATCAACATCACAGATCACAGATATGTATAACCCCCACTAATCGACGTATAGCGATTAGCAGACGTTCAATACATATATAACATTACAGATACAACCCATTAGCCAAAGTCTGCAGAAAATCGACCAAAATACGGATTTGTAACCACCCCAAAAACAAATTTGTTCTATGGAAATTCTGGACGGAAACAAACCATCTCAAAAATCACAAAACACCACCAGAAACAAACTGCAGGAGAAACGATCCACGGCCGAGTCAACTCGGCCGTGGATCCGCGGTGAGTTGGTCGGTTCGTTGGATCGTTTTTCTTGCTTTTTCATAAAAAAGCCTGAGCCAATTTTTAAGACATAATTTATTATTTTTTAAGCAGAAATAAAAATCGGCAGAAACTAGGATTTTCTGGGGTGTTTCGCGGTTTTTTGTCCGGTCGAAATTCTAGATACTTTGCTAACATGCTACGGTGTGTTTAGTTAGGCTTTAATACCACTGTAAGTCCACGTTACCTCTCCCGGTCCTTTCGGGCTTGCGGAAACGGTGAAAAACGATTTTTAGGGTTTAGGTAACATGGACTACAAAAACGGATCTTTGCTAAACTACACACTAGCAACTAACAAGAGAGTTATCTACTCGGTTAGGGGTTATACCTCAACTTGAACTCCTTTTTCTTGGACTCTTTGTAGTGGTCGGATGATGCTTTCCTTGTCGTCTTCTCTTGTCGAAGATGGATCCACTTGAGGGTCTCTACCTTGAGCTTCTTCCTCGAACTTTGAGAAAACTAAAGTCTCCGGCTTGCTAGACCTTCAACCTTAGGATGAGTAGAGAGTGGCTTTGGGTGTTTTATCTCCAAGGAGAGGTTTCTCAACTCATGAGAATGATTCTCCTTGAATTAGAGGAGGAGGAAGATGAAAGGAGGAGAGAGAATGGTTATGATAGAATGAGAATAGTTTTACAACCATAACAATATAAGTGAATTAATCAAATTAATAATTTTAATCAAATGAAAAAGTTGATGGTTGGTTTGATGAGATAATTATCATTTCACATTAAATGTCTTTTGCAAAGATCAAAGAGCATCTTTGATGTGTAATGATGATGGTCAAAGTTTCAACCATAGTCAACTAGTCAACCTTGGTCAACAAGTCAACAAACCCAACCATGACACAATTTCATTTAACTAATATTATTAATTGATATATCACAAATTCATTAGGGTTTGGAAAAAGACGACTGTCAACTGTGCATACGCACCCGTTCCAAAACCCTAATGAAAAACCTCTTCCTCCGCCTCAATCAACTGTGCATACACACCCGCATTCGTGTTCCGAGGAACATGAATACTATAAGATAAAACTAACCCCAAAACATATACCAGGATCTGGCTCAAACCAGAGCCCGCTAGTAATGTCTGTCCGGACGCCAAACGTGCACAAGTACGCGGATGTGAACGAACCCTGTCGCAAAACCATGCGACCTCTACTCTATTTTGCCCAAAGGCGAATAACCCTCTGTGTGGGACTCTAAAGACTCGACACTACGCTGGCAGTGGGTTTAACCACAGACCGCAAGCGGCACTAGCTGTACGTAACGGTCCCCAGGTAGATGCCGATAAGAAGACTGACGAGGTGAAACCCATCTGAACTCCTACTGAGCCTGTATGTGATAGTCTCCATACAGTCCGGTCTGTTCGTCTAAGAACATAGCATGGCGGGCCTAAGGGGGCGGTAAACGTCAGTCCCCTACTAGCGGTACAAGTCGTGCCGGAGTGTAGCCCAGAACACCTGAGATAACACTGGAAACCTACCAGTCTATCTCGCTTGCCCTGGCCAGGGACTTTGTGTAATGGCTCTCCTAGACACAGCGCGATATCAACCCCCAATACCGGGAGAGACGAATCCTGTCTAACCGTCACTACCTCCAAGTGTTTCGGGACTGCACCCAAAAACTACCTGTTTGCACGACTCCTTTGAGCCGTGGTAGGGCAGTAATCAAAGTACAGTGGGAACACACTCGAGGCGAAGTGACAGTGTCAAGTCAACGGACTAAGCTGTAATCATGTCACCTGGGAACTGATAACTGACGATAGGTATAATACCAACCAACAGTTCCCGACGAGTCCTGTCCAGTGTACTCGTAACCTAACGAGCACCCGCATACTATCCCAAGTACGACGTACTGACGGCTGTGGGACAGGCCGTCTCCCAAGATGGGATGAGAAGCGCATACGCTAGTCTACTCCGGAGTATCGATGCCCTGTCTCGATATTCCTATGACTAGGGACCTGCATAAGGATGTGCTTGTAGATTACCCAGCCCCCACGAGTGTGACTGCCATCACAACGCTGGTAATCAAGCAAAGATCCTAAAGGCTCCACTAATGTGTAAAGGCGATATGCTAAAAGAAACACATGCACACATTAAAGCAGAAACAAACCAAGTAGTATACTACTATTTTGAGCAAGATTGTCAATATAAGGTGAATATCCCAAGCTTCCATCAAGTAATATACATACTAGTATGATACCGTAATGGCCTCTAGGGCATATACACTAACACCCAAGACCACCACAAGGTGGTCTTGGGGGAGGAGACCCAAAACTGCCCCTGCAGGGCAGTTTCGGGTCTGCTTCACTCTCTGGCCACCTCGTGGTAGCCTCTGGGGTAGGGTACCCCCTATAGGCCCCTGACTTAAAGTTAATTTCATGCTCTAACTCTCCGTGAAGGTTAGGGCGCGTTTCGATTTGATTCGGACCTTTGAATTGGCTCAAAACTCGACTTTTTTGGATGTTTAGTGCACTTGGTTTTTGATCCCTAGTATATTTGGGATGTGCGCTAATTGTGTTTTGGAATTCTAATGTCGTGACTTCGTTTGCATGTGTAGATGTGTTGGTAACGTTGTTTAATTGCTATATTCTGAATTAGACAGGGTTACACACTTGATTCGGTTACTTGTTTCTGTAGATAAATCTGGTTATGGTTTGTGCGGATTATCGTGATGGATAGCCTTGGGTGCAATGGTGGTGCCATTTAGTTTCATTTATACATTTGATATTGCAGGGCGAGCGTCCGACATGTGGACTGCCGTCACTGCCTGTTTGTATATTATTTGTCTGGGGCACGACCGGGATGAGGTCGATGTCACCATTGTACATATTTTCTTTTCTGTATTAGAATTACCCCGCGGTGGAGTGCACGGATTGCCGGATTCTGGAGGGCAACGGGTCCATATCTCATAGCATTGAGAAGGATGGGGCCTCCCTCTAGAATTGGCAGGCTATTCGCCACCCTCGTAGGGGGTACAGGTTGACTAAAAATAGTACCCATTTGAGAAATCTGGGAAGGTTATTTAAGATCTGCTATCAACCCGAGACTCTGGAAATTGTTTTGAATGGACAGTGACATGTGCAGGCACCCAGGAAGCTAACCCCAAGATCCTAGCCCCTAACTCCTTGATCCGGCCGCAGATTTATCCTGTTTGGCCGCAATTTGCGGCCAGACCTGCCCCATTTTGTGTCGTTTTGGTTCTGTAGCCCCTACATGTATAGATTAGACCCCTGGCATGTATAGATTTGTCTAATTTGACCCAAGGTGAAATCTGGAGCCTATTTCCTTAGTTGCTGTTTTGGATTCGTGTTTCCGTATTCCGTATTTTTAATTCTGCAATTGTGTTGTGTTTTATCTCGACCATTTGGCGTTTATACGATGATATCGAGGATTGGTTGATGGTTTTGAAGGCGTGCCCATAGGTTCTGACCTATAGGCCCCTTATCGTATCGTTTTGGGTTTCGTGTGCCGTTTTAGGTTTGATTTGGTTTTAATGCGCATTACGATACTTTGACGTGTAGGTACCCTATGAAGACTTCAGGACGACAAGCAATGCGCGTGGTGACGTCGACAAATGAAGACGCAAGGTGAGTAGATTATATCTACAGGGGGAAGTTGGGTGGATGGCGTATAGCACCCCCGCAGTCCGTAGTTGACATACTATATATGATAGTTATAGTGTGTCATGGATATTGTGTTAGGTGTTTTATGGATAGTTTAAGCTTAGAAATAAACTAGTGTAGTTCATAGCCACGAACCCTAGAATAGGTTTACACCTACACGCACACCCTTGCATATTCACTATACTTACACTGTGTTGATGATGATATTGGATGACTTTGGAGATGAGTCGATGATATTGGGCTTAGTGCCGTGAGTTCGGTGATTTGATATGATTCGTATTTGAGATACGCCATGTGATTCTTAGCGGGCCTTTGGGCATGTGTTTTACCCCCGCATTCATAATTATATAGATGGTATCGATTTGTACTAGACTTAGATTCAGTATCCCAGATTTTTGTGTTATGATGATAAGAATACCAGGTAATTGATGAGATAATGTGATATTGACCCGTACCCAGCTATTGGGATGCCGTACGACGGTTTACCGTACGAGCTTTATATTGATGATAGATCCACACTCATGACTTGAGGATTGTCATATGATATACTGTATTGTACGCGATACTATTGAGGCGGGATCACCGACTATTATATGTATATATATTTATATCGACTCAGATTTAGGTGGATTCCATACCTCTCCCGGTTGACTTGATACTTAGATATGTAGTTTGCATAGTAGATGTTAGACTAGACCCAAGTCATACCTATTTCAAAAACTAACGAATCGGGAATATCTTAAAAACATTGTAGACCTTATTTTACAAAAACCCCGATTTGTCTTATTTCAAATGGCAAGCTGCATTATTATTCATTTACCATTTATTCTACGGCTCGCATTGCATTGCATGCTTATATGTTATTGATTCATATTCCTTTGTGCAAATGTCTTTACATAGTTCCATGCTCATATTAGTATTTCATGTTGCATGTATTATAATTCATGGATTTCGCACTGTGATATGGTTGCATATGATAATTCTGGATTGTTTTACTCCTGCGTATATATATCAGTGGTATGGGACGCTGAAATATATATGTATACCCATAGTATATATATACTAGTGGTATGGGACGCCGATATATATATACACCTACTTAATATATCATCATGATGATCTATGCAAACTTATATATACATGCCCGATATATGAGAGTGGGGGCTGACCCGGACTGACGGATGCCCGATATATGAGAGTGGGGGCTGATCCGGACTGACGGATGCTCGATATATGAGAGTGGGGGCTGACCCGGACTGACGGATGCCCGATATATGAGAGTGGGGGATGACCCGGACTGACGGATGCCCGATATATGAGAGTGGGGGCTGACCCGGACTGACGGATGCCCGATATATGAGAGTGGGGGCTGACCCGGACCGACGGATGCCCGATATATGAGAGTGGGGGCTGACCCAGACTGACGGATGCCCGTTATATGAAGGAGCCTATGTGCTCGATATGAGAGGAGCCTTTATGGTCGATGGCATATTATATCTCCCCTACCCTACATTTATTTTATATGCATTGCATCATGTATTCGTAGTACCTGATAGAGTACCTTCATGAATGTTGCACACCTATCGGATACATGATATATGGGATTTACTTGATATAGAGATATATATTTGTGTCGATGCTCGACACTAATTCTCTGATGACTTCATTCTTGATACCTTTTGTTTTCATTTTACCGCATACATACATCATATTTATGATATGTTATTACGTGCGGCACTGGGACGAGTACTTGGCACTACACTTATGTTCAGATGTTACATTGCCACTTTACCATGCTTCAGACTTATTCATTTGAGGTTTATATTATATCTGATCGTTTTGACTTAGGATTATATCATGCATTCAACTTCTGCTTGTAGATATTTTCTATTCACGAGTTGGCAACTCACCCCCGTTGTGCCACAGTTCTTGCAGGTTTTGCTGTACAGGTTCTATAGCGGCATTTTCGGCACATTGCTTCCTTTGTGGGTGATTTGCTTGGTAGGTAGGTTCTTTGCATCAGAACCACCCTTGTATATGTATTATTCTTTTGTATCTAGAAATTCCATCAACCAAAACTTGTATATTGTTTCAGACTCAGACACTAGTGATGTATTATTTCGACCTTAGAGTCGCGCTTAGTAGTGTTACAGTTTTCATGCTTATCTGGGTTTCTTTTGAATTTTGATGCTCCCCATTCGGCGTTGTATAGTATATTGCTTGTATGTTTCTTTACTCTTGAAATGGTTTTAGATTTCTGGGCTTTTGGCTTACTTGGATCAGATGGGGTCCTATAGACTTCATATGGTTCAAGGGCCAGTCACGTGCTCTTTCGGGTCGTGACAAAGTTGGTATCAGAGCGCTAGGTTAACCTTGGTTCGAGTCTAAGTTTGACTATGTGGAGCCTAGGGCGTCTATATATATATACGGAACTTAGGCTTGACCTTACGGAACTTAGACTTAGTCGAGGGGTATTAGACCCGAACTTTCGTCACGTAGGATGACCCTTAGTTGATGGAATAGGTGACTTGAGTAGAGTGACGTACCGTACGTATGTTCCGCGGCATATTTACGATACGCTACTCCACTTAAGGAACCTTAGGATGTACATATTTTCGAGATCAGTGATTCTCTTTATTTCCATGATTATACATCCATTTGAGATCCTCGATTCTATTAGTTCCATGATCATACTTTCATTGATGCTGTTCCTTATTATAATCATGTATCCATTCTGGATCTATTGTTTTCTTCTTCCCATTGATCTGCTTTTTTTGATACTCGATTGAGGTTCCTGTCGCCATTGTTTGAGCGCAGTGAGCTGCTGCTAGTGCTACGGTCAGGGCGAGCTCGTCTGGTACGAGGGCTGACCATTGTTTTTTTTGGTGACATGGGAACGTCTCGAGTTAGTATTGGTGATTGTGACCTCTTGTGGAGGCGAGTGCTTGGTTTTACACCGGATGATCGGGCCATTGTTAGAGCTGCCAGTTGAGAGAAGACTGTTGATGTACAGCATACCTCAGAGAGTCTGATGTCGCCTACGTGCAGACAGATGAACCAGCTATTGCTGAGATTGACAGGATATCGCTTCCGGAGCTTACGAGCTGAGATCGCCGGAGCTTCCAGGCAGATATGAGACAGATGATAGCTTGTCTACCCGATTTGAGAGACAAAGGTGATTCGTCCGATTTATGCGCCGGAGCAGGCCCAGTTGAGTTGAAGATTTCTAGTGTGGAGAGTCTTACTCAGATCTGGAGCAGACCGATTTAGAGAGGACCGCCAATGTATCGCCTTTCCTGGAGGATTGAGGCGCTGTTCAGCGTACAGACGAATGGGCCAGTTGCTGCTGCAAATGACGAGATATCGCCCAGACGATTGGAGCTACTGCAGCATGAGTATATACTTAGAGATATGATGGACAGTCGCTAGTCACCGAGGGTGAATGACTAGGACATGTGATTCGTTCACTTACCCAGATGAGAGGTCATCGGATAGATTGCTTCCAGCTAGAGACGACCTCACGCGGAGACGTTGAGAGTCGACAGAGACGATCGAATGTCAGGAACCTGCTATTCCAAGTTTAAAGTATTCGGAAAGACATGCAGGCGATTCTATGGACCCTCTAGAAGAATGAAACCCTAACTCGACTTAATGACCGTGTGAAAGCCTTTGAACCTTAGGGTTTGCGACAGTTCCGCGGTGCCATTAGTGAGGCTTGGGTTTGCCCTTCTACGGCTGGACCACTGATGCTGTGGTATGTACTCGATATTATTAAACCGTACTCAAGATGTTGATCTCTTGGGGGATTATGAAGTTCTGACGAGTCGATCGGATGGTTCGACATCATACGGATATCATGTGATGGGACACATTGCTTGGGAGACTCCAGATACGAGTATAGCCATTGGAGCGCGGTTCATGCAGCCACGATGAGACGAGTCCGAATTAGTCGACATTGAAGCAGAGTGAAGTAAAGAGTTCACAAGAGATTTCGACGAGATGACGTCCAACTCCGCTGACATCAGAGATGCGATACGCACGCAGAGACGTTGTATATGGATATACCTTCCAGAAGGAGTTGCGACGAGTATGCAGCCGTTCTGGAACAAGAATTTGCTTCAGCAATGGATGATGACTTCCGGGCAATTCGGCAGGAATGAGATTTGAGAGAGACCTCGACAGAACCTTTCTGGAATACTATACGAGAAGACCTGGGCCCAGGAGTGGTCATATTGCGCACACCCAGCAGGCCAGAGTTCGGGATCGTCGACGAGATAGTTGACCAGGTTCGGATAAAGGACCTTACCCAGATGCGTTGCGAATTGATCAAGGACGGACGGGTATTGAGTATTCCTCCGATGGTTGGGACGCGTTCCCAAGGACCTGTTCGGCCACACATCTTCTACCGAATGATGAAGCTACAGAGTACGCGATTTCGAGTCCATGCGAGAGACTTCGGATTGACCGTGGCCGAGCACAGTGCAGTGCGTAGATAGCATGGCGTGACTTCATAGTGGACGACGATAGAGACAAGTGGAACCAGAGGTTCGTGCGAGACGCTGACGAGCTGTCATTACTCCCCGTCGAGACTAGAGACCTGATATGCTTACAGAGGCGTTGGGATGCGACCAATTTTCGAGAAAATGCTGTGCTGAGGACGCAGATGTCTATCGAGCGAGAAAGAGATATGCAAAAGTACCAGCCTTCGTACAGACCGGTATAGGCAAGATCGGAATATACCTTGAGCGGGATTCCTTCCAGAACACTGCTGCAATGATATTTGCACCCAGGATCGGATGTGTAATGTGTATTCAGAGGACTAGAGGCCGATGCCAGTGACATGCTGCTTTACGAGTGGTCGTGATGATTGACCGAGAGATGACCAGAGAAGTGCCAGAACGGAATCGTCCCCGTTAGCACACCTGACAGGGCCGATGAGCCGATCGATTGTAAGATTGGTAATCCACAGAGAAGATAAGGACCCAGAGACAGAGGACGCCAGACCGTGAGCAAGAGGCAAGTAGATATCTTGCGCTGCTAGTATTGGATGCACCAAAACCTTCTCGACTTTGAAGGAGAGACTACCGACGACTGTATTTATGATTTGTGATTTTGTGATTCGATTATCACGTATCCGACAACTTGGATTTTTACTGAATGTTTTAGTAGTAGGGGGTTTAAATTTAAATTTGGGGACCGAATTTATTTAAAGGGGGTAGATTGTAACATCTCAAAATAATAAAATATTATTTTTGGGAAATTTATAATTTAATATTATTTTATTGAATATTTTAATAATTCGGTAGAATTAAATACAAATAAATGGGGGGAAATTTTGGAAAATTATGGATAATTCTAAAATAGGATATTTTAGGGAATTATGCCATTTCCAAGTTTAATTGATTAGTTATATGCTACTTTAGTGCTAATCGCGATTAAAAATCGCTAATCGGTTTTTGGCATTTTTGTGCAAAACATGCACATATCTTTTTCCACACTTGTGTTACATTTTCTTGCCATGGTTTTTGTTGTGGGGTTACTATTCTTGTGAGAAAAGAAAAAGAAAGGAAAAGAAAGGAAAAGAAAAGAAAAGGTTTTGGAATAAAATATGAGGTTTGGTGAGAAAGAGAGGTATGGTCTCCTTTGACCCAAGGAGTTAGCCATCTCCTTCATTTCCTTCACTCATCTCTCTCCCCCTTCAGCCCTTGCTGCTGCTGCTGCTCTTCACCTCCCTCCCCTCTTCATTAACCCTAAATCACCATGAAAACTACACCAACACCCCATCTTCATTTCACAAAAAATGTGCATAAGCTCGAGATCTACACATAGGACCAAGAAAGCAAAGATTTTGGCCACTAGGGGCAAGTCAAGAAAATTCTTGAGTTGCCAAATGAGGTATTTACTGAACCATTAGCTTAGTTTTAGTATTACTTATACCCCATGTTTAGTTTAGAACCGATATTGTGTGTTTTTGTGGATTTGAGGAAACCCTAGTTAGGGTTTGAGGGAATTTTGGGTTGTAATATGAAATTGAGCTCAGTGGAGGTTAGATAAACTACCCTAGTGGATGAATTGAGACCCAAACCTGAAGCGTAAACCCAGAATACGGATTTAGAAACCGATATCGGAAAATTTGTGAAATCTGGGAAGGTTATTTGAGATCTGCAATCAATCCGAGACTCTGGAAATTGTTTTGAATGGACAGTGACATGTGCAGGCACCCAGGAAGCTAACCCCAAGACCCTAGCCCCTAACTCCTTGACCCGGCCGCAGATTTATCGTGTTTGGCCGCAATTTGCGGCCAGACCTGCCCCATTTTGTGTCGTTTTGGTTCTGTAGCCCCTACATGTATAGATTAGACCCCTGGCATGTATAGATTTGTCTAATTTGACCCAAGGTGAAATCTGGAGCCTATTTCCTTAGTTGCTGTTTTGGATTCGTGTTTCCGTATTCCGTATTTTTAATTCTGCAATTGTGTTGTGTTTTACCTCGACCATTTGGCGTTTATACGACGATATCGAGGATTGGTTGATGGTTTTGAAGGCGTGCCCATAGGTTCTGACCTATAGGCCCCTTATCGTATCGTTTTGGGTTTCGTGTGCCGTTTTAGCTTTGATTTGGTTTTAATGCGCATTACGATACTTTGACGTGTAGGTACCCCATGAAGACTTCGGGACGACAAGCAATGTGCGTGGTGACGTTGACAAATGAAGACGCAAAGTGAGTAGATTATATCTACAGGGGGAAGTCGAGTGGATGGCGTATAGCACCCCCGCAGTCCGTAGTTGACATACTATGTATGATAGTTATAGTGTGTCATGGATATTGCGTTAGGTGTTTTATGGATAGTTTAGGCTTAGAAGTAAACTAGTGTAGTTCATAGCCACGAACCCTAGAATAGGTTTACACCCACACGCACACCCTTGCATATTCACTATACTTACACTGTGTTGATGATGATATTGGATGACTTTGGAGATGAGTCGATGATATTGGGCTTAGTGCCGTGAGTTCGGTGATTTGATATGATTCGTATTTGGGATACGCCATGTGATTCTTAGCGGGCCTTTGGGCATGTGTTTTACCCCCACATTCATAATTATATAGATGGTATCGATTTGTACTAGACTTAGATTCAGTATCCCAGATTTTTGTGTTATGATGATAAGAATACCAGGTAATTGATGAGATAATGTGATATTGACCCGTACCCAGCTATTAGGATGTCGTACGACGGTTTACCGTACGAGCTTTATATTGATGATAGATCCGCACTCATGACTTGATGATTGTCATATGATATACTGTATTGTACGCGATACTATTGAAGCGGGATCACCGATTATTATATGTATATATATTTATATCGACTCAGATTTAGGTGGATTCCATACCCCTCCCGGTTGACTTGATACTTAGATCTGTAGTTTGCATAGTAGATGTTAGACTAGACCCAAGTCATACCTATTTCAAAAACTAATGAATCGGGAATATCTTAAAAACATTGTAGACCTTATTTTACAAAAACCCCGATTTGTCTTATTTCAAATGGCAAGCTGCATTATTATTCATTTACCATTTATTCTACGGCTCGCATTGCATTGCATGCTTATATGTTATTGATTCATATTCCTTTGTGCATATGTCTTTACATAGTTCCATACTCATATTAGTGTTTCATGTTGCATGTATTATAATTCATGGATTTCGCACTGTGATATGGTTGCATATGATGGTTCTGGATTGTTTTACTCCTGCGTATATATATTAGTGGTATGGGATGCTGAAATATATATGTATACCCATAGTATATATATATATATATATATTAGTGGTATGGGACGCCGATATATATATACACCTACTTAATATTTCATCATGATGATCTATGCAAACTTATATATGCATGCCCGATATATGAGAGTGGGGGCTGACCCGGACTGACGGATGCCCGATATATGAGAGTGGGGACTGCCCTGGACTGACGGATGCCCGATATATAAGAGTAGGGGCTCCCCCGGACTAACGGATGCCCGTTATATGAAGGAGCCTGATTATGTGCAAAAATATATGTTAACCGTAATCAGAAACGGCGTCGCTTTGCAGCTAGCCGGTGAATACGGGTCGATCCACAGAGATGCGTAATTTTCTTACGTGTTTTTACGAGTTGATTCCAAATTTTGTTTGGATTGATTTATTAAATCTAAAAAACTACCAAAAATTATCTAGATCTAAGTCTTGCTAGGGTTAGGCTTAGGGGAAGTTGGGAGATTAAAGGTTTCTTCACCGCTTTCAATGCCTTATTTTAGATCCATTAGATGTTATGGTAATTATCAATAAAGTGGATTAGAATCTTTTGGGAAGATGTTTCTTCCTCTAGGTTTTTGTCCTTCCTTTATCGATCCTTACCCTAACCTCCATGGAAAACGCGCGCAACCGGTCCTTTATACTACGGTGTCACCGTTACCTCGAGGGATAAGGTGCCGTAGGGAGCGGTGTGTGCGTGCATGCATGGAGTTCTAATTCTTAGTTATGAAAGGGCATGAAAGGGGTGAGAGATCTCATCTCTCAAACATTTCCCTAAGGCTAACCCTAACAAGCGAGGAGATTACTCGCTCATTAGGGGATTAAAAGACATTCTAATTAAAAGAAAATTAAAGCAAAGAAATAAAAGTAACTTACTAATTTTTATTGATGGCTCTCTCCAGACAATAATGCAGAACAGATCTGAATTTGTGAAATGAAAAGATGCATAGGGTTTACAATCTTGTGATTACAATTTATAAGTAAACAGGGAAAACTAGGGTTACAGATTCTCACGCACGTGATTTTACAGATATGCCCACGGAAAATCCCAACCCTCGCACCGACGCACCGACACCAGAAAAATACACCGACACGGGCACTTAATGGCCGCGGAACCGCGGCAAATGTAGGCCTTGGGCCGCGGTTCCGCGGCCCTTCGGTGAGCTCAGCTCACCAAATTTCTTGAGCTGGATTCTGGGTATTTGGGCTTCTTTATTATTCACTACTTTTCTCTGTTTGGCTTCTTATTCTTCTCCAGATCTTTCAGTGAAAACTTGTAGCGATCTTTTAACCGTTTGCCTTGACATTTTGGACCTTGCACTGTTCTTCGTCTAGGCTTGACTAGGACCCTTCTACTTGTTGGTCAAAAGTCACTCTTTTGTATCGTTTTTTGTCTTTTTCACTGTATTCGCTCCAAGAACCTGTATCCTGTAACATGCAGCAGACATGCGTCAAAAGCACCTGTTTAATTATAAAACGAATAAGAATTGGGGAATATAAACTGCAATATTATGATATGAACAAATACCCCCAAACTTATCTTTTGCTCGTCCTCGAGCAAACTTATTTTTTATTCACTAAAATCCTAACCACACTTTCGCAGGGAAACGCGGTTGCACTGAGCACGTGCAACAAGCCGTTAAACCTCTAGGTATCCCTAGTAGGAGGAGTGTTGTCTCATGAGGGTTTTCAGCGGATTACACCCACAAAATCCTATCAACTCGGCCCATTGACTTTTGTTCTCCAATAAGGTTTTCTAACAAGGAATTCTATTATCGTCGACCCGTAAATTATCCACCCACATTCTTCACACTTCCTCATTATTTAACTTAGATTATATATGCTCTATAGACTTACCTAGCTTTCGGCATCTCTTAAGTTTTCCTTCTAGGGTTCCATCTCCACTTAGGAATTTCTATCAACTCTACTAAAGATACAAGTTCTATTCTTCATTCCTTTCTCTTATCTAAACTCTAATCACATATCCCCACGTGTGTGTAAATATCACCCCTACACTTGGAAATTCAAATCAAGCAATCGCACTCTCGTCCATTGTCCAAAGCACTTATTAATTGGTGAATTTTTTAATTGAATTTTGCTTACACATCGTTCATGCGACCGTTAATACTTCTTGAGGTACCAACGACCGATTACAAAATGTGTTTGCATATTAAAGCGTACTTCCTAGTTTTGCAACCCCCAAGGCTTTAGCAGTGACTCCCAAACCAGTCGGTCTAAGGCACTAGGTGATCAAGCACCCTCGCTAAATATTTTTCTATTTTTCACAGCCTTAAGTAATCACAAAAATCAGTGTCCATTTTTTTCTTTATTCACTTTTTTTTCTTTTATTTTCATTGTACTAAGGACTTTAGACAAGAGCATTTCAAGGTCTCTTCTACTATTCCAAGTTTCAAGGTGCGTGATTGTGCAAGTTGTAGGGTATACATTTTCAGAATTTAGACTTAAGCTAGGAACTATTTTTCAAACTTATATTCTAATAAGAACATCAATACTCTTCCCTTGTTTCGACTTAGCCCAAGAAGTGAACCCAAAATTTGCCTATTTCTAAATAAACTACAAGGCATATACTTTCTACCGTTAAACTTTAAGGAATGTTATTTTTAGGGTTAATTCACTAAGTTTAAGATCTAGTTGCTCCTAACTAGTTAACCTATCTGTCAAACTCTAGTCAAATAAGGCCAAAATTGAATACAATTATTTTTATAATTTTTCAAAATTTTTCAATTTTTATGGGTTTTCAAATAAGTATGCAAATGCAAAAATATGTACAAATGAATGCGAAGGAAGAAGACGTACCGAGCATACCCCCAAATTTGAACTTGGCAGTGTCCTCACTGTCATGCTATACCAAGAAGGTAAAAATGCCGGCACTTCCCTGTTTATTTATTTATAATTTTCTTTTTATCGTTAAGAAAAACAAAAATATATACAGAAAACCCCCCCAAACTTCATTTAAACAATGTTAGACATAACTGCCAAACTTTGCATAGACCAAACATCAACACCAACCAGTTGAAAAATTTATCAGTAAAGAGTATCGGTTGGTGGAAGAATAAGTTGTAGCGATTCAAAAAGAATTGGGGAAGATAGAAGTGGTGGTATGGAAGGTGTGGAGGTGAATAGACAGGAGGCGGTGATGAATCAAAACGAGAATGTGAATGATCAGCAATCGATGGAATATTGGCATTCTCGTAGCTTATTAAAAGAAATGGGGGTGGTTCAACTTCTAAAGGAGGAGATTGACTAACCACAATATCCCCAAGATGTTTCTGTGGATCCTTTATTGACTTAGCATCATCCATCATATGCATATGATATTCAATTATGAGAGAACTAATCTCCTCAATGTCCGCCATAGTCCAACCGAAAACTTGCCGCCTATCTTGTAAGACCATCAAAAGGGCGTTCTCTTGCTCAAGGGCTAGAGAAGCCGATATGATAACGGGAAAGGTCTCATTCTCACCTATGTAAGCATATTTAAGGTGAGACGACAAGGGCGTGAGTTCGAGTTTCGGAGGCGAAAGAATCATAGGTAAAATTGGGGAATCTACTTCGACCTCAAAGGACTCCAACACAGGTTCGAAATCACTGCAAACAACTGATTTGGATAGTTCATCCAAAAATTCAAAAGACTCATATTCGGGCTGTGAGTCGTCATTATCCGAAAAAATGAAACATTCATAATCAATATCTGTTGTGTTAACTGTGGTAGGCTCGAGGAGGGACGCATTAGTGGCGTCAAAACTGTTCTCATCAAACAAAAATCTTTCAAGCTCCCAGTCCTCCTACGTGATTTTGTGAATAGAGAAAACTTCTCGTGTACTAGTTTTAGGCACGGGGGGCAGACTTCCTAACTTGTAAATATTGAACTCACTAGATGTCTTCCCGAAGGATAGAGTCATGGAGCCATTGCGACAGTTTATTACAGTATTGGAAGTGGCAAAAAATGGTCGACCGAGAATCACCGGAATTTGGTTCCGTGAGTTAGCAACAGGTTGTGTATCCATAACAATAAAATCAACGGGGAATATGAACTCACCAACTTTGATCAACACATCCTCTAGCTCACCCCTTGGATGGGTGATTGATCGATCAGCCATTTGGAGAGTACAACGAGTGGGTTTCAACTCTCCAACCCCTAATTGTTCGTACACGGAGTAGGGAAGCAGGTTAACACTAGACCCAAGATCTAAAAGTGCTCGATTAATATTCTTATCCCCAATTGTGATTGAAATCGTAGGACAGCCGGGGTCCTTTCGTTTTTAGGGTAAGGGTTGAGGTTGGTTAATAGCATTGCTCACTGCACTAGCCACTAGCACTTTCTTGGGTATTTGAGATGACTTTCTCTTCGAGGTGCATAAGCCCTTTAAGATTTTCGCGTATGAAGGGACTTGTTGGATTGCATCCAAGAGAGGTATATTTATGCTAACCTGCTTAAATAACTTCACAATCTTCTCCATTTGTGCAGTTGGTTTATTGGGACTCAAACTGTTTGGAAATGGAGCATTTTGAAAATTTGTTGAGTCAAAAGTCTGTGGAGTAGAATGTGGAGTAGGAACGGGTCCTAGTGTGGGTCCGTTCGGATTAGAAGAAGAAGAGCCTTTTGAAGAATGGAGAATAGGCTCTAGCGGAGGAAATGAGGGTGAAGAAGAAGGAGGAGAAGAAGGAGAAGATGACGATGGAGAAGAAGAAGAAGAAGAAGAACCACCGGCGGGGATGTCATCACTAATACCCACATTATTCTGCAACACTCTTCCGGATCTCAACGTGGTCACCGCATTTACATTGTGATTGTGATATGCGTTTTGTGTGTGACCGGGATTTGGCAATGGTTGAGATGGAAGCTTTCCCTTTTCTCTCTCGCTCAACGCAGCAGTTAATTGTGCAATTTGTGCCTCAATAGATTTGATACTTTGATCGTGTGAAGCATTGTTATGCATCAAAGACTGAACACAATTTTCAAATCTTGCTGCGGATTCTGTAGATTGCTTGAGAAATGCATCTAGACTTTTTTCTAGCGAGATAACCTTATCATCATTTGGTTGAACCAAATTGTTCGTTTGATTTGAATAAGGTTGTTGTTGGAAAGGCTGCTGGTTTTTATCTTGTTGGGGTGCTTGTTGTTGTGGAGGAGGCCTTTGAAAGTTGTTGTTTCCTTGGAGTTGCTGATTTTGATTCCAAGCAAAATTTGGGTGGCTCCTCCAACCCGGATTGTAGGTCGAAGAGTAAAGATCATTTCTGTGTCGTTGCTGAAAGGCAGCATTGACTTGATCTTGTCCTTGAATAGGTGGATTGTAAGGACACTCTTCGGTAAGGTGTGATGGATCCGAACAACAAGCACAAATAGTTCGTGGGGGTAAAGCAGGGGCAGGAGAAGACGATGAGATTTTGGTTTCAATGGCTTCTAGCTTTTTCATAAGTGCGGCCATCTCGGCCTTCATAGCAATCGACATATCTACTTGATGTATGCCTGCCCTAGATTGACCAATAGAAGAAGATGAGGTGGTCTTTGTACTCTCCCACTGAATTGTTTGTTCACTAAGATCCTCGAGAAACTGCCATGTTTCCTCACTAGATTTGGTTAGAAAGTGACCTTGACAAATGGTTTCTAGCAACTGCTTCGTTGCCGGGTTCAATCCCTCGTATAATGTTTGGCAAAGTTGCCAACTTTCGATCCCATGATGAGGGCATTGAATAAGTAGGTCTTTGAATCTTTCAAAACACTTCCAAAATGGTTCGGAAGGAAGCTGGGAGAATTGTATTATTTCATTGCGAATTCTCGCGGTCTTGTGATGAGGATAAAATTTTTTAAGAAAAGCTTTAACAAACTCGTCCCAATTTCTAATTGAATGTGATGCTGTGCTGTATAGCCACTTCTCGGCTAAGTCACATAAGGTGAAAGGAATGACCCTTAGCCTTATAGCGTCATCACTTAATTGGGTCGTTTTTATCATAGCGCACACATTTTGGAATTTATTGATAAAGATATAAGCATCTTCAGATTCCAAACCATGAAATTTTGGCAGCATATTGATGAAATATGGTTTTATTTCAAAATTGTCCCCATCTGCCGGTGGGGGTGAAAGACAGGTAGGTAAAGAAGTGCGGACGGGGTAAAAGAGATCCTGGGGCGCGATTCGTTGGGGCGCTACAATAGGCGGAAGATTCGGGTTATTCGCACCTAACGAAGGTGGAATCATTCCCGTCGGTAAGGTATTGTTGGGGTTGAATCCCGACATACCTTCGAAAGAAGAATTTGAAGGTGGAGGTAAGGAAATGGAGGGAATGTCGACTTCGGTGTCGAAGGGTTCGTCTGTCGGTACCAACGAAACACGGACTAATCGGGCGTTAGTATCCTTAGTCCAAAATGACATACACTAAAAGGAGGAGTGTAGTCAGAAAAAAATAAAAGACAGAATGAGGAGGTAAGAAAACGTCAATGAAGGGAAGTGGTGTAAGTGAGTTGCAAGTTCCTTTAGCGACAAGTTGCAAGTTTTGAAAAGATTTTTCTTACTTTTTTTTATGTGAGAGTTTGCAAAGAGATTTTTGAAAAGGGACTTGTGACACAAATGTATCAACCACACATGCACAATCAGGCCTAGATCTAGGGTCACCTAGGTCTGCTAGACAGCTCCTTCTAGGGCTAGAAATAGGACCTCAAACCGCCTCTTCACCGACAATTGCGGCCAGGTAAGTGCCAGGTAAGTGGGAAGGAACCACGGTAGTGGGCCTAATTAATAACCACTAGCCTAGAAACACTTGCCTAGACACCGCAAGGTCAGGTTAGGATAAACGGTCGATGCCTATACTAGTCTTTTTCCTATTGAGCTCGATGTCCTTAGGGCTGAGTCTAGTATTTTTTAATTAATAGTGGTCAATGCAAATGCTTTAAGTGTTTTCTAGGGTCCTGTGAAGGGTGATGAAATCCCCACCCAATCCGAGTTTGGTCAATTAGCCCCTTAAAGTCTGATTAAATCATGCAAAACATTAAATTCACTTGCAATCAAATTTTTTTAGCGCGGCGCAAAGAAACCTGCAGAAAATCTGTTATTTAGAAGGGAAGAGAAGATTCTTAGCGCAAAGAAACCATGCAGAAATTTTTCACAAAAGATATATGGAGGTTGACAGAGGAGAGAGGGAGAAAAAAAACCAGCAAAATTTGGTGCGCTGATGTGGCAATTTCGCGGCTGAACCGCGGTCTGGGGCGCACTTTTGCCGCGGAAGCGCGGTCGTCTGGTGGTAACAGGGCCCTGAAAAAATTATGCACCTCTGTTGTCGAATTTCCCTTCTGTTCCGATGTGACTTTTTCTGTTTTGCTCTCTGTAAATTTTCAGATCCGCGATTCTTCGCTGTTCCTGCAAGATTCAAACGACAAAACCCTTCAAACAGATAAAAGTTGATAAATTTTTTTATTTTTTCTATTTTCAGATTTTTATAATTTTTAAAATTTTTATCAACCCGAAATTACACAAAAGAAATTTTACGCCATCCCCGGCAACGGCGCCATTTGATTAGTGCAAAAATATATGTTAACCGTAATCAGAAACGGCGTCGCTTTGCAGCTAGCCGGTGAATACGGGTCGATCCACAGAGATGTGTAATTTTCTTACGTGTTTTTACGAGTTGATTCCAAATGTTGTTTGGATTGATTTATTAAATCTAAAAAACTACCAAAAATTATCTAGATCTAAGTCTTACTAGGGTTAGGCTTAGGGGAAGTTGGGAGATTAAAGGTTTCCTCACCGCTTTCAATGCCTTATTTTAGATCCATTAGATGTTATGGTAATTATCAATAAAGTGGATTAGAATCTTTTGGGAAGATATTTCTTCCTCTAGGTTCTTGTCCTTCCTTTATCGATCCTTACCCTAACCTCCATGGAAAACGCGCGCAACCGGTCCTTTATACTACGGTGTCACCGTTACCTCGAGGGATAAGGTACCGTAGGGAGCGGTGTGTGCGTGCATGCATGGAGTTCTAATTCTTAGTTGTGAAGGGGCATGAAAGGGGTGAGAGATCTCATCTCTCAAACCTTTCCCTAAGGCTAACCCTAACAAGCGAGGAGATTACTCGCTCATTAGGGGATTAAAAGACATTCTAATTAAAAGAAAATTAAGGCAAAGAAATAAAAGTAACTTACTAATTTTTATTGATGTCTCTCTCCAAACAATAATGCAGAACAGATCTGAATTTGTGAAATGAAAAGAGGCATAGGGTTTACAATCTTGTGATTACAATTTATAAGTAAACAGGGAAAACTAGGTTTACAGATTCTCGCGCACGTGATTTTACAGATATGCCCACGGAAAATCCCAACCCTCGCACCGACGCACCGACACCAGAAAAATACACCGACACGGGCACTTAATGGCCGCGGAACCACGACAAATGTAGGCCTTGGGCCGCGATTCCGCGTCCCTTCGGTGAGCTCAGCTCACCAAATTTCTTGAGCTGCATTCTGGGTATTTGGGCTTCTTTATTATTCACTACTTTTCTCTGTTTGGCTTCTTATTCTTCCCCAGATCTTTCAGTGAAAACTTGTAGCGATCTTTTAACCGTTTGCCTTGACATTTTGGACCTTGCACTGTTCTTCGTCTAGGATTGACTAGGACCCTTCTACTTGTTGGTCAAAAGTCACTCTTTTGTATCGTTTTTTTGTCTTTTTCACTGTATTCGCTCCAAGAACCTGTATCCTGTAACATGCAGCAGACATGCGTCAAAAGCACCTGTTTAATTATAAAACGAATAAGAATTGGGGAATATAAACTGCAATATTATGATATGAACAGAGCCTATGTGCTCGATATGAGAGGAGCCTTTATGGTCGATGGCATATTATATCTCCCTTACCCCACATTTATTTTATATGCATTGCATCATGTATTTGTAGTACCTGATAGAGTACCTTCATGAATGTTGCACACCTATCGGATACATGATATATGAGATTTACTTGATATTGAGATATATATTTGTGTCGATGCTCGACACTAATTCTCTGATGACTTCATTCGTGATACCTTTTGTTTTCATTTTACCGCATACATACATCATATTTATGATATGTTATTACGTGAGGCACTGGCACGAGTACTTGGCACTACACTTATGTTCAGAAGTTACATTGCCACTTTACCATGCTTCAGACTTATTCATTTGAGGTTTATATTATATTTGATCGTTTTGACTTAGGATTATATCATGCATTCAATTTCTGCTTGTAGATATTTTCTATTCATGAGTTGGCAACTCACCCCCGTTGTGCCACAGTTCTTGCAGGTTTTGCCGTACAGGTTCCATAGCGGCATTTCCGGCACATTGCTTCCTTTGCGGGTGATTTGCTTGGTAGGTGGGTTCTTTGCATCAGAACCACCCTTGTATATGTATTATTCTTTTTTATCTAGAAATTCCATCAACCAAAACTTGTATGTTGTTTCAGACTCAGACACTAGTGATGTATTATTTCGACCTTAGAGTCGTGCTTAGTAGTGTTACAGTTTTCATGCTTATCTGGGTTTCTTTTGAATTTTGATGCTCCCCATTCGGCGTTGTATAGTATATTGCTTGTATGTTTCTTTACTCTTGAAATGGTTTTAGATTTCTGGGCTTTTGGCTTACTTGGATTAGATGGGGTCCTATAGACTTCATATGGTTCAAGGGCCAGTCACGTGCTCTTTCGGGTTGTGACTGCTGCCTCGCTTCTGGTTTTGGTGGGTAACTTTCCGCGCTCATAAAGGTTTAGGTTTTCATTGCACAGGCTATCCACACGACCCGAGGAACGTCGGGTTTCAGTTCCGGCTCAAAGGAAACTCGGGGCTCCCAGATTATCTGTATTGTTCTGTGATGCTTATTACTTATCTGTGATGTTGTATTTATCATATCTGGAGAGATTATTATATATTGCTATATATATACTAGTATATGTTGTGTATGTTTTAGACCCGCGCTAGTCCAGCCCCCGCTCTGTCGTTAGTTAAGTAACCTAACGGGTGATGACGGGGCCTAGTGGTGAATGCGGATGGCATATACGTACATCATATTTTCTTTCTTTTATGGTGTGATTAATTGATGGGACTGCGTTGATTCAGATCAATGCAAGGAAAACAGACCTATTCGATGTTGTTGGAACAAATTTTCAAAAGTTGTTATTATAAGGACGTTTTCTTTTATTTTGCACAGTGGTATTCGGTTATGAATATCCCGCACCTCATTCGACGAGGCAAGGGCCGAGATCCCTTCATCGGGAGTGACCCCTTGGACAGAAATTTGCGTCAGGGTAATAACTTCACTATTGTCGATTACGTTTTGCTTTGCATCGTGGTATTCAGTGGGAATATCTTGCACCTCATTCTACGAGGAAAGAGCCGAGATCACTTCACCGGGAGTGACCTCTTTAGCAAAGGTTTTCGCCACTATATATTTGTAAAAAGCTATCTGGTTCCTTCAACGATATCAAGTTCATTACATTAAAGGTTTTTCTCCAAAAACCATTCGTAGCCCTCCGTCATTTCAGACGGGTAGCACTTAGTATTCATGCTATATTTGTTGGCCTTAGTCAAGGCATAGTGTATGGTAGCTATTTGTTACTTTTCTGTTGCATAGATAGATGCGTTGGTTTGAGACAGTCGTACAGCCTTGTTGGCCCAAGTCAAGGGCGAGTACGGGTGGGTTCAAATTAACCTGGACAATAACGGGTAGAACTTGACATGTGACTTATGATTTGTTGGCCTTAGTCAAGGTCATAAGAGCATGGAGTAAAAATCACATTGGGAGTTACAAACATACATGAAACTTGCCAGGCATGCGCATACCTTCTGGAGTGTGATAACGTGGGTGGATTCCATCAGGTTATCATGCGATGATAGTTGGATCCCGATACCCACTGATGAGCTGGTTTACTCCTCGGGTGATTTTAGATGATCCCGACTAATTCTTCTTTCAGGTCTGGAGGAGAATTTGAGGATACAGTGGGAGACATCCTGATTAGATAAAGTGATTAACCATTCTGATCTAGGTTAGAGTGCACGCAGAGTGTTTCTTTTCTCTCTCTCTTTGGTAGCGACCATGGCCCGACCCTAGACTATAACTCAGTAACCAAGTTAACCGAACCTTCTTAAAACACTGGCTTTTGGATTGTCAGAGTTGCATACTTCATTGCCACTCCTCTTTTCTTCGGAACATCCCGTATCACTACGAAGATCCACACTTATTGGATATGTCCATCGTATAGTTACATACGAACTCGAAGAAATTTGTTTCAGATTCGAGGATGGTTTCCGGTTCTGGAGAAAATGAATAGGATTATTCAGTTGTCTTTTCCTTTTACCTTCTCTCAGGTTGTGAGGGCTCCTAGGATTAGGAGACGGTACACCTATTGTGCTAATTGGATAGTCTTCTTCCAAACCATAGGCAGGTGCCGAAAGGTAGGGAAAGAAGAAAACCAATTAGCCTAAGTGTGGTGTACAGGAGGTAATAAGTAAAGACAGATAAAGGGATTAGAAAGTGGGAAAAGTAAATTGCGACTGCTATCATTCACGACCAAACCACGTATTTCATCGCCACTCCTACTTCACCTTTGTATTTCTCCAGAAAACCCCGTATCACTACGAAGATCCACAGTTATTGGATAATCCGTCGTATAGTTACATACGAACTCGAAAGAACTTGTTCCAGTTTGAGGATAGATTCTGGTTCAGGAGAAATAGAATAAGGATTATTCAGGTTTCTTTAATCTTTACCTTCTCTTAGGTTACGAGGGCTCCTAGGATTAGGAAAGTATACCTATTACGCTTATTGGATAGTCTTCTTCCAAAGCATAGGCTGGTGCCGAACGGTAGGGAAGGAAGAAAACCATTTAACCTAAGGGTGGTGTACAGAAGGTAATGAATAAAGACAAATAAAGGGATTTGAAAAGATGTCAAAGAAATATACGGTTACAGTCATGAATCTGGATAATGGAAGAGGCACTACTAGGAATACCCGGATACCCCTTCGAAACATTTTAATGTTTCAGTTTCATTATGCGTTGTTAATTGAAATCTGATTTCCCATTTAGATCCTTACTCTAGGGTATGTATTTACCAGGCATGATTCTCACATCTGTATGGTTTTACAGATGATGAGTGGGAGTAAGTTATTGGGAATTAGGTGATTATATCCTCATTATATCAGAATTCTTTGTAATTGGTGATATTTGAGGAAATCGCCTGGGATTTTTCCTGACGGCAGATATTTGGTTTTGAATATCCATTGTTATGCAGCAATTTCAAACTGATATATCTATACGTTTATTTTATAAAGTGAGATATAACTTTTTGAAATTATGTCCATGAAATTTACCTGTATCAGTTGATGATTAGGTAAGGAGCATTAAACAGCGGTGTAATTCTTCTTAACCATAGTACAGTTTTCAACCTACGATGCACAGGGTATGAGTTATTGAACTCAGAGGACTTATACAAAGTATTGTATGTTGTCCAGTGTCCATTAGGACAGATGGGTTGGTATTCGTACTATATTCAGTTTACTTATGACTTTTCTAGTTTTAGACAAGTATTTCGTAGAAATACAAGGTCCAACTTTTGAGAAGTTATGGGTATAAGAATAAAGTAGAGAACCATGCGTTGCAAGTATCAGTATTCTACAAGGTGATCGAAAATGCAGATACTTGTGTTTGGTATTCAGTTGATAGTAATAGTTTAGAGAACTAGATTCTCTTTCAGGTTACTCATATCTGGATGCACTCCTAAGTTGAATAATCCTGATCGGCCTCTCTCCATTTAGTTGACATGCACTGGAGACAGCTGCATGATTTGAATCTGATTCCAATTAAATCAGTGCCTATATTTCTATATTGTATATAGAATGGTGCATATCTTAACGATGTTAAGGTATATGGAGTTGTCCGGCTTATGCTTAAAACCAGACTCTGTACATACTCAAGGCACGTTTCTGTAATGGCAGTTTGTGGGTTATCCCGAGCTATGACGAGGGTTAACTTTCTACCATCTGGAAGATCAATAGTGATATTGTTCTTGACTTGCCACAGTTTTAGCAAAATGGATTTTTTTTCAGAAAACAGTAGTGGGAGTATGGTAGAACTGGAACTGATTCCAGAACCGCAAACGATTACTGAAAATTTAATATAACCTAAAGATTCAATCAGGTTTGACATTCCATTAGCTACTCCGCAGATAAGGTGGGTAATCTCAGGCACCTGAGAAGTACTTCGGTATCCTCAAAGACGGTGATAGGGAGGTTCTTGTTTACCCAGACTTGCCATTACTGCTGTTCTAAACTATGAGATCCGGCAGGAGGATGAATATAGTATCGTTCTAAACTAGTTTTAGAAGTGCACGTGTATATGAGTCTGCTAGAGGGTTATTGTAGTCAGTGGGAGCAGCGGAAGCGTAGTGGACAAGTAGCTTATGCCTATTTATTGACTAAAACAAGAATAGCGGAGATAGATCATCTATTTTTGATGTGATAGTCATGGACTTTGACTTCATCAGAATAGGAGATAGATCTGTTAAGAAGGTAGTAGGGTGTGATGTCCTAGTAGTTGGATGACATACACATAGTAGGAAGTGAAATTCCTATAATACGATTGGTTATACTGTGGTTGTCATACAGTGGTTTCTCCATATAGGATTTGGATATTATATCAGGCATTCTGGTAATTAGATCTATGATTTTAGATCTAGATTTAGATAGTTTCCCAATCTGGGTACTTAGACAGTATTCTAAAGGTGTTTTAGAATGGACGACTCCTGGCATGGTGGTGTACCTGTGGGTGATGGAGTCACCCTCTCTAAAGGTGTTTTACAGACTAAAGGGGAGAGGGATGCGCATGATTGGCATATCACTTGCTTCGGCAATTGAGTCAATCATGAGATGTCAAGTACCACACCAGATATTGTTTTTGCACTAGATGCAATAAGTTGATATATTAATCCAAATCCTGGAGAAACGTTAGGAAGCAGTTTATGAACATAACTAGATGCTCTAGGGATTTTGTAATGGCAGCCTCCTTCGGGAGACAGTTATCATTCCAGGCTTCCAAGGTGACCTGAATGTTAGAGTTATAGTTTTCCCTCTTGACGAGGGGCAGTAGTTTGGACAGGTGGTCCAAGTGGATACTAAAGGAGGCATGGCGCAAGATACTGATTAAATTCAATTGACGATACAGCCTAAGAAGTTTGCTGGATTTGGAGTTCATTTGTGAACTGGGTCTTATCAGATATCCAGACATATTCTAAGACAGGTATTGCTCATTTCGGGAGATGGCTTTCTCCGCGAACTTGAGATAAAGAGAGATATAGAAAGAAACATCAGAGCGGATCCACTCACTGAGGCTATTTCTCGAACGCAATAGTTTTACAAACGAGCTTTGTGAAACTAATTAGTAGAGAAGTTGGGTGTTCGGTATCGCACGGGCTGTGAGTATACGACACCGCAATAATTAGCCTTAAGTGCAAGTGGGAGATTGTTGGCTATAGTGCCCTCAAGTCAATTATTGGATCATAAGTACGTGATTGCAATGATTGAGGGAGGACCTATACCGGTAGAACAGTCTTACTCGAGATAATAGTATGCTATCTGGTTTGTCTTTATTATCGTGTACATGCTTCAGGTGACATTACAGATCATTATTACATGTTGATAGAGCCCATAGGATTCTTGCTTGACTACCAGCAGTATGATGGCAATCATATATGTGAGAGTTGGGTGGTCTATAAGCACATCCTTAAAGTGTCCTTAGTCGTGGGAGTTTCGAGACTGGGCATCGATACTCCATGAGTAGACTAGTGTATACGGATCACGACCCCGACGAGGGGCGGTGGCCGGTCTCACAAGCCATTGGTGTCAGTTGGTTCACCTAAGATATATACAGGTGCTCATTGGGTTATGAGTACACCGGACGGACTCGCCGGGAACATGCTGGTTGGTATTATACCTATTGTCAGATAGCAGTTCCCAGGTGACATGTGTACAGGTTAGTCTATCGACCTGAGATCGTCATTTTTCTCGTGTGAGTTTCCACTGTGCTTTGATTACTACCCTACCATGGCTCAAAGGAGTCGTGCAAATAGCTTTTAGTTGGGTATAGTCCCGAGCCACATGGAGGCAATGAGCGGATCGTCAGGGGATTCATCTCTCCCGGTATTGGGGGTTGAGATGTCACAGTGTGCACGGGTGGCCATCACAAGAAATCCTTGGCCAAGGTAGTCGAGAATTACCGATATAGGATCGGTAGTTTCTCAGGTGGTGATAGGTTTCATGCCGACACTAAATATGGCGTTATTAGGGGTCTGACTTTATCCACCCCCAGACCCGATATGCAATACTCATAGACGAATGGACCGCACTGTACGGATATTGTTACTGTCAGGCTCAGTAGGGTTTTAGGATGAGTTCGCTCATCGGCCTCCCTTTCGCTCAATACCTGGGCAGCCGTTACGTACAGCTGGTGCTACTGACGTGCTTGTGGTTAAACCCACTGCCAGTATATTGATGATGTAGGGTTACTAGGCACTCTAACAAGGGTTAAGAAAGCATCAACCATTCCCGATTAAAATTTTAGCCGTGCCTATCAACCCTAAACAAGATCTTTGCTAGAAAATTAGGGTTTCACATACAAGTAAATAGCATCTACAACTAAGTGAATACGAAATACAACCTTTGTAGATCGCTCCTTCACTTCTTTAGATCCTTGTTGAAGTCCCTTCGCTGCGATCGTGGTTGTCCCGGACTCTTGCATGGCTTCATGAGGCTAAAGGAGCGTCCTTGCTTGAAGTCTTCGAGGCCGAAGATGATCCACGTCGAGGGGATGCCAACTCAAGCTTCTACTTCACTAACTTGAGAATTAGTGAAGCAAACACCCTAAACTAAAGTGCTAGTCTAGTAGAGGATGGAGAAATAGGAAGTGGGTTCACTTTAGAATTTATTTTCTCACAATGTTTCTCACTTTGGATCAAACCCTAGAGAGCTCTTTTTCTCAAGGAAGAAGATGAAGAAAAAATAGAGAAAGATAATGATCAAGTGAGAAAGCTAACCATGGTGAGTGAGTATCATATACTAACTCATGTAGAGACATAACCATGGCTAATCCTTATGGTTGGGTTAACAAATATCCATAATAAAAACAAACTTAGTGAAATTAGTCAATGCATCCACAAGCTTCCACAAGCTTCATGCATTTTTCTAATCCTCCACTAATTTTGTAATTACTTTAAATATTAAAACCCAACATAATAAATAGCATGGTGTAAGTCCGATACACCCATGAATGATGTATCAACAACCATGATACAAAAAGAAAACACATTTTAATATATATCATATATACATTAAAGTTGTGCTCATGTGAGAAAAAACCTTAAGTGAACAAATGTTAGTTAATGTAAATTAGTATATCCAATATACAATTATACAATAAATTATTAAATCAACACTTGACTTAATAATACGGTCATAACTCATATAACCGACCAACATCCAATGTATCGACTTATCGAATCAACACTTGATTCGATAACCTGGCTATATCACATATAACCGACCGATACAAAAAGTCGTGAGAATAAAATACGGTATCACATACACGCATTATTCTCGGTCCCGCACATATCACATATGCGCTCCTATTTCTTTTTGCCTGAGCCAGTAAAACCTCTATGTAGGACTCTAAAGACTCATCAATACGCCGGCAGTAGGTGATGATCACATCAAGCACCCACAAGCCGTCAGCGGTACTAGCTGGACGTAACGGCTACCCGGGTATTGAGCGATCAGAAGATCAGCAAGCAAGCCCGCTCCAACTCCTATAAAAGCCTGCCGGTAACACTTCCCATACAGTCCGGTCTCCTCGTCTGATATGTCGCATATCAAGTTTAAGGGTGGTAAACGTCAGACCCCAATAACCGATAAGTCGTGCCGATGTGAGGCTCATAACGGGTCGAGAAACTACTGGTAACACTTACCAGTAAATCTCTAAATCAGCCTTGGCCAGGGACTTCCCTGTTACGACCAATCGAGCACAGCGCAACATCAACCCCTAATATCAGGAGAGACGAAACCCCTCCTATCGCTCATTGCCTCCATGTGACTCGGGACTGTACCCAAAAACCACCATTTTGCACGCCCTCTTGGACGTGGTAAGGTGGAAATCAAAGCACAGTGGGAATCACACAAGTCTCTATGACTATCTCGGGTCTACAGACTAACCTGCACAAGTGTCACCTGAGAACTGCCATCTGACGTGAGGTATAATACCATCTGGGAGTTCTCGGCGAGTCCGTCCAGCGTACCCAATCTCTACTGAGCACCCGTATACCATCTCTGATGTCCAACACCAATGGATATGGGATCATCCATCGCCCATCTCATGGGTCGAGAAGCGTATACGCTAGTCTTGTAACATTTTAAAAATAATTAAATAATTAATTAAATAAATAAAATCGTTTAAGTGAATTTTATAATTTTCGGTAAAGTAAAACGTAGTTTTCATAAAACTAAACCGTAATTATTTTTCACTATAAATTTATAAATACCTATTTTAATTATGTTATTACTAGTAAATGGTGTTTATTTAGCCACTTATAAATTTTTAGTTTAATTAAATATTTTTCTTAAATTAATTATTTTAAATATTAACATAAGCTTTATTTATACACTAAATTAGTGTAAATTACAAATTTGAATGGGTTTAATTAGCAAAAGTGAACCATTACATATTAGAATCAAGTGTGTTTCATGCAAATTTTATTTTCAAAATTTTACAATGGTTCTAGACCATTCTAGGTCAAATGGAGTGAAGAAAATAAAGAATTTTTAAATAAATTCATGAAAAGACTTAATTGTGTGATATTTTTGTGAAACCTTCTACACTTTTCTTCACCTTTTCTCACTCTCCTCTCTTTTCCTCACCTCATGGCCGGCCTCACCACCATGGGCAGCCCCAAAATTTTCCCCCCATCATTTTTGTATTAAAAATCATCAAAATTCATCAAAAATTCAATAAAAAAAACCCACAAAATCCTAATTAATTCCTACCCTCTATTCTTTGCTCATCTTTACATGGATTTTGGAGATGGAAAGCATTCATTTTGGAGGCTTATTTTCATGTTTGGATTTCATGTTGTGGAGGTATAAATCTTCTTCTTTTGATTTATTGTTATTAGATATTTCATTTAAGCATAATTAGATTTAATAAATAATTTCTATCTACAAGTTTTAAAATTCAAGTTAGGGTTTATAAAATTAAGGGATGATTTTAATTAATTAAGTAGGGTTATAATAACTAGTTTAACATTTTTAGAAGTGGAAAATCTTGTATGGATGATATATTGTAAATTGTTTATCCAAAATTGTTTAAACTAATCCATTTTGCAAACTAGATTTCTATATATTGTATATATTGGTGAGATAAAATTCCAATTAATATTTGTAACACTATATTGTGGTTTTAATGAGGATATTAATTTGTTAGTGGAATGAAAAACTTAAATTGGTTACTAGTTTTTATTGATAATTGAAAAATACTAATAAAAATGCTATTTTTGCTAACTAGATTTTGAAAATTCTTAAATAAATGAGGTTTAAAATCTAAATTATGATTTCATTATATTATTATCATCATGAATTGTAGTTTAATGCATTAATTCATGCAAAATCCAGTTTAGATGTGATATTGTGAAATTTTCCTTAAAAGTATCGAAATCGGGAAAGTTTGCAAACTAGAATTTTCAAACTAATATAAATTAGGGTGTTAAAAATATAGTGATGGTTTATATAGTCTAGTTATGCTAATTAATGAATACTATGACCATTAGTTTCTTTTAAACATCAAGTTTTGAAGTAAAACGGTAAATTGGTGTTTTCAGGTTTTACGGAATCGGACGATTTGATCGATTTTTAGGGTTTCGATGAATTAAATCATGTTTTATATTATAAGTAATGAGTTTTATAACTATGAGTTGTTTGTTGATTCTTATCTCGATCAATCGGCGTTTGTATGCCGATATCGAGCGATATTTGGTTCTTTTGCATGAGCGGGACATAGGTTTTAACCTATGCGCGTTTCGTGCGTCGTTTCGATGTTGTCCGTGATTCAGTTTACGATATTATATATGTTTGCGTATAGGTACCCCTCACGTGGACTGCGAGCGATGAAGAAGAGGATGGTGACACCGTCTTCGGCAGACAAGGACCAGGTGAGTAGATGTATATCTACGGGGGAAGTCGGGTGGATGGCGTTTAGCACCCCTGCAAACGTAGAATAAGGATAGTACTTTTTGTCATTAGGAAGCCAGACGTGACCTTAGAAACTGGGCTTGATGCCGTGATTCTTGGCTATACAGTCGTGTTATGATGTTAGCGGATCATTAGAAAATGAGATAATGGATTTGTATACATGAACAATAATAAAGGGTGGTGATGATATTGAAGTACATGGGACTTTAAAATAGAACCCGGACCGTAACCTATGCCTGAAAGTCTGATATGATATATGTGTGACTTGATTACGATATCATATAGGTGTTACTTGATTACGATATGATATATACATATATGTGACTTAATCACGATTTGACATATGTGACTTGATCAAGATATGATATATGTGACATGACATTTTTGAGGATAAATTAACGATGTATATTTATGCTGGCAATGATATATGATTGATGTATGCGATTACAGTATAGCACCTTGAGCATGACATGTGTTGATAATGATATTATACGAATGATGAGACACGTAGGTGATACTTGACCCGTACCCCGATATTGGGATGCCGTACGATAGACTTTACCGTACGAAGCATAGATATGATGATTGATCCGCACTCTTGATTCAAGGAAGCCGTACTATGTACTTGACGCTATTGAGGCTGGATCGCCGACTATTAGAGATATGGATTCAGACTTTTGGTATACTCCTATTTCTTATCGACTAGTTTCTTAGGTTTAGTTCCTTAGGAGGTTAGATGGACACTAGTTTAGGCTCGAGTCATATAGTTTTAGTTATACTTGTATATCACAGATGAGTGATTATTACACATCCGTCTTTACATTCATACCTTAATCATAATAGTGTATGTTCATTCATATGTTTCTATAATCAGAATAAAACTTTGCCTGCTAGGACACCAGCACCATTACCGATGATGCGCATATTCCACGCACACTTATTTGCCAGCTCACACACATCATCATCGGTAATTGCTATGTCACGTACACTTTAGATCATATTATCTTTTATTGATAGAATCAGCTAACAGCTAGATCGATATAACATTTTGATTACTCTCTGGTGTTAGTATAGATATGGTATTTATTACTCAGACATTTCATGCATTCGCATTTTCATGTTATCATGCAGTATTATGGGGCATATGCCGACACTTATCATATACTTACTCATGATTTTGGGATTTTGGATTTCTATGAGATTCTGGATTTTTGGGGAAAACCGCAAGAATATATAAAAACTTCTCTCTCTCTCCTCCTCTCTTTTTAAAACTAAGATGCGGTTTTCTCGTGATGTATGTATCGTCCACCATGAGATTTCATGTTTTCTGTTGGATTTCGAGACCCGATTCGAGGAGTGGATGAACCGTCTCGGGTACATGGTGGGCCCGGTATGGTACCCCGGGGCAAGAAGATCGAGTTATAGACGATGAGCCTGGCAGGGGAGGACTACCTACCGGTGATGTATGGCGCGACGGATATCCGGAGGATACCGACCGTTGTCGTGAGATTTGATGATATGGGCCGATCCGGACTGACGAAGCCCGAGATATTGAGACTATGAGACATTGAGATTATGAGGTATTGAGACTTGAGATTTACATGTTTTGTGTCGATACTTGACACGAATTTCCATGGATTTCATCGTTGATATTTCAGATTTCTGTACACATTTTACCATGATAAAAGTTAAAGATTTCTTATACAGATATATCTAGATTTTAGGATTGGTTATTGTTAGTTATATGTATGCCCTAGAGGCCATTACTGTACATTGGATGTATATTGTAGTGGATGCTGGGACATATATAGGTAGGACTTTCTTGCTCGACATGATAGTATGCTATCTGGTTGCTCCTTATCTTAACATGTATACTCTCTGTCTCTCTGATTACATGTTGATAAAGCCCTTAGGATGTGTACTCGACTTCTAGGACTATGATGAAGATCATACTAGTGGGGCCTGGGTAGTCAATGAGTACATCCTTCATTGTTCTTAGTCGTGGGAATATCGAGACGGGGCATCGATATTCCAGAGTAGACTAACGTATATCTTCTCGACCCATGTGATGGGCGATGGATGATCCTATATCCATTGGTGTTTAACATCAGAGATGGTATACGGGTGCTCAGTGGAGACTGGGTAGACTGAATGGACTCGCCGAGAACTCCCAGATGGTATTATACCTCACGTCAGATGGCAGTTCTCTGGTGACACTGGTGCAGCTTAGTCTGTAGACCCGAGATCGTCATAGAGTCTTGTGTGTCTCCTACTGTGCTTTGATTTCCACCCTACCACGGCTCTACTGAGTCATGCAAACAAGTGGTTTTTGGGTACAGTCCCGATTCACATGGAGGCAATGAGCGATAGGAGGGGATTCGTCTCTCCCGGTATTGGGGGTTGATGTTGCGCTATGCTCGACTGGGCATAACAGGAAATCCCTGGCCAGGGTTGCAGTGACCTACTGATAAGTGTTATCAGTAGTTTCACACATGTCATGGACTTCACGTCGGCATGACTTATCGAGCTACTGGGGTCTGACGTTTACCACCCCCAGGCGAGATATGCGACATATTAGACGAACAGACCGGACTATACGGTAAGTGTTACTGGTTGGATTCACAGGAGTGTGAGCGGACTTGCTCGTCGATCTTCTGATCGCTCAATACCCGGGTGGCCGTTACGTTTAGCAGACCGCTTGCGGCTTGTGGGTGTTTGATATGATCATCATCTGCTGCCGGCGTATTGACGAGTCTTTAGAGTCCTACACAGAGGTTTCCTGGCTCAAGCGAAATGAAATAGGAGCACATATGGGATATGTGCGGGACCAAGAATAATGCGTGTATGTGATACCGTATTTCATTCTCGCGATGTATGTGTCGAATGGTTGTATGCGATATAACCTAGTTATCGAATCAAGGATTGATTCGATAAGCCGATACATTGGATACTAGCCGGTTATATACGACATGACCGGATCATTGAATCAAGTGTTGATTTTATGATTTAATGCATAATTATATATTTGATATGTTACTTTGCATTAACTAGTATTGGTTCACTTTAAATGGTTTTTCTTACTTGTTTGTGCACATTGTATATGTGATATACTTTTGTACACTAGATTGTATCATATTTGATGATGCATAATTGCTAGGGTTTGTGTAAAGAATTAACTATTGGTTAAATAAATGGTTAGAGTTTTTATTTGAATATTCATTCATTTATCTATTTATTTTTGTATTAAATGAATGAGAAATGAAAACAAAAGGTTGCTTTTCTTCATGAAGCTTGTTGAAGCTTCATGAAGCTTTGACCAATGTAACCATTTTGTCTTCATCTCCTTAACCCTAACCATTCCTTTAACCTTGGTCAATTCTCTACACATAACTATAGTTAATATTATGATAAGGATTGATTTTTCTTTTCTATTCTAATAACTTATCATAATATTTTCTTCTTCTTCTTCTTCATCTTCTTCAATGAAGAAAGCTTGACTTCATCAATGGTGATTGATGAAAAAGGGTAAGAAATCCAATTCTAAAGTGAACCCACCTCCTATTTCTTCATCCTCTACCTCTTGCCAAGTAGTATAGGGTGTTTTCTTTACAAGTTTCATGACTTGGTAAAGTCGGAGCTTGATCTTGTGATGCCTCGACGTAGATCATCTTCGGCATCGTCGTCGATGACCTAGCCCGCTTTTTCTCCGATGAAGCCGACGCTAGAGCCCAAGATCCGATTTGTACAGCGAGGAGACTTCATCGCGGAGCCATGGAGGTGGAGAACTGGATCTACAAAGGTTGTAGCCCCTTTCCTCTTAAATAAATTCTTTTATTTGCATTGCATCGCCTTCTTATCTAGTTAACGATCCGTATTAGGGTTTGTAGGCACCCGTAAAATTTGAATCAGCCCTGTTTGATGCCTTGTGAGACTTCATTAGTGTGCCTAGGAACCCTACAGTGGTATCAGAGCCTAGCTAGAGCCTTAGGCAATGCGTAGACGGAATTAGAAGTCCGATCGAATCAAAACCCAAACCCAAAAATGCTCTCTGTACATTTTTGAAATTCGTGGTTTTTTGAGAATTAAAAATATGCAGAAAACTCAGTAGAAGATTCTAAGAATTACTGTATAAAACGGGGCCCCTGAATCCATCAAAGCGCGGCGGAACCGCGGCATTAGCATGCTAATGCGGCGGTTCCGCGGCCCCTTTGACTCCTCTTGCAATAAATTTAGCACAGTAATTCCTAGTTTGGAGTGCTGGTTTTCCTGGGAATTTTTAATATTTTTTCAAGAGTTGAATTTTCTGGGTTGTATTGGGGACTCTGTGTATCGATTGGATTGTCTAATTTTGTCAGTGTGTTTTTCCGGGTATTTTTAGAATATGTTAAAAAGTTCGACCGGATATAAATACCCACTTTTTCCCCTGCCGGGAAATTTCCAATTGTTGGATTTTTTCGTAGTTTAACGACGTTCCAAGTAGTGCAAGTAACGCGATGGTCCCTCTAGAAGACAACAAACCTTAACTCGATTATGTGACCGTCTTGAACTGCCCTTTGAACCTTCGGGTTTGGGGCAGTACGGCGTGCCACATGTGAGGCGTTGGCTTGACCCTTCTACGGCTGGACCATTGGTACTGAGGCACGAACTGAATGCTGTTAGACTTATTTCATGTGTTGAGCTGTATCGGGAAAACTTGGGTGTTCGATTGTTCGATCGAAAAGTTTAGCGTTTTCTATTTATCCGGAATGTGATACAATAATTGGAATTCACAAGTAGTTATGAGATAACGGAATGAATATTATAAACATAGCAGTTTAGTCTCACTTGATCGGTTGCCACGGAATTTTGATGCGATCAAAAGTCCGTTGCAATCACGTAGTGTACGCGGATACTCGCCGGGTAAACTTAATAGACAGCCTCACCCCATAGCCCCGACTAAGTGACTGTAGGAGAACCCCATCGCCGAAAGCATCCGTTCGGGTGCTCGCGGTAGCGGTGTTCCGCCTTGGTGCACTTGGTCGACGGCGACGGGGGTGCAGCCGCCTACTAAAGTTTGCGACGGGCATTCGATCAGAATGTCGGGAATCTTGTTGAATTACCCGACTTTATATTGAAAAGTGTTTTCGATTTTGAGACTAAAATGCGGGGTTTATAATTGTTAGGCATGCGATGTCTAAGTATTTCATTTGATTAGGCATGCGATGTCTAAAGCGGTTGCGGATTCCAATTGTTGTAGTTTTACACTTTCTTTTCTGTGACCGTAAGTGTAATATGGGATATCGCCGGTTTCGTTGCTATATGTCAACGACAATTGGGATGCGCATATTTACTTACGTTGATGACATGTGATGTTATGTGTTGCTGGATATGTTATATTGGATCGTCGTGTTCGAATAGCCGGGGGTTTTTTATGTGAGATGAGTGTCTTTTCATTTTCATTCATGTAAAAACTTGTATGTAATATTCTTTTATTGGGGCACTTCCAGGTTGCGGAAGTTGTCACCGTTGATGTATATTATTTACTTTTCCGTATTAGGATAGACCCAAGGAGGGGAGCATAAGTAACCGGGTTCTGGGGTCCAGTGGGAGACCAACTCGAGGAGTCGAGTCCGGGTCTCCTAACCCTAGAATTGGTAGGGTTCCTTGCCGCTCTCGCAGGGGTCTAGGGGTGTGGGACTGGCTATTCATCACGACCGTGGAATCCGTATTTTATACTGGCTCGTATTGAAAACACGGACGTCCTAGTATATCCAATATTTCATATGTTTCTTCTGCTGTGATTTATCTGTGATGTGATCATGTGATGTTCTGTGACAGATATTATATATAGTATATATGATATATTATATAGACGTTGCTTATGTTTTACACCTGCGCTAGCCCTGCCTCACTCTGGCGTTAGTTACCTAACCTAACGGTGCAGACGGGACATCGAGGCGAATGCGGATGGCATAAGCGTACGTTATATTTATCTGTGATGGTTAGGTGGACTTAAATGATGGGATATTCATTAATGAGATTAATGAAAGAAAATAAACCTAATTGATGTTGTGGAATCGAATTTCAAAATAAAAACAGGTAGCTACAGTTCTTGCTTTGCATCGCGGTGTTCATTATAGAACATCCTGCACCTTATTCGATGAGGAAAGGACCGAGATCCCTTCACTGGGAGTGACTCCTTTAGCAATAACTGGCAGATGCTACAACCCTCGGTTTGTCTTTGATCGCTTCTATAGTTTCCGCTTTGCACAGTGATATATATGATATATCCCGCACCTCATTCGACGAGGAAAGGGCCGACGATCCCTTCACCGGGAGTGACCCCTTTAGCAAAACTAGAAAAGCCTAAAAAACATTCCATTTAAAAACCATTTGATTCCGCAACGAGATCAAGTTCAAAGCGTTAAAGGTTTTCACAAAAAAACCATTCGCAACCCTCCGTCATTTTAGGAAGTAGAGTACTTAGTATTCGTGCTGTGTTTGTTGACCATAGTCAAGGCACAGTGTACGGTAGCTAAGTGATGTCTTCCTACACCGCATATGATGCGATTAGTTAGGACAGTCGCGTGACTTTGTTGACCTTAGTTAAGGGTCATGTGGGTGGGTCTAATTAATCACGAAATGACGGGTAGAACTTGACCAGTACTTATGATTTGTTGACCATAGTTAAGGTCATAGGTGCTAGGGGTAAAAACCTTTATCGGGAGTTTCAAGCGTTGAAATTTGCAATGAGATTGCATACCTTCTAGATGATAGTTGGATCCCGATACCCACTGTGAGTAATTGTTACTCCTGGGAGAGTTTTGCACTTTACAATTAGCCGATCAAGTAGGTGTCTAGAAAGGTGTCAACGGGGTTACGCCTCTGGGAAAACGAGGTTTACTGTAATTAGGTCCGTGCGAAAGCACGGGGAACCTCCCTCAAAGTACCGACACTGGCCTGGCTGAAAGATTGGCGAACTTGTAGAGTGTAATTAATCCCGGCTAGTCTTTCCTTTTAAGGTTTGAAGGAAGATTTGATAAAAACAGTGGGAGCCATCCTGATTAGATAAAATATATAACCAATCTGATCTTGCAAGAGCGCACGCAGAGTGTTTTCTTCTCTCTCTCCTGGTAGCGACCATATCACGCCTTAATCAAGATAATAAAATGGATGTATTGACCGAACCCGCTTGTTATACTGAGCTGGGGAACGTTGGTCCCGCTACAACTTATAATTGTTATAAGACAGAGCAGGAAATTGGGGAATACCAGAATTCCTATGCCGCCCAAACGAAGAAAGTGCATATGATGCATCTCCTTCGGGTGTGTTCATTACAAAGAACTGTTTCTCAGTATCCTCTGCATCCTGGGTATATGATACCGGATCAGGATCCCAGATATGTAATCTGTTACATAGGGCTACAAAAAGGTAGAAAAACTGAGAACGGGTGATAAGTTTCATGAGGCAGAAAACGGGGCAAGTGTTGCAGCCAAGTCTGTTGGTCACTGTCACCCTGTATTACCAATACATTGATTCTGAACAAATGCTATTAGATACCGAATCTGATATACAAAATCATATCAGTCTCTTTATTAGTAAAGAAATGATATAATTTTGTATTGTTGGATAATGTTTTGAACATTTCCTATATCAAAAGTTGATCGGTTCAGGCACGTTATCTAAAAGCATTGACGTTCTAAATCAAACTACAGTTCCTTGTATACGGAACACACACAAGAGGAAGAGTTCAGAAATGAACAAATTCTTCTTGAGGTATTGTAGACTAGGTCATATCAATGCGACCCGACTAGCTGAAGTTACATTTAGATGCATATTTAAATCAGTTTGAATTTACATCTTGTGAAACTTGCCAGTCATGTCACAAAGATATAATGACACCAGCTCTGTTTACTGGAAGCAGAGAAAGAGTTAGTAAACTCTTGGGACTGATACATGATGATGTATGTAAGGTCCCCTGTCTACATATACTAAGACCGGTTCTTTGTACTTCATTACATTCTCTGATAATCTCTCAAGATTCAGTCATATGTTCCTGTTGAAACATGAGTCCGAACCTTTTGAGATATTCACAGAATATAAGTTAGAAGTAGAGAACCAAAATACGGGTATAAGTATTATGTCCTTTGATGAGATCAAGGAGGAGAATACTTGTGCATGGAATTCCTGGATTATTCTAAAGGAGAATGAGATTCTCTCTCAGCATTACTCCTCCGAATAACCATAGCATATTGGTGTATCAGGGAGGAGCAATCACACCCTATATGATAAGGTGTGCTCTATGATGAGTACTACTGAGTTACCTGTTTCCTTTTTGGGAGTTATGCGCTTGAGAAGCTGCATACCTATTGAATAGGGTTCCAATCAAATCAGTTGCCTACCGCTTCATATATGATATGGAAAGGGAAGAGCCCATGTCTTAAGCTAGTTAAGATTTGAGGTTGACTGGCCTATGTCTAAAAGCAAAATCCGGACAAGCTCGAGGCAAGGTCTGTAATGTAGAACTGGAAAGGTTCCAGCTATACAAACTACAGCAGATAATTTGGTAGAACCAAAGGATTCAGTAGATTCAAACGAACCTCAGCCTCTCCGCCGATCTAGTAGGGTTCCTCACCCACCTGAGAGATACTTCGGTTTCTTGATGACAGTGGGAGAGAGGATTGCATCATGAGATGATGACCCAACTAGTTTCGAGCTGGCCATCGGGGGTAGAACTCTGTAAGAATGGCTGGATGCTTAGTGATCTGAGATGGAATCCTTATACACCAACAAAGTATGGACTTTGGTTGCTATATCTGAAGGGTTAAATCCCCATCAGGAGCAAGTATATCTTGAGAAGATTACTTGGTGTAGATGGAAAAGTTGAGACTTTCAAAGCTAGACTTGTTAAAGGTTTTCGTCATCAACCAGGCGTGGATAATGATGAAACCTTTTCCAGTACCTATGCTTAAGTCCATCCAGATCCTACTTGTCACGGCTACATACCATGACTACGATATCTGGTGGTTGGGTGTCATGACTGCTTTTCTAAATGATGTTTTAGAAGAGTGCGTCTATAAGTACACAGCCAGAGGGCCTCGTAGACAGTGGGAGCAGCGGAAACGTGTGCAAGATGCTTTATAGGATAAAGCAGTCATGGCGGAGTTGGAACATCTGTTTTGATGGATTAGTCAAAGAAGTTGACATCATCAAAATGGTAGATGAACCTTGTATTAACAAAAAGGTAGTAGGGAGTATGGTGACGATCCTCGTAGAGTACGTGGATGACATACTCTTGTTAGGGAAGGAGTTTCCTATGCTACGCTCGATCAATCTCCGCTTATCACAATGATTTTCCATATAGGATCAAAGTGATACCTACTAAATCCTAAGCTTTGGATCTATGAGATAGATCTAATTGGATGTTAGGATACTCACTAGTTGTAGTGAGATGGTATCAATCGATCCTGGGGAGAATCACTGGAAGGGTTCCAGAGTGATAAAGACGACTGAATGTCAGTCACTCGCATTGTCTTTACCCTCAGTAAAGGGACGGTATGTTGGAAGATTTTCAAGCTAGATACTGTGACAAACTAGACGATAAAGGCTGGTAACATCGCTATTAAAGATACTACCAAAGAGGCAGTTTGGGTGTATATTGGTTCATAGGATGAACTAGGTTCCTACCATTGTGTGACAATGGAACTGTGGCTTTGGCCCTGGAACCCTGGTCCCATCAGTGACCCAGACATATTCTGAGGCAGCATCACCTGATCATGGAGATAGTTGATCTCCAGGTTGATTGAGGTTAGGAAAGTAGACTCAGAGGAAAACACGGCGGATCCACTCACGAAGGCCTTTTCCCAAAGAGAGACTTTTAGGGGATGGTTGAGTATTATATACTACAACTACTGCTACAGATGGCCCTAGTGCAAGTGGGAGATTGTTAGTTATATGTATGCCCTAGAGGCCATTACTGTACATTGGATGTATATTGTAGTGGATGCTGGGACATATATAGGTAGGACTTTCTTGCTCGACATGATAGTATGCTATCTGGTTGCTCCTTATCTTAACATGTATACTCTCTGTCTCTCTGATTATATGTTGATAAAGCCCTTAGGATGTGTACTCGACTTCTAAGACTATGATGAAGATCATACTAGTGGGGCCTAGGTAGTCAATGAGTACATCCTTCATTGTTCCTAGTCGTGGGAATATCGAGACGGGGCATCGATATTCCAGAGTAGACTAGCGTATATCTTCTTGACCCATGTGATGGGCGATGGATGATCCCATATCCATTGGTGTTTGACATCAGAGATGGTATACGGGTGCTCAGTGGAGACTGGGTACACTGAACGGACTCGCCGAGAACTCCCAGATGGTATTATACCTCACGTCAGATGGCAGTTCTCTGGTGACACTGGTGCAGCTTAGTCTGTAGACCCAAGATCGTCATAGAGTCTTGTGTGTCTCCCTCTGTGCTTTGATTTCCACCATACCACGGCTCTACTGAGTCGTGCAAACCGGTGGTTTTTGGGTACAGTCCCGATTCACATGGAGGCAATGAGCGATAGGAGGGGATTCGTCTCTCCTGGTATTGGGGGTTGATGTTGCGCTATGCTCGACTGGCCATAACAGGAAATCCCTGGCCAGGGTTGCAGTGACCTACTGATAAGTGTTATCAGTAGTTTCACACATGTCATGGACTTCACGTCGGCATGACTTATCGAGCTACTGGGGTCTGACGTTTACCACTCCCAGGCGAGATATGCGACATATTAGACGAACAGACCGGACTGTACGGTAAGTGTTACTGGTTGGATTCACAGGAGTGTGAGTGGACTTGCTCATCGATCTTCTGATCGCTCAATACCCGGGTGGCCGTTACGTTTAGCAGACCGCTTGCGGCTTGTGGGTGTTTGATATGATCATCATCTGCTGCCGGCGTATTGACGAGTCTTTAGAGTCCTACACAGAGGTTTCCTGGCTCAAGCGAAATGAAATAGGAGCACATATGGGATATGTGCGGGACCGAGAATAATGCGTGTATGTGATACCGTATTTCATTCTCGCGATGTATGTGTCGAATGGTTGTATGCGATATAACCTAGTAATCGAATCAAGGATTGATTCGATAAGCCGATACATTGGATACTAGCCGGTTATATGCGACATGACCGGATCATTGAATCAAGTGTTGATTTAATGATTTAATGCATAATTATATATTTGATATATTACTTTGCATTAACTAGTATTGGTTCACTTTAAATGGTTTTTCTCACTTGTTTGTGCACATTGTATATGTGATATACTTTTGTACACTAGATTGTATCATATTTGATGATGCATAATTGCTAGGGTTTGTGTAAAGAATTAACTATTGGTTAAATAAATGGTTAGAGTTTTTATTTGAATATTCATTCATTTATCTATTTATTTTTGGATTAAATAAATGATAAATGAAAACAAAAGGTTGCTTTTCTTTATGAAGCTTGTTGAAGCTTCATGAAGCTTTGACCAATGTAACCATTTTGTCTTCATCTCCTTAACCCTAACCATTCCTTTAACCTTGGTCAATTCTCTACACATAACTATAGTTAATATTATGATAAGGATTGATTTTTCTTTTCTATTCTAATAACTTATCATAATATTTTCTTCTTCTTCTTCTTCATCTTCTTCAATGAAGAAAGCTTGACTTCATCAATGGTGATTGATGAAAAAGGATGAAAAATCCAATTCTAAAGTGAACCCACCTCCTATTTCTTCATCCTCTATCTCTTGCCAAGTAGTATAGGGTATTTTCTTCACAAGTTTCATGACTTGGTGAAGTCGGAGCTTGATCTTGTGATACCTCGACGTAGATCATCTTCGGCATCATCGTCGATGACCTAGCCCACTTTTTCTCCGATGAAGCCGACGCTAGAGCCCAAGATCCGATTTGTACAGCGAGGAGACTTCATCACGGAGCCATGGAGGTGGAGAACCGGATCTACAAAGGTTGTAGCCCCTTTCCTCTTAAATAAATTCTTTTATTTGCATTGCATCGCCTTCTTATCTAGTTAACGATCCGTTTTAGGGTTTGTAGGCACCCGTAAAATTTGAATTAGCCATGTTTGATGCCTTGTGAGACTTCATTAGTGTGCCTAAGAACCCTACAGTTATTTCACATTCATGGTGCATGCATACTCATTCACATGGCATAGTACTATATGAGGCACTGACACGAGCACGGAGCTTTTGCACTTACACGTAGCTTATTATCCTGTTTTACTTGATGATTAGTAGTATATTAGTATATTATTATGACCTAGGATAGCGTCGTGCATTCAATTTCTTTTCGCAGATATCTTCTACTCACAAGTTGGCAACTCACCCCCGTTGTGCCAAATTTTATTACAGGTTCGATATACAGGTTTTCCTGGCAGCTTGCTGGCACATCTTTTCACTCAGGGTGATTTGCATGGTAGGTTGGTTCACTTATATCTGGACCGCCATTGTACTTTTATTATTTCATTTGTATCTAGAAAGCTCCATCAACCAAACTTGTATTACTTGATAGTTTACTGGATCTGTTGTTTATTTCGACCTTAGAGCCGCGCTTGTATTATTATGATATTTGGTGGTTTTGTTTTCTTTTGAGTTTTGAGCTTCGCCTTTTGGCGTTGTATACTATTGTGCATTGGTGTGGTTGTTTCCGCTTTTTGGCGTAGAGCTAGCTCCCGTTTGGGGATGCTTTTTATTGTTGATATATATTATACTTGTTTGTACCCGTTTGGGGCCAGTTTTTACAAAGGAGACTCTGCCGAAATTTTTGAGAAAATTGGATGATGTTTTTAAACTTGTTTTCTTCATGTTTTCCTTTACTTCTTCTTCTTCTTTTATGGTTTAGATTTCTGGGCTTCGGCTTACTTAGGTTACGTTGCGCCTCCAGACGCTTCGTAATCTAAGTGCCGGTCACGTTCCGTACTTTCGGGTCGTGACAAGTCTACTCTGGTATATCGATGCCCTGTCTCGATACACCTATGACTAGGAACATTAAAGGATGTACTTATGGACTACTCTGTCCCCACTAGTATGATCTTCATCATAGTCCAGGTAGTCAAGTACACATCCTAAGGGCTTTACTAACATGTAACTATAAGACAGTATCAAGAGACAAGTATACATGTTAAAGTAAAGAGCAACCAGATAGCATACTATCATATCGAGCAAGAAAGTCCTCTCTATATATGTCCAAGCATCCAATATAATATACATCATCTGTACAATACTGGCCTCTAGGGCATACATACAACTAACAGATGAGTCTTTAAAGTCCCACACAGAGGGTTTCCCTGGTTCGGACGAAACGTTGTAGAGGCTGTATTGTTTTATGGCAGGGTTTGATCATATACATGCACTTGTGTACGGATCATGATCGGACGGGTAATACTAGCGGGCTTTGGTTTAAGTCGGATCCTAGTATTATATTGTTGGATTATTTTCGTCTCATTATATTCGTATTCAGTCGGAATACGGATGCAGGTATGTATATACAGATGATGGGTATTCTTTTAATTCGTTATGAGTTTACTTTAGAAGATACCATTCCTTTTTTGTTTAAACATTTGGTTTAATGTTTTATTGTGATGGAAATTATGAGCATAAGTTTTGGCCTTGGACATTCTTGGTGCATGTGCTCATTTAGTGACTCATGGTGTTGGGTTTTGTATGCATTGATGGCGGCACATGCTCACTTGGTGACTTATAGTCTTGGGTTTGGTGTGAGATATTTTGTGCTAGGATTTTTCATTAGCTCATCACAATATCTCACAACACACACACACACACACAAATAGGGCAGCCAAACCTTTTTTTCTTGACTTGCTCATTTTCTTGTGCTCACAACTTCTTCATCTTATGGGCATCTTCTTCAACCTCCATCCATCCCTCTCATGAGTTGAGAATCCATGGGTGTTATGAGACAAAGTATTCACACACTATCTCTACTTCATCTTAGGCATCTAGGCTAGCAAACTTGATGTCCGAGTTGCTTCGGTTTAGAAGCGGGAGCCCGGATAAAGAATCCTCGACAAGGATCCTCTTTGACGAGAGAGACCGGAGAGCGAACTAGTTCGGGGCAGCCGTGAGGAGCTTGGGAAGAGATTGAAGACCGAAGGACACGGATCGATCGGTATAACCTCTCCAAACTCCTCTTTGCATGTTTGCTAGTATAGGGTTTTTGGTTCGATCTTAGCGGGTTTTGTTTGCGCCAAAGTTTTAAAAGTTTTTATTCTGCATTTGGCCATGGATTGATGGCCGGGGCGCCGGCAAAACCCAACATCATTTTTAAAAGTATACGTCATATAATAAAAAAGGCAATGAATGTATACCATCTTTGAAAATATTTTCGTCCTTGAAATTTTGGGCAGCACCTCCTGTAACATTTCAGAAAAATAAAATATTATTTTAGGATGTTAAATAATTAAATTAATAAATATTAGGAATATTATTAAGTGCAAGGTTTGGTTTTAATGATATGGTATAATTATATACCGATAAATTGGGAAATATTGGAAAATTAAATTTAATGTTTAATTTGAAAGGGATTATAAGAATGGAGCATTCATAGTTTTTCTTATAATTAATTATATTCTATGTTAATGCTAAACTTGATTAATTTTCACCAATCTTGCATTAATCTTGATTTTTGCATCATGACATGCAACAAAACTTGTTTCATTTTTTTTGAACCATGGCTTCATTGTTATTGCTATTGTTTTTGGTTTACTTTAAAAGAAATAAAAGGAAAAGAAAACAAAAGAAAAGAAAAAGAATAAAGAAATGGTGGCATGGCATGAGGTATGGGCAATGAGAGAGAGAGAGAGAGGGTGAGGGGTCATTTGACCAGGGCTCATTTGGTCTTCACTTCATCATCTTCATCTTTTTCTTCTCCTTTTCTCTTCATGGCTGTCCTCTCCCTCCACCTCCTCTACCTCCTCCCTCCACCCTCAAATCTACATCAAAACCACGCATCCCCTTCACAAAATTCATGCACAAGCTCACTACAAGTATGATGGACCAAGCAAGTTAGGATTTTGAGCACTTGGGGCAACTCAAGAATTTTATTGAGTTGCCAAATGAGATATTTTCTTTATCATTAAGGTAGTAATTCATTTCCTTTAGTTTCTATATTAGTTAAGAAGTGATTAAGTGAGATTTAGTGACCTTTGAAAATTCCAAGTTGAGGTTAGGGTTTGAATTGAGTTGTAATGGTGCAAGTGAGTGCAATTAGTGACTACAACCCCTTTTAGTGTTAAGACCCTGCACCAAATAAATTCTAGAACCCAAGACTTGAACTTTAGAAACATCCGTATCGGTTTTGTGAGATTTTGAGGACTACAGGATATCTGAAGTAATCCGAGACCTTTGCAGGAAAAACTAGCAACCCTATTGACCTAGAAGTAACACTGGGAGACCACCCTGAGAATACGAGACCGTTTCACCATAGGAAAACCGAGTTGGCCAGATTTTTAGATGTTCTCGCCGGGTCATTTGTGGGAATTGGTGTTGAAATTGGTTCTGTAGCTCACATACCCCATATACTACCCCACTGTATTGCTTGTTTAGCCAAATTTTGCCTGAGAATAAATCTGGAACCTTTTTCTTGTGTTGCTGTTTTGATTTGTGACTTTTGCATGACTTGAACTTTGGATATTGTGTCTTGTCTCAATCGATTGGCGTTTGTACGTCGATATCAAGGGTTATATGGTTATTCTTGCATGCGTAAAACATAGGTTTTAACCTATGTGCGATTCGTGTGCCGTTTTGGTTTTCGTACGCGACTCTATTTACGATACTGTATGTTTATATATGTAGGCACCTTCATGTGGACTTCGGATAACAAGGAAGAGCATGATGACAGCGACTTCGACAAGCAAGGATCAAGGTGAGTAGATGTATATCTACGGGGGAAGTCGGGTAGATGGCGTATAGCACCCCCGCAATTTCGTAGTGTATGATATATTTATATCTATATATGTGTTTTTATGAGATGTGTATACTTAGCAAGCAAGACTTTAGGAGACCATGGATCGAATTTAGTGTAATTGGAGGAAAGTACTTTCAGTTTAGTTTCTTAGTTGCGAAACCCTAGAGTAAAGGTTCACACACACACACATGCACACACGTGATATGTTTGGGTGTATATGTTCATGTGTGTGTGTGTGTGTGTGAATGCGTTGGTCCACACACACACACACACATATACGTATATACGGGTGATGAGGATAGTATATAATACTTGGAGGTGAGTCGATATGATCAGGCATGATGCCGTGAGATCGGTTATGTGATTTGGTTCGTGTTATAATATACGACATGATTTAATAGCAGATTGATGGATGATGTGTTTTCATACATACGAGAATATATGTTTGATGATATTGGTATGTACTAGACTGTAGAACAGTACCCCTAATTCAGGATATTACGATAATGATACTATATGAATAATAAGGTACATGTGATATTTGACCCGTACCCCAATTTGGGATGCCGTACGATGGATTTTACCGTACGAGATATAGATATGATGATTGATCCGCACTCATGACTTGAAGATGTCGTACTAGGTATTTTACCATACGTGACGTTATTGAGACGGGATCGCCGAATATTAGATATATCGACTCAGAATCTAGGTGGATTTCTTACCCTTTCGACTAATTCTTTAGTTTAGTCTTTTAGTTGTTCTAGAAGATGTTAGACCAGGCTCGAGTCATACCTATTTCCAAAAACTAACGAATCGTGAGTATTTTCAAAAGACAGCCTGAGGGATATTACGGATTTTTCAAAAGATGTACCTTTTCTTAAAAAACACTGTAGCCCCTATTTTCTAAAAGCCACTATTCGTGCTATTTCAAATGCCAAGACCGTATGACTCGTATCTAGAAATGTACATTCTTTAATGTTACGTTTACTATTCATTCTCCGTTATATTCATGTTCTCATTGCATTGCATGTTTATACATGTGTTTCTTTAACTATTATGATATCGATTGTTAGGACACCAGCACCATTACCAATGATGCGTATATCCATGAGCACTTGCTTGTCGGCTCACACACATCATCATCGGTAATTGCCATGTCACGTACACTTTAGAGAATATTACTTCATTGATATGACTTTCTAGCTGATAGTTCTAATATATGATTACTGTGCTAGTTTAGATATTGCATTCTTTACTTAGATACCCATGCATGTGTATATTCATTTGTCATGCAATATTATGGGGCTTTATGCCGCTAATTCACTGTTTATTTACTCTCGATTTTGGGATTTCGAATTTTCCATGAGATTTCTGGATTTGGAGAAACTACAAGGATTTTATAAACTCGTTATCATTTCTAAAAATAGAAATTTACGGTTTTCTCGTGATATGATGTGAGAGGTGTCCACCATGAGTTTTCTCGTCTCTTGAGCGGTATCATACACCCGATTTGAGGAGGAGGAGGAACCGTCTGCGGATGTATGGTGGACCCGGTGCAGTACCCCGGGGCAAGATGGTCGCAGATGATGGCGTTGAGCCCGGCAGGGGAGCACTACCGACCGGTTATTTGTGACACGGCGGATATCCGGAGGATACCGACGTAGTCTTGAGATTTGATTATATGGGCTAGTCCAGATTGCCGGAGCCCGAGATATTGAGATTTGATTATATGGGCCAGTCCGGATTTCCGGAGCCCGGGATATTGAGATTTGATTATATGGGCCAGTTCGGATTGCCGAAGCCCGAGATATTGAGATATTGGGATATATATTTTGCATCGATGCTTGACACGGATTCTCTGTTGATTTCATTGATGATACTTCGGTTTTTATACAAAAATCTCACCGAGATAAGAAAAACAGTTTTCTCATACAAGATGTATTCTGCTTTCATTCTTGATGCATTTGCACATCATATATGTGACATATTGCTACCTGATGTACTGACACGAGCAAATGGTATTACACTTATGTTTAGATGATTACCCTTTCCATTATTAGATGTTTCAGGCTGTATTTTATGAGGATTATATTGTATGACCTAGGAGAGAGTCATGCATGCGATTTCTTCTTGGTGATGTTTTCTACTCACGAGTTGGCAACTCACCCCCGTTATGCCACAGTTTCTTGCAGGTTTAGCCGTACAGGTTCTATGGCGGCTTTGCTGGCACACTGCATCATTCCTGGTGATTGCTTGAGTAGGTGGGTTCACTTGCATCGTGACCACCGTTGTATTTTTATTTATATTCAGTTGTATCTAGTAAACTCCATCAACTAGACTTGTACTATTTGGTAGACTTAGAAAAGCAGTTGTATATTCTTTCGACCTTAGAGTCACGGGCTTGTAGTATTATGGTTCTTCTATGGTTTTACTGAGGATGTTGGTATTTCTTTCAGAGTTTTGATCCTCGCCCTTCGGCGTTGTATATTATATTGCTTGCGTGGTAGTTTCTGCCAATTGGCGAATAGCTAGCTCCCATTTGGGGATGCCTTTATTCTTTACTTATGTATATTTCTGTTTATACCCGTTTGGGGCCAGTATTTACAAAGGAAACTCTACCGAAATTTTTAGGAAAGACTTGATGTTTTTAAAAATGCTTACTACGACTTTCAAAGTGAAATTTTATGTTAACTTTTAAATAAGTATTCCTTCGCTCTCTTTTTAAATGGTTTAGATTTCTAGGCTTTTGGATTACTTGAATTAGATGGGGTCCTATACACTTCACATGATTCAAGTAACAGTCACGTGTCATTTCGGGTCGTGACACCTCCCTTGTATATTTTGATCCAAAACCATATACATAACAATATATATAGGCATCCCTAAGCAGGAGCTAGCTCTTCGCCAATTGGCAGAATCACAACCATGAAATAAACAAATATACGACGCCCTACGGCGAAGATTAAACACAGAAAGAATAAATAAAGCATGACATCATCATCTCAAAGAAGCGAACATACACCCATCGCTCTAAGTCTCGCAAATACACAAGTCTGTCTAGGTCTACCAATATACAAATTCTAGTTTCTGATTGATGGAGTTTAAATAGATACAATAGGAATAAAAAGGTATTAAAGTGGTCACAATCCAATATTTGACCCACCTACCGAAGCAAAACACCCTGAAGAAACTGTGTGCCAGCGATACCGCTACTGATCCAAGCGGTCGAACATGCAAGAAAACTGTGGCACAATGGGGGTGAGTTGCCAACTCGTGGGTAGAAAATATCAGCAGGTAGAAATCGAATAAACAGCGATTCCTAGGTCCTACTGTATCATGAAGGTAATACTATGGTATCTAGGGTGACCATGTATGCATATATATCAACAATATAATCAATGCCAATGACATGTAAAAATAAACATCTGAAATCATATGCCTGTTTGCATCTGGATATCATTGTCACGACCCAAAAATTTAGTACGTGACCGGCACTTAAATTACGCAGCGTCTAAAGGCATGACGTAAATCAAGTAAGCCGAAGCCTAGAAAATCTAAACCTTTTTGCGGAAAATAGTGGGGTACAGTTTTGAAATAAAGGTATAATGAATCATGTTTTGTCTTTTAAAATTTTGGGCAGCACCTCCTTTGTATATTTTGATCCAAAAACATATATACAACAATATATAAGCACCTCTAAGTGGGAGCTAGCTCTTCGCCAACTGGCAAAATCACAATCACGCAACAACATATATACGACGCCCAACGGCGAAGAAACAACCCAGAAAGAACAAATAAAGAGACAAGACATCAAACTCAAGAAAAGCGATCATAAACCCATCGCTCTAAGTCTCGCACAATAACCAAGTTTGACTAGATCTACCAATATACAATTCTAGTCTCTGATTTGATGTGATGGAGTTTATCCAGATATAATAGAATATAACAGTACGAGAGTGGGCACGATCCAATATGTGTCCCACCTACCAAAGCAAACACACTGGCTAAAGCTGTGTGCCAGCGATACTGCAACTGATCCCAAGCGGTCAAAGCTGCAAGAATTGTGGCACAACGGGGTGAGTTGCCAACTCGTGAGTAGAAAACATCAGCAAGTAGAAATTGAATAACACAACAATTTTCTAGGTCACTATATCCTGAAGGTAATACTATGATATCTAGGGTAACCACAAATGCATATATGTCAACAATCGAGTCAATGCAATGACATATATAAATAAACATCCGACATCATATGCCTGCAGGCATGTGGATATCATCCACGTATCCGTCAACGACACAACAAATATCATGGAACCTGAGTGTCCAACACCGACACTCAAAACATCATAAAAACATATGCCTGTATACACATATATGAGGATATCAACCACGTGTGTCCATCAGCAACACAACTAAATCATGGAACCTGAGTGTCCAACATCGATACTCGAAAAATCATGAAAACATATTCCTGTATATATATATATATATATATATATATATATATATATATATATATATATATATATATATATATATATATATATATATATATATATATGAGGATATCAACCACGTGTGTCCATCAATGACACAACTATATCATGGAACCTAAGTGTCCATCATTGACAATCGAAATATCATGAAACCCGTATCCAACATCGACACGTAAATCCTCATATCTCGGGCTCCGTCATTCCGGATCGGCCCTCGGGCTCTAGCAGAATGGGTCGGCCTATATCCATCTCTCGACTCCGGTCGGTATCCTCCGGATAACCGCCAGGTCCAACCAATCACCGGTATGTAGTGCCCTCCCTGCCAGGCTCATTGTCTACACCACAAAACCATTTCTCATCCCGGGAAACTATACCGGGTCCACCATGAACCCGCAAACGGATCAACCAACTCCTCGAATCGTGTTTCATATATCACACGTCTCAGAACCGAGAAAACGCATTGTCATGACCCGAAAGAGCACGTGACTGGCCCTTGAACCATATGAAGTCTATAGGACTTCATCTGATCCAAGTAAGCCAAAAGCCCAGAAATCTAAAACAATTTTAAGAGTAAAGAAACATATCTTGTAATTTATTTTCCTTTGAGGCATTTTATCTAACACTTACTACGCATAACAAAGAGCACAACCCTCACAAGCAATATAATATACAATGCCGAAGGGCGAGGATCAAACTCAAAAGAAACTCACAATAACATGAAAACCTTAACACTACTAAGCGCGACTCTAAGGTCGAAATAATACATCACTAGTGTCTGAGTCTGAAACAATATACAAGTTTTGGTTGATAGAATCTCTAGATACAAAGAATAATATGTATACAAGGGTGGTTCTGATGCAAAGAACCCACCTACCAAGCAAATCACCCACAAAGGAATCAATGTGCCGGAAATGCCGCTATGGAACCTGTACGGCAAAACCTGTAAGAACTGTGGCACAACGGGGGTGAGTTGAAAACTCGTGAATAGAAAATATCTACAAGAAGAAATTGAAAGCATGACATAATCCTAAGTCAAACGATCAGATATAATATAAACCTCAAATGAATAAGTCTGAATCATAGTAAAGTGGCAATGTAACATCTGAACATAAGTGTAGTGACAAGTACTCGTGCCTGTGCCTCACGTAATAATATATCATAAATATGATGTATGTATGCGGTAAAATGAAAACAGAAGATATCATGAATGAAATCATCAGAAAATCAACGTCGAGCATCGACACAAACTATATATCTCAAAATCAAGTGAAACCTATATATCATGTATCCGATATGTATGCAGCATTCATGAAGGTACTCTATCAGGTACTACTAATATGTGATGCAATGCATATACAATAAATGTGGGGTAGGGGAGATATAATATGCCATCGACCATAAAGGCCCCGAGCACATAGGCTCCTCTCAAATCGAGCTCATAGGCTCCGAGCACATAGGCTCCTCTCACATCGAGCTCATAGGCTCCGAGCACATAGGCTCCTCTTACATCGAGCTCATAATGCATATGTAAATTTGCATAGATCATCATGATGATATATTAAGTATGCGTATATATATATCAGCGTCCCATACCACTGATATATATATACTCTATGGGTATACATATATATTTCAGCGTCCCATACTACTGATATATATACGCAGGAGTAAAACAATCCAGAATCATCATATGCAACCATATCACAGTGCGAAATCCATGAATTATAATACATGCAACAAGAACACTAATATAAGCATGCAACTATGTAAAGGCATATGCACAAGGAATATGAATCAATAACATATGAGCATGCAATGCAATGCGAGCCGTGGAATAAATGGTAAATGAATAATAATGCAGCTTGCCATTTGAAATAAGATAAATCGGGGTTTTTGTAATGGGTAAGACTGGGGTCTAGTCTAACATCTATTATGCAAACCACAGATCTAAGTATCAAGTCAACCGGGAGGGGTATGGAATCCACCTAAATCTAAGTCGATATAAATATATATACATACAATAGTCGGTGATCCCGCCTCAATAGTATCGCGTACAATACAGTATATCATATGACAATCCTCAAGTCATGAGTGCGGATCTTTCATCAATATAAAACTCGTACGGTAAATCGTCGTACGGCATCCCAATAGCTGGGTACGGGTCAATATCACATTATCTCATCAAGTACCTGGTATTCTTATCATCATAACCCATAATCTGGAATACTGAATCTAAGTCTAGTACAAATCGATACCATCCATATAATTATGAATGCGGGGGTAAAACACATGCCCAAAGGCCCGCTAAGAATCACATATCGTATCCCAAATACGAATCATATCAAATCACCGATCTCACGGCACCAAGCCCAATATCATTGACTCATCTCCAAAGTCATCTAATATCATCATCAACACAGTGTAAGTATAGTGAATATGCAAGGGTGTGCGTGTGGTTGTAAACCTATTCTGGGGTTCGTGGCTATGAACTACACTAATTTACTTCTAAGCCTAAACTATCCATAAAACACCTAACACAATATCCATTACACACTATAACTATCAGATATAATACATCAACTACGGACTGCGGGGGTGCTATACGTCATTCCCCGACTTCCCCCTGTAGATATAATCTACTCACCTTGCGTCTTCATTGTTGATGTCACCACGCGTTTGCTTGTCGTCCCGAAGTCTTCATGGGGTACCTACACATTAACGTATCGCAAATGCGTATCAAAACCAATTCTGAACTAAAATGGCATACGAATCTCAAAACGATACGCTAAGATCTATAGGTTAGAACCTATGGACAACGCCTTCCAAACCCATCAACAACCCTCGATATCGTCGTATAAACGCCAAATAGTCGAGGTAAAACACAATACACAAATTCAGAATTAAAATACGGAATACGGAAACACGAATCCAAAACAGCAATTAAGGAAAATAGGCTCCAGATTTCACCCTAGGTCAAATTAGACAAATCTATACATGCCAGGGGCCTAAACTACAGATGTAGGAGCAGCAGAACCAAAACGACCCAAATTGGTGCAGGTCTGGCCGCAATTTGCGGCCAGAGGGAATTAATTGGCGGCCGGGTCATGGAGTTAGCGGCTAGGGTCTTGGTGGTAGCTTCCTGGGAGCCTGCACATGCCACTGTCCATTCAATTTTATTTTAGTATGTCTCGGGTGATAGCAGATCTCATAAAAGCTTCCCAGATTTCATAACTTTTCCGATATCGGTTTCTAAATCCGTATTTCGGGTTTCAACTATCAGGTTGGGGTCTCAATCCATGCACTAGGGTATTTATCTAATCTCAACTGAGCTCAATTTCACATTACAACCCAAAATTCCCTCAAACCCTAACTAGGTTTTTCTCCAATCCACAAAAACACACAATATCGGTTCTAAACTAAACATGGGGTATAAGTAATACTAAAACTAAGCTAAAGGTTCAGTAAATACCTTATTTGGCAACTCAAGAATTTTCTTGAGTTGCCCTTAGTGGCCAAAATCCTTACTTCCTTGGTCCAATGTGTAGATCTTGAGCTTGTGCACACTTTTAATGAAATGAGAGTGGGGTTTTGGAGTTGTTTTAGAGGTGATTTGAGGAGTTGAAGAGGGGAGGGAGGTGAGGAGCAGGAGTAGCAGCAGCAACAAGAGGGAAAGGGAGAAAAATGAGTGAAGGTTGAAGAAGAAATGGCTAAGTCTTTAGTCAAAGAAGCCCATACCTCTCTCTCTCACCAACTACTAAATTCTTTAATATAACCCCTTTTCCATTTCTTTTCTTTTCTCTAAATTCCTTCTCACTCAAATAGTAAACCCAAATGAGAAACCATGGTAGAAAATGCACAAGTGTAAGAAGAATGATATGTGCATGTTTTGCACAAATTACTAAAAACCGATTAGCGATTATTAATCACGATTAGCACTAATTTAGCATATAACTAATCAATTAAACTTAGAAATGACATAATTCTCTAATTTACCCTATTTTAGAATTTTCCATAATTTTCCCCATTTATTTGTATTTAATTATACCGAATTATTAAAATATTCAATAAAATAATATTAAATTATTAATTTCCCAAAAATAATATTTTTATTATTTCGAAATGTTACAATCTACCCCTCTTAAATAAATTCGGTCCCCGAATTTAAATTTAAACCCCCAAGTACTAAAACATTTCAGCAAAAATCCAAATTGTCGGGGCTCCACAAATATCAATCCTAAGGCATATATAAGAATACCTCGTGCGTCAGGTGCGCACGGAAAACAAAATCCACATAAGTACCATACAGGTGCAACGGGTGTGCACACAACATCTGTCATAGGCAGCGTGTGTGCCTGACAGCAAAACCAGGTGCATCTGACATGTACAAGGAAACCCGATTTAGTGCATTTGGTGTGCACCAAAATCGTACCTCAAAACACTAAGGGTGCATCCAATGCTAGCAGCGCAAGATATCTACTTGCCTCTTGTTCACGGTCTGGTGTCTTCTGTCTCTGGGTCCTTATCTCCTCTGCGAATTACCAATTTCCAATCAATCGGCTCATCGGCCCTGTCAGGTGTGCTAACGGGGACGATTCCGTTCTGGCACTTCTCTGGTCATCTCTCGGTCAATCCTCACGACCACTTATAAAGCAGCATGTCACTGGCATCGGCCTCTGGTCTTCTGAATACACATTACACATCCGATCCTGGGTGCAAATATCATGGCAGCAGTGTCCTAGAAGGAATCCCGCTCAAGGTCTCTTCCGATCTTGCCTATGCCGGTCTGTACGGAGGCTGGTACTTTTGCATATCTCTTTTCTCGCTCGATGGACATCTGCGTCCTCAGCACAGCATTTTCTCGAAAATCGGTCGCACCCCAACGCCTCTGTAAGTATATCAGGTCTCTTGTCTCGACGGGAAGTAACGACAGATCGTCAGCGTCTCACACGAACCTCTGGTTCCACTTGTCCCTATCGTTGTCCACTATGACGTCACGCCATGTTATCTACGCACTTCACTGTTCTCGTCCACGGTCAATCCGAAGTCTCTCGCACGGACTCGAAATCGCGTACTCTGTAGCTTCATCATTCTGTAGAAGATGTCTAGCCGAACAGGTCCTCGGGAACACGTCCCAACCATCGGATGAATACTCAATACTCATCCGTCCTCGATCAACTCGCAACGCATCTGAGTAAGGTCCTTTATCCGAACCTGGTCAACTACCTCGTCGACGATGCCGAACTCTGGCCTGCTGGGTGTGCGCAATATGACCACTCCTGGGTCTAGGTCTTCTCGTATAGTATTCCAGAAAGGTCCTGTCGAGGTCTCTCTCAAATCTCATTCCTGCCGAATTGCCCGGAAGTCATCATCCATTGCTGAAGCAAATTCTTGTTCCGGAATGGCTGCATACTCGTCGCAACTCCTTCTGGAAGGTATATCCATATACAATGCCTCTGCGTGCGTATCGCATCTCTGATGTCAGCGGAGCGGGACGTCATCGCGTCGAAATCTCTTGCGAACTCTTTACTTCACTCTACTTTAATGTCGACTGATTTGGACTCGTCTCATCGTGGCTGCACGGACTGTGCTCTAATGGCTATACTCATATCTGGAGTCTCCCAAGCAAAGCATCCCATCCCATGATATCCGAATGATGTCGAAACATTCGATTGACTCGTCAGAACCTTATAATCACCTAAGAGATCAACATCTTGAGTACAGTTTAATAGTATCGAGTACATGCCACAGCGTCGGTGGTCCAGCCGTAGAAGGGAAAACCCAAGCCTCACTAATGGCGCCGCGGAACTGCCGCAAACCCTAAGGTTCAAAGGCTTTCACACGGTCATTAAGTCGAGTTAGGGTTTCATTCTTCTAGAGGGTCCATAGAATCACCTGCATGTCTTTCCGTATACTTTAAACTTGGAAAATGGGCTCCTGACATTCGATCGTCTCTATCGACTCTCAACGAACCTGCGTGAAGTCGTCTCTAGCTGGAAACAATCTATCTGATGACCTCGCATCGGTAAACGAACGAACCACATGTCCTAGTCATTCATCCTCAGGTGACTAGCGACCGTCCATCATATCTATAAGTATATGCTCATGCTGCAGTAGCTCCAACCATCTGGGCGATATCTCGTCATTTGCAGCAACAACTGGCTCATTCGCCTGTACACCGAACGGCGCCTCAATCCTCCAGGAAAGGCGATACATTGGCGGTCATCTCTGAATCTGTCTGCTCTAGATCTGAGTAAGACTCTCCACACTGGAAATCTTCAACTCAACTGGGCCCGCTCCGGCGCATAAATCGGACGAATCACCTTCGTCTCTCAAATTGGGTAGACTAGCTATCATCTGTCTCATATCTGCCTGGAAGCTCCGGCAATCTCAGCTCGTAAGCTCCGGAAGCGACATCCTGTCAATCTCAGCAACAGCTGGTCCATCTTTCTGCACGGTAGGCGACATCATAATCTCTGAGGTATACTGTACATCAACAGTCCTCTCTCAACTGGCAGCTCTAACAATGGTCCTATCATTCGGTGCAAGACCAAGCACTCGCCTCCACTAGAGGTCACAGTCACCAATACTAACTCGAGACGTTCCCATGTCACCAGAAAACACAATGGTCGGCCCTCGTACCAGACGAGCTCGCACTGACCGTAACCCTAGCAGCAGCCCAAACTGCGCTCAACATGGCGACAGGAACCTCAATCGAGTATCGAAGAGAGAAGATCAATGGCAAGAAAGAGAACAACAGGTCTAGAGTGGATACATGATCATAAGAAGGAACAACATCAATAAAGGTATGATCATGAAACTAATAGAATCGAGGATCTCAAATGGATGTATAATCATGGATTATGAAGAGGATCACTGATCTCGAAAATATGTACATCCTAAGGTTCCTTAAGCGGAGTGGCGTGTCGTAAGTATGCCGCGGAACATACCCACGGTACGTCACTCTACTTTAGTCACATATTCCATCAACTAAGGGTCATCCTACGCGACGAAAGTTCGGGTCTAATACCCCCTCGACTAAGTCTAAGTCCCGTAAGGTCAAGCCTAAGTTCCGTATATATATAGACGCCCTAGGCTCCACATAGTCAAACTTAGACTTGAACCAAGGTCAACCTAGCGCTCTGATGCCAACTTTGTCACGACTCGAAATAGCACGTGACTGGCCCTTGAACCATATGAAGTCTATAGGACTCCATCTGATCCAAGTAAGCCAAAAGCCCAGAAATCTAAAACCATTTTAAGAGTAAAGAAATATATCTTGTAATTTATTTTCCCTTGAGGCATTTTATCTAACACTTACTACGCATAACAAAGAGCACAACACACACAAGCAATATAATATACAACGCCGAAGGGCGAGGATCAAACTCAAAAGAAACTCACAATAACATGAAAACCTTAAAACTACTAAGCGCGATTCTAAGGTCGAAATAATACATCACTAGTGTCTGAGTCTGAAACAATATACAAGTTTTGGTTGATGGAATCTCTAGATACAAAGAATAATACGTATACAAGGGTGGTTCTGATGCAAAGAACCCACCTACCAAGCAAATTACCCGCAAAGGAAGCAATATGCCGGAAATGCCGCTATGGAACCTGTACGGCAAAACCTGCAAGAACTGTGGCACAACGGGGGTGAGTGGCCAACTCGTGAATAGAAAATATCTACAAGCAGAAATTGAAAGCATAACATAATCCTAAGTCAAACGATCAGATATAGTATAAACCTCAAATGAATAAGTCTGAATTATAGTAAAGTGGCAATGTAACATCTGAACATAAGTATAGTGACAAGTACTCGTGCCAGTGCCTCACGCAACAATATATCATAAATATGATGTATGTATGCGGTAAAATGAAAACAGAAGATATCATGAATGAAATCATCAGAAAATCAACGTCGAGCATCGACACAAACTATATATCTCAAAATCAAGTGAAACCTATATATCATGTATCCGATATGTATGCAACATTCATGAAGGTACTCTATTAGGTACTACTAATATGTGATGCAATGCATATACAATAAATGTGGGGTAGGGGAGATATAATATGCCATCGACCATAAAGGCCCCGAGCACATAGGCTCCTCTCAAATCGAGCTCATAGGCTCCGAGCACATAGGCTCCTCTCACATCGAGCTCATAGGCTCCGAGCACATAGGCTCCTCTCACATCGAGCTCATAATGCATATGTAAATTTGCATAGATCATCATGATGACATATTAAGTATGCGTATATATATATATCAGCGTCCCATACCACTGATATATATATACTCTATGGGTATACATATATATTTCAGCGTCTCATACCACTGATATATATACGCAGGAGTAAAACAATCTAGAATCATCATATGCAACCATATCACAGTGCGAAATCCATGAATTATAATACATGCAACAAGAACACTAATATAAGCATGTAACTATGTAAAGGCATATGCACAAGGAATATGAATCAATAACATATGAGCATGCAATGCAATGCGAGCCGTGGAATAAATGGTAAATGAATAATAATGCAGCTTGCCATTTGAAATAAGACAAATCGGGGTTTTTTGTAATGGATAAGACTGGGGTCTAGTCTAACATCTATTATGCAAACCACAGATCTAAGTATCAAGTCAACCGGGAGGTGTATGGAATCCACCTAAATCTAAGTCGATATAAATATATATACATATAATAGTCGGTGATCCCGCTTCAATAGTATCGCATACAATACAGTATATCATATGACAATTCTCAAGTCATGAGTGCGGATCTTTCATCAATATAAAGCTCGTACGATAAATCGTCGTACGGCATCCCAATAGCTGGGTACGGGTCAATATCACATTATCTCATCAAGTACCTGGTATTCTTATCATCATAACCCATAATCTGGAATACTGAATCTAAGTCTAGTACAAATCGATACCATCCATATAATTATAAGTGCGGGGGTAAAACACATGCCCAAAGGCCCGCTAAGAATCACATATCGTATCCCAAATACGAATCATATCAAATCACCGATCTCATGGCACCAAGCCCAATATCATCGACTCATCTCCAAAGTCATCCAATATCATCATCAACACAGTGTAAGTATAGTGAATATGCAAGGGTGTGCGTGTGGGTGTAAACCTATTCTAGGGTTCATGGCTATGAACTACACTAGTTTACTTCTAAGCCTAAACTATCCATAAAACACCTAACACAATATCCATGACACACTATAACTATCAGATATAATACATCAACTACGGACTGCGGGGGTGCTATACGTCATCCCCCGACTTCCCCCTGTAGATATAATCTACTCACCTTGCGTCTTCATTGTCGACGTCACCACGCGTTTGCTTGTCATCCCGAAGTCTTCATGGGGTACCTACACATTAACGTATCGCAAATGCGTATCAAAACCAATTCTGAACTAAAACGGCATACGAATCTCAAAACGATACGCTAAGATCTATAGGTTAGAACCTATGGACAACGTCTTCCAAACCCATCAACAACCCTCGATATCGTCGTATAAACGCCAAATAGTCGAGGTAAAACACAATACACAAATTCAGAATTAAAATACGGAATACTGAAACACGAATCCAAAACAGCAATTAAGGAAAATAGGCTCCAGATTTCACCCTAGGTCAAATTAGACAAATCTATACATGCCAGGGGCCTAAACTACAGATGTACGAGTAGCAGAACCAAAACGACCCAAATTGGTACAGGTCTGGCCGCAATTTGCGGCCAGAGGGAATTAATTGGCGGCCGGGTCATGGAGTTAGGGGCTAGGGTCTTGGTGGTAGCTTCCTAGGAGCCTGCACATGCCACTGTCCATTCAACTTTATTTTAGTATGTCTCGGGTGATAGCAGATCTCATAAAAGCTTCCCAGATTTCATAACTTTTCCGATATCGGTTTCTAAATCCGTATTTCGGGTTTCAACTCTCAGGTTGGGGTCTCAATTCATGCACTAGGGTATTTATCTAACCTCAACTGAGCTCAATTTCACATTACAACCCAAAATTCCCTCAAACCCTAACTAGGTTTTTCTCCAATCCACAAAAACACACAATATTGGTTCTAAACTAAACATGGGGTATAAGTAATACTAAAACTAAGCTAAGAGTTCAGTAAATACCTCATTTGGCAACTTAAGAATTTTCTTGAGTTGCCCCTAGTGGCCAAAATCCTTGCTTCCTTGGTCCAATGTGTAGATCTTGAGCTTGTGCACACTTTTAATGAAATGAGAGTGGGGTTTTGGAGTTGTTTTAGAGGTGATTTGAGGAGTTGAAGAGGGGTGGGAGGTGAGGAGCAGGAGTAGCAGCAGCAACAAGAGGGAGAGGGAGAAAAATGAGTGAAGGTTGAAGAAGAAATGACTAAGTCTTTAGTCAAAGAAGCCCATACCTCTCTCTCTCTCACCAACTACTAAATTCTTTAATATAACCCCTTTTCCATTTCTTTTCTTTTCTCTAAATTCCTTCTCACTCAAATAGTAAACCCAAATGAGAAACCATGGTAGAAAATGCACAAGTGTAAGAAGAATGATATGTGCATGTTTTGCACAAATTGCTAAAAACCGATTAGCGATTATTAATCGCGATTAGCACTAATTTAGCATATAACTAATCAATTAAACTTAGAAATAGCATAATTCTCTAATTTACCCTATTTTAGAATTTTCCATAATTTTCCCCATTTATTTGTATTTAATTATACCGAATTATTAAAATATTCAATAAAATAATATTAAATTATTAATTTCCCAAAAATAATATTTTTATTATTTCGAAATGTTACATGCATGGTGGACGTCTCGAAATATCATATCAAGAGAAACCGGGTTTTTAAAACAATACATACTTTCTTTTGAAATAACCACGGTTCTCAAATCCAGAAATCTCATGAAAAAAGCATATCTCAATGCGTATAATCGTAAAGCAAGATGTATGCGAGATATAACAGAATGTAAGCATATCCGTATATCATGCAACATGGAACAGTGATGTGAACATGGGCATATCATCATAATGTGAGCATAGCAATATAATAGCATGATGTAGCAATTCTACTGTGTGAGTGACATAGCAATTATCGATGATGAAGTGTGTGAGCCGGCCAATCTGTATAAGTGTAACATACGTTCATCGATAATGGTGTAGGTGTACTAGCACAGGTATATGTAATGCAATGAGAGTGACATGAATGTAGCATAAAGTAAATCGTGGGCGTAATACTATAAGGTATACGTCTCTAAAACATATCCGAGTCGGTGAATCTAACAATCGGCATCCAGCCTCATCACATCACGTACGGTATAATCTATCGTACGACATCCTCTAATCAAGGGTATGGATCAATCATCATTAAACTCATCACGTACGGTAAATCATCGTACGACAGCATTAAACTATTAGGGATCCTATCAACCTATATGACGCTGAGGGTACGGACCTAACGTCTCGTACGGCATATCACTCGGGATTCACAACATTATATATATATATATATATATATATATATATATATATATATATATATACCTATATCCCAGGTCGCATCCATAACAATCTCATATCAGGGGACCGGCAAAGGTATCAATCCTCTCATGTCGACTCGCATCCGTATACTGACATATCAATCAAGTCACCATATCACATCGTATACTCATATCATGCTACTCTAAATCTCTTACATATCAATTCTTAAGTCGTGGTATATCTTTTCTCCTACTAATCCTTAAACCATATCCATAAGTTTCTAACATGGTATCCTTAACCATACACACACATATATATATATATATCGGTTTCCATAATAATTTGCGGGGGTGCTATACGCCATCCACCCGACTTCCCCATAGATATAAATCTACTCACCAGCGGAACTCCTTGTTCAGCCATAGTCGATGCTCTTCGTCGTCTCGGAATCCATGCGAAGGTACCTACAATCAATACGAAATCGCAAAGCTATTAACATCAAGTTCCGAAATCCAATACGGCGCGCGGTGCAGTCATAGGTTAGAACCTATAGCCTACGTATGCAAAACCAACCAAACAACCCTCGTCGTTAACGTACAAATATCCAACGACCCAATACAATATCAAATACTAAAACCAAGAATTCCAAAATACGGAAAACATAACCAAAAACCACTCACAACAGCTCCCAGATCCTCTCTCAGGTAAAATGGGATTAAACTAGCATTGCGGCGGCGTTGTTGTCACGTCCCGAAAGTACAGAATAAGACCGGCACTTAAACTACGAACGTCTCGAGGCGTCGTAATCTAAGTAAACCGAAAACCCAGAAATCCAAACCAAGAAAAGTAGTAGAGTGAAGGAAAACCAATTTAAAATCAAGTAATTTTAATAGCATAAGCCGAATTATGCGGTTTTAAAAACATCAAATATTTCCTGAAAATTTCGGCAGAGTCTCCTTTGTAAATACTGGCTCCCAAACGGGATACAACATGAATAGTATACGAAATCAATAAAAGGCATCCCCAAGCGGGAGCTAGCTCTTCGTCAATAGACGGTCACAACCACACAAGCAATATAATATACAACGCCAATGGCGAGGATCAAAAACAAAAAAGGAAACTCAAAACCACAAGAAATCCACAGAAATATAACGCGCGACTCTAAGGTCGAAAGAATAACATCACTGGTCTCTATCTCAAAAATAAATACATGTTTGGTTGATGGAACTTCTAGATACAACAGAATAATAATATACAAGATATATAATGGGGGTACGATACAAGTAAACCCACCTACTAGCAAATCACCCGAAGGAAACTATGCCCGCAAGCCGTAATGAAACCTGTACGGCAAACCTGCAAGAAACTGGGGCACAACGGGGGTGAGTTGCCAACTCGTGAATAGAAAAACATCTGCGGAAAGAAATCGCATAAATAACGCAACCTAGGTCAAAGATCATAACATATCCTCAATTATATATATAACATGCAACCTATAACAAGGCTAGGGTAAATATCTAACCCGAGTGTAATCTCATGTGCCCGTGTCAGTGCCTCAGGTAGCAATATATCATATGAATGAGGTATGAATGCATGGAAACAGAATACATGTAAATGAAGAACTGTTTTCATAATTTAGTGAGATTTCCTTTGTATTTTTAAATGAGGTATCATAATGAAATCAGCATAAAACAGTGCCTAGCATCGGCACAAAACGTAATCCCAATATCTCGATATCTCTGTATCACAGTCTCTGTACCTCAATATCTCGAAATCTCAATGTCTCAATCACAATATCTAGGGCGCCGTCAGTCCAGAACGGCCCCTACCATCCATCTCAAGACCACGACGGTATCCTCCGGATATCCGACGTGTCGGGTAAAATCACCAGTAGGTAGTGCTCCCCTGCCAGGCTCACATCGTCATCATCACGCGCTTCTTGCCCCGGGGTACCTTACCGGGTCCACTATGTACCCGAAACGGTTCATCCGTCTCCTCGAATCGGGTCTCGAAATCCATCAGCAAACTCATGGTGGACGACTCATATATCATGGGAAAACCGCATTTTTATTTAAAAGAGAGAAAGCAGTTTATATATGTTTTGCGGTTTTCCTCAAAATCCAGAAAATATCATGGAAATCCGAATCATCCATAGCATGTAAAACCATGAATACAAGCATGAGCATCCATGAATGCGGCATATAATGAATAACAGTATGCATGAAGTGACAAGTAACAACTACAATGTCTAAACTAGCATATAAGGCAAGCAACTAATCATCATGTCAAAACTACTAGTTAACAAGCTACATTAGGCAATAATATTTTCTAAGTTGTGCGTGACATGGCAATTACCGATGAAGATGTGTGTGAGCCGGCAAGTAAGTGTACGTGGTACATACGCATCATTGGTAATGGTGCTGGTGTCCTAACAGCATAATGTCAACCATACAAAATGAAAAAACAATGTAAGTATGCGATGCGGTGAGAGCAACCAAAATGAGCGGGAGCTAAATATTAAACAATGGTGCCATTTGAAATAACATGAATCGTGGGGTTTTGAAAATAGGGGCTACGGTGGTTTTAAGAAAGGATACATCTTTTGAAATATCCGTAGATCCCTTGACCTGTCTTTTAAAATACCCACGATCCGCTAGTTTTGAAATAGGTAGGAGTCTAATCTAATCTAACAACTACACTAACTATACGGCTGAACTAACAAGCTGAACTACAGGTATGGAAACCGCCTATCATCTGAGTCGATACATATACATACCTGTATATGTATAGTCGGTGATCCCGCCTCAATAATATCATATCCGATACCATATCTATAATCAGGAATCCCAAGTCAACAGTGCGGATCAATCATCAATATATAGCTCGTACGTAAATCCGTCGTACGGCATCCCAAATCTGGGTACGGGTCAATATCACATTCATCATACTATTCATCTGGTATCCTCTTTATCAAATATCATGATCGGGGTACCGATCTACGTCTAGTACAATACTGATACCGCCTAAGTATGCATGCACATGTGTGAAACCCTACGTCAAGGACCCGCTACAACGTCATGTCGTATCTCAAATACGAACCCTGCTATATCACCGATCTCACGGCCTCAAATCAAATCTCATCGACTCGTCTTAAATCCCAAGTACTATCCTCATTATCCATGCATGTGTATATGAATGTACATATGCATAGTCCCATACCCACGCATATATACATATATACACATCCCAATCTGCGCACAAGAAAGTAAAGTATGCAAATCTGTGTATGCGTATGTGGGTATAACACCTACTCTAGGGTTTCGCAACTAACCCAAAGGTACTCCATGAACACATAAACATAACATGAATGAACATTCTCGTATCATAAAACACCTATATAAACATATATATGAGCTACACTACGGACTGCGGGGGGTGCTATACGCCATCCACTCGACTTCTCCCCGTAGATATAAATCTACTCACCTGGTCCTCGCTAGCCGATGCCGACGTCGCCACGCGCTTGCTTGTCGTCTCAAAGTCCGCATGGGGTACCTACATATCATAACGCACCGTGTCGTATTAAAATCCGACTCATGACCCAAAAACGACACGTGAATCCCACATAGGTCAAAACCTATGGTTGCTTTCACAAATCAACCCAAAAACCCTCGACGTCGGCGTACAAACACCAAACCATCGAGAAAAACTCAAACGTATCAATCGTGGTTTCACAACACCTTAATTATATATATAAAATAGGGTTAAAATCACCAAAACTTTAAATTCGCTTTAAAGCTATTTTTCCGAAAACCTAATAAGCAAAATTAACCGCTTTAATACAACATCTTGATGTTTAAACGAATCTAGCGGCCACAATATTCACTAAATATCATAACAAAGTCATATAAACCATTCCTATAATTTATTCTCATCAATTTCCATAAATTCCAAAATTCTAGTTTACAATATACCCAAATTTTAACAATTTTATAGCAAAAATGCACAAATAACAATTTAGCTTGGATTTTCATGAACTAAATACATTAAACCACTCAATATAATATTTATAATGACATGAAACCTTAATTTGAATTTTATCTCACAAGAATATAATTATTTTAAAAACCTAGTTTACAAATTAGCATAATTAACACAATTTTTAAACTAACCATTAACAACTAGTTACTAATCTTGTTTTAACATGTCATAAGAGCCTAAAAACATCACACAACTGTTGGAGATAGTGCCCTCAGAGTCAATTATTAGGTCACAGGCACGTGATTGCAATGATTGAGGGAGGACCTATCCCGGTAGAACAGTCTTACTCGAGATGATAGTATGCTATCTGGTTTACCTTTATCATCGTGTACTGCTTTAGGTGACCTTACGAGTCGCTATTGCACGTTGATAAAGCCCCTAGGATTCTTTCTTGACCACCAGCAGTATGAGGGCGATCATATAAGTGGGAGCTGGGGGTCTACAAGCACATCCTTAAAAGGTCCTTAGTCGTGGGAGTTTCGAGACAGGGCATCGATTCTCCAGAGTAGACTAGTGTATACAGTCAAGACCCCGACGAGGGGCGGTGACCGGTCTCACAAGCCGCTGGTGTCAGTTGGTTCACCTAAGATGTATACAGGTGCTCATTGGGTTATGAGTACACCGGATAGGACTCGCCGGGAACCTGCTAGTTGGGATTATACCAGACGTCAGATAGCAGTTCCCTGGTGACATGTGTACAGGTTAGTTCATCGACCTAAGATCGTCATTTTTCTCGTGTGAGTTCCCACTGTACTTTGATTACTACCCTACCACGGCTCAAAGGAGTCGTGCAAACAGGTTTTAGTTGGGTACAGTCCCGAGCTACATGGAGGCAGTGAGCGGATCTTCAGGGGTTCGTCTCTCCCGGTCTTGGGGGTGAGGTCGTGCTGTGTCTAGGAGAGCCAGAACATGAAAAGTCCTTGGCCAAGGCAGGAGATTTGCTGGTAGGTATTCCAGTAGTATCTCAGGGTGTTCTGGGCTACACTCCGACACGACGTGTACCGCTTTTGGGGGTCTGACTTTTACCAACCCCCTAGGCCCGCCATGCGATGCTCATAGACGAACGGACCGGACTGTACGGATATTGTCACTGACAGGCTCAGTAGGGTGTCAGGATGAGTTCGCTCATCGACGTCCCTTTTGGTCGATAGCTGGTGGCCCGTCACGTATGGCTAATACCTCTGACGTGCTGGTGGTTAAATCCACAGCTATAGTATTGACGAGTCTTTAGAGTCCACCACACAGACAGTTACTCAAGTTTCGGGCGAAACGCTGTAGAGGCCGTATGGAGATATGGCAGGGTTCGATCAGATACGTGCGGTATTGCACGGATCGTGATCGGACGGATTTTACTAGCCGGTTTTGGCTTAAGCCGGATCCTAGTATTAGACAGTGTAGTTTTTTGTCTCTTTGCATTTGTGTTCAGAGTGAATACAAATGCGGGCATGTATTTGCAGTAGCGGGGTTTTCCTGTAATTTATTACGGGATCGGTTTTCTGGGGTTGCCAGTTTGCATTCCGTTCCGGTCGGTTTTCTTTTATTCCTTCTCGGCCGGACTTTTCGTTGGAGGGGGTTAATTGCAAGTTTGCAGTTAACTTTGTTGTGAGGGGTTTTCTTGCATAATTGTAGCCTCTTCATGATGAGATTCCTTTTGCATCATATGTCTTGCATTTATGTTGATGAGAGTGAAAGGGTGAGAGTGAAAGTTGGTGTGACCTTATCTTTATCCATTCCTTTTCCACTTGAAAAATTCCATTCTTTTTTCCCACCCATTTTCCTAATGGGCCGGACACTTTTCCAGCAAGTGTATATGATTGATTTTGAGGGAGAGGTTTAATTGGTGTGGATTAATTCATTCATTTTGTTTTTTGGTGGACCCCCCCTTTTTGTGAGTGTGCTGGTTGTTTGTGTGAAGGGGGAATTTCATTTAGGTTGCATGATTTTAATTGATGTTCACTACACACATTATTTTCCAGAGAGCACAAAGTTCTTGGCCGAGCTCTTTTTGCTAGCAAGCTTTGATCCAAGAAATTCTTATGAAAAAATTCCTCCAAAAATGGCAACCTCATAAACCCCAAAAGAGACATGGCTACTACACTATTCTACAGCATCCCTTGGACGCGTCGGCTAGCCAACTTCGCGCCCGAGTTGCCTCGGTAAAGAGGTGGGAGCCCGTAAAAGATTCCGGCGATGTGGTGCTCGTTTCGACGAGGAGGTGACGGACGAAATATCCGCGGGAGATCGGAGTGGAGACGAAGACCGAAGGACACGGATCGCTTGGTATACTTCTCTACCCGTATTTTACTTTGCTAGTTGCTAGGTTAATGGCCCGATCCGGGTGAAAAGTGCGCGGTGGTGCCTGTTGCAAGTTTTGCAAAGTTTTTTGTTTCCGCGTTTCCGGCGTCGGATCGACGGCCGGGGCGCCGCCGCGGGCTTACATTGGTATCAGAGCCACGCCATTCACCATGCCTAGCTTGCTCTAGCACGTTTAGAACTCGATCGAACAAAGTTCTCAAAAACCGTATTTTTCATACTTCATGTTTCTGTCGAAAATTTTTCAAGCTCCAAAAATTTTTTCAGGTCACTGCAGAAACACAAGCATGGAATTCTAAGACTTCTGGTAAATTTTCATGCGCTGATCTCTTAGTACGACCGCGGAAACGCGGCCAAACCCCTGGTTTGGACGCGGTTCCGCGGTGGTAATGTGTGATCATTGCACCAAAAATTCCCAGTAGGTCTTATACATTGAAATAGGGGTTTTGGGATATTTTCTTTGGGCTCAGATTTTCTGTAAGTGCTACAGTACTGCTTGGGGCCCACTTGATAAAATTTGTTCGATCGGATATTTTAAACATGCCAGTTCACAGTTTTTACATTATATCTGCGACCGTGAATGTCACTTGATCGGTAAATCCCGTCTAACTGCTATAGCCCAGTTAGACGGATTTGCGAACGTGACTTTCACGTTGATGTTCTGTGATTGTACTGTGTTGTTGCGGATCGGTCGTGGGGATAGCCTGGTTGCAGTGGTAGTACAGTTTTGTTTTATATGTACATTTGATATTGCGGGGCGAGCGTCCGACATGTGGACTGCCGTCACTGCCTGTTTGTATTATTATTTTGGGGCACGACCAGGTTGCGGTCGATATACCCGTTGTATGTATATTTTACTTTCTGTACTAGGATTACCCCGCGGAGGGGTGCACGGATAGCCGGGTTCTAGAGGGCAACAAGCCCGCATCTCATGGCATTGAGACGGAGGGGGCTTCACTCTAGAATTGGCGGGCTATTCGCCGCACTCGTAGGGGGTATAGGGTTGACCCAGGAGGGGTGCCCAAGTTACCCGATTCCGTGAAGTGCTGGGTGGTCCATTCACGGTGATGAAGGGGGCTGCCTCGCTTCAGGTTTTGGCGGGTAACTTGCCGCGCCCGTAGGGGTCTAGGATTTCATTGCACAGGCTATCCACACGACCAGGGAAACGTCGGGTTTCAGTAGCGGCTCTGTGAAACCCGGGGATCCCAGATATCTGTATTGATCTGTGTTGCTATACATTTTTGTGTTGCTTTTATCACGCCTTGAGCGAATACTATATATTGATATATATTAGTAGATGTTGTATATGTTTTTCATCCGCGCTAGTCCAGTCCCCGCTCTGTCGTTAGTTAGCTAACCTAACGGGTGATGACGGGACCCAGTGGCGAATGCGGATGGCATATACGTACATCAGTATATTTTCGTTCTTTGTGGTGTGATCAATTGATGGGACTGCGTTGATTCGGATTAATGCAAGATAAACAAACATATTCTGATGTTGTTGGAAAATTTTTCAAAAAGCTGTTATTGCAAGGGCGTTCTCTTTTGTTTTGCATCGTGGTATTCAGTTGGAATATCCTGCTCCTCAGTCGACGAGGCAAGGGCCGAGATCCCTTCACCGGGAGTGACCCCTTGGACAGAAGTTTGCGTCAGGGCATTAACTTCACTATAGCCGATTGCTTTTACTTTGCACCGTGGTATGCAGTTGGAATATCCTGCACCTCATTCTACGGGGAAAGAGCCGAGATCCCTTCACCGGGAGTGACCTCTTTAGCAACGGTTTTCGTCACTATATTTTCTAAAAAGCTATCAGTTCCTTCAACGATATCAAGTTCATTACGTTAAAGGTTTTCGCCAGAAACCATTCATAGCCCTCCGTCATTTCAGACGGGTAGCACGTAGTATTCATGCTATGTTTGTTGGCCTTCGTCAAGGCATAGTGTATTGTAGCTGCTTGTTGCCTTTCTGCTGCATAGATAGATGCGTTGGTTTGGGACAGTCGTATAGTCTTGTTAGCCTTCGTCAAGGGCTTGTACGGGTGGGTTCAAATTAACCTGGATAATGACGGGTAGAACTTGACATGTGACTTATGATTTGTTGGCCTTCGTCAAGGTCATAAGAGCCTGGGGCAAAAATCCACATCGGGAGTTTCAAAAGAACTGAAACTTGCCAGATATGCGCATACCTTCTGGAGTGTGATAACGTGAGCGGATTCCGTTACGTTATCATGCGATGAGAGTTGGATCCCGATTCCCACTGATGAGTTGGTTTACTCCTCGGGTATTCCCGGCTAATTCTTCTTTTAGGTTTGGAGAAGAATTTGACGTTACAGTGGGAGGTTTCCAGATTAGATAAAGTGATAACCCTTCTGATCTAGGTTAGAGTGCACGCTGAACGTTTCTTTTCTCTCTCTCTTTGGCAGCGACCATTGACCCGACCCTAGACTATGACTCAGTGACCAAGTTGACCAAACCTTCTTAACACTGGCTTTTGGATTGTTAGAGTTGCAGACCTCATTGCCACTCCTACTTTTACCCTTTTCTCTAAGACACCCCGTATTACTACGAACGTCCACTTCCATTGGACAAAACCATCGTATGGTTATATACGAACTCGAAGGACTTCGAGGATGGTTTCCGGTTCTGGAGAAAACGAATAGGACTATTCAGTTGTCTTTACCTTTTACATTCTCTCAGGTTGCGAGTACTCCTTGGTTTAGGAGTAGTACACCTATTACGCAAATTGGATAGTCTTCTTCCAGACCTTAGGCTGGTGCCGACCGGTAGGGGATGAAGAAAGCCAATTAGCCTAAACGGTGTACAGAAGGTATTAAGTTCAGACAAAGAAAGGGATTAGTAAGAGGGCAAAGTAAATTGCGACAGCTATTCACGACCAAACCATGTACTTCTTTGTTAATCCTAAATCACCTATGAATTAAGTTCATTCGGTTGTCTTTTATCCTCACCTTCTCTCGCATTGCGAGTGCTCCTAGGATTAGGACAGTACACCCATTATGCTTATTGGATAGTCTTCTTCCAAACCATAGGCTGGTGCCGAACGGTAGGGAAGGAAGAAAACCATTTGGCCTAAAGGGGAGTACAGAAGGTAATGACTAAAGACATATAAAGGGATTTGGAGAGATGGCAAAGAATTATACGGTTATAGTTGTGAATCTGGATAATGGAAGAGGCATTACTAGGAATACCAGGATACCCCATCGAAATATTTCAATGTTTCAGTTTCACTGTGTACTGTTAAAAGAAAACTGATTTCCCATTTAGACACTTACTCCAGGGTATGTATTTACCAGGTATGATTCTCACATCCGTATGGTTTTACAGATGATGAGTGGGGGTAAGTTATTGGGAATTAGGTGATCATCCTCATTATATCGGGATTCATGATATTTGAGGAAGCCACCTGGGTTGTTTGCCGGTCGGCAAATATTTGGTTTTGAATATCCGTTGTTATGCACCAATTTCAAATTGATATATCTGTACGTTTATTTTTATAGAGTGAGACATACCTTTTTTGAAATTATGTCTATGACATTTACCTATACCAGTGGATGGTTAGGTAAGGAGCATTGAACAACGGTGTAATTCTTCTTAACCAAAAGTACAGTTTTCAACCTACGACACACAGTGAATGGGTCACTAGACTCAGGGGACTTATACAGAGTATTGTATATTGTCCAGTGTCCATTAAGACAGAGGGGTTGGTCCTCGTACTATATTCTGTTTACTTTTAACTTCTCTAAGTTCTTAGACATGTGTTTCGTAGAAACACAGGGTCTAAGTTTTGAGGAGTTATAGGTATAAGAGTAAAGTAGAGAACCAAGTGTTGCAAGTATCGGGATTCTTCAAGGAGATCGAAGATGTAGATACTTGTGAATGGTATTCAGTTGATAGTAATGATTAAGAGAACTAGCTTCTCTTTCAGGTTACTCATAATTGGAAGTACTCCTAAGTTGAGTAACGCTGATCGGCCTCTCTTCCATTTACTTGACAGGCACTGGAGACAGCTGCATGATTTGAATCTGGTTCAATTAAATCAGTGCCTCTGTTTCTTGGATATAGAACAGTTCATATCTTGACATTGTTAAGATACGGGGAGTTGTCCGGCTTATGCTTAAAACCAGACTCTGGACAACTCAAGGCACGTTTCAGTAGTGGCTGTTTGTGGGTTGACCCGGGCTATGACGAGGGTTGACTTTCTACCATCTGGAAGATCAATAGTGATATTGTTCTTGACTCGCCACAGTTTTATCAAAAATGGATTTTTTTAGAAAACAGTAGTGGGAGTATGGTAGAACTGGAAGTGATTCCAGAACCACAAACGATTACTGAAGATTTCATAAGAACCTAAAGATTCAATCTGGTTTGACATTCCATTGGCCACTCCGCAGATAAGGTGGGTAACCTCAGGCACCCGAGAGGTACTTCGGTATGCTCAAGGACGGTGGCAGGGAGGTTCTTGTTTACCCAGACTTGCCATTGCTGTTGTTCCAGGCTGCGAGACCCGGCGGGAGGATGAGTATAGCGTCGTTCTAAACTGGCTTTAGAAGTGCACGTCTATATGACTCTGCCAGAGGGTTGTCGTAGTCAGTGGGAGCAGCGGAAGCATTGGTGGACATCAGGCTTATGTCTATTTATAGACTAGAGCAGATATAGCGGAGATAGATCATCTATTTCTGATGTGAAAGTCATAGGTTTGACTTCATCAGAATAGGGGATGGATCTGTTAAGAAGGTAGTAGGGTGTGATGTCCTGGTATTTGATGACATACACAGAGTAGGAAGTGATATTCCTATACTACGATCGGTTATACTTTGGTCGTCACACAGTGGTTTCTCCACATTGGACTTGGATATTATATCAGACATTCTGGTTACTAGATCTATGGTTTTAGATCTAGATTTGGGTGGTTTCCCAATCTGGGTACTTTGAACGCATTCTATGAGTATTTAGAATGGACGACTCCTGGTACGGTAGTATACCTGCAGGTGATGGAGTCACCCTCTCTAAAGGTGTCTTACAGACTAAAGGGGAGAGGGATACGCATGATTGACAGATCACTTGCTTAGGCAATTGAGTCAATCATGAGATGTCAAGTACCACACCAGATGTTGTTCTTGCAGTAGATGCAATAAGTTGATATTGATCCAGTCCTGGAGAAACAGTCGGAAGCAGTTTTAGAATATAAGTGGATGTTCTAGGGATATGATAACGGCAGTCTTCTTCGGGAGACAGTTATCATTCCAGGCTTCCAAGGTGACCTGGATGACAGAGTGGCTGTCAGAGTTATAGTTTTCCCTCTGACGAGGGGCAGTATTTTAGACAGGTGGTCCAGGTGGATACTGAGGGAAGGCATGGCGCAGGATACTGATTAAGTTCAGTTGACGATACAGTCTAAGAAGTTTGGATTTGGAGTTCACTTATGAGCTAGGTCCCATCAGACATCCAGACACATTCTAAGACAGATATTGCTCATTTAGGGAGATGGTTTTCTCTGCGAACATGAGATATAGAGAGACATAGAAAGAAACATCAAAACGGATCCACTCACTGAGGCTATTCCTCGAACGCAATAGTTTCGCAAACGAGCTTTGTGAGACTGACTAGTAGAGGAGTTGGGTGTTCGGTATCACACGGGCTGTGAGTATGCGACATCGCAATAATTAGCCTTGAGTGCAAGTGGAAGATTGTTGGAGATAGTGTCCTCAGAGTCAATTATTGGGTCACAGGCACGTGATTGCAATGATTGAGGGAGGACCTATCCCGGTAGAACAGTCTTACTCGAGATGATAGTATGCTATCTGGTTTACCTTTATCATCGTGTACTGCTTTAGGTGACCTTACGAGTCGCTATTGCACGTTGATAAAGCCCCTAGGATTCTTGCTTGACCACCAGCAGTATGAGGGCGATCATATAAGTGGGAGCTGGGGGTCTACAAGCACATCCTTAAAAGGTCCCTAGTCGTAGGAGTTTCGAGACAGGGCATCGATTCTCCAGAGTAGACTAGTGTATACAGTCGAGACCCCGACGAGGGGCGGTGGCCGGTCTCACAAGCCGCTGGTGTCAGTTGGTTCACCTAAGATGTATACAGGTGCTCATTGGGTTATGAGTACACCGGACAGGACTCGCCGGGAACCTGCTAGTTGGGATTATACCAGACGTCAGATAGCAGTTCCCTGGTGACATGTGTACAGGTTAGTTCATCGACCTAAGATCGTCATTTGTCTCGTGTGAGTTCCCACTGTACTTTGATTACTACCCTACCACGGCTCAAAGGAGTCGTGCAAACAGGTTTTAGTTGGGTACAGTCCCGAGCCACATGGAGGCAGTGAGCGGATCTTCAGGGGTTCGTCTCTCCCGGTCTTGGGGGTGAGGTCGTGCTGTGTCTAGGAGAGCCAGAACATGAAAAGTCCTTGGCCAAGGCAGGAGATTTGCTGGTAGGTATTCCAGTAGTATCTCAGGGTGTTCTGGGCTACACTCCAACACGACTTGTACCGCTTTTGGGGGTCTGACTTTTACCAACCCCCTAGGCCCGCCATGCGATGCTCATAGACGAACGGACCGGACTGTACGGATATTGTCACTGACAGGCTCAGTAGGGTGTCAGGATGAGTTCGCTCATCGACGTCCCTTTTGGTCGATAGCTGGTGGCCCGTCACGTATGGCTAATACCTCTGACGTGCTGGTGGTTAAATCCACAGCTATAGTATTGACGAGTCTTTAGAGTCCACCACACAGACAGTTACTCAAGTTTCGGGCGAAACGCTGTAGAGGCCGTATGGAGATATGGCAGGGTTCGATCAGATACGTGCGGTATTGCACGGATCGTGATCGGACGGATTTTACTAGCCGGCTTTGGCTTAAGCCGGATCCTAGTATTAGACACTGTAGTTTTTTGTCTCTTTGCATTTGTGTTCAGAGGGAATACAAATGCGGGCATGTATTTGCAGTAGCGGGGTTTTCCTGTAATTTATTACGGGATCGGTTTTCTGGGGTTGCCAGTTTGCATTCCGTTCCGGCCGGTTTTCTTTTATTCCTTCTCGGCCGGACTTTTCGTTGGAGGGGGTTAATTGCAAGTTTGCAGTTAACTTTGTTGTGAGGGGTTTTCTTGCATAATTGTAGCCTCTTCATGATGAGATTCCTTTTGCATCATATGTCTTGCATTTATGGTGATGAGAGTGAAAGGGTGTGAGTGAAATTTGGTGTGACCTTATCTTTATCCATTCTTTTTCCACTTGAAAAATTCCATTCTTTTTTCCCACCCATTTTCCTAATGGGCCGGACACTTTTCCAGCAAGTGTATATGATTGATTTTGAGGGAGAGGTTTAATTGGTGTGGATTAATTCATTCATTTTGTTTTTTGGTGGACCCCCCCTTTTTGTGAGTGTGCTGGTTGTTTGTGTGAAGGGGCAATTTCATTTAGGTTGCATGATTTTAATTGATGTTCACTACACACATTATTTTCCAGAGAGCACAAAGTTCTTGGCCGAGCTCTTTTTGCTAGCAAGCTTTGATCCATGAAATTCTTATGAAAAAATTCCTCCAAAAATGGTAACCTCATAAACCCCAAAAGAGACATGGCTACTACACTATTCTACAGCATCCCTTGGACGCGTCGGCTAGCCAACTTCGCGCCCGAGTTGCCTCGGTAAAGAGGTGGGAGCCCGTAAAAGATTCCGGCGATGTGGTGCCCGTTTCGACGAGGAGGTGACGGACGAAATATCCGCGGGAGATCGTAGTGGAGACGAAGACCGAAGGACACGGATCGCTTGGTATGCTTCTCTACCCGTATTTTACTTTGCTAGTTTCTAGGTTAATGGCCCGATCCGGGTGAAAAGTGCGTGGTGGTGCCTGTTGCAAGTTTTGCAAAGTTTTTTGTTTCCGCGTTTCCGGCGTCGGATCGACGGCCGGGGCGCCGCCGCGGGCTTACAACAACCACAGTCTCACAACACAAAACCCTAATTAGATTTTCACAAACCCTAATCTAAATCTTCTCTTGCAAACCCACATCTTTCAATTAAACCATAAATTAACACCTAATAAGCTTCATTAAGAAATTAAACCAATAATTGAACAATGGGTCAAAAGTTATACCTCACAAACATGGATCAAACTTGAAATCTAGACCTCCAATTTCAAATCCTTACACCAAGATCTATGCTAAAGAAGATGAGGGAAAATGGGTAGGAGTCGGATTTGGATTTTAGCTTGATTTTTGATGGAATTTGGACATTTTTTTGAGGGGAAATGAGGTGGGGTTATGGGGGGAAAATCTGGACAGCAAGAAGGGGAGGGCTCGGCTGCAAGTAGAGGGAAAGTGGAGAGAGAGGGAGGTGGGGAAAATGATGCCTAATTAACCTAGTCAAAGTCCACTCTCATCTCTACATTTCCTTTTTCTTTTCTTTTCTTTTCTTTTGCAACACAAGAGGGGAAAAGATTGAGAGAGGGGCTGCTGAATTCAGCCAAGAGAAAAGATAAATGAGGGTGTGTGAGTGTGGGTATGGGTGTGGGGTGATGGAAAATGATAATTACTATACCCCCAAACATCCATTTACACTAATTTCACCAAAAAAGCCTTTTTTTCTTCAATAATTTCTAACACCGTTTGGCAGTTTCATTTCATTTCAAAAACCACATGATAAAATTTTGTTTAATGTATTATGATGCACAAAATTTGTTTCAACTCATTCCAATTTGTAATTTTCCCTAATTAAATGTATTAGTGACGGCTTAAAATAATATTAAAATAATTAATTTCGGAAAAAATTTCAGAAAATTTGAAATTTCACCAGTGGCTCAATAAACACCAAATATTAGCAATTACATAGCTAGAATATGTATATTTAATTTTATAATAAAGATATTTGCATTTTGACTTTTTACAGAAAACCCCCTTATTTTACCGTTTTTTTTCGAAATTTCACCGAAACGATTTTCAAAACGTTACAGTTGTATATGAAGTAACTGAGCTACAGACCAAACCTATGCACCAAATACCATAATTTGGCCGGCCGCATCCCATAAATCCGGCGAGCTCGGCCTTGTAGGCTCCGTTGGGGTTCGTCTTCTCATGGTGGTCTCCCATTGGTCTAACTAGGTATCTGGAGTTGCTAGTTTTTCTCAGAAACTTCCCAGGTCATCCCAGATTCCCTGTAGGCCTTAATGTTTCACAAAACCGACACGGAACAATTCTAACTTCGTGTATCGGGTTCTAAACTCATTTCCAGGCCATGAAATCAATCTCTAAGGTCTTATAAACACTCGCTACACCTCAACTTATCATTTAACAGCAACTTATAATTTTCTAAAATCACAAACCTAAATAACTCAAATTCTAACTAAAAATACGATATATAACACAAATATATAACTAAAATGTATGGATTACCTCATTTGTAACTAAAGAACTTTCTTGAGTTGCCCAAAGTCTCCAAAATCCAAACTTGAATGGTTCAAAGGTCTTAGAATGGGGTTGTGCATGTTTTATGTGAAGGTTGCATCAGGTTTTAGCAAGGAAATGAAGATGATGCATGGATGTAGTGAGGGGAATGAGCTTGAAGCAATTTAGTGGAGGAAACAATGGAGGAGATGAAGGAAAGGGGCAGCCAAGTTAAAGCCTTAGGCTCACTCTCTTCACAAATATTTTTCCCCTACACCCACCTCTCACAAATATCAATTTTGTCTATGGCATCTATTTTTATTCCATTCACACTACACTCTTTCTATTCTTTTCTTTGATTTTCTTTTCCTTTCTCTTTTGTTTTTCTTTCTATTCTTTTTATTTCTCTAACTCCCAAACCCACAAGTCATAAACCCAACATGCACATGACACGGTGCACGAGTCACGGAAAAATGTAAAAACACGGATTCGACAAAAAATACGATAAATATCATTAAAATAAATAAATCATTTTAATCTCCGATAAATTTCCAAATATTGGTATATACTTATACCACTTTACGAAAACCCCAATTTCGCAAATCGGGTAGTTTTCGCAAAATATATTATTTTAATATTAAATTCCAAAAAAAAATATTTTATATTTTCTGAAATGTTACAATCTTCCACCCTTAAATAAATTCGGTCCCCGAATTTAAATTTAAACCCCCAAATACTAAAACATTTCAATAATTAGCTCAAATCAACGGAGCTCCGAAATCACGGAAGATATAGAAATACCACAGCGCATCCTGTGCGCATGAAAACGAGTGCAAAACTCAAAATCAAACTCCGTCAAGCATCACGCAATCATCGGAGTAAAAATGGAAATACGAATCTCGAATTCCACAACTGGAATCCAAATGCACTATAGTCAAATCATAATACGTATATAGCACGCACCTTTGTAAAACCATTTTAAAAACTGAATGAAACACATGCAAAATCATTCCCAAATCTCCGTGCTATGTGTAGTTCACGGCACAAGTGGCGGATGATGATTTGTAAAGTAATAAATATATATTTATATATGTTTTTCTCAATTTATATGTCCCTCCTTTTTGAAATATCCCAAAAGGTTCTTTTATAAAATTTCGTGTCACTCGCGGACACGTACTAAATAGCGAGACTATAGCCCCCTTTTGAAAACCTATGGTAACTTTTTATTCATGCAAAAGTACTCAGGCACTGTCCTCAGACTAGCCATGTTTGGCTACTACATAATATAGTGCCCATCATGAAAACAAAGTGCTCAAAAGCGAAATCATCCTCAAAAGGCGTATCCAACATCACATGCGTCTGGTGCGCACGGAAAACCAAATCCAATACAAGTGCCACAAATATGCACAAAAGCAAAACTAAGTGCAACAGGTGTGCATGAAAGAATCTGTCCAGTGCAACAGGTGTGCACGACAACATCTAGTGCATATATTGTGCACGAAAATCTCAATCCAGTGCAACTAACATGCACGAATGAAAATCCCAATCGAGTGCATCTGGTGTGCAAAAAATTATATCTCATACCATGCGCCCAACATGCGCGAGAATCCAAATTAAGTGCATCCGACATGCACAAGTAAAATCTAAGTCAAGTGCATCCAACATGCACGAATAAAATCTCAGCCAAGTGCATCCGTCATGCACTCTAAGTCAAGTACATCCAACATGTACGAATAAAATCTCAGCCAAGTGCATCCGTCATCCACGAATAAAAATTTCCATCAAGTACACCCGGTGTGCATAAAATCTCATATCCTGCGCCCAACATGCGCGAAAATCTAAATCAAGTGCGTCTGGTCCGTATAAAACATCTAGTGCAATAGTGTGCACGATAACGAACGTCAAGTGAAAACGCCCACAAAAAAATAAATCTGGTGAAACAAATGCTCAAAGACATAAATCGGGTGTAACCAAGGTACGGAGTAAAAATCTAGTGCAACTAATGCACGAAATACACATCCGGTGCAACAAATGTACGAAATGCAATCTAGTGCATTAAATGCACGAAATATAAATCCGGTGCATCAAATGCACGAAATACAATTCCAGTGCATCAAATGCACGAAATACCAATCCAGTGCATCCAGTGCATGAAATATCAAATCTGGTGCAACAAATGCACAGAAACTCATCAATAACTCAAATGCGTATGAAAGGCAACACCGAGTGTACCAAGCTATAATAAATCATAACCGCGTGCAACTGCGTGCAAAAAACATGTATCAATGCACTGTGAGCATATGTGAGCTATACCAAGTGCAAAAATCAAATCGAGTGCGTACTACATGCACAAAATCAAATCAACCGTATGAAATCCACGAAATCATAAGCACGTGCAGCCAAAGCACAAAACTGATCTCAAGTGCAATAAATATGCACAAATCATAAACCAACACAACGATGCATAAAGCATATATCAAGTGCAATAACTATGCACAAAAAATATAAATGCCCACTAGGTGCAGCCATGGTGCACGAAAACAATATCATGAAACTCAATCATGAAAACTCAAATCCAAGCGATATAAGCATGATACTCGGCTCACAAACGCAAATCGCATCAAATGACATTGAGGTACACCTCCTACAATGTCGAAGAAAAATGTCGGTGCATCCAAGACTGGCAGAGCAAGAACATCCGCTTGCCTCCTGCTCATAGTCTGGCGTCCTCTGTCTCTGGTTCTCATTTTCTCTATAGATTACCAATCTCACAATCCGTCGGATCGTCGGCCCGGTCAGGTGTACTAACGGAAGCGATTCCGCTCTGACACTCATCTGGTCATCTCTCGGCTAATTAGGATGACCACTCGTAAAGAAACACGTCACCGGCGTCGGCCTCTAGCCCTCTGGATACACGCGACACAACTAATCCTGGGTGCAATCTTATCGCAGCAGTGTCCTGGAAAGAATCTGCTCATGGTCTCTTCAGATCGTGCCTATACCGAAATGTACGGCGGCTGGTGCTCTTACATAATCATCTTCTCGTTTTCTGGACATCTGCGTTCTCAGCACAACATTTGCTCGGGAACTGGCCGTATCCCAACGCCTGTGTATACATATCCGATCTCTAATCTCAACGGGGAGTAACAACAGCTCGTTAACATCTCGCACGAACCTCTTGTTCCACTCGTCTTTATTATCGTCCGCTTTGACGTCATGTCATTCCATCTGCGCACTGCAAATGTTCTCGGCTATGTAGGGTTTCCTTAGTGCCTCATATAAGGTTTGGAAGCATCACACATGCCACAATTTAAATTTTAAGAGGTACTAAGCAAACTCAACCATGAATCGAACTAGAATTATAGAGTAACAATTAAAAGTATCACATATAAAAGATTATCTATCACTAAGTGGAGAGACTACAAACTTTGTAGACCTCCTAGGGTGACTCCTTGGATCTCTTTTGGTTTAGAACGGCTCGCTAGATCACTTCCAAGTCCACGACGATCCACCCGAAGTCTTTTGCTCAAACCTTGTTGCTTCACTTTATCTATGAATTCCTTGAAGCAAACACCCTACACAAAGTAGCAATAGGTGTGTAGGATGATGAAGTGGTTTAGATTCTCACTTAAAACCCTTTCTTTATTTTAATCTCACTCAATTTTGAACTCAAGAGAGAGCTAGAGAGAAGAAGATGAAGATGGCTTGATATTTTTCTTTTGGATGAATAATAATGCAAAATGAAAATGAGAGAGAGATAAATATCATAATACAAACCATGGTTAATAATAATATCTAGATATTTTGTGATGAGTTAAAGAGCAAAGGAAATTAACCAAGGTTGGGTCAAAGGTCAGCCAAGGAAGTGTGTAGAAACTATGAGTCATTTGTGAAGAAATGAGTCATTCTTTTAATTTCCTTTATCTTTAACTTAAAACAAAATATCCATATATATAATTATGAACCATGTGAGTCTTATATTGCCATCTAAGTTATATCATCAACTATGATACAAATGCATGTATGTATGTGTGTATGCACATCAACATTTACATATACATGCATGCATCCATCAAAAGAAAAGGGTTTAAATAAATGAGACAAAAGTCAATATTAAATCAACACTTGATTTAATAAATCGGTCATATCTCATACGACCCGACTAATATAAAACGCCCGATTAAAATACGGTATCATATACTCGTATTTAATCGAGCTTCCGGACATATCTCATATGCGCACCACTTCGTTTCGCCTAAGCCAGGAAACTTCTATGTGGGACTCTTAAGACTCGTCAATACGCCAGCAGTAGGTGATGATCATATCAAACACCTACAAGCTGCAAGCGATCAGCTAAATGTAACGACTACCCGGGTATTGAGCGATCAGAAGAAGAACAAGCGAACCTGTCAAAACTTCCGTCAATCCAACTTGTAACACTTACCGTACAGTCCGGTTTCTTCGTCAGATATGCTGCATATTGAGTTTAAGGATGGAATCGTCGACCCCAATAACTCAATAAGTCATGCCGGTATATGGTCTATAACAGATCGAGAAACTTACTGATAACACTTATCAATAATATCTCGGCAGCCCTGGCCAGGGACTTCCTGTTATAGCCAATCGTGCATAGAACAACATCAACCCCCAATACCGAGAGAGACGAAACCCCTCCTATCGCCCATTGCCTCCATATGCCTCGGGACTGTACCCAAAATCCACCTGTTTGTACGACTCAATAGAGCGTACTAGGGTGGAGATCAAAGTACAGTGGGAGGACACACAAGACTCTATGGCGATCTCGGGTCTACAGACTAACCTGTACCAGTGTCACCTGAGAACTGTTATCCGACGTATGATATAATACTACATAGGCGTTCTCGGTGAGTCCGTTTAATGTACCCAGTCTCACTGAGCACCCGTATACAATCTTCAGTGTCAGCACACCAGATGGATATGGGATCATCCATCGCCCATCATATGGAACAAAAATAGCATACGCTAGTCTACACTGGAATATTGATGCCCTGTTTTGATATACCTACGACTAGGAACATTTCAAGGATATGCTTATAAACTACAGGTGTCCCACTAGTATGATCCACATCGTAATCCCAGTAGTCAAGCCGATATCCTTAGGGCTTTATCAACATGTACCAAAATGAATATAAACATGATCAAGTGAATATATGATAAAGAGAAACCAGATAGCATACTATCATGTCGAGCAAGACTGTCCTCTGAATATATATATATACACATATCAGTGCATACACTATCACATAATGGCCTCTAGGGCATACATATATCCAACAGTCTCCCACTTGCACTAAGGCCAATTATTAGCGTATCTCATACCCAACATCTCAAAAAGTCGCTCATGTTGCGGCTGAGGGAGGGCCTTGGTGAATGGATCCGCAGTGTTATCCTTTGTATCTACTCTCTTGATCTCGATCTCGTGGCGATCAACTATCTCCCGGATCAGATGATATCGCCTCAGGATGTGTCTGGACTTCTGATGGGACCTGGGCTCTTTGACCAACGCCATAGCCCCATTATTGTCACAATACAAAGGTATTGGATCAATAATGGTTGGAACTACTCCTAGCTCCGAGATGAACTTCCTCATCTAGACGGCTTCCTTGGCAGCATCATTTGCAGCAATGTACTCAGCTTCCATCGTTGAGTCTGCAACGGTATCCTGTTTGGAACTCTTCCAACTCACCGTCCCTCCATTGAGGATAAATGCAAACCCTGAGATAGACTTGTTGTCATCCTTATCACTCTGGAAGCTTGAATCGGTAAAGTCCTCCATTTGGAGATCCCCGTTACCATACACCAAGAATAATTCTTTAGTCCTTCGCAAGTACTTAAGAATGTTCTTCACAGCAGTCCAGTGATTCTCCCCTGGGTTTGACTGATACCTGCTTACTACACTAAGTGCATAAGCTACATCAGGGCGTGTACACAACATCGCATACATTATTGATCCTACTGCCGAAGTATAGGGAATAATGCTCATGCGAGCTCTTTCTATATCAGACTTTGGGCAATCGTCTTTGGAGAGAGTGACTCCGTGGCAAGCGGGTAAGGCACCCCGCTTGGAGTCTTCCATACTAAACCTCTTTAGGATGGTGTTGATGTACTTGGTTTGGGACAATCCCAATAACCGTTTGGATCTATCCCTATAGATCCGTATGCCCAATATGTATGTGGATCACCCAGGTCCTTCATGGAGAACCTTTGTGATAAGAATGATTTGACCGACTGTAGGATATGAATATCATTTCCTATCAGAAGTATGTCATCCACGTACAATACGAGGAATGTGACATTTCTCCCTACAGTCTTCTTATAAACACAAGGTTCATATGGATTTTTGATGAAATCAAACTCTTTGATAACATCATCAAAACAGATGTTCCAACTCCGTGATGCCTGCTTTAATCCATAAATGGATTTAAGCAACTTACATGCTTTTCCGTTGCTCCCACTGTTAATGAAGCCCTCTGGCTGATCCATATAAACGCATTCATCTAAATCACCATTTAGAAATGCAGTTTTAACGTCCATCTGCCAGATTTCATAGTCGTAGTGAGCAGCAATAGCAAGTAGGATCCGAATGGATTTAAGCATGGCTACCGGAGAGAAAGTCTCGTCATAGTCCAAACCTGGTCTTTGACGAAAACCTTTCGCTACTAACCTTGCCTTATAGGTCTCTACCTGTCCATCTACACCGATCTTTCTTTTAAAGATCCATTTGCAACCCACAGGTTTTATCCCGGAGGATACATCTTCTAAAGTCCATACTTTGTTGGTGTATATGGACTCTATTTCAGATCTCATGGCATCCAGCCATTTCACAGAGTCACCACTCGTGATAGTTTGATGAAAACTGGCAGGATCATCATCATCCATGATGCAATCTTCTCTATCACCATCAATGAGAAAACCATAGTATCTCTCCGGTGGTCGAGAAGTCCTACCAGATATACGGAGTGGCTGAGGTTCATTAGATTCTGTTACAACATCAGTTTCAGCCAAGTCGTCATTTGTAACTTGTGTTTCTAGAACCTCTTCTAGATCTACCACATTGCTATCAGTATCATTTAGAAAAATCTCATTTTCTAAAAATGTGGCATACTGAGAAACAAACACCTTTTGTTCCTCCTTGTGGTAGAAAAGATACCCAAACGAATGTTTTGGATATCCCACAAATATACATTTGACTGATCGTGTCTCTAGTTTGTCTGGATTCTGCTTTTTGACAAAAGCCGGACAACCCCAAATCTTAATTCGTTTAAGAGATGGTCTCTTCCCATGCCATATCTCATATGGAGTGGTAGACACGGTCTTGGTTGGAACTTTGTTTAACAGAAAAGCTGCAGTTTCCAATGCATGCCCCCAAAAGGAGAGGGGTAACTCAGAATCACTCATCATGGATCGTACCATATCTAATAGGGTACGATTCCGTCGTTCTGACACACCGTTGTGCTGTGGTGTGTAAGGGGGAGTGAGCTGAGAGAGAATCCCATTCTCTTTTAGGAAGTCCAAGAATTCAGTACTTAAGTACTCTCCACCTCGATCTGATCGAAGTATCTTGATTCTCATTCCAGTTTGGTTTTCTATTTCAAGTTTGTACTCCTTGAATTTCTCGAAAGCTTCAGATTTATGTTTTATCAAAAACACATGACCAAATCTTGAGAAATCATCAGTAAAAGTTATGAAGTAGGAAAAACCGCCTCTTGCATGTATAGACATTGGCCCACATACATCACTATGTATGAGGCCTAGGAGCTCGGTAGCTCTTTCTCCGTGTCCAGTAAATGGAGTTTTGGTCATTTTACCTTTGATACAAGACTGGCAAGTTGCATAAGATTTATACTTAAAAGAATTTAAATATCCATCTTTATGAAGCTTGTTTAGTCTTGTTTCATTAATATGACCAAGTATATAATGCCAAAGAAAAGCTTCATTTATATCTGAAATTTTTTTTTACTTGTGTGTTGAATGTTGAAAACTGTGTGTTGATTAAGGACGTATATCCCGTTATTAAGTGTACCATAACCAATCAACTCTTGATTAAGTCTAATGTTCATAACATTGTGTTGCACAGCAAAATAATACCCTTCATTGTCTAACAAAGAAACGGATATAATATTACATAGCATACTTGGCACAAAATAATATGGGTTCAAAACCAATATACAACCCGATGGTAACCCTAGGTGATACTCTCCCACGGAAACTGCATTTACATTAGAACTATTTCCAACTTGGAGAGTATGATCACCTTTCTTCAAAACTCCGCTATTTCTCAATGCCTGCACAGAATTGCAAATATGAGAACCCGAACCGGTATCCAATATCCAGGAAGTAGAGTTAATATAAAAACAGTTTTCAATCACGAACACACCTGAAGCTGAAGCATCACCATGCTTCTTCTTGAGTTCAAGGTACTCAGTACAGTTCCGCTTCCAGTGTCTGGTCTTTTTGCAGTGGAAACATTCTCCTTTCCCCGATTCCCCAACCTTGGACTTGTCTTTCCCCTTAACCTTTTTGACTCCACCCTTAAGTTTGGTGGGTTTCTTCTTCATCTTTCCTTTGGCCTTAGCCTTCGGGCGAGAGGGGGATGATGGCCCAACATACGAAACGGGAGTCTTTACTGACTTCAGCGTGCTTTCTATACTCCTTAACATATTAAGGAGTTCAGGTAGTTCCTTCTCCATGTTGTGCATGTTGAAGTTTACTATGAACTGAGCAAAGATGGAGGGGAGAGACTGCAGAATAATATCCGTGTATTGTTCATTGTCCATCGTCCATCCAAGGTCCTCAAGCTCTTCTATGAGAGCTATCATTTTCTGAACATGGTCTCCTACTGCTGTACCAGGGGCCATTCGCATCTGAAACAACTTTTTGGATGCTTTGTATCATAATACGCGAGATTGCTCTCCATACAACTGTTTTGTATGGAGGAATATGGATTGTACGTCCATATTCTCGTGCTGCTTCTGATGCGTGTTATCCATCGATGCAAGCGCGAGGCATTTGGCCGTGGAACAGTCAGCGTCCCATGTCTTGCGGATTTCCTTATCCGCAACTGAAGATTTAGGACCTGGGCTGGACGGGGTTGGAGCGGTGAGGACATATGATACCTTATCATAAGTTAAGGCAATGTTTAGATTTCTCAGCCAATCTTTATAATTGGTCCCATTCAGTTTATTTTTATCTAATAGAAGCTTGAGTCCTGACATTTGAATCTGCTGTTAAGAGAGAGAAAAGAATACACTCAGCGAAAAGCTCTTACAAAGATTAGATTGGTTATTATCTTGTCTAATCGATGTCTCCCACTGTTTTTATCAAATTTTCTTTAAAACCTTTTAAAAAGAAAACTAGCCGGGATTAATTACATTCTACAACTTCGCTAACCGTTCAGCCAGGCCGGTGCCGGTACTTGAGGGAGGTTCCCCGTGCTTTCGCACGGACCTAATTAAAATAAACCTCGTCTTCCCAGATGCGTAGCCCCGTTTGACACCTACTGAGTTAGCTAATTGTAAAGTGCATAATTCTCCCGGGAGCAACTTTTGCTCGCAGTGGGATCGGGATCCTACTATCATATAGAAGGTATACAATCTCATTGTAAATTTCAACTCTTGAAATTCCCGATATTATTTTTACCCCTAGTACTCATGACCTTAACTATAGTCAACATATCGTAAGTACTAGTCAAGTTATTCCCATCATTTCGTGATTAACTAGACCCACCCATATGACCCTTAACTAAAGTAAACATAATCATATGAATGTCCTAACTAATCTGCATCATATGCAGTGTAGGAAGACATCACTCAGCTACCGTACACTGTGCCTTAACTAAAGTCAAAATACGCAGTACGAATACCAAGTACTCTGCTTCCTAAAATGACGGAGGGCTGCGGATAGTTTTTAAGAAAAATTTTAACGCTTTGAACTTGATATCGTTGTAGAATCCAATGGGTTTAAAAAAAGTGGCTTAAGCTTCGCTTTGTGAAACTTGCTTTTATAAAAGGCCGAGTGTGTTTCAAATCCGATTCTACAACATCTTTTTAGGTTCATTTATCTTTACATTAATCTCATTAATGTTGTCCCATCATTTAAATCCTAAGCCATCACAGAAAGAAACGAAAATATAACGTATGCTTATGCCACTCCCATTCGCCTCAGTGTCCTGATATGCACCGTTAGGTTACTTAACTAACGGCATACTAGGACGGGGCTAGCGCGGGTGTAAAACATAAGCAACGTATATTATATATCATATATATAATATTGCATTCGTCTCAGATATAAATTAAATGATCACATCAGATAATAAAAGCAGCAGAAGCACATTTAATATAGGATATCTAGGAGGTCCGTATTTTGTATTTAGCCAGCAATAGAAAATACGGATTCCACGGTCGCGATGAATAGCTAAGCCCACACCCTTAGACCCCTACGAGAGCGGCAAGTGACCCTACCAATTCTGGAGTTTAGGAGACCCGGTCTCGACTTCTCGAGATGGCCTCCCACTGAACCCTAGAACCCGGTCACTTGTGCCCTCCTCCTTGGGTCTGTCCTAATGCGGAAAAGTAAATAATATACAACACTGGTAACATCAACCTCAACCCAGAAGTGCCCCAAAATAAAAGAACATTACATACAATTTAATTTTACATGAATGAAAAGAAAACTCTCATCTCATATAAAACCCCCGGCTATTCAATCACGGCAATCCTGCATATAAAATCTCAGCAACATATAATATCATATATCATCAACGTAAGTAAGTATGCGTACCCCGTTTGTCGTTGATGTATAGCAATGAAATCGGCGATACACCACATACTACACTTACGGTCACAGAGAAATAAAATGAAAAACTACAACAATTGGAATCGTAACTGCCTTTAGACAACACAAACCCGGAATATCACATATACAAGATTTCATGCCTAACAATGTAAAGCTCGCATTTAGGTCTCACCCATGAAAACACCTTTTCAAAATAAGCCGGATAATTCAACAATATTTTCGATTATTCTCGAGACCGAACTGCTAGATTTACACGCAACAAACAAATTTATAGATTCCAATTATTGTATCACATACTAATAAAATAGGCGCAGTTAAAACATTCGATCGAACGATTAAACACCCAAAGACTTCTCAGAAAGCTCAACACTTGAGCAGTTTTAAAAATTACCAAAAACTGCACAAAGCACATATGGGCCAGCGCAAGAAAGTACGGCCCCACCTGCACCAAAGTCGCCGCGGAACCGCCGCGGAATATCCATTCCTGCCGCGGTTCCGCAGTGCTTTAGTGTAGGTAGGGGTTCGTATTTCTTGTGGGCCCATAAAATACCCTGCTGAATTTTTAAGTATTTTTAATGTGAAAAAATCCACGTTTTCGAAAACTTTCCAGAGAGCACCCCACGGGCATCGTATTTCGTTCGTTCGAGGTTTTTAACGTCGTCTAGGTTACTCCAAAGCTCTAGCTTAGTTCTGATACCACTGTAGGGTTTCCTTAGTGCCTCATATAAGGTTTGGAAGTATCACACATGCCACAATTTAAATTTTAAGAGGTACTAAGCAAACTCAACCATGAATCGAACTAGAATTATAGAGTAACAATTAAAAGTATCACATATAAAAGATTATCTATCACTAAGTGGAGAGACTACAACCTTTGTAGACCTCCTAGGGTGACTCCTTGGATCTCCTTTGGTTTGGAACGGCTCGCTAGATCACTTCCAAATCGACGATGATCCACCCGAAGTCCTTTGCTCAAAGCTTGTTGCTTCACTTGATCTATGAAGTCCTTGAAGTAAACACCCTATACAAAGTAGCAAGAGGTGTGTAGGATGATGAAGTGGTTTAGATTCTCACTTAAAACCCTTTCTTTATTTTAATCTCACTCAATTTTGAACTCAAGAGAGAGCTAGAGAGAAGAAGATGAAGATGGCTTGATATTTTTCTTTTGGATGAATAATAATGCAAAATGAAAATGAGAGAGAGATAAATATCATAATACAAACCATGGTTAATAATAATATCTAGATATTTTGTGGTGAGTTAAAGAGCAAAGGAAATTAACCAAGGTTGGGTCAAAGGTCAACCAAGGAAGTGTGTAGAAACTATGAGTCATTTGTGAATAAATGAGTCATTCTTTTAATTTCCTTTATCTTTAACTTAAAATAAAATATCCATATATATAATTATGAACCATGTGAGTCTTATATTACCATCTAAGCTGTATCATCAACCATGATACAAATGCATGTATGTGTGTATGCACATCAACATGTACATATACATGCATGCATCCATCAAAAGAAAAGGGTTTAAATAAATGAGACAAAAGTCAATATTAAATCAACACTTGATTTAATAAACCGGTCATATCTCATACGACCCGACTAATATAAAACACCCGATTAAAATACGGTATCATATACTCATATTTAATCGAGCTTCTGCACATATATCATATGCGCACCACTTCGTTTCGCCTAAGCCAGGAAACTTCTATGTGGGACTCTAAGACTTGTCAATACACCAGCAGTAGGTGATGATCATATCAAACACCTACAAACCGCAAGCGGTCAGCTAAACGTAACGGCCACCCGGGTATTGAGCGATCAGAAGAAGAACAAGCGAACCTGTCAAAACTCCCGTCAATCCAACTGGCAACACTTACCGTACAGTCCGGTCTCTTCGTCAGATATGCTGCATATTGAGTTTAGGGATAGAATCCTCGACCCCAATAACTCAATAAGTTATGCCGGTATATGGTCTATAATAGATCGGGAAACTTACTGATAACACTTATCAGTAATATCTCAGCAGCCCTGGCCAGGGACTTCCTGTTATAGCCAATCGTGCATAGCACAGCATCAACCCCCAATACCGGGAGAGACGAAACCCCTCCTATCGCTCATTGCCTCCATATGCCTCGGGACTGTACCCAAAAACACCTGCTTGTACGCCTCAATAGAGCCGTAGTAGGGTAGAGATCAAAGTACAGTGGGAGGACACACAAGACTCTATGGCGATCTCAGGTCTACAGACTAACCTGTACCAGTGTCACCTGAGAACTGCTATCCGACGTATGATATAATACCATATAGGAGTTCTCGGTGAGTCCGTTTAGTGTACCCAGTCTCACTGAGCACCCGTATACAATCTTCGGTGTCAGCACACCAAATGGATATGGGATCATCCATCGCCCATCATATGGAACAAGAATAGCATACGCTAATCTACACTGGAATATCGATGCCCTGTTTCGATATACCTACGACTAGGAACATTCAAGGATATGCTTATAAACTACAGGTGTCCCACTAGTATGATCCACATCATAATCCCAGTAGTCAAGCCGATATCCTTAGGGCTTTATCAACATGTACCAAAATGAATATAAACATGATCATGTGAACATATGATAAAGAGAAACCAGATAGCATACTATCATGTCGAGCAAGACTGTCTTCTGAATACACACACACACACACATACACACACACATCAGTACATACACCATCACATAATGGCCTCTAGGGCATACATATATCCAACAGGTTACAGTCAATCCGGAATCTCTCACACGGACTCGAAACCACGAACTCGGTATCTTCATCACTCTGTAGAAGATATCTAGCCGAAAAAGTCCTTGGGAACTTGTCCCAACCATCAGAGGAATACTCAATACTCGTCCGTTCTCGATCAACTCACAACGCATCTGGGTGAGGTCCTCTATCTGAAGCTGGTCCATTTACTGATCTCCTATCAGATCATTCAATGAACAACGTCATCTCTGGATCGATCTACTCTAGCTTTGAGTAAGATTCTCTACACTGGAAATCTTCAGCTCAACTGGGCGTGCGTCAGAGCATCAAATCTGACGAATCACCTTTGTCTCTCAACTCAGGATAGACTAGCTATCATCTGTCGCATCTCCGCCTGGAAGCTCCAGCGATCTCAGCTCGTAAGCTCTAGAAGCAACATCCCAGCAATCTCAGCAACAGCTGGGTCATCTGTCTGCACGGTAGACGACATCACAATCCTTGAGGTAGGTCGTACATCAACAGTCCTCTCATAATCTGGCGGCCTCTTTCAGTGGCCCAATCATCCGGTGCAAAACTGAACACTCGCCTCAACGAGAGATCAAAACACAAACACTATACCTACACGTCCCTATGTCACCAGAAAACAACATGGTCAGTCCTCATCAATGACGAGCTTACCTTGACCGCAACACCAGCAGCAGCTCAATCTATGCTCAAACCATGGTGACAAGAACCTCAAGCAGTAATCAATAAAGATAAATCACATGAACGAAAGAAATCATCATACCCCAAATGGATATATATCATAGGAATGAATAGTATCAAGGATCTTAATTGGACGTATAATCATGGGGACGAAGAGAATCACCGATCTCAAAATATGTACATCCTAAGGTTTCTTATGTGGAGTATCGTATCGTAAATATGCCGTGGAATATACGTACGGTACGTCACTCTACTCAAGCTACCTACTTCATCAATCAAGGTCAACCTATGAAACGAAAGTTTGGGTCTAATACCCCCCTGTTCAAGTCTAAGTTCCGTAAGGTCAAGCCAAGGTTCCGAAATATATATACGCCTTAGACTCCGCATAGTCAAACATAGACTCGAACCAAGATTAAACCTAGCCCTCTGATACCAACTTTGTGACGACCCAAAAATTTAGCACGTGACTATTAGTTATATGTATGCCCTAGAGGCCATTATTGTACATACGTTGTATATTGTAGTGGATGCTTGGACATATATAGGGAGGACTTTCTTGCTCGACATGATAGTATGCTATCTGGTTACTCTTTATCTTAACATGTACTCTGATTGTCTCTATGTCACATGTTGATAAAGCCCTTAGGATGAGTACTTGACTACCAGGACTATGATGCAAATCATACTAGTGGGGACAGTGTAGTCGCCAAGTATATCCTTCAAATGTTCCTAGTCGTGGGAGTACCGAGACAGGGCATCGATACTCCAGAGTAGACTAGCGTATGCGCTTCTTAACCCATATGATGGGCGATGGATGATCCCATATCCATTGGTGTTTGACATCAGAGAAGGTATACGAGTGCTCAGTGGAGACTGGGTACACTGGACAGACTCGCCGAGAACTCCCAGATGGTATTATACCTCACGTCAGATGGCAGTTCTTTGGTGACACTGGTACAGGTTAGTCTGTAGACCCGAGATCGTCATAGAGTCTTTTGTAATTCCCACTGAGCTTTGATTTCCATCATACCACGTCCAAGAGGGCGTGCAAAAAGGTGGCTTTTGGGTACAGTCCTGAATCACATGGAGGCAATGAGCGATAGGAGGGGTTTCGTCTCTCCCGGTATAGGGAGTTGATGTTGCGCTGTGTTCGATTGGCTATAACTGGAAATCCCTGGCCAGGGTTGCTGAGATTTACTGGTAAGTGTTATCGTTAGTTTCTCGAACTGTTATGGACCTCATATCGACATGACTTATCAAGCTACTGGGGTCTGACGTTTACCACCCCTAGGCGAGATATAAGATATATCAGACGAAGAGATCGGACTATACGGGAGTGTTACTGGTTGGATTCACGGGAGAATGTACAGGCTTGCTTGTTGATCTTCTGATTGCTCAATACCTGGGTGGCTGTTACGTTTAGCTGACCGCTTGCAGCTTGTGGGTGTTTGATATGATCATCGCCTACTGTCGGCGTATTGACGATTCTTTAGAGTCCTACACAGATGTTTCCTGGCTCAGGCAAAACGGAGTAGGAGCACATATGTGATATGTGCGGGACCGAGAACAATACGTGTATGTGATACCGTATTATATTCTCGCGATATGAGATATCGGCCGGGTATATGTGATATAGCCGGGTCATCGGAACAAGTGTTGATTCGATGAACTGATACAGATTATATTAGTCGGTTATTTGTGAAATAGCCGGATTAACGGATCAAGTGTTGATTCGATAATTTAATGTATAATTATATATTTGATATATTAAATTACATTAACTAATATAAGCTCACTTAAAGATTCTTTTTCACACTCGGGTAATACATTGATATATATGCGATATATGTTAAATGTATTATTTTATTTTGTTACAATAAATATTGAATATAATATTGTAACATGTTATGGTTATAAATGCAACATGATTAGTGGAGTTTAAATATGGTTAGGGTATGGATTAGGGTTAAGCTTTCATGAAGCTTTCAAGAAACTTCTTAAAGCTTTGAGTTTGACCTTGATATTTTGTGATATTTTGCAAAGATATTTATTTAACCCAACCCAACCCTTTAACCGTAGTCAAATCTCTACAAGGGTTAAGTCTTCTTACTTAACCCATGGTTGCAATTCTAACCATAGACTTGATTCATTATTCATCATAAAAGATATTCTTCATCTTCTTCCTTCTTCTGGTGGATGAAAAGCTTTCTAGCTTTTTATTTAGTGATGAAAATGAGTGAGATAAAGAAAACAAATGAGAGCTAAATTCCTACTTCATCATCCTCTTCTATTCTAGCCGTTTAGATTAGGGTGTTTGCTTTGCTAATACTTGATTAGCAAAGAAAAGCTTGGGCTTGAGTTTCTTCAAGGTAGATCATCTTTGTTATCGAAGATCGGAAGCAAACTTGCATCTTTCTCTTCATGGAGCCTCTCTTGAGTCCGGGTACTCGATGATCGCAGCGAAGGGACCTCAACACAGAGCTTTAGAAGTGAAGGAACGGACTACAAAGGTTGTAATCCCTAACTCTTAGAAGTAAAGTTGTTTACTTGCTAATGTTTCACCTAATCTCTAGTCTAAGATCTTGGTTAGGGTTGTTCGGCACGTCTAAATTTTAAATCGGGTATGGTTGATGCCTTATAGACCCTTGTGACACTGCCTAGTAACCCTACAGTGGTATCAGAGCCAAGCTAGAGCTTTAGGCGAAGTCTAGACGAAGTTTAAAGTCCGATCGAACCCCGAAACCCCATTTTACACCTCTCTCTGGAAATTTTTAAAAATGTTGATTTTTTCTGTATTAAAAATACTCAGAAAATTAAGCAGGGAATTCTAAGGATTACTGTAAAAAACGAGCCCATAATACCTTTAAAGAGTCGTGGAACCGCGGCAATACCCTGCCTTGTGCGGCGGTTCCGCGGCCAAAAAGGAGAATTAGGGTTTACTGTTTGCACAGTAACATCCGTAGGCATTTCTACTTGCTTCTGGGAATTTTTAATGTTACTCAAGTGTTGAGTTTTCTGAAGATCTTTTGTATTCGTTGATTCGATCGGATAATTTAACTTCATTTAACTTTTTCCGGGTAATTTAGAACGTGTTAAAAAGTTCGAACGGATATCAATAACTCACTTTTCCGCTGCCGGAAAATATCCAAGTGTTGGATTTTTCCATAGTTAAAGAACGTTCTAAGTCGTGCAAGTAACGCGGTGGACCCTCTAGAAGAACACAAACCTTAACTCGATTATGTGACCGTCTGGACCGCCTCTAAACCTTAGGGTTTGGGGCAGTACGGCGTTGCCACATGTGAGGCGTTGGTTTGACCCTTCTAGGGCTGGACCATCGGTACTGTGGCATGTGATTGATACTTTTTGAACTCCGCTCAAGTGTTGAGCTATTTGGGAAATCTTGGGTGTATGTTTATTCGATCGGAAAGTTTAACATTGTCTATTTATCTGGAATGTGATACAATATTTGGAATCCACAAGTAGTTATGAGATAACTAATTTGAATGTTGTAAATCTAGCACTTTAGTCTCAATTGATCGGTTGCCATGGGATTTTGATGTGATCAAAAGTCCGTTGCAATCACGTAGCGTACGGAGATACTCGCCAGGTAAACTTAATAGATAGCCACGCCCCATAGCCCCGACCAAGTGACTGTAGGAGAACCCCGTCACCAAAAGCATCCATTCGGGTGCTCGCGGCAGCGGTGTTCCGCCTTAGTGCACTTCGTCGACGGCATCCGGGGGTGCGGCCATCTACTAAAATTTGCGACGAGCATTCGATCAGGATGTCAGAAATCTTGTTGAATTGCCCGACTAGATATTGAAAAGTATTTTCGAGATCGAGACTAAAATGCGGGGTTTATAATTGTTAGGCATGCGATGTCTAAGGAATTCATTTGGTTAGGCATGAGATGTCTAAGAAGGTTACGGATTCCAACTATTGTAGTTTTACACTTTTTTTTCTGCGACCGTAAGTGTAATATGCGGTGTATCGCCGATTTTGTTGCTATACATCAACGACAATTGGGATACACATATTTATTTACGTTGATGATATGTGATATTATGTGTTGCTGTGATATGTTATATTGGATCGTCGCGTTTTGAACAGCTGGGGGTTTTATGTGAGATGAGGGTTTTTATTTTCATTCAAGTAAAATTCATTGTATGTAATATTCTTTTATTGGGGCACTTCCAGGCTGAGGATGATGTCACCATTGTATATTATTTACTTTTCCGCATTAGGTAGATCCAAGGCGGGGGCACAAGTAACCGGATTCTAGGGTCCAGTGAGAGACCATCTCGAGGAGTCGAGACCGGGTCTCCTAACCCTAGTATTGGCAGTGTTGCTTGCCGCTCTCGTAGGGGTCTAGGGATGTGGGTTTGGCTATTCATTACGACCGTAGGATCCGTGTTTTATGCAGGCTCGATATAAAACATGGACGTCCTAGTATATCCAATATTTCATATGTTGTTCTTCTGCTGCAAATGTTCTGTGATGAGATCATATTACTGCCTGAGACGAATGTTTATATTATATATATGAGATATATGTTATATTGCTGATTTCGTTTCAAATGTGATGCTTGTGAAGCATAATAAAATAGGACTTCATTAATGAGATTAATGAAACTAAAAGAAACCTAAAGATATTGTAGAAACTTGTCTCAAAAACTGGTAGCTCTAGTTCTTGCTTTGCATAGCGGTGTTCCTTGTAGAACATCCAGCACCTTATTTGATAAGGAAAGAGCCGAGATCCCTTCACCGGGAGTGACCTCTTTAGCGAAACTAGCAGATGCTACAAACTCGGTTTGTCTTTTGATTGTTTCTATAGTTTTTGCTTTGCATAGTGGTATTTGTGAAATATCCTGCACCTTATTCGATAAGGAAAGAGCCGACGATCCCTTCACCGGGAGTGACCTCTTTAGCAAAACTAGAAAAGGCCTAAAAAACATTCCATTCAAAATCACTCGATTCTACAACGATATCAAGTTCATTACGCAAAGGGTTTTCTTAAAAACCTGTCATAGCCCTCCGTAATTTCAGATAAGTACTTCATAGTATTCGTACTACGTTTGTTGGCTTTCGTCAAGGCGTAGTGTGCGGTAGCTATTTATGCTTATCTGTATAAGCATATGATGCGATTAAGTTAGGGTAGTCGTGCGACTTTGTTGGCTTTCGTCAAGGGTCGTGAGGGTGTGTTTAATTCAATCGGGAAATGACGGGTTGAACTTGACTAGTAGCCTATGGTTTGTTGGCTTTCTTCAAGGTCATAGGATGCTAGGGGTAAAATATTATTGGGAATTTCAAGAGTTGAAATTTTCAATGAGGTTGCATACCTTCTATGAGATAGTTGGATCCCGGTACCCGCTGCGAGTAAGAGTTACTCTTGGGAGAGTTTTTCACATTACAATTAGCCGATCAAGTAGGTGTCTAGAAAGGTGTCAACGGGGTTATGCCTCTGGGAAACCGAGGTTTACTTTAATTAGGTCCGTGCGAAAGCACGGGGAACCTCCCTCAAAGTACCGGCACTGGCCTGGCTGAAAGATTGGCGAACTTATAGAGTGTAATTAATCCCGGCTAGTCTTTCCTTTTTGGGTTTGAAGGAAGATTTGACTAAAACAGTGGGAGACATCCTGATTAGATATATTAATAACCAGTCTAATTTTACAAGAGCATACGCTGAATGTTTTCTTCTATCTCTCTCCAGGTAGCGACCATGTCACGCCTTAATCAAGATAATAATACGGATGTATTGACCGAAACCGCTTGGTATACTGCGTTGTTCCCACTCCAACTTATAATTGTTATAAGACAGAGCAGGAAATAGGGGATTACCAGAATTCCCGTGCCGCCCAAACGAAGAAAGTGCATGTTGATGTATCATCTTCGGGTATGTTCATTACCGAGAACTGTTTCTCAGTATCCTTTACGTCCTGTGTATGAGATACCGGATCAGGATCCCACAAATGTAATTTGTTACATGGGCTATAGACAGGTAGAGAACTGAGAACGGGTGATAAGTTTCAAGAGTTGGAAATAATGTAAGTGTTGCAGCCAAGTCTGTTGGCAGTTATCACCCTGTATTACAAGAATACATTGATTCTGAACGAATGTTATTAGATACCGAACCTGATATACAATATCATATCAGTCTTTTTATTAGTAAAGAAGGATATAATTTTGTATTGTTGGATAATGTTTTGAACATTTCCTATATCATGTATTGATCGGTTCAGGCACGTTATCTAAAAGCATAGACGTTCTAAATCAAACCACAGTTCTTAACGTACAGAACACACACAAGAGGAAGAGTTCAGAAATGAATGAATCCTTCTTGAGGAATTGTAGACTAGGTCATATCAATGCGACCCGACTAGCTAAAGTTACATAAAGATGCATATTTAAATTAGTTTGGATTTACATCTTGTAAAACTTGCTAGTCATGTCACAAAGATAAGATGACTGCAGCTCCGTTTATTGGAAACAGAGAAAGAGTTAGTGAACTCTTGGGATTGATACATGCTGATGTATGAAGGTCCCCTGTCTACACACGCCAAGACCGGTTCTTTATACTTCATTACATTCACTGATAACCTCTCAAGATTTAGATATATGTTCCTGTTGAAACACAAGTCAGAAACTTTTGAGATAATCAAAGAATATAAGTTAGAAGTAGAGAACTAAAAACGGGTATAAGTATTATGTCCTTTGATGAGATCAAGGAGGAAAATACTTGAGCACGGAATTCCTGGACTATTCTAAAGGAGAATGAGATTCTCTCTCAACATTACTCCTCCGTATACACCACAGCACGTCGGTGTATCAGGGCGGAACAATCGCACCCTATATGGTATGGTGTGCTCTATGATGAGTACTACTGAGTTGCCTATTTTCTTTTAGGGTTATGCACTTGAGAAGTTGCATACCTATTGAATAGGATTCCAACCAAATCAGATGCCTACCACTCCATATGTGATATGGTATGGTAAGAGCCCATCTTTTAAGGAAGTTAAGATTTGGTGTTGTCCGGCCTATGTCAAAAGCAAAATCCGGACAAGCTCGAAGCAAGTTGAGTTCTGTGGAAGTTTGTTGGATATCCCAAGCATTCGCAAGGGAATATCTTCCACCACCCTGAGGAACAAAAGATGTTTTATTTCTCGGCATACCACTTTTTGAGTAAAAGGGAATTTCTTGTGAAGAAATTAGTGGTAATGAAGTAGAACTGGAAGGAGTTCCAGCTATACAAACTGCAGCTGATGATTTGGTAGAACCGGAGGATTCAATAGTTTCCAACGAATCTCAGCCTCTCCGCCGATCTGGTAGGGTTCCTCATCCACCTGAGAGATACTTCAGTTTCTCTATGACAACGGGAGCGAGGATTGCATCATGAGATGATGACCCAACTAGTTTCGAGCAGGCCATCAGGAGTGGGACTCTGTAAGAATGGCTGGATGCTTAGCGATCTGAGATGGAATCCTTATACACCAACAAAGTATGGACTTTGGTTGCTTTATCTGAAGGGTTAAATCCCCATCAAAAGCAAGTATATCTTGAGAAGATTACTTGGTGTACATGGAAAAGTTGAGACTTTCAAAGCTATGTTTAAGTCCATCCAGATCCTACTTGCCACGGCTACATACCATGACTACGATATCTGGCGGTTGGGCGTTATGACTACTTTTCTAAATATTGATTTGGAAGAGAGCGTCTATAAGTACACAGCCAGAGGGCTTCGTAAACAGTGGGAGCAGTGGAAACGTGTGCAAGATATTTTATGTGATAAATCAGGCATCGCGGAGTTGGAACGTCAGTTTGGTGTAGTAGTCAAAGAGTTTGACTTCATCAAAATGGTAGATGGACCTTGTATATACAAAAGGGCAGTAGAGAGTATGTTGGTGATCCTCGTAGAGTACGTGGATGACATACTCTTGATAGGGAAGGAGTTTCCTATGCTACGCTCGGTCAATCTCTTCTTATCACAAAGATTTTCCATATAGGATCAAGATGATACCTCCTAAATCCTGGGTTATGGATATATGAGATAGATCTAATTGGATGTTAGGATTCTCACTAGTTATAGTGAGATGGTATCAATCGATCCTGGGAAGAATCACTGGAAAGGTTCCAGGGTGATAAGGACGACTGAATGTCAGTCGCAGGCATTGTCTTTACCCTCAGTGGAGGGACGGTATGTTGGAAGAGTTCCAAGCTAGATACCGTGACATACTAGACGATTAAAGGCAAGATACATTGTTACCAAGGATGCTACCAAAGAGGCAGTCTGGATATATATATCAGTTCATGAGATGAACTTCGTTCCTTCCATTGTGTGACAATGGAGTTGTGGCTTAAGCTTAGGAACCCCCGTCCCATTAGATATCCAGACATATTCTAAGGCAGTATCACCTGATCATGGAGATGTTGATCTCCAGGAAGATCGAGGTTAGGAGAGTAGACACTGAGGACAACAGCGCGAATCCACTCACAAAGGCCTATTTCCCAGTAGAGACTTTTATTGGATGGTTGAGTATGAGATACTTCAACCACAGCTGATTGTTGGGTATGCGATACTACAACAGATGGTCCTAGTGAAAGTGGGAGATTGTTAGTTATTTGTATGCCCTAGAGGCCATTACTGTACATATGTTGTATATTGTAGTGGATGCTTGGACATATATAGGGAGGACTTTCTTGCTCGACATGATAGTATGCTATCTGGTTACTCTTTATCTTAACATGTACTCTGATTGTCTCTATGTCACATGTTGATAATGCCCTTAGGATGAGTACTTGACTACCAGGACTATGATGCAGATCATACTAGTGGGGACAGTGTAGTCGCCAAGTATATCCTTCAAATGTTCCTAATCGTGTGAGTACCGAGACAGGGCATCGATACTCCAGAGTAGAATATCGTATGCGCTTCTTGACCTATATGATGGGCGATGGATGATCCCATATCCATTGGTGTTTGACATCAGAGAAGGTATACGGGTGCTCAGTGGAGACTGGGTACACTGGACGGACTCGCCAGGAACTCCCAGATGGTATTATACCTCACGTCAGATGGCAGTTCTCTGGTGACACTGGTACAGGTTAGTCTGTAGACCCGAGATCGTCATAGAGTCTTGTGTGATTCCCACCATGCTTTGATTTCCATCATACCACATCCAAGAGGGCGTGCAAAAAGGTGGCTTTTGGGTACAGTCCCGAATCACATGGAGGCAATGAGCGATAGGAGGGGTTTCGTCTCTCCCGGTATAGGGAGTTGATGTTGCGCTGTGTTCGATTGGCTATAACTGGAAATCCCTGGCCAGGGTTGCTGAGATTTACTGGTAAGTGTTATCAGTAGTTTCTCGAACTGTTATGGACCTCATATCGACACGACTTATTAAGCTACCGGGGTCTGACGTTTACCACCCCTAGGCGAGATATGCGACATATTAGACGAAGAGACCGGACTATATGGGAGTGTTACTGGTTGAATTCACGGGAGAATGTACAGGCTTGCTTGTTGATCTTCTGATTGCTCAATACCCGGGTGGCTGTTATGTTTAGCTGACCGCTTGCAGCTTGTGGGTGTTTGATATAATCATCGCCTACTGCCGACGTATTGACGATTCTTTAGAGTCCTACACAGAGGTTTCCTGGCTCAGGCAAAACGGAGTAGGAGCACATATGTGATATGTGCGGGACTGAGAACAATACGTGTATGTGATACCGTATTATATTCTCGCGATATGAGATATCGGCCGGGTATATGTGATATAGCCGGGTCATCGGATCAAGTGTTGATTCAATGAACTGATACAGATTATATTAGTCGGTTATTTGTGAAATAGCCGGATTATCGGATCATGTGTTGATTCGATAATTTAATGTATAATTAGATATTTGATATATTAAATTACATTAACTATTATAAGCTCACTTAAAGATTCTTTTTCTCACTCGGGTAATACATTGATATATATGCGATGTATGTTAAATGTATTATTTTATTTTGTTGCAATAAATATTGTATATGTGATTTATAATATTGTAACATGTGTTAGTGTTTATGCCCTAGAAGGCCATTACTGTATCATACTAGCTTGTATATTACTTAATGGAAGCTTGGGATATTCACATGTATATAACAGTCTTGCTAAACATGGTAGTATGCTACTTGGTTTTTCTATTTTAATATGTGAGTGTACGTATTGATAGAGCTCTTAGGATCTTGCTTGTCTACCAGCGTTGTGATGGCAGTCACACTAGTGGGGGCTGGGTAGTCTACAAGCACATCCTTATTCAGGTCCCTGGTCGTTGGATTATCGAGACAGAGCATCGATACTCCGGAGTAGACTGGTGTGTACGCTTCTCATCCCAGTTGGGGAGATGGTCTGTCCCACAGCCGTCAGTACGTCGTACTGGAGATAGTATGCAGGTGCTCGTTAGGTTACGGGTACACCGGACAGGACTCACAGGGAACTGTTGGTTGGTTTGATACCAGTCGTCAGTGAACAGTTCCCAAGTGACATGAGTACAGCGTAGTCCGCAGACTTGACACTGCTACTTCGCCTCGAGTGTGTCCCACTGTTCTTAGATTGCTACCCTACCACGGCTCAAAGGAGTCGTGCAAACAGGTAGAAGTTGGGTGCAGTCCCGAGCACTTGGAGGCAGTGGCGGTTAGACAGGATTCGTCCCTCCCGGTATTGGGAGTAGATATCGTGCTGTGTCAGAGAGCCATTACGCAAAGTCCCTGGCCAGGGCAAGCGAGATTTGCTGGTAGGTTCCAGTAGTTTCTCAGGGTGTAATGGGCTTCACTCCGACACGACTTATACCGCTATTAGGGGACTGACGCTTGCCGCCCCCCTAGGCCCGATATGCGATAGTCTTGGACGAACGGACCGGACTGTATGGAGATTGTCACATCAGACTCAGTAGGAGTTCGGATGGGTTTACTCATCGGCCTTCTTATCGACAACTACCTGGGGACCGTTACGTACAGCTAGTGCCGCTTGCGGTCTGTGGTTAAACCCACTGCCAGCGTAGTAGTCGAGTCTCTAGAGTCCCACACAGAGAGTTTCCTACTCCAGGCGAAACGATATAGAGGTTGCATGGTTTTGCGACAAAGGGTTCGGACGCATACGTGCGTTTACGCACGTATGACTTTCGGACAGTTTTTACCAGTCGGCTTTGGTTTAAGCCAGTTACTGGTATCCGGTTATTGGATTTTTTATAGTCTAAAGTTTTTTCGTATTTTTTACGGATTGGAGGGGCGTTTTCGTAATTGTACGAGAAGCTTCTAGAAGATGTGACTAAGGAGGTTTCTTTTGGATAAGAAAGTGAGTCATGGTGGTGATTCATTCATTTCATTAATGCACATTTATTGCTTAATGACTCATGCTAATGAATCACCACTAGATATTTCATGAAGCATGCTTATTCATTTCCTTTATTCATTTTTCTTAAAAAGAAATGCTTCATGATATATTATGATACACTCTCTCTCTTCTCTCATTATCTCATTTCACATTCTCTCTCCTCAAGCTCTCATCTTCAAACCCTAATCCTTACACCTCATGAGTTGAGATCAAAGGATTAGTTAGACTAAACAATCCATAACCATCACTCTTTATCATCCTTTCACCTTTGATTAGCAATCAAAGTTGATTAGTTACCTCAAGTTTGAGGTTTAGCTTGGAGTTTTGCTCTCGGGTGGATCGTCTACTACCTAGAGAAGGCCGAGGAGAACAAGGAGATCGTAAAGACGAAGGACTAGTATCGATAGGTATAATCCCTTAACACTTTAGTTTAGTATAACTATGTGTTTGGTTATTAGTTGTTTAGCTTCGATTTAAGCGGTTAGTCGATGTTCGTTCTTTAAACTTGATCGTTTTGGAAAATTCCGCCTCCCCACAAGTACTGGGGTGTACTACATCGACTTACAGTGGTATCAGAGCCTCGCTAAACACTAAATAACTTGATTGCAAATTTGTACGAATTTCGAACGGAAAAACGAAGCCGAAAAACCCTAATTCTGTCATGTTTCTGTCGAATTTAAAACGATGTCAGAAAATTTTTCAGGTAAGTTCAGAGAGCTTTACATGACACCAGAAGAACACCCAAGAAAAACAGTCGACTGAATCGACCATCTCGCCGCGGAAGCGCGGCCTCAGCCTACTGAGTCGCCGCGCTTCCGCTGCCGAGTTGGCGAGTCAGCGACCGATTTTTCTTCTGTTGCTTCTCTGTTAAATTTAGGGTTTTCTGGAATATTTAATTATTGCTCAGGTTACTGTTTAACAGAGCAGATTTTGGAGCAATATTGATGTTGTTTATTCGATCGAATTGTACAGTATTTGCGTATTGGATTATATCTGTGATTGTTTGATGTGTTCGTAAACCTCCCCCAACTGCTAGTATGTCGGTTGGCAGGGGGTTGCACATTTCTGAAATGGTTATATCTGTTTGTGCATATAAACTGTATTGGACTGTTGTGGTGTATAGCCGGGGTTTGCAATGGGTTATTGATTAATTCATTTGTTGTAAATGTAATTTGTTGTAATATTATTTTTGCGGGGCACTTCCAGGTTGCGGTTGTAGCCACCGATGTATTATTTCATTTTACTGTTTTTGCTCCTAGGACTGACCCAAGGTGGGGTACACAAACTGCCGGGCGGGTAGTTTGCCGTACCCGTAGGGGTCGAGGGTGGGGTAACGGCTATTCATCACAACTGTGTAATCTGTCTTTTCTTGCAGGCTCAAAAGAAATACAGATTGCTTGCATATCCAATATTGTTTATCTGTGTTCTGGAATGAATATCATTGCGTCAGACGAATGTAAAATATCTATATTTATTGTAGCTATTTAGACGTCACTTATGTTTTACACCCGCGCTAGCCCAGCCCCCGCTCTGTCGTTAGTTAAGTAACCTAACGGGTGATGACGGGACCCCGTGGCGAATGCGGATGGCATAAGAGGACGTTGTATTTTCGTTGTTTTCTGCAATGATAGGTTAATGATGGGACGCATTATCTGTAATGCAAAGAAAATAAACCAAAGTTTAAATCGTTGGAACAATTTAAAAGAAACCATTCGGTTATTTTTAAAACAGATATTTTTAAATGCGGAGCTTTAACCACTCCTTTTAAAAGCTATCAGGTTCCTTCGGTTATATCAAGTTCACTACGTTCACGGTTTCGCCAAAACCATTCGTAGCCCTCCGTCATTTCATTTGGGTATTCAGTAGTATTCAAGCTATGCATTTTGGCCAAAGTCAAGGCATAGTGTTTGGTAGCTACTGGGTTTTCATTTGTTGCATAAGATAGATGAGTCGGTTTGGGACAGTCGTATTACCATTTGACCAAAGTCAGGGGTATATACGAATGGGTTCAAATTGACAAGATAATGACGGGTAGAACTTGACATGTGACTTATGACATTTTGACCAAAGCCAAGGTCATAAGAGCATGGGGCAAAAACTTATATCGGGAATTTCAAAAGAAACTGAAATTTGCAAAGAGATGCATACCATTTTGAGTTTGATGAATGTTGGTAGCATTCCTACAACATTATCAGACGATGATATTTGGATCCCGATCCTACTGTGAGTATATGCTACTTATCAGGATATTCGTCACTTAACGATCAATGCTATAAACCTAGTAGGTGTCCAGAAAAGTGTCAGCGGGGTTACGCCCCCAGAGAAAAGAGGTTATTTAATTAAGGAACTTCGCGAAAGCGTTGGAAAACCTCCCTCGAAGTATCGACACCGGCCTGGCTGAACGGTTAAGCAAGTATTGTACGGTGAGAATAGTCTTGGCTAATTCTTCTTTTATGGTTTGAGGAAGGATTCGAGAAACAGTGGGAGCCATCCAGTTTAGATAAACTAAAAACCACTCTAAACTTGCAAGAGCATCATGCTAATGAGTTTTCTTCTCTCTCTCCTAATTGCAGCGACCCTGAAAATGACTGGACTTAAGTTACTTTTAGAGAAAAATATACTGACAGGGCCAAACTATAAAGATTGGCTGCGGAATGTCAAAATGGCTTTGACCTATGACAAACTGGGGTACGTCCTCACCGCTACGGCACCTGCTGTCCCTGGTCCCAAATCCAGCAATGCGGATAAGGAAATCCGCAAAACCTGGGATTTAGATTGCGCGAGAGCCAAGTGCATCGTGCTTGCCTCGATGAACAATGAACATCAGAGGAGGCACGAGGATATGTCCTTAGATGGCATATTTCTCCATACAAAGGAACTTTATGGAGAGCAATCTCGTATAGCAAGATACGAGACCTCAAAGAAATTATTTCGAGCGAGGTTGGCTGTCGGGTCATCGGTAGGTGAACATGTCCTACAGATGATTGGCTATATAGAAGAGCTCGCAGACCTTGGGACGACTTTGGATAATGAGCTCTATACAGACCTTGTTCTCCAGTCCCTTCCTCCCACCTACGCCCAGTTTATCCTCAACTTCAATCTTCAAGGAAAAGAAGTTGAACTTGCGGAACTCCTGAACATGTTAAGGAGTGCGGAGGGCACCTTGCAGAAGGCAAGGGAAACACCCGCTATGTTTGTTGGCAGTTCATCTTCTTCCGGGTCCAAGGCTAGGGCCAAAGGAAGGAAGAAGAAGGCCGCACCCAGACCTAGAGGAGGTGTTAGTAAGGTGGGAGGGAAGGGAAAGAAAAAGAAAGCAGTACCGATAGTTGTCCAGGATGAGTGCTTCCATTGTCACAGGAAAGGGCACTGGAAGAAGGATTGCAAGGCGTGGAACGCCAAGAACCAGGAACCGAAGCAAGCTGTGGCTTCGACTTCAGGTGTGTTTGTAATTGAGAATTGTCTGTCAATCAACTCTACTTCCTGGGTATTGGATACCGGATCAGGATCTCATATTTGCAATTCATTGCAGGCACTGAGAAACCGTAGGGTGCTGAAGGAAGGTGATATGATCCTCAGGGTTGCTAACGGAGCTAGCGTGGGAGCTGCGTCCGTCGGGGATTATCACCTAGGATTGACGAGTGGACATATTTTGGTTTTGCATAACTATTATTTTGTACCCAGCTTAACGTGTAATATCATATCAGTTTCCTTGTTATCAAATAAAGGTTATGATTTCACGTTTGTAAGAGATGTTGTCAACATCCACCTTAATCATGGTTTGATTGGGTCCGGTACTCTAAATAACGGCATATATGTGTTAAACCAACTCCAAATTTTCAATGTCCAGAACACATTAAAAAGAAAGTCTCCAGATTTAAATAAAGCTTTCTTATGGCATTGTAGACTGGGTCACATCAATGAGAGAAGGTTAACTAAGTTGCATAGAGAAGGATATTTAGACACGTTCGAATATCAATCCTATGACACTTGTCAATCTTGTCTCAAAGGAAAGATGACAAAGACTCCATTTACTGGACAAGGAGTAAGAGCGAGCGAGCTCTTAGGACTCATACACAGTGATGTATGTGGTCCAATGTCTACACATGCGAGAGGTGGTTTTTCCTATTTCATTACTTTCACGGATGATTACTCAAGATACGGATTCATTTATCTGATGAAACATAAATCCGAGGCTTTTGAGAAATTCCAAGAGTATAAGAATGAAGTAGAAAACCAAACCGGCAAAAGTATTAAGACACTTAGATCTGATCGAGGTGGAGAATACTTAAGTGCCGAGTTCCTAGGTTACCTAAAAGAGAAAGGAATTCTCTCTCAGCTTACTCCTCCATACACTCCACAGCATAACGGTGTATCGGAGAGACGGAATCGAACCCTATTGGATATGGTACGATCCATGATGAGTAATGCTGAGTTACCGCGATCTTTCTGGGGTTATGCGCTAGAATCAGCGGCATATCTTCTGAACAGGGCTCCTACCAAGACTGTGCCTACCACTCCATATCAGATGTGGACTGGGAAGAAACCCCATCTTCAACATATGAAGATTTGGGGATGTCCAGCTTTTGTTAAAAAGCAGCATGTGGACAAGCTCGAGGCACGATCAGTAAAATGTATGTTTGTGGGATATCCAAAGAACTCCAAGGGATATTATTTCTATTACGCAGAGGAACAAAAGGTTTTTGTTTCTCGTAATGCCCATTTTCTGGAAAATCAGTTTTTAGAAAAGGAAATAAGTGGGAGCGAAATAGAACTGGAAGAAATTCCAGAACCACAAACTGCTACTGAAAGTTTGGTAGAACCAGAGGTTCAAGAAGAACAGATCATTCCCGCACCCCTTCGCAGGAGTAGTAGGCCGTCTCATCCGCCTGAGAGATACTACGGTTTTCTCATAGACGGGGATAGAGAGGATTGCATCATAGATGATGATGAACCTACTGACTTCCAGCAGGCCATCCAGAGCGGCGACTCGGTACGATGGCTAGATGCAATGCGGACCGAAATGGAGTCCATGTACACCAACAAAGTATGGACTTTGGACTTTGCTCCAGATGGGGTAAAACCCATAGGATGCAAATGGATCTTCAAGAAAAAGATTGGTGTAGATGGACAGGTGGAAACCTATAAGGCTAGACTTGTTGCAAAGGGTTTTCGTCAAAGACCTGGTTTGGACTATGACGAAACTTTTTCTCCAGTGGCTATGCTCAAATCCATTCGGGTCCTTCTTGCTATTGCTGCCTTCCATGATTATGAAATCTGGCAGATGGACGTAAAGACGGCTTTTCTGAATGGAAATTTAGAAGAGAGCGTCTATATGGATCAGCCAGAGGGTTTCAATCAGAGTGGGAGCAGCGGGAAAGTATGCAAGCTGCTTAAGTCTATTTATGGACTAAAGCAGGCATCGCGGAGTTGGAACATCTGTTTTGATGAGACAGTCAAAGAATATGACTTTATCAAAAATCCAGATGAACCGTGCATATATAGTAAAGTTGTGGCCAGAAGTGTCGCATTCCTCGTCTTGTACGTGGATGACATTCTATTGATAGGAAATGACATTCCTATGCTACAATCTGTCAAAGGATTCTTGTCACACAGGTTCTCCATGAAAGACCTGGGTGATGCCTCTTACATTCTGGGGATCCGGATCTATCGTGATAGATCCAAGAGGATGTTGGGACTTTCGCAGTCCAGGTATATCGACACTGTACTGAAAAGATTCAGTATGGAAGATTCTAAGCGCGGTAATCTACCGGCTTGTCACGGAATCACCCTCTCCAAAGAGATGTCTCCCAAGACTGATTTGGAAAGGGAACGCATGTCTATTATACCCTACGCTTCTGCGGTAGGCTCTATAATGTATGCGATGTTGTGTACCAGACCAGATGTAGCTTACGCACTGAGCGTGGTAAGCCGGTATCAGTCAGACCCAGGGGAGAAACACTGGATAGCAGTAAAGAACATTCTCAAGTACCTGAGGAGGACTAAGGAGATGTTCTTGGTTTACGGCGCTAAAGACCTCAGGTTGGAGGCCTTTGCTGATTCCGGCTTCCAGAGTGATAAGGACGATTCCAAGTCCATGTCGGGTTATGTCTTTACCCTCAATGGAGGGGCGGTGTGCTGGAAGAGCTCCAAGCAGGACACCGTTGCCGACTCGACGATGGAAGCGGAGTATATAGCTGCTTGCGATGCCGCAAAAGAAGCAGTCTGGATGAAGAAGTTCCTAACAGAACTTCAAGTGGTTCCTACCATAGTTGATCCAATACCTCTGTATTGCGACAACAACGGAGCTATAGCTTTAGCGAAGGAACCAAGGTCCCATCAGAAGTCCAGACACATCTTGAGGCGGTATCACCTGATCAGGGAGATCATTGATCGTCAGGAGATCGAGGTTCGGAGAGTTGCTTCAGAAGAGAACATTGCTGATCCATTCACGAAGGCCCTTCCTCAGATTCAGTTCGAGAGGCTGCTCGAGATCATTGGTCTACGATATGCCAGTACATGGCCCTAGTGCAAGTGGGAGATTGTTAGTGTTTATGCCCTAGAAGGCCATTACTGTATCATACTAGCTTGTATATTACTTAATGGAAGCTTGGGATATTCACATGTATATAACAGTCTTGCTAAACATGGTAGTATGCTACTTGGTTTTTCTATCTTAATATGTGAGTGTACGTATTGATAGAGCTCTTAGGATCTTGCTTGTCTACCAGCGTTGTGATGGCAGTCACACTAGTGGGGGCTGGGTAGTCTACAAGCACATCCTTATTCAGGTCCCTGGTCGTTGGATTATCGAGACAGAGCATCGATACTCCGGAGTAGACTGGTGTGTACGCTTCTCATCCCAGTTGGGGAGATGGTCTGTCCCACAGCCGTCAGTACGTCGTACTGGAGATAGTATGCAGGTGCTCGTTAGGTTACGGGTACACCGGAAAGGACTCACAGGGAACTGTTGGTTGGTTTGATACCAGTCGTCAGTGAACAGTTCCCAAGTGACATGAGTACAGCGTAGTCCGCAGACTTGACACTGCTACTTCGCCTCGAGTGTGTCCCACTGTTCTTAGATTGCTACCCTACCACGGCTCAAAGGAGTCGTGCAAACAGGTAGCAGTTGGGTGCAGTCCCGAGCACTTGGAGGCAGTGGCGGTTAGACAGGATTCGTCCCTCCCGGTATTGGGAGTAGATATCGTGCTGTGTCAGAGAGCCATTACGCAAAGTCCCTGGCCAGGGCAAGCGAGATTTGCTGGTAGGTTCCAGTAGTTTCTCAGGGTGTAATGGGCTTCACTCCGACACGACTTATACCGCTATTAGGGGACTGACGCTTGCCGCCCCCCTAGGCCCGATATGCGATAGTCTTGGACGAACGGACCGGACTGTATGGAGATTGTCACATCAGACTCAGTAGGAGTTCGGATGGGTTTACTCATCGGCCTTCTTATCGACAACTACCTGGGGACCGTTACGTACAGCTAGTGCCGCTTGCGGTCTGTGGTTAAACCCACTGCCAGCGTAGTAGTCGAGTCTCTAGAGTCCCACACAGAGAGTTTCCTACTCCAGGCGAAACGATATAGAGGTTGCATGGTTTTGCGACAAAGGGTTCGGACGCATACGTGCGTTTACGCACGTATGACTTTCGGACAGTTTTTACCAGTCGGCTTTGGTTTAAGCCAGTTACTGGTATCCGGTTATTGGATTTTTTATAGTCTAAAGTTTTTCCGTATTTTTTACGGATTGGAGGGGCGTTTTCGTAATTGTACGAGAAGCTTCTAGAAGATGTGACTAAGGAGGTTTCTTTTGGATAAGAAAGTGAGTCATGGTGGTGATTCATTCATTTCATTAATGCACATTTATTGCTTAATGACTCATGCTAATGAATCACCACTAGATATTTCATGAAGCATGCTTATTCATTTCCTTTATTCATTTTTCTTAAAAAGAAATGCTTCATGATATATTATGATACACTCTCTCTCTTCTCTCATTATCTCATTTCACATTCTCTCTCCTCAAGCTCTCATCTTCAAACCCTAATCCTTACACCTCATGAGTTGAGATCAAAGGATTAGTTAGACTAAACAATCCATAACCATCACTCTTTATCATCCTTTCACCTTTGATTAGCAATCAAAGTTGATTAGTTACCTCAAGTTTGAGGTTTAGCTTGGAGTTTTGCTCTCGGGTGGATCGTCTACTACCTAGAGAAGGCCGAGGAGAACAAGGAGATCGTAAAGACGAAGGACTAGTATCGATAGGTATAATCCCTTAACACTTTAGTTTAGTATAACTATGTGTTTGGTTATTAGTTGTTTAGCTTCGATTTAAGCGGTTAGTCGATGTTCGTTCTTTAAACTTGATCGTTTTGGAAAATTCCGCCTCCCCACAAGTACTGGGGTGTACTACATCGACTTACAACATGTTATGGTTATAAATGCAACATGATTTGTGGAGCTTAAATATGGTTAGGGTTTGGATTAGGGTTAAGCTTTCATGAAGCTTTCAAGAAGCTTCTTGAAGCTTTGAGTTTGACCTTGATATTTTGTGATATTTTGCAAAGATATTTATTTAACCCAACCCAACCCTTTAACCATAGTCAAATCTCTACAAGGGTTAAGTCTTCTTACTTAACCCATGGTTGCAATTCTAACCATAGACTTGATTCATTATTCATCACAAAAGATATTCTTCATCTTCTTCCTTCTTCTTTTGGATGAAAAGCTTTCTAGCTTTTTATTTAGTGATGAAAATGAGTGAGATAAAGAAAACAAATGAGAGCTAAATTCCTACTTCATCATCCTCATCTATTCTAGCCATTTAGATTAGGGTGTTTGCTTTGCTAATACTTGATTAGCAAAGCAAAAGCTTGGGCTTGAGTTTCTTCAAGGTAGATCATCTTTGTTATCAAAGATCGGAAGCAAACTTGCATCTTTCTGTTCATGGAGCCTCTCTTGAGTCCGGGTACTCGATGATCGCAGCGAAGGGACCTCAACATGGAGCTTTAGAAGTGAAGGAACGGACTACAAAGGTTGTAATCCCTAACTCTTAGAAGTAAAGTTGTTTACTTGCTAATGTTTCACCTAATCTCTAGTCTAAGATCTTGGTTAGGGTTGTTCGGCACGTCTAAATTTTAAATCGGGCATGGTTGATGCCTTATAGACCCTTGTGACAGTGCCTAGTAACCCTACAGTGACCGGCACTTAAATTACGCAATGTCTAAAGGCGTGACGTAAATCAAGTAAGCCGAAGCCCTGAAAATCTAAACCTTTATGCGGAACATACTGGGGGTACAGTTTTGAAATAAAGGTATAATGAATCATGTTTTGTCTTTTAAAATTTTGGGCAACACCTTCCTTGTATATTTTGATCCAAAAACATATATACAACAATATATAGACATCCCCAAGTGGGAGCTTGCTCTTTGCCAACTGACGGAATCACAACCATGCAATAACATATATACGACGCCCAACAACGAAAAAACAACCCAGAAACAGCAATCAAAGAGGAAAGATATCAAACTCAAGAAAAGCGATCATAAACCCATCGCTCTAAGTCTCGCACAATACCTAAGTCTGACTAGGTCTACCAATATACAATTCTAGTCTCTGATTTGATGTGATGGAGTTTATCTAGATACAATAGAATATAACAGTACGAGCGTGGGCACGATCCAACATGTGTCCCACCTACCAAAGAAAACACCATGGATGAAGCTGTGTGCCAGCGATACTGCAACTGATCCCAAGCGGTCAAACCTGCAAGAACTGTGGTACAACGGGGGTGAGTTGCCAACTCGTGAGTAGAAAATATCAGCAAGTAGAAATCGAATAACACAACGATTTCCTAGGTCACTCTATCCTGAAGGTAACACTATGATATCTAGGGTGACCACAAATGCATATATGTCAACAATCGAGTCAATGCAATGACATATATAAATAAACATCTGACATCATATGCCTGTATGCATGTGGATATCATCCATGTGTTCGTCAACGACATAACAAATATTATGGAACCTGTGTGTCCAACACCGACACTCGAAACATCATGAAAACATATGCCTGTATATATATATATATGAGGATATCAACTACGTGTGTCCATCAACGACACAACTAAATCATGGAATATATGAGGATATCAACTACGTGTGTCCATCAACGACACAACTAAATCATGGAACCTGAGTGTCCAACATCGACACTCGAAACATCATGAAAACATATTCCTGTATATATAAATGAGGATATCAACCACGTGTGTCCATCAACGACACAACTATATCATGGAACCTGAGTGTCCAATATCGACACTCGAAAGATCATGAAACCCGTGTCAAATATCGACACGTAAATCCTCATATCTCGGGCTCCGTCAGTCCGGATCGGCCCTCGGGCTCCGGCAAAACAGGTCGGCCCATATCTATCTCTCGACTCTGGTCTGTATCCTCCGGATAACCGCCAGGTCCAACCAATCACCGGTACGTAGTGCTCTCCCTGTCAGGCTCATTGTCTACACCACAAAAACCATTTCTCGCCCTGGGGAATCATATCGGGTCCACCATGAACCCGCAAACGGATCATCCAACTCCTCAAATCAGGTTTCACATATCACACATCTCAGAACCGAGAAAATGCATGGTGGACATCTCGAAATATCATATCAAGAGAAACCGGGTTTTTAAAACAATACATACTTTCTTTTGAAATAACCACTGTTCTCAAATCCAAAAATCTCAAGAAAACATCATATCTCAATGCGTATAATCGTAAAGCATGATGTATGCGATATATAACAGAATGTAAGCATATCCGTATATCATACAACATGAAACAGTGATGTGAGCATGGGCATATCATCATAATGTGAGCATAGCAATATAATAGCATCATGTAGCAATTTTACTGTGTGAGTGACATAGCAATTATCGATGATGAAGGGTGTGAGCCGGCAAATCTTTGTAAGTGTAACATACGCATCATCGATAATGGTGTAGGTGTACTAGCACAGGTATATGATATACAATGAGAGTGACATGAATGCAGCATAAAGTAAATCGTGGGCGCAATGCTATAAGGTATACGTCTCTAGAACATATTCGAGTCGGTGAATCTAACAATCGGCATCCAGCCTCACCACATCACGTACGATATAATCCATCGTACGGTATCCTCTAGTCAATGGTATGGATCAATCATCATAAAACTTATCACGTACGGTAAATCATCGTACGGCGGCATTAAACCATTAGGGATCCTATCAACCTATATGACGCTGAAGGTACGGACCTAATTTCTCGTACGGCATATCACTCGGGATTCACAACATTATATATATTTATATACCTATATCCCAGGTCGCATACATAACAATCTCATATCAGAGGACCGGCAAAGGTATCAATCCACTTATATCGACTCGCATCCGTATACCGACCGTTAGTGATATGTATGCCCTAGAGGCCATTACTGTACATACGATGTATATTGTAGTGGATGCTTGGACATATATAGGGAGGTCTTTCTTTCTTAACATGATAGTATGCTATCTGGTTACTCTTTATTTTAACATGTACGCTTATTGTCTCTATATTACATGTTGATAAAGCCCTTAGGATGAGTACTTGACTACCAGGATTATGATGCAGATCATACTAGTGGGGACAGAGTAGTTGATAAGTACATCCTTCAATTGTTTTTAGTCGAGGGTGTATCTAGACAGGGCATCGATATACCACAGTAGACTAACGTATAGCTTCTCGACCCATGTAAATGGGCGATAGATGATCCCATAAGCATTGGTGTTTGACATCAGAGACAGTATACGGATGCTCAGTGGAGACTGGGTACACTGAACGGACTCGCCAAGAACTCCCAGATGGTATTATACCTAACGTCAGATGGCAGTTCTCTGGTGACACTGGTACAGGTTAGTCTGTAGACCTGAGATCGTCATAGAGTCTTGTATGATTTCCACCGTGCTTTGATTTCCACCTTACTGATAGTGTTTATGCCCTAGAGGCCATTACTGTATCATACTAGTTTATATATTACTTAATGGAAGCTTGGGATATTCACAGTTGTATTGACAGTCTTGCTAAAAATGGTAGTATTCTACTTGGTTTGATTCTACTTTAATATGTGCATATGTTTCTTTTAACATATCGCTTATACATATTAGTAGAGCCCTTAGGATGTTTGCTTGATTACCAGCGTTGTGATGGCAGTCACACTAGTAGGGGTTGGGTAGTCTATAAGCAACATCCTATATAGGTCCCTAGTCATAGGATTATCGAGATAGGGCATCGATACTCCGGAGTAGACTAGTGTGTACACTTCTCATCCCAGCATGAGGAGATAGTCTGTCCCACAGCCATCAGTACGCCGTACTGGAGATAGTATGCAGGTGCTCGTTAGGTTATGGGTACACCGGACGGGACTCGCCGGGAATTGCAGGTTGGTTCTATACCCATCGTCAGATAGTAGTTCCCAGGTGACATGAGTACAGCTTAGTCCATCGACCTGACATTGCTACTTCGCCTCGGGTGTGTTCCCATTGTACTTAGATTACTACCCTACCACGACTTAAAGGAGTCGTGCAAACAGATAGTAGTTGGGTGCAGTCCCGAAGCACTTGGGGGCAGTGGCGGTTAGACAGGATTCGTCTCTCCTAGTATTGGGGGTTGATATCGCGCTGTGTATGGAGAGCCATTACACAAAGTCCCTGGCCAGGGCAAGCAAAATTTACTAGTAGGTTGCAGTTTCTCAAGGTGTAATGGGCTTCACTCCGAGATGACTTATACCGCTATTAGGGGTCTGACGTTTACCGCCCCCTAGGCCCGATATGCGATAGTCCTAGATGAACAGACCGGACTGTACGGAGATTGTCACATCAGGCTCAGTAGGAGTTCGGATGGGTTTCCTCATCGTCCTTCTTATTGATATCTAACTGGGGACCATTACGTACAGCTAGTACCGCTTGCGGCCTGTGGTTAAACCCCCTGCCAGCGTAGTGTCGAGTCTTTAGAGTCCCACACAGAGAGTTTCCCTACAGCGGGCAAAAGGTGTAGAGGCTGTATGGTTTTACGGCAGGGCCGCGATCACTTACGTATACTTATGCACGTACTGTGATCGGGCAGATAATACTAGCGGGCTTTGGTTTAAGCCAGATTCTAGTATTATATAGATGTATTTATTCAGTCAAAGATTATCCGTATTTTTCGGAAATACGGATGGGAGGGGCAGTCTCGTAATTTGTCGGGAAGCTTCTAGAAGGAGGTGACTCATTTGTTTTTATTTCTTTTTAGATTTAAACTAAATGAGGCGGAGGAGAGGAGTTGTAGTTTACATTAAATGCTTAATGACTCATGAGGTGATTCACCCTTAGAATTAAATGAAGCATGCTAGATATTATCTTGATATTATCAAGAGAGATATTATTATGCTTCATATTATTCTAGCATGAGTATTATTCATTTCATTTTCACAAAACACTTTTCTCTCCTCAAGTCATCATCTTCTTCCTCAAAACCTAAAAGCTCTCATGAGTTGAGAATCATAGGGTTTAAGTGACTAAGTAATCCATCTAAATACTCTACACCCTCTAGGACTTATAGATTAGCAAACTAGAAGCCGTAGTTATCTCAGATTCGAGATAGGAGCTCGGACTATAGACTCTCGGGTGGATCGTCTTTGACTCGAGAAGGCCGTTAAGGTACCCATGTTCCATAGAGCCGATGAGGTGTGGAGGACAATGATGAAGACCCGAAGGACAAGTAACGTGAGGTATAACTTCGAATCCGAGTAGTTAAACTTCTCGTAGTTTGTTAGTAATGGTTTAAACACGATCCGTGTGCTCATGTCCGTGTTACAAACCTTTGATAATTGTTTTTCATATATTCCGCCTCCCCGCGAACACGTGGGGTGCGTGACATGGACTTACAGTGGTATCAGAGCCTATTAAACCTTTACTAGCTTGTTAGCAACTTATTAGAACTTCATGTAAGTGCACGGCGGTGCCCCGGCCGTCGATCCGACGCCGGAAACGCGGAAACGAAAAACTTTGCGAAACTTGCAAACCGGCACCACCGCGCACTTTTAACCCGGATCGGGCCATTAACCTAGCTACTAGCAAACAAAAGGTGAGTAGAGAGATATACCGAGCGATCCATGTCCTTCGGTCTTCTCGTCGTCGTCCCGATCTCCCGCGGAATCTCTGTTCGTCACCTCCTCGTCGGAAAGGGCACCACGTAGCCGAATTCTTTTACGGGCTCCCACCTCTGAACCGAGGCAACTCGGGCGCAAAGTTGGCAAGCCGACGTGTCCAAGGGTACTGTAGGTGTAGTGTAGAATGCACTTTGTCTCAATGGGGTGAAGTTGCCTTGATGGAGGAATAGAATGAAGTTTTTGAGAGAGGTGAAGGATTTTTGTAGCAAGCATAGAAAATGAGATGAATGATTAATTTTCCACTCTCACAAAAATGAATTGATCCTCTCATCTCCCCTCTCTCAAAATGTGGCCGGCCCCTCATGGTGGAAATGGTGGAGAGAATAAGACTAAAACAAGAAGGGAGGTAAGTGTAGGAAATGAAAAGAGGTGACCATATCCAAAAGCAAGCCTCACATCAACTCTCATCCATTCTAATCTCATTAATGCAAGAAAAGCAAAGATGCTTTGAATCATCATGATAAACCATTTCACAAATAACCCCTCCACAAATGCTAATTTGCGAACTTGCAAATTAGCCCCTCCATCAGAAAAATCCGGCCGTGAAGGAACAAAGGTAAACTGGCCGGAACGGAATGCAAACTGGCAACTTCAGAAAACCGATCCCGTAATAAATTACAGGAAAACCCCGCGACTGTATATACATACCCGCATTTGTATTCCCACTGAACACAAATGCAAAGAGACAAAATCTACACTGTCTAATACTAGGATCCGGCTTAAACCAAAACCCGCTAGTAAAATCCGTTCGATCACAATCCGTGCAATACCGCACGTATCTGATCGAACCATGCCATATCTCCATACGGCCTCTACAGCGTTTCGCCCGAAACTTGAGAAACTGGTCTGTGGGGAACTCTAAAGACTCGTTAATACTTTGGCTGTGGATTTAACCACTAGCACGTCAGAGGTATTAGCCAATACGTGACGGGCTACCAGGTATTGACCAAAAGGGACGTCGATGAGCGAACTCATCCTGACAGCCTACTGAGCCTGTCAGTGACAATATCCATACAGTTCGGTCCGTTCGTCTATGAGCATCGCATGGCGGGCCTAGGGGATTGGTAAAAGTCAGACCCCCAAAAGCGGTACAAGTCGTGCCGGAGTGTAGCCCAGAACACCCTGAGATACTATTGGAATACCTACCAGTAAATCTCCTGCCTCGGCCGAGGGCTTTGTGTAATGGCTCTCCTAGACACAGCGCAACCTCACCCCCAATACCGGGAGAGACGAACCCCTGCAGATCCGCTCACTGCCTCCATGTGGCTTGGGACTGTACCCAACTAAAACCTGTTTGCACGTCTCTTTTGAGCGTGGTAGGGTAGTAATCTAAGTACAGTGGGAACTCACACGAGACAAATGACGATCTCAGGTCGATGAACTAACCTGTATACGTGTCACCTGGGAACTGCTATCTGACGTCTGGTATAATCCCAACTAGCAGGTTCCCGGCGAGTCCTGTCCGATGTACTCATAACCCAATGAGTACCTGTATACATCTTAGGTGAACCAACTGACACCAGTGGCTTATGAGACCGGCCACCGCCCCTCGTCGGGGTCTCGACTGTATACACTAGTCTACTCTGGAGTATCGATGCCCTGTCTCGAAACTCCCACGACTAGGGACCTTTTAAGGATGTGCTTATAGACCCCAGCTCCCACGTATATGATCACCCTCATACTGCTGGTAGTCAAACAAGAATCCTAGGGGCTCTATCAACGTGCAATAGCGACCTGTAAGGTCACCTAAAGCAGTACACGATGATAAAGATAAACCAGATAGCATACTATCATCTTGAGTAAGACTGTCCTACCGGTATAGGTCCTCCCTCAATCATTGCAATCACGTGCCTGTGATAAAATAATTGACTCTGAGGGCACTATATCCAACAATCTCCCACTTGCACTCAAGGCTAATTATTGCGATGTCGCATACTCACAGCCCGTATGATACCGAACACCCAACTCCTCTACTAGTCAGTCTCACAAAGCTCGTTTGCGAAACTATTGCGTTCGAGGAATAGCCTCAGTGAGTGGATCCGCTTTGATGTTTCTTTCTATGTCTCTCTATATCCCATGTTCGCGGAGAAAGCCATCTCCCGAAATGAGCAATACCTATCTTAGAATGTCTGGATGTCTGATGGGACCTAGTTCATAAATGAACTCCAAATCCAAACTTCTCAGACTGTATCTTCAACTGAACTTAATCAGTATCCTGCGCCATGCCTCCCTCAGTATCTGCTTGGATCACCTGTCCAAAATACTGCCCCTCGTCGGAGGGAAAACTATGACTCTGACGACCACCCTGTCGTCCACGTCACTTTGGAAACCTGGAATGATAACTGTCTTCCGAATGAGGCTGTCGTTATCATATCCTTAGAACATCCACTTATGTTCTAAAACCGCTTCCGATCGTTTCTCCAGGATTGGATTAATATCAACTTATTGCATCTACTGCAAGAACAACATCTGGTGTGGTACTTGACATCTCATGATTGACTCAATTGCCTAAGCAAGTGATCTGCCAATCATGCACATCCCTCTCTACTTTAGTCTATAAGATACCTTTAGAGAGGGTGACTCCATCACCTGCAGGTACACTACCGTGCCAGGAGTCGTCTATTCTAAATACTCATAGAATGCTGTCAAAGTACCCAGATTAGGAAACTACCCAAATCTAGATCTATAGATCTAGTAACCAGAATGTCTTGATATTATATCCAAGTCTTATGTGGAGAAACCACTGTGTAACAACCAAAGTATAACCGATCGTAGTATAAGAATTTCACTTCCTACTCAGTGTATGTCATCCAAATACCAGGACAACACACCCTACTACCTTCTTAATAGATCCATCCCATGTTCTGATGAAGTCAAACCTATGGCTGTCACATCAGAAATAGATGATCTATCTCCGCTATATCTTCTTTAGTCTATAAATAGACATAAGCCACTGTCCACCAATGCTTCGGCTGCTCCCACTGACCACGACAACCCTCTGGCAGAGTCATATACACGTACACTTCTAAAGCAAGTTTAGGACGATGCTATACTCATCCTCCAGCCGGGTCTCACAGTCTGGAACAACAGCAATGGCAAGTCTGGGTAAACAAGAACCTCACTGCTACCGTCCTTGAGGCTACCGGAGTACCTCTCGGGTGCCTGAGGTTACCCACCGTATCTGCGGAGTGGCCAATAGAATGTCAAACCAGATTGAATCTTTAGGTTCCTATCAAATTTTCAGTAATCGTTCGCGGTTCTGGAATCACTTCCAGTTCTACCATATTCCCACTACTGTTTTCTGAAAAAATCCATTTCTTTTAAAATTGTGGCGAGTCAAGAACAATATCACTATTGATCTTCCAGATGGTAGAAAGTCAACCCACGTCATAGCCTGGGTCAACCCACAAACAGCCACTACAGAAACGTGCCTTGAGTTATCCAGAGTCTGGTTTTAAGCATAGGCCGGACAACTCCCCGTACCTTAACAATGTCAAGATATGAACTGTTCTATATCCAATATAGAAACAGAGGCACTGATTTAATTGAACCAGATTCAAATCATGTAGCTGTCTCCAGTGCATGTCAACTAAATGGAAGGAGGCCGATCAGCATTACTCAACTTAGGAGTACTTCCAATTATGAGTAACCTGAAAGAGAAGCAAGTTCTCTTAATCATTACTATCAACTGAATACCATACACAAGTATCTACATCTTCGATCACCTTGAAGAATCCCGATACTTGCAACTCCTGGTTCTCTACTTTATTCATACACCTATAACTTCTCAAAACTTAGACCCTGTGTTTCTACGAGACATCTGTCTTAGAACTAGAGAAGTCATAAGTAAACCGATTATAGTACGAGGACCAACCCCTTTGTCCTAATGGACACTGGACAACATACAATACTCTGTATAAGTCCCCTGAGTGTAATAACTCATTCCCTGTGTGTTGTAGGTCGAAAACTGTATTTATGGTTATGAAGAATTACACCGCTGTTTAATGCTCCTTACCTAACCATCCACTGATATAGGTAAATGTCATAGACATAATTTCAAAAAGTTATATCTAACTCTATGAAAATAGACGTACAGATATATCAATTTGAAATTGGTGCATAACAACGGATATTCAAAACCAAATATTTGCCGTCCGGCAAACAACCCAGGTGACTTCCTTAAATATCACCAATTACAATGAATCCCGATATAATGAGGATGATCACCTAATTCCCAATAACTTACTCCCACTCATCATCTGTAAAACCATACAGATGTGAGAATCATACCTGGTAAATACATACCTTGGAGCAAGTGTCCAATTGGGAAATCAGTTTTCTATTAACAGTACACAGTGAAACTGAAACATTGAGATGTTTCGATGGGGTATCCGGGTATTCCTAGTAATGCCTCTTCCATTATCCAGATCCACAACTATAACCGTATATTTCTTTGCTATCTCTCCAAATCCCTTTATATGTCTTTAGTCATTACCTTCTGTACACCCTCTTTGGCTAAATGGTTTTCTTCCTTCCCTACCGTTCGGCACCAGTCTATGGTTTAGAAGAAGACTATCCAATAAGCATAATAGGTGTACTGTCCTAATCCTAGGAACAATCGCAATGCGAGAGAAGGTGAGGATAAAAGACAACCGAATAAACCTTATTACTATTTCTCCTGAACCAGAATCCATCCTCGAACTGGAACAAGTTCCTTTCGAGTTCGTATATAACCATACGATGGAGTATCCAAATAAACTGTGGATCTTCGTAGTGATACGGAGTGTCCTAGAGAAATACAAAGGTGAAGTGGGAGTGGTAACGAAATACTTGGTTTGGTCATGAATATCAGTCGCAATTTACTTTGCCCTCATTCTAATCCCTTTCTTTGTCTTAACTTAATACCTTATGTACACCATTTAGGCTAATTGGTTTTCTTCATTCCCTACCGGTCGGCACCTGCCTATGGTTTGGAAGAAGACTATCCAATTTGTATAATAGGTGTACTGTCCTAATCTAAGGAACACTCGTAACCTGAGAGAAGGTAAAAGGAAAAGACAACTGAATAGTCCTATTCGTTTTCTCCAGAACCGGAAACCATCCTCGAATAAATTCCTTCGAGTTCGTATATAACCATACGATGGTTTTGTCCAATGGAAGTGGACGTTCGTAGTAATATGGGGTGTCCTGGAGAAAAGGGTAAAAGTAGGAGTGGCAATGTGTTCTGCAACTCTGACAATCCAAAAGCCAGTGTTTAAGAAGGTTCGGTCAACTTGGTCACTGAGTCATAGTCTAGGGTCGGGTCAATGGTCGCTGCCAAAGAGAGAGAGAAAAGAAACACTCAGTGTGCACTCTAATCTAGATCAGAATGGTTATCACTTTATCTAATCAGGAAACCTCCCACTGTAACGTCAAATTCTTCCCCAAACCTGAAAGAAGAATTAGTCGGGATCACCCGAGGAGTAAACCAACTCATCAGTGGGAATCGGGATCCAACTATCATGGCATGATAACGTGACGGAATCCGCTCACGTTATCACACTCCAGAAGGTATGCACATATCTGGCAAGTTTCAGTTTCTTTAGAAACTCCCGATGTGATTTTTGCCCCATGCTCTTATGACCTTGACGAAGGTCAACAAATCATAAGTCACATGTCAAGTTCTACCCATCATTGTCCAGGTTAATTTGAACCCACCCGTACAAGCCCTTGACGAAGGTCAACAAGGCTATACGACTGTCCCAAACCAACGCATCTATCTATGCAGCAGAAAGGTAACAAGCAGCTACCATACACTATGCCTTGACGAAGGTCAACAAACATAGCATGAATACTACGTGCTACCCGTCTGAAACGACGGAGGGCTACGAATGGTTTCTTGCGAAAACCTTTAACGTAATGAACTTGATATCGTTGAAGGAACCGGATAGCTTTTTAAAAGTATAGTAACGAAAACCTTTGCTAAAAAGGTCACTCCCGGTGAAGGGATCTCGGCTCTTTCCCCGTAGGATGAGGTGCGGGATATTCCAACTGAATACCATGATGCAAAGCAAAAGTAAACGACTATAGTGAAGTTATTGCCCTGACGCAAACTTCTGTCCAAGGGGTCACTCCCAGTGAAGGGATCTCGGCCCTTGCCTCATCGACTGAGGAGCAGGATATTCCAACTGAATACCACGATACAAAACAAAAGAGAACGTCCTTGCAATAACAGCTTTTTGAAAAATATTCCAACAACATCAGAATAGGTTTGTTTAGCTTGCATTGATCCGAATCAATGTAGTCCCATCAATTGATCACACCAATAAAGAACGAAAATAATGATGTACGTATATGCCATCCGCATTCACCACTGGGTCCCGTCATCACCCTTTAGGTTACTTAACTAACGACAGAGCGGGGACTGGACTAGCACGGATGCAAAACATATACAATATCTACTAATATATATATCAATATATAATATTCGCTCAAGGCGTGATAAAATGCAACATCACAGAAATGTAACCAGCATCACAGAACAATATAGATATCTGGGATCCCCGGGTTTCATAGAGCCGCTACTGAAACCCGACGTTTCCCTGGTCGTGTGGATAGCCTGTGCAATGAAATCCTAGACCCCTATGGGCGCGGCAAGTTACCCGCCAAAACCTGAAGCGAGGCAGCCCCCTTCAGCAACATGAATGGACCACCCAGCACTTCACGGAATCCGGTAACTTGGGCACCCCTTCTGGGTCAACCTGTACCCCCTACGAGTGCGGCGAATAGCTCGCCAATTCTAGAGTGAAGCCCCCTCCGTCTCAATTCCATGAGATGCGGGCCCGTTGCCCTCTAGAACCCGGCTATCCATGCACCTCTCCGCAGGGTAATCCTAGTACAGAAAGTAAAATATACATATAACGGGAACATCGACCTCGACCCGGTCGTGCCCCAAAAGAATAATACAAACAGGCAGTGACGGCAGTCCACATGTCGGACGCTTGCCCCGCAATATCAAATGTACATATAAAACAAAACTGTACTAACATTGCATCCAGGCTATCCCACATGACCAATCTGCAACATCACAGCACAACACAGAACATCAACGTGAATGTCACGTTCACAAATCCGTCTAACCGGGCTATAGCAGTTAGACAGGATTTACCGATCAAGTGACATTCACGGTCCCAGATATAATGTAAATACTGTGAATTAACATGTTTAAAATTTTCGATCGACTGAATTTTCCGAAGTGGGCGCCAAGCACAACTGTAGCACTCAGAAACATCTGGGCCCAAAAAGAATATACCAAAAACCCTATTTCCATGTCAGTAAACCACTGTAGAAATTTGGCACGGTTTGGCCACAAAACGGCGGCGGTTCCGCGGCCAAAACGTGGTTTTGGCCGCTAAACCGCCGCGCTACAGTAACATCAGCGTATCAAATTTTCATAGAATTCATAAAAAACCCTGCATGTAATTTTCCAATGTACCAAATAATTTTTAGAGTAAGAAAAAATTCGACAGAAAGTGCGACATGGAAATGTGGTTTTTGGAAAATCCGATCGATCAAACTTGTAAACACGTTAGAGCAAGGTAGACTAGGTTAATGGCGTGGCTCTGATACCAATGTAAGTGCACGGCGGCGCCCCGGCCGTCGATCCGACGCCGGAAACGCGAAAACGAAAAACTTTGCGAAACTTGCAAACCGGCACCACCGCACACTTTTAACCCGGATCGGGCCATTAACCTAGCTACTAGCAAACAAAATGTGAGTAGAGAGATATACCGAGTGATCCGTGTCCTTCGGTCTTCTTGTCGTCGTCCCGATCTCCCGCGGAATCTCTGTTCGTCACCTCCTCATCGGAAAGGGCACCACGTAGCCGAATTCTTTTACGGGCTCCCACCTCTGAACCGAGGCAACTCGGGCGTGAAGTTGGCAAACCGATGCGTCCAAGGGTACTGTAGGTGTAGTGTAGAATGCACTTTGTCTCAATGGGGTGAAGTTGCCTTGATGGAGGAATAGAATGAAGCTTTTGAGAGAGGTGAAGGATTTTTGTAGCAAGCATAGAAAATGAGATGAATGATTAATTTTCCACTCTCACAAAAATGAATTGATCCTCTCATCTCCCCTCTCTCAAAATGTAGTCGGCCCCTCATGGTGGAAATGGTGGAGAGAATAAGACTAAAACATGAAGGGAGGTAAGTGTAGGAAATGAAAAGAGGTGACCATATCCAAAAGCAAGCCTCACATAAACTCTCATCCATTCTAATCTCATTAATGCAAGAAAAGCAAAGATGCTTTGAATCATCATGATAAACCATTTCATAAATAACCCCTCCACAAATGCTAATTTGCGAACTTGCAAATTAGCCCCTCCATCAGAAAAATCCGGCCGTGAAGGAACAAAGGCAAACTGGCCGGAACGGAATGCAAACTGGCAACTTCAGAAAACCGATCCCGTAATAAATTATAGGAAAACCCCGCGACTGTATATACATACCCGCATTTGTATTCCCACTGAACACAAATGCAAAGAGACAAAATCTACACTGTCTAATACCAGGATCCGGCTTAAACCAAAGCCCGCTAGTAAAATCCGTTCGATCACGATCCGTGCAATACCGCACGTATCTGATCGAACCATGCCATATCTCCATACGGCCTCTACAGCGTTTCGCTCGAAACTTGAGAAAATGGTCTGTGGGGAACTCTAAAGACTCGTCAATACTTTGGCTGTGGATTTAACCACTAGCACGTCAGAGGTATTAGCCAATACGTGACGGGCTACCAGGTATTGACCAAAAGGGACGTCGATGAGCGAACTCATCCTGACACCCTACTGAGCCTGTCAGTGACAATATCCGTACAGTCCGGTTCGTTCGTCTATGAGCATCGCATGGCGGGCCTAGGGGGTTGGTAAAAGTCAGACCCCCAAAAGCAGTACAAGTCATGTCGGAGTGTAGCCCAGAACACCCTGAGATACTACTGGAATACCTACCAGTAAATCTCCTGCCTCGGCCGAGGGCTTTGTGTAATGGCTCTCCTAGACACAGCGCGACCTCACCCCCAATACCGGGAGAGACGAACCCCTATAGATCCGCTCACTGCCTCCATGTGGCTCGGGACTGTACCCAACTAAACCTGTTTGCACGTCTTCTTTAAGCGTGGTAGGGTAGTAATCTAAGTACAGTGGGAACTCACACGAGACAAATGACGATCTCAGGTCGATGAACTAACCTGTACACATGTCACCTGGGAACTGCTATCTGACGTCTGGTATAATCCCAACTAGCAGGTTCCCGGCGAGTCCTGTCCGGTGTACTCATAACCCAATGAGCACCTGTATACATCTTAGGTGAACCAACTGACACCAGTGGCTTGTGAGACCGGCCACCGCCCTTCGTCGGGGTCTCGACTGTATACACTAGTCTACTCTGGAGTATCGATGCCCTGTCTCGAAACTCCTACGACTAGGGACCTTTTAAGGATGTGCTTATAGACCCCAGCTCCCACGTATATGATCGCCTTCATACTGCTGGTAGTCAAGCAAGAATCCTAGGGGCTCTATCAACGTGCAATAGCGACCTGTAAGGTCACCTAAAGCAGTACACGATGATAAAGATAAATCAGATAGTATACTATCATCTCGAGTAAGACTGTCCTACCGGTATAGGTCCTCCCTCAATCATTGCAATCACGTGCCTGTGATCCAATAATTGACTCTGAGGGCACTATAACCAACACTTCAATCGTTGGAAAAACACGAAAACTTAACCCCGGATCCCTATAATTTCTGTCGATTTTAAACTTGTCGAAAAAAGTATTTCAGAAGTATGAAAATTCACAGCAGGGAATTCTAAGAATACTGGAGAAATATGAGTTGCTAACTCGGTGAGACGACCGCGAAAGCGCGGCGGATTAATGCAATTCGCCGCGGATCCGCGGCCAAGTCGACTCCGAGTTGACTCGTATTTACACAGTTTGTCTTATTTTTGGGTGTTTTGTTTTCCTGTATATTTTGTTTTTGCCCAGTTTTTTTCAGTGCTGGCTTGCATTTGGGGTAGACACGGAAAAAGGTTGTCGATCGAAATTCTAAGTTATTTGCTAATCGGGGTTTATCTGTGATGTTTAATGTGTTCGTAAACCTCCGCTAATTGCTAGTATGTTGGTTAGTTATGGGTTGCACATTTCTGTAATGGATATTGGTTTGTGGATATGAACTTCATTGGATTGTCATGGATGAATAGCCGGGGATGTGAGATGAGAGTTTTTATCTTTCATTCGATGTAAATTGTAATATGTTGTAATATTCTTTTGCGGGCACATCCGGGTTGAGGTTGTAGCCACCGTTGTATTATTTCATTTACTGTTTTATGCTCTTAGAATAGACCCAAGATGGGGTGCACAAACTACCGGGTAATTTGAAGTGTTTAATGGCCTACTCACGTCGTTGAGGGAGACTGTTTCACTTCTGGTACTAGGCGGGTAGTTTGCCGCACCCGTAGGGGTCTAGGGTGGGGTTTGGCTATTCATCACGACCGTGTAATCCGTCTTTTGTTGCAGGCTCAAACGAAACGCGGATTCCTAGTATATCCAATATGTTCATCTGTGATCTGGAATGCCTATTATTGCGTCTGACGAATATACAATATCTATATATGATATCTAGTAGGCGTTGCTTATGTTTTGTATCCGCGCTAGCCCAGCCCCCGCTCTATCGTTATTTAAGTAACCTAACGGGTGAATGACGGGGCCTAGTGGCGAATGCAGATGGCATAAGCGGACGTTGTATTTTCGTTGTTTCTGCAATGATAGGTTAAATGATGGGACGCATTATTTTAATGCAAAGAAAAGAAACCAAAGTTGAATCGTTGGAACAGATTTAAAAGAAACCAATCGGTTATTTTAAAAGAGCAGAATTTTTAATTGCGGAGCTTTAACCGCTCCTTTTAAAAAGCTATCAGGTTCCTTCAATTATATCAAGTTCACTACGTTCACGGTTTCGCCAAAACCAGTCGTAGCCCTCCGTCATTTCATATGGATGGTCAGTAGTATTCAAGCTATGTTTGTTGGCCTTCGTCAAGGCATAGTATTTGGTAGCTGCTGGGGTATTCATATGTAGCATAGATAGATGCATTGATTTGGGACAGTCGTATTACTTTGTTGGCCTTCATCAAGGGTATGTACAAGTGGGTTCAAATTAACAAGGATAATGATGGGAAGAACTTGACACGTGACTTATGATTTGTTGGCCTTCGTCAAGGTCATAAGAGCATGGGGCAAAAATCCACATCGGGAGTTTCTAAACAAACTGAAACTTGCTAGTGTTGCATACCATTTAGAGTTTGGTAATGTTGGTAGGATTCCTTCAGCATTATCACACGATGATATTTGGATCCCGATCCTACTGTGAGTATCCGCTACTCATCAGGAGATTCGTCACTTAACGATTAATGCTATAAACCAAGTAGGTGTCTAGAACAGTGTCAGCGGGGCTACGCCTCCAAAGAAAAGAGGTTATTTAATTAAGGAACTTCGCGAAAGCGTCGTGAAACCTCCCTTGAAGTACCGACACTAGCCTGGCTGAACGGTTAAGCAAATATTGTACGGTGAGATCAGTCCTGACTAATTCTTCTTTTATGGTTTGAGGAAGGATTCGAGAAACAGTGGGAGCCATCTAGTTTAGATAAACTAAAAACCAATCTAAACTTGCGAGAGTATCATGCTAAAGTGTTTTCTTCTCTCTCTCAACTGCAGCGACCATATGACCATGAATAGGTTACATCTAGATAAAAAGTTAACTGAATCTGACTTTTATGACTGGCAAAGGTCTGTTCAAATGTCCATTGCCTATGACAAGCTGGACCACCCTATTACTACTCAAGCCCCCGCCGTCCCAAGTCCAGTTTCTGTTAGTTGTATGTATGCCCTAGAGGCCAGTATTGTACAGATGATGTATATTATATTGGATGCTTGGACATATATAGAGATGACTTTCTTGCTCGACATGATAGTATGCTATCTGGTTACTCTTTATCTTAACATGTACACTTGTCTCTTTATACTGTCTTATAGTTACATGTTGGTAAAGCCCTTAGGATATGTACTTGACTACCTGGACTGTGATGCAGATCATACTAGTGGGGACATGGTAGTCCATAAGTACATCCTTCAAGGTCCCTAGTCGTGGGTGTATCGAGACAGGGCATCGATATACCAGAGTAGACTAGCGTATACGCTTCTCGACCCATGAGATGGGCGATGGATGATCCCATATCCATTGGTGTTTGACATCAGAGATGGTGTACGGGTGCTCAGTGGAGACTGGGTAAACTGGACGGACTCGCCGAGAACTCCCAGATGGTATTATACCTCACGTCAGATGGCAGTTCTCAGGTGACACTTGTGCAGGTTAGTCAGTAGACCCGAGATTGTCATAGAGTCTTGTGTGATTCCCACTGTGCTTTGATCTCCACCTTACCACGTCCATGAGGGCGTGCAAAACGGTGGTCTTTGGGTACAGTCCCGAGTCACATAGAGGCAATGAGCGATAGGAGGGGTTTCGTCTATCCCGGTATTGGGGGTTGATGTTGCGCTGTGCTCGATTGGCCGTAACAGGGAAGTCCCTGGCCAGGGCTGATCAGAGATTTGCTGGTAAGTGTTACCATTAGTTTCTCGACTCGTTACGAGCCTCACATCGGCATGACTTATCGGGTTATTGGGGTCTGACGTTTACCACCCCTAGACTTGATATGCAACATATCAGACGAAGTGACCGGACTGTACGGTAAGTGTTACTGGTCGGATTCGCAGGAGTGTGAGCGGGCTAGCTCGTCGATCTTCTGATCGCTCAATACCCAGATGGCCGTTACGTTTAGCAGACCGCTTGCGGCTTGTGGGTGCTTGATATGATCATCATCTGCTACCGGCGTATTGACGAGTCTTTAAAGTCCTACACAGAGGTTTCCTGGCTCAAGCGAAACGAAATAGGAGCGCATATGAGATATGTGCAGGACCGAGAATAATGCGTGTATGTGATACCGCATTTCATTCTCGCGATATATGTTTCGATTGGTTATATTCGATATGACCTAGTTATCGAATCATTGATTCGATAAATCGATACATTGGATTCTAGTCGGTTATGTGCGACATGACCGGATCATTGAATCAAATGTTGATTTAATGATTTAATGTATAATTATATATTTGATATATTGCATTGCATTAACTAGTATTGGTTCACTTTAAATGGATTTTCTCACTTGATGTGCAAGAAGTATATGTGATATACTTTTGTGCACATATTTGTATCATGTTTGATGATACTTGATAAAGTGGTTAAGTGTAAAGGATTAAACCATGGTTAAGTGATGATTAGGGTTTTGGTTTTTCACTTATTTATTTGTTTATTTATTTGGAAAGGATTTAGTTAAGAATGGTGGCTTATTTTGTTTCTATGTTGAAGCTTCTTGAAGCTTTGACAAAGTCCACCATCCTTATCTCATCCTTAACCCTAACCATTCCAACTAACCTTAGTTTAATCTCTACACTTGACCATGGTCAAGATATGATAAGTATTCATATTAGTTTTATTTTTAAAATAGAACACTTATCATATTCTTTCTTCTAGCTTCATCTTCTTCTTCATCTTCAAGAATGAAAACTTGATGCCATCAATGGCAACTTGAGTTCTAGTGAGAGAAATCCAATTCTAAAGTGAACCCACCTCCTATTTCTTCACCCTCTACCTCTTGCCAAGTTGTTTTGGGTGTTTTCTTCACAACTTTCACAACTTTGTGAAGTCGGAGCTTGAACTTGTGATGCCTCGACGTAGATCGTCTTTGACACGAAGCCGACGACCTAGCTCACCCGTTTCTCCGATGAAGCCGACGATTGAGTTCGGGATTCATGATGGACAGCGAGAGGACACCCACGTGGAGCTAAGGAAGTGGAGAACCGGATCTACAAAGATTGTAGCATCTAACTTTTAGTTAAGTAGTTAACTAGATTATCTTTTCGCCTAGAATTCTAGCCAACGATCCGTAGTCTAGGGTTTCTCGGCACCGTAAATTTTTTAATTTGGCATGGTTGATGCCTTGTGAGACCTCCATAGTGTGCCTAGGAACCCTACAGTGGTATCAGAGCCTAGCTAGAGCCTTAGGCGAAGTCTAGACGGAGTTTGAAGTCCAAACGAACCCGAAACCCAAAAACCCATGAGCTCTCTGGACTTTTTCTAAAATCTGGGATTTTTCCATATTAAAAATGCTTAAAAAATTCAGCAAAGAATTCTAAGAATTACGGTGCAATTTGTTTCCAATGAACAGTACACTGTGCGGCGGAACCGCGGCAGAAGCATGGCTTCTGCGGCGGTTCTGCGGCTCTATGGTGACGTCAGCCCTAATTTTTTGCACAGTAATTCCTGATAAATTATGCTGAGTTTTCTGGGAATTTTTAAATTGACTCAAGGGTTGAGTGCTCTGGGGTTATATTGGGAATCGACGATTCAATCGGATTATCAAACCTTGTCTAAGTGTTTTTCCGGATAACTTTAGAATATGTTAAAAAGTTCGACCGGATATAAATACCCAACTTTTCCCCTGTCGGGAAATTTCCAAGTGTTGGATTTTTCCGTAGTTTAACGACGTTCTAAGTAGTGCAAGTAACGCAATGGACCCTCTAGAAGACAACAAACCTTAACTCGATTATGTGACCGTCTTGAACTGCCCTTTGAACCTTCGGGTTTGGGGTAGTACGGCGTGCCACATGTGAGGCGTTGGCTTGACCCTTCTACGGCTGGACCGTTGGTACTGAGGCACGAACTGAATGTTGTTAGACTTATTTCATGTGTTGAGCTGTATAGGGAAAACTTGGGTATTCGACTGTTCGATCGGAAAGTTTAACATTTTCTGTTTATCTGGAATGTGATACAATAATTGGAATTCACAAACAGTTATGAGATAATTGAATGAATGTTATAAATCTAGCAATTTAGTCCTACATGATATTGAAAAGAGTTTTCGATAATGAGACTAAAATGCGGGATTTATATCTGTTAGGCATGTGATGTCTAAGTATTTCATTTGATTAGGCATGCGATGTCTAAAGAAGTTGCGGATTCCAACTATTGTAGTTTTACACTTTCTTTTCTGTGACCGTAAGTGTAATATGTGATATCACCGGTTTCGTTGCTATATGTCAACGACAATTGGGATGGACATATTTACTTACGTTGATGACATGTGATGTTATGTGTTGCTGGATATGTTATATTGGATTGTCGTGTTTGAATAGCCGGGGGTTTTTATGTGAGATGGGTGTTTTTTCATTTTCATTCATGTAAAAACTTGTATGTAATATTCTTTTATTTGGGGCACTTCCAGGTTGCGGAAGTTGTCACCTTTTGTATATTATTTACTTTTCTGCATTAGTATAGACCCAAGGAGGGGAGCACAAGTAACCGGGTTCTGGGGTCCAGTGGGAGACCAACTCGAGGAGTCGAGTCCGGGTCTCCTAACCCTAGAATTGGCAGGGTTGCTTGCAGCTCTCGTAGGGGTCTAGGGGTGTGGGATTGGCTATTCATCACGACCGTGGAATCCGTGTTTTATACTGGCTCGTATTGAAAACACGGACGTCCTAGTATATCCAATGTTTCATATGTTTCTTCTGCTGCGATATCTGTGATGCGATCATGTGATGTTCTTTGATAGATAGTTTATATAGTATATATGATATATTATATAGACGTTACATATGTTTTGCACCCGCACTAGCCCTGCCCTGCTCTGTCGTTAGTTACCTAACCTAACGGTGCACGAGGGGACATCGAGGCGAATGCGGATGGCATAAGTGTACGTCGTATTTATCTGTGATGTTTAGGTATTTAAATGATGGGACTTCATTTATGTGATTAATGAAAGAAAAGAAACCTAAGATGTTGTAGAATCAGATTTTAAACAAAACAGGTAGCTACAGTTCTTGCTTTGCATAGCGGTATATATGATATACCCTGCACCTTATTCGATGAGGAAAGGACCGAGATCCCTTCACCGGGAGTGACTCCTTTAGCAATAACTGGCAGATGCTACACACTCGGTTTGACTTTTGATTGCTTCTATAGTTTCTGCTTTGCACAGTGATATATATGATATATCCCGCACCTCATTCGACGAGGAAATGGCCGACGATCCCTTCACCGGGAGTGACCCCTTTAGCAAAACTAGAAAAGCCTCAAAATCACTCCATTTCAAAACTTCATTTGATTCTACAACGATATCAAGTTCATTACGCAATAGGTTTTCAGAAAAACCTGTCGTAGCCCTCCGTCATTTCAGATAAATCCTACTTAGTATTCGTGCTACGTTTGTTGACCTCCGTCAAGGCGTAGTGTACGGTAGCTAACTAGTATTTATCTGCTTATGCATATGATGCAGATTGGATTAGGGTAGTCGTACGACCTTGTTGACCTCCGTCAAGGGTCGTGTGGGTGGGTTTGATTCAATCAAGAAATGACGGGTTGAACTTGACTTGCACCCTGTGGTTTGTTGACCTCCGTCAAGGTCATAGGATGCTTGGGGCAAAATTTTATCGGGAATTTCAAGTGTTGAAATTTGCAATGAGATTGCATACCTTCTATGAGATAGTTGGATCCCGATACCCGCTGCGAGTAAGAGTTACTCCTGGAAGAGTTTTACATATTACAATTAGCCGATCAAGTAGGTGTCTAGAAAGGTGTTAACGAGGTTACGCCTCTGGGAAAACGAGGTTTACATTAATTAGGTTCGTGCGAAAGCACGGGGGACCTCCCTCAAAGTACCGACACTGGCCTGGCTGAAAGATTGGCAAACTTGTAGTGTGTAATTAATCCCGGCTAGTCTTTCCTTTTAGGGTTTGAAGGAAGATTTGATAAAAAGCAGTGGGAGCCATCCTGATTAGATAAGATAATAACCAATCTGATCTTGCACGAGCATACGCTAAAGTGTTTTCTTCTCTCTCTCTCCAGGTAGCGACCATTTCATGCCCTAATAAAGATAATAATATGGATGTATTGACCAAACCCGCATGTTATACTATGCTGGGGAATGTTGGTTCCGTTCCTTCTTATAAGAGTTATAGGAATGAACAGGAAATAAGGGAATACCAGGATTCCCATGCCACCCGAATGAAGAAAGTACATATTGATGCATTTTCTTCGGGTGTGTTCGTTACTGAGAACTGTTTCTCCATTTGCTCTACGTCCTGGGTATTAGATACCGGGTCAGGATCCCATATATGTAATCAGTTACATGGGCTTAGGAAAGGTAGAGAACTTGGAGAAGGTGATAAAGACATAAGAGTTGGAAATGGTGCAATTGTTGCAGCTAAGACTGTCGGGGAATATCACCTTGTATTACCAACAGGTAATACATTGGTTCTGAACGAATGCTATTACATGCCGAACCTGATATGCAACATTATATCGGTTTCTTTATTGAGTAAAGAGGGATATAATTTTGTATTACAGGATAATGTTATGAACATTTTCCGTAACCAAAAGTTGGTTGGATCAGGCACGTTGTGCAATGGCATTTATGTTCTAAATCAATCAACAGTTCTGAGCATAACAAACACACACAAGAGGAAGAGTTCAGAACTGAACGAATCCTTCTTGTGGCATTGTAGACTGGGTCACATCAATGCGACACGATTAGCTAAGTTACATAAGGATGGATATTTAAATCCGTTTGAATTTTCATCTTATGACACTTGCCAATCATGTCTCAAAGGCAAGATGACCAAAGCTCAGTTTACGGGACACGGAGAAAGAGTTACCGAACTCTTGGGACTGATACATAGTGATGTATGCGGTCCCATGTCTACACATGCCAGGGATGGTTCTTCATACTTCATTACATTCACTGACGATCTCTCTAGATTCGGATATGTGTTCCTGATGAAACACAAATCAGAAGCTTTTGAGAAATTTAGAGAATATAAACAAGAAGTCGAGAACCAAACCGGAAAAAGTATTAAAATCCTACGATCTGATCGAGGAGGTGAATACTTGAGCATTGAATTCCTGGACTTCCTAAAAGAGAATGGGATTCTCTCTCAGCTAACTCCTCCATATACACCACAGCACAACGGTGTATCAGAACGGAGGAACCGCACCCTATTAGATATGGTGCGCTCTATGATGAGTGTAGCTGAGTTACCTGTTTCCTTCTGGGGATATGCACTGGAAACAGCAGCATACCTACTGAATAGGGTTCCCACCAAATCTGTGCCTACCACACCATATGAGATATGGGAAGGGAAGAGACCATATCTTAATTTCATAAAGATATGGGGTTGTCCAGCCTATGTCAAAAGACAAAAACCGGACAAACTCGAGGCAAGGTCTGTATTGTGTAAATTTGTTGGATATCCCAAACATTCGCGAGGGTATATCTTCTACCACAGTGAGGAACAAAGAGTATTTGTTGCTCAACATGCCACCTTTTTGGAAAAGGAATTTCTTGCAAAAGAGATTAGTGGCTCTGAGGTAGAACTGGAAGAGGTTCCAGCTGAACAAAACACAACAGAAGATCTAGTAGAACCAAAGGATTCAGTAGTACCCGACGAACCCCAGCCTCTCCGCCGATCTAGTAGGGTTCCTCGCCAACCTGAGAGATACTACGGTTTTCTCATGGACGGTGGGAGCGAGGATTGCATCATGGAGGATGATGACCCAACTAGTTTCGAGCAGGCCATCATGAGTGGGGACTCAGTGAAATGGCTGGATGCTATGCGGTCCGAGATGGAATCCATGTACACCAACAAAGTATGGACTTTGGAAATTGCTCCTGAAGGGGTAAAACCCATTGGGAGCAAGTGGATCTTCAAGAAGAAACTTGGTGTAGATGGGAAAGTGGAGACTTTCAAAGCTAGACTTGTAGCAAAGGGTTTTCGTCAAAGACCAGGTGTGGACTATGACGAGACCTTTTCTCCAGTGGCTATGCTTAAATCCATCCGGATCATGCTTGCCATCGCTGCAAATCATGATTATGAAATCTGGCAAATGGATGTTAAGACCGCCTTTCTAAATGGTGATTTAGAAGAGTGCGTGTACATGACTCAGCCAGAGGGCTTCGTAGATAGTGGGAGCAGCGGGAAGGTGTGCAAGCTGCTTAAATCCATTTATGGATTAAAGCAAGCATCGCGGAGTTGGAACATCTGCTTTGACGTCGTTATCAAAGAGTTTGATTTCGTCAAAAATCCAGATGAACCTTGTATCTACTAGAAGGTGGCAGAGAGTAAGGTTGTATTCCTCGTATTGTACGTGGACGACATACTCTTGATAGGAAATGATATTCCTATGCTGCAATCGGTCAAGCTCTTCTTATCACAAAGATTCTCAATGAAAGATCTTGGTGATGCCTCCTGCATATTGGGAATCAGGATCTATAGAGATAGATCCAAACGGATATTGGGATTGTCCCAATCCAGGTACATTGACACCATACTAAAAAGGTTTAGTATGGAAGAATCCAAACGTGGGAACTTGCCCACGATCTCTGGAGTCACTCTCTCCAACGAGATGTCTCCCAAGACTGATTTGGAGAGAGCTCGCATGCAAGGGATACCCTATGCTTCGGCTGTAGGCTCTATCATGTATGCGATGCTATGTACCAGACCCGATGTAGCATACTCACTATCTGTAGTGAGCAGGTATCAAGCTGATCCTGGAGAGAGTCACTGGACAGCTGTGAAGAGCATTCTCAAGTACTTACGAAGGACTAAAGAGATGCTCTTGGTGTATGGTAACGGAGAACTCCAAGTGGAGTCCTTTACCGATTCCATCTTCCAGAGTGATAAGGACGACTCTAAGTCGCAGTCGGGATTTGTCTTTACCCTTTACGGAGGGACGGTTAGCTGGAAGAGTTCCAAGCAGGAAACCGTGGCAGACTCGACGATGGAGGCTGAATACATCGCTGCCAACGATGCTGCTAAAGAGGCTGTCTGGATCAAGAAGTTCATTGCTGAACTTGGAGTGGTTCCATCCATTGAGCATCCAATACCCTTGTATTGCGATAACAATGGAGCGGTGGCTTTGGCCAAGGAGCCCAGGTCCCATCAGCGATCCAGGCATATTCTGAGGCGGTATCACCTGATCCGGGAGATAGTTGATCGCCGGGAGGTCGAGGTCAGGAGAGTTGACACGAAGAACAACACGGCGGATCCACTCATGAAGGCCATTCCCCAGATACAGTTTGAGAGACTCTTCGGGATGCTCGGTATGCGATACTACAGCAGCTGGCCCTAGTGCAAGTGGGAGATTGTTAGTTGTATGTATGCCCTAGAGGCCAGTATTGTACAGATGATGTATATTATATTGGATGCTTGGACATATATAGAGATGACTTTCTTGCTCGACATGATAGTATGCTATCTGGTTACTCTTTATCTTAACATGTACACTTGTCTCTTTATACTGTCTTATAGTTACATGTTGGTAAAGCCCTTAGGATATGTACTTGACTACCTAGACTGTGATGCAGATCATACTAGTGGGGACATGGTAGTCCATAAGTACATCCTTCAAGGTCCCTAGTCGTGGGTGTATCGAGACAGGGCATCGATATACCAGAGTAGACTAGCGTATACGCTTCTCGACCCATGAGATGGGCGATGGATGATCCCATATCCATTGGTGTTTGACATCAGAGATGGTGTACGGGTGCTCAGTGGAGACTGGGTACACTGGACGGACTTGCCGAGAACTCCCAGATGGTATTATACCTCACGTCAGATGGCAGTTCTCAGGTGACACTTGTGCAGGTTAGTCAGTAGACCCGAGATCGTCATAGAGTCTTGTGTGATTCCCACTGTGCTTTGATCTCCACCTTACCACGTCCATGAGGGCGTGCAAAACGGTGGTCTTTGGGTACAGTCCCGAGTCACATGGAGGCAATGAGCGATAGGAGGGGTTTCGTCTATCCCGGTATTGGGGGTTGATGTTGCGCTGTGCTCGATTGGCCGTAACAGGGAAGTCCCTGGCCAGGGCTGATCAGAGATTTGCTGGTAAGTGTTACCAGTAGTTTCTCGACCCGTTATGAGCCTCACATCGGCACGACTTATCGGGTTATTGGGGTCTGACGTTTACCACCCCTAGACTTGATATGCGACATATCAGACGAAGTGACCGGACTGTACGGTAAGTGTTACTGGTCGGATTCGCAGGAGTGTGAGCGGGCTAGCTCGTCGATCTTCTGATCGCTCAATACCCGGGTGGCCGTTACGTTTAGCAGACCGCTTGCGGCTTGTGGGTGCTTGATATGATCATCATCTGCTACCGGCGTATTGACGAGTCTTTAGAGTCCTACACAGAGGTTTCCTGGCTCAAGCGAAACGAAATAGGAGCGCATATGAGATATGTGCAGGACCGAGAATAATGCGTGTATGTGATACCGCATTTCATTCTCGCGATATATGTTTCGATTGGTTATATTCGATATGACCTAGTTATCGAATCATTGATTCGATAAATCGATACATTGGATTCTAGTCGGTTATGTGCGACATGACCGGATCATTGAATCAAATGTTGATTTAATGATTTAATGTATAATTATATATTTGATATATTGCATTGCATTAACTAGTATTGGTTCACTTTAAATGGATTTTCTCACTTGATGTGCAAGAAGTATATGTGATATACTTTTGTGCACATATTTGTATCATGTTTGATGATACTTGATAAAGTGGTTAAGTGTAAAGGATTAAACCATGGTTAAGTGATGATTAGGGTTTTGGTTTTTCACTTATTTATTTGTTTATTTATTTGGAAAGGATTTAGTTAAGAATGGTGGCTTATTTTTTTTCTATGTTGAAGCTTCTTGAAGCTTTGACAAAGTCCACCATCCTTATCTCATCCTTAACCCTAACCATTCCAACTAACCTTAGTTTAATCTCTATACTTGACCATGGTCAAGATATGATAAGTATTCATATTAGTTTTATTTTTAAAATAGAACACTTATCATATTCTTTCTTCTAGCTTCATCTTCTTCTTCATCTTCAAGAATGAAAACTTGATGCCATCAATGGCAACTTGAGTTCTAGTGAGAGAAATCCAATTCTAAAGTGAACCCACCTCCTATTTCTTCACCTTCTACCTCTTGCCAAGTTGTTTTAGGTGTTTTCTTCATAAGTTTCACAACTTTGTAAAGTCGGAGCTTGAACTTGTGATGCCTCGACGTAGATCGTCTTTGACACGAAGCCGACGACCTAGCTCACCCGTTTCTCCGATGAAGCCGACGATTGAGTTCGGGATTCATGATGGACAGCGAGAGGACACCCACATGGAGCTAAGGAAGTGGAGAACTGGATCTACTAAGGTTGTAGCATCTAACTTTTAGTTAAGTAGTTAACTAGATTATCTTTTCGCCTAGAATTCTAGCCAACGATCCGTAGTCTAGGGTTTCTCGGCACCGTAAATTTTTTAATTTGGCATGGTTGATGCCTTGTGAGACCTCCATAGTGTGCCTAGGAACCCTACAGTTTCCACCGTCGCAGATATGAATATCCGTCAGACAAGGGAAAAGGACAGTGTGAATGCCGAGTGCCTCGTGTTGGCTTCAGTAGATGGTGTATACCAGATTCAGCACGAGAAGATGGACTCAGTTTCCATCTTCCTCCATAACAAAGATTTATATGGAGAGCAATCTCATATCGCAAGATATGAGACCTCGAATGAATTGCTTCAAGCGAGGTTGGCTATCAGGTCATCTGTAAGGGACGACGTCCTTACGATGACTAGCTATATTGATGAGCTCACGGACCTGGAGACCACGTTAGGAAACAGGTCATATGCTGAATTATTTCCACAGTCCCTACCCTCCACTTACACCCCGAAAGAAACCAGGGCTGTTTAATGGGGGACCTTCTTCCTCTGCATCCAGGGCGAAAGCAAAGGGTGAAAAGAGGAAAACCTCCACAAAGCCGATATACGGTGTTAGTAAAGTAGAAGGAAAGGGAAGAGCAAAAGTTTCGGGACTTGGTGTAGGAAAGGAGGGATGTTCCTATTGTTATGGAAAGGGGCATTGGCAGAAAGATTGCAGAGCTTAGAAGCCAGTAGCCAGGATTCGAATCATGTTGTGGCTTCGGCCTCGGGTGTGTTTGTGATTGAGAATTATTTGTCAATTAACTCTACTTCCTGGGTACTAGATACCGGAGCAGGATCTCATATCTGTAATTCATTACATGCTTTGAGAAACTGTAGAGTTATCAGGGTAGGCGATTGGTCTCTCGGAGTTGCGAACGAAATGAGCGTGGATGCTAAATCCGTGGGAGAATATCGCTTAGGTTTGACAAGTGGACAGATATTGATTCTACGTAACTGTTTGTATGTACCTAGTTTGACTTGTAATATCATATCAGTGTCCTCACTTTCGAGAGAGGGATATGATTTTACATTCATAAGCGATGTGGTTCACATCCACCTAAATCAAGTTCTGATTGGGTCCGGTACATTAGATAACGGTATATACATATTGAATCAAGCTCAAGTTTTCAATGTCCAGAACACACTTAAAAGAAAGTCTCCGGAAATAAATCAGGCTTTCTTATGGCATTGTAGACTAGGTCACATCAATGAAACACGGTTGACTAAGTTACATAGAGAAGGATATTTGAATCCGTTCGAATATCAATCTTATGCTACTTGTGAATCTTATCTCATAGGAAAGATGACAAAGACTCCGTTTACTGGACACGGAGTAAGAGCGAGCGAGCTCTTGGGACTCATACGCAGCGATGTGTGTGATCCAATGTCTACACATGCGCGAGGTGGTTATTCCTACTTCATTACTTTTACGGATGATTTCTCTAGGTATGAACATATCTTCTTGATGAAGCATAAATCCGAGGCCTTTGAGAAATTCCAGAAATACAAGAATGAAGTGGAAAACCAAACAGGCAAAAGTATCAAGACACTAAGATCTGATCGAGGTGGTGAATACTTAAGTGCCAAGTTCCTGGGTTACTTAAAAGAGAATGGAATTCTCTCTCATCTTACTCCTCCATACATACCAAAACACAACGGTGTATCGGAAAGGCGGAATCGAACCCTATTGGATATGGTTCGTTCCATGATGAGTAAGGCTGAGTTACCGCGATATTTCTGGGGTTATGCACTAGAATCAACTGCATATCTTTTGAACAAGGTTCCAACCAAAACTGTGCCTACCACACCATATCAGATGTGGAGTGGGAAGAAACCCTATCTTCAGTACTTGAAAACATGGGGATGTCCAGCTTTTGTTAAAAAGCAGCATGCGGACAAGCTCGAAGCACGCTCAGTACAGTGTAAGTTTGTGGGATATCCAAAGAACTCCAAGGGGTATTATTTCTATTATGCAGAGGAGCAGAAGGTTTTTGTTTCTCGTCATGCCGACTTCTTGGAAACTGAATTTTTTAGAAAATCAGAAGAGTGGGAGCACAATAGAACTGGAAGAAATTCCAGAACCACAAGCTGTTACTGAAAGTTTGGTAGAACAAGAAGGTTCAAAAGAAAGGGATATCCCAGCGCCTATCCGCAAAAGTAGTAGGCAGTCTCATCCGCCCGAGAGATACTACGGTTTTCTCATAGACGGGGATTGAGAAGATTGCATCATTGATAATGATGACCCTACTAGCTTCCAGCAAGCCATTCAGAGCGGCGAATCAGTAAGATGGCTAGATGCAATGCGGACCGAAATGGAGTCCATGTACACTAACAAAGTATGGACTTTGGACATTGCTCCAGATGGGGTAAAACCCGTAGGATGCAGATGGATCTTTAGAAAGAAGATTGGTGTAGATGGACAGGTTGAAACCTATAAGGCTAGACTTGTTGCAAAGGGTTTTCGTCAAAGACCTGGTTTGGACTATGACGAAACCTTTTCTCCAGTGGCTATGTTCAAATCCATTCGGGTCCTTCTTGCCATTGCTGCCTTCCACAATTATGAGATCTGGCAGATGGACGTAAAGACGGTTTTTCTAAATGGTAATTTAGAAGAATGCGTCTATATGGATCAGCCAGAGAGATTCATTCAGAGTGGGAGAAGCGGTAAAGTGTGCAAGTTGCTTAAGTCCATTTATGGACTAAAGCAGGCATCACGGAGTTGGAACATCTGTTTTGATGATACTGTCAAAGAATTCGATTTTATCAAGAATCCAGATGAACCATGCATATACAGTAAGATTGTAGGGAGAGCTGTAGTATTCCTCATCTTGTATGTGGATGACATTCTCCTAATAGGAAATGATATTCCTATGCTACAGTCAGTCAAAGGATTCTTGTCATAGAAGTTCTCCATGAAGGACCTGGGTGATGCCACCTACATTCTGGGGATCCAGATCTATCGTGATAGATCAAAGAGGATGTTGGGACTTTCGCAGTCCAGGTACATAGACACCATATTGGAAAGATTCAGTATGGAAGATTCTAAGCGTGGTAACCTACCGGCTTGTCACGGAATCACCCTCTCCAAAAAGATGTCTCCCAAGACTGATTTTAAAAGGGCTTGCATGTCGATTATACCCTACGCTTCTGCGGTAGGCTCTATAATGTATGCGATGTTATGTACCAGACCAGATGTAGCATACGCATTGAGCATTGTAAGCGGGTATCAGGCAAACCCAGGGGAGAAACAATGGATAGCAGTAAAGAACATTCTCAAGTACCTGAGGAGGACTAAGGAGATTTTCTTGGTGTATGGCGGAAAGGACCTCCAGATCGAGGCCTTTGCTGACTCCAGCTTTCAGAGTGACAAGGATGACTCTAAGTCCATGTCGGGTTATGTCTTTACCCTCAATGGAGGGGCGGTATGTTGGATGAGTTCTAAGAAGGACACCGTTGCTGACTCGACGATGGAAGCGGAGTACATAGCTGCTTGCGATGCCGCAAAAGAAGATGTCTGGATGAAGAAGTTCCTCACAGAACTTCAGGTGGTTCCTACCAGTGTTGATCCAATACCTCTCTATTGCGACAAAAATGGCGCTATAGCTTTAGCGAAGGAACCCAGGTCCCATTAGAAGTCCAGACACATCTTAAAGCGGTATCACCTGATCAGGGAGATCTTAGATCGCCGAGAGATTGAGGTGAAGAGAGTAGATACGAAAAATAACACTGCTAAAGCTTTCACAAAGGCCATTCCTCAGACACAGTTCGAGAGGCTATTCGAGATGATAGGTCTGGGATATGCCGGTACATGGCCCTAGTGCAAGTGGGAGATTGTTAGCGTTTATGCCCTAGAGGCTATTACTGTATCATACTAGTTTGTATATTACTTAATGGAAGCTTGGGATATTCACAGTTGTATTGACAGTCTTGCTAAAAATGGTAGTATGCTACTTGGTTTGTTTCTACTTTAACATGTGCATATGTTTCTTTTAACATATCGCTTATACATATTAGTAGAGCCCTTAGGATCATTGCTTGATTACCAGCGTTGTGATGGCAGTCACACTAGTGAGGGCTGGGTAGTCTATAAGCAACATCCTATACAGGTCCCTAGTCGTAGGATTATCGAGATGGGGCATCGATACTCCGGAGTAGACTGTTGTATACGCTTCTCATCCCAGCTTGGGGAGATGGTATGTCCCACAGCCATCAATATGTCGTACTGGAGATAGTATGTAGGTGCTCGTTAGGTTACGGGTACACTGGACAGGACTCGCCGGGAACTGTAGGTTAGTTCTATACCCATCGTCAGATAGCAGTTCCCAGGTGACATGAGTACAGCTTAGTCCGTCGACTTTACACTGCTACTTCGCCTCGGGTGTGTTCCTACTGTACTTAGATTACTACCCTACCACGGCTCAAAGGAGTCGTGCAAATAGGTAGTGTAGGGTTCCTAGGCATCCAATAGAGGTCTCACAAGGTATCAACCATGCCATTTTACAAAAATATGGTGCCGAGAAACCCTAGTTAACGGATCGTTGCTAGAAATCTAGGCGAAAAAGTAAACTAGTTAACACTTAACTACTAGAATACGAAAATTACAACCTTTGTAGATCCGGATATCCACCTCCACGGCTCCGCAACGAAGTCTCCTCGCTGTCCAAGTCGAACCCCGGGCTCTAGCGTCGGCTTCATCGGAGAATGAACGGGCTTGGTCATCGACGACGATGCCGAAGATGATCTACGTCGAGGCATCGCTAGATCAAGCTCCCACTTCACAAAGTGATGAAACTTGTGAAGAAAACACACTCTACTACTTGGCAAGAGGTAGAGGATGAAGAAATAGGAGGTGGGTTCTCTTTAGAATTGGATTTCTCACTCTCAAGCTCAAGTTGCCATTGATGGCCTCAAGGTTTCAAACTTGAAGATGAAGAAGAAGATGAGCTAGAATTATGATAAGTCTATTTTAAAATGAAAAGAAAAACAATACTTATCATAATCAAACTAAGGTTAAGTGTAGAGAGCAAACCATGGTAAGTGGGAATAGTTAGGGTTTAACATGAAGACAAAATGGTCTTTGAGTCAAACCTTCATGAAGCTTCATCAAGCTTCATGACAAAAAGAAAACCATTTTGTTTTCATAAAATTATTTAAATAAAAAGGAATGGATAAATAAATGAGTGATTAAAACAAAACCCTAATTATCTACTTAACCATGGTTTTATTCTTTATACTTAACCATATAAACATGCATCATCAAATATGATACATACAAGTGCACAAAAGTATATCACATATACATCATGCACATCAAGTGAGAAAATCCGTTTAAAGTGAACCAATACCAGTTAATGCAAAGTAATATATCAAATATATAATTATACATTAAATCATTAAATCAACATTTGATTCAATGATCCGGTCATGTCGCACATAACCGACTAGTATTCAATGTATCGATTTATCGAATCAATGATTCGATAACTAGGTCATATCGAATACAACCAATCGAAACATTTATCGCGAGAATGAAATGCGGTATCACATACACGCATTATTCTCGCTCCCGCACATATCTCATATGCGCTCCTATTTCGTTTCGCTTGAGCCAGGAAACCTCTGCGTAGGACTCTAAAGACTCGTCAATACGCCGGTAGCAGATGATGATCATATCAAGCACCCACAAGCCGCAAGCGGTCTGCTAAACGTAACGGCCACCCGGGTATTGAGTGATCGGAAGATCGACGAGCTAGCCCGCTCACACTCCTGTGAATCCAACCAGTAACACTTACTGTACAGTCCGATCTGTTCGTCTGATACGTCGCATATCAAGTCTAGGGGTGGTAAACGTCAGACCCCAATAACCGATAAGTCGTGCCGATGTGAGACTCATAACGGGTCGAGAAACTACTGGTAACGCTTACCAGCAAATCTCTGATCAGCCCTGGCCAGGGACTTCCCTGTTACGGCCAATCGAGCACAGCGCAACATCAACCCCCAATACCGGGAGAGACGAAACCCCTCCTATCGCTCATTGCCTCCATGTGACTCGGGACTGTACCCAAAGACCACCGTTTTGCACGCCCTCATGGACGTGGTAAGGTGGAGATCAAAGCACAGTGGGAATCACACAAGACTCTATGACGATCTCGGGTCTACAGACTAACCTGCACAAGTGTCACCTGAGAACTGCCATCTGACGTGAGGTATAATACCATCTGGGAGTTCTCGGCGAGTCCGTCCAGTGTACCCAGTCTCCATTGAGCACCCGTATACCATCTCTGATGTCAAACACCAATGGATATGGGATCATCCATCGCCCATCTCATGGGTCGAGAAGCGTATACGCTAGTCTACTCTGGTATATCGATGCCCCGTCTCGATACACCCACGACTAGGGACCTTGAAGGATGTACTTATTGACTACCATGTCCCCACTAGTATGATCTGCATCATAGTCCAGGCAGTCAAGTACACATCCTAAGGGCTTTACCAACATGTAACTATAAGACAGTATAAAGAGACTAGTGTACATGTTAAGATAAAGAGTAACCAGATAGCATACTATCATATCGAGCAAGAAACTCATCTCTATATATGTCCAAGCATCCAATATAATATACATCATCTGTACAATACTGGCCTCTAGGGCATACATACAACTAACAGGTAGTAGTTGGGTGCAGTCCTGAAGCACTTGGGGGCAGTGGCGGTTAGACAGGATTCATCTCTCCCGGCATTGGGGGTTGATATCACGCTGTGTATGGAAAGCCATTACGCAAAGTCCTTGGCCAGGGCAAGCGAGATTTACTGGTAGGTTCCAGTAGTTTCTCAAGGTGTAATGGGCTTCACTCCGACACGACTTATACCGCTATTAGGGGTCTGACGTTTACCGCCCCTAGGCCCGATATGCGATAATCCTAGACGAACAGACCGGACTGTACAGAGATTGTCACATCAGGCTCAGTAGGAGTTCGGACGGGTTTCCTCGTCGTCCTTCTTATCGAAATCCACCTGGGGACCGTTACGTACAGCTAGTACTGCTTGCGGCCTGTGGTTAAACCCACTACCAGTGTAGTGTCGAGTCTTTAGAGTCCCACACACAGAGTTTTCCTACACCGGGCAAAAGGTGTAGAGGTCGTATGGTTTTACGGCAGGGCCGCGATCACTTACGTACCCTTGTGCACGTACTATGATCGGGCAGATAATACTAGCGGGCTTTGGTTTAAGCCAGATTCTAGTATTATATAGATGGATTAATTCAGTCAAAGATTATCCGTGTTTTTCGGAAATACGGATGAGAGGGGCAGTCTCGTAATTTGTCGGGAAGTTTCTATAGGGTTGCTAGGCACGCTCACAAGGGTCTATGAGGAATCACCCATACCCGATTAAAATTTTAGCCGTGCCGAACAACCCGAAGCCGGATCTTTAAACTAGAGTTTAGGCGAAAACAAGCATGTTAAACACTTTAACACTAAGTGAGAGGGATTACAACCTTTGAAGATCTGGTCCTTCACTTCTTAAGCTCCGTGTTGAAGTCCCTTCGCTGCGATCACCGTGTTCCGAACTCTCGAGAGGCTCCGTGAAGAGAAAGGTGCAAGCTTGCTTCCGATCTTCGATAACAAAGATGATCTACCTTGAAGTTTCGTTAACACAAGCTAACACTCATAATATGAAGTGAACACCCTCATCTAAATGGCAAGGATAGATGAGGATGATGAAGTAGGATTTTTCCCTCTCTTTTATTATCTTTTTCTCACACTCATTCATCACTTACAAAAAAGCTAGTAAGCTTTTTCATGAAAGAAAGAAGAAGGAAGAAGATGAATGAATCAATTAGAATCCTTTTGTGATGAATAATGAAAGGATAAAGGTGATCAATAATGCAACCATGGTTGACTAAACCATTATAGAGAATTAACCAAGGCTAGGGTTTGGGTTAGGTTAAGAATGAGCCACTTGAAAATATCTTTTCCAAAACAAAAGAAAACCTTCTAGAATCAACTAGAAGTCTTAACCCTAATCCAAACCCTAATCATGTTTAAACTCCACAAAACATGTTGCATTAGTTATCATATCATGTTACAATATTATATATCACATATAATATTTATCGTAACAATATAAAATAATACAATTAACATATATCGCATATATATCAATGTATTACCCGAGTGAGAAAATGAATCTTTTAGTGAGCTAATATTAGTTAATGTAATTTAATATATCATATATATTATTATACATTAAATTATCGAATCAACACTTGATCCGACAATCCGGCTATATCGCATATAACCGACTAATACGATGACCCGGCTATATCACATATACCCGGCCGATATCTCATATCACGAGAATCCAATACGGTATCACATACCGCATTATCCTCGGTCCCGCACATACCACATATGTGCTCCTACTCCGTTTTGCCTGAGCCAAGAAACCTCTATGTAGTGTAAGTCCATGCTACCTCTCCCGGTACTTTCGGGAATGCGGAATTTGGTAAAAAACGATTTTCTTAAAGATGGTAACATGGACCTAAAACCCGGATCTTGGTTAAACATCTATCTAACAACCTAACTATGAGTTTCTAGCTACTCGGTTAGGGGGTTATACCTTGCTTGTCTTGAACTCCTTCGTCTTCAAGCTCCGATGGTGGTCCGATTGGCTTCTTCTCGTCGTGTCCGTACGCCGAAGATAGATCCACCTGAAAGCTCCAACCTTTAGCTCCTTCTTCGTTCTTTGAAGAAACTAGTTCACTTGGTTTGCTAAACCTAGTGAACTAGAATGAGTAGAGAATACTTTGTGTGGGATTTTATCTATGGTTCTTGATTCTCAACTCATGAGACAAGAGAACCATAGATTAAAGAGAGGGAGCAAGAGCAAAAGGGTGAGAGCAAAAGGAGAGCTCAAGAACAAGAGAGAGAATGAGCAAGAAAGAATGAGGCTCTCTTTTGTCTTTCACCCTCTCATAATCTAAAGTCATGATAACTCATCATACTAAAAAAGTCTTATGTGATGGTTTGAAGCAACCATAACCATATCATTTCATGCACTCATTTTACATAAATGAGCAAGCAAGAAAAAGTCTTTGCCATGAAATGATGGCTATGGATATCATGATGGTCAACTAGTCAAGCCTAGTCAACCGGTCAACAAAGTCAACAAGTCAACAAAAGTCAACAAGTCAACAAAGTCAACAAGTCAACAAAGTCAACAACCATATCACCATAATACTTAATTAATATAATAGTTAATCACATATCATATTCTCATTAGGGTTGAGCAAAAAGTCAAATAGTCAACGGTCAACTGTCAACAACCCTAATGAGAATCCGCTGCCTCTGCCTCCCTGTCAACTGTGCATACACACCCGCATCCGCGTTCCGAGGAACACGAATGCACACTGGATAAATCCAATCCCAAAAGGTACACTAGGATCTGGCTTAAACCAAAGCCCGCTAGTGTAAACTGTCCGGACACTGTACGTGCACAAGTGCACGGATGTGACCGAACCCTGTCGCAAAACCATGCGACCTGTCGCAATACCATGCGACCTCTACTCTTTTGCCTAAAGGCGAAAAGCTTTCTGTGTGGGACTCTAAAGACTCGACACTACGCTGGCAGTGGGTTTAACCACAGACCGCAAGCGGCACTAGCTGTGCGTAACGGTCCCCAGGTAATGCCGACAAGAAGACCGACGAGGCGAAACCCATCTGAACTCCTACTGAGCCTGAGTATGACATTCTCCGTACAGTCCGGTCTGTTCGTCTGATACATCGCATGGCGGGCCTAGGGGGCGGTAAACGTCAGTCCCCCAATAGCGGTACAAGTCGTGCCGGAGCGAAGCCCAAAACACCCTGAGATAACACTGGAAACCTACCAGTATATCTCGTTTCCCCTGGCCGGGGACTACTCGTGTAATGGCTCTCCTAGACACAGCGCGATGTCAACCCCCAATACCGGGAGAGACGAATCCTGTCTAACCGTCACTGCCTCCAAGTGCTTCGGGACTGCACCCAACCACTACCTGTTTGCACGACTCCTTTGAGCCGTGGTAGGGTAGTGATCAAAGTACAGTGGGAACACACTCGAGGCGGAGTGACAGTGTCAAGTCAGCGGACTAAGCTATACTCATGTCACCTGGAAACTAATAACTGACGATAGGTATAATACCAACTAGTCAGTTCCCGACGAGTCCTGTCCAGTGTACCCGTAACCTAACGAGCACCCGCATACTATCTCAAGTACGACGTACTGACGGCTGTGGGACAGACCATCTCCCACACTGGGATGAGAGGCGCATGCGCTGGTCTACTCCGGAGTATCGATGCCCTGTCTCGATAGTCCTGCGACCAGGGACCTGCATAAGGATGTGCTTATAGATTACCCAGCCCCACTAGTGTGACGGCCATCACATCGCTGGTAATCAAGCAAAGATCCTAAGGGCTCTACTAATGTGTATAGGCGATATACTAAAATAAACACATGTACACATTGAAGTAGAAACAAACCAAGTAGCATACTACTATTTTGAGCAAGATTGTATATACAAGGTGAATATCCCAAGCTTCCATTAAGCAATATACAAGCTAGTATGATACAGTAATGGCCTCTAGGGCATATACACTAACAATCTCCCACTTGCACTAAGGCCATGTACTGGCGTATCGAAGACCTATCATCTCGATCAGCCGCTCGAACTGAGTCTGGGGTAAGGCCTTGGTGAATGGATCTGCAGTGTTATCTTCTGAATTTACTCTCTTTACCTCGATCTCCTGGCGATCAATAATCTCCCTGATCAGGTGGAACCGCCTCAAAATGTGCCTGGACTTCTGATGGGACCTTGGTTCCTTCGCTAAAGCTATAGCGCCGTTGTTGTCACAATACAGCGGTATTGGATCAACACTGGTAGGAACCACCTGAAGTTCCGTGAGGAACTTCTTCATCCAGACAGCTTCCTTTGCGGCATCGCAAGCAGCTATGTACTCCGCTTCCATGGTTGAGTCAGCAACGGTTTCCTGCTTGGAACTCTTCCAGCAAACCGCCCCTCCATTGAGGGTAAAGACATAACCCGACATGGACTTGGAGTCATCCTTGTCACTCTGGAAGCTGGAGTCAGCAAAGGCCTCAATCTGGAGGTCTTTTCCGCCATACACCAAGAACATCTCCTTAGTCCTTCTCAGGTACTTGAGAATGTTCTTTACTGCTATCCAGTGTTTCTCCCCTGGGTTTGACTGATACCGGCTTACAACGCTCAATGCGTATGCTACATCTGGTCTGGTACATAACATCGCATACATGATAGAGCCTACCGCAGATGCGTAGGGTATCGATGACATGCGAGCCCTTTCCAAATCAGTATTGGGAGACATCTCTTTGGAGAGGGTGATTCCGTGACAAGCCGGTAGATTACCGCGCTTGGAATCTTCCATACTGAATCGTTTCAGTATAGTGTCGATGTACCTTGACTGTGAAAGTCCCAACATCCTCTTAGATCTATCACGATAGATCTGGATCCCCAGAATGTAGTTGGCATCACCCAGGTCCTTCATGGAGAAGCTCTGTGACAAGAATCCTTTGACTGACTGTAGCATAGGAATATCATTTCCTATTAGGAGAATGCCATCGACGTACAAGACGAGGAATACCACATTTCTCCCTACAATCTTACTGTAAATGCATGGTTCATCTGGGTTTTTGACAAAGTCGAATTCTTTGACAGTATCATCAAAGCAGATGTTCCAACTCCGCGATGCCTGCTTAAGTCCATAGATGGACTTGAGCAACTTGCACACTTTACCGCTGCTCCCACTCTGAATGAATCCCTCTGGCTGATCCATATAGACGCACTCTTCCAAATTTCCATTTAGGAAAGCCGTCTTTACGTCCATCTGCCAGATCTCATAATCGTGGAAGGCAGCAATGGCAAGAAGGATCCGAATGGATTTAAGCATGGCTACCGGAGAAAAGGTCTCGTCATAGTCCAAACCAGGTCTTTGACGAAAGCCCTTTGCAACGAGCCTAGCCTTATAGGTTTCAACCTGCCCATCTACACCAATCTTCTTTCTGAAGATCCATTTGCAGCCTACGGGTTTTACCCCTTCTGGAGCAAAGTCCAAAGTCCAAACTTTGTTGGTGTACATGGACTCCATCTCGGTCCGCATTGCATCTAGCCATTTTACCGAGTCACCGCTCTGAATGGCTTGCTGGAAGCTAGTAGGCTCATCATAATCTATGATGCAATCCTCTCTATCCCCGTCTATGAGAAAACCGTAGTATCTCTCGGGCGGATGAGACTGCCTACTACTCCTGCGGAGCGGCGTAGGAATGTCCGGTTCCCCTGAACCTTCTGGTTCTACTAAGGTTTCAGTAATAGCTTGTGGTTCTGGAATTTCTTCCAGTTCTATTGCGCTCCCACTTATCTGATTTTCTAAAAACTCAGTTTCCAAGAAGCGGGCATGACGAGAAACAAGGACTTTTTGCTCCTCTGCGTAATAGAAAAGATACCCCTTGGAGTTCTTAGGGTATCCCACAAACTTGCACTGTACAGAGCGTGCCTCGAGCTTGTCCGCATGCTGCTTTTTTACAAAAGCCGGACATCCCCATGTCTTAAAGGATTTAAGACAGGGTTTCTTCTCACTCCACATCTGATATGGTGTGGTAGGCACTGTTTTAGTAGGAACTTGGTTCAAAAGATGTGCAGCTGTTTCCAGTGCATAACCCCAGAAAGATCGCGGTAACTCAGCCTTACTCATCATGGAACGAACCATATCTAATAGGGTTCGATTCCTTCTTTCCGATACACCGTTGTGTTGTGGTGTGTATGGAGGAGTACGCTGAGAGAGAATTCCATTCTCTTTTAAGTAGTCCAGAAACTCGGCACTCAAGTATTCACCACCTCGATCCGATCTTAGGATCTTGATACTTTTGCCTGTTTGTTTTTCTACTTCATTCTTATATTCTCGAAATTTCTCAAAGGCCTCGGATTTGTGCTTCATTAAGAAGACATGTCCAAACCTAGAGAAATCATCTGTGAAAGTAATGAAGTATGAATAACCGCTTCGCGCATGTGTAGACATTGGACCACACACGTCACTGTGTATAAGTCCCAAGAGCTCGCTCGCTCTTACTCCGTGTCCAGTGAACGGAGTCTTTGTCATCTTTCCCATGAGACAAGATTCACAAGTGGCATAAGACTGGTACTCGAACGGATCCAAGTATCCTTCTTTATGTAACTTAGTCAACCGTGTCTCATTGATGTGACCCAGTCTACAATGCCATAAGAAAGCCTGATTTAATTCTGGAGACTTTCTTTTAAGTGTGTTCTGGACACTGAATATCTGAGCTTGATTCAATACGTATATACCATTATTTAATGTACCTGACCCAATCAGTGCTTGATTTAGGTGGATGTTTACTACATCGCTTACAAAAGCAAAATCATATCCTTCCTTAGAAAGTAAGGATACAGATATGATGTTACAAGTCGCACCTGGTACATACAAACAGTCACGCAGAATCAATATCTGCCCAGTTGTCAGTCCTAGGTGATATTCCCCTACGGATACAGCATCCATGCTCATTCCGTTAGCAACCCTGAGAGTCATATCACCTTTCCTGATAACCCCACGGTTTCTCAGACCCTGTAACGAATTACAGATATGAGATCCTGATCCGGTATCCAATACCCAGGAAGTAGGGTTAACTGACAAACAGTTCTCAATTACAAACACACTCGAAGCCGAAGCCACAACATGCTTCGAATTCTGGCTACTGGCTTTACAAGCCCTGCAATCTTTCTGCCATAGTTCATTCCCGTTACAATAGGAACGTCCCTCTTTTACTATATCCAGTCCTGAAACTTTTGCCCTTGTTTTTCCTTTTTCTTCCCTGGTTTCTTTCAGGGTATAAGCAGAGGGCAGGGACTGTAGAATTAGGTCAGTACTTGACCCATTCTCCAACGTGGTCTCCAGGTCCGTGAGCTCAATATAGCTGGTCTCTGTAAGGACGTTGCCCCTTACAGATGACCCGACTGCCAACCTCGCTTGAAGCAATTCGTTCGAGGTCTCATATCTTGCGATACGAGATTGCTCTCCATATAAAACTTTGTTATGGAGGAAGATGGAAACTGAGTCCATCTTCTCGTGCTGCCTCTGGTTTGTACCATCAACTGAGGCTAACACGAGGCACTTGGCTTTCGCACAATCCCTTTCCGATGTCCTGTGGATGTGAACATCCGTGACAGGGGAAACTGGACCTGAGACAGCAGGGTTTTTGATTAGTTAAGAGGTGTCCCAGCTTGTCATGGGCAATGGACATCTGGACAGACCTTTGCCAGTCATAACAGTCAGGTTCAGTCATATTTTTATCTAGATGTAACCTAGGCGTGGTCACAGGGTCGCTGCAATTAAGAGAGAGAAGAAGAAACACTCAGCATGATGCTCTTGCAAGTTTAGAGTGGTTTTCAGTTTGTCTAAACAGGATGGCTCCCACTGTTTCTCGAATCCCTCCTCAAACCACAAAGGAAGAATTAGTCGGGATCAATCCCACTGCACAATACTTGCTTAACCGTTCAGCCAGGCCGGTGTCGGTACTTCGAGGGAGGTTTTCCAACGCTTTCGCGAAGTTCCTTAATTAAAGAACCTCTTTTCCCTGGGGGCGTAGCCCCGCTAACACCTTTCTAGGCACCTACTAGGTTTATAGCATTGATCGATTAGTGAGAAATTTCCCGAGGAGTAGCATATACTCACAGTAGGATCGGGATCCAAATATCATTGCGTGACAAAACTGAAGGAATCCTACCAGAATCATCACACTCCAAATGGTATGCAGTGCTAGCAAGTTTCAGTTCTTTTGAAACTCCCGATGTGGATTTTTGCCCCATGCTCTTATGACCTTGACTAAGGCCAACAAATCATAAGTCACATGTCAAGTTCTACCCGTCGTTGTCCAGGTTAATTTGAACCCATCCGTATATACCCTTGACTAAGGCCAACAAAGTAATACGACTGTCCCAAACCAACGCATCTATCTATGCAACATATGAATATCCACTAGCTACCAATCACTGTGCCTTGACTAAGGCCAACAAACACAGCTTGAATACTGTTGAATATTCATATGAAACGACGGAGGGCTACGAATGGTTTTGGCGAAACCGTGAACGTAGTGAACTTGATTTAGTCGATGAAACGAGATAGCTTTTAAATGGAGTGGCTCAAACTCCGCATTTTAAAAGTTTGTTTTTGAAAAGAACCGAGTGGTTTTTCGAAAATGTTCCAACGACTTATACTTGGTTTATTTTCTTGCATTAGTTCTTTTAATGCATGTTTTGCTTGCATTAGTTCTTTTAATGCGTGATATTCTTGCATTAGTTCTTTTAATGCGTCCCATCATTTAATCCTACCATTGCAGAAAACAACCAAAATATGACGTACGCTTATACCATTCGCATTCTCCACTGGGCCCCGTCATTACCCGTTAGGTTACTTAACTAACGACAGAGCGGGGGCTGGGCTAGCGCGTCTGTAAAACATAAGCAACGCCTAAATAATATCATATATAGATATACTGCAATGATAAACATTTCAGATCACAGATGAATACATTGGATATACTAGGAATCTGTAATTCGTACGAGCCTGTAACGAAAAGCAGATTACACGGTCGCGGTGAATAGCCAAATACCCCACCCAAGACCCCTACGGGTGCGGCAAACTACCCGCCAAGTACCCGAAGCGTAGTAACCTCCCTCATCTCCATGAGTAGGCCACTCGACACTTCGGCATACCCGGTAGTTTGTGCACCCCCTCCATGGGTCTATCCTAGGAGAAAAAACAGTAAAAAGAAATTATACAATGACGGCTACAACCCCGACCCGGTTGTGCGGCCATACAAATAATTATTACATCAATTTACAAATTTACATGAATTGAAAGAAAAGAAAACTCTCGTCTCACAACCCCCGGCTATTCACCCGCGACAATCCAACATATTCATATCCACATTCCAGCAACATTACAGATCACAGATTTGTATAACCCTCACTAATCGACATATAGCGATTAGTAGACGTTCAATACAAATATCACATTACAGAAAAACCCGTTAGCTTAAGTCTTTTAGAAGTTCGATCAAAAATACGGATTTTCAGGACCCCAAAGTAAAATTTTCGTTCTGGAAAATCTGGGTTGAAAATATATATACCAAAAATCCCAAAATACCCCCACTAGTAAACTGCAAAAAAGAAAACCCCTGACCGAGTCAACTCGGCCGCGTTTCCGCGGCTCTTTGATCGAGTCAGGGGCCCAAAATTTTGCAGTTTCTTTAAAAAAGCCTGAGTCGATTTTAGGTGTATTTCAAAAAGGTTTTCCAGCACTTTTAAAATCGACAGAAAGTTGAAAATCCATGGGTTCGTTTTTGGGACTTTTTCTTTGATCGATCTTCTAGTTACTTGCTAACTTGTTAGATAGAGTTTAACTAGGCTCTGATACCACTGTAAGTCCATGCTACCTCTCCCGGTACTTTCGGGAATGCGGAATTTAGTAAAAAACGATTTTCTTAAAGATGGTAACATGAACCTAAAACCCGGATCTTGGTTAAACATCTATCTAACAACCTAACTATGAGTTTCTAGCTACTCGGTTAGGGGGTTATACCTTGCTTGTCTTGAACTCCTTCGTCTTCAAGCTCCGATGGTGGTCCGATTGGCTTCTTCTCGTCGTGTCCGTACGCCGAAGATAGATCCATCTGAAAGCTCCAACCTTTAGCTCCTTCTTCGTTCTTTGAAGAAACTAGTTCACTTGGTTTGCTAAACCTAGTGAACTCGAATGAGTAGAGAATACTTTGTGTGGGATTTTATCTATGGTTCTTGATTCTCAACTCATGAGACAAGAGAACCATAGATTAAAGAGAGGGAGCAAGAGCAAAAGGGTGAGAGCAAAAGGAGAGCTCAAGAACAAGAGAGAGAATGAGCAAGAAAGAATGAGGCTCTCTTTTGTCTTTCACCCTCTCATAATCCAAAGTCATGATAACTCATCATACTAAAAAAGTCTTATGTGATGGTTTGAAGCAACCATAACCATATCATTTCATGCACTCATTTTACACAAATGAGCAAGCAAGAAAAAGTCTTTGCCATGAAATGATGGCTATGGTTATCATGATGGTCAACTAGTCAAGCCTAGTCAACCGGTCCACAAAGTCAACAAGTCAACAAAAGTCAACAAGTCAACAAAGTCAACAAAAGTCAACAAAGTCAACAACCATATCACCATAATACTTAATTAATATAATATTTAATCACATATCATATTCTCATTAGGGTTGAGCAAAAAGTCAAATAGTCAACGGTCAACTGTCAACAACCCTAATGAGAATCCGCTGCCTCTGCCTCCCTGTCAACTGTGCATACACACCCGCATCCGCGTTCCGAGGAACACGAATGCACACTGGATAAATCCAATCCCAAAAGGTACACTAGGATCTGCCTTAAACCAAAGCCCGCTAGTGTAAACTGTCCGGACACTGTACGTGCACAAGTGCACGGATGTGACCGAACCCTGTCGCAAAACCATGTGACCTGTCGCAATACCATGCGACCTTTACTCTTTTGCCTAAAGGCGAAAAGCTTTCTGTGTGGGACTCTAAAGACTCGACACTACGCTGGCAGTGGGTTTAACCACAGACCGCAAGCGGCACTAGCTGTGCGTAACGGTCCCCAGGTAATGCCGACAAGAAGACCGACGAGGCGAAACCCATCTGAACTCCTACTGAGCCTGAGTGTGACATTCTCCGTACAGTCCGGTCTGTTCGTCTGATACATCGCATGGCGGGCCTAGGGGGCGGTAAACGTCAGTCCCCCAATAGCGGTACAAGTCGTGCCGGAGCGAAGCCCAAAACACCCTGAGATAACACTGGAAACCTACCAGTATATCTCGTTTGCCCTGGCCAGGGACTACTCGTGTAATGGCTCTCCTAGACACAGCGCGATGTCAACCCCCAATACCGGGAGAGACGAATCCTGTCTAACCGTCACTGCCTCCAAGTGCTTCGGGACTGCACCCAACCACTACCTGTTTGCATGACTCCTTTGAGCCGTGGTAGGGTAGTGATCAAAGTACAGTGGGAACACACTCGAGGCGGAGTGACAGTGTCAAGTCAGCGGACTAAGCTGTACTCATGTCACCTGGGAACTGATAACTGACGATAGGTATAATACCAACTAGTCAGTTCCCGACGAGTCCTGTCCAGTGTACCCGTAACCTAACGAGCACCCGCATACTATCTCAAGTACGACGTACTGACGGCTGTGGGACAGACCGTCTCCTACACTGGGATGAGAAGCGCATGCGCTGGTCTATTCCGGAGTATCGATGCCCTGTCTCGATAGTCCTGCGACCAGGGACCTGCATAAGGACGTGCTTATAGATTACCCAGCCCCACTAGTGTGACGGCCATCACATCGCTGGTAATCAAGCAAAGATCCTAAGGGCTCTACTAATGTGTATAGGCGATATACTAAAATAAACACATGTACACATTGAAGTAGAAACAAACCAAGTAGCATACTACTATTTTGAGCAAGATTGTATATACAAGGTGAATATCCCAAGCTTCCATTAAGTAATATACAAGCTAGTATGATACAGTAATGGCCTCTAGGGCATATACACTAACATGTAGGACTCTAAAGAATCGTCAATACGCCGGCAGTAGGTGATGATCATATCAAACACCCACAAGCTGCAAGCGGTCAGCTAAACGTAACAGCCACCCAGGTATTGAGCGCTCAGAAGATCAACAAGCAAGCCTATACATTCTCCTGTGAATCCAATCAGTAACACTCCCGTACAGTCCGGTCTCGTCGTCTGATATGTCGCATATCTCGCCTAGGGGTGGTAAACGTCAGACCCCAGTAGCTTGATAAGTCGTGTCGATATGAGGTCTATAACAGTTCGAGAAACTACTGATAACACTTACCAGTAAATCTCAGCAACCCTGGCCAGGGATTTCCGGTTATAGCCAATCGATCACAGCACAACATCAACTCCCTATACCGGGAGAGACGAATCCCCTCCTATCGCTCATTGCCTCCATGTGATTCGGGACTGTAGCCAAAAGCCACCTTTTTGCACGCCCTCTTGGACGTGGTATGATGGATATCAAAGCATAGTGGGAATCACACAAGGCTCTATGACGATCTCGGGTCAACAGACTACTCTGTACCAGTGTCACTGGAGAACTGCCATCTGACCTGAGGTATAATACCATCTGGGAGTTCTCGGCGAGTCCGTCCAGTGTACCCTGTCTCTACTGAGCACCCGTACACCATCCTTGATGTTAAACACCGATGGATATGGGATCATCCATCGCCCATCATATGGGTCAAGATGCGTATACGCTAGTCTACTCTGGTGCATCGATGCCCTGTCTCGATACACCCTCGACTAGGAACAGTTATAGGATGTACTCGTCGACTACCGTGGCCCCACTAGTATGATCTCATCATAGTCCCAGTAGTCGAGTACATATCCTAAGGGCTTTATCAACATGTAACATAGAGACAATCAGAGTACATGTTAAGATAAAGAGTAACCAGATAGTATACTATCATGTCGAGCAAGAAAGTCCTCCCTATACATGTCCTAGCATCCACTACAATATACATCGTATGTACAGTAATGGCCTCTTGGGCATATATATAACTAACAATCTCCCACTTGCACTAGGGCCATCTGTTGTGGTATCACATACCCAACAATTAGCTGTGGTTGAAATATCTCATACTCAACCATCCCATAAAAGTCTCTACTGGGAAAAAGGCCTTTGTGAATGCATCCGCGCTGTTGTCCTCTGTGTCTTCTCTCCTAACCTCGATCTCCCTGGAGATCAACCATCTCCATGATCAGGTGATACTGCCTAAGAATTATATCCGGATTTCTGATGGGACAGGGGGTTCCTTGGCCAAAGCCACAACTCCATTGTCACACAATGGTAGGGACGAAGTTCATCTCATGAACTTATATAAAGACTGCCTCTTTGGTAGCATCCTTTGTATGGATGTATCTTGCCTTTAATCGTCTAGTAAGTCACGGTATCTAGCTTGGAACTCTTCACCGTCCCTCCACTGAGGGTAAAGACAATGCCTGCGACTGACATTCAGTCATCCTTATCACCCTAGAACCTTTCCAGTGATTCTCCCCAGGATCGATTGATACCATCTCACTACAACTAGTGAGAATCCTAACATCCAATTAGATCTATCTCATAGATCCAAAACCCAGGATTTAGGAGGTATCGCTTTGATCCTATATGGAGAATCCTTGTGATAAGCGGAGATTGACCGAGCGTAGCATAGTAAACATCTTCCCTATCAAGAGTATGTCATCCACGTACTCTACGAGGATCACCACCATACTCCCTACTACCTTTTTGTATATACAAGGTTCATCTACCATTTTGATGAAGTCAAACTCTTTGACTAGCACATCAAAACAGATGTTCCAACTCCGCGATGCCTGTTTTATCACATAAAACATCTTGCTCACGTTTCCGCTGCTCCCACTGTCTACGAAGCCCTCTGGCTGTATACTTATAGACGCTCTCTTCCAAATCATTATTTAGAAAAGCAGTCATGACACCCAACCGCCAGATATCGTAGTCATAGTATGTAGCCGTGGCAAGTAGGATCTGGATGGACTTAAACATAGATTTGAAAGTCTCAACTTTTCCATGTTCACCAAGTAATCTTCTCAAGATATACTTGCTCCTGATGGGGATTTAACCCATCAGATAAAGCAACCAAAGTCCATACTTTGTTGGTGTATAAGGATTCCATCTCAGATCGATAAGCATTCAGCCATTCTTACAGAGTCCCACTCCTGATGGCCAGCTCGAAACTAGTTGGGTCATCATCTCATGATGCAATCCTCGCTCCCACTGTCATAGAGAAACCGAAGTTTCTCTCAGGTGGGTGAGGAACCCTACTAGATCGGCGGAGAGGCTGAGGTTCGTTGGTTACTATTGAATCCTTTGGTTCTATCAAATCATCTGTTGTAGTTTGTATAGCTGGAACCTTTCCAGTTCTACATAACAGACCTTGCCTCGAGCTTGTCCGGATTTTGCTTTTAGACATAGGCCGGACAACCCCAAATCTTAACAAACTTAAGATATGGGCTCTTCCCTTTCCATATCACATATGAAGTGGTAGGAAACTGATTTGATTTGAACCCTATTCAATAGGTATGCAACTTCTCAAGTGCATAACTCCCAAAAGGAAATAGGAAACTGAGTAGTACTCATCATAGAGCACGCCATATCACATAGGGTGCTATTGCTCCGCCCCGATATACCATCGTACTATGGTGTATACGGTGGAGTAATGCTGAGAGAGAATCTCATTCTCCTTTAGAATAGTCCAGGAATTCCGTGCTCAAATATTCTCCTCCCTGATCACATCAAAGGACATAATACTTTTACCCGTATTTTGGTTCTCTACTTCTAACTTATATTCTGTGAATATTTCAAAAGGTTCGGACTTGTGTTTCAACAAGAACATATGTCTGAATCTTGAGAGATCATCAGTGAATATAATGAAGTACAAAGAACCGGTCTTGGCATGTGTAGACAGGGGACTTTCATACATCAGCATGTATCAATCCTAAGAGTTCACTAACTCTTTCTCTGTTTCCAATAAACGAAGCTGTGGTCATCTTATCTCTGTGACATGACCGGCAAGTTTCACAAGATGTAAATTCAAACTAATTTAAATATGCATCTATATGTAACTTCAGCTAGTCGGGTCGCATTGATATGACCTAGTCTACAATGCCTCAAGAAGGATTCATTCATTTCTGAACTCTTCCTCTTGTGTGTGTTCTATACGTTAAGAACTGTAGTTTGATTTAGAACGTCTATGCTTTTAGATAACGTGCCTGATCCTATCAACTCTTGATAGAGGAAATGTTCAAAACATTATCCAACAATACAAAATTATATCCTTCTTTACTAATAAAGAGACTGATATGATTTTGTATATCAGGTTCGGTATCTAATAACATTCGTTCAGAATCAATGTATTCTGGTAATACATGGTGATAGTGACCAACAGACTTGGCTGCAACACTTGCACCGTTTTCTGTCTCATGAAACTTATCACCCGTTCTTAGTTCTCTACCTTTCTGTAGCCCATGTAACTGATTACATATGCGGGATCCTAATCCGGTATCTCATACCCAGGACGTAAAGGATACTGAGAAACAGTTCTATTTAATGAACACACCCGAAGATGATGCATCAACATGCACATTCTTCGTTTGGGCGGCACGGGAAATCTGGTATTCCCCAATTTCCTGCTCTGTCTTATAACAATTATAAGTTGGAGCGGGACCAACGTTCCCCAGCTCAGTATAACAAGCGGGTTCGGTCAAATACATCCGTTTTATTATCTTGATTAAGGCGTGATATGGTCGCTACCTGGAGAGAGAGAGAAGAAAATACTCAGCGTATGCTCTTGCAAGATTAGATTGGTTATCTAATATATCTAATCAGGATGTCTCCCACTGTTTTAGTCAAATCTTCCTTCAAACCCTAAAAAGAAAGACTAACCAGGATTAATTACACGCTACAAGTTCGCCAATCTTTCAGCCAGGCCAGTGTCGGTACTTTGAGGGAGGTCCCCCGTGCTTTTGCATGAACCTAATTAAAGTAAACCTCGTTTTCCCAGAGACGTAACCCCGTTAACACCTTTCTAGACACCTACTTGATCGGCTAATTGTAATGTGTAAAACTCTCCCAGGAGTAACTCTTACTCGCAGCGGGTATCGGGATCCAACTATCTCATAGAAGGTATGCAATCTCATTGCAAATTTCAACACTTGAAATTCCCAATAATATTTTACCCCTAGCATCCTATGACCTTGACGAATGCCAACAAACTATAGGCTACTAGTCAAGTTCAACCCGTCATGTCCCGATTGAATTAAACCCACCTGCACGGCCCTTCACGAATGCCAACAAAGTCGCACGACTACCCTAACTCAATCGCATCATATGCTTATACAGATAAGCATAAATAGCTACCGCACACTACGCCTTGACGAAAGCCAACAAATGCAGCACGAATACTATGAAGTACTTATCTGAAATGACGGAGGGCTACGACAGGTTTTTAAGAAAACCCTTTGCGTAATGAACTTGATATCGTTGTAGAATCGAGTGATTTTAAATGGATTGTTTTTTAGGCTTTTCTAGTTTTGCAAAAGAGGTCAATCCCAGTGAAGGGATCGTCGACTCTTTCCTTATCCAATAAGGTGCGGGATATTTCACAAATATCATTATGCAAATCAAAAACTATAGAAGCAATCAAAAGACAAACCGAGTTTGTAGCATCTGCTAGTTTCACTAAAGAGGTCACTCCCGGTGAAGGGATCTCGGCTCTTTCCTTATCGAATAAGGTGCTGGATGTTCTACAAGGAACACCGCTATGCAAAGCAAGAACTAGAGCTACCAGTTTTTAAACAAGTTTCTACAACATCTTCGGTTTCTTTTATTTCATTAATCACATTAATGAAGTCCCATTTTATTATGCTTCACAAGCATCTCTTTTGAAACGAAATCTGCAATATAACATATATCTCATATATATAATATAAACATTTGTCTCAGGCAGTAATATGATCTCATCACAGAATATAGCAGCAGAAGAACATATATGAAATATTGGATATACTAGAATGTCCGTGTTTTCAATATGAGCCTGTATAAAATACGGATTCCACGGTCGCTCCTAGACCCCTACGAGAGCGGCAAGCAACACTGGCAATTCTAAGGTTAAGAGACCCGGTCTCGACTCCTCGAGATGGTCTCCCACTGGACCCTAGAGCCCGGTTACTTATGCTCCCCGCCTTGGGTCTACCAAATGCGGAAAAGTAAATAATATACAACGGTGACATCATCCTCAGCCCGGAAGTGCCCCAATAAAAAGAATATTACATACAAATTAATTTTACATGAATGAAAAAGAAAAACTCTCATCTCACATAAAAAACCCCGGCTATTCAGAGCACGACGATCCAATATAACATATCACAGCAACACATAATATCTCATATCATCAACGTAAGCAAGTATGCGTATCCCGATTGTCGTTGATGTATAGCAACGAAGCCGACGATACACCACATACTACGCTTACGGTCACAGAAAAGAAAGTGTAAAACTACAACAGTTGGAATCCGCAACCTCTTTAGACATCGCATGCCTAACCAAATGAATTCTTTAGATATCGCATGCCTAACAATTATAAACCCCGCATTTTAGTCTCTTTATCGAAAACACTTTTCAATATCTAGTCGGGCAATTCAACAAGATTCCCGATATTCTGATCGAATGCTCGTCGCAAACTTTAGTAGACGGCCGCACCCCCGGATGCCGTCGACGAAGTGCACTAAGGCGGAACACCGCTGTCGCGAGCACCCGAACGGATGCTTTTGGTGACGGGGTTCTCCTACAGTCACTTGGTCGGGGCAATGGGGCGTGGCTGTCTATTAAGTTTACCCGGCGAGTATCCGCGTACGCTACGTGATTGCGACGGACTTTTGATCACATCAAAATTCCGTGGCAACCGATCAATTGAGACTGAAGTGCTAGATTTATAACATTCAAATTAATTATCTCATAACTACATGTGGATTCCAAATATTGTATCACATTCCAGATAAATAGACAATGTTAAAATTTCTGATCGAATAATCAAACACCCAAGATTTCCCCAGTATATCTCAACACTTGAAATCAGTTTAAAAACATCCATCATATGCCACAGTACCAATGGTCCAGCCGTAGAAGGGTCAAGCCAACGCCTCACATATGGCACGCCGTACTGCCGCAAACCCTAAGGTCTAGAGGCAGTTCAAGACGGTCACATAATCGAGTTAAGGTTTGTTGTCTTCTAGAGGGTCCACCGCGTTACTTGCACGACTTAGAACGTTCTTAAACTTGAGAAAAAAATCCAACTTTTGAAAAAAAATTCGGCAGGGGAAAAAGTGAGTTATTGATATCCGTTCGAACTCTTTAACACGTTCTAAAAATTACCCGGACAAACTAAACAAAGTTAAATTATCCAATCGAATCAACGAGTCCCCAATACAACCCTAGAAAACTCAACACTTGAGTTGAATTAAAAAATTCCCAGAAAAAAATGACAAGAAAGGACCTAAGAATATATATGTGAAATATGAGGGACTAAGTCTAAATTTTGGCCGCGGAACCGCCGCCAAACCCTTGTTTTGGCCGCGGTTCCACGGTCATGTGAGTGACTTAGTAGACCGTACTTCACAGTGATTCTTAGTTTTTCCTGCTTGTTTTTCTGAGCATTTTTAATTCATAAAAAATCACATTTTTGAAAAATTTCCGGAGAGGGGTAAACATCGGGGTTTCCGGGTTCGATCGGAATTTAAACTTCGTCCAGACTTCGCCTAAAGCTCTAGCTTGGCTCTGATACCACTGTAGGGTTGCTAGGCACGCGCACAAGGGTCTACGAGGCATCAACCATACCCGATTAAAATTTTAGCCGTGCCGAACAACCCGAAGCCGGATCTTTAAACTAGAGTTTAGGCGAAAACAAGCATGTTAAACACTTTAACACTAAGTGAGAGGGATTACAACCTTTGTAGATCCGGTCTTTCACTTCTTAAGCTCCGTATTGAAGTCCCTTCACTGCAATCATCGTGTTCCGAACTCTCGAGAGGCTCCGCGAACAGAAAGGTGCAAGCTTGCTTCCGATCTTCGATAACAAAGATGATCTACCTTGAAGTTTCGTTAACACAAGCTAACACTCATAATATGAAGTGAACACCCTCATCTAAATGGCAAGGATAGATGAGGATGATGAAGTAGGATTTTTCTCTCTCTTTTAATATCTTTTTCTCACACTCATTCATCACTTGCAAAAAAGCTAGTAAGCTTTTTCATGAAAGAAAGAAGAAGGAAGAAGATGAATGAATCAATTAGAATCCTTTTGTGATGAATAATGAAAGGATAAAGACGATCAATAATGCAACCATGGTTGACTAAACCATTGTAGAGAATTAACCAAGGCTAGGGTTTGGGTTAGGTTAAGAATGAGTCACATGAAAATATCTTTTCCAAAAAAAGAAAACCTTCTAGAATCAACTAGAAGTCTTAACCCTAATCTAAACCCTAATCATGTTTAAACTCCACAAAACATGTTGCATAAGTTATCATATCATGTTACAATATTATATATCACATATATAATATTTATCGTAACAATATAAAATAATACAATTAACATATATCGCATATATATCAATGCATTACCCGAGTGAGAAAATGAATCTTTTAGTGAGCTAATATTAGTTAAGGTAATTTAATATATCATATATATTATTATACATTAAATTATCGAATCAACACTTGATCCGACAATCCGGCTATATCGCATATAACCGACTAATACGATGACCCGGCTATATCACATATACCCGGCCGATATCTCATATCGCGAGAATCCAATACGGTATCACATACCGCATTATCCTCGGTCCCACACATATCATATATGTGCTCCTACTCCATTTTTCCTGAGCCAAGAAACCTCTGTGTAGGACTCTAAAGAATCGTCAATACGCCGGTAGTAGGTGTTGATCATATCAAACACCCACAAGCTGCAAGCGGTCAACTAAACGTAACAGCCACCCAGGTATTGAGCGCTCAGAAGATCAACAAGAAAGCCTATACATTCTCCTGTGAATCCAATCAGTAACACACCCGTACAGTCCGGTCTCGTCGTCTGATATGTCGCATATCTCGCCTAGGGATGGTAAACGTCAGACCCCAGTAGCTTGATAAGTCGTGTCGATATAAGGTCTATAACAGTTCGAGAAACTACTGATAACACTTACCAGTAAATCTCAGCAACCCTGGCCAGAGATTTCCGGTTATAGCCAATCGATCACAGCACAACATCAACTCCTTATACCGGGAGAGACGAATCCCCTCCTATCGCTCATTGCCTCCATGTGATTCGGGACTGTAGCCAAAAGCCACCTTTTTGCACACCCTCTTGGACGTGGTATGATAGATATCAAAGCACAGTAGGAATCACACAAGACTCTATGACGATCTCGGGTCAACAGACTACTCTGTACCAGTGTCACTGGAGAACTGCCATCTGACCTGAGGTATAATACCATCTGGGAGTTCTCGGCGAGTCCGTCCAGTGTACCCAGTCTCCACTGAGCACCCGTACACCATCCTTGATGTCAAACACCGATGGATATGGGATCATCCATCGCCCATCATATGGGTCAAGATGCGTATACGCTAGTCTACTCTGGTGTATCGATGCCCTGTCTCGATACACCCTCGGCTAGGAACAGTTATAGGATGTACTCGTCGCCTACCGTGGCCCCACTAGTATGATCTCATCATAGTCCCAGTAGTCGAGTAAATATCCTAAGGGCTTTATCAACATGTAACATAGAGACAATCAGAGTACATGTTAAGATAAAGAGCAACCAGATAGCGTACTATCATGTCGAGCAAGAAAGTCCTCCCTATACATGTCCTAGCATCCACTACAATATACATCGTATGTACAGTAATGACATCTTGGGCATATATATAACTAACCATTTCTAGAAGGAGGTGACTCATTTGTGTTTATTTCTTTTTAGATTTAAACTAAATGAGGTGGAGGAGATGAGGTGTAATTTATATTAAATGCTTAATGACTCATGAGGTGATTCACCCTTAGAATTAAATGAAGCATGCTAGATATTATCTTGATATTATCAAGAGAGATATTATTATGCTTCATATTATTCTAGCATGAGTATTATTTATTTCATTATCACAAAACACTTCTCTCTCCTCAAGTCTTCATCTTCTTCCTCAAACCCTAAAAGCTCTCATAAGTTGAGAATCCTAGGGTTTAAGTGACTAAGTAATCCATCTAAATACTCTACACCCTCTAGGACTTCTAGATTAGCAAACTAAAAGCCGTAGTTATCTCAGATTCGAGATAGGAGCTCGGACTATAGACTCTCGGGTGGATCGTCTTTGACTCGAGGAGGCCGTTGAGGTACCCATGTTCCATAGAGCCGACGAAGTGTGGAGGACATCGATGAAGACCCGAAGGACAAGTAACGTGAGGTATAACTTTGAATCCGAGTAGTTAAACTTCTCGTAGTTTGTTAGTAATGGTTTAGACACGATCCGTGTGCTCAAGTCCGTGTTACGAAGCTTTGATAATTATTTTTCATATATTCCGCCTCCCCGCGAACATGTGGGGTGCGTGACATGGACTTACACTTACCACGTTCAAGAAAACGTGCAAAACGGTGGCTTTTGGGTACAGTCCCGAGTCACATGGAGGCAATGAGCAATATGAGGGGTTTCGTCTCTCCCGGTATTGGGAGTTGATATTGCGCTGTGCTCGATTGGCTATAACAGGATGTCCCTGGCCAGGGCTGCTTCAGAGATATACTGGTAAGTGTTATCAGTAGTTTCTCGACCCTTTATGAGCCTCATATCGACACGACTTATCGAGTTACTGGGGTCTGACGTTTACCACCCCTAGACAAGATATACGACATATCAGACGAAGAGACCGGACTGTATGGTAGTGTTACTGATTAGATTCGCAGGAGTGTGAGCAAGCTTGCTTGTTAATCTTCTGATCGCTCAATACATAGGTGGCCGTTACGTTTAGCAGACCGCTTGCGACTTGTGGGTGTTTGATATGATCATCACCTACTGTCGGCATATTGACGAGTCTTTAGAGTCCTACACGGGGGTTTCCTGGCTCAAGCGAAATGGAGTAGGAGCACATATGTGATATATACAAGACCGAGATTGATACGATATGAGATATCATATTCTATTCGCGCGAATTGTGACATTGGTCGGGTATATGCGATATAGCTGGGTTATCGGATCAAGTGTTGATTCGATAAGTTGTTACACATGATATTAGTCAGTTATATGTGATATAGCCGGATTATTAAATAAAGAGTTGATTTGATAATCTAATGTATACTTATATATTAGATATATTACATTACATTAACTAGTATTAGCTCACTTATGATTTCTTTTCTCACTTGATGTGCACATTGTATATATGTGATATGTATATTTGTGTACATGTATTGTGTCATGCTTGATGATACATGCAAGATGGGTGTATGAGACTTAAACCATGCTAGGGTTAAGTTAGGGTTTTATTTATTTCTTAAGTTATAACAAAAGAGAGAAGACTTGGTCAATGTTGTCAAGCTTGGATGAAGCTTGTAGAAACATTGACAAAGTCCACTCTTTTGTCATTCCTTAAGATATTAGTTAACCCAACCCTTAACCTTAGCCCTTGGTTTATTCTCTACATGAGTTAGGCATGAGGTCTTAACTCACCCTTGGTTGCAATAATTCATTTGGATAACTCATATGATGAGTTCTTTCATCTTCTTCTTCTTCCTCTCAAAAGCTTTCTAGCTTCAATGGAGGTATGAGAAAAAAATGTGAGAAAATCAAATCTAAAGTAAGCCCACTTCCTACTTCATCATCCTCTACTACTTGTCATTTAGTATAGGGTGTTTGCTTTACTAATTTCATAATTAGTGAAGAGATAGCTTGTGTTAGTGTCTCCTCGACGTAGCTCATCTTCGGCCTCGAAGTCTTCGAAGCAAGCATGTTCGTTTCTTCATGGGAGCCTCTCTAGAGTCCGGAGTTCAAGATCGCAGCGAAAGGGATGTTAGTTATATGTATGCCCTAGAGGCCATTACTATACATAGGATGTATATTGTAGTGGATGCTGGGACATATATAGGGAGGACTTTCTTGCTCGACATGATAGTATCCTATCTGGTTATACTTTACCTTAACGTGTACACTGATTGTCTCTCTGTTACATGTTGGTAAAGCCCTTAGGATGTGTACTTGACTATCTGGACTATGATGCGGATCATACTAGTGGGGACATGGTAGTCCATAAGTACATCCTTGAAAGTCCCTAGTCGTGGGTGTATCGAGACGGGGCATCGATATACCAGAGTAGACTAGCATATACCTTCTCGACCCATACAGATGGGCGATGGATGATCCCATATCCATTGGTGTTTGACATCAGAGATCATATACGGGTGCTCAGTGGAGACTGGGTACACTGGACGGACTCGCCGAGAACTCCCAGATGGTATTATACCTCACGTCAGATGGCAGTTCTCTGGTGACACTGGTACATAGTAGTCTGTTGACCCGAGATCGTCATAGAGTCTTGTGTGGTTCCCACTGTGCTTTGATTTCCATCTTACCACGTCCAAGAGGGCGTGCAAAACGGTGGTTTTTGGGTACAGTCCCGAGTCACATGGAGGCAATGAGCGATAGGAGGGGATTCGTCTCTCCCGGTATAGGGGGTTGATGTTGCGCTGTGTTCGATTGGCTATAACAGGAAATCCCTGGACAGGGTTGCTGAGATTTACTGGTATGTGTTACCAGTAGTTTCTCGAATTGTTATAGACCTCATATCGACACGACTTATCGAGCTATTGGGGTCTGACGTTTACCACCCCTAGGCGAGATATGCGACATATCAGACGATCAGACCGGACTGTACGGTAGTGTTACTGGTTGGATTCACTGGAGTGTGAGCGGGCTTGCTCGTCGATCTTCTGATCGCTCAATACCCGGGTGGACGTTACATTTAGCAGACCGCTTGCGGCTTGTGGATGTTTGATATGATCATCATCTGCTGCCGGCGTATTGACGAGTCTTTAGAGTCCTACACAGAGGTTTCCTGGCTCAAGAGAAAAGAAATAGGAGCGCATATGAGATATGTGCGGGACCGAGAATAATGCGTGTATGTGATACCGTATTCCATTCTCGCGATGAATGTATCGGAAAGGTTGTATGCGATATAACCTAGTTATCGATTCAAGCGTTGATTCGATAAGTCGATACATTGAATACTAGTCGGTTATGTTCGACATGACCGGATCATTGAATCAAGTGTTGATTTAATGATTTAATGCATAATTATATATTTGATATATTACTTTGCATTAACTAGTATCGGTTCACTTTAAATGGATTTTCTCGCTCGGGTGTGCGCATTGCATATGCGATATGATTTTGTGCACATGCTTGTATCATGTTTGATGATACATGCCTTTTTAATTAAGTGTATAGAATTAAACCTTGGTTAATGGAATGTTAGGGTTTACTATTTGCTTATTCATTTTATTCATTTATTTATTAATCTTTTTCTTATTGGAAAAAGGAAATGAAATGATAAAATGGTGGCATTTCTTTTGTTCATTCATGAAGCTTCATGAATGCTTTGACTTGATGACCATTTTGTTTTTAGCTTAACCCTAACCATTGCATTAAACCATGATTAGTTCTCTACACTTAACTATGGTCATGTTATGATAAGGATTGATTATTCTTTTCTTTTTTAATGAACTTATCATAACATAATTCTTCTTCTTCTTCCTTTCTTCACTTGAAGAAAGCAAGCTCCATCAATGGTGATTGATGGAAATGAGTGAGAAATCCAATTCTAAAGTCTACCCACTTCCTATTTCTTCATCCTTTACCTCTTGCCAAGTATTAGAGTGTGTTTCCTTCACAAGTTTTCATGACTTGGTGAAGGTGGAGCTTGATTTAGCGATGCCTCGACGTAGATCATCTTCGGCATGGACATCGACGACCTAGCTCGCCATTTCTCCGACGAAGCCGACGCTAGAGCCCGGGAATTCATTTGGACAGCAAAGGGACTTCGTTGCGGAGCTATGGAGGTGCAGCACCGGATCTACAAAGGTTGTATTTCCATTTCTTTGTAGTTAAGTTGTTAACTAGATTATATTTTCGCCTAGAAATCTAGCCAACGATCCGTTCTAGGGTTTCTCGGCATCGTTTAAATTTGAAATTGGCATGGTTGATGCCTTGTGAGACCTCATTAGGGTGCCTAGGAACCCTACAGTGGTATCAGAGCCTAGCTAGAGCCTTAGGCGAAGTCTAGACGGAATTTGAAACCCGAACGAACCCGAAACCCAACTCAAAAATAGCTCTCTGTCCTTTTTTCAAAAACTGGGATTTTTCCAAATTAAAAATTGCTAAAAAATTCAACAGGGAAATATAAGAATTACGGCGCAAAAAGTTTCCAATGAACAGTATAGTGTGCGGCGGAACCGCGGCATAAGCATGGCTTATGCGGCGGTTCCGCGGCCTATTGATGACGTAATCCTCCACTGTTTGCACAGTAACTCTTATTAAATTATGGTGGATTTTCTGGGAATTTTTAATATTAATTCAAGAGTTGAATTTTCTGGGTTGTTTTGGGGATTCGAATGTTCGATCGGATTATCAGATTTTGTCTATGTAGCTTTCCGGATAAATTTTAGAATATGTTAAAAAGTTCGACCGGATATAAATACCCAATTTTTCCCCTGTCGGGAAATTTCCAAGTGTTGGATTTTTCCGTAGTTTAATGACGTTCTAAGTAGTGCAAGTAACTCGTTGGACCCTCTAGAAGACAACAAACCTTAACTCGATTATGTGACCGTCTTGAACTGCCCTTTGAACCTTCGGGTTTGGGGCAGTACGGCGTGCCACATGTGAGGCGTTGGCTTGACCCTTCTACGGCTGGACCGTCGGTACTGAGGCACGAACTGAATGTTGTTAGACTTATTTCATGTGTTGAGCTGTATCGGGAAAACTTGGGTGTTCGAATGTTCGATCGAAAAGTTTAACATTTTCTATTTTATCTGGAATGGGATACAATAATTGGAATTCACAAATTTTTATGAGATAACGGAATGAATATTATAAACGTAGCAGTTTAGTCTCACTTGATCGGTTGCCACGGAATTTTGATGTGATCAAAAGTCCGTAGCAATCACGTAGCGTACGCGGATACTCGCCGGGTAAACTTAATAGACAGCCTCACTCCATAGCCCCGACCAAGTGACTATAGGAGAACCCCGTCGCCGAAAGCATCCGTTCGGGTGCTCGCGGCAGCGGTGTTCCGCCTTGGTGCACTTCGTCGACGGTATCAGGGGTGCAGCCGCCTACTAAAGTTTGCGACGAGCATTCGATCAGATTGTCGGGAATCCTGTTGAATTGCCCGACTTGATATTGAAAAGAGTTTTCGATTTTGAGACTAAAATGCGGGGTTTATAATTGTTAGGCATGCGATGTCTAAAGAATTCATTTGATTAGGCATGCGATGTTTATGCAGGTTGCGGATTCCAACTGTTGTAGTTTTACACTTTCTTTTCTGTGACCGTAAGTGTAATATGTGATATCGCCGGTTTCGTTGCTATATGTCAACGACAATTGGGATGCGCAAATTTACTTACGTTGATGACATGTGATGTTATGTGTTGCTGGATATGTTATATTGGATCGTCGTGTTTGAGTAGCCGGGGGTTTTTATGTGAGATGAGTGTTTTTCATTTTCATTCATGTAAAAACTTGTATGTAATATTCTTTTATTGGGGAACTTCCAGGTTGCGGAAGTTGTCACCGTTGATGTATATTATTTACTTTTCCGCACTAGGATAGACCCAAGGAGGAGGGCACAAGTAACCGGGTTCTGGAGTCCAGTGGGAGACCAACTCGAGGAGTCGAGTCCGGGTCTCCTAACTCTAGAATTGGTAGGGTTGCTTGCCGCTCTCGTAGGGGTCTAGGGGTGTGGGTTTGGCTATTCATCACGACCGTGGAATCCGTGTTTTATACTGGCTCGTATTGAAAACACGGACGTCCTAGTATATCCAATATTTCATATGTTTCTTCTGCTGCGATATCTGTGATGTGATCATGTGATGTTCTGTGATAGATACAGTATATAGTATATATGATATATTATATAGACGTTACTTATGTTTTACACCCGTGCTAGCCCTGCCCCGCTCTGCCGTTAGTTACCTAACCTAACGGTGCACGAGGGGACATCGAGGCGAATGCGGATGGCATAAGTGTACGTCGTATTTATCTGTGATGTTTAGGTAACTTAAATGATGGGACTTCATTAATGTGATTAATGAAATAAAAGAAACCTAAGATGTTGTAGAATCGAATTTCAAAATAAAACAGGTAGCTACAGTTCTTGCTTTGCATAGCGGTATATATGATATATCCTGCACCTTATTCGATGAGGAAAGGACCGAGATCCCTTCACCGGGAGTGACTCCTTTAGCAATAACTGGCAGATGCTACACACTCGGTTTGTCTTTTGATTGCTTTTAAGAGTTTTTGCTTTGCACAGTGATATATATGATATATCCCGTACCTCATTCGACGAGGAAAGGACCGACGATCCCTTCACCGGGAGTGACTCCTTTAGCAAAACTAGAAAAGCCTCAAAAGCACTCCATTTTTAAAATCATTTGATTCTACAACGATATCAAGTTCATTACGCAATAGGATTTCAGAAAAACCTGTCGTAGCCCTCCGTCATTTCAGATACGTACTAGTTAGTATTCGTGCTGCGGTTGTTTGGCCTCCGTCAAGGCGTAGTGTACGGTAGCTAACTAGTGCTTATCTGCTAGCATATGATGCGATTGGATTAGGGTATTCGTACGGCGTTGTTTGGCCTCCGTCAAGGGTCGTGCGGGTGGGTTTAATTCAATCAGGAAATGACGGGTTGAACTTGACTAGCGGACTATGGGTTGTTTGGCCTCCGTCAAGGTCATAGGACGCTAGGGGCAAAAAATTATCGGGAATTTCAAGTGTTGAAATTTGCAATGAGATTGCATACCTTCTATGAGATAGTTGGATCCCGATACCCGCTGCGAGTAAGAGTTACTCCTGGGAGAGTTTTATACATTACAATTAGCCGATCAAGTAGGTGTCTAGAAAGGTGTTAACGAGGTTACGCCTCTGGGAAAACGAGGTTTACATTAATTAGGTTCGTGCGAAAGCACGGGGGACCTCCCTCAAAGTACCGACACTGGCCTGGCTGAAAAATTGGCGAACTTGTAGTGTGTAATTAATCCCGGCTAGTCTTTCCTTTTAGGGTTTGAAGGAAGATTTGATAAAAAGCAGTGGGAGCCATCCTGATTAGATAAAATAATAACCAATCTATTCTTGCAAGAGCGCACGCTGAGTGTTTTCTTCTCTCTCTCTCCAGGTAGCGACCATATCACGCCTTAATCAAGATAATAATACGGAATATTGACCGAACCCGCTTGTTATACAGAGCTGGGGAACGTTGGTCCCGCTCCAACTTATAATTGTTATAAGACAGAGCAGGAAATTGGGGATTACCAGAATTCCCTTGCCGCCCAAACGAAGAGAGTGCATGCTGATGCATCATTTTCGGGTGTGTTCATTATATATAGAACTGTTTCTCAGTGTCCTTTACGTCCTGGGTATATGATACCGGATCAGGATCCCGCATATGTAAAATGTTACATGGGCTACAGATAGGTAAAGAACTGAGAACGGGTGATAAGTTTCATGAGACAGAAAACGGGGCAAGTGTTGCAGCCAAGTCTGTTAGTCACTGTCACCCTGTATTCCAAATACATTGATTCTGAACGAATGCTATTAGATACCGAACCTGATATACAAAATCATATCAGTCTCTTTATTAGTAAAGAAAGGATATAATTTTGTATTGTTGGATAATGTTTTGAACATTTCCTATATCAAAAGTTGATCGTATCAGGCACGTTATCTAAAAGCATTGATGTTCCAAATCAAACTACAGTTCCTTAGTATACGGAACACACACAAGAGGAAGAGTTCAGAACTAAACGAATCCTTCTTGAGGCATTGTAGACTAGGTCAGATCAATGTGACCCGACTAGCTGAAGTTACATAAAGATGCATATTTAAATTAGTTTGAATTTACATCTTATGAAACTTGCCAGTCATGTCACAAAGATAAAATGACCATAGCCCTGTTTATTGGAAACAGAGAAAGAGTTAGTAAACTCTTAGGATGATACATGTTGATGTATGTTAGGTCCCCTGTCTACATATGCCAGGACTGGTTCTTTGTACTTCGTTACATTCTCTAATAATCTCTCAAGATTCAGACATATGTTCCTGTTGAAACACAAGTCTGAACCTTTTGAGATATTCACAGAATATAAGTTAGAAGTAGAGAACCAATGAGGGTACAAGTATTATGTCCTTTAATGAGATCAAGGAGGAGAATACTTGAGCACGGAATTCCTGGATTATTCTAAAGGAGAATGAGATTCTCTCTCAGCATTACTCCTCCGTATACACCATAGCATGATGGTGTATCGGGGTGGAGCAATAACACCCTATATGATAAGGTGTGCTCTATGATGAGTACTACTGAGTTACCTATTTCCTTTTGGGAGTTATGCACTTGAGAAGCTGCATACCTGTTGAATAGGGTTCCAATCAAATCAGTTGCCTACCACTTCATATGTGATATGGAAAGGGAAGAGCCCATATCTTAAGTTGATTAAGATTTGGGGTTGTCCGGGCTATGTCTGAAAAGCAAAATCCGGACAAGCTCGAGGCAAGGTCTGTTATGTAGAACTGGAAAGGTTCCAGCTATACAAATTACAGCAGATGATTTGAAAGAACCAAAGGATTCAATAGTTACCAACGAACCTCGGCCTCTCCGCCGATCTAGTAGAGTTCCTCACCCACCTGAGAGATACTTCTGTTTCTCTATGACAGTGGGAGCGATGATTGCATCATGAGATGATGACCCAACTAGCTTCGAGCAGGCCATCGAGAGTAAGACTCTGTAAGAATGGCTGGATGCTTAGTGATCTGAGATGGAATCCATGTACACCAACAAAGTATGGACTTTGGTTGCAATATCTGAAGGGTTAAATCCCCATCAGGAGCAAGTATATCTTGAGAAGATTACTTGGTGTACATGGAAGAGTTGAGACTTTCAAAGCTAGACTTAATGTCTACATCATTGACCAGGTATGGATGATGATGAAACCTTTTCTAAGTAGCTATGCTTAAGTCCATCCAGATCCTACTTTCCACGGCCACATACCATGACTACGATATCTGGTGGTTGGGTGTCATGACATCTTTTCTAAATGATATTTTAGAAGAGTGCGTCTATAAGTACACAGCCAGTGGGCCTCGTAGACAGTGGGAGCGGCGGAAAGGTGTGCAAGATGTTTTATCTGATATAGCAGGCATCGCGGAGTTGGAACATCTGTTTTGATGTATTAGTCGAAGAGTTTGACATCATCAAAATGGTAGATGAACCTTGTATATACAAAAAGGTAGTAGGGAGTATGGTGATGATCCTCGTAGAGTACGTGGATAACATACTCTTGATAGGGAAGGAGTTTCCTATGCTACGCTCGATCAATCTCCGCTTATCACAATGATTCTCCACATAGGATCAAAATGATACCTGCTAAATCCTGGGTTTTGGATCTATGAGATAGATCTAAATGGATGTTAGGATACTCACTAGCTGTAGTGAGATGGTATCAGTTGATCCTGGGGAGAATCACTGGAAGGGTTCCAGGGTGATAAAGACGACTGAATGTCAGTCGCAGGCATTATCTTTACCCTCAGTAAAGGGACGGTATGTTGGAAGAGTTCCAAGATAGATACCGTGACATACTAGACGATAAAGGCAGGATACATCGCTACTTAAGATGCTACCAAAGAGGCAGTCTGGGTGTATATTAGTTCATAAGATGAACTTTGTTCCTCCCATTGTGTGACAATGGAGTTGTGGCTTATGCCAACGAACGCCGGTCCCATCAGTGATCCAGACATATTCTAAGGCAGTATCACCTGATCATGGAGATGGTTGATCTCCAGGGTGATCGAGGTTTGGAGAGTAGACTCAGAGGACAACACAGCGGATCCACTCACAAAGGCCTCTTCCCAGAGAGAGATTTTTATGGGATGGTTGAGTATGAGATACTGCAACCACTGCTATCAGATGGCCCTAGTGCAAGTGGGAGATTGTTAGTTATATGTATGCCCTAGAGGCCATTACTATACATAGGATGTATATTGTAGTGGATGCTGGGACATATATAGGGAGGACTTTCTTGCTCGACATGATAGTATGCTATCTGGTTACACTTTACCTTAACGTGTACACTGATTGTCTCTCTGTTATATGTTGGTAAAGCCCTTAGGATGTGTACTTGACTATCTGGACTATGATGCGGATCATACTAGTGGGGACATGGTAGTCCATAAGTACATCCTTGAAAGTCCCTAGTCGTGGGTGTATCGAGACGGGGCATCGATATACCAGAGTAGACTAGCTTATACCTTCTCGACCCATACAGATGGGCGATGGATGATCCCATATCCATTGGTGTTTGACATGAGAGATCATATACGGGTGCTCAGTGGAGACTGGGTACACTGGACGGACTCGCCGAGAACTCCCAGATGGTATTATACCTCACGTCAGATGGCAGTTCTCTGGTGACACTGGTACAGAGTAGTCTGTTGACCCGAGATCGTCATAGAGTCTTGTGTGGTTCCCACTGTGCTTTGATTTCCATCTTACCACGTCCAAGAGGGCGTGCAAAACGGTGGTTTTTGGGTACAGTCCCGAGTCACATGGAGGCAATGAGCGATAGGAGGGGATTCGTCTCTCCCGGTATAGGGGGTTGATGTTGCGCTGTGTTCGATTGGCTATAACAGGAAATCCCTGGCCAGGGTTGCTGAGATTTACTGGTAAGTGTTACCAGTAGTTTCTCGAATTGTTATAGACCTCATATCGACACGACTTATCGAGCTATTGGGGTCTGACGTTTACCACCCCTAGGCGAGATATGCGACATATCAGACGATCAGACCGGACTGTACGGTAGTGTTACTGGTTGGATTCACTGGAGTGTGAGCGGGCTTGCTCGTCGATCTTCTGATCGCTCAATACCCGGGTGGCCGTTACGTTTAGCAGACCGTTTGCGGCTTGTGGATGTTTGATATGATCATCATCTGCTGCCGGCGTATTGACGAGTCTTTAGAGTTCTACACAGAGGTTTCCTGGCTCAAGCGAAACGAAATAGGAGCGCATATGAGATATGTGCGGGACCGAGAATAATGCGTGTATGTGATACCGTATTCCATTCTCGCAATGAATGTATCGGAAAGGTTGTATGCGATATAACCTAGTTATCGATTCAAGCGTTGATTCGATAAGTCGATACATTGAATACTAGTCGGTTATGTTCGACATGACCGGATCATTGAATCAAGTGTTGATTTAATGATTTAATGCATAATTATATATTTGATATATTACTTTGCATTAACTAGTATCGGTTCACTTTAAATGGATTTTCTCGCTCGGGTGTGCGCATTGCATATGCGATATGATTTTGTGCACATGCTTGTATCATGTTTGATGATACATGCCTTTTTAATTAAGTGTATAGAATTAAACCTTGGTTAATAGAATGGTTAGGGTTTACTATTTGCTTATTCATTTTATTCATTTATTTATTAATCTTTTTCTTATTGGAAAAAGGAAATGAAATGATAAAATGGTAGCATTTCTTTTGTTCATTCATGAAGCTTCATGAATGCTTTGACTTGATGACCATTTTGTTTTTAGCTTAACCCTAACCATTGCATTAAACCATGATTAGTTCTCTACACTTAACTATGGTCATGTTATGATAAGGATTGATTATTCTTTTCTTTTTTAATGAACTTATCATAACATAATTCTTCTTCTTCTTCCTTTCTTCACTTGAAGAAAGCAAGCTCCATCAATGGAGATTGATGGAAATGAGTGAGAAATCCAATTCTAAAGTCTACCCACTTCCTATTTCTTCATCCTCTACCTCTTGCCAAGTAGTAGAGTGTGTTTCCTTCACAAGTTTTCATGACTTGGTGAAGGTGGAGCTTGATTTAGCGATGCCTCGACGTAGATCATCTTCGGCATGGACATCGACGACCTAGCTCGCCATTTCTCCGACGAAGCCGACGCTAGAGCCCGGGAATTCATTTGGACAGCAAAGGGACTTCGTTGCGGAGCTATGGAGGTGGAGCACCGGATCTACAAAGGTTGTATTTCCGTTTCTTTGTAGTTAAGTTGTTAACTAGATTATATTTTCGCCTAGAAATCTAGCCAACGATCCGTTCTAGGGTTTCTCGGCACCGTTTAAATTTGAAATTGGCATGGTTGATGCCTTGTGAGACCTCATTAGGGTGCCTAGGAACCCTATAAGGGACTACTACACGGAGCTATTGAAGTGAAGGACCGGTCTATAAAGGTTGTATTCCTTGCTCTGTAGGATTGCTAGGCATGCGCACAAGGGTCTACGAGGCATCAACCATGCCCGATTAAAATTTTAGCCGTGCCGAACAACTCTAATACGGATCTTTAAACTAGGGTTTAGGCGAAAACTTGCATGTTAACAACTTTAACACTAAGTGAAAGAGATTACAACCTTTATAGATCCGGTCCTTCACTTCAATAGCTCCGTGTAGATGTCCCCTTCGCTGCGATCGTGAACTTCGGACTCTAGAGAAGCTCCACAAGAAGAACGAACGTGCTTGCTTCGTTGACTTCGAGGCCGAAGATGATCTACGTCGGGGAGACACTAACTCAAGCTATTCCTTCACTAGGTCATGAACTTTGTGAAGAGAACACACTCTACTACATGGCAAGTGGTAGAGGATGAAGAAGTAGGAAGTAAGCTCACTTTAGAATTGATTTTCTCACACTTTTTCTCATGGCACCATTAAAGCTAACAAGCTTTTCATGGAGCTTGATGAAGAAGAAGAAGAAGCAAGAATAAATCTATCATATGAATTATTCTCCTCAATAATGTAACCATGGGTGAGTTAAGCTATCATGCTTAACTCATGTAGAGAATTGACCAAGGGATTAGGTTAAAAAATATCATGACAAATGACAAAAGAGTGGACTTTGTCAAAGTTTCTCCAAGCTTTTTCAAGCTTGATTACTTTGACTAAGTTCAACCCTTTTGTTAAATGTTATGATAAAAGAATAACCCTAATCTTAAAACTAATCATGGCATAAGCCTCATACACCCATCTTTGATGTATCATCTAGCATGATACAAACATGTACACTTGCATATATCACATATAAACAATGTGCACAAATTTGTGAGAAAATAAATCTTAAGTGAGCTAATACTAGTTAATGTAATGTAATATATCAAATATATATTTATACATTAAATTATTGAATCAACTCTTGATTTAATAATCCGGCTATAACCGACCATGATCAAAAGTAACAACTTATCGAATCAACACTTGATCCGATAACCCGGCTATATCACATACAACCGATCAATGTCACAAATCGCGAGAATAGAATACGGTATCTCATATCGTATCAATCTCGGTCCCGCACATATCTCATATGCGCTCCTACTCCGTTTCGCTTGAGCCAGGAAACCCCTGTGTAGGACTCTAAACACTCGTCAATACGCCGGCAGTAGGTGATGATCATATCAAACACCCACAAGCCGCAAGCGGTCTGCTAAACGTAACAGCCACCCGGGTATTGAGAGATCAGAAGATCAACAAGCAAGCTTGCTAGTATTCCTGTTAATCCAATCAGTAACACTCCCGTACAGTCCGGTCTCGTCGTTTGATATGTCGCATATCTCGCCTAGGGGTAATAAACGTCAGACCCCAGTAGCACGATAAGTCGTGTCGATATGAGGTCTATAACAGTTCGAGAAACTACTGGTAACACTTACCAGTAAATCTCAGCAACCCTGGCCAGGGATTTCCGGTTATAGCCAATCGAACATAGCACAATATCAACTCCCGATACCGGGAGAGATGAATCCCCTCTTATCGCTCATTGCCTACATGTGATTCGGGACTGTACCCAAAAACCACCGTTTTGCATGCCCTCTTGGACGTGGTAAAGTGGAAATCAAAGCATAATGGGAATCACACAAGACTCTATGACGATCTCGGGTCAACAGACTACTCTGTACCAGTGTCACTGGAGAACTGCCATCTGACGTGAGGTATAATACCATCTGGGAGTTCTCGGCGAGTCCGTCCAGTGTACCCAGTCTCCACTGAGCACCCGTACACCATCCTTGATGTCAAACACCGATGGATATGGGATCATCCATCGCCCATCATATGGGTCAACATGCGTATACGCTAGTCTACTCTGGTGCATCGATGCCCTGTCTCGATACACCCTCGACTAGGAACAGTTATAGGATGTACTCGTCGACTACCGTGGCCCCACTAGTATGATCTCATCATAGTCCCAGTAGTCGAGTACATATCTTAAGGGCTTTATCAACATGTATTAGAGACAATCAGAGTACATGTTAAGATAAAGTACAACCAGATAGCATACTATCATGTCGAGCAAGAAAGTCTTCCCTATATACGTCCCAGCATCCACTACAATATACATCGTATGTACAGTAATGGCCTCTAGGGCATACATATAACTAACAATCTCCCACTTTCACTAAGGCCATCTGTTGTGGTATCACATACCCAACAATTAGCTGTGGTTGAAGTATCCCATACTCAACCATCCCATAAAAGTCTCTACTGGGTGTCACGACCCGCAGGGTACGGAACGTGACTGGCACTTAAGTTTACGAAACGTCTAAAGACGTCCGTAAAATAAGTAAGCCAAAGCCCAGAAAACAAAACCAATTGGACAAAAGAGTGAAGAAACCCCAACATTTGAAAGCAAGTTTATCAAATAAGTCATGTAAAACCCTTTTTTAAAAACAATACTAATTTTTCCGAAAATTTCGGCAGAGTCTCCTTTGTAAATACTGGCCCCCAAAAATGGGTACAACAAAATATATATGAATCCAACAAAATAGGGCATCCCCAAGCGGGAGCTAGCTCTTCGCCATAAGGCGGTCACAAATCCCACGCAATATAAAATGACAACAAGCAAATAATCATAATGAAGCATAAGAAAACATCACGTCGACTCAAGTGAGTTCGACCCCAAAATACAGCATAAAATCCACAAACCTCACAGTCTCATCTCTAGGTCAATATACAATAAATCTGGTAGAAACAGTAGATGGAGTACACTAGATACAAAGAATATACAAGGTGGTACAAAAATGATAACATAACCCACCTATGAGCAAATCTCGAGCTCAGGCAAAAGAGGCAAAAGAACAAGTGCGCCCGCCGCTACTGAACTGACGGAGCGGACCTGTAAAAGACTGTGGCACAACGGGGGTGAGTTGCCAACTCGTGAGTAATAAATAACATCTACAAAGGTTATCGTATGCATGCACACAAGCATCCTAGCATCTATAATACAGGTATGACTGGATGCACTAGCAGGTGTGCATACAACATCAGTGTACTAATATGTATGCAACATGAATATCTGAGGTCTCAATAGGTATATATAAGAAACATTTTATCTCTTTTTGTTTTTGAAACTCTTTTAGAATGCCAGCATAATGTCAATGAATCGACGAAAATCGGTGTCCAGCAACGACACCCAAAAGCTGTCTCAAATCTCATAAATGTATCTCTGGCCTCAGCCGTCCGGCTGACCCATCTTAAATATCAATATATCATCCTCTCGCGGCCCCGGTCGGTATCCTCTGGATATCCGCCGTGCCCAATGAAGTCACCGGTAGATAATCCGTCCCCTGCCAGGCTCAACGTCATCACCACATTCCTCTTGCCCCGGGGTACCTTACCGGGCCCACCATGTACCCGTGCCGGTTCCTCCACTCCTCGACACGGATTTCCAAATCCACAGCAAACTCATGGTGGAAGACACTTACATCACTAGAAAACCGCAATTTACATATTTTTAAAATATAATAAGTTTAGAAATTTTGCGGCTTTCCCCCGAAATCCAGCAATATCATAAAATCTCAAGAAATCCTCATAAGTGCATATATCAATGATAATGAACGCGTATGATATCAATAATCAAGTTGCGATGTGTGATTAATGTATTAAGCATGAACAATTAATATGATGAAGTACATGCACATGAATAGCAATACTACGGTTTCATTTTTAAGGAATTAAAGGCAATAGTACCAGTTTAAGTATCAATTAGTAAAAGGTTTCAATTTAAAAGTTATCTAGTGTGGTGGCATGGCAATTACCAGGGTGTGTGTGTAAGCATGAATAGTGCTCGTGCTGCATATAAAAACCCTGATAATGGTGCAGGTGTCCTATGAAATGGTTTCGTATAGGTATGTCAATATAATGCATGGATGCAGCAAATAGTCAATTACGCATTTCACCCCTAATTATTAACATTACTAAGGATCTTGTAAGTTACTAAAACTATCGGGCGGCTTGCGCCATCCAACGATAGTCCCCCGTAGATGTTACATCTACTCACCGGAATCCCTGGCTAGCTGTGTCCAATCACCGCCTTTCCCTTTCGCGCCGCGTCTGACGTCTCCGCGACCGAACCTGGAATTTACATTAATACCAAACATAAGGTTACATATCAAGAACGACGCAAAACCCCAACGAAACTACTAAAGTTCGCTAGCTAGGTACAACGTGCACAAAGTGCGCGGAACACACACGAAAGTCGCAAAAACTGCCAAAAACGCCGATTTGGTCGCCCGGCAAAACTAAAACCCGACTACCCAAAAACCCGCACACACGCATCCTAAACGTCATAGGACAAGCCAACACAATCATCAAGATGTCGAAAATAATCCATCCCATAACTTTATAACAAAACTAGTAAGCAATTGCATTCCAAAATCGGTGCAAAAATCGCCGATTGGCTACAAAAGACTACTATCAAGCTTGAACACCCAACCACACTACAAGCAATCTACAAACACTAATTACAACACAATAAAAATGATTCCAATCCTATTTTCCATAAACAACCATTTCTTGAATTTATAACCTAGCAAATTCCAAATCAATTTCCACACTTGAAAACTTAAATTAACACAACAAAAGCCCACATAAGAAAATTAATCTCTTAGATTAGGTTAGCAAAACAACTAGATAATAAATTAGGTTTAATCAACTAAATAATGGTTTCTAAACCGTAATCAACTCACTAATCAAGCTTCAAATACCATTTTCCATACATAAACCCCTTTCTAGATTTCCTAAAACAACAATTTCACACTTCTAAAATTAACTAATTTAGCAAAATTGAAGACTACATAAACAAGGTGACCATATAGATTTGTTAATTAACAACTAGATTAACTATAAAACAATCTAATTAACTATTATGGCTTCAAAACCCTAGTTAAATTTTTCAAGCATAACCTAAGAAAAACTAGATTAGAACTACACTAAATTTAACACTACAACAATCTACTTAAGAATCTTAAACAAAAGAATTTAATTAGCAAGGGATTATACCTCACTAGAGATCTAGCAAGAATGGATTTTGCTCCAAATGATGGCCTCAAGCATCAAGATCCAAGCTAGGGAGGTGAAGGAAAAGAAGGATGAAGGATGGTTTGAATTTGTAAGCTTGAAATTGAATTTTTTGTTGATTTAAACATGAAGAATTTGAAGAAATGAAAAGAAAAGAGTTGAAGAGGATGAGGTGCAGGTTCGGCCAGATTAGGAGGTGAGGGGGAGGGTGTGGGCAAGTGGGGAAAAGTCATGGGTCAAGTCTCCAAAGTCAAAGCACCATACTTTATCAATTATATTTAAAATAAATCCATAAACCAACAATTCAACACAAGAAGCAACCAAAGAAAGAGAGGCCAGAAATTTCTGGACTTGCACAAGGTGGGGCTGTCCTAGGGCTGAGGGAAAAGAGAGAGGGGTTTTACAAAAGAAATTTTATGCAAAAAGGCCCCCTACAACTCAAAAATTGCAAGTTTTAGCTCAAAATTCAATAAATTCGTTTCATATCCTAAAAATTTGTTAAAAATCAAAATAAATTACTAAAAATTTATGTTATCACTAGATTTTAATTATCATAATTTTAGAGATTAAAATTAGCCCGGAAAAATTTGTATTTATCGCTAATTTAAAGTATTTTCTTACCGGCTTAAAATAATATAAAAAAAAATTGAAAAATTAGGGAAAATTTTTAAACGACCAGAATTTCATAATTAACTCATTAGCTACTAAAAACAAGCAATTACCTATCCATTTTAGGTATAATTAGCCCTAAGCTGCAAAATAACAAGAAAGACGGTTTTCGGAAAAATACCGAATTTTCACCGAATTTCAGGAAAACACCAAAACGACTTTTCAAGACGCTACAATCTTCCCCCCTTAAAGAAATTCGGTCCCCGAATTTAAAAATATAGCTACGCGTACCTTCGAAGAGATGGGGATACTTCTTCCTCATCTCGCCCTCGGTCTCCCAGGTAACCTCCTCGCTGCTCGGGCTACGCCAAAGGACCTTGACGGTTGGTATAACCTTCGACCTCAACTTCTTCACCTGTCGATCCAAGATGGCCACCGGCTGCTCTGCAAAAGAAAGGTCGCGCTCTAGCTGGACTGTCGGGTGCTGAATCGCATGCGAAGGGTCGTGAAGGTACTTGCGGAGCATCGAAACATGGAAGACGGGGTGAACATCGGGAAAGCTGGGAGGAAGAGCCAAACGATATGCAACAGCGCCGACACGCTCGAGGATCTCGAAGGGACCTACGAATCTAGGGCTAAGCTTTCCCTTTCGCCCAAAACGCATCACGCCCTTCATCGGAGAGACTTTCAGAAAAACATGGTCGCCAACTGCGAACTCTAATCTGCGACGGCGCCTGTCTGCATAGGATTTCTGCCTGCTCTAAGCCGCTCTCATCCGGTCTCGGATCAGCTGGATCTTCGATGTCGTCTCCTCAACAAGCTGCGGCCCCAAAATGCTCCTCTCGCTGAGCTCTGTCCAACAAACGGGCGATCTGCATCTCCTCCCATACAATGCTTCGAAAGGTGCCATCTGAATAGTATCCTGGAAGCTGTTGTTGTAGGAGAACTCCACTAGAGGTAAATGATGATCCCAGCTACCACCAAAGTCTAAAACGCACGCTCTGAGCATGTCCTCGAGAGTCTGAATGGTCCTCTCTGACTGTCCGTCTGTCTGCGGATGAAACGCTGTGCTGAAGCTCAAACGAGTGCCCAAAGCCTCCTGAAGTCTCTGCCAAAGCCGGCTGGTGAACTGAGTGCCTCGATCTGACACGATACAAGTCGGTACGCCATGTAGTCGCACGATCTCGTCAATATAGAGCTGAGCATACTGAGCGAAGCTGAAAGTCGTCTTCACTGGCAGGAAGTGAGCCGCTTTCGTCAATCTATCCACGATCACCCAGATGGAGTCGTACCCTCGACTGGTCCTGGGTAGACCCACAACGAAGTCCATCGAAATCTGCTCCCATTTCCACTCTGGAATGGGTAACGGCTGTAGCTCTCCCGCGGGCCTCTGGTGCTCGGCCTTGACTTGCTGACAAGTCAGGCATCTCGAAACGAACTCCGCAATGTCCCTCTTCATCCCGTCCAACCAGTAGGTCTCTCTCATATCATGGTACATCTTGGTGGAACCGGGGTGGACACTATACACTGATCGGTGTGCCTCCTCGAGAATGTCGCGCCGCAATCCATCAGCATCTGGTACGCACAGTCTAGATCCATATCGTAAAATCCCCTGATCGTCAACCACGAACTCGGAAAGTCTGCCCTGTCCCATCTGTGCCATGATCTCTGAGCAACAGTCGTCACTGCGCTGTGCCTCATATATACGGTCAAGCAACTGTGGGCGTGCACGAACATGCGCGAGCTGTCCCCCTGTCTGAGTGAACTCGAACTCAACTCGGCTGTCGCATAACATCTGCCAATCTGCTGACGACTGCCTCTGCACTGTGCACAAAAAGGATAGACTACCCCCGGGCCTCCTACTCAACGCATCTGCCACTACATTCGCCTAGCCGGGGTGATATAAGATCTCGCAGTCGTAGTCTTTCACCAACTCCATCCAATGACGCTGTCTGAGGTTCAGGTCTCGCTGCTGAAATATGTACTTTAAGCTCTTGTGATCGGTGAATATCTGACACGACTCGCCGTAAAGGTAATGTCGCCAAATCTTCAGTGCAAAGACCACTGCAGCCATCTCCAAATCATGAGTGGGGTAGTTCTGTTCATGCTTCTTCAACTGCCGAGAAGCATAAGCGATCACCCGGCCATGCTGCATCAATACGCATCCTAATCCCACTCGCGAAGCATCACAGTAGACAACAAATCCGCCTGATCCCGAAGGCAAAGATAATACCGGCGCCGTAGTCAAACATGTCCGTAGCTGCTGAAAACTGCGCTCGCACTCCTCTGTCCAGACGAAAGGAACTCCCTTCCGGGTCAAACTGGTCAACGGTGCAGCTATACGGGAGAAGTCCTGAACAAAACGCCTGTAGTAGCCCGCCAAGCCTAGAAAACTACGGATCTCAGTAACCGATGTAGGTCGGGGCCACTGCTGAACAGCCTCAATCTTCTTCGGGTCCACACAAATGACGTCTCTCGTAACCACGTGACCCAAGAATCCGACGCTGTCCAGCCAGAAAGCACACTTGGAGAACTTCGCGAACAGCTGGTGCTCCCTCAGAGTCTGTAACGTAATCCGCAAGTGCTGCTCGTGCTCCTCTCTGCTCCGGGAGTACACCAAGATATCGTCGATAAACACGATGATGAACAAGTCAAGATACGGCCTGAATGTACGGTTCATCAAATCCATAAATGCTGCTGGGGCGTTGGTGAGTCCGAACGACATCACCAAAAACTCGTAGTGGCCGTAGCGCGTGCGGAAAGCTGTCCTCGGTATATCCTCCTGTCGAACTCGCAGCTGATGGTATCCTGATCGCAAGTCGATCCTCGAAAAATACCCCGCACCCTGAAGCTGGTCGAACAAACCATCAATGCGCGGCAACGGATATCTGTTCCGAACGGTAACTTTGTTCAGCTGGCGGTAGTCGATACATAAGCGCAAACTTCCATCCTTCTTCTTGACAAACAGGACCGGAGCACCCCACGGAGAAACACTCGGTCGAATAAGCCCCTTATCCAACAAATCCTGCAACTGATCCTTCAGCTCTCGAAGCTCTGCCGGGGCCATCCGATAAGGAGGTATAGAAATAGGCCCCGAGCCGGGAATCAAATCAATGCAGAACTCAACATCGCGCTCAGGCGGTAGCCCAGGTAGCTCATCAGGGAAAACATCAGGGAACTCACAAACTACCGGGACCCGGTCTAACGGAACCTCTGCAGCTCGAGTATCACAAACAAACGCTAAGAATCCCTGACATCCCTTCCGCAAGAGCTGACCAGCGCGAAGAGACGAAATTAAGCTGGGAAGGGTGACACTGCGGTCTCCCCGAATAACAAGGACTGGCTCTCCCGGAAAGCTAAATCTGACTGCCTTCTCACGGCAGTCCACCGAAGCATAACAAGTGGCTAGCCAATCCATGCCCAGAAGCACATCAAAGTCCAACATATCGAGGAGTATCAAATCAACTGATGAATCCCTCTCCCCGATACGAACGGAACACAAACGAAATACAAACCGAGCTACAAACGACTCGCCTACCGGAGTAACAACAACAATCGGCTGATCTAACGACGACGACTCACGGCCCAACATCGGTGCAAAGTGTGTAGATACGTACGAATGTGTGGAACCTGGGTCGAATAATACCCGAGCGTCGAAAGAACAAACTGGCAAGGTACCTGTCACAACGGCATTGGATGCCTGCGCATCCTGCGGTGTCAAAGCAAATACTCGGGCCTGTCCTCCACCGATAGCGGGCTGACCTCGACCTCGGCCTCTGCCTCCTCGTCCTCTCTGAACAGGACCGCCGCGTCCACGGCCTCTCGGTGCACCTAACTGGCGTGGAGCATCGCCTGGGGTAGGAAGTAGGGCTCTCTGAGGAGGGGGTGGTGATGCTGGTAGGGTCACATGCGGAACTGTCGCTGCTCCCTGTCGTCTCACCGGACAGTCTCTGACAAGATGGTGCAAACTCCCGCACCCAAAACATCCTGGCGACGGCTGCTGCCCCTGGGGATAAGAACCATATAACTGTCCCCGCCCAAATCCTCTGCCAGGCCTATCTCTCGGAAAGAATCTGGCGCGCTGCCTCTGAGACGGTACATCGGTGCGCATCCTCTTCGGCCCAGAAACGGCCGAAGTCCGTGATATGCGTGCCTCCATCCGCAATGCCGTATCCATAGCAGCTGAATAAGTGTCGTAGTGCTGGGCGCCAATGGCAAGATATAGCTGGGCATCAAGTCCCTGTACGAACCACTTCACCATCTTCTCCTCGGTATCCACCAAATACTGAGCATATCGGGATAACTGTGTAAACTGGATGTCATACTCAGACACCGTCATCCCAGGTGTCTTGACTAAGGCCTCGAAGCTACGAGCTCTGGCGTCACGAACGCTCTCTGGAAGGAAACGGGATAGAAAGACCGCTGTAAACTCGGCCCAAGTCATAGGCGGCAGACCTGCAGCTCGACCTCTCAAGACTGACTCCCACCATGTCTGCGCGAGACCCTCTAGTCGGAAACTCGCAAGCTCTACCCATCGATCATCCGAACATCTCAGCGAACGGCAGATCCTGGCTAAACTGTCAAGGAACGTCTGTGGGTCCTCCGCTGCCTCGGTGCCGGTGAATACTGGAGGTCTCAGCCTCATGAAATCCTGTAGTGAAACCGGAATGGCCACGGTGGTAGTAGTAAGAGCAGGTATCATGGTCGTCTGTGATGTAGTAGGTACGTTATCCGGCCTCGGTGTACGACTGGCTGCAACTAGGGATCCTACCATCTGACGCAGCTCCTGCATGCCTCCCATCATCTGTCGCAACTCCTCCATACCGGTCTCGAGCCTATCCATACGGCCCGGGGAAGGTGGATCGGTCTGTCCCTGCGGCGTAGGCATACCACCCTGCTCAGTCCTAGTCTCGGACGAGCCAGCTCGAATCTCGTCTCTGGCGGCAGCCCTCTGTGCCCTCGTAGCCTTCGGCGGCATAGTGGCTGTTACAGGAAAGCGGATAGTAAGGACAGTGCAATAGGATCATAGGATACACGGAATTGAAGAAGGAATTTTTCAAGCAAGCATATCCTAAAGTCACTTAGGCGGAGTACCGTATCGTAAGTATGCCGCGGACATACGCACGCTACGTTACCCTGCTCAAGTCACTTACTCCATCTACCAAGGGTCATCCTACACTCACAAAGGTAAAACCTATCGCTCTGATACCAACTTTGTCACGACCCGCAGGGTACGGAACGTGACTGGCACTTAAGTTTACGAAACGTCTAAAGACGTCCGTAAAATAAGTAAGCCAAAGCCCAGAAAACAAAACCAATTGGGCAAAAGAGTGAAGAAACCCCAACATTTGAAAGCAAGTTTATCAAATAAGTCATGTAAAACCCTTTTTTAAAAACAATACTAATTTTTCCGAAAATTTCGGCAGAGTCTCCTTTGTAAATACTGGCCCCCAAAAATGGGTACAACAAAATATATATGAATCCAACAAAATAGGGCATCCCCAAGCGGGAGCTAGCTCTTCGCCATAAGGCGGTCACAAATCCCACGCAATATAAAATGACAACAAGCAAATAATCATAATGAAGCATAAGAAAACATCACGTCGACTCAAGTGAGTTCGACCCCAAAATACAGCATAAAATCCACAAACCTCACAGTCTCATCTCTAGGTCAATATACAATAAATCTGGTAGAAACAGTAGATGGAGTACACTAGATACAAAGAATATACAAGGTGGTACAAAAATGATAACATAACCCACCTATGAGCAAATCTCGAGCTCAGGCAAAAGAGGCAAAAGAACAAGTGCGCCCGCCGCTACTGAACTGACGGAGCGGACCTGTAAAAGACTGTGGCACAACGGGGGTGAGTTGCCAACTCGTGAGTAATAAATAACATCTACAAAGGTTATCGTATGCATGCACACAAGCATCCTAGCATCTATAATACAGGTATGACTGGATGCACTAGCAGGTGTGTATACAACATCAGTGTACTAATATGTATGCAACATGAATATCTGAGGTCTCAATAGGTATATATAAGAAACATTTTATCTCTTTTTGTTTTTGAAACTCTTTTAGAATGCCAGCATAATGTCAATGAATCGACGAAAATCGGTGTCCAGCAACGACACCCAAAAGCTGTCTCAAATCTCATAAATGTATCTCTGGCCTCAGCCGTCCGGCTGACCCATCTCAAATATCAATATATCATCATCTCGCGGCCCCGGTCGGTATCCTCTGGATATCCGCCGTGCCCAATGAAGTCACCGGTAGGTAATCCGTCCCCTGCCAGGCTCAACGTCATCACCACATTCCTCTTGCCCCGGGGTACCTTACCGGGCCCACCATGTACCCGTGCCGGTTCCTCCACTCCTCGACACGGATTTCCAAATCCACAGCAAACTCATGGTGGACGACACTTACATCACTAGAAAACCGCAATTTACATATTTTTAAAATATAATAAGTTTAGAAATTTTGCGGCTTTCCCCCGAAATCCAGCAATATCATAAAATCTCAAGAAATCCTCATAAGTGCATATATCAATGATAATGAACGCGTATGATATCAATAATCAAGTTGCGATGTGTGATTAATGTATTAAGCATGAACAATTAATATGATGAAGTACATGCACATGAATAGCAATACTACGGTTTCATTTTTAAGGAATTAAAGGCAATAGTACCAGTTTAAGTATCAATTAGTAAAAGGTTTTAATTTAAAAGTTATCTAGTGTGGTGGCATGGCAATTACCAGGGTGTGTGTGTAAGCATGAATAGTGCTCGTGCTGCATATAAAAACCCTGGTAATGGTGCAGGTGTCCTATGAAATGGTTTCGTATAGGTATGTCAATATAATGCATGGATGCAGCAAATAGTCAATTACGCATTTCACCCCTAATTATTAACATTACTAAGGATCTTGTAAGTTACTAAAACTATCGGGCGGCTTGCGCCATCCAACGATAGTCCCCCGTAGATGTTACATCTACTCACCGGAATCCCTGGCTAGCTGTGTCCAATCACCGCCTTTCCCTTTCGCGCCGCGTCTGACGTCTCCGCGACCGAACCTGGAATTTACATCAATACCAAACATAAGGTTACATATCAAGAACGACGCAAAACCCCAACGAAACTACTAAAGTTCGCTAGCTAGGTACAACGTGCACAAAGTGCGCGGAACACACGCGAAAGTCGCAAAAACTGCCAAAAACGCCGATTTGGTCGCCCGGCAAAACTAAAACCCGACTACCCAAAAACCCGCACACACGCATCCTAAACGTCATAGGACAAGCCAACACAATCATCAAGATATCGAAAATAATCCATCCCATAACTTTATAACAAAACTAGTAAGCAATTGCATTCCAAAATCGGTGCAAAAATCGCCGATTGGCTACAAAAGACTACTATCAAGCTTGAACACCCAACCACACTACAAGCAATCTACAAACACTAATTACAACACAATAACAATGATTCCAATCCTATTTTCCATAAACAACCATTTCTTGAATTTATAACCTAGCAAATTCCAAATCAATTTCCACACTTGAAAACTTAAATTAACACAACAAAAGCCCACATAAGAAAATTAATCTCTTAGATTAGGTTAGCAAAACAACTAGATAATAAATTAGGTTTAATCAACTAAATAATGGTTTCTAAACCTTAATCAACTCACTAATCAAGCTTCAAATACTATTTTCCATACATAAACCCCTTTCTAGATTTCCTAAAACAACAATTTCACACTTCTAAAATTAACTAATTTAGCAAAATTGAAGACTACATAAACAAGGTGACCATATAGATTTGTTAATTAACAACTAGATTAACTATAAAACAATCTAATTAACTATTATGGCTTCAAAACCCTAGTTAAATTTTTCAAGCATAACCTAAGAAAAACTAGATTAGAACTACACTAAATTTAACACTACAACAATCTACTTAAGAATCTTAAACAAAAGAATTTAATTAGCAAGGGATTATACCTCACTAGAGATCTAGCAAGAATGTATTTTGCTCCAAATGATGGCCTCAAGCATCAAGATCCAAGCTAGGGAGGTGAAGGAAAAGAAGGATGAAGGATGGTTTGAATTTGTAAGCTTGAAATTGAATTTTTTGTTGATTTAAACATGAAGAATTTGAAGAAATGAAAAGAAAAGAGTTGAAGAGGATGAGGTGCAGGTTCGGCCAGATTAGGAGGTGAGGGGGAGGGTGTGGGCAAGTGGGAAAAAGTCATGGGTCAAGTCTCCAAAGTCAAAGCACCATACTTTATCAATTATATTTAAAATAAATCCATAAACCAACAATTCAACACAAGAAGCAACCAAAGAAAGAGAGGCCAGAAATTTCTGGACTTGCACAAGGTGGGGCTGTCCTAGGGCTGAGGAAAAAGAGAGAGGGGTTTTACAAAAGAAATTTTATGCAAAAAGGCCCCCTACAACTCAAAAATTGCAAGTTTTAGCTCAAAATTCAATAAAATCGTTTCATATCCTAAAAATTTGTTAAAAATCAAAATAAATTACTAAAAATTTATGTTATCACTAGATTTTAATTATCATAATTTTAGAGATTAAAATTAGCCCGGAAAAATTTGTATTTATCGCTAATTTAAAGTATTTTCTTACCGGCTTAAAATAATATTAAAAAAATTGAAAAATTAGGGAAAATTTTTAAACGACCAGAATTTCATAATTAAATCATTAGCTACTAAAAACAAGCAATTACCTATCCATTTTAGGTATAATTAGCCCTAACCTGTAAAATAACAAGAAAGACGGTTTTCGGAAAAATACCGAATTTTCACCGAATTTCAGGAAAACACCAAAACGACTTTTCAAGACGCTACAATCTTCCCCCCTTAAAGAAATTCGGTCCCCGAATTTAAAAATATAGCTACGCGTACCTTCGAAGAGATGGGGATACTTCTTCCTCATCTCGCCCTCGGTCTCCCAGGTAACCTCCTCGCTGCTCGGGCTACGCCAAAGGACCTTGACGGTTGGTATAACCTTCGACCTCAACTTCTTCACCTGTCGATCCAAGATGGCCACCGGCTGCTCTGCAAAAGAAAGGTCGCGCTCTAGCTGGACTGTCGGGTGCTGAATCGCATGCGAAGGGTCGTGAAGGTACTTGCGGAGCATCGAAACATGGAAGACGGGGTGAACATCGGGAAAGCTGGGAGGAAGAGCCAAACGATATGCAACAGCGCCGACACGCTCGAGGATCTCGAAGGGACCTACGAATCTAGGGCTAAGCTTTCCCTTTCGCCCAAAACGCATCACGCCCTTCATCGGAGAGACTTTCAGAAAAACATGGTCGCCAACTGCGAACTCTAATCTGCGACGGCGCCTGTCTGCATAGGATTTCTGCCTGCTCTGAGCCGCTCTCATCCGGTCTCGGATCAGCTGGATCTTCGATGTCGTCTCCTCAACAAGCTGCGGCCCCAAAATGCTCCTCTCGCTGAGCTCTGTCCAACAAACGGGCGATCTGCATCTCCTCCCATACAATGCCTCGAAAGGTGCCATCTGAATAGTATCCTGGAAGCTGTTGTTGTAGGAGAACTCCACTAGAGGTAAATGATGATCCCAGCTACCACCAAAGTCTAAAACGCACGCTCTGAGCATGTCCTCGAGAGTCTGAATGGTCCGCTCTGACTGTCCGTCTGTCTGCGGATGAAACGCTGTGCTGAAGCTCAAACGAGTGCCCAAAGCCTCCTGAAGTCTCTGCCAAAGCCGGCTGGTGAACTGAGTGCCTCGATCTGACACGATACAAGTCGGTACGCCATGTAGTCGCACGATCTCGTCAATATAGAGCTGAGCATACTGAGCGAAGCTGAAAGTCGTCTTCACTGGCAGGAAGTGAGCCGCTTTCGTCAATCTATCCACGATCACCCAGATGGAGTCGTACCCTCGACTGGTCCTGGGTAGACCCACAACGAAGTCCATCGAAATCTGCTCCCATTTCCACTCTGGAATGGGTAACGGCTGTAGCTCTCCCGCGGGCCTCTGGTGCTCGGCCTTGACTTGCTGACAAGTCAGGCATCTCGAAACGAACTCCGCAATGTCCCTCTTCATCCCGTCCAACCAGTAGGTCTCTCTCATATCATGGTACATCTTGGTGGAACCGGGGTGGACACTATACACTGATCGGTGTGCCTCCTCGAGAATGTCGCGCCGCAATCCATCAGCATCTGGTACGCACAGTCTAGATCCATATCGTAAAATCCCCTGATCGTCAACCACGAACTCGGAAAGTCTGCCATGTCCCATCTGTGCCATGATCTCTGAGCAACAGTCGTCACTGCGCTGTGCCTCATATATACGGTCAAGCAACTGTGGGCGTGCACGAACATGCGCGAGCTGTCCCCCTGTCTGAGTGAACTCGAACTCAACTCGGCTGTCTCATAACATCTGCCAATCTGCTGACGACTGCCTCTGCACTGTGCGCAAAAAGGATAGACTACCCCCGGGCCTCCTACTCAACGCATCTGCCACTACATTCGCCTTGCCGGGGTGATATAAGATCTCGCAGTCGTAGTCTTTCACCAACTCCATCCAACGACGCTGTCTAAGGTTCAGGTCTCGCTGCTGAAATATGTACTTTAAGCTCTTGTGATCGGTGAATATCTGACACGACTCGCCGTAAAGGTAATGTCGCCAAATCTTCAGTGCAAAGACCACTGCAGCCATCTCCAAATCATGAGTGGGGTAGTTCTGTTCATGCTTCTTCAACTGCCGAGAAGCATAAGCGATCACCCGGCCATGCTGCATCAATACGCATCCTAATCCCACTCGCGAAGCATCACAGTAGACAACAAATCCGCCTGATCCCGAAGGCAAAGATAATACCGGCGCCGTAGTCAAACATGTCCGTAGCTGCTGAAAACTGCGCTCGCACTCCTCTGTCCAGACGAAAGGAACTCCCTTCCGGGTCAAACTGGTCAACGGTGCAGCTATACGGGAGAAGTCCTGAACAAAACGCCTGTAATAGCCCGCCAAGCCTAGAAAACTACGGATCTCAGTAACCGATGTAGGTCGGGGCCACTGCTGAACAGCCTCAATCTTCTTTGGGTCCACACAAATGCCGTCTCTCGTAACCACGTGACCCAAGAATCCGACGCTGTCCAGCCAGAAAGCACACTTGGAGAACTTCGCGAACAGCTGGTGCTCCCTCAGAGTCTGTAACGTAATCCGCAAGTGCTGCTCGTGCTCCTCTCTGCTCCGGGAGTACACCAAGATATCGTCGATAAACACGATGATGAACAAGTCAAGATACGGCCTGAATGTACGGTTCATCAAATCCATAAATGCTGCTGGGGCATTGGTGAGTCCGAACGACATCACCAAAAACTCGTAGTGGCCGTAGCGCGTGCGGAAAGCTGTCCTCGGTATATCCTCCTGTCGAACTCGCAGCTGATGGTATCCTGATCGCAAGTCGATCCTCGAAAAATACCCCGCACCCTGAAGCTGGTCGAACAAATCATCAATGCGCGGCAACGGATATCTGTTCCGAACGGTAACTTTGTTCAGCTGGCGGTAGTCGATACATAAGCGCAAACTTCCATCCTTCTTCTTGACAAACAGGACCGAGCACCCCACGGAGAAACACTCAGTCGAATAAGCCCCTTATCCAACAAATCCTGCAACTGATCCTTCAGCTCTCGAAGCTCTGGAACCTTTCCAGTGATTCTCCCCAGGATCGATTGATACCTTCTCACTACAACTAGTGAGTATCCTAACATCCAATTAGATCTATCTCATAGATCTTAAACCCAGGATTTAGGAGGTATCACTTTGATCATATATGGAGAATCTTTGTGATAAGCGGAGATTGACCGAGCGTAGCATAGGAAACTCCTTCCCTATCAAGAGTATGTCATCCACGTAATCTATGAGGATCACCACCATACTCCCTACTACCTTTTTGTATATACAAGGTTCATCTACCATTTTGAAGAAGTCAAACTCTTTGACTACCACATCAAAACAGACGTTCCAACTCCGCGATCCCTGCTTTATCACATAAAACATCTTGCACACATTTTCGCTGCTCCTACTGTCTACGAAGCCCTCTGGCTGTGTACTTATAGATGCTCTCTTCTAAAACGTCATTTAGAAAAGCAGTCTTGACACCCAACCGCCAAATATCGTAGTCATGGTATGTAGCCGTGGCAAGTAGGATCTGGATGGATCTTAAGCATAGGCCCTAGAAAAGTTTTCATCATTAGCCACAACTGGTCTACGATGCAAACCATTAACAAGTCTAGCTTTGAAAGTCTCAACTTTTCCATGTACACCAAGTAATCTTCTCAAGATATACTTGCTCCTGATGGGGATTTAACCCTTCAGATAAAGCAACCAAAGTCCATACTTCGTTGGTGTATAAGGATTCCATCTCAGATCGATAAGCATCCAGCCATTCTTACAGAGTCCCACTCCTGATGGTCAGCCCGAAACTAGTTGGGTCATCATCTCATGATGCAATCCTCGCTCCCACTGTCATAGAGAAACCGAAGTATCTCTCAGGTGGGTGAGGAACCCTACTAGATCGGCGGAGAGGCTGAGGTTCATTGGAATCTACTGAATCCTTTGGTTCTACCAAATCATCTGCTGTAGTTTGTATAGCTGGAACTCTTTCTAGTTCTACCTCATGACCACTAATTTCTTCACAAGAAATTCCCTTTCATAAAGGTGGCATGTTGAGAAACAAAACATTTTTGTTCCTCGGTTTGGTAGAAGATATTCCCTTGCTGATGCTTGGGATATCCAACAAACTTCCACAGATCTAACTTTGCCTCGAGCTTGTCCAAATTTTGCTTCTCAGACATGGGCCGAACAACCCCAAATCTTAACAAACTTAAGATATAGGCTCTTCCCTTTCCATATCACATATGAAGTGGTAGGCAACTGATTTGATTTGAACCCTATTCAATAGGTATGCAACTTCTCAAGTGCATAACTCCCAAAAGGAAATAGGAAACTCAGTAGTACTCATCATAGAGCACACCATATCACATAGGGTGCTATTGCTCCGCCCCGATATACCATCGTGCTATGGTGTATACGGAGGAGTAATGCTGAGAGAGAATCTCATTCTCCTTTAGAATAGTCCAGGATTTCCGTGCTCAAGTATTCTCCTCCCTGATCACATCAAAGGACATAATACTTATACCCGTATTTTGGTTCTCTACTTCTAACTTATATTCTGTGATTATCTCAAAAGTTTCAGACTTGTGTTTCAACAGGAACATATATCTGAATCTTGAGAGATCATCAGTGAATGTAATGAAGTACAAAGAACCGGTCTTGGCATATGTAGACAGGGGACCTTCATACATCAGCATATATTAATCCCAAAAGTTCACCAACTCTTTCTCTGTTTCCAATAAACAGAGTTGTGGTCATTTTATCTTTGTGACATGACCGTCAAATTTCATAAGATGTAAATTCAAACTAATTTAAATATGCATCTAAATGTAACTTCAGCTAGCCGGGTCGCATTGATATGACCTAGTCTACAATGCCTCAAGAAGAAGTCGTTCATTTCTGAACTCTTTCTCTTATGTGTGTTCTGTATACTAAAAACTGTAGTTTGATTTAGAACGTCAATGCTTTTAGATAACGTGCTTGAACCGATCAACTCTTGATGTAAGAAATGTTCAAAACATTATCCAACAATATAAAATTATATCCTTTCTTTACTAATAAAGAGACTGATATTGTAAGTCGATGTGCAACACCCCACGAGTAGCTGGGAGGCGGAAATATGAAAAACGATCTTGTTTTGAATCGTACATCGACTAACCGAAGATCTTTTCTAAACGATAATTAACAACAAGCATAGAGTTCTAAGCTACTATATAAAGAGATTATACCAAATGATTCTAGTCCTTCGTCTTTGTGATCTCTACGTCCTCCTCGGCCTCCTTTCCGTAATAGAAGATCCACCCGAGTACCCTAATCCAAGCTACACCTTAAGACTTGAGGTAACTTTGTTTCTCTAGTTGCTAACCAAAGTAACTAAGATGATGTAAAGTTAGGTTATGGAGTGTTTAGTCTATCCCAATCCTTGGTCTCAACCCATAAGTAGTAGTATTTGGGTTTGAAGAAAGAGTGCACTTGAGGAGAGAGAAGGTGGAGATGATAATGAGAATATAAAAGCTTCTCACTTGAATATATGAAAAAATAATGAATTATCAAGTAAATGAATTTAAATGATTATTCACCATGCTTCATTTATTCAACAAGAGTGATTCACCATATGAGTCATTAATCAATAAATGATGCATTAATGACATAGTGAATCACACTAATGAGTTACAATTTGCAATAAATGAAAATGCCACCTTAACCTCCTTAGTCACCCTCCTTCTAGAAGCTTCTCGGAAAATTACGAGAACGCCCCTCGCATCCGTGAAAACACGGAAAAACTTTAGACTGTATAAATCCAATAACCCGATACTAGAATCTGGCTTAAACCAAAACCGACTAGTAAAAACTGTCCGAATGTCGTACGTGCGTTTAAACACGTATGCGTCCGAACCCTTTGTCGTAAAAACCGTACGACCTCTATATCATTTTGCCTGGAGTTGGGAAAACTCTTTGTGGGACTCTAAAGACTCGACTACTACGCTGGCAGTGAGTTTAACCACAGACCGCAAGCGGCACTAGCTATACGTAACGGTCCCCAGGTAGATGTCGATAAGAAGGCCGGTGAGGATACCCATCCGAACTCCTACTAAGCCTGTGCATGACAATATCCGTGCAGTCCGGTCTGTTCGTCTAAGAGTATCGCATGTATGGTCTAGGGAGGTGGTAAACGTCAAACCCCTAATAACCGTACAAGTCGTGTCGGTATGGCTCTATCAACATCCGAGAATCTACTGATTAATCTATCAGTAATTCTCTATCAGCCCTGGCCAGGGACTTATGGTAATAACCAACCGATCATTGTGCGATATCAACTCGCTATACCGGGAGAGACGAATCCCTAACAGTCACTCACTGCCTCCACGTGGCTCGAAACTGTGCCCAACTAAAACCTGTTTGCATGACTCTTTTGAACCGTGGTAAGGTAATAATCAAAGCACAGTGGGAACTCACACGAGACAAATGACGACTTTAAGTCAATAGACTATCTGCACACATGTCACCTGAGAACTGCTATCTGACGTTAGGTATAAATACCATCCAGTCAGTTCTCGGCGAGTCCTGTCCGGTGTACTCACAATATACAATCTTAGGTGCACTCCACCAATGGCTGCGGGACCAATCCATCGCCCCTCCTCAGGGTCTAGATATGTATACACCAGTCTACTCCGGAGTATCGATGCCCAGTCTCGATATTCCTGCGACCAGGGACATCTAAGGATGTGCCTATTGACTATCCAGCTCCCACTAGTATGACTGCCATCATAACTCCGGAAGTCAGGCAAACACCCTATGGGCTTTATCAACACGTATATATATATATATGAATACTATGCAAAATATATCATACGTTAAGATAAAGACAAACCAAATAGCGTACTATCATATTAAGCAAGACTGTTATGTACATGCATATCCCCAGTATCCTATACAATGAAGGCCTCTAGGGCATATATATCAAACAATCTCCCACTTGCACTAAGGCCAATAATTGGCGCAATGAGTACCCACTGTCTTCACTATATCCAGTTGCTGGAGTACCGCATGCCCAACATCTCAAACAGCCTCTCGAACTGAACTTGAGGAATGGCCTTTGTGAATGGATCTGCCGTGTTGTCTTTTGTATCCACTCTCCGTACCTCGATCTCCCGACGATCAACGATCTCCCTGATCAGGTGAAAACGCCTTAAGATATGCCTGGATTTTTGATGGGACCTAGGTTCCTTCGCCAATGCTATGGCCCCATTGTTATCACAATACAGAGGTATTAGATTGTCAATGGACGGAACCACCTGAAGTTCAGAGATGAACTTCCTCATCCAAACAGCTTCTTTTGCGGCTTTACTAGCAGCTATATACTCAGCCTCCATTGTTGAGTCTGCGACGGTATCCTGTTTGGAACTCTTCCAACATACCGCCCCTCCATTGAGGGTAAACACAAAACCCGAAATGGATTTAGAATCATCTTTGTCACTTTGGAAGCCGGATTCGGTAAAAGCCTCTACCTGGAGGTCCCCATTACCGTAAATCAAGAACATCTCCTTAGTCCTTCTTAGGTACTTGAGAATGTTCTTTACCGCTATCCAATGTTTCTCACCTGGGTTAGACTGATACCTGCTTACCACACCAAGTGCGTAAGCTACATCCGGTCTTGTACATAACATCACATACATTATAGATCCTACCGCCGAAGCGTAGGGTAAAATGCTCATGCGATCCCTCTCTTCATCAGTCTTTGGAGACATCTCTTTGGAGAGGGTGATCCCGTGACAAGCAGGCATATTGCCACGCTTGGAATCTTCCATACTAAATCTCTTTAGTATAGTGTCAATATACCTGGACTGTGAAAGTCCCAACATTCTATTAGATCTATCACGATAGATCTTAATGCCCAAAATGTAGGTTGCATCACCCAAGTCTTTCATGAAGAACTTCTGTGACAAGAAGAGCTTTACTGATTGTAGCATAGGGACATCATTCCCTATCAGTAGTATGTCGTCGACGTACAAAACGAGGAAGACTACTGCTCCTTCTACAATCTTCCTATAAATACATGGTTCATCTACATTTTTGATAAAGTCAAACTCTTTGACTGTCTCATCAAAGCAGATGTTCCAACTTCGCGATGCTTGCTTTAATCCATAGATGGATTTAAGCAACCTGCACACTCTTCCGCTGCTCCCACTGTCTAAGAAACCTTCTGGTTGATCCATGTAAACACTCTCTTCTAAATGTCCATTTAGAAAAGCTGTTTTTACATTCATTTGCCAGATTTCATAGTCCTGGAAGGCAGCAATGGCAAGCAGGATCCGATGGATTTAAGCATAGCTACAGGTGAAAAGGTTTCATCATATTCCAATCCTGGTCTTTGACGAAAACCTTTTGCAACGAGTCTAGCTTTGTAGGTTTCCACTTGTCCAAGTGCACCAATCTTCTTTTTGAAGATCCATTTGCATCCAATTGGTTTTACCCCAGGAGGAGCAACTTCTAAAGTCCATACTTTATTGGTGTACATGTATTCCATTTCGGATCTCATAGCATCCAGCCACTTCATCGAATCAATACTCATGATAGCCTGCTGAAAGCTAGTAAGCTCATCATCATCGATGATGCAATCCTCTCGATCCCCATCTAGAAGAAAACCATAGTATCTCTCTGGAGGATGAGAAAGCTTACTAGATCTGCGGAGTGGCGTTGGTTCGTCATGTTCTATTGAAATCTGAGGTTCTTCTAAGTCCTCGGTAGCAGTTTGAGGTTCTGGAATTTCTTCCAGCTCTACCGTGCTCCCACTAATTTCTTTTGCAAGAAATTCATTCTCTAAGAAGACAATGTGGCGAGCGACAAACACCTTTTGTTCTTCAATGTGGTAGACCATGTACCCCCTTGAATGTTTGGGGTATCCTACAAACTTGCACAAAACCGATCGTGACTCGAGCTTGTCCGGTCTATGCTTTTTAACATATGCCGGACACCCCCATATCTTGATGTACTTAAGATATGGTCTCTTCCTGCTCCACATTTCATATGGAGTGGTAGGCACAGACTTAGTTGGAACTCTATTCAATAAGTATGCTGCTGATTCTAGAGCAAATCCCCAGAAGGAAAGTGGCAACTCAGCACTACTCATCATTGAACGCACCATATCTAATAGCGTGCGATTCCTCCTTTCTGATACACCATTATGCTGAGGTGTATAAGGCGGAGTAAGCTGAGAGAGAATTCCATTCTTTTTTAAGTATTCAAGGAAACTGGTACTTAAGTATTCTCCACCTCGTTCAGATCGAAGTGTCTTAATGCTTTTACCAGTTTGTTTCTCTACTTCATTTTTATACACCTTAAACTTCTCAAAGGCCTCTGATTATGTTTCATTAAGAACACATGTCCATACCTAGAGAAGTCATCAGTAAAAGTGATGAAGTAGGAGTGACCGCTTCGCGCATGTATAGACATTGGACCACATACATCACTGTGTACAAGTCCCAAGACTTCAGTAGCTCTTGCTCCGTGTCCGGAGAACGGAGATTTGGTCATTTTTCCTTTGATACATGATTGACAAGTTGCATATGATGAATATTCAAACGGATCTAGATATCCATCTTTATGTAACTTAGTCAACCTTGTTTCGTTTATATGACCAAGTCTACAATGCCATAGGAAGGCTTGATTTGGATCTAGAGCCTTTCTTTTAAGTGTGTTTTGAATATTGAAAATTCGAGGTTAATTAAGTATGTATATGCCGTTTTCCAGTGTGCCATACCCAATCAGTTCTTGATTTAGGAGAATGATCATGACATTACTTTCAAGCTCAAAATTAAATCCTTTATTAGACAACAAAGATACTGATATAATATTACACAGCATACTGGGAATACAAAAACAGTTGTACAACACCAAAACGTGCCCACTAGTCAACCCTAGGTGATACTCCCCTATTGCAACAGCATCTACATGCATTCCATTGTCCATCCGGAGAGTCATATCACCTGCCCCCAGTACTCTACTATTTCTCAGATCCTGCAATGAATTACAGATTTGAGAACCAGAACCGGTATCAAGTACCCATGAAGTAGAGTTTACTGAAAGACAATTTTCGATTACGAACACACCTGAAGCAGAAGCAACCGCCTGCTTCGTGTCCTTTGCCTTGAAGGCCATACAGTCCTTCTTCCAGTGCCCTTCCTTGTGACAATAATGGCATTCGTTTATATCCGCTTTCACCCTTCCTGTCTTGTTCTTTCCTTGCACCTTCTTGACCCCACCCTTCGGTTTGGTGGCTTTCATCTTCTTCTTTCCTTTAGGTTTCGCTTTAGATTTAGAAGAGGATGATTGGCCAACATACAGAACGGGGGTCTTCTCCTTTTTCAAGGAGGTCTCTGCTACCCTCAACATGTTGAGGAGCTTTGGAAGATCAGCTTCCATTTCGTGCATGTTGAAGCTAAGCACGAACTGAGAGAAGGTGTAGGGAAGGGACTGCAAAATCAAGTCGATATACAAATCATTCTCTAGCATGCATCCCAGGTTTGCGAGTTCCTCAATGAGGCTAATCATTTTGAGGACGTGCTCTCCTACAGGCGATCCTGGAGCTAACCTCATCTGGAAGAGTTTTCTTGAGGTCTCGTACCTCGCGATACGGGAGTGCTCTCCATATAATTCCTTAACATGGAGAAAGATGGATACAATATCCATACTCTCGTGCTGTTTCTGGAGTTCATTGTTCATGGACGCCAGCACGATACACTTAGCTCGCTCACAATCCAAATCCCAAGTTTTGCGAACTTCCTTGTCCACAACTGAGGAATCTGGTCCAGGGATAAGGGGAGGAACAGCGGTGGTAACATATGCTACTTTGTCATAAGTCAGTGCAATGTTAACGTTCCTTAGCCAATCTTTATAGTTCTATCCGGTCAGTATATTTTTTTCAAGTAATAGTTTTAGTCCTGTCATGGTAGCTGCCAGAGAGAGAGAAAAGAAAACACTCAGCATATGCTTCTTGCAAGTTTAGATTGGTTATTAGTTTATCTAAACAGGATGGCTCCCACTGTTTCCTCAAATCCTTCTTCAAAACCTAAAAGAAGAACTAGTCAGGATTTAATCACACGTCACAATACTTGCTTAACCTTTCAGCTAGGCCAGTGTTGGTACTTCGAGGGAGGTTTTCCAACGCTTTCGCGAAGTTCCTTAATTAAATAACCTCTTTTCCCTGGAGGCGTAGCCCCTCTAACACCTTTCTGGACACCTACTTGGTTTATAGCATTGATTGTTAAGTGAGAATGTTTCCTGAGAGTAATCATACTCATCAGTGGGATCGGGATCCAACTATCATTGCATGATATACTAGATGGAAGCCACTCTAGTCACTACGCTCCAGAAGGTATGCTAAATCTACAAGTTTCCTTTATGTTTGAAACTCCCGATGTGATTTTTATACCCCAAGCTCTTATAGACCTTGACGTAGGCCAACAAGTCATAAGACGCAAGTCAAGTTCTACCCGTCGTTGTCCTGATTAATTTAGGTACATCGTACATGCCCTTGACGTAGGCCAACAAGGCCGTACGTCTGTCCTATACTAATGCATCTATCTATGCAACAAATAAGCAAGCCACGCTGCTACCATCCACTATGCCTTGACGTAGGCCAACAAGCATAGCATGAATACGATGTGCTGTCTATTTGAAACGACAGAGGGTTATGGCTGGTTTTTGGCAAAAAACCGTTAACGTAGTGAACTTGATTTGATCGAAGGAACCAAGATAGCTTTTATTAAAAGGAGTGGTTTAAGCTCCGCATTTAAAATTTGCTTTTTCAAGAAAACCGAGTGGTTTTAGAAATTGTTCCAACGATTCAGTTTAGGTTTTATTTTTCTTTGCATTAAAAAATAATGCGTCCCATCTTTAACCTATCATTACAGATAACAACGAAAATACAACGTCCTCTTATGCCATCTGCATTCGCCACGGGGTCCCGTCATCACCTATTAGGTTACTTAACTAACGGCAGAGCGGGGGCTGGGCTAGCGCGGGTGTAAAACATAAGTGACGTCTAAATAGCTATCATATATAGATATTGTACATTCGTCAGACGCAATAATAGGCATTCCAGATCACAGATAAACAATATTGGATTTGCAGGCAATCCGCGTTTCTTTTGAGCCTGTAAGAAAAGACGGATTACACAGTTGTGATGAATAGCCATTACCCCACCCTAGACCCCTATAGGTACGGCAAACTACCCGCCAAGTATCCGAAGTGAAGCGGTCTCCCTCAACAACGTGAGTAGGCCACTAAACACTTCGAAATACCCGGTAGTTTATACACCCCACCTTGGGTCTATCCTAGGAGCAAAAACAATAAAAAGAAATAATACAACGGTGGCTACAACCGCAACCTGGATGTGCCTCACAAAATAATATTACAACTTATTACAATTACATCGAATGAATTAATACAATAACCCATCATAGAACCCCGGCTAATCATCACAACAGTCCAATAGAGTTCATAATCACAAACAGTTAAAACATTACAGATATGTGTAACCCCCTGCCAACCGACATACTAGCAGTTAGGGGAGGTTTACGAACACATAATACAGTTCATAGATATAATCAAACAAGCAAACATCATATAATTTCGATCGATTAAATACATTAAATTCTACTCCAAATCTTCTCTGTAAATTTGAAACCTGAGCAGAAAATAAAAATACCAGAAAAAACAATATATCACAAAAGATGCACAGAAGAAAACTGGGCTGAATCGGCCCCAACTCGGCCGCGGATCCGTGGCGGATCAGTGGGATCTGCCGCGATTCCGTGGCTCAGTGGCCGATTCAGGAGCCCATTTTTCTTGTGTGTTCTTATATTTTCATGCTGGGTCTTCTGGAGGAACGTGAAAAAATTTTGGACCTCATTTAAAAATCGACAGAAACTATGCAATATCGGTGTATTTTCCGTTTTGTTTTCCGTTCGAAATTCATACGACTTTGCAAGTGATTTAATTATTGTTTAGTGAGGCTCTGATACCACTGTAAGCCGATGTGCAACACCCCACGAGTAGCGGGGAGGCGGAAATATGAAAAACGATCTTGTTTTGAAGCGTACATCGACTAACCGAAGATCTTTTCTAAACGATAATTAACAACAAGCATAGAGTTCTAAGCTACTATATAAAAAGATTATACCAAATGATTCTAGTCTTTCGTCTTTGTGATCTCTACGTCCTCCTCGGCCTCTTTTCCGTAATAGAAGATCCACCCGAGTACCCTAATCCAAGCTACACCTCAAGACTTGAGGTAACTTTGTTTCTGTAGATGCTAACCAAAGTAACTAAGATGATGTAGAGTTAGGTTATGGAGTGTTTAGTCTATCCCAATTCTTGGTCTCAACTCATGAGTGGTAGTATTAGGGTTTGAAGAAGGAGTGCACTTGAGAAGAGAGAAGGTGGAGATGATAATGAGAATAGAAAAGCTTCTCACTTGAATATATGAAAACATAATGAATTATCAAGTAAATGAATTTAAATGATTATTCACCATGCTTCATTTATTCAACAAGAGTGATTCACCATATGAGTCATTAATCAATAAATGATGCATTAATGACATAGTGAATCACACTAATGAGTCACAATTTGCAATAAATGAAAATGCCACCTTAACCTCCTTAGTCACCCTCCTTCTAAAAGCTTCTCAGAAAATTACGAGAACGCCCCTCGCATCCGTGAAAACACGGAAAAACTTTAGACTGTATAAATCCAATAACCCGATACTAGAATCTGGCTTAAACCAAAGCCGACTAGTAAAAACTGTCCGAATGTCGTACGTGCGTTTAAACACGTATGCGTCCGAACCCTTTGTCGTAAAAACCGTACGACCTCTATATCATTTCGCCTGGAGTTGGGAAAACTCTGTGTGGGACTCTAAAAACTCGACTACTACGCTGGCAGTGGGTTTAACCACATACCGCAAGCGGCACTAGCTGTACGTAACAGTCCCCAGGTAGATGTCGATAAGAAGGCCGGTGAGGATACCCATCCGAACTCCTACTGAGCCTGTGCGTGACAATATCCGTGCAGTCTGGTCTGTTCGTCTAAGAGTATCGCATGTATGGTCTAGGGAGGTGGTAAACGTCAGACCCCTAATAACCGTACAAGTCGTGTCGGTATGGCTCTATCACCATCCGAGAATCTACTGATCAATCTATCAGTAATTCTCAATCAGCCCTAGCCAGGGACTTATGGTAATAACCAACCGATCACTGTGCGATATCAAGTCCTTATACCGGGAGAGACGAATCCCTAACAGTCACTCACTGCCTCCACGTGGCTCGGGACTGTGCCCAACTAAAACCAGTTTGCACGACTCCTTTGAACCGTGGTAGGGTAATAATCAAAGCACAGTAGGAACTCACACGAGACAAATGACGACTTTAAGTCAACGGACTATCTGCACACATGTCACCTAAGAACTGCTATCTGACGTTAGGTGTAAATACCATCCAGTCAGTTCTCGGCGAGTCCTGTCCGGTGTACTCACACCCAGTGAGCATCTGTATACAATCTTAGGTGCACTCCACCAATGGCTGCGGGACCAATCCATCTCCCCTCTTCAGGGTCTAGATATGTATACACCAGTCTACTCCGGAGTATCGATGCCCAGTCTCGATACTCCTGCGACCAGGGACATCTAAGGATGTGCCTATTGACTATCCAGCTCCCACTAGTATGACTGCCATCATAACGCCGGAAGTCAGGCAAACACCCTTTGGGCTTTATCAACACGTATATATATATATATATATATATATGAATACTACGCAAAATATATCATACGTTAAGATAAAGACAAACCAAATAGCGTACTATCATATTAAGCTAGACTGTTATGTACATACATATCCCCAGTATCCTATATAATGAAGGCCTCTAGGGCATATATATCCAACAGATATGATGTTGTATATCAGGTTCGGTATCTAATAACATTCGTTCAGAATCAATGTATTCTGGTAATACAGGGTGATAGTGACCAACAGACTTGGCTGCAACACTTGCACCGCTTTCTGTCTCATGAAACTTATCACCCGTTCTCAGTTCTCTACCTTTCTGTAGCCCATGTAACAGATTACATATGTGGGATCCTGATCCGGTATCTCATACCCAGGACGTAAAGGATACTGAGAAACAGTTCTCTATAATGAACGCACCCGAAGATGATGCATCAGTATGCACTTTCTTCGTTTGGGCGGCACGGGAAATCAGGTAGTCCCCAATTTCCTGCTCTGTCTTATAACAATTATAAGTTGGAGCGGGACCAACGTTCCCCAGCTCAGTATAACAAGCGGGTTTGGTCAATGTATCAGTATTATTATCTTGATTAAGGCGTGATATGGTCGCTACCTGGAGAGAGAGAGAAGAAAACACTCAGTGTATGCTCTTGCAAGATTAGATTGGTTATTATTTTATCTAATCAAGATGGCTCCCACTGTTTTAATCAAATTTTCCTTCAAACCCTAAAAGGAAAGACTAGCCGGGATTAATTACAAGCTACAAGTTCGCCAATTTTTCAGCCAGGCTAGTGTCGGTACTTTGAGGGAGGTTCCCCGTGCTTTCGCACGGACCTAATTAAAGTAAACCTCGTTTTCCCAGAGGCGTAACCTCGTTAACACCTTTCTAGACACCTACTTGATCGTCTAATTATAATGTGTTAAACTCTCCCAGGAGTAACTCTTACTCGCAGCGGGTATCGGGATCCAACTATCTCATAGAAGGTATGCAATCTCATTGCAAATTTCAACACTTGAAATTCCCGATAATATTTTGCCCCAAGCATCCCATGACCTTGACGGAGGTCAACAAACCACAGGGTGCAAGTCAAGTTCAACCCGTCATTTCTTGATTGAATCAAACCCACCCGCACGACCCTTGACGGAGGTCAACAAGGTCGTACGACTACCCTAATCCAATCTGCATCATATGCATAAGCAGATAAATACTAGTTAGCTACCGCACACTACGCCTTGACGGAGGTCAACAAACGTAGCACGAATACTAAGTAGGACTTATTTGAAATGACAGAGGGCTACGACAGGTTTTTCTGAAAACCTATTGCGTAATGAACTTGATATCGTTGTAGAATCAAATGATTTTAAAATGGAATGTTTTTTAGGCTTTTCTAGTTTTGCTAAAGGGGTCACTCCCGGTGAAGGGATCGTCGGCCCTTTCCTCATCGAATAAGGTGCAGGATATATCATATATACCACTATGCAAAGCAAAATTCTAAAAGCAATCAAAAGACAAACCGAGTGTTGTAGCATCTGCCAGTTATTGCTAAAGGGGTCACTTCCGGTGAAGGGATCTTGGCCCTTTCCTTATCGAATAAGGTGCAGGATGTTCTACAAGGAACACCGCGATGCAAAGCAAGAACCGTAGCTACCTGTTTTTGAAAATTCGATTCCACGACATCTTTAGGTTTCTTTTATTTCATTAATCTCATTAATGAAGTCCCATCATTTAAGTCACCTAAACATCACAGATAAATACGACGTACACTTATGCCATCCGCATTCGCCTCGATGTCCCTCGTGCACCATTAGGTTAGGTAACTAACGGCAGAGCGGGGCAGGGCTAGCGCGGGTGTAAAACATAAGTAACGTCTATATAATATATCATATATACTATATACAATATCTATCACAACATATCAAATGATCACATCACAGATATCGCAGCAGAAGAAACATATATGAAATATTGGATATACTAGGACGTCCGTGTTTTCAATACGAGCCTGTATAAAACACGGATTCCACGGTCGTGATGAATAGCCAATCCCACACCCTCAGACCCCTACGAGAGCGGCAAGCAACCCTACCAATTCTAGAGTTAGGAGACCCGGACTCGACTCCTCGAGATGGTCTCTGATTGATGCATTTTCTGACGTGTATATGTAAAAAGTAAAGACAATCAAAAAATTATATTGACCGCAATCAAACTACGGTGTCGGATGTAGTTAATGAATGAGTGCGGATCGTCCACAGGGATTGCACAATTCAATTGTATTTTGATACGTTTGAAATGAAATGTTAAGCAACAATAAACGAAAACATGATTCAAGATGTGATTTGTATTCGAGTGTCACTATTCTTTATGCAAGAATCAAGAAACTATAAACAATCAAGAATCGGTAGTTTTGATAATATTTCCAATCAACAATCAAGAATATAAGTGAGGCTCGTAGGAATCGATCGGATCTTTAGACGTGATGTAATCTAAAGGGTTTCATGTTCTTGTCCTTCGAAGAATTGATACTAGATCAATGGTGATCGACGAGAGTTAGGGTTTTCTTGATGAAATTAGGGTTTCATCTCTTAACCCTTGTTCTTTCGAGGATACCATTTATATTCTAGCCTCTAGCAATTTCAAGAAACGATCGGAACTCCCCAATCTCGAGCGATGTCGATCAAGAAAGCATCGCAACGAATTGGGTCGTCGATTCTTGAACTTGCTAGGGTTTACAAACTCGTGGGATTCAAGAACAAATTTGTTACATCATCATACTAAAGATCGTCTCGACTCCTCGATGAGCGGAGTTTTATTCACACATCACCACACAGATAATATTCAAGAATTGTAAAGATAACATGATGCGGAATTTAAAGAAAACAAGATAAAAGAATATCACCTTTTATTTAATCAACAATTTCAATACATTCTTTCAAGAATCTACAAGAAGAAGAAATCGATCGTTGACTCGGCTTCGCTCGTCTCCGTGGATCGTGGATCTACTTTGATCTCTTGCCCGATTGAAGATCGGCTCGGCTCATAAAAGGGTTGAAGGCATCTTGCTTGGCTTGCACTCAAGATCTTGAATTGTGGTTGGATTTAGGGTTAGGGTTTCCTACAAGCTCTCTCACTAAACTTGAGGAAGAGGAAGATGAAGAATGGGATTGATTTTTCTAAACTTTCCCAAGGTTGCCAAGGATTGAATAATTTTCAAATGATGAGCCTAGGGTCTTATTTATAGAACTCCCAAACCCTAGGTTTAGGTTTGAATTAGAACTTTCCCTCCCAAAGTTTGTTGAAGAGTTTCTAGAAGGAGTTTGTTAGGAGTTAGCTTAGGGTTTAAGCTAGGGTTTAGGGAAAGTTCTAGAAGTATAAGGCTAATGTAATGAAACTCAAGTGGTTGCTGATCTGGTAGAAGTCTCTGGAGTTTTCTGGAACTTTGGATGTCTTTCTGAACTGAGGCAGATGAATCAAGAGTTTTGGTACAAAATTTGAGAGGTGATCGCCTGGGCCCACCGCGGATCCGCCGCAATGACTAGGCATTGGCCGCTCTTCCGCGGCTAATTGATGGTATTGGGATCTGTGCTTTCTGGTGAAGCTTTGCACTGTAGTTTGGGCTTTTCTATGATGTTTAGAATTGCAGTTTCCCTTCTGTGTTGATACCATATTTGAGTTAAGTGAGTTTACGAGCAATTGTAATGGTCGAGCAATGTAATGATCGAGCAAGCTTCTCTTTTCCTGCATAGACTTCGAAACACGGGTTGCAAGATATAGAAAATATGCTATGTAATGCAATGCAGTCAATTTCCCTAGAAATGCCGGTTTTAAGGTCGAATACATGTAATCTGATATTTTGCGACCGATTTGCTAATATGTGAATTATGAATACCGTACACTTCTATATGGATGCAAATGATAAGGAAATTGCCGGTTAAAATATGCAATATTTTCGACTGATCAAATACCCCCAAACTTAATTTCGATCGTCTCGAGCGAATGTTTTATTAAAAAGAGAAGGAGAAAATAAAGAAAGAGAAAAACTAACTAGCACACTTTCGTAGGCAACACGATTGCACTGAGCACGTGCAACAAGCCTTTAAACCTCTAGGTGTCCCTAGTAAGAGGAGTGTTGTCTCCTGAGGGTTTTCAGCGGATTGCACCCACAAAATCCAATAATAAAAGCACGATCATGAATATTACATTTAAAGAAGAGAATCGTAAAAGAAAAGCTTTGAAAATTAGGGTTTCCAACTAAGCTAGCTTTTCGGTTGTCATGAGCCCTATCTTAATGGTCATGAAAAGATGTTAGAAATCACGTCCTCCCTCAATAAAACATCGTCTTATTCTTCATTCCTATCTTTATTCCAAACATCGATCATATCACCCTGCGTGTGTGTAAAGACATCCCTACACCCGGAGAATTCAATTCAAGCTATCATACCCTTGCCCATCGGCCTCAGTACTTCTTGGCAAACGAGATTGCTTACACACTTTCATGCGACCGTCAATACTTCTTGAGGTACTAACCGACCGATTACTAATGTGCTTGCATGCTTGGTGTATTTTCCTCGTCTTGCACCACCTCAGGCATAGCAGTGACTCCCAGACCAGTTGACCTTGGGGCACTAGGTGAAGAAGCACCCTTTTGCTATATATTTTTCTTGCCCTCGGTGATAACAAAACCAGTATCCATTTTTCTCACCACTTTAAAACACATATTTTTTTTTTCAATACTTTTGGCTTTAAGACAAGAGCATTTCAAGGTATCCTCTACTATCCCAGGCTTCAAGACGTGTGTAAGTGCGAATAGCAGGGTAGCTACGTTCAAAATGTTTGGCTTCCAGAATAGAAACTATTTTTCAGACTTATTTTTATCCTCAGATTAATGACGTCCTTCATCTTACTAACCCTTGGGACAACGGCTCATAACTACTTATTACTAGTTCGTATAAGAAAACTTCTAATTTTCTTAGTTTTCTAAAATTTTTCTAATCTCATGGATGTAACTTTTCACTATCTAAACTTTCATTATCTTATTTATATACAAAAAAGTGTAAATATTAAAATTATTTTTATATTTGAAATTTTTTCAATTTTTATAGATTTTTAAAAGAAATGTTTTGTGCTTATGCAGATGATATGCAAATGATGCAAAAATAAGCACAAACCTCCCCCAAACTTGTTTTCAACAGTGTCCTCACTGTTGCCGACAGCTATATCTATAAAACCTGTAAATCTGGGAGGAATTATTAGTGGAGGCAAAATATATAAGTGAAGAACTTCCCCCAAACTTATCTTTCACTCACCTTCATTCAAAAGATGATGCAATGATATACAGGATATGAAGGTGAGACGGAGGAATTTTAATCCAAATAAACTGGCTCTTGTAAGAACAAGAGCTCCTCCGTGGGGTCAGTGGAAAAATACGGCTTTAGTCTATGTCCATTTACTTTGAAAACAGTGCCGTTTTTAACATTTTCAACTTCTACTGCCCCGTGCGGGTATACAGACCGCACAACAAAAGGTCCCTTCCAACGAGATCGGAGCTTACCCGCGTGAAGGTGTAATCGTGAATCATAAAGAAGGACTTGTTGACCAGGTAAAAATGTTTTCCTTAAAATGTTGTTATCGTGAAAAACCTTAGTCCTATTCTTTGTGATTACAGCATTATCATAAGCTTCATCGCGGAGTTCGCTTAGCTCGTTAAGTTGCAGCTTCCGAAAGTTGCAAGCAAGGTTTAAATCAAAATTTATTTCCTTTATAGCCCACAATGCTTTATGCTCTATCTCGACAGGTAGATGACATGCTTTACCAAAAACTATCCTATATGGAGACATTCCTAGGTCGGTCTTATATGCAGTCCTGAATGCCCAAAGAGCATCCGTCAATTTGGTCGACCAGTCTTTTCTATTTTTAGCAACTGTTTTCTCCAGGATAAGTTTGATTTGTCTGTTTGAGATCTCAGCCTGCCCGCTTGTTTGGGGGTGATAGGGTGTAGAAAGACGGTGGTTGATTGAGTATTTTCGCATCAGAGTCTCGAAAGATCTGTTGCAGAAGTGTGTCCCATTATCGCTAATGATAGCGCGTGGGTGTCCAAATCGCGAAAAGATATTCTCTTTTAAGAACTTAATGACAACTTTCCTGTCATTAGTGCGACATGGAATGGCTTCTACCCACTTTGAGACATAATCAACCGCCAGCAATATGTATAGATTCCCAAAGCAGTTGGGAAAAGGACCCATAAAATCTATGCCCCAAACATCAAACATTTCAACAACCAGAATGGGTTGCTGAGGCATTTCATTCCTCTGGGATATTCTACCCGTATACTGACATTGTGTACAGGTTTTGCAATACTCAAATGCGTCCTTGAATAAGGTCGGCCAATAAAATCCACATTGCAAAACCTTTTCCGCTGTTTTTCTAGGACCAAAGTGACCCCCACAAGCCTGATCATGACAAAATGAAAGAACACTCTTGAACTCTTCATTCGGGACGCACCGGCGAATGATCTGATCAGGACAATATTTAAACAAATAGGGCTCGTCCCAGTAATAGTGTTTTACTTGGGAAAGAAAACGATATTTGTCCTGTTTTGACCAATCGCTAGGTATCAGTCCCGTGGCATGATAGTTCACAATATCCCTGAACCATGGTTCAGCGGATATGCTCAAGAGTTGTTCATCAGGGAATGAGTCATTGATCGGCAGGGTCACAGGGGAAGAAACGATGCGTGAAAGGTGGTCAGCTACTACGTTTTCACATCCTTTCTTATCTTTGATAACAAGATCGAATTCTTGTAAAAGAAGGATCCAACGTATTAGTCGACCTTTTGCATCTTTCTTCGCCAGAAGATGTTTTAAAGCGGAATGGTCAGTATATACAACTATAGGTGAGCCGATTAAGTAAGGCCTGAATTTTTCTAACGCAAATACAACCGCTAAAAGCTCTTTCTCGGTGGTTGTATAATTGATTTGCGCATCATTCAGGGTCTTACTAGCATAGTAAATCACGTGTGGCATCTTTTCGATGTGCTGTCCTAAGACTGCACCTACTGCAAAATCAGATGCGTCACACATCAGCTCAAAGGGGTAGTCCCAATTTGGTGATGATAAAACGGGGGCTGAAGTGAGTGAGTGTTTAAGTGAGTCGAAAGCTGTCTCGCAATCCGAGTCAAAATGGAAGGTCGTATCCTTGGCCAGGAGTAGTGTTAAAGGTCTAGCAATTTTGCTAAAGTCCTTTATGAATCTCCTATAAAAGCCCGCATGGCCAAGGAAAGAGCGAATATCTTTGACGCTTTTGGGATGAGGCAGGTTTTGAATGACATCTACTTTAGCTCTGTCAACCTCAATGCCTTTCTGTGAAATGACATGTCCAAGGACTATTCCTTCTTGGACCATAAAGTGGCATTTTTCCCAGTTTAATGTCAAGTTCTTCTCTTTGCAACGAGTAAGAACAGCGTCAAGATTCGCTAGGCAATCAGAAAAAGAGTCTCCAAAAATCGAGAAGTCGTCCATAAAGATCTCCAAAAAATTCTCTACCATATCAGAGAATATCCCCATCATACACCGCTGAAAGGTAGCGGGAGCATTGCATAACCCAAAGGGCATGCGACTGTAAGCAAAGGTACCAAAAGGACAAGTAAAAGTGGTTTTATCTTGATCCTTTTTGGCGATGGGGACCTGATTATAGCCTGAGTAACCGTCCATAAAACAATAAAACTCTCGTCCCGCTAAGCGTTCCAGCATTTGATCAATAAATGGTAGAGGAAAATGGTCTTTCCTCGTAGCAGCGTTGAGTTTTCTATAATCGATGCATACACGCCACCCAGTTTGGGCGCGTGTCTGAATCAACTCATTCGCCTCATTTGTGATAACTGTGATGCCGGATTTCTTAGGAACGACATGTATAGGACTCACCCACTGGCTATCGGAGATGGGGTAGATAATACCATTATCTAAGCACTTGACGATTTCTTTCATGACAGCTTCCTTCATGACGGGATTCAACCGTCTCTGTGGTTCTCGGGTCGGTCTGGCATCATCCATCACATGTATATGATGCTCAACTATCAAGGGACTAATCCCTTTGATGTCCGCCATACTCCAACCAAACGCCTCTTTGTTAGATCTCAATACCGATAAAAGGGCATTCTCTTGCTCTGATGCAAGAGAAGCGGAAATGATAACCGGTAATGACTCGTTCTCACCAAGATATGCATATTTCAGGTGAGAAGGTAAAATTTTGAGATCTAACTCAGGCGGAGAAATGATAGAAGGAAGGGTCACAGATTGATTTTTGGATCTACAAAGAAGCTCAGAGCCTGTGAAAGATACAGACTCGGGTGGAGAAAAGTCAGAAGTGCAGGACTCATGTGTAGCTAAAGTGTCCTCACTAAGATCTAGTGCAAAGTCAAACAGAGATGTGCTAATGTCATCGAGATCAGTAAAGCAAAGATCCTCAGCTCCACAACTGTCGGGAGCGATCTCATGGACAGAGCACACATCTAAAATATGAGCAGAGGGTTCTGACGGCTGACTTCCAACTTTATAAATGTTTAGTTCAATGGTCATATTTCCAAATGATAAGTTCATTGAACCATTTCTACAGTTTATAACAGCGTTGGAAGTGGCAAGGAAAGGACGACCTAGAATCACCGGAATTTGGCCCCGAGGGTTTGCTACAGGATGTGTGTCGAGCACAATGAAGTCTACAGGGAAAACAAATTCCCCGACCTTTATCAACACATCCTCTAATTCACCCCTTGGTTTGGTGATAGATCGGTCTGCCATCTGGAGAGTGCAATGAGCAGGTTTCAGGTCTCCAATCCCTAATTGCTCATAGACAGAATAAGGTAACAGGTTAACACTCGCGCCAAGGTCTAAAAGAGCACGATTTATGTTTTTACCCCCAATCGAAATCGAAATTGTAGGACAACCTGGGTCCTTTCTTTTCTTTGGAAGCTGGGGTATAAAAGCAGTGCTGATATTGTTAGACATAAAGACCTTCTTCGGCACTTGGGTCTTCCTCTTCCTAGTCCACAAGTCCTTAAGAATCTTCGCATAAGCGGGGACTTGCTGAATCGCATCTAGGAGAGGGATATTGATGTTAACCTGTTTGAACATCTCTAAAATTTTCTCCATATGAGGACTCGTTCTGTTAGCCCTTAGCCGATTCGGGTAAGGTGCTTTCGCAATAAGCGCGGGGTCCATCATAGGAGAAGGAAAGGGGGGTAGACGAGATCCCAAAGGAGGTGTGGGGACCGTCTGTGGAGAACTATAAGGGTTGGGTGAAGGTGTTGAGCCTAAAGGGAAATGGAGAATAGGCTCGTGCGAAGGTGGTTTGGTAGAAGAAGAAGGATCAGAAGGTGAAGTGTGTGTGTGTGGAAAAGACTCAGCCGGGGTGTTGATATGATTTTCAGTATTATCAATATCTTCCCCGACATGATTGTTCAGCACTCTTCCCGATCTCAACGTTGTAATGGCATTTACATTGTAATGCCCAGGATTCTGTAGGGGTTGAGAGGGAAGTTTCCCTTTTTCTCTCGCACTCATTTCGGCTTTTAAGCGTGCGATTTCAGCTTCCATCATGCGAATACTCTCAGCTTGGGACGCTGAGTTTTTCTTTATTTCACTGACGGAAGATCTAACTTCAGTCGAAACATCCATGAAATTTGATAAAAGTGATTTCATGGTTTGAGTGAATTGAGAGAACTCGTCAGAACAGGACTGCATAGGATTAGACTGTGCAGGAGTGTTGCCCTGATTTTGGAAATTTTGTGACTGGTAGGGGTGCTGAGTGAGTTGTAGGGGTTGCTGTTGTGGTGGAGGAAGAGCCCTTTGAAATTGATTCGTGTTTGGAACCGTGTTTTGAGATTGGTTTTGGTTCCAAGCAAAATTCGGGTGGTTCCTCCAACCCTGATTGTAACTGGAAGAATATGGATCGTTTCGAGGTCTTTGAAATGCGGCATTAGAATGCTCGTGACCTTGAAACGCAGAGTTTAATGGACATTCTTCCGTTAAATGTGACGGATCAGAACAGCACCCACAAACAGTTTTGGGGAGCGACATTGGGTTTAGGGAGGCTGCTGCAAATTTGTGTTCCATAGCGTCGAGCTTCTTTTGCATTGCTGCCATTTCAGCTCGGACACCTATGGACACATCTATTTGGTGTACGCCACCCCTATTCAATGGTTGTGTTCCACTCTCCCAAATTAGTGACTTTTCAGCGAACTCTTCTAAGTATCGCCAAGCTTCCCCATCATCTTTGGTCATAAATGTACCTTGACACATGTTTTCAAGGCTCTGTTTAGTGTTAGGGTTACTGCCCTCATATATGATTCGGCAAAGCTCCCATCTCGGGATGCCGTGGTGAGGACATTGAACCAATAGATCCTTGAAACGTTCAAAGTATTTTGAAAATGGTTCGGCAGGGAGCTGGGCAAATTGGTTCAGTTCGCTACGGATTCGAGCCGTCTTCTGGACTGGGTAAAATTTCTTAAGGAATGCAGCGACGAATTCTTCCCAATTCGTAATAGAGTGTGCGGTGGTGTTGTATAGCCACTTCTCGGCTATATCGCACAAAGTAAATGGAAGAAGTCGTAGACGCATAGCATCCACTGAAAGTTGTGACGTACCCATCATTGCGCATACGTTTTCAAATTTGGTAATGAAAACGTAAGCGTCCTCTGTCTCGAGTCCGTGGTATTTGGGTAAAAGATTGATATACTGGGGCTTTATTTCAAAGTTGTCCCCATTGGCTGGTGGTGTGGATAAGCAGGTCGAAAGAGGACCTCTATGTGGATAGCATCTTTCCTGGAGAGAAATGTGGGGTGGAGTAGGATTCTGCGCACCAACGGACGGTGGCAGATTAGGGTTAAAGAAGTTTGATGGATTCGGATCCATCGGTGTGGGTATGGTAGTGGGTAAAGAAAAGGTAAATGGAGAATTATCGACTTCGGAGTCGATAAAAGGTACGCGGACTAAACGGGCACTAGAATCCCGTGTCCAGCCTATCTTGCACTAAAAAGGGTTAGTACAAGTGGCAGCGTTGACTTATAATTAGGGATGAATGAATGCGGTGTTTGCTTTTGAAAAAGGGACGGATTTTGAAAAAATGATGCGACAAAACAAATGCAGCACACAAACCCTAGAATCTGATGGTCACCTAGGTCCGATCTCTAGACCGCTCCTAACTGCCAAAAGACAAGCCGCAGGATAGAATCCTCCACTGCCTCTTTGTCCCCCTGTGGCCGGATAAGTGCCAGGTAAGTGGGAAGGAACCACCACTACAGTGGACCTAATTAATAACCACTAGCCTTAGACACACTCGCCTTAGGCACCACAAGAAAACGCGGATAAGCAATGAATTACCCACGACCTTCTCTTGTCCTATTGAGCGCGACAGTCCTTAGAGTCTTCTCTAGATTTCTTTTAGTTAATGGAGGTAATGCGGATGCAAGTTTGACGATTTTCGGGGCCTAGGAAGGGTAATGAAATCCCCACCTAATTTGGATTTGGCCGTGCCCCTTAAATTTCCGTATTAGAATGCAAACAACCAAGAAATCAAAATCACACACAATTTTATTTTTGCTTTCCGGCGCTGCGATTTATTTGCAAAGAATCCTGCAGCAAAGGGTTAATTGGAGCTAAAAAGAGAGAGGGGAGAGAGCAAGAAATCACCTGCACTGAAAATTTTTCAGTGATCCCTCAATACAGCCGCGTTTCCGCCGCTATTCCTTTGTATACGCCGCGCTTCCGCGGTTAGGTAGTGGGAACAATGTACCAAACTTCTTCAGCTGCTTTCTGTTTCTATCTCCAGCTCTTTGGTATATCCCAAATAATTTTTCCACAGCACAGAATGCTCCAGATCACCTTGCAATCAAATCACAACACACGTGTAAGAGTTTGTACGAATTTTGATTTCAAGAAGTAAAACGTAATAATTCTTTCACTTCAAACTAAAAATGTAAATGAATTAGCGCGATCCCCGGCAACGGCGCCATTTTGATTGATGCATTTTCTGACGTGTATATGTAAAAAGTAAAGACAATCAAAAAATTATATTGACCGCAATCAAACTACGGTGTCGGATGTAGTTAATGAATGAGTGCGGATCGTCCACAGGGATTGCACAATTCAATTGTATTTTGATACGTTTGAAATGAAATGTTAAGCAACAATAAACGAAAACATGATTCAAGATGTGATTTGTATTCGAGTGTCACTATTCTTTATGCAAGAATCAAGAAACTATAAACAATCAAGAATCGGTAGTTTTGATAATATTTCCAATCAACAATCAAGAATATAAGTGAGGCTCGTAGGAATCGATCGGATCTTTAGACGTGATGTAATCTAAAGGGTTTCGTGTTCTTGTCCTTCGAAGAATTGATACTAGATCAATGGTGATCGACGAGAGTTAGGGTTTTCTTGATGAAATTAGGGTTTCATCTCTTAACCCTTGTTCTTTCGAGGATACCATTTATATTCTAGCCTCTAGCAATTTCAAGAAACGATCGGAACTCCCCAATCTCGAGCGATGTCGATCAAGAAAGCATCGCAACGAATTGGGTCGTCGATTCTTGAACTTGCTAGGGTTTACAAACTCGTGGGATTCAAGAATCGATTACAAATTTGTTACATCATCATACTAAAGATCGTCTCGACTCCTCGACGAGCGGAGTTTTATTCACACATCACCACACAGATAATATTCAAGAATTGTAAAGATAACATGATGCGGAATTTAAAGAAAACAAGATAAAAGAATATCACCTTTTATTTAATCAACAATTTCAATACATTCTTTCAAGAATCTACAAGAAGAAGAAATCGATCGTTGACTCGGCTTCGCTCGTCTCCGTGGATCGTGGATCTACTTTGATCTCTTGCCCGATTGAAGATCGGCTCGGCTCATAAAAGGGTTGAAGGCATCTTGCTTGGCTTGCACTCAAGATCTTGAATTGTGGTTGGATTTAGGGTTAGGGTTTCCTACAAGCTCTCTCACTAAACTTGAGGAAGAGGAAGATGAAGAATGGGATTGATTTTTCTAAACTTTCCCAAGGTTGCCAAGGATTGAATAATTTTCAAATGATGAGCCTAGGGTCTTATTTATAGAACTCCCAAACCCTAGGTTTAGGTTTGAATTAGAACTTTCCCTCCCAAAGTTTGTTGAAGAGTTTCTAGAAGGAGTTTGTTAGGAGTTAGCTTAGGGTTTAAGCTAGGGTTTAGGGAAAGTTCTAGAAGTATAAGGCTAATGTAATGAAACTCAAGTGGTTGCTGATCTGGTAGAAGTCTCTGGAGTTTTCTGGAACTTTGGATGTCTTTCTGAACTGAGGCAGATGAATCAGGAGTTGTGGTACAAAATTTGAGAGGTGATCGCCTGGGCCCACCGCGGATCCGCCGCAATGACTAGGCATTGGCCGCTCTTCCGCGGCTAATTGATGGTATTGGGATCTGTGCTTTCTGGTGAAGCTTTGCACTGTAGTTTGGGCTTTTCTATGATGTTTAGAATTGCAGTTTCCCTTCTGTGTTGATACCATATTTGAGTTAAGTGAGTTTACGAGCAATTGTAATGGTCGAGCAATGTAATGATCGAGCAAGCTTCTCTTTTCCTGCATAGACTTCGAAACACGGGTTGCAAGATATAGAAAATATGCTATGTAATGCAATGCAGTCAATTTCCCTAGAAATGCCGGTTTTAAGGTCGAATACATGTAATCTGATATTTTGCGACCGATTTGCTAATATGTGAATTATGAATACCGTACACTTCTATATGGATGCAAATGATAAGGAAATTGCCGGTTAAAATATGCAATATTTTCGACTGATCAGTCTCCCACTGGACCCTAGAACCCGGTTACTTGTGCTCCCCACCTTGGGTCTATCCTAATGCGGAAAAGTAAATAATATACAATGGTGACATCATCCTCAGCCCGGAAGTGCCCCAACAAAAGAATATTACATACAAGTTTTTACATGAATGAAAATGAAAAACACTCATCTCACATAAAAAAACCCCGGCTATTCAAACGCGACGATCCAATATAACATATCACAGCAACACATAATATCTCATACCATCAACGTAAGTAAATATGCCTATCCCAATTTTCGTTGACATATAACAACGAAACCGGCGATATCACATATTACACTTACGGTCGCAGAAAAGAAAGTGTAAAACTACAACAGTTGGAATCCGCAACCTTCTTATACATCGCATGCCTAACCAAATGAATTCCTTAGACATCACATGCCTAACATTTATAAACCCCGCATTTTAGTCTCATTATCGAAAAATCTTTTCAATATCAAATCGGGCAATTCAACAAGATTCCCGACATCCTGATCGAATGCTCGTCGCAAACTTTAGTTGACGGCCGCACCCCCGATGCCGTCGACGAAGTGCACTAAGGCGGAACACCGCTGCAGCGAGCACCCGAACGGATGCTTTTTGGCGACGGGGTTCTCCTACAGTCACTTGGTTGGGGTTATAGGGCATGGTTGTCTATTAAGTTTACCCGGCGAGTATCCGCGTACGCTACGTGATTGCGATGGACTTTTGATCACATCAAAATTCTGTGGCAACCGATCATCTGAGACTAAACTGCTATGTTTATAACATTCAAATTAGTTATCTCATAACTAGATGTGGATTCCAAATATTGTATCACATTCCAGATAAGTAGACAATGTTAAACTTTCCGATCGAATAATCAAATACCCAAGTCTTCCCAAAAAGTTCAACACTTGAAATAAGTTTAAAAACATCCATTTCATGCCACAGTACCAACAGTCCAGCCGTAGAAGGGTCAAGCCAACGCCTCACATGTGGCACGCCGTACTGCCCCAAACCCTAAGGTTCAAAGGGCAGTTCAAGACGGTCACATAATCGAGTTAAGGTTTGTTGTCTTCTAGAGGGTCCATCGCGTTACTTGCACGACTTAGAACGTTCTTAAACTACGAAAAAATCCAACACTTGGAAATCTTCCGGAAAGGGAAAAAGTGAGTTATTGATATCCGGTCGAACTTTTTAACACATTCTAAAATTACCTGGAAACACACAAAGACAAAGTTAAACTTTCCGATCGAATCAACGAGTCTCCAATACAACCCAGAAAACTCAACTTTTGAGTATAAATTAAAAATACTCAGAAACAACAGAAAATATAATAGGGAAATTACTGTGCAAAAAGTAAAGGATGACGTCATTATGTGGCCGCGGAACCGCCGCAGGAGCCAAGCTCGTGCCGCGGTTCCGCGGCGCTTTGGGCGCCAACTTTTGTCGTTTTGCACAATATTCCTTATAATTGCCTGCTGAATTTTTTAAGCATTTTTAATTTGGAAAAATCCACAATTTCAAAAAATGTACAGAGAAGGGTTTTATCAAGGTTTTCCGGGTTCGATCGGATTTCTAACTTCGTCTACACTTCGCCTAAAGCTCTAGTTTGGCTCTGATACCACTGTAGGGTTGCTAGGCACGCGCACAAGGGTCTACGAGGCATCAACCATGCCCGATTAAAATTTTAGCCGTGCCGAACAACTCTAATACGGATCTTTAAACTAGGGTTTAGGCGAAAACTTGCATGTGAACAACTTTAACACTAAGTGAAAGAGATTACAACCTTTATAGATCCGGTCCTTCACTTCAATAGCTCCGTGTAGATGTCCCCTTCGCTGCGATCGTGAACTTCGGACTCTAGAGAAGCTCCACAAGAAGAACGTACGTGCATGCTTCATTGACTTCGAGGCCGAAGATGATCTACGTCGGGGAGACACTAACTCAAGCTATTCCTTCACTAGGTCATGAACTTTGTGAAGAGAACACACTCTACTACATGGCAAGTGGTAGAGGATGAATAAGTAGGAAGTGGGCTCACTTTAGAATTGATTTTCTCACACTTTTTCTCATGGCACCATTAAAACTAGCAAGCTTTTTATGGAGCTTGATGAAGAAGAAGAAGAAGAAAGAATAAATCCATCATATGAATTATTCTCCTTAATAATGTAACCATGGGTGAGTTAAGCTATCATGCTTAACTCATATAGAGAATTGACCAAGGGATTAGGTTAAGGGTTAGGTTAAAAAATATCATGACAAATGACAAAAGAGTGGACTTTGTCAAAGTTTCTCCAAGCTTCTTCAAGCTTGATTACTTTGACTAAGTTTAACCCTTTTGTTAAATGTTATGATAAAAGAATAACCCTAATCTTAAAACTAATCTTGGTACAAGTCTCATACACCCATCTTTGATGTATCATCTAGCATGATACAAACATGTACACTTGCATATATCACATATAAACAATGTGCACAAACTTGTGAGAAAATAAATCTTAAGTGAGCTAATACTAGTTAATGTAATGTAATATATCAAATATATATTTATACATTAAATTATTAAATCAACTCTTGATTTAATAATCCGGCTATAACCGACCATGATCAAAAGTAACAACTTATCGAATCAACACTTGATCCGATAACCCGGCTATATCACATACAACCGATCAATATCACAAATCGCGAGAATAGAATACGGTATCTCATATCGTATCAATCTCGGTCCCACACATATCTCATATGCGCTCCTACTCCGTTTCGCTTGAGCCAGGAAACCCCTGTGTAGGACTCTAAAGACTCTAAAGACTCGTCAATAGGCAGTAGGTGATGATCATATCAAACACCCACAAGCCGCAAGCGGTCTGCTAAACGTAACGGCCACCCGAGTATTGAGCGATCAGAAGATCAACAAGCAAGCCTGCTAGTACTCCTATGAATCCAATCAGTAACACTTGTAAGTGCACGGCGGCGCCCCGGTCGTCAATCCGACGGCCAAATACAGAAGCGGTGATAAACTTTAATTTTGCGAACTTAGCAAACCGGCACCACCGCGCACTAAACCCCGGATCGGGCCATTAAACTTGTCCTAGCTAACTAACAAGATAGGGAAGAGATATACCGAGTGATCCGAGTCCTCCGGTCTTCTCGTCATCGTCCCTATCTCTCGCGGAATGTCCGGTCTCCATCTCCTCGCCGGAAGGGCACCACGTCGCCTGTTTCTTTTACGGGCTCCCGCCTCTATACCGAGGCAACTCGGGCATGAAGCTGGCAAGTCGACATGCCCAAGATGTGCTGTAGAATGTGTAGAGTCTATGTCTCATTGGGGTTTTAGTTGCCATGGAGGATGAAGGAGGAGGTTAGGAAAATTGGTGCTTTCAATTTTCTAGCAAGAGGAATATGAGAACAAGAATGATGCCACCACAACCAAAATGAAAACCCTCTCATATTTTTCTCCCTCTCTCCAAAAATGTGGCCGGCCTCTTCAAATTGGAAATGGTGGTGGAGACAAAGTATATTACAAGATGGAGGTAAGTGTAGGAGATAGAAATGGTGACCATATCATAAAGCAAAGAAACATCAACCATACTTATCACTCCATACCCTTTCAAATCTTATTTAATGCACCATCATGGATGAAAGATGCTAAACATATCATGATGAATATATTTGCAAGAAACCCCCTCCACAAATGTTATTTGCACAATTGCAAATAACCCCCTCCATCGGAAAAGTCCGGCCGGGAAAGAACAAAGGAAAACCGGCCGGAACGGAATGCAAACTGGCAACTCCAGAAAACTGGTCCCGTAATAAATTACAGGAAAACCCCATACTGTGCATACACACCCGCATCTGTATTCCTTCCGGATACAAATGCAATGAGACAAAATCTACACTGTACTAAACTAGGATCCGGCTTAAACCAAAACCGGCTAGTAATATCCGTCCGATCCTGATCCGTATAATACCGCACGTATCTGATCGAACCCTGCCATATATCTATACGGCCACTAGTACTACCCGTCCGATCCTGATCCGTGCAATACCGCACGTATCTGATCGGACCCTGCCATATCTCCATACGGCCTCTACAGCGTTTCGCCCGAAAGCTGAGTAACTGAATGAGTAGTGGACTCTAAAGACTCGTCAATACAATGGCTGTGGATTTAACCACTAGCACGTCAGAGGTATAAGCCAATACGTAACGGGCCACCAGCTATTGACCAAAAGGGACATCGATGAGCGAACTCATCCTGACACCCTACTGAGCCTGTCAGTGACAATATCCGTACAGTCTGGTCCGTTCGTCTACGAGTATCGCATGGCGGGCCTAGGGGGTTGGTAAAAGTCAGACCCCCAAAAGCGGTACAAGTCGTGTCGGAGTGTAGCCCAGAACACCCTGAGATACTACTGGAATACCTACCAGTAAATCTCCTGCCTTGGCCAAGGACTTCGTGTAATGGCTCTCCTAGACACAGCGCGACCTCACCCCCAATACCGGGAGAGACGAACCACTGAAGATCCGCTCACTGCCTCCATATGGCTCGGGACTGTACCCAACTAAAACCTGTTTGCACGACTCCTTTGAGCCGTGGTAGGGTTGTAATCAAAGTACAGTGGGAACTCACACGAGACAAATGACGATCCCCAGGTCGATGAACTAACCTGTACACATGTCACCAGGGAACTGCTATCTGACGTCAGGTATAAGACCAACTAGCAAGTTCCCGGCGAGTCCTATCCGGTGTACTCATAACCCAATGAGCACCTGTATACATCTTAGGTGAACCAACTGACACCAGTGGCCTGTGAGACCGGCCACCGCCCCTCGTCGGGGTCTCGACTGTATACACTAGTCTACTCTGGAGAATCGATGCCCTGTCTCGAAACTCCCACGACTAGGGACCATTTAAGGATGTGCTTATAGACTACCAGCTCCCACGTATATGATCGCCCTCATACTGCTGGCAGTCAAGCAAGAATCCTAGGGGCTCTATCAACGTGTAATAGCGACCTGTAAGGTCACCTGAAGCAGTACACGATGATAAAGGTAAACCAGATAGCATACTATCATCTCGAGTAAGACTGTCGTCCCGGGATAGGTCCTCCCTCAATCATTGCAATCACGTGCCTGTGATCCAATAATTGACTCTGAGGGCACTATCTCCAACAATCTCCCACTTGAACTCAGGGCTAATTATTGCGATGTCGCATACTCACAGCCCGTGTGATACCGAACACCCAACTCCTCTACTAGTCAGTCTCACAAAGCTCGTTTACGAGACTATTGCTTCGAGGAATAGCCTCGGCGAGTGGATCCGCTCTGATGTTTCTTTCTATGTCTCTCTAAATCTCAAGTTCGCGGAGAATGCCATCTCCCGAAATGAGCAATACCTGTCTTAGAATGTCTGGATGTCTGATGGGACCTAGCTCATAAATGAACTCCAAATCCAAATTTCTTAGACTGTATCGTTAACTGAACTTAATCAGTATCCTGCGCCATGCCTCCCTCAGTATCTGCCTGGATCACCTGTCCAGAATACTGCCCCTCGTCAGAAGGAAAACTATAACTCTGACAACCTCCTTGTCGTCCATGTCACCTTGGAAGCCTGGAATGATAACTGTCTCCCAAATGAGGCTGTCGTTATCATATCCCTAGAACATCCACTTATGTTCTAAAACTGCTTCCGACTGTTTCTCCAGGATTGGATCAATGTCAACTTATTGCATCTAGTGCAAGAACAACATCTGGTGTGGTACTCGACATCTCATGATTGACTTAATTGCCTAAGCAAGTGATCTGCCAATCATGCACATCCCTCTCTACTTTAGTCTATAAGACACCTTTAGAGAGGGTGACTCCATCACCTGCAGGTACACTACCGTGCCAGGAGTCGTCCATTCTAAATACTCTTAGAATGTTGTCGAAGTACCCTGATTGGGAAACCACCCAAATCTAGATCTAAAACCATAGATCTAGTAACCAGTATGTCTGATATAATGTCCAAGTCCCTTGTGGAGAAACCACTGTGTGACGACCAAAGTATAACCGATCGTAGTATAGGAATGTCACTTTCTACTTTGTGTATGTCATCCAAAACCCGGATATCACACCCTACTACCTACTCAACAGATCCATCCCCTATTCTGATGAAGTCAAACCTATGACTGTCACATCAGAAATAGATGATCTATCTCCGCTACATCTGCTTTAGTCTATAAATAGACATGAGCCTGATGTCCACCAATGCTTCCGCTGCTCCCACTGACTACGACAACCCTCTGGCAGAGTCATATAGATGTGCACTTCTAAAGCTAGTTTAGAACGACGCTATACTCATCCTCCTGCCGGGTCTCGCAGCCTGGAACAACAACAATGGCAAGTGTGGGTAAACAAGAACTTCCCTGTCACCGTCCTTGAGGCTACCGGAGTACCTCTCGGGTGCCTGAAGTTACCCACCGTATCTGCGGAGTGGCCAATGGAATGTCAAAACAGATTGAATCTTTAGGTTCCTTATCAAATCTTCAGTAATCGTTTGCGGTTCTGAAATCACTTCCAGTTCTACCATACTCCCACTACTGCTTTTGAAAAAATCCATTTTTAATAAAACTGTGACGAGTCTAGAACAATATTACTATTGATCTTCCAGATGGTAGAAAATCAACCCTCGTCATAGCCTGGGTCAACCCACAAACAGCCATTACAGAAACGTGCCTTGAGTTATCCAGAGTCTGGTTTTAATCATAAGCCGGACAACTCCCCGTACCTTAACAATGTTAAGATATGAACTGTACTATATCCAATATAGAACCAGAGGCACTGATTTAATTGAACCAGATTCAAATCATGCAGCTATCTCCAGTGCATGTCAACTAAATGGAGGGAGGCCGATCAGCGTTACTCAACTTAGGAATGCTTCCAATTATGAGTAATCTGAAAGAGAAGCAATTTCTCTTTATCATTACTATCAACTGAATACCATACACAAGTATCTACATCTTCGATCACTTTGAAGAATCCCGATACTTGCTACACCTGGTTCTCTACTCTATTCAAATACCTATAACTCCTCAAAACTTAGACCCTGTGTTTCTACGAAACACATGTCTAAGAACTAGAGAAGTTAAAAGTAAACAGAATATAGTATGAGGACCAACCCCTCTGTCCTAATGGACACTGGACAACATACAATACTCTGTATAAGTCTGCTGAGTCTAACAACTCTTTCACTGTGTGTCGTAGGTTGAAAACTGTACTTATGGTTAAGAAGAATTACACCGCTGTTTAATGCTCCTTGCCTAACCATCCACTGATATAGGTAAATGTCATCGACATAATATCAAAAGGTATATCTCACTCTATGAAAATAGACGTACAGATATATCAATTTGAAATTGGTGCACAACAGCGGATATTCAAAACCAAATATTTACCGACCGGCAAACAGCCCAGATGATCTCCAAATATCACCGATTACAACGAATCCCGATATAATGAGGATGATCACCCTATTCCCAATAACCTACTCCCACTCATCATCTGTAAAACCATACAGATGTGAGAATCATACCTGGTAAATACATACCCTGGAGTAAGTATCTAATCGGGAAATTAGTTTTCTTTTAACAGTACACAGTTGAACTGAAACATTGAAATGTTTCGATGGGGTTTTCTGGTATTCCTAGTAATGCCTCTACCATTATCCAGATTCACAACTATAACCGTATAATTCTTTGCCACCTCTCCAAATCCTTTTATATGTCTTTAGTCATTACCTTCTGCACACCCCTTTAGGCCAATTGGTTTTCTTCCTTCCCTACCGTTCGGCACCAGCCTATGGTTTGGAAGAAGACTATCCAAGAAGCATAATGGGTGTACTGTCCTAATCCTAGGAGCACTCGCAATGCGAGAGAAGGTGAAGATAAAATACAACCGAATAAACCTTATTCCTATTTCTCCTGGACCAGATCCATCCCCGAATTGGAACAAGTTCCTTTCGAGTTCGTATATAACCATACGATGGAGTATCCAATAAACTGTGGATCTTCGTAGTGATACGGAGTGTCCTGGAGAAATACAAAGGTGATTTAGGATTGGCGAAGAAATACTTGGTTTGGTCGTGAATATCAGTCGCAATTTACTTTGCCCTCTTATTAATCCCTTGCTTTGTCTTAATCTTAATACCTTCTGCACACCATCGTTATGCTAATTGGTTTTCTTCATTCCCTACTGTTCGGCACCAGCCTAAGGTTTGGAAGAAGACTATCCAATTTGCTTAATAGGTGTACTATCTCCTAAACTAAGGAGTACTCGTAACTTGAGAGAAGGCAAAAAGGAAAAGACAACTGAATAAACCTTATCCGTTTTCTCCAGAACCGGAAACCATCCTCGAATTCCTTCGAGTTCGTATCTAACCATACGATGGTTTTGTCCAATGGAAGTGGGCGTTCGTAGTAATACGGGGTGTCCTGGAGAAAAGGGTAAAAGTAGGAGTGGCAATGAGGTCTGCAACTCTGACAATCCAAAAGCCAGTGTTAAGAAGGTTCGGTCAACTTGGTCACTGAGTCATAGTCTTAGGGTCGGGTCAATGGTCGCTGCCAAAAAGAGAGAGAAAAGAAACACTCAGCGTGCACTCTACCCTAGATCAGAATGGTTACCAATTTATCTAATCAGGAAACCTCCCACTGTACCTCAAATTCTCCTCCAAACCTAAAAGAAGAATTAGTCGGGGTCACCCGAGGAGTAAACCAACTCATCAGTGGGAATCGGGATCCAACTCTCATCGCATGATAACGTGACGTAATCCGCTCACGTCATCACACACCAGAAGGTATGCGCATATCTGGCAAGTTTCAGTTCTTTTGAAACTCCCGATGTGATTTTTACCCCATGCTCTTATGACCTTGGCGTGAGGTCAAAATATCATAAGTCACATGTCAAGTTCTACCCATCATTGTCCAGGTTAATTTGAACCCACCCGTACATACCCTTGACGTAGGCCAAAATAGTAGTACGACCGTCCCAAACCAACGCATCTATCTATGCAACAGATAAATACCCGGCAACTACCAAACACTATGCCTTGGCGTGAGGTCAAAATACATAGCTTGAATACTACCGAATATTTAACTGAAATGATGGAGGGCTATGAATGGTTTCTGGCGAAAACCTTTAACGTAATGAACTTGATATCGTTGAAGGAACGGATAGCCTTTTAGAAAATATAGTGACGAAAACCTTTACTAAAGAGGTCACTCCCGGTGAAGGGATCTCGGCTCTTTCCCCGTAGAATGGGGTGCAGGATATTCCAAATGAATACCACGGTGCAAAGAAAAAGTAATCGGCTATAGTGAAGTTAATGCCCTGACGCAAACATCTGTCCAAGGGGTCACTCCCGGTGAAGGGATCCCGGCCCTTGCTTCGTCGACTGAGGAGCAGGATATTCCAAATGAATACCACGATGCAAAACAAAAGTGAACGTCCTTGCAATAACAGCTTTTTGAAAAGTGTTCCAACAACATCAGAATAGGTTTGTTTTAACTTGCATTGATCCGAATCAACGCAGTCCCATCAATTGATCACACCACAAAGAACGAAAATATACTGACGTACGTATATGCCATCCGCATTCGCCACTGGGTCCCGTCATCACCCGTTAGGTTAGCTAACTAACGGCAGAGCGGGGACTGGACTAGCGCGGATGAAAAACATATACAACATCTATTAATATATATACCAATATATTATATTTCGCTCAAGGCGTGAATAAAATGCAACATCACAGAAATGTACAGCATCACAGAACAATACAGATATCTGGGATCCGCGGGTTTCACAGAGCCACTACTGAAACCCGACGTTCCCCTGGTCGTGTGGATAGCCTGTGCAATGAAATCCTAGACCCCTACGGGCGCGGCAAGTTACCCGCCAAAACCTGAAGCGAGGCAGCCCCCTTCAGCGCCGTGAATGGACCACCCAGCACTTCACGGAATCCGGTAACTTGGGCACCCCTCCTGGGTCAACCTGTACCCCCTACGAGTGCGGCGAATAGCCGGCCAATTCTAGAGCGAAGCCCCCTCCGTCCCAATGCCATGAGATGCGGGCTTGTTGCCCTCCAGAACCCGGCTATCCGTGCACCCCTCCGCGGGGTAATCCTAGTACAGAAAGTAAAATATACATACAACGGGTACATCGACCGCAACCTGGTCGTGCCCCAAAATAATAATACAAATAGGCAGTGACGGCAGTCCACATGTCGGACGCTCGCCCCGCAATATCAAATGTACATAATACAACAAAACAGTACTAGCATTGCATCCAGGCTATCCCCCACGACCGATCCGCAACATCACAGCAAAAACACAGAACATCAACGTGAAAGTCACGTTCGCAAATCCGTCTAACCGAGCTATAGCAGTTAGACAGGATTTACCGATCAAGTGACATTCACGGTCGCAGATATAATGTAAATACTGTGAAATAATGTGTTTAAAATATCCGATCGATCAAAAATTAACAAGCGGGCCCCCAAGCAATACTGTAGCACTCACAGAAATTCTGGGCCCAATTTTAATATTCCAAAACCCCTATTTTTAGCCCACAAGCCCACTGCAAAAAAACAATGACATGATCCCTCATTCATGCGGCGGATCCGCGGCCTCCAGAGTGGTTATGGCCGCGGTTCCGCGGTCGTACAGAGGGATCGTGTTGTCGAATTTTTCCAGTGTTCTTAGAACTCCCTGCACATCATTCTGAGACAACCTGAAAAATTTTTGGACTTCAAAAAATTTCGACAGAAAACTGATGTAAAGAAAAACGCGGGTTTTTGGAATTTTGGTCGATCGGAAATGCAAACACATCAAACAAAGCTAGACGAAGTTAATGGCGAGGCTCTGATACCACTGTAAGTGCACGGCGGCGCCCCGGTCGTCAATCCGACGGCCAAATACGGAAGCGGTGATAAACTTTAATTTTGCGAACTTAGCAAACCGGCACCACCGCGCACTAAACCCCGGATCGGGCCATTAAACTTGTCCAAGCTAAATAACAAGATAGGGAAGAGATATACCGAGTGATCCAAGTCCTCCGGTCTTCTCGTCATCGTCCCTATCTCTCGCGGAATGTCCGGTCTCCATCTCCTCGCCGGATGGGCACCACGTCGCCTGTTTCTTTTACGGGCTCCCGCCTCTATACCGAGGCAACTCGGGCACGAAGCTGGAAAGTCGACGTGCCCAAGATGTGCTGTAGAATGTGTAGAGTCTATGTCTCATTGGGGTTTTAGTTGCCATGGAGGATGAAGGAGGAGGTTAGGAAAATTGGTGCTTTCAATTTTCTAGCAAGAGGAATATGAGAACAAGAATGATGCCACCACAACCAAAATGAAAACCCTCTCATATTTTTCTCCCTCTCTCCAAAAATGTGGCCGGCCTCTTCAAATTGGAAATGGTGGTGGAGACAAAGTATATTACAAGAGGGAGGTAAGTGTAGGAGATAGAAATGGTGACCATATCATAAAGCAAAGAAACATCAACCATACTTATCACTCCATACCCTTTCAAATCTTATTTAATGCACCATCATGGATGAAAGATGCTAAACATATCATGATGAATATATTTGCAAGAAACCCCCTCCACAAATGTTATTTGCACAATTGCAAATAACCCCCTCCATCGGAAAAGTCCGGCCGGGAAAGAACAAAGGAAAACCGGCCGGAACGGAATGCAAACTGGCAACCCCAGAAAACTGGTCCCGTAATAAATTACAGGAAAACCCCATACTGTGCATACACACCTGCATCTGTATTCCGTCCGGATACAAATGCAATGAGACAAAATCTACACTGTACTAAACTAGGATCCGGCTTAAACCAAAGCCGGCTAGTAATATCCGTCCGATCCTAATCCGTGTAATACCGCACGTATCTGATCGAACCCTGCCATATATCTATACGGCCATTAGTACTACCCGTCCGATCCTGATCCGTGCAATACCGCACGTATCTGATCGGACCCTGCCATATCTCCATACGGCCTCTACAGCGTTTCGCCCGAAAGCTGAGTAACTGAATGAGTGGTGGACTCTAAAGACTCGTCAATACAATGGCTGTGGATTTAACCATTAGCACGTCAGAGGTATAAGCCAATACGTAACGGGCCACCAGCTATTGACCAAAAGGGACGTCGATGAGCGAACTCATCCTGACACCCTACTGAGCTTGTCAGTGACAATATCCGTACAGTCCGGTCCGTTCGTCTACGAGTATCGCATGGCGGGCCTAGGGGCTTGGTAAAAGTCAGACCCCCAAAAGCGGTACAAGTCGTGTCGGAGTGTAGCCCAGAACATCCTGAGATACTACTGGAATACCTACCAGTAAATCTCCTGCCTTGGCCAAGGACTTCGTGTAATGGCTCTCCTAGACACAGCGCGACCTCACCCCCAATACCGGGAGAGACGAACCCCTGAAGATCCGCTCACTGCCTCCATGTGGCTCGGGACTGTACCCAACTAAAACCTGTTTGCACGACTCCTTTGAGCCGTGGTAGGGTTGTAATCAAAGTACAGTGGGAACTCACACGAGACAAATGACGATCCCCAGGTCGATGAACTAACCTGTACACATGTCACCAGGGAACTGCTATCTGACGTCAGGTATAAGACCAACTAGCAAGTTCCCGGCGAGTCCTATCCGGTGTACTCATAACCCAATGAGCACCTGTATACATCTTAGGTGAACCAACTGACACCAGTGGCCTGTGAGACCGGCCACCGCCCCTTGTCGGGGTCTCGACTGTATACACTAGTCTACTCTGAAGAATCGATGCCCTGTCTCGAAACTCCCACGACTAGGGACCATTTAACGATGTGCTTATAGACTACCAGCTCCCACGTATATGATCGCCCTCATACTGCTGGCAGTCAAGCAAGAATCCTAGGGGCTCTATCAACGTGTAATAGCGACCTGTAAGGTCACCTGAAGCAGTACACGATGATAAAGGTAAACCAGATAGTATACTATCATCTCGAGTAAGACTGTCGTCCCGGGATAGGTCCTCCCTCAATCATTGCAATCACGTGCCTGTGATCCAATAATTGACTCTGAGGGCACTATCTCCAACAACACTGTCGTACAGTCCGGTCTCGTCGTATGATATGTCGCATATCTCGCCTAGGGGTGGTAAACGTCAGACCCCAGTAGCTCGATAAGTCTTGTCGATATGAGGTCTATAACAGTTCGAGAAACTACTGGTAACACTTACCAGTAAATCTCAGCAACCCTGGCCAGGGATTTCCGGTTATAGCCAATCGAACACAGCACAACATCAACTCCCTATACCGGGAGAGACGAATCCCCTCCTATCGCTCATTGCCTCCATGTGATTCGGGACTGTACCCAAAAACCACCGTTTTTCACGCCCTCTTGGACGTGGTAAGGTGGAAATCAAAGCACAGTAGGAATCACACAAGATTCTATGACGATCTCGGGTCAACAGACTACTCTGTACCAGTATCACCGGAGAACTGCCATCTGACGCGGGGTATAATACCATCTGGGAGTTCTCGGCGAGTCCGTCCAGTGTACCCAGTCTCCACTGAGCACCCGTACACCATCCTTGATGTCAAACACTAATGGATATGGGATCATCCATCGCCCATCATATGGGTCAAGATGCGTATACGCTAGTCTACTCTGGTGCATCGATACCCTGTCTCGATACACCCTCGACTAGGAACAGTTATAGGATGTACTCGTCGACTACCGTGGCCCCACTAGTATGATCTCATCATAGTCCCAGTAGTCGAGTACATATCCTAAGGGCTTTATCAACATGTATTAGAGACAATCAGAGTACATGTTAAGATAAAGTACAACCAGATAGCATACTATCATGTCGAGCAAGAAAGTCCTCCCTATATACGTCCCAGCATCCACTACAATATACATCGTATGTACAGTAATGGTCTCTAGGGCATACATATAACTAACATGCTCACTAGACTTGCAAAGTGTTTGTATTTATATTTCTGTCGATTTCTAGTTAACGATTCTTAGTTGGGGTTAGCTAAAACGGCAAAAATTTGAATTTGGCATGGACGATGCCTCCTGAAACCTCGTTGCCGTCTTAGGTAACCCTGCAGAGGTATCAGAGCCATGCTAGAAATTTATACGAATTTTGTTAGAATTACGAAACCGAAACAACTCCAAAACTTGCAACGTGAAACCTTAGTTTCTGTCGATTTTAAAAAGCTTTCAAAAAATTTTTGAAACATGTACAAAGTGCTATATGGGATATAACATGAACACCGACAAAATTTGAGGTAGTTTGGAGAATTTTTGGCCGAACACCATACCCTAGATCTCGGCCCAAATCCGAGCAGTATGCTTGAAATTTTGACTGTGTTCAAGTGACTGGGTTTTGAGTTTTCAGGTGTTATTTGTTTTTGCTAATTTTTCATTTGATGTAATCTTACACTATAAATAATCCGGAGTGTTTCGTATTCGTAGTTTTAACATTGTTTCGGGTTATTCGCATGTTGTCTAGATGAAGTTAAAAAGTTTGATCGAATGTCAAAAACCCATTTTTCCAAGTTTAACGTATTCGGAAAAACATGCAAGTGATTCTATGAACTCTCTAGAAGAATGAAACCCTAACTCGACTTTTTGGATCGCGGAACCGCGGTCAAACCCTAGGGTTTGCCGTACTTCCGTGGCGACATGAGTGAGGCTTGGGTTTGCCCTTCTATGGCTGGTGGATAGGTATTGTGGCATATTCTGGGTATTATTGAACTGTGCTCAAGTGTTGAGCTGTCGGGAAATTGTGGGACTTTGATGAATCGATCGAAAAGTTTAACATCGTCCGGGTATCATGTGATGGGATACAATATTTTGAATCTACAAATGTAGTTATGAGATAACTAATTTGAATGTAATAAATCTAGCAATTTAGTCTCATTTGATCGGTTGCCACGGGATTTTGATGTGATCAAAAGTCCGTCGCAATCACGTAGCGTACGCGGATACTCGCCGGGTAATATTATTAGATAGCCACGCCCCATAGCCCCGACCAAGTGACTGTAGGAGAACCCCGTCGCCAAAAGCTTCTGTTCAGGTGCTCGCGGCAGCGGTGTTCCGCCTTAGTGCACTTCGTCAACGGTATCGGGGGGTGCGGCCGTCTACTAAAGTTTCCGACGAGCATTCTATCAGGTTGTCAGGAATCTTATTGAATTGCCCGACTGGATATTGAAAAGTGTTTTCGAGATCGAGACTAAAATGCGGGTTTTATAATTGTTAGGAATGCGATGTCTAAGGAATTCATTTGGTTAGGCATGAAATCCAATATATGTGATATATTGGGTTTATGATGTCTAAGGTGGTTGTGGATTCCAACTGTTGTAGTTTTTCACTTTCTTTTCTGCGACCATAAGTGTAATATGTGGTGTATCGCCGGTTTTGGTGCTATATGTCAACGACAATTGGGATACGCATATTTACTTACGTTGATGACATGTGATGCTATGTGTTGCTATGATATGTTATATTGGATCGTCGTGTTTTGAATAGCCGGGGTTTTTATGTGAGATAAGAGTTTTTCATTTTCATTCATGTAAAATTCATTATATGTAGTATTCTTTTCTTTGAGCACTTCCGGATTGATGATGATGTCACCATTGTATATTATTTACTTTTCCGCATTAGGATAGACCCAAGGCGGGGAGCACAAGTAACCGGGTTCTAGGGTCCAGTAGGAGACCATCTCGAGGAGTTGAGACCAGGTCTCCTAACTCTAGAATTGGTAGGGTTTCTTGCCGCTCTCGTAGGGGTCTAGGGGTGTGGGATTGGCTATTCATCACGACCGTGGAATCCGTGTTTTATACAGGCTTAAAATAAAACCCGGAAATCCTAGTATATCCAATATTTCATATGTTGTTTTCTGCTGCGATATTCTGTGATGTGATCATTGATTATATTCTAAGACTAATGATTATATTATATATATGAGATATAATTGATATTGCTGCTTTCGTTTCATATCTGATGCTTGGGAAGCAAAATAAATGGGACATCATTAATGAGATTAATGAAATAAAAGAAACCTAAAAGATGTTGTAGAAACTTGTTTTAAAAACTAGTAGCTCTAGTTCTTACTTTGCATAGCGGTATTCCTATTAGAATATCCAGCACCTTATTCGATAAGGAAAGAGCCAAGATCCCTTCACCGGGAGTGCCCTCTTTAGCGAAACTAGCAGATGCTACAAACCCGGTTTGTCTTTTGATTGCTTTTATGGTTTTTGCTTTGCATAGTGGTATTTTTGAAATATCCTGCACCTTATTCGATAAGGAAAGAGCCGAGATCCCTTCACCGGGGGTGACCTCTTTAGCAAAACTAGTAAAGGCCTCAAAAACACTCCATTTAAAATCACTCGATTCTACAATGATATCAAGTTCATTACGCAAAAGGTTTACTTAAAAACCTGCCGTATCCCTCCATCATGTTAGTTATATGTATGCCCTAGAGGCCATTACTGTACATAGGATGTATATTGTAGTGGATGCTGGGACATATATAGGGAGGACTTTCTTGCTCAACATGATAGTATGCTATCTGGTTGAACTTTACCTTAACGTGTACACTGATTGTCTCTCTGTTACATGTTGGTAAAGCCCTTAGGATGTGTGCTTGACTACCTGGACTATGATGCGGATCATACTAGTGGGGACATGGTAGTCCATAAGTACATCCTTCAAAGTCCCTAGTCATGGGTGTATCGAGACGGGGCATCGATATACCAGAGTAGACTAGCGTGTACCTTCTCGACCCATACAGATGGGCGATGGATGATCCCATATCCATTGGTGTTTGACATCAGAGGAGATATACGGGTGCTCAGTAGAGACTGGGTACACTGGACGGACTCGCCGAGAACTCCCAGATGGTATTATACCTCACGTCAGATGGCAGTTCTCTGGTGACACTGGTACAGAGTAGTCTGTTGACCCGAGATCGTCATAGAGTCTTGTGTGGTTCCCACTGTGCTTTGATTTCCATCTTACCACGTCCAAGAGGGCGTGCAAAACGGTGGTTTTTGGGTACAGTCCCGAGTCACATGGAGGCAATGAGCGATAAGAGGGGATTTGTCTCTCCCGGTATAGGGGGTTGATGTTGCGCTGTGTTCGATTGGCTATAACAGGAAATCCCTGGCCAGGGTTGCTGAGATTTACTGGTAAGTGTTACCAGTAGTTTCTCGAACAGTTATAGACCTCATATCGACACGACTTATCGAGCTATTGGGGTCTGACGTTTACCACCCCTAGGCGAGATATGCGACATATCAGACGATCAGACCGGACTGTACGGTAGTGTTACTGGTTGGATTCACTGGAGTGTGAGTAGGCTTGCTCGTCGATCTTCAGATCGCTCAATACCCGGGTGGCCGTTACGTTTAGCAGACCGCTTGCGGCTTGTGGATGTTTGATATGATCATCATCCGCTGCCGGCGTATTGACGAGTCTTTAGAGTCCTACACAGAGGTTTCCTGGCTCAAGCGAAACGAAATAGGAGCGCATATGAGATATGTGCGGGACCGAGAATAATGCGTGTATGTGATACCGTATTTCATTCTCGCGATCAATGCGTCGAATGGTTGTATGCGATATAACCTAGTTATCGATTCAAGCGTTGATTCGATAAGCCGATACATTGGATACTAGTCGGTTATATGCGATATGACCGGATCGTTAAATCAAGTGTTGATTTAATGATTTAATGCATAATAATATATTTGATATATTACTTTGCATTAACTAGTATCGATTCACTTTAAATGGATTTTCTCGCTCAGATGTGCGCATTGCATATGCGATATGATTTGTGCACTTGCTTGTATCATATTTGATGGTGCATGCAAAAATGGTTAAGTATAAAGAATTAAACCTTGGTTAAAGGAATGGTTAGGGTTTATTATTTGTTATTCATTTATCTTATTTAATTATCTATTTATTTTTGATAAATGAATAAATGAAAAGATAATGAGGAAAATGGTTGCTTTCTTTTGATCATTCATGAATCTTCATGAAGACTTTGACCATTTTGTCTCATGCTTAACCCTAACCACTTCTATTAACTCAAGTTAATTCTCTACACCTAACCATGGTGAGAATTATGATAAGAATGGATTTTTCCTTTTATTTTAATTCTTATCATAATATTTATCTTCTTCTTGCTCTTCTTCTTCTTCATGAAGAAGCTTGTCTTCATCAATGGCATATTGAGCATATGAGTGAGAAATCCAAATCTAAAGTCTACCCACTTCCTATTTCTTCATCCTCTACCTCTTGCCAAGTAGTAGAGTGTGTTTCCTTCACAAGTTTCTTGACTTGGTGAAGTGAGAGCTTGATCTTGCGATGCTTCGACGTAGATCATCTTCGGCATGGACATCGACGACCTAGCTCGCCTATTCTCCGATGAAGCCGACGCTAGAGCCCAGGATTTGTGTAGGACAGCGAGAGGACTTCATTACGGAGCTATGGAGGTGGAGCACCGGATCTACAAAGGTTGTATTTCCGATTCTCATAGTTAAGTGTTAACTAGTTAGCTTTTTCGCCTAGTTTTCTAGCAAACGATCCGTAGTCGGGTCTCTCGGCACCTAGATTTTTTGAAATTGGCATGTTCGATGCCTTGTGATACTTCACTAGTGTGCCTAGGAACCCTACACATCATTTCAGATTAATAATAGTTAGTATTCGTACTACGTTTGTTGACCTTGTCAAGGCGTAGTGTGCGGTAGCTGATTAGTGCTTATCTGCATAAGCATATGATGCGATTGAATTAGGGTAGTCGTGCGACCTTGTTGACCTTGTCAAGGGTCATGCGGGTGGGTTTAATTCAATCAGGAAATGACGGGTTGAACTTGACTTGCGGTCTATGGTTTGTTGACCTTGTCAAGGTCATAGATCGCTCGGGGCAAAATATTATCGGGAATTTCAAGTGTTGAAATTTGCATTGAGATTGCATACTTTCTATGAGATAGTTGGATCCCGATACCCACTGCGAGTAAGAGTTACTCTTGGAAGAGTTTTACACATCACAATTAGCCGATCAAGTAGGTGTCTAGAAAGGTGTCAACGGGGTTACGCCCCTGGGAAAATGAGGTTTATTTTAATTAGATCCGTGCGAAAGCACGGGGAACCTCCCTCAAAGTACCGGCACTGGCTTGGCTGAAAGATTGGTGAACTTGTAGAGTGTAATTAATCCCGGCTAGTCTTTCCTTTTAGGGTTTGAAGGAAGATTTGACTAAAACAGTGGGAGCCATCCTGATTAGATAAAATATATAACCAATCTAATCTTGCAAGAGCGCACGCAGAGTGTTTTCTTCTCTCTCTCTCTCCAGGTAGCGACCATGTCACGCCTTAATCAAGATAATAATATGGATGTATTGACCGAACCCGCTTGTTATACTGAGCTGGGGAACGTTGGTCCCGCTCCAACTTATAATTGTTATAAGACCGAGCAGGAAATAGGGGATTACCAGGATTCCCGTGCCGCCCAAACGAAAAAAGTGCATGATGATACATCTTCTTCGGGTGTGTTCATTACAAAGAACTGTTTCTCAGTATCCTTTACCTCCTGAGTATGAGATACCGGATCAGAATCCCACATATGTAATCTATTACATGGGCTACAGATAGGTAGAGAACTGGGAATGGATGATAAGTTTCAAGGGTTGGAAACGGTGCAAGTGTTGCAGCCAAGTATGTTGGCAGTTATCATCCTGTATTACTAAATACATTGATTCTGAATGAATATTATTAGATACCGAACCTGTTATACAACATCATATCAGTCTCTTTATTTAATAAAGAAGGATATAATTTTGTATTGTTGGATAATGTTTTGAACATTTCCTATATCAAGAGTTGATCGGTTCAGGCACGTTATCTAAAAGCATATACGTTCTAAATCAAACCACAGTTCTTAACGTACAGAACACATACAAGAGAAAGAGTTCAGAAATGAATGAATTCTTCTTGAGGCATTGTAGACTAGGTCATATCAATGCGACCCGACTAGTTGAAGTTACATTAAGATGCATATTTAAATCAGTTTGAATTTACATCTTGTGAAACTTGCCAATCATGTCACAAAGATAAGATGACCATAGCTCTGTTTACTGGAAACAGAGAAAGAGTTAGTGAACTCTTGGGATTGATACATGATGATGTATGAGGTCCCCTGTCTACACATGCCAGGATTGGTTCTTTGTACTCCATTACTTCACTGATCATCTCTCAAGATTCGGACATATGCTCCTATTGAAACACAAGTCTGAACCTTTTGAGATATTCAAAGAATATAAGTTAGAAGTAGAGAACCAAAATGGGTATAAGTATTATGTCCTTTGATGTGATCAAGGAGGAGAATACTTGAGCATGGAATTCCTGGACTATTCTAAAGGATAATGAGATTCTCTCTCAGCATTACTCCTCCGTATACACCGCAGCACGTTGGTATATCGGGGAGGAGCAATCGCACCCTATGTGATATGGTGTGCTCTATAATGAGTACTACTGAGTTGCCTATTTCCTTTTGTGGGTTATGCACTTGAGAAGCTGCATACCTATTGAATACAGTTCCAACCAAATCAGGTGCCTACCACTCCATATGAGATATGGTATAGGAAGAGCCCATCTCTTAAGGATGTTCAGATTTGGGGTTGTCCGGCCTATGTCTAAAAGCAAAATCCGAACAAGCTCGAGGCAAGGTCTGTTCTGTAGAAGTTTGTTGGATATCCCAAGCATTCGCAAAGGAATATCTTCTACCACACTGAGGAGCAAAAGGTGTTTTATTTCTCAGCATGCCACCTTTGAGAAAGGGAATTTCTTGTGAAGAAATTAGTGGTCATGAGGTAGAACTGGAAGGAGTTCCAGCTATACAAACTGCAGCTGATGATTTAGTAGAACCGATGGATTCAATAGTTCCCGACGAACCTTAGCCTCTCCGTCGATCTAGTAGGGTTCCTCATCCACTTGAAAGATACTTTGGTTTTCTCTATGACAGTGGGAGCGAGGATTGCATCATGAGATGATGACCCAACTAGTTTCGCAGCAGGCCGTCAGGAGTGGGGACTCTGTAAGAATGGCTGGATGCTAAGCAATCTGAGATGGAATCCATATACACCAACAAAGTATGGACTTTGGTTGCTTTATCTGAAGGGTTAAATCCCCATCAGGAGCAAGTATATTTTGAGAAGATTACTTGGTGTACATGGAAAAATTGAGACTTTCAAAGCTAAGGCTTGTTTCAAAGGGTTTTCGTCATCAACCATGTGTGGATAATGATGAAACCTTTTCTAGTCCCTATGCTTAAGTCCATCCGGATCCTACTTGCCATTGCTACATACCATGACTACGATATCTGGCGGTTGGGTGTCATGACAACTTTTCTAAATAGTGATTTTAAAGAGAGCGTCTATATGTACACAGCCAGAGGGCTTCGTAGACAGTGGAAGCAACGGAAACGTGTGAAAGTTGCTTTATGGGATAAAGCAGGAATCGCGGAGTTAAAACATCTGTTTTGATGTGGTAGTCAAAGCATTTGACTTCATCAAAATGGTAGATGAACCTTGTATATACAAAAAGGTAGTAGGGAGTATGGTGGTGATCCTCGTATTGTACGTGGATGACATACTCTTGATAAGAAAGGAGTTTCCTATGCTACACTCAGTCAATCACCTCTTATCACATAGATTCTCCATATAGGATCAAGGTGATACCTCCTAAATCCTGGGTTTTGGATCTATGAGATAGATCTAAGTGGATATTAGGACTCTCACTAGGTGTAGTAAGATGGTATCAACCTATCCTGGGGAGAATCACTAGAAAGCTTCCAGGGTGGTAAGGTCGACTGAATGTCAGTCACAAGCATTGCCTTTACCCTCAGTGGAGGGACGGTATGTTGGAAGAGTTCCTAGCTAGGTACCGTGGCAAACTAGATGATAAAGGCTGGATACATCGCTACCAAGAATACTACCAAAGAGGCAGTCTGAATGTATAAAAGTTCATGAGATGAACTTCGTTCCTACCATTGTACGACAATGGAGTTGTGGCTAAGGCCTAGGAACTCCCATCCCATCAAAGATCCAGACATATTCTTAGGCAGTATCACCTGATCATGGAGATGGTTGATCTCTAGGGAGATAGAGGTTGGGAGAGTAGACACAGAGGAGAATATGGCGGATCCACTCACAAAGGCCTATACCCAGAAGAGACTTTTATGGGATGGTTGTGTATGAGATACTACAACCACTGCTGATTGTTGGGTATGAGATACTACAACAGATGGCCCTAGTGCTAGTGGGAGATTGTTAGTGATATGTATGCCCTAGAGGCCATTACTGTACATACGATGTATATTGTAGTGGATGCTTGGACATATATAGGGAGGACTTTCTTGCTCGACATGATAGTATGCTATCTGGTTGCTCTTTATCTTAACATGTACGCTTATTGTCTCTATATTACATGTTGATAAAGCCCTTAGGATGGGTACTTGACTACCAGGATTATGATGCAGATCATACTAGTAGGGACAGAGTAGTCGATAAGTATATCCATCAAATGTTCCTAGTCGAGGGTGTATCGAGACAAGGCATCGATATACCGGAGTAAACTAGCGTATAGCTTGTCGACCCATGTAGATGGGCGATGGATGATCCCATATCCATTGGTGTTTGACATCAAAGACAGTATACGGGTGCTTAGTGGAGACTAGGTATACTGAACGGACTCGCCGAGAACTCCCAGATGGTATTATACCTAAGGTCAGATGGCAGTTCTCTGGTGACACTGGTACAGATTAGTCTGTAGACCCGAGATCGTCATAGAGTCCTGTGTGATTCCCACAGTGCTTTGATTTCCACCTTACCACGTTCAAGAGAATGTGCAAAACGGTGGCTTTTAGGTACAGTCCCGAGTCACATAGAGGCAATGAGCAATAGGAGGGGTTTCGTCTCTCCCGGTATTGGGGGTTGATGTTGCGCTGTGCTCGATTGGCTATAACAGGAAGTCCCTGGCCAGGGCTGTTTCAGAGATATACTGGTAAGTGTTATCAGTAGTTTCTCGACCCGTTATGAGCCTCATATCGACATGACTTATTAAGATACTGGGGTCTGACGTTTAACACCCCTAGACGAGATATGCAACATATCAGACGAAGAGACCAGACTGTACGGTAGTGTTACTGATTGGATTCGCAGGAGTGTGAGCAGGCTTCCTTGTTGATCTTCTGATCCCTCAATACCCGGGTGGCCGTTACGTTTAGAAGACCGCTTGCGGCTTGTGGGTGTTTGATATGATCATCACCTACTGCCGGCGTATTGACGAGTCTTTAGAGTCCTACACAGGGGTTTCCTGGCTCAAGAGAAACGGAGTAGGAGCACATATGTGATATGTGCGGAACCAAGATTGATACGATATGAGATACCGTATTCTATTCTCACGAATTGTGACATTGGTCGGGTATATGCGATATAGCCGAGTTATCGGATCAAGTGTTGATTCGATAAGTTGTTACACATGATATTAGTCAGTTATATGTGATATAGCCGGATTATTAAATCAAGAGTTGATTTGATAATCTAATGTATAATTATATATTAGATATATTACATTACATTAACTAGTATTAGCTCACTTATGATTTCTTTTCTCACTAGATGTGCACATTGTATATATGTGATATGTATATTTGTGTACATGTATTGTGTCATGCTTGATGATACATGCAAGATGGGTGTATGAGACTTAAACCATGATAGGGTTAAGTTAGGGTTTTATTTATTTCTTAAGTTATAACAAAAGAGAGAAAACTTGGTCAATGTTGTCAAGCTTGGATGAAGCTTGTAGAAACATTGACAAAGTCCACTCTTTTGTCATTCCTTAGGATATTAGTTAACCCAACCCTTAACCTTAGCCCTTGGTTTATTCTCTACATGAGTTAGGCATGAGGGCTTAACTCATGCATGGTTGCAATAATTCATTTGGATAACTCATATGATGAGTTCTTTCATCTTATTCTTCTTCCTCTCAAAAGCTTTCTGGCTTCAATGGAGGTATGAGAAAAAAATGTGAGAAAATCAAATCTAAAGTGAGCCCACTTCCTACTTCATCATCATCTACTACTTGCCATTTAGTATAGGGTGTTTGCTTCACTAATTTCATAATTAGTGAAGAGATAGCTTGTGTTAGTGTCTCCTCAACGTAGCTCATCTTCGGCCTTGAAGTCTTCGAAGCAAGCATGTTCGTTTCTTCATGGGAGCCTCTCTAGAATCCGGAGTTCACGATCGCAGCGAAAGGGACTACTACACGGAGCTATTGAAGTGAAGGACCGGTCTACAAAGGTTGTATTCCTTGCTCACTAGACTTGCAAAGTGTTTGCATTTATATTTCCGTCGATTTATAGTTAACGATTCTTAGTTGGGGTTAGCTAAAATGGCAAAAATTTGAATTTTTCATGGACGATGCCTCCCGAAACCTCGCTGCCGTCTTAGGTAACCCTGCACCGACATATCAATCAAGTCATCATATCACATCGTATACTCTTTCATCACATTAATATCTCACATCAAGTCATCTTACGTATACGTTCTATCTTATAAATCTCCTGTCATGCTACTCTAAATCTCATACATATCAATTTTTAAGTCGTGATATATCTTGTCTCCTACTAATTCTTAAACAATATCCATAAGTTTCTAACATGGTTTCCTTAACCATATTCTCTCTCTCTCTCTCTCTCTCTCTCTCTATATATATATATATATATATATATATATATATATCAGTTTCCATAATAATTTACGGGGGTGCTATACGCCATACAATCAATACGAAATCGCAAAGCTATTAACACCAAGTTCCGAAATCCAATACGGCACGTGGTGCGGTCATAGATTAGAATCTATAGCCTACGCATGCAAAACTAACCAAACAACCATCGTCGTTGACGTACAAACATCCAACAACCCAACACAATATCAAATACAAAAACCAAGAATTCCAAAATATGGAAAACATAACCAAAAGCCACTCACAACAGCTCCTAGATTCTCTCTTAGGTAAAATGGGCTTAAACTAGCAATGCAGTAGGGTTGTATATGAAGTAACTGAGCTACAGACCAAACCTAGGCACAAAGTACCACAATTTGGCCGGCTACATAGCCCATAAATCCGGCGAGCTCGGCCCTGTAGGCTTCGTTGGGGTTCGTCTTCTCAGGGTGGTCTCCCATTGATCTAATTAGGTCTCTGGAGTTGCTAGTTTTTCTCAGAAACGTTCCAGGTCATCCCAGATTCCCTGTAGGCCTTAAGGTTTCACAAAACTGACACGGAACAATTCTAACTTCGTGTATCGGGTTCTAAACTCATTTCCAGGTCATGAAATCAATCCCTAAGGTCTTGTAAACACTCGCTACACCTCAACTTATCATTTAACAGTAACTTATAATTTTCTAAAATCATAAACCTAAATAACTCAAATTCTAACTAAAAATACGATATATAACACAAATACATAACTAAAGTGTATGGATTACCTCATTTACAACTAAAGAACTTTCTTGAGTTGCCTAAAGTCTCCAAAATCCAAACTTGAATGGTTCAAAGGTCTTAGAATGGGGTTGTGCATGTTTTATGTGAAGGTTGCATCGGGTTTTGGCAAGGAAATGAAGATGATGCATGGATGTAGTGAGGGGAATGAGCTTGAAGCAATTTAGTGGAGGAAACAATGGAGGAGATGAAGGAAAGGGGCAGCCAAGTTAAAGCCTTAGGCTCTCTCTTAACAAATATCTTTCCCCTACACTCACCTCTCACAAATATCAATTTTGTCCATGGCATCTATTTTTATTCCATTCACACTACACTCATTCTATTATTTTCTTTGATTTTCTTTTCCTTTCTATTTTGTTTTCCTTTCTTTTCTCTTTATTTCTCTAACTCCCAAACTCACAGGTCACAAACCCAACATGCACATGACACGGTGCACGAGTCACGGAAAAAATGTAAAAACACGGATTTGACCAAAAATCCGATAAATATCATTGAAATAAATAAATCATTTTAATCTCCAATAAATTTACAAATATTGGTATATACTTATACCACTTTACGAAAACCCAAATTTCGCAAATCGGGTAGTTTTCGCGAAATATATTATTTTAGTATTAAATTCCAAAAAATAATATTTTATATTTTCTGAAATGTTACAATCTTCCCTCCTTAAATAAATTCGGTCCCCGAATTTAAATTTAAACCCCCAAATACTAAAACATTTCAATAATCAGCTCAAATCAATGGGGCTCCGAAATCACGGAAGATATAGAAATACCACAGTGCATCCTGTGCGCATGAAAATGAGTGCAAAACTCAAAATCAAACTCCGTCAAGCACCATGCAATCATCGGAGTAAAAATGGAAATACGAATCTCGAATTCCACCACTGGAATCCAAATGCACTATAGTCAAATCATAATATGTATACAGCATGCATCTTTGTAAAACCATTTTAAAAACTGAATGAAACACATGCAAAATCATTCCCAAATCTCCGTGCTATACGTAGCTCACGGCACAAGTGGCGGACGATCATTTGTAATGTAATAAATATATACTTATATATGTTTTGCTTAATTTATACGTCCCGCCTTTTTGAAATATCCTAAAAGGTTCTGTTTATAAAATTTCGTGTCACTCGCGGACACGTACTAAATAGCGAGACTATAGCCCCTTTTTGAAAACCTTTGGTAACTTTTATGCATGCAAAAGTACTCAGGCATTGTCCTCAGACTAGCCCTGTTCGGCTACTACATAATATAGTGCCTATCATGAAAACAAAGCGCTCAAAAGCGAAATCAACCTCAAAAGGCGTATTCAACATCACATGCGTCTGGTGCGCATGGAAAACCAAATCCAATACAAGTGCTACAAATATGCACAAAAGCAAAACTAAGTGCAACAGGTGTGCACGAAAGCATCTGTCCAGTGCAACAGGTGTGCACGACAACATCTAGTGCATATATTGTGCACGAAAATCTCAATCCAGTGCAACTAACATGCACGAATGAAAATCACAATCAAGTGCATTTGGTGTGCACAAAATCACATCTCATACCATGAGCCCAACATGCACGAGAATCCAAATCAAGTGCATCCGACATGCACAAGTAAAATCTAAGTCAAGTGCATCCAATATGCACGAATAAAATCTCAGCCAAGTGCATCCGTCATGCACGAATAAAAATTTCCATCAAGTGCACCCGGTGTGCACAAAATCTCATATCCTGCACCCAACATGCGTGAAAATTTAAATCAAGTGTGTCTGGTCCGTATAAAATATCTAGTGCAATAGTGTGCATGATAATGAACGTCAAGTGCAAACGCGCACAAAAACATAAATCTGGTAAAACAAATGCTCAAAAACATAAATCGGGTGTAACTAAGGTATGGAGTAAAAATCTGGTACAACTAATGCACGAAATACCCATCCAGTGCAATAAATATACGAAATACAAATCCGGTGCAATAAATGCACGAAATACAAATCCGGTGCATCAAATGCACGAAATACAATTCCGGTGCATCAAATGCACGAAATACCAATCCAGTGCATCCAGTGCACGAAATATCAAATCTGGGGCAACAAATGCACAGAAACTCATCAATAACTCAAATTCGTATGAAAAGCAACACCGAGTGTACAAAGGTGTAATAAATTATAACCGCGTACAACTGCGTGCACAAAATACGTATCAATGCACTGTAAGCATATGCGAGCTATACCGAGTGCAAAAATAAAATCGAGTGCGTACTACATGCACAAAATCAAATCAACCGTATGAAATCCATAAAATCATAAGCACGTGCAGCCAAAGTACAAAACCGATCTCAAGTGCAATAAATATGCACAAATCATAAACCAACACAACGATTCATAAAGCATATATCAAGTGCAATAACTATACACCAAAAATGTAAATGCCCAGTAGGTGCAACCATGGTGCACGAAAACAATATCATGAAACTGTAAGTCGACGTTAGACACCCCCACATGATACGGGGAGACGGAATAGGTAAAATAATCATTTTGTTTAAACTAACATCGACTAACTTTACGGATCTTTTCTAAACCCTAACTAACTACAACATAGAAGTGATTAGCTACTATGAAAGAAGATTATACCTAATGAATCAAGTCCTTCTTGTTCTCGTAGACCACCTCCTCGTCGGCCTCCTCGTTGTGATAGAAGATCCACCCGAGAGCTACTTCTCCAAGCTTAACCTCTCACTTGAGGTAACTAAGTTGCTAAGAGTGCTAATCAAAGTAATCTAGAGAATATAGAATAGGATTAGGGATCTAATAGTCTTGCTAACCCTTGGATCTCAACACATGAGAGGTTAGGGTTAGTTCTTTGAAAAGAGAGAGCTTGAGGAGAGAGAAGGTGAGAGTGAGAATGATATGGAAAAATATCTCATTTGTGAATATATGAAGCATAAGATATTATTAAATGAATAACAAATAAAATATCAACCATGCTTCATTAACTCACTTTGTGTGATTCATCCCATGAGTCATTAAGCAATAAATGCATCATTAACTCCTTTGGATGAATCACACCATGAGTCATTAAACCATTTAATGCAAATTCCACCTAAGCCTCCAACTCATCAATCTTATAGAAGCTTCTCGACTAATTACGAGAATGCCCCTCCCATCCGTGAAAACACGGAAATACCGAAACTATATAAATCCAATAATCCAATACTAGAATCTGGCTTAAACCAAAGCCTGCTAGTATAAACTGTCCGAACATCGTACGTGTGTAAAAACACGTATGTGTCCGAACCCTGTCGTAAAACCATACGACCTCTATATCGTTTCATCCGAAGCAGGGAAACTCTCTGTGTGGGACTCTAAAGACTCGACACTACGCTGGCAGTGGGTTTAACCACAGACCGCAAGTGGCACTAGCTGTACGTAACGGTCCCCGGGTAGATGTCGATAAGAAGGCCGATAAGGAAACCCATCCGAACTCCTACTGAGCCTGATGTGATAATCTCCGTACAGTCCGGTCTGTTCGTCTATGACTATCGCATATCGGGCCTAGGGGGAGGCAAGCGTCGGTCCTCTATAAGCGGTATAAGTCGTGTCGGAGTAAAGCCCATTACACCTTGAGAAGCTACTGGAAATCCTACCAGTAAATCTCGCTTGCCCTGGCCAGGGACTTTGCGTAATGGCTTTCCAAACACAGCGCGATATCAACTCCCAATACCGGGTGAGACGAATCCTATCTAACCGCCGCTGTCTCCAAGTGCTTCGGGACTGCACCCAACTGCTACCTGTTTGCACGACTCCTTTGAGCCGTGGTAGGGTAGCAATCTAAGAACAGTGGGAACACACTCGAGACGAAGCAGCAGTGTCAAGTCTGCGGACTATGCTGTACTCATGTCACCTGGGAACTGTTAACTGACGACGGGTATAATACCAACCAACAGTTCCCTGCGAGTCATGTCCGGTGTACCCGTAACCAAACGAGCACCTGTATATTATCTCCAGTAAAACGTACTGATGGCTGTGGGACAGACCATCTCCCCAACTGGGATGAGAAGCGCACACACTAGTCTACTCCAGAGTATCGATGCCATGTCTCGATAGTCCTACGACTAGGGACCTGAAAAGGGATGTGCTTGTAGACTACCCAGCCCCCACTAGTGTGACTGCCATCACAACGCTGGTAGTCAAGAAAGATCCTAAGGGCTCTATCAATATGTATTCTCGATATGCTAACATATACACATATTAAGATAGAAATAAACCAAGTATCATACTACCATGTTTAGCAAGACTGTTAATATAACTGTGAATATCCCAAGCTTCCATTAAGTAATATACAAGCTAGTATGATACAATAATGGCCCCTAGGGCATATACACTAACAGAAACTCAATCATGAAAACTCAAATCCAAGCGATATTAGTGTGATACTCGAATCACAAACACAAATCGCATCAAATGACATTGAGGTACACCTCCTACAATATCGAAGAAAAATGTCGGTGCGCCCAAGACTGGCAGAGCAAGAACATCCGCTTGCCTCCTGCTCATAGTCTGGCATCCTCTGTCTCTAGGTCCTCATTTTCTCTATGTATTACCAATCTCGCAATCCGTCGGCTCGTCGGCCCGGTCAGGTGTACTAACGGAAACGATTCCGTCCTGACACTCATCTGGTCATCTCTCGGCCAATTAGTATGACCACTCGTAAAGCAACACATCACCGGCGTCGGCCTCTGGCCCTCTGGATACACGCGACACAACTGATCCTCGGTGCAATCTTATCGCAGCAGTGTCCTGGAAAGAACCTGCTCATGGTCTCTTCCGATCTCGCCTATACCGAACTGTACGGAGGCTGGCGCTCTTACATAATCATCTTCTTGTTTTCTGGACATCTGCGTTCTCATCACAACATTTTCTCGGGAACTGGACATATCCCAACGCCTATATATACATATCTGATCTCTAATATCAACGGGGAGTAACAACAGCTCGTTAACATCTTGCACGAACCTCTTGTTCCACTTGTCTTTATTATCGTCCTCTTTGATGTCACGTCATGCCATCTGCACACTGTAAATGTTCTCGGCTACAGTCAATCCGAAATCTCTCACACGGACTCGAAACCACGAACTCGGTATCTTCATCACTCTGTAGAAGATATCTAGCCGAACACGTCCTCGGGAACTCGTCCCAACCATCGGAGGAATACTCAATACTCGTCCATTCTCGATCAACTCACAACGCATCTGGGTGAGGTCCTCTATTTGAAGCTGGTCCACTTACTGATCTCCTATCGGATCATTCAACGAACAACGTCATCTCTGGATCGATCTACTCTTGCTCTGAGTAAGATTCTCCACACTGGAAATCTTCAGCTCAACTGGGCCTGCGTCGGCGCATCAAATCTGAAGAATCATCTTCGTCTCTCAACTCAGGATAGACAAGCTATCATCTGTCACATCTCCGCCTAGAAGCTTCAGCGATCTCATCTCGTAATCTCTGGAAGCGACATCCCAGCAATCTCAACAACAGCTGGGTCATCTGTCTGCACGGTAGACGACATCACAATCCCTGAGGTAGGCCGTACATCAACAGTCCTCTCACAATCCGGCAGCCTCTATCAGTGGCCCAATCATCCGATGCAAAACTATACACTCGCCTCAACGAGAGATCACAACACCAACACTATACCTACACATCCCTATGTCACCAGAAAACAATATAGTCAGTCCTCGTTCATGACGGGCTCGCCCTGACCGCAACACCAGCAGTAGCTCAATATGCACTCAAACCATGGTGACAAGAACCTCAAGCAGGTATCGATAAAGATAAATCACCTGAACGAAAGAAATCATCATACCCCCAAATGGATATATGATCATAGGAATGAATAGTATCAAGGATATCAAATGGACATATAATCATGGGGACGAAGACAATCACCGATCTCAAAATATGTACCTCCTAAGGTTTCTTAAGTGGAGTATCGTATCGTAAATATGCCATGGAACATACGTACAGTACGTCACTCTACTCAAGCTACCTACTCCATCAATCAAAGTTAACCTATGAAACGAAAGTTCAGGTCTAATATCCATCTGTTCAAGTCTAAGTTCGGTAAGGTCAACCCTAGGTACCGTAATATATATATACGCCCTAGACTCCGCATAGTCAAACATAGACTCAAATCAAGGTTAAACCTAGCGCTCTGATACCAACTTTGTCACGACCCAAAAATTTAGCACCTGACCGGCACTTAAATTACGCAATGTCTAAAGGCGTGACGTAAATCAAGGAAGCCGAAGCCCAGAAAATCTAAACCTTTTTGCGGAAAATTGTGGGGGTACAGTTTTGAAATAAAGGTATAATAAATCATGTTTTGTCTTTTAAAATTTTGGGCAGCACCTCCCTTGTATGTTTTGATCCAAAAACATATATACAACAATCTATAGGCATCCCCAAGTGGGAGCTAGCTCTTTGCCAACTGGCGGAATCACAGCCACGCAACAACATATATACGACGCCCAACGGTGAAGAAACAACCCAGAAAGAACAAATAAAGAGGCAAGACATCAAACTCAAGAAAAGAGATCATAAACCCATCACTCTAAGTCTCGCACAATACCCAAGTCTGACTAGGTCTACCAATATACAATTCTAGTCTCTGATTTGATGTGATGGAGTTTATGTAGATATAATAGAATATAACAGTACGAGAGTGGGCACGATCCAACATGTGTCCCACCTACCAAAGAAAACACCCTGGATGAAGCTGTGTGCTAGCTATACCGCAACTGATCCCAAGCGGTCAAAACTGCAAGAACTGTGGCACAACGGGGGTGAGTTGCCAACTCGTGAGTAGAAAACATCAGCAAGTAGAAATCGATTGACACAACGATTTCCTAGGTCACTATATCATGAAGGTAATACTATGATATCTAGGGTGACCATAAATGCATATATGTTAACAATCGAGTCAATGCAATGACATCTATAAATAAATATCCGACATCATATGCCTGTATGCATGTGGATATTATCCACGTGTCCGTTAACGACGCAACAAATATCATGAAACCTGAGTGTCCAACACCGACACTCGAAACATCATGAAAACATATGCCTGTATATATATTTATGAGGATATCAACCTTGTGTGTCCATCAACGACACAACTAAATAATGGAACCTGAGTGTCCAACATCGACACTCGAAATATCATGAAAACATATTTCTGTATATATATATGAGGATATCAACCACGTGTTGGAGATAGTGCCCTCAGAGTAAATTATTGGATCACAGACACGTGATTGCAATGATTGAGGGAGGACCTGTCCCAGTAGGACAGTCTTACTCGAGATGATAGTATGCTATCTGGTTTATCTTTATCATCGTGTACTGCTTTAGGTGACCTGACTGTAGGGTTCCTAGGCACACTATAGAGGTCTCACAAGGCATCGATCATGCCAATTTAAATTTTTATGGGTGCCGAGAAACCCTAATACGGATCGTCGGCTAGATTTCTAGGCGAAACATTAAACTAGTTAACACTTTAACTAAAGTTCGGAAGTTACAACCTTTGTAGATCCGGATTTCCACTTCCTTAGCTCCACGTAGTCGTCCTCTCGCTGTCCTTTTCGAATCCTAGACTCATTCGTCGGCTTCATCGGGAAAACGAGCGGAATAGGTCGTCGGCTTCGTGCCGAAGATGATCTACGTCGAGGTTGCGCAAGTTCAAGCTCCAACTTCACCAAGTTGTGAAACTTGTGAAGAAAACACCCAAAACAACTTGGCAAGAGGTAGAGGGTGAAGAAATAGTGTTAGTTATATGTATGCCCTAGAGGCCATTACTGTACATAGGATGTATATTGTAGTGGATGCTGGGACATATATAGGGAGGACTTTCTTGCTCGACATGATAGTATGCTATCTGGTTACACTTTACCTTAACGTGTATGCTGATTGTCTCTCTGTTACATGTTGGTAAAGCCCTTAGGATCTGTACTTGACTACCTGGACTATGATGCGGATCATACTAGTGGGGACATGGTAGTCTATAAGTACATCCTTCAAAGTCCCTAGTCGTGGGTGTATCGAGACGGGGCATCGATACACCAGAGTAGACTAGCGTATACCTTCTCGACCCATATAGATGGGCGATGGATGATCCCATATCCATCGGTGTTTGACATCAGAGATGATATACGGGTGCTCAGTGAAGACTGGGTACACTGGACGGACTCGCCGAGAACTCCCAGATGGTATTATACCTCACGTCAGATGGCAGTTCTCTGGTGACACTGGTACAGAGTAGTCTGTTGACCCGAGATCGTCATAGAGTCTTGTGTGGTTCCCACTGTGCTTTGATTTCCATCTTACCACGTCCAAGAAGGCATGAAAAACGGTGGTTTTTGGGTACAGTCCCGAGTCACATGGAGGCAATGAGCGATAGGAGGGGATTCGTCTCTCCCGGTATAGGGGGTTGATGTTGTGCTGTGTTCGATTGGCCATAACAGGAAATCCCTGGCCAGGGTTGCTGAGATTTACTGGTAAGTGTTGCCAGTAGTTTTTCGAACAGTTATAGACCTCATATCGATACGACTTATCGAGCTATTGGGGTCTGACGTTTACCACCCCTAGGCGAGATATGCGACATATCAGACGATCAGACCGGACTGTACGGTAGTGTTACTGGTCGGATTCACTGGAGTGTGAGCGGGCTTTCTCGTCGATCTTCAGATCGCTCAATACCCGGGTGGCCGTTACGTTTAGCAGACCGCTTGCGGCTTGTGCATGTTTGATATGATCATCATCCGCTGCCGGCGTATTGACGAGTCTTTAGAGTCCTACACAGAGGTTTCCTGGCTCAAGCGAAACGAAATAGGAGCGCATATGAGATATGTGCGGGACCGAGAATGATACCAGTATGTGATACTGTATTCAATTCTCGTGATGTGACATTGATCGGTTATATGCGATATAGCCGGGTTATCGGATCAAGTGTTGATTCGATAAGTTGTTACTAATAATACTAGTCGGTTATATGCGATATGACCGGATCGTTAAATCAAGTGTTGATTTAATGATTTAATGTATAATTATATATTTGATATATTACTTTTCATTAACTAGTATCGGTTCACTTTAAAATGGATTTTCTCACTCGGGTGTGCGCATTATATATGCGATATGATTTTGTGCACATGATTGTATCATGTTTGATGATGCATGCTAAATTGGTTAAGTGTAAAGATTAAACCATGGTTGTGAATGGTTAGGGTTATGTTTTCTTTTTCATTTATTTATTTATTAGTTATTCATTTGGAAAAGAAAATTAAAAGCAAAAAGGGAAAAATGGTTGCTATTTTGTTTTATTCATGAATCTTCATGAAGCTTTGACTTAGTTAACCATTTTGTCTCATGCTTAACCCTAACCACTCCACTAACCCTAGTTCACTCTCTACAACTAACCATGGTCATGTTATGATAAGAATGAGTTTCTTTTCTAATTAAATTAATTCTTATCATAACAATTTCCTTCTTCTTCTTCATTTCTTCAAGTGAAGAAAGCTTGCCTCCATCAATGGCAAGTGAGTAAAAAAGAGTGAGAAATCCAAATCTAAAGTCTACCCACTTCCTATTTCTTCATCCTCTACCTCTTGCCAAGTAGTAGAGTGTGTTTTCTTCACAAGTTTCATGACTTGGTGAAGTGAGAGCTTGATTTAGCGATGCCTCGACGTAGATCATCTTCGGCATGGACATCGACGACCCAGCTCACTTATTCTCCGATGAAGTCGACGCTAGAGCCCGGATTTGATTTGGACAGCGGAGAGGACCTCATCTCGGAGCCGTGGAGGTGGAGGACCGGATCTACAAAGGTTGTATTTCCGTTTCTCATTAGTTAAGTGTTAACTAGTTAGCTTTTTCGCCTAAACATCTAGCAAACGATCCTTAGTCGGGTCTCTCGGCACCGTTAAAATTTTAATTTGCCATGGTTGATGGCTTGTGAGACTACCTTAGAGTGCCTAGGAACCCTACAAATAGGAGGTGGGTTCACTTTAGAATTGGATTTCTCTCACTTTAGCTCAAGTTGCCATTGATGGCATCAAGCTTTTTTCTTGAAGATGAAGATGAAGGAGAAGAAAGAATATGATAAGTGTTGAGATAAAATAAAAATAAATCAATACTTATCATAATGTGAACCATAGTTAAGTGTAGAGAGTTAACTAAGGTTAGAAGAATGGTTAGGGTTTAGTGTGAAGACAAAATGGTCACAAAGTCAAAGCTTCATGAAGCTTCAACAATGTTCAAGAATGAAAGCAACCATTTTGTATTCTTATCCCATTCTTTTTCCAAAAATGAATAAATAAAAGAATGGATAAATAAAAACCCTAATCACTTTCTTAACCTAAGTTTAATTCTATACACTTAACCAAATGAGCATGCATCATCAAACATGATACAAACATGTGCACAAAAGTATATCACATATACAATTTGCACATCAAGTGAGAATCCATATAAAGTGAACCAATACTAGTTAATGCAATGCAATATATCAAATATATAATTATACATTAAATCATTAAATCAACATTTGATTCAATGATCCGGTCATGTCGCACATAACCGACTAGAATCCAATGTATCGATTTATCGAATCATTGATTCGATAACTAGGTCATATCGAATATAACCAATCGAAACATATATCGCGAGAATGAAATGCGATATCACATACATGCATTATTCTCGGTCCTGCACATATCTCATATGCGCTCCTATTTTCGTTTCGCTTGAGCCAGAAAACCTCTGTGTAGGACTCTAAAGACTCGTCAATACGCCGGTAGCGGATGATGATCATATCAAACACCCACAAGCCGCAAGCGGTCAGCTAAACGTAACGGCCATCCGGGTATTGAGCGATCAGAAGATCGACGAGCTAGCCCGCTCACACTCCTGTGAATCCAACCAGTAACACTTACCGTACAGTCCGGTCCGTTCGTCTGATACGTCGCATATCAAGTCTAGGGGTGGTAAACGTCATACCCCAATAACCGATAAGTCGTGCCGATGTAAGGCTCATAACGGGTCGAGAAACTACTGGTAACACTTACCAGCAAATCTCTGATCAGCCCTGGCCAGGGACTTCCCTGTTACGGCCAATCGAGCACAGCGCAACATCAACTCCCAATACCGGGAGAGACGAAACCCCTCCTATCGCTCATTGCCTCCATGTGACTCGGGACTGTACCCAAAGACCACCGTTTTGCACGCCCTCATGGACGTGGTAAGGTGGAGATCAAAGCACAGTGGGAATCACACAAGACTCTATGACGATCTCGGGTCTACAGACTAACCTGTACAAGTGTCACCTGAGAACTGCCATCTGACGTGAGGTATAATACCATCTGGGAGTTCTCGGCGAGTCCGTCCAGTGTACCCAGTCTCCACTGAGCACCCGTACACCATCTCTGATGTCAAACACCAATGGATATGGGATCATCCATCGCCCATCTCATGGGTCGAGAAGCGTATACGCTAGTCTACACTGGTATATCGATGCCCGGTCTCGATACACCCACGACTAGGGACCATGAAGGATGTACTTATGGACTACCATGTCCCCACTAGTATGATCTGCATCATAGTCCAGGTAGTCAAGTACACATCCTAAGGGCTTTACCAACATGTAACTATAAGACAGTTTAAAGAGACTAGTGTACATGTTAAGATAAAGAGTAACCAGATAGCATACTATCATATCGAGCAAGAAAGTCATCTCTATATATATCCAAGCATCCAATATAATATACATCATCTGTACAATACTGGCCTCTAGGGCATACATACAACTAACAATCTCCCACTTGCACTAGGGCCAGCTGCTGTAGTATCGCATACCGAGCATCCCGAAGAGTCTCTCAAACTGTATCTGGGGAATGGCCTTCGTGAGTGGATCCGCAGTGTTGTTCTTCGTGTCAACCCTCCTGACCTCGATCTCCCGGCGATCAACTATCTCCCGGATCAGGTGATACCGCCTCAGAATATGCCTGGATCGCTGATGGGACCTGGGTTCCTTGGCTAAAGCCACCGCTCCATTGTTATCGCAATACAAAGGTATTGGATGCTCAATGGATGGAACCACTCCAAGTTCAGTAATGAACTTCTTGATCCAGACAGCCTCTTTGGCAGCATCGTTGGCAGTGATGTATTCAGCCTCCATCGTCGAGTCTGCCATGGTTTCCTGCTTGGAACTCTTCCAGCTAACCGCCCCTCCGTAAAGGGTAAAGACAAAGCCCGACTGCGACTTAGAGTCGTCCTTATCACTCTGGAAGCTCGAATCGGTGAAGGACTCCACTTGGAGTTCTCCGTTACCATACACCAAGAACATATCTCTAGTCCTTCGCAAGTACTTGAGAATGCTCTTCACAGCTGTCCAGTGACTCTCTCCAGGATCAGCTTGATACCTGCTCACTACACTTAGTGAGTATGCTACATCGGGTCTGGTACATAGCATCGCATACATGATAGAGCCTACTGCCGAAGCATAGGGTATCCCTTGCATGCGAGCTCTCTCCAAATCAGTCTTGGGAGACATCTCTTTGGAGAGAGTGACTCCAGAGATCATGGGCAAGTTCCCACGTTTGGACTCTTCCATACTAAACCTCTTTAGTATGGTGTCAATGTACCTGGATTGGGACAATCCCAATATCCGTTTGGATCTATCTCTATAGATCCTGATTCCTAATATGCAGGAGGCATCACCAAGATCTTTCATTGAGAATCTTTGTGATAAGAAGAGCTTGACCGATTGCAGCATAGGAATATCATTTCCTATCAAGAGTATGTCGTCCACGTACAATACGAGGAATACAACCTTACTCTCTGCCACCTTCTTGTAGATACAAGGTTCATCTGGATTTTTGACAAAATCAAACTCTTTGATAACGACGTCAAAGCAGATGTTCCAACTCCGCGATGCTTGCTTTAATCCATAAATGGATTTAAGCAGCTTGCACACCTTCCCGCTGCTCCCACTATCTACAAAGCCCTCTGGCTGAGTCATGTACACACACTCTTCTAAATCACCATTTAGAAAGGCGGTCTTAACATCCATTTGCCAGATTTCATAATCATGATATGCAGCGATGGCAAGCATGATCCGGATGGATTTAAGCATAGCCACTGGAGAAAAGGTCTCGTCATAGTCCACACCTGGCCTTTGACGAAAACCCTTTGCTACAAGTCTAGCTTTGAAAGTCTCCACTTTCCCATCTACACCAAGTTTCTTCTTGAAGATCCACTTGCTCCCAATGGGTTTTACCCCTTCAGGAACAACGTCCAAAGTCCATACTTTGTTGGTGTACATGGATTCCATCTCGGACCGCATAGCATCCAGCCATTTCACTGAGTCCCCACTCGTGATGGCCTGCTCGAAGCTAGTTGGGTCATCATTCTCCATGATGCAATCCTCACTGCCACCATCAATGAGAAAACCGTAGTATCTCTCAGGTGGACGAGAAACCCTACTAGATCGGCGGAGAGGCTGGGGTACGTCGGGCACCACTGAATCCTCTGGTTCTACTAAATCGTTAGTTGCAGTTTGTGGTGCTGGAACCTCTTCCAGCTCTACCTCTTTGCCATTAATTTCTTTTGCAAGAAATTCCCTTTCCAAAAAGGTGGCATGTTGAGCAACAAACACTCTTTGTTCCTCAGCTTGGTAGAAAAAATATCCTTGAGAATTCTTAGGATATCCCACAAACTTGCAAAGGACTGATCGTGCCTCGAGTTTATCCGGATTTTGCTTTTTGACATAGGCCGGACAACCCCATATCTTAATACGTTTAACATATGGTCTCTTCCCACTCCATATCTCATATGGTGTGGTATGTACAGATTTAGACGGAACCAGATTCAATAGGTATATGGCTGTCTCAAGCGCATACCCCCAAAAGGAAATAGGTAACTCAGCATTACTCATCATTGAACGCACCATATCTAATAGGGTGCGATTCCTTCGTTCCGATACACCGTTGTGCTGTGGTGTATAAGGAGGAGTAAGCTGAGAGAGAATCCCATTCTCTTTTAGATAATCCAGGAATTCACTGCTTAAGTATTCACCTCCTCGATCAGATCGAAGAACCTTAATACTTTTGCCCGTTTGGTTCTCTACCTCATGCTTATATTCTTTGAATTTCTCAAAAGCTTCAGACTTGTGTTTCAACAAGAACACATGCCCGTATCTAGAGAGATCGTCAGTGAATGTAATGAAGTAGGAAGAACCATTTCTGGCGTGTGTAGACATTGGACCGCATACATCACTATGCACCAGTCCCAAGAGTTCAGTAACTCTTTCTCCGTGTCCCGTAAACGGAGTTTTGGTCATTTTTCCTTTGAGACATGAATGGCAAGTGTCATAAGATGATAATTCGAATGAATTCAAATATCCATTCTTATGCAACTTAGCTAGTCGTGTCTCATTGATATGGCCAAGTCTACAGTGCCACAAGAAGGATTCGTTCATTTCTGAGCTTTTCCTTTTGTGTGTGTTTTGTATATTGAAGACTGAATTTTGATTTAGAATGAATATGCCATTATGTAACGAGCCTGATGCAATCAACTTTTGATCTAGGAATATGTTCATAACATTATCCTTTACTACAAAATTATATCCTTCTTTACTTAATAAAGAAACTGATATAATGTTGCACATCATGTTCGGTATATAATAGCACTCATTCAGAACTAGTGTATCACCATTTGGTAATACTAGGTGATATATGCCAACAGCTTTGGCTGCAACATTTGCCCCATTCCCTACTTGAACGGAATGATCACCCTTTCCCAGTTCTCTACCTTTTCGTAGCCCATGTAACTATTTACATATGTGGGATCCTGATCCGGTATCTAATACCCAGGACGTAGGGTGAACTGAGAAACAGTTCTCAATAACTAACACACCTGTAGAAGATGCATCAACATGCATGTTCTTTTGGGCGGCTTGAGAATCCAGATATTCTCCTGTTTCCTGTTCATTCTTATAACACTTATAAGATAGAACGGGTTCAACGTTCCCCTGCACAGTATAACATGTGGGTTCGGTCAATACATCCATATTATTATCTTCATTAGGGCATGAAATGGTCGCTACCTGGAGAGAGAGAGAAGAAAACACTTTAGCGTAAGCTCGTGCAAGATCAGATTGGTTATTATCTTATCTAATCAGGATGGCTCCCACTGCTTTTTATCAAATCTTCCTTCAAACCCTAAAAGGAAAGACTAGCCGGGATTAATTACACACTACAAGTTCGCCAATCTTTCAGCCAGGCCAGTGTCGGTACTTTGAGGGAGGTCCCCCGTGCTTTCGCACGAACCTAATTAATGTAAACCTCGTTTTCCCAGAGGCGTAACCTCGTTAACACCTTTCTAGACACCTACTTGATCGGCTAATTGTAATGTGTAAAACTCTCCCAGGAGTAACTCTTACTCGCAGTGGGTATCGGGATCCAACTATCTCATAGAAGGTATGCAATCTCATTGCAAATTTCAACACTTGAAATTCCCGATAATGCTTTTGCCCCTAGCGATCTATGACCTTGACTAAGTCAACAAACCATAAATCGCAAGTCAAGTTCAACCCGTACATTTCCCGATTGAATTAAACCCACCCGTACGACCCTTGACTGAGTCAACAAGGCCGTGCGAATGCTCTAATCCAATCACATCTCATGTTGTTACAGATAAACATAATTTAGCTACCATACACTATGCCTTGACTAAGTCAACAAACATAGCACGAATACTAAATAATATCTATCTGAAATGACGGAGGGCTACGCGGGTTCTTTCAGAAAAAACCATGAGCGTAATGAACTTGATATCGTTGTAGAATCGAATGAAGTTTTGAAATGGAGTGATTTTGAGGCTTTTCTAGTTTTGCTAAAGGGGTCACTCCCGGTGAAGGGATCGTCGGCCCTTTCCTCGTCGAATGAGGTGCGGGATATATCATATATATCACTGTGCAAAGCAAAAACTCTTAAAAGCAATCAAAGCCAAACCGAATGTGTAGCATCTGCCAGTTACTGCTAAAGGAGTCACTCCCGGTGAAGGGATCTCGGTCCTTTCCTCATCGAATAAGGTGCAGGGTATATCATACATACCGCTATGCAAAGCAAGAACTGTAGCTACCAGTTTTGTTTAAAATTTGATTCTACAACATCTTAGGTTTCTTTTCTTTCATTAATCACATTAATGAAGTCCCATCATTTAAAAACCTAAACATCACAGATAGATATGACGTACACTTATGCCATCCGCATTCGCCTCGATGTCCCCTCGTGCACCGTTAGGTTAGGTAACTAACGACAGAGCAGGGCAGGGCTAGCGCGGGTGTAAAACATAAGTAACGTCTATATAACATATCATATATACTATATACTATATCCATCACAGAATCACATCACAGATATCGCAGCAGAAGAAACATATGAAATATTGGATATACTAGGACGTCCGTGTTTTCAATACGAGCCAGTATAAAACACGGATTCCACGGTCGTGATGAATAGCCAATCCCACACCCCTAGACCCCTACGAGAGCGGCAAGCAACCCTGCCAATTCTAGGGTTAGGAGACCCGGACTCGACTCCTCGAGTTGGTCTCCCGCTGGACCCCAGAACCCGGTTACTTGTGCTCCCCTCCTTGGGTCTATCCTAATGCGGAAAAGTAAATAATATACAAAAGGTGACAACTTCCGCTACCTGGAACTGCCCCAAATAAAAGAATATTACATACAAGTTTTTACATGAATGAAAATGGAAAACACTCATCTCACATAAAAACCCCCGGCTATTCGAACACGACAATCCAATATAACATATCCAGCAGCACATAACATCACATGTCATCAACGTAAGTAAGTATGCATACCCCAATTGTCGTTGACGTATAGCAACGAAACCGGTGATATGAACATACTACACTTACGGTCACAGAAAAGAAAGTGTAAAACTACAACAGTTGGAATCCGCAACCTCTTTAGACATCGCATGCCTAACAGATATAAATCCCGCATTTTAGTCTCATTATCGAAAACTCTTTTCAATATCATATGGGACTAAATTGCTAGATTTATAACATTCATTCAGTTATCTCATAACTACTTGTGAATTCCAATTATTGTATCACATTCCAGATAAACAGAAAATGTTAAACTTTCCGATCGAACAGTCGAATACCCAAGTTTTCCCGATACAACTCAACACATGAAATAAGTCTAACAACATTCAGTTCGTGCCTCAGTACCAACGGTCCAGCCGTAGAAGGGTCAAGCTAACGCCTCACATGTGGCATGCCGTACTGCCCCAAACCCGAAGGTTCAAAGGGTAGTTCAAGACGGTCACATAATCGAGTTAAGGTTTGTTGTCTTCTAGAGGGTCCATCGCGTTACTTGCACTACTTAGAACGTCGTTAAACTACGGAAAAATCCAACACTTGGAAATCTCCCGACAGGGGAAAAATTGGGTATTTATATCCGGTCGAACTTTTTAACATATTCTAAAAATTATCCGGAAAAACACAAATGACGAAATTTGATAATCCGATCGAAATACCGAATCCCCAAAACAACCCTGAAAATTAAAACTCTGGAAAAAACATTAAAAATTCCCAGGAAAATCACCACTGGAAACTAAGAGTTACTGTGCAAAAAACTTTATATATTGAGGCCGTACGGCCGCGGAACCGCCGCATGAGCTAGGCTCATGCCGCGGATCCGCGGCGACTTAGTGGAATTAGGCTGTCGAATTTCACACAAACTCTTATATTTTCCTGATGGTTTTTCTGCATATTTTTAATCTGGAAAAATCCCAGATTTTAGAAAAAGTCTAGAGAGCTCATGGGTTTTGGGGTTTCGGGTTCGTTCGGACTTCAAACTCCGTCTAGACTTCGCCTAAGGCTCTAGCTTGGCTCTGATACCACTGTAGGGTTCCTAGGCACACTATAGAGGTCTCACAAGGCATCGATCATGCCAATTTAAATTTTTATGGGTGCCGAGAAACCCTAATACGGATCGTCGGCTAGATTTCTAGGCGAAACATTAAACTAGTTAACACTTTAACTAAAGTTCGGAAGTTACAACCTTTGTAGATCCGGATTTCCACTTCCTTAGCTCCACGTAGTCGTCCTCTCGCTGTCCTTTTCGAATCCTAGACTCATTCGTCGGCTTCATCGGGAAAACGAGCGGAATAGGTCGTCGGCTTCGTGCCGAAGATGATCTACGTCGAGGTTGCGCAAGTTCAAGCTCCAACTTCACCAAGTTGTGAAACTTGTGAAGAAAACACCCAAAACAACTTGGCAAGAGATAGAGGGTGAAGAAATAGGAGGTGGGTTCACTTTAGAATTGGATTTCTCTCACTTTAGCTCAAGTTGCCATTGATGGCATCAAGCTTTTTTCTTGAAGATGAAGATGAAGGAGAAGAAAGAATATGATAAGAGTTGAGATAAAATAAAAATAAATCAATACTTATCATAATGTGAACCATAGTTAAGTGTAGAGAGTTAACTAAGGTTAGAAGAATGGTTAGGGTTTAGTGTGAAGACAAAATGGTCACAAAGTCAAAGCTTCATGAAGCTTCAACAATGTTCAAGAATGAAAGCAACCATTTTGTATTCTTATCCCATTCTTTTTCCAAAAATGAATAAATAAAAGAATGGATAAATAAAAACCCTAATCACTTTCTTAACCTAAGTTTAATTCTATACACTTAACCAAATGAGCATGCATCATCAAACATGATACAAACATGTGCACAAAAGTATATCACACATACAATTTGCACATCAAGTGAGAATCCATATAAAGTGAACCAATACTAGTTAATGCAATGCAATATATCAAATATATAATTATACATTAAATCATTAAATCAACATTTGATTCAATGATCCGGTCATGTCGCACATAACCGACTAGAATCCAATGTATCGATTTATCGAATCAATGATTCGATAACTAGGTCATATCGAATATAACCAATCGAAACATATATCGCGAGAATGAAATACGGTATCACATACACGCATTATTCTCGGTCCTGCACATATCTCATATGCGCTCCTATTTTCGTTTCGCTTGAGCCAGGAAACCTCTGTGTAGGACTCTAAAGACTCGTCAATACGCCGGTAGCGGATGATGATCATATCAAACACCCACAAGCCGTAAGCGGTCTGCTAAACGTAACGGCCATCCGGGTATTGAGCGATCAGAAGATCGACGAGCTAGCCCGCTCACACTCCTGTGATTCCAACCAGTAACACTTACCGTACAGTCAGGTCTGTTCGTCTGATACGTCGCATATCAAGTCTAGGGGTGGTAAACGTCATACCCCAATAACCGATAAGTCGTGCCAATGTGAGGCTCATAACGGGTCGAGAAACTACTGGTAACACTTACCAGCAAATCTCTGATCAGCCCTGGCCAGGGACTTCCCTGTTACGGCCAATCGAGCACAGCGCAACATCAACTCCCAATACCGGGAGAGACGAAACCCCTCCTATCGCTCATTGCCTCCATGTGACTCGGGACTGTACCCAAAGACCACCGTTTTGCACGCCCTCATGGACGTGGTAAGGTGGAGATCAAAGCACAGTGGGAATCACACAAGACTCTATGACGATCTCGGGTCTACAGACTAACCTGTACAAGTGTCACCTGAGAACTGCCATCTGACGTGAGGTATAATACCATCTGGGAGTTCTCGGCGAGTCCGTCCAGTGTACCCAGTCTCCACTGAGCACCCGTACACCATCTCTGATGTCAAACACCAATGGATATGGGATCATCCATTGCCCATCTCATGGGTCGAGAAGCGTATACGCTAGTCTACACTGGTATATCGATGCCCGGTCTCGATAGACCCACGACTAGGGACCATGAAGGATGTACTTATGGACTACCATGTCCCCACTAGTATGATCTGCATCATAGTCCAGGTAGTCAAGTACACATCCTAAGGGCTTTACCAACATGTAACTATAAGACAGTTTAAAGAGACTAGTGTACATGTTAAGATAAAGAGTAACCAGATAGCATACTATCATATCGAGCAAGAAAGTCATCTCTATATATGTCCAAGCATCCAATATAATATACATCATCTGTACAATACTGGCCTCTAGGGCATACATACAACTAACACTGACATGTCGCTATTACACGTTGATAGAGCCCTTAGGATTCTTTCTTGACCACCAGCAGTATGAGGGCGATCATATAAGTGGGAGCTAGAGTCTATAAGCACATCCTTAAAAGGTCCCTAGTCATGGGAGTTTCGAGACAGGGCATCAATACTCCAGAGTAGACTAGTGTATACAGTCGAGACCCCGACGAGGGGCGGTGGCCGGTCTCACAAGCCACTGGTGTCAGTTGGTTCACCTAAGATGTATACAGGTGCTCATTAGGTTATGAGTACACCGACAGGACTCGCCGGGAACATGCTAGTTGGTCTTATACCTGACGTTAGATAGCAGTTCCCTGGTGACATGTGTACAGGTTAGTTCATCGACCTGGGGATCGTCATTTGTCTCGTGTGAGTTCCCACTGTACTTTGATTACTACCCTACCACGCTCAAAGGAGACGTGCAAACAGGTTTTAGTTGGGTACAGTCCCGAGCCACATGGAGGCAGTGAGCGGATCTTCAGGGGTTCGTCTCTCCCAGTATTGGGGGTGAGGTCGCGCTGTGTCTAGGAGAGCCATTACACGAAGCCCTCGGCCGAGGCAGGAGATTTACTGGTAGGTATTCCAGTAGTATCTTAGGGTGTTCTGGGCTACACTCCGACACGACTTGTACCGCTTTTGGGGGTCTGACTTTTACCAACCCCTTAGGCCCGCCATGCGATGCTCATAGACGAACGGACCGGACTGTACGGATATTGTCACTGACAGGCTCAGTAGGGTGTCAGGATGAGTTCGCTCATAGACGTCCCTTTTGGTAAATAGCTGGTAGCCCGTCACGTATGGCTAATACCTCTGACGTGCTAGTAGTTAAATCCACAGCCATGGTATTGACGAGTCTTTAGAGTCCCCCACATTCAGTTGCTCAAGTTTTCGGGTGAAATGCTATAGAGGCCGTATGGAGATATGGCAGGGTTCGATCAGATACGTGCGGTATTGCATGGATCAGGATCGGACGGATAATACTAGACGGCTTTGGTTTAAGCCGGATCCTAGTACAGTACAGTGTAGATTTTGTCTCATTGCATTTGTATCCGGTCGAAATACAGATGCAGGTGTGTATACACAGTATCAAGGTTTTCCTGTAATTTATTACGGGACCAGTTTTCTGGAGTTGCCAGTTTGCTTTCCGTTTCGGCCATATTTCTTTGTATCCTTCATTGGCCGAACATTGGTGGAGGAGGGCTTATTTGCATTTGTGCAAATAAGCAATTTGGAAGGGGGTCTTTGCATATTGTTGGATCATGATGGTTACACCATCCCTTGACCATTTGACTTGTTCTTTCATGATGGCTTGACTTTGTGTTGAGATGATGAGGTTGGTGGAGTGTGGGTTTGTGTTGGTGATCATTCTCTTTTCATGATATCTTTTGATTCCCTCTTGCATTATTGGCTCACTCTCTCCCTCATTCATTCTCTCCTCTCCCATTCCAAGCCATGGCCGGCCAAGTTCAAATGGGGGCTGTCCAAATTTGTAGGAGTGGGATTTCATCTCTTTTGGCTTTGGAAAAATCATATAGCTCTACAAAAATTCCATGTATCATCCCTCCACCAAAATGGCAACCTCCATGAACCCCAAAATGAGACATGGTTCCACACTGCATTCTACAGCAAATCTTAGGCACGTCGACTCGCCAGCTTCGTGCCCGAGTTGCCTCGGTATAGAGGCGGGAGCCCGTAAAAGAAGCCGGCGACGTGGTGCCCTTCCGGCGACATGATGGAGACCGGAGATTCCGCGGGAGATCGGGACGACGACGAGAAGACCGGAGGACTCGGATCACTCGGTATATCTCTCTACCCCCTCTCTAGATAGCTAGGACTAGTTTAATGGCACGATCCGGGTTTATAGTGCGCGGTGGTGCCGGTTTGAAAAATTAAAGTTAACCATCGCTTCCGCATTTGGCCTCGGGATGGAGGTCGGGGCGCCGCCGTGCACTTACAGTGGTATCAGAGCCTCGCCATTAACATAGTCTAGCTTTGTCTAATGTGTTTTACGTTTCTGATCAAACAATTTTCCGAAAACCCGATATCATGCACATCAGTTTTCTGTCGATTTATTTTTGGCTCCAAAATTTTTTCAGTATATTGCAGAATGATGTGCAGAGAATTATAAGAGTTCTGTGAAAATTTGGGCTCGTGAACAGTCTAAACCACCGCGGAACCGCGGCCAAACCTATGCTTGGGCCGCGGTTCCGTCATGACTTGAACTGTTCATTTCCCCAAAATTTTACAGAATGCTCCTGAGTGGAAAATAGGTTTTCTGGAATGTTTTTTTTTGGGCCCAGATTTCTTTATGTGCTACAGTAGTGCTTGGGGCCCACTTGGTAATTTTTGATCGATCAGATATTTTAAACACATTAGTTCACAGTATTTACATTATATCTGCGACCGTGAATGTCACTTGATCGGTAAATCCTGTCTAACTGCTATAGCCCGGTTAGACAGATTTGCGAACGTGACTTTCACGTTGATGTTCTGTGTATTGCTGTGATGTTGCGGATCGGTCGTGGGGGATAGCCTGGATGCAATGCTAGTACAAGTTTTGTTGTATTATGTACATTTGATATTGCGGGGCGAGCGTCCAACATGTGGACTGCCGTCACTGCCTGTTTGTATTATTATTTTGGGGCACGACCAGGTTGCGGTCGATGTACCCGTTGTATGTATATTTTACTTTCTGTACTAGGATTACCCCGCGGAGGGGTGCACGGATAGCCGGGTTCTAGAGGGCAACAAGCCCGCATCTCATGGCATTGAGACGGAGGGGGCTTCACTCTAGAATTGGCGTGCTATTTTCCGCACTCGTAGGGGGTACAGGTTGACCCAGGAGGGGTGCCCAAGTTACCGGATTCCGTGAAGTGCTGGGTGGTCCATTCACGTTGCTGAAGGGGGCTGCCTCGCTTCAGGTTTTGTCGGGTAACTTGCCGCACCCGTAGGGGTCTAGGATTTCATTGCACAGGCTATCCACACGACTAGTGGAACGTCGGGTTTCAGCGGCTCTGTGAAACCCGGGGATCCCAGATATCTGTATTGTTCTGTGATGCTGTACATTTCAGTGATGTTGCATTTTTTATCACGTCTTGAGTGAAATATTATATATTGATATATATATTAGTAGATGTTGTATATGTTTTGCATCCGCGCTAGTCCAGTCCCCGCTCTGTCGTTAGTTAGCTAACCTAACGGGTAATGACGGGACCCAGTGGCGAATGCGGATGGCATATACGTACATCAGTATATTTTCGTTCTTTGTGGTGTGATCAATTGATGGGACTGCGTTGATTCGGATCAATGCAAGTTAAAAACAAAGCTAATCTGATGTTGTTGGAACACTTTTCAAAAAGCTGTTATTGCAAGGACGTTCACTTTTGTTTTGCATCGTGGTATTCAGTTGGAATATCCTGCTCCTCAGTCGACGAGGCAAGGGCCGAGATCCCTTCACCGGGAGTGACCCCTTGGACAAAAGTTTGCGTCAGGGCAATAACTTCACTATAGCTGATTTCTTTTGCTTTGCATCGTGGTATTCAGTTGGAATATCCTGCACCTTATTCTACGGGGAAAGAGCCGAGATCCCTTCACCGGGAGTGACCTCTTTAGCAATGGTTTTCGTCACTATATTTTAAAAGCTATCCGTTCCTTCAACGATATCAAGTTCTTTACGTTAAAGGTTTTCGCCAGAAACCATTCATAGCCCTCCGTCGTTTCATATGGGTGGTCAATAGTATTCAAGCTGTGTTTGTTGGCCAAAGTCAAGGCACAATGTTTGGTAGCTATTGGGTATTCATATGCAGCATAGATAGATGCGTTGGTTTGGGGCAGTCGTATAGCCTTGTTGGCCAAAGTCAAAGGCTTGTGCGGGTGGGCTCAAATTAACCTGGAGAATGACGGGTAGAACTTGACATGTAACTTATGATTTGTTGGCCAAAGTCAAGGTCATAAGAGCATGGGGTAAAAATCACATCGGGAGTTTCAAAAGAACTGAAACTTGCCAGATATGCGCATACCTTCTGGAGTGTGATAGCGTGAGCGGATTCCGTCATGTTATCATACGATGATAGTTAGATCCCGATTCCCGTTGATGAGTTGGTTTACTCCTCGGGTGATCCCGACTAATTCTTCTTTCAGGTTTGGAGGAGAATTTGACGGTACAGTGGGAGGTTTCCAGATTAGATAAATTGGTAACCATTTTGATCTAGGTTAGAGTGCACGCTGAGTGTTTCTTTTCTCTCTCTCTGGCAGCGACCATTGACCCGACCCTAAGACTATGACTCAGTGACCAAGTTGACCGAACCTTCTTAACACTGGATTTTGGATTGTCAGAGTTGCGAACCTCATTGCCACTCCTACTTTTACCCTTTTCTCCAGGACACCCCGTATTACTACAAACGTCCACTTCCATTGGACAAAACCATCGTATGGTTATATACGAACTCGAAGGAATTTATTCGAGGATGGTTTCCAGTTCTGGAGAAAACGGATAGGATTATTCAGTTGTCTTTTCCTTTTACCTTCTCTCAGGATGCGAGTACTCCTTGGTTTAGGAGATAGTACACCTATTACGCAAATGGGATAGTTTTCTTCCAAACCTTAGGCTGGTGCCGAACGGTGGGGAATGAAGAAAACCAATTAGCATAACGATGGTGTGCAGAAGGTATTAAGTTAAGACAAAGCAAGGGATTAGTAAGAGGGCAAAGTAAATTGCAACTGATATTCACGACCAAACCAGGTATTTCATTACCACTCCCACTTCACCTTTGTATTTCTCCAGGACACTCCGTATCACTACGAAGATCCACAGTTTATTGGATACTCCATCGTATGGTTATATATGAACTCGAAAGGAACTTGTTCCAGTTCGGGGATGGATTCTGGTCCAGGAGAAATAGGAATAAGGTTTATTCGGTTGTCTTTTATCTTCACCTTCTCTCGCATTGCGAGTGCTCCTAGGATTAGGACAGTACATCCATTATGCTTATTGGATAGTCTTCTTCCAAACCATAGGCTGGTGCCGAACGGTAGGGAAGGAAGAAAACCATTTGGCCTAAGGGGTGTGCAGAAGGTAATGACTAAAGACATATAAAGGGATTTGGAGAGGTGGCGAAGAATTACACGGTTACAGTTGTGAATCTGGATAATGGAAGAGACATTACTAGGAATACCGGGATACCCCATCGAAACATTTCTATGTTTTAGTTTCGCTGTGTACTGTTAAAAGAAAACTGATTTCCCAATTAGTTCTCACTCCAGGGTATGTATTTACCAGGTATGATTCTCACATCTGTATGGTTTTACAGATGATGAGTGGGAGTAGATTATTGGGAATTGGATGATCATCCTCATTATATCGGGATTCGTTGTAATCGGTGATATTTGAGGAGATCACCTGGGCTGTTTGCCGGTCGGCAAATATTTGGTTTTGAATATCCGCTGTTATGTACCAATTTCAAATTGATATATCTATACGTCTATTTTTATAGAGTGAGATATACCTTTTTGATATTATGTCTATGACATTTACCTATATCAGTGGATGGTTAGGTAAGGAGCATTGAACAATGGTGTAATTCTTCTTAACCATAAGTACAGTTTTCAACCTACGACATACAGTGATGAGTTATCAGACTCAAGGGACTTATACAGAGTATTGTATGTTGTCCAGGGTCCATCAGGACAGAAGGGTTGGTCCTCGTACTATATTCGGTTTACTTATAACTTCTCTAGTTTTTAGACAGGTGTTTCGTGGAAACACAGGGTCTGAATTTTGAGAAGTTATAGGTATTTGAATAAAGTAGAGAACCAGGTATTGCAAGTATCGGGATTCTTCAAAGTGATCGAAGATGTAGATACTTGTGTATGGTATTCAGTTGATAGTAATGGTTAAGATAACTTGCTTCTCTTTCAGGTTACTCATAATTGGAAGAATTCCTAAGCTGAGTAACGCTGATCGGCCTCTTTCCATTTACTTGATATGCACTGGAGACAGTAGCATGATTAGAATCTGGTTCTAATTAAATAAGTGCCAAAGTTTCTATATTGGATATAGAATGGTTCATATCATAACGATGTTAAGGTACGGGGAGTTGTCCGGCTTATGCTTAAAACCAGACTCTGGATAACTCAAGGCACATTTCTGTAATGGCTGTTTGTGGGTTGACCCAGGCTATGACGAGGGTTGACTTTCTACCATCTGGAAGATCAATAGTAATATTGTTCTAGACTCGCCACAGTTTTAATAAAATGGATTTTTTCAGAAAACAGTAGTGGGAGTATAGTAGAACTGGAAGTGATTCCAGAACCACAAACGATTACTGAAGATTTGATAGGAATCTAAAGATTCAATCTGGTTTGACATTCCATTGGCCACTCCGCAGATACGGTGGGTAAATTCAGGCACCCGAGAGGTACTCCGGTAGCCTCAAGGACGGTGACAGGGAAGTTCTTGTTTACCCAGACTTGCCATTGCTGTTGTTCCAGACTGTGAGACCCGGCAGGAGAATGAGTATAGCGTTGTTCTAAACTTGCTTTAGAAGTGTACATTTATATGACTTTGCCAGAGGGTTGTCGTAGTCAGTGGGAGCAGCGGAAGCATTGGTGGATAGGTAGCTTATGTCTATTTATAGACTAAAGCAGATATAGCGGAGATTGATTATCAATTTCTGATGTGACAGTCATAGGTTTGACTTCATCAGAATAGGGGATGGATCTGTTGAGAAGGTAGTAGGGTGTGATGTCCTGGTATTTGGATGACATACACAGAGTAGGAAGTGATATTCCTATACTACAATCGGTTATACTTTGGTTGTCACACAGTGGTTTCTCCACATGGGACTTGGACATTATATCAGACATGCTGGTTACTAGATCTATGGTTTTAGATCTAGATTTGGGTGGTTTCCCAATCAGGGTACTTAGACAGCATTCTAAGAGTATTGAGAATGGACGACTCCTAGCGCGGTAGTGTACCTGCAGGTAATGGAGTCACCCTCTCTAAAGGTGTCTTACAGACTAAAGGGGAGAGGGATGTGCATGATTGGCAGATCACTTGCTCAGGCAATTGAGCCAATCATGAGATGTCAAGTACCACACCAGATGTTGTTCTTGCACTGGATGCAATAAGTTGACATTGATCCAATCCTGCAGAAACAGTCGGAAGCAGTTTTAGAACATAAGTGGATGTTCTAGGGATATGATAACAACAGCCTCATTCGGGAGACAGTTATCATTCCAGGCTTCCAAGGTGATCTGGACGACAAGGAGGTTGTCAGAGTTATAGTTTTCCTTCTGATGAGGGGCAGTTTTTTTTGGACAGGTTGTAACGTTTTGAAAATCGTTTCGGTGAAATTTCGAAAAAACGGTAAAATAAGAGGGTTTTCTGTAAAAAGTCAAAATGCAAATATGTTTATTATAAGATTAAATATACATATTCTAGCTATGTAATTGCTAGTATTTGGTGTTCATTGAGCCACTGGTGAAATTTCAAATTTTCTGAAAAATTTTCCGAAATTAATTATTTTAATATTATTTTAAGCCGTCACTAATACATTTAATTAGGGAAAATTACAAATTGGAATGAGTTGAAACAAATTTTGTGCATCATAAAACATTAAACAAAATTTTATCATGTGGTTTTTGAAACGAAATCGTTTGCCAAAACGGTTTAGAAATTATTGAAGAAAAAAGACTTTTTTTTAGTGTAAATGGATGTTTGGGGTATTGTATTTATCATTTTTCATCACCCCACACCCATACCCACACTCACACACCCCCATTTAATTCTTCCCTTGGCTGAATTCAGCAGCCCCATCACTTTCCCCACTTGAATTTTTCAAAGAAAAGAAAAGAAAGAAAAGAAAAGAATAGAATAGAAAATGATAGAAATTGGGTGGACTTTGACTAGATTTATCTTTCCCCACCTCACTCTCTCTCCTCCCTCACCCAATCCCCACAAATTTCTGGCCGAAACCTGCTCAAAAAACAGCCCCTCTTGATTCTTCTCCACTTCATTGCAAAACCCACAAAATTCCACCAAAAATCCAAGTCAAAAATCCCACAAAAACAAAATCCAATCTCTACCCATTATTTCTTTGCCCAAGCTAGCATGGATCTTGGAGGAAATTTGGCATTTTGGAGGCCATTATCTTCATGTTGATCTCTTGATCATGAGGTATAATAATTCTTCCATATTTGTTAATTGTTAGTTGTATGTTTAAAGCAAACTTGTTTAGGTGTTTAAAAAAATATAAATAAAGGGGTTTTGAATTCAAGTTTAGAAATTCAAGTGGATGGTTTTGGATTATAGTTAGGGTTTTGTTGTATGATTATGGTTGCAAGTGGGATTCTTCTTTTGTGGAATGTGAAACATAATTAAATTGTTAGTTGTAAATTGTTAAGTTGAAATTGTAATATTTAAGCTATTTTACTTACTAGATTTTTGGAAAATTATTGAATGTCTTAGATTAAAATATAATTATGGTTTCATGTCATTATTAGTATTATAATAAGTGGTTTAATGCCTTTGGACCATGCAAAACCAAGCTTATTTGTAAAATTATGAATTTTACTTTAAAAATTGTTAAAATTGGTTATTTTTGCAAACTTGAATTTTGGGTTAATGATAATTAATGAGATTAAAAGTATGGAAATGGTTTATATGACCTGATTATGATACTTAGTGAATATTATGGCTATTAGTTGGGTTAAAACATCAAGTTTCGAATTAAAACGGTAATTAAGTGCTTTCTAGGTTTTGTGAAATAAATCGATTTGAGCAAATTTAAGGTTTTTATGAATTGCACCATATTTTCAATTAAATTCTAGTGCGTTATGAACGCGTGATTGGTATGTTGGGTTTTTCTCGATTGATTGACGTTTATACATCGACATCGAGGGTTGGTTTGGCTATTTTGGCATGCGTAGGCGATAGGTTTTGACCTATGCGTGATACGCGTGCCGATTTGATTTTCGTGTGCCGTTTCGATTTCGAATTTGGTTTTAATGCGATACGATGCGTTATGATATGTAGGTACCCCATGTAGACTTCGAGACGACAAGCAAGCACGTGGCGACATCGGCACCGGCTAGCGAGGACCAGGTGAGTAGATTTATATCTACGGGGAGAAGTCGGGTGGATGGCGTATAGCACCCCCGCAGTTCGTGGTGATGTATATGAATACGTATACACACACATATATATATTGTTTATATATTGTTTGAGTATATTGATGATAATATGGATAATTGGTGTTCTTGGATGATTTAGTGTCGCGAAACCCTAGAGTAGTGGTCGCACTACACATGCACACACCAACCCATACTTGCATACTTTCTTCTTTCATTTGTGCTTATGGGAATATATAGTTATGTGTTCACATGGGTATGGGACTATGTGTTCACATACGGATTTGAGGATGATACTTGGGTTTGAGATGAGTCGATGAGATTTGTATTGAGGTTGTGAATTCGGTGATATGGCAGGATTCGTATTTGAGATACGACATGACGTTGTAGCGGGTCCTTGACGTAGTGTTTCACACACGTCTATGCATACTTAGGCGGTATCAGTATTGTACTAGACGTAGATCAGTACCCCGATCATGATATTTGATAAAGAGGATACCAGGTGAATAGTATGATGAATGTGATATTAACCCGTACCCAGATTTGGGGATGCCGTACGACGGATTTACGTACGAGCTATATTTTGATGATTGATCCGCACTCTTGACTTGGGATGTCTGATTATAGATATGGTATCGGAGATGATATTATTGAGGCAGGATCACCGACTAATATATATACAGGTATGTATATGTATCGACTCAGATGTTAGGCGGTTTCCTTACCTGTAGTTCAGCTTGTTAGTTCAGCCGTATAGTTTAGTGTAGTTGTTAGACTAGATTAGACTCCTATCTATTTCAAAACTAACGAATCGTGGGTATTTTAAAAGACAGGTCAAGGGATTCTACGGATATTTCAAAAGACGTATCTTTTCTTAAAAACACCGTAGCCCTTATTTTCAAAACACCGCGATTCGTGTTATTTCAAAAGGCACTATTGTAGGACTTATATTAGGGTAATGCAGTTTAGTTATCGTTGTGTCTAGTATTCAGCTCCCGCATATTATTGCTGTTGCTCCGCATCGCATACTTATTGTAATTCATATTTCATTATTGATATCATGCTGTTAGGACACCATCACCATTACCGATGATGCGTATGTACCACGTACACTTACTTGCCGGCTCACACACATCTTCATCGGTAATTGCCATGTCACGTACACTTAGAAAATACTATTACATTGACATAGCCTGTTAGCTAATAGTTTAGACATGATATTAGTGTACTTGCCTTATATGCTAGTTTAGACATTGTAGTTATTACCTGCTACTTCATGCATACTGTTATTCATTGTTATGCCGCATTCATGGATTCTCATGCATATATTCACTATTTTACGTGCTATTGAGGTTTTGGATTCGGATTTCCATGAGATTTTCTGGATTTGGGGGAAAACCGCAAAACTTATACAAACTTCTTCTCTCTCTTTTTAAATGAAAAGCGCGGTTTTCCCATGATGTATGAGTCGTCCACCATGAGTTTGCTGATGGATTTCGAGACCCGATTCGAGGAGACGGATGAACCGTTTCGAGTACATGGTGGACCCGGTAAGGTACCCCGGGGCAAGAAGCGCGTGATGATGACGATGTGAGCCTGGCAGGGGAGCACTACCTACCGGTGATTTTACCCGACGCGTCGGATATCCGGAAGATACCGTCGTAGTCTTGAGGTTGATGGTAGGGGCCGGTCTGGAGTAACGGCGCCCTAGATAGTGAGATTGACATACATAGATTTTGAGATATTGAGGTACAGAGATTGCGACACAGAGATATCGAGAGATTTGGATACTTGTTTTGTGTCGATGCTAGGCACTGTTTATGCTGATTTCATTTATGATACCTCGTTTTTAAAAAGATACAGAAATCTCACTAATTTATGACAGCAGTTTTCATCAGTACATGCATTCTGTTTCATGCATTCATACATCATCCATATGATATATTGTTACCTGAGGCACTGACAAAGGCACATGGGATTACACTCGGGTTAGATATTTACCCTAGCCATTGTTATAGGCTGCATGTTATATATTTGAGGATATATTATGATCATTGACCTAGGTTGCGTTATTTATGCGATTTCTGTGCGTAGATGTTTTTCTATTCACGAGTTGGCAACTCACCCCCGTTGTGCCCAGTTTCTTGCAGGTTTGCCGTACAGGTTTCATTACGGCTTTGCGGGCATAGTTTCGTTCGGGTGATTTGCTAGTAGGTGGGTTTACTTGTATCGTACCCCTATTATATATCTTGTATATCATTATTCTGTTGTATCTAAAAGTTCCATCAACCAAATATGTATTTATTTTTGAGATAGAGACCAGTGATGTTATTCCTTCGACCTTAGAGTCGCGCGTTATATTTCTGTGGATTTCTTGTGGTTTTAGGTTTCCTTTTGAGTTTTGATCCTCGCCGTTGGCGTTGTATATTATATTGCTTGTGTAGTTATGACCGTCGGTTGACGAAGATCTAGCTCCCGCTTAGGGATGCCTTTTTTTGATTTCGTATACTATTCATGTTGTATCCCGTTTGGGGGCCAGTTTTACAAAGGAGACCCTGCCGAAATTTTCAGGAAATTTTTGATGTTTTTAGAAACCCGCATAATTCGGCTTATGCTATTGAAACTACTTGTTTTAAATTGGTTTTCCTTCACTCTACTATTTTTCTTGGTTTGGATTTCTGGGGTTTCGGTTTACTTAGATTACGTACGCCTCGAGACGTTCGTAGTTTAAGTGCCGATCTTGTTCCGTACTTTCGGGACATGACACAGGTGGTCCAAGGCAATACTGAGGGAGGCATGGCGTAGGATATTGATTAAGTTCAGTTGACGATACAGTCTAAGAAGTTTGGATTTGGAGTTCATTTATGAGCTAGGTCCCATCAGATATCCAGACACATTCTAAGACAGGTATTGCTCATTTCGGGAGATGGCTTTCTCCGCGAACTTGAGATATAGAGAGACATAGAAAGAAACATCAAAGTGGATCCACTCACTGAGGCTATTCCTCGAACGCAATAGTTTCGCAAATGGGCTTTGTGAGACTGACTAGTAGAGGAGTTGGGTGTTCGGTATCACACGGGCTGTGAGTATGCGACATCGCAATAATTAGCCTTGAGTGCAAGTGGGAGATTGTTGGAGATAGTGCCCTCGGAGTCAATTATTGGATCACAGGCACGTGATTGCAATGATTGAGGGAGGACCTGTCCCAGTAGGACAGTCTTACTCGAGATGATAGTATGCTATCTGGTTTATCTTTATCATCGTGTACTGCTTTAGGTGACCTGGCATGTCGCTATTACACGTTGATAGAGCCCCTAGGATTCTTGCTTGACCACCAGCAGTATGAGGGCGATCATATAAGTGGGAGCTGGGGTCTATAAGCACATCCTTAAAAGGTCCCTAGTCGTGGGAGTTTTGAGACAGGGCATCGATACTCCAGAGTAAACTAGTGTATACAGTCGAGACCCCGACGAGGGACGGTGGCCGGTCTCACAAGCCACTGGTGTCAGTTGGTTCACCTAAGATGTATACAGGTGCTCATTGGGTTATAAGTACACCGGACAGGACTCGCCGGGAACATGCTAGTTGGTCTTATACCTGACGTCAGATAGCAGTTCCCTGGTGACATGTGTACAGGTTAGTTCATCGACCTGGGGATCGTCATTTGTCTCGTGTGAGTTCCCACTGTACTTTGATTACTACCCTACCACGCTCAAAGGAGACGTGCAAACAGGTTTTAGTTAGGTACAGTCCCGAGCCACATGGAGGCAGTGAGCGGATCTTCAGGGGTTCGTCTCTTCCGGTATTGAGGGTGAGGTTGCGCTGTGTCTAGGAGAGCCATTACACGAAGCCCTCGGCCGAGGCAGGAGATTTACTGGTAGGTATTCCAGTAGTATCTCAGGGTGTTCTGGGCTACACTCCGACACGACTTGTACCGCTTTTGGGGGTCTGATTTTTACCAACCCCCTAGGCCCGCCATGCGATGCTCATAGACGAACGGACCGGATTATACGGATATTGTCACTGACAGACTCAGTAGGGTGTCAGGATGAGTTCGCTCATCGACGTCCCTTTTGGTCAATAGTTGGTAGCCCGTCACGTATGGCTAATACATCTGACGTGCTAGTGGTTAAATCCACAGCCATGGTATTGACGAGTCTTTAGAGTCCCCCATATTCAGTTGCTCAAGTTTTCATGCGAAACGCTGTAGAGGTCGTATGGAGATATGGCAGGGTTCGATCAGATACGTGCGGTATTGCACGGATCAGGATCGGACGGATAATACTAGCCGGCTTTGGTTTAAGCCGGATCCTAGTATAGTACAGTGTAGATTTTGTCTCATTGCATTTGTATCCGGTCGGAATACAGATGCAGGTGTGTATACACAGTATCGGGGTTTTCCTGTAATTTATTATGGGACCAGTTTTCTGGAGTTGCCAGTTTGCTTTCCGTTTCGGCCATATTTCTTTGTATCCTTCATTGGCCGAAGATTGGTGGAGGAGAGCTTATTTGCATTTGTGCAAATAAGCAATTTGGAAGGGGGTCTTTGCATATTGTTGGATCATGATGGTTACACCATCCCTTGACCATTTGACTTCTTCTTTCATGATGGCTTGACTTTGTGTTGAGATGATGAGGTTGGTGGAGTATGGGTTTGTGTTGGTGATCATTCTCTTTTCATGATATCTTTTGATTCCCTCTTGCATTATTGGCTCACTCTCTCCTTCATTCATTCTCTCCTCTCCCATTCCAAGCCATGGCCGGCCAAGTTCAAATGGGGGCTGTCCAAATTTGTAGGAGTGGGATTTCATCTCTTTTGGCTTTGGAAAAATCATATAGCTCCACAAAAATTCCATGTATCATCCCTCCACCAAAATGGCAACCTCCATGAACCCCAAAATGAGACATGGTTCCACACTACATTCTACAGCAAATATTAGGCACGTCGACTCGCCAGCTTCGTGCCCGAGTTGCTTCGGTATAGAGGCGGGAGCCCGTAAAAGAAGCCGGCGACGTGATGCCCTTCCGGCGACGTGATGGAGACCGGAGATTCCGCGGGAGATCGGGACGACGACGAGAAGACCGGAGGACTCGGATCACTCGGTATATCTCTCTACCCCCTCTCTAGATAGCTAGGACTAGTTTAATGGAACGATCCAGGTTTATAGTGCGCGGTGGTGCCGGTTTGAAAAATTAAAGTTAACCATCGCTTCCGCATTTGGCCTCGGGATGGAGGCCACGGCGCCGCCGTGCACTTACACCACGTGTGTCCATCAACGACACAACTAAATCATGGAACCTGAGTGTCCAACATCGACACTCGAAACATCATGAAACCCGTGTCCAATATCGACACGTAAATCCTTATATCTCGGGCTCCGTCAGTCCAGATCGGCCCTCGGGCTCCGGCTGAACGAGTCGGCCCATATCCATCTCTCGACTCTGGTCAGTATCCTCTGGATAACCGCCAGGTCCAACCAATCACCGGTAGGTAGTGCACTCCCTACCAGGCTCATTATCTACACCACAAAAACCATTTCTCGCCCCGGGGAACCATACCGGGTCCACCATGAACCCGCAAACGGGTCATCCAACTCCTCGAATCGGGTTTCACATATCACACTTTTCAGAACCGAGAAAACGCATGTTAGACGTCTCGAAATATCATATCAAGAGAAATCGGTTTTTTAAAACAATACATACTTTCTTTTGAAATTACTACGGTTCTCAAATCCAGAAATCTCATGAAAACAGCATATCTCAATGCGTGTAATCGTAAAGCATGATGTATGCGACATATAACAGAATGTAAGCATATACGTATATCATACAATATGGAACAGTGATATGAGCATGGGCATATCATTATAATGTGAGCATAGTAATATAATAGCATGATGTAGCAATTCTACTGTGTGAGTGACATAACAATTATCGATGATGAAGTGTGTGAGCCGGCCAATCTGTGTAAGTGTAATATACGCTTCATTGATAATGGTGTAGGTGTACTAGCCCAGGTATATGTAATGCAATGAGAGTGACATGAATATAGCATGAAGTAAATCGTGGGCGCAATGCTATAAGGTATACGTCTCTAGCATATATCCGAGTCGGTGAATCTAACAATTGGCATCCAGCCTCACCACATCACGTAGGTATAATCCTTCGTACGGCATCCTCTAGTCAAAGGTATGGATCAATCATCATAAAACTCATCACATACGGTAAATTATCGTACGGCAGCACTAAACCATTAGGGATCCTATCAACCTATATGACGCTGAGGGTACGGACCTAACGTCTCATACAGCATATCACTCGGGATTCACAACATTATATATATCTATATACCTATATCCCAGGTCGCATCCATAACAATCTCATATCAGGGGACCGACAAAGGTATCAATCCTCTCATATCGACTCGCATCCGTATACCGACATATCAATCAAGTCATCATATCACATCGTATACTCTTTCATCACATTAATATCTCACATCAAGTCATCTTACGTATACATTCTATCTTATAAATCTCATGTCATGCTACTCTAAATCTCATACATATCAATTCTTAAGTTGTGGTATATCTTGTCTCCTACTAATCCTTAAACCATATCCATAAGTTTCTAATATGGTTTCCTTAACCATATATATATATATATATATATATATATATATATATATATCAGTTTCCATAATAATTTGCCGGGGTGCTATACGTCATCCACCTGACTTCCCCCGAAGATATAAATCTACTCACCAGCGGAACTCCTTGTTCAGCCGTAGTCGATGCGCTTCGTCGTCTCGGAATCCACGCGAAGGTACCTACAATCAATACAAAATCGCAAAGCTATTAACATCAAGTTCCGAAATCCAATACGGCACGCAGTGTGGTCATAGGTTAGAACCTATAGCCTACACATACAAAACCAACCAAACAACCCATGTCGTTGACGTACAAACATCCAACGACCCAATACAATATCAAATACTAAAACCAAGAATTCCAAAATACAGAAAACATAACCAAAAACCACTCACAATAGCTCCCAGATTCTCTCTCAGGTAAAATGGGATTAAACTAGCAATGCAGTGGGGTTGTATATGAAGTAACTGAGCTACAGACCAAACCTAGGCACCAAATACCATAATTTGGCCGGCCACATAGCCCATAAATCTGGCGAGCTCGGCACTGTAGGCTCCATTGGGGTTTGTCTTCTCAGGATGGTCTCCCATTGGTCTAACTAGGTCTCTAGAGTTGCTAGTTTTTCTCAGAAACTTTCCAGGTCATCCCAGATTCCCTGTAGGCCTTAAGGTTTCATAAAACCGACACGGAACAATTCTAACTTCGTGTATCGGGTTCTAAACTCATTTTCAGGCAATGAAATCAATCCCTAAGGTCTTGTAAACTCTCGCTACATCTCAACTTATCATTTAACAACAACTTATAATTTTCTAAAATCACAAACCTAAATAACTCAAATTCTAACTAAAAATACGATATATAACACAAATATATAACTAAAGTGTATGGATTACCTCATTTGCAACTAAAGAACTTTCTTGAGTTACCTAAAGTCTCCAAAATCCAAACTTGAATGGTTCAAAGGTCTTAGAATGGGGTTGTGCATGTTTTATGTGAAGGTTGCATCAGGTTTTGGCAAGGAAATGAAGATGATGCATGGATGTAGTGAGGGGACTGAGCTTGAAGCAATTTAGTGGAGGAAACAATGGAGGAGATGAAGGAAAGGGGCAGCCAAGTTAAAGCCTTAGGCTCACTCTCTTAACAAATATCTTTCCCCTACACTCACCTCTCACATATCGCATATCGGGCCTAGGGGGCGGTAATCGTCAGACCCCTAATAGCGCAATAAGTCGTGCCGGAGTGTATCCTAAAACACCCTGAGAAACTACTGGAATACCTACCAGTAAATCTCGCTTCCCCTAGCTAGGGACATTGTGTAATGGCTCTCCGAACACAGCACGATATCAACCCCCAATACCGGGAGAGATGAATCCTATCTAACCGCCACTGCCTCCAAGTGCTTCGGGACTGCACCCAACTACTACCTGTTTGCATGACTCCTTTGAGCCGTGGTAGGGTAGTAATCAAAGTAACACACTCGAGGTGAAGTAGCAGTGTCAAGTCGATGGACTAAGGTGTACTCATGTCACCTAGGAACGGCTACCTGACGATATGTATAATACCAACCAACAGTTTCCGACGAGTCCTGTCCAGTGTACTCATAACCTAACGAGCACCTGCATACTATCTCCAGTATGATGTACTAATGGCTTTGGGACAGACCATCTCCCCTGCTGGGATGAGAAGCATATACACTAGTCTACTCCGGAGTATCGATGCACCGTCTCGATAATCCTATGACTAAGGACCTGTATAAGGATGTGCTTGTAGATTACCCAGTCCCCACTAGTGTGACTGCCATCACAACGCTGGTAACCAAGAAAATATCCTAAGGGCTCTACTAATATGTATAAGCGATATGCTAAAAGAAACACATGCACATATTGAAGTAGAAACAAACCAAGTAGCATACTACCATTTTGAGCAAGGCTGTCAATACAACTATGAATATCACAAGCTTCCATTAAGTAATATACAAACTAGTATGATACAATAATGGCCTCTAGGGTATATACACTAACAATCTCCCACTTGCACTAGGGCCATATACCGGCGTATCGCAGACCTATCATCTCGATCAGCCACTCGAACTGTGTCTGAAGGATGGCCTTCGTGAGTGGATCTGCAATGTTATTCTCCATGTCTACTCTATTCACCTCGATCTCCCGGCGATCTACGATCTCCCTGATCAGGTGGTACCGCCTCAAAATGTGTCTGGACTTCTGATGGGACCTGGGTTCCTTCGCTAAAGCTATAGGGCTTTTGTTGTCACAATACAGAGGTACTGGATTAACAATGGTCGGAACCACCTGAAGTTCCGTAAGGAACTTCTTTATCCAGACAGCTTCTTTTGCGGCATCGCAAGCAGCTATGTACTCCGCTTCCATCGTCGAGTCAGCAACGGTGTCCTGCTTGGAGCTCTTCCAACAGACCGCCCCTCCATTGAGGGTAAAGACATAACCCGACATGGACTTAGAGTCATCCTTGTCACTCTAGAAGCTGGAGTCAGCAAAGGCCTCGATCTGGAGGTCTTTTCCACCATACACCAAAAACATCTCCTTAGTCCTTCTCAGGTACTTGAGAATGTTCTTTACTTCTATCCAGTGCTTCTCCCCTGGGTTTGACTGATACCGGATTACAACGCTCAATGCATATGCTACATCTAGTCTGGTACACAACATCATATACATTATAGAGCCTACCGCAGATGCGTAGGGTATAGTTGACATGCGAGCCCTTTCCAAATCAGTCTTTGGAGACATCTCTTTGGAGAGGGTGATTCCATGACAAGCCGGTAGATTACCGCGCTTTGAATCTTCCATACTGAATCTTTTCAGTATAGTGTCGATGTACCTAGACTATGAAAGTCCTAACATCCTCTTAGATCTATCATGATAGATCTGGATCCCTAGAATGTAGTTGGCATCACTCAGGTCTTTCATGGAGAACCTCTGTAACAAGAATCCTTTGACTGATTGTAGCATAAGAATGTCATTTCCTATCAAGAGAATGTCATCCACGTACAAGACGAGGAATACCACATTTCTTCCTACAATATTACTATATATGCATGGTTCATCTGGATTTTTGATAAAGTTGAATTCTTTGACTATATCATCAAAATAGATGTTCCAACTCCGCGATGCCTACTTTAGTCCATAAATGGACTTAAGCAACTTTCACACTTTCCCGCTTCTCCCACTCTGAATGAAACCCTCTGGCTAATCCATATAGACGCACTCTTACAAATTTCCATTTAGAAAAGCCGTCTTTACGTCCATTTTCCAGATCCCATAATCGTGGAAGGCAGCAATGGCAAGAAGGATCCGAATGGATTTGAGTATAGCCACTGGAGAAAAGGTTTCATCATAGTCCAAACCAGATCTTTAACGATAACTTTTTGCAATAAGTCTAGCCTTATAAGTTTAAACCTGTCCATCTACACCAATCTTCTTTCTGAAGATCCATTTGCAGCCTACGGGTTTTACCCCTTCTGGAGCAATGTCCAAAGTCCATACTTTGTTGGTGTACATGGACTCCATCTCGATCCACATTGCATCCAGCCATTTTACCGAGTCGCCGCTCTGAATGGCTTGCTGGAAGCTAGTAGGCTCATCATTGTCAATGATGCAATCCTCTCAATCCCCGTCCATGAGAAAACCATAGTATCTCTCGGGTGGATAAGACTGCCTACTACTTCTGCGGAGTGGCGCGGGGATCTCTGGTTCTTCTGAAATCTCTGTTTCTTCTGAAATCTCTGGTTCTACCAAGCTTTCAGTAATAGCTTGTGGTTCTGGAATTTCTTCCAGTTCTATTGCACTCCTACTAATCTAATTTTCTAAAAATTCAGCTTCCAAGAAGTGGGGATGTTGAGAAACAAAACATTTTGTTCCTCTGCGTAATAGAAAAGATACCCCCTGGAGTTCTTAGGGTATCCCACAAACTTACACAGTACTGAGCGTGCCTCGAGCTTGTCCGCATGCTGCTTTTTTACAAAAGCTGGACATCCCCATGTCTTAAGGTACTTAAGGCAGGGTTTCTTCCCACTCCATATCTGATATGGTGTGGTAGGTATTAGTTATATGTATGCCCTAGAGGCCATTACTGTACATACGATGTATATTGTAGTGGATGCTTGGACATATATAGGGAGGACTTTCTTGCTCGACATGATAGTACGCTATCTGGTTGCTCTTTATCTTAACATGTTGACTTATATTAGTTTACTGTCTTACTCTCACATGTTGATAAAGCCCTTAGGATATGTACTCGACTACTAGGACTATGATGAGATCATACTGGTGGGGCCACGGTAGTCGACGAGTACATCCTATAACTGTTCCTAGTCGAGGGTGTATCGAGACAAGGCATCGATACACCAGAGTAGACTAGCGTATACGCATCTTGACCCATATGATGGGCGATGGATGATCCCATATCCATCGGTGTTTGACATCAAGGATGGTGTATGGGTGCTCAGTGGAGACTGGGTACACTGGACGGACTCGCCGAGAACTCCCAGATGGTATTATACCTCACGTCAGATGGCAGTTCTCTGGTGACACTGGTACAGGTTAGTCTGTAGACCCGAGATCGTCATAGTGTCTTGTGTGATTCCCACTGTGCTTTGATTTCTATCATACCACGTCCAAGAGGGCATGCAAAAAGGTGGCTTTTGGGTACAGTCCCGAATCATATGGAGGCAATGAGCGATAGGAGGGGTTTCGTCTCTCCCGGTATAGGGAGTTGATGTTGCGCTGTGTTCGATTGGCTATAACTAGAAATCTCTGGCCAGGGTTGCTGAGATGTACTGGTAAGTGTTATCAGTAGTTTCTTGAACTGTTATGGACCTCATATCGACACGACTTATCAAGCTACTGGGATCTGACGTTTACCACTCCTAGGCGAGATATGCGACATATCAGACGAAGAGACCGGACTGTATGGGAGTGTTACTGATTGGATTCACGGGAGAAAGTATAGGCTTGCTTGTTGATCTTCTGATCGCTCAATACCTGGGTGGCTGTTACGTTTAGCTGACCGCTTGCAGCTTGTAGGTGTTTTATATGATCATCACCTACTGCCGGCGTATTGACGATTCTTTAGAGTCCTACACAGAGGTTTCCTGGCTCAGGCAAAACGGAGTAGGAGCACATATATGATATGTGCGGGGCCGAGAACAATACGTGTATGTGATATCGTATTAGATTCTCACGATATGAGATATCGGCCGGGTATATGTGATATATCCGGGTCATCGGATCAAGTGTTGATTCGATGAACTGATACAGATTATATTAGTCGGTTATTTGTGAAATAGCCGGATTATCGGATCAAGTGTTGATTCGATAATTTAATGTATAATTATATATTTGATATATTAAATTACATTAACTAATATAAGCTCACTAAAAGATTCTTTTTCTCACTCGGGCAATACATTGATATATATGCGATATATGTTAATTGTATTATTTTATTTTGTTACAATAAATATTGTATATGTGATATATAATATTGTAACAAGTTAGGGTTATTAATGCAACATGATTAGTGGAGATTAAACATGATTAAGGTTTGATTTGGGTTAATTTTTCTAGAAGCTTTTATTTTGTTTTTGCAAAGATATTTTTGTAGATATTTAGTTAACCCAACCCAACCCTTTAACCATGGTTCATTCTCTACATGGGTTAAGTTATCATGCTTAACTCATGGTTGCATTTCTAACCTCACATGGATTCATTATTCATCACAAAAGAAATAGATCATCTTCTTCCTTCTTCTTCTTTGCATGAAAAGCTTTCTAGCTTTTTATGTTGTGATGAAAATGAGTGAGATTAAGAAAATAAATGAGAGCTAAAATCCTACTTCATCACCCTAATCTATTTTAGCCATTTAGATTAGGGTGTTCACTTCATTAGTGAGTGAGAGCTTGTGTTAAAGAAACTTCAAGGTAGATCATCTTTGTTATCAAAGATCGGAAGCAAGCTTGCATCTTTCTCTTCGTGGAGCCTCTCTAGAGTCCGGATACTCGATGATCGCAGCGAAGGGACCTCAACACGGAGCTATAGAAGTGAAGGACCAGACTACAAAGGTTGTAATCCCAAACTCTTAGATATTAAAGTGTTTAACATGCTTTGTTTCGCCTAATCTCTAGTTTAAAGATCTTGGTTAGGGTTGTTCGACACGTCTAAATTTTAAATTGGGCATGGTTGATGCCTTATAGACCCTTGTGAGAGTGTCTAGTAACCCTGCAATAGGCACTGACTTAGTAAGAACCTTGTTCAAAAAATATGCAGCTGATTCTAGTGCATAACCCTAGAAGGATCGCGGTAACTCAACCTTACTCATCATGGAATGAACCATATCCAATAAGGTTTGATTCCTCCTTTCTGATACACCATTGTGTTGTGGTGTGTATGGAGGAGTAAGCTGAGAGAGAATTCCATTCTCTTTTAAGTAGTCCAGAAACTCGGCACTTAAGTATTCACCACCTCAATCAGATCTCAGTGTCTTGATACTGTTACCTGTTTGTTTTTCCTCTTCATTCTTGTATTCCCGGAATCTCTCGAAGGCCTCGAATTTATGCTTCATTAAGAAGACATGTCCATACCTAGACAAATCATTCGTAAAAGTAATGAAATAGGAATAACCACTTCTTATATGTGTAGACATTGGACTACGCACATCACTGTGTATGAGTCCTAAGAGCTCGCTCGCTCTTACTCCGTGTCCAGTGAACGGAGTCTTTGTCATCTTTCCTATGAGACAAGATTTATAAGTTGCATAAGACTGATATTCGAATGGATACAAATATCTCTCTCTATGTAGCTTCGTCAACCGTGTTTCATTGATGTGACTCAGTCTACAATACCATAAGAAAGCCTGATTTAATTCCGGAGACTTTCTTTTAAGTGTGTTCTGGACACTGAAAACCTGAGCTTGATTTAATATGTATATACCGTTATCTAATGTACCCGACCCAATCAAAACTTGATTTAGGTGGATGTGGACCACATCGCTTACAAATGTAAAATCATATCCTTCCTTAGAAAGTAAGGACACGGATATGATGTTAAAAGCTATACTAGGTACATACAAACAGTTACGTAGAATCAATATCTGCCCACTTGTCAATCCAAGGTGATATTCCTCTACGGATTCAACGTCCACGCTCATTCTGTTAGCAACCCTGAGAGTCATATCACCTAACCTAATAACTCTATGGTTTCTCAAAGCCTGTAATGAATTACAGATATGAGATCCTGATCCGGTATCTAGTACCTAGAAATTAGAGTTAATTGACATATAGTTTTCTATTACAAACACACCCGAAGTCGAAATCACAACATACTTCGGATCCTGGATTCTGGCTTTTAAAGCCCTGTAATCCTTCTGCCAATGCCCTTTTCCCGTGATAATAGGAATATCCCTCCTTCCCTACTGTTATCCCAGAAACTTTTGCCCTTCACTGTCCTTCTACCTTACTGACACCACATATCGGCTTTGTGGAGGGCTTCTTCTTCTCACCCTTTTCTTTCGCCTTGGATGCAGAAGAGGAAGATTCCCCAATAAGCTGAGTGGGTGTCACCCCGGTTTCCTTCAGGGTGCTCTCAACTTGAAGTATAACTTTCTTCCCCTGGGCAAAAGTAGATGGTAGGGACTGTAGAAAAAAGTCGGCATATGACCTGTTTCCCAACATGGTCTTCAGGTCCGTGAGCTCATCAATATAGCTAGTCATTGTAAGGACGTTGTCCCCTACAGATGACCCGACAGCCAAGCTCGCTTGAAGCAATTCCTTCGATGTCTCATATCTTGCAATACGAGATTGCTCTCCATATAAATCTTTGATATGGAGGAAGATGGAAGCTAAGTCCATCTTCTCGTGCCGCCTTTGGTTTACACCATCCACTGAGGCCAACATGAGGCACTTGGCATTCGCACAGTCTTTTTCCGATGTCTTATAGATATCAATATCCGTGACGGTGGAAACTGGGCCTGGGACGGCAGGGGCTTGAGTAGTAATGAGATATCCCAGCTTGTCATAGGCAATGGACATCTGGACAGACCTTTGCCAGTCATTATAGTCAGATTCAGTCATTTTATTATCAAGATGTAACCTATGTCTGGTCACAGGGTCACTGCAAGAGAGAGAGAGAGAAGAAAACACTTAGCATGATACTCTTGCAAGTTTAGATTGGTTTTTAATTTATCTAAACAGGATGGCTCCCACTGTTTCTCGAATCCCTCCTCAAACCATAAAAGAATAATTAGTCAGGATTAATCTCACCGTACAATACTTGGTTAACCGTTCAGCCAGGCTAGTGTCGGTACTTCGAGGGAGGTTTTACGACGCTTTCGCGAAGTTCCTTAATTAAATAACCTCTTTTCCCTGGAGGCGTAGCCCCGATGACACTGTTCTAAACACCTACTTGGTTTATAGCATTGATCGTTAAGTGAAGAATGTCCCGAGGAGTAGCGGATACTCACAGTAGGATTGGGATCCAAATATCATTGTGTGATAATGCTGAAGGAATCCTACCAACATTATCAAACTCCAAATGGTATGCAGCACTAGCAAGTTTCAGTTTCTTTAGAAACTCCCGATGTGGATTTTTGCCCCATGCTCTTATGACCTTGACGAAGGTCAACAAATCATAAGTCACATGTCAAGTTCTATCCATCATTGTCCAGGTTAATTTGAACCCACCCGTATATACCCTTGACGAAGATCAACAAGGTGATAGACTGTCCTAAACCAACGCATCTATCTATGCTACATATGAACACCCAACAGCTACCAATCAGTATGCCTTGACGAAGGTCAACAAACATAGCTTGAATACTATTGAATATTCATATGAAATGACGGAGGGCTACGGATGGTTTTGGCGAAACCATGAACGTAGTGAACTTGATATAATCGAAGGAACCTGATAGCTTTTAAAAGGAGTGGTTTAAGCTCCGCATTTAAAAGTCTGCTGTTTTAAAATAACCGAGTGGTTTTAAAATTTGTTCTAACAATTCAGCTTTGGTTTGTTTGCTTTGCATTAATGTAATGCAGTCCCATCAATTAACCTACCATTGCAGAAAATAAAGAAAATACAATATACGCTTATGCCATCCGCATTCGCAACGAGGCCCCGTCATCACCCGTTAGGTTACTTAACTAACGACAGAGCGGGGGCTGGACTAGCGCGGATGCAAAACATAAGCAACGTCTATTATATAATACATATAAAATAATATCCACTCGTCAGACACAATGATAGGCATTCCAGATTACAGATGAACACATTGGATATACTAGAAATTCCGCGTTTCGTTTGAGCCTGTAACGAAAGACGGATTCCATGATCGTGATGAATAGCCAAACCCCACCCTAGACCCCTACGGGTGTGGCAAAATACCCACCAAATACCCGAAGTGAAGCAACCTCCCTCAACAAAGTGAGTAGGCCACTCGACACTTCAAAGTACCCGGTAGTTTGTGCACCCTACCTTGGGTGTATCCTAGGAGCAAAAACAGTAAAAGAAATAATACAACGGTGGTTACAATCTCAACCCGGATGTGCCCAGCAAAATAATATTTCATCACTTTACAAATTTTACATCTAATGATAGAATGAAAACCCTCATCTCACATCCCTGGCTATTCATCCACGACGATCCAACAAGTTCATATACACAAACCATCACATCAACATCAAAGATATGTGCAACCCCGACTAATCGATGTATAGCAATTAGTCGACATTTCCAAACACATATATACAACACAGAGCTTGTAAAGTAACTACGACATTAGAATTCCACACGCAATTAGCAAACTTAAACAATTTTCCAAGACTTGAAAATCCAGTGAGCTAAAGTTCCAAAATTGATAGTTTTGAGCCAATCCGGGAGTCGAAACAAACTCGAAACCCGCCCGAATCTTTACGGAGGTGAAGATACAAGTATTACTGTTGAATGGGAGGCCTCAGGGGGTACCCACCCATAGGGGCCACCACAAGGTGGCCTTAAAGGAAAGCAGACCCGAGAGCACCAATTCCTGGTGCTTTCGGGTCACCAGCCCCCAAGGCCACCAAGTGGTGGTCTTGGGGGGTGGTCCCGGCCATTGATCCCTTTTGGGGTGTCCCCGGGGTGTGCACACTTCACCCCGCAGCTTCTCGATTCAAACCGTGAGCCCGCGGGGTGTGCAAACAACTCAAAACCTCACTTTTGAAGACTGTTTTTGGCGACAGTTTTTCCGCGACAAAAACAGCGGAATTCTAACATCGCTACAAGCTATATATGGTTTATGAGAGGCTATGATACTACTGTAATTCGATGTCGCGCACCCCACGTGTTTGCGGGGAGGCGGAATTTGCAAAAAAATGATTTTTATGAGCTTCGCAACACCGACTAGAACCAAGGATCGTCCATAAACCCAAACTAGCAAACTGCATGAGATTTAACTACTCGGATACGAAGTTATACCTCACAATACATGTCCTTCGGGTCTTCATCGCTGTCCTCCTAGTCTACGTAGGCTCCAAGGATCGATCCGGATCATAGCTTCTTCGACGGCCTTCTCGAGTCAAAGACGATTTACCCGAGAGTCTATAGTCCGAGCTCCACCTCAAAACCGAGGTAACTAAGGCAACAAGCTTGCTAAACTTGATGGCCTAGGTGATGTAGTATGAAGATGGATTTATTTGTCTCTTGAAACCCTAGGTTTCTCAACTCATGAGAGCTTTTAGGGTTTTGATGTGAGGAAGAAGAAGAGAGCTGGCTTGAGGAAAGAGAAATGATTTTTGATATTAATAAAGATAATGTGAGATGGCTACCTTGACTTAACTACAAGCATGGCATGAAAAATATCTCATCAAAATATCCAGGTCACAAAATATCTCACAAAAATATCTAAGTCAAATAATCAAACCAAGTCAAGTGGTCAAGCCAAGTCAAATGGTCAAGCCAAGTCAAATGGTCAAACAAAGTCGAGTAGTCAAAACAAGTAGCCATACCTCAATTATCATTTACAAAAATAACAAATACTTTCCTCCACCTTATAATTGTTTTAATCAAGTCAATGGTCAAAACTCTAATGAGGTGTCTCCGTCTATGCCCCTCTCATCCGTATATACATACCCACATTCGTGTTCCAAGAAACACGAATACAAAGAGACGAAACTGATCCATCAATATAATACTAAGATCCGGCTTAAACCAAAGCCCACTAGTATTATCCGCCCGAACATCATACGCGCACAAGTGCACGTAAGTGATCGAAGTCCTGTCGTAAAACCATACGGCATCTACACCTTTTTCCTGGTGCAGGGAAACTCTCTATGTGGGACTCTAAAGACTCGACACTACGCTGGCAGTGGGATTAACCACAGGCCACAAGCGGTACTACTGCACATAACGGTCCCCAGGTAGATGTCGATAAGAAGGCCGATGAGGAAAACCCATCCAAATTCCTACTGAGCCTGAATGTGACAATCTCTGTACAGTCCGGTTTGTTCGTCTAAGAGTATCGCATATCAGGCCTAGGGGGCGGTAATCGTCAGACCCCTAGCAGCGCAATAAGTCGTGTCAGAGTGTATCCCAAAACACCCTGAGAAACTACTGGAATACCTACCAGTAAATCTCGCTTGCCCTAGCCAGAGACTTTGTGTAATGGCTCTCCGAACACAGCACGATATCAACCCCTAATACCGGGAGAGACGAATCCTATCTAATCGCCACTGCCTCCAAGTACTTCGGGACTGCACCCAACTACTACCTGTTTGCATGACTCCTTTGAGCCGTGGTAGGGTAGTAATCAAAGTAAACACACTCGAGGCGAAGTAGCAGTGTCAAGTCGACGGACTAAGCTGTATTCATGTAACCTGGGAACTGCTACCCGACGATAGGTATAATACCAACCAACAGTTCCCGACGAGTCCTGTCCAGTGTACTCGTAACCTAATGAGCACCTGCATACTATCTCCAGTACGATGTACTAATGGCTGTGGAACAGACCATCTCCTCTGCTGGGATGAGAAGCATATACACTAGTCTACTTCGGAGTATCGATGCCCCGTCTCGATAATCCTACGACTAGGGACCTGTATAAGGATATGCTTGTAGATTACCCAGCCCCCACTAGTGTGACTGCCATCACAATGCTGGTAATCAAGCAAAGATCCTAAGGGCTCCACTAATTTGTATAAGCAATATGCTAAAAGAAACACATGCATATATTGAAGTAGAAACAAACCAAGTAGCATACTACCATTTTGAGCAAGACTATCAATACAACTGTGAATATCCCAGGCTTCAATTTTGGATCCCGATTCCCACTGATGAGTTAGTTTACTCTTCAGGTGATCCCGACTAATTCTTCTTTCAGGTTTGGAGGAGAATTTGAGATAACAGTGGGAGGTTTCCTGATTAGATAAAGTGATAGCCATTCTGATCTAGGTTAGAGTGCACGCAGAGTATTTCTTTTCTCTCTCTCTTTGGCAGCGACCTTTGACCGACCCTAGACTATGACTTAGTGACCAAATTGACCGAACCTTCTTAAAATACTGGCTTTTTGATTGTCTAAAATTGCATAAATCATTGCCGCTCCTTCTTTTACCCTTTGTATTTCTCAGAACACCCCGTATTATTACGGATATCCACTTCCATTAGATAGATCCATCGTATGGTTATATACGAACTCGGAGGGATTTCTTCGAGGATGGATCCAGGTTCAGGAGAAATAGAATTGGTTTATTCAGTTGTTTTTATTATCACCTTCTCTCAGGTTGCGAGAGCTCCTTAGTTTAGGAGAGTACACCTATTACGCTTATTGGATAGTCTTCTTCCAAACCATAGGCATGTGCCGAAAGGTAGGGAATGAAGAAAACCAATTAGTCTAAGTAGGGTGTACAGAAGATAATAACTAAAGACAAAATAAAGGGATTAGAAAGAGGGCAAAGTAAATTGCGACTGTTATCATTCACGACCAAACCGCATACTTCATCGCCACTCCTATTTCACCTTTGCTTTTTTTCCCAATTTGGGAGAAATAGAATAAGGTATTATTCAGTTGTCTTTTATCATCACCTTCTCTCAAGCTGCGAGTACTCCTAGGATTAGGAGAGTACACCTATTATGCTTACTGGATAGTCTTCTTCCAAACCATAGGCTGGTGTCGAACGGTAAGGAAGGAAGAAAACCACTTAGCCTAATGATGGTGTACAGAAGGTAATGAATAAATACAAATAAAGGGATTTTGGGAGATGGCAAACAAATATACGGTTAAAGTCATGAATTGGATTATGGAAGAGGCATTACTAAGAATACCAGAATACCCCTTCGAAACATTTTCATGTTTCAATTACACTGTGCATTGTTAATTGTAAACTGATTTCCCAATTAAACCCTTGCTCCACGGTATGTATTTACCAGGTATGCTTCTCACATCTGTATGGTTTTACAGATGATGAGTGGGAGTAAATTATTGAGAATTAGGTAATCATCCTCATTATATCGGAATTCGTTGTAATTGGTGATATTTGAGGAAATCGCCTGGGTACAGTTTTCAACCTACGACGCACAGGTTTTGAGTTATTCAACTCAGAGGACTTATACAGAGTATTGTATGTTGTCCAGTGTCCATCAGGACAAAGGGGTTTGTCCTCATACTCTGTTCTGTTTACTTGTGACTTTTCTAGTTTTTAGACAAGTGTTTCGTAGAAATACAATGTCTAAGTTTTAAGAAGTTATGGGTATAGGAATAAAGTAGAGAACCAGGTGTCACAAGTATCGGGATTTTTCAAAGAAATCGAAGATGTAGATTCTTGTGATTGGTATTTAGTTTATGGTTTTGAGAAACTTGTTTTTCTTTCAGGTTACTCATAATTGGATGGATTCCTAAGTTGAGTAATGCTGATTAGCATTTCTCCATTGAGTTGATATGCACTGGAGACAGTAGCATGATTAGAATCTGGTTCTAATTAAATAAGTGCCAAAGTTTCTGTAACGTTTTGAAAATCGTTTCGGTGAAATTTCAAAAAAATCGGTAAAATAAGGGGGTTTTCTGTAAAAAGTCAAAATACAAATATCTTATTATAAAAATTAAATATACATATTCTAGCTATGTAATTGCTATTATTTGGTGTTTATTTAGCCGCTGGTGAAATTTCAAATTTTCTGAAAAAAATATTATTTTATTATTATTTAAGCCGTCACTAATACATTTAATTAGGGAAAATTACAAATTGGAATGACTTGAAACAAATTTTGTACATCATAAAACATTAAATAAAATTTTATCATGTGGTTTTTGGAACGAAATCATTTCCCAAAACGGTTTAGAAATTATTGAAGAAAAAATGCTTTTTTTTAGCGTAAATGGATGTTTGGGGTATTATATTTATCATTTTTCATCACCCCACACCCGTACCCACATCCACACACTCCCATTTACTTCTCCCCTTGAAGAATTCAGCAGCCCCCATTTATTTTCCCCACTTGAATTTCAAAGGAAAGAAATGAAAGAAAAGAAAAGAAAATGGAGAAATGAGGTGGACCTTTGACCTTGAATTGACTTTGACTTCTTCCCCCACTTTCTCTACCTCCCTCTCTCTCCTCTCCCACTCCCATTCCAGCAGCCCCCCCTCCTATAGCAGCAGCAGCCCCCCCCCCCCCAATTCCCTTCTCTTTTCTCTTCAAACTTCATCAAAAATTGCCTCAAATCCATCAAAAAAAATCCCAAAACCCAAATCCGACTCCTACCCATTTTAGCTTAGTCCGTATAGCATGGATCTTTGTGAAAAGAGAGCATTTTGGGAGGCCATGGATGCTTGTGGATCTTCAAATATTTTTGGGTATAATTCTAAAACATTTTTGCTTAATTTGTTACTAATTTCTTAAAGCTAAACTACTTTAGTGTTAATTAGGCTTAAGTTGCAAGTTTTGGAATTCAAGTTATGAATTTGAATGCAAGTTAGGATTTTATAAAATTGGTGTATGGTTGTGTGTTATATTTAGGCTTTTTGTCATGTTAATACAAGATTAGTAGCTTGTGCTAATGGTTAGTTTAAAAATTGTGTTAATTTGCTAATTTGCTTACTAGGTTTTTGAAATTGGTTAAATACTTAGGATTAAAAATGTGTTTAGGTTTTTCATGACTTCATTAACTTTATTAAGTGTGGTTTAATGCTTAGATCATGCAAATCTAAGCTAGATTGTAGTTTGTGCATTTTTGCTTTGAAATTGTTAAATTTTAGGTATTTTGTAAACTAGAATATTAGGGTTTTTGGAATTTAATGAGATTAAATTCCGGGAATTGTTTATATGACTTATTTAAGATATTTAATAAATATATTGGCTGCTACATTCATTTAAACATCCTGTTTTGTACAAAAACGGCGAATTGTGCTTGCTAGATTTTCGGAAAAATGACTTTTTAAGTAAAATTGGGGTTTTTGTGAGTTTTAACCTAGTTTATATTAAAATTAGTGTTCGTGAATGTGCAAATGAGTGTGATTGGATTTTTATCGATGGTTTGACGTTTGTACATCGACATCGAGGGTTGGTTTGACTATTCTTGCATGCGTAGGCGATAGGTTTCGACCTATGCGTGATACGCGTGCCGATTTGATTTTCGTATGCCGTTTCGATTTCGAATTTAGTTTTAATGCGATATGGTGCGTTATGATATGTAGGTACCCCCATGTGGACTTCGAGACGACAAGCAAGCGCGTGGCGACGTCGGCACCGGCTAGCGAGGACCAGGTGAGTAGATTTATATCTACGGGGAGAAGTCGGGTGGATGGCGTATAGCACCCCCGCAGTCCGTGGTGGTGTATACGGATGCGTATACACACCAACAATTATTATATGTTATTTAGGATTAATAACGATGCTTAGGATGGATATTGGTGTGTTGGATTACTTTAGTGTTGCGAACCCTAGGGTAGTGTTGCACTACAAATACACAAATACATACTTGCATACATTCCTATTGATATGTGCTTATGGGATTCTTTATAGTTATGGGTTCACATGGGTATGGGACTATGTGTTCACATACGGATTTGAGGATGATACTTGGGATTTAGCTGAGTCGATGAGATTTGATTTGAGGCCGTGAGATCGGTGATATAGCAGGGTTCGTATTTGAGATACGACATGACGTTGTAGCGGGTCCTTGACGTAGTGTTTCACACACGTCCATGCATACGTAGGCGGTATCAGTATGCTACTAGACGTAGATCAGTATCCCGATCATGATATTTGATAAAGAGGATACCATGTGAATAGTATGATGAATGTGATATTGACCCGTACCCAGATTGGGATGCCGTACGACGGATTTACGTATGAGCTATATTGATGATTGATCCGCACTCTTGACTTGGGATGCCTGATTATAGATATGGTATCGGATATGATATTATTGAGGCGGGATCACCGACTATACATATACAGGTATGTATATGTATCGACTCAGATGATAGGCGGTTTCCTTACCTGTAGTTCAGCTTGTTAGTTCAGCCGTATAGTTTAGTGTAGTTGTTAGATTAGATTAGACTCCTACCTATTTCAAAAACTAACAAATCGTGGGTATTTTAAAAGACAGCCCAAGGGATCCTACGGATATTTCAAAAGACTTATCTTTTCATAAAAACACCGTAGCCCCTATTTTCAAAACCCCATGATTCGTGTTATTTCAAAAGGCACCATTTGTAGGACTTATATTAGATTAATGCAGATTAGTTATAGTTGCGTCTAGTTTTCAGCTCCCGCTCTTCTTTTGTGGTCCGCTTCGCATCGCATGCTTATTTTATGTTTCATACTCCATTATTGATATCATGCTGTTAGGACACCAGCACCATTACCGATGATGCGTATGTACCACGTACACTTATTTGCCGGCTCACACACATCTTCATCGGTAATTGCCATGTCACGTACACCTTAGAAAATATTATTGCTTGATATAGCCTGTTAGCTAATAGTTATACATGATATTAGTGTACTTGCCTTATATGTTAGTTTAGACATTGTAGTTATTACCTGCTACTTCATGCATACTGTTATTCATTGTTATGCCGCATTCATGGATTTTCATGCATATATTCACCATTTTACGTGTTATTGAGGTTTTGGATTCGGATTTCCATGAGATTTTCTGGATTTGGAGGAAAACCGAAAAACATAAATAAACCTTTTTCCTCTTTTAAAATAAAAAGTGCGGTTTTCACATGATGTATGAGTCGTCCACCATGAGTTTGCTGATGGATTTCGAGACCCGATTCGAGGAGACGAATGAACCGTTTCGGGTACATGGTGGACCCGGTAAGGTACCCCAGGGCAAGAAGCGCGTGATGATGACGATGTGAGCCTGGCAGGGGAGCACTACCTACCGGTGATATTACCCGACGCGTCGGATATCCGGAGGATACCGTCGTGGTCTTGAGATGGATGGTAGGGGCCGGTCTGGACTGACGGCGCCCTAGATATTGAGACTTGAGGTACATAGATTGTGACACAGAGATATCGAGGTATTTGGACACTTGTTTTGTGTCGATGCTGGGCACTGTTTTATGCTGATTTCATATATGGTACCTCATTTCTTTTAAAATACAGAAATCTCACTGATTTATGAAACCAGTTTTATTCAGTACATGCATTCTGTTTTATGCATTCATACATCATCCATATGATATATTGCTACCTGAGGCACTGACACGGGCACATGAGATTACACTCGGGTTAGATATTTACCCTAGCCTTGTTATAGGCTATGTGTTATATACATTTTTGAGGATATATTATGATCATTGACCTAGGATTGCGTTATTTATGCGATTTCTGTGCGTAGATATTTTTCTATTCACGAGTTGGCAACTCACCCCCGTTGTGCCCCAGTTTCTTGCAGGTTGCCGTACAGGTTTCATTACGGCTTTGCGGGCTCAGTTTCATTCGGGTGACTTGCTAGTAGGTGGGTTTTTCTTGTATCGTACCCATCATATTACCTTGTATAATATTATTCCGTTGTATCTAGTAAATTCCATCAACCAAACATGTATTTATTGAGATAGAGACCAGTGTTGGTTATTCTTTCGACCTTAGAGTCGCTCGTTATATTTCTGGTGGTTTTGAGTTTCCTTTTGAGTTTTGATCCTCGCCGTTGGCGTTGTATATTATATTGTTTGTGTGGTTGTGACCGTCGATTGACGAAGAGCTAGCTCCCGCTTAGGGATGCCCTTTTCTTGATTTCGTATACTATTCATGTTGTATCCCGTTTGGGGGCCAGTATTTACAAAGGAGACTCTGCCGAAATTTTCAGTAAATTTTTGATGTTTTAAAAACCGCATAATTCGGCTTATGCTATTGAAATTACTTGCTTTAAGTTGGTTTTTCCTGCACTCTACTACTTTTCTTGGTTTGGATTTCTTGGTTTTCGGTTTACTTAGATTACGTACGTCTCGAGACGTTCGTAGTTTAAGTGCGGTCATGTTCCGTACTTTCGGGTCATGACAGTTTCTATATTGGATATAGAATGGTTCATATCATAACGATGTTAAGGTACGGTGAGTTGTCCAGCTTATGCTTAAAACCGGACTCTGGATAACTTAAGGCGTGTTTCTGTAATGGCAGTTTGTGGGTTAACCATGGCTTTGACGAGGGTTGATTTTCTACCATATGGAAGATCAATAGTGATATTGTTCTAAACTCGCCACAGTTTTAGTAAAATGGATTTTTTCAGAAAATAATAGTAGGAGTATGGTAGAACTGGAAGTGATTCCAGAACCGCAAACGATTACGGAAAATTTAATAGGACCTATATATTCAATCAGGTTTGACATTCCGATAGCCACTCTGCAGATATGGTGGGTAACCTCAGACACCCGAGAGGTACTCCGGTAGCCTCAAAGACGGTGACAAGGAGGTTCTGGTTTACCTAGACTTGACACTACTGTTGTTCCAGACTATGAGACCCGGCAAGAGGATAAGTATAGCGTCGTTCTAAACTAGCTTTAGAAGTGTACGTATATATTATTCTGCCAGAGGGTTGTCGAAGTCAGTGGGAGCAGCGGAAGCATAGTGGGCAAGTAGCTTATGTCTATTTATAAACATGAGCAGTTATAGCGGAGATAGATCATCTAATTTTGATATGACAGTCATAGGTTTGACTTCATCAGAATAGGGGAAAGATCTGCTAAGAATGTAGTAGGGTGTGATGTCCTGGTATTTTGATGACATACACAGAGTAGGAAGTAAAATTCCTATACTACGATCGGTTATACTGTGGTTGTCACACAGTTGTTTCTCCACAAAGGACATGGATATAATATCTGACATTCTGGTAACTAGATCTATGGTTTTAGATCTAGATTTAGGTAGTTTCCCAATGTGGGTACTTTGACAGTATTCTAATAGTATTTTAGAATAGATGACTCCTGGCATGGTGGTGTACCTGCAGGTGATGGAGTCACCCTCTCTAAAGGTGTCTTACAGACTAAAGGGGAGAGGGACGCGCATAATTAGCAGATCACTTGCTTAGGCAATTGAGTCAATCGTGAAATGTCAAGTACCACACCAGATGTTGTTTTTGCACTAGATGCGATATGTTTATATTAATCCAATCCTGAAGAAACATAAGGAAGCAGTTTTACGGATTTGATGACAGCAGCCTCCTTCGGGAGACAGTTATCATTCCAGGCTTCAAAGGTGACATGATTGTCAGAGTTATAGTTTTCCATCTGACGAGGGACAGTATTATGGACAGGTGGTCCAAGAAGATACTGTGGGAGGCATGGTGCTGGATACTGATTAGGTTCAGTTATCGATACAGTCTAAGAAGTTTGGATTTGGAGTTCATTTATGAACTAGGTCCCATCAGATATCCAGACATATTCTAAGACAGATATTACTCGATTCGGGAGATGGCTTTCTCCACGAACTTGAGATTAAGAGAGACATAGAAAGAAACATCAGGACGGATCCACCCACTGAGGCTATTTCTCGAACACGAGAGTTTTACAAACGAGCTTTGTGAAACTGATTAGTAGAGGAGTTGGATGTTCGGTATCACACGGGCTGTGAGTATGCGGCATCGCAACAATTAGCCTTAAGTGCAAGTGGGAGATTGTTGGATATAGTGCCCTCAAAGTCAATTATTGGATCGCAGGCACGTGATTGCAATGATTGCGGAGGACCTATACCGATATAACATTCTTACTCGAGATGATAGTATGCTATCTGGTCTGTCTTTATCATCATGTAGATGTTGATAGAGCCCATAGGATTCTTGCTTGACTACCAGCAGTATGATGGCGATCATAAATGTGGGAGCTGGGGTCTATAAGCACATCCTTAAAGTGTCCCTAGTCGTGGGAGTTTCGAGACAGGGCATCGATACTCCGGAGTAGACAAGTGTATACAGTCGACACCCAGACGAGGGGCGGTGGCCGGTCTCACAAGCCACTGGTGTCAGTTGGATCACCTAAGATGTATACAGGTGCTCATTGGGTTATGAGTACACCGGACAGGACTCGCCGGGAACATGCTAGTTGGTATTATACATATCGTCAGATAGCAATTCCCTGGTGACATATGTACAGGTTAGTCTGTTGACCTGGGATCATCATTTGTCTCGTGTGAGTTCCCACTGTGCTTTGATTTATACCTTACCACGGGTCAAAGGAGTCGGGCAAACAGGTATTTTTTGGGTACAATCCCGAGCCACATGGAGGCAGTGAGCAGATCGTCGGGGATTCGTCTCTTCCAGTATTGGGGGTGAGATCGCGCTGTGTTTAGGAGAGCCATTACACGAAATCCCTGGCCAGGGTAATCGAGATTTACTGGAAGGTATTCCAGTAGTATCTCAGGGTGTTCTGGGCTTCACTCTGACACGACTTATATAGCTATTGGGGGTCTGACGTTTACCAGTCCCCTAGGCCTTATATGCGATACTCATAGACGAACGGACCGGACTGTACGGATATTGTCACTGTCAGACTCAGTAGGGTTTCTGGATGAGTTCGCTTGTCAGCTTCCCTTCCGATCAATACATAGGCAACCGTTACGTATAGCTTGTACCTCTGACATGCTAGTGGTTATACCCAGTGTCAGTGTGTTGATGAGTCATTAGAGTCCCTTACAGATAGTTTCCCAAGTTCGGACGAAACGTTGTAGAGGCCGTATGGTTTTATGGCAGGGTTCGGAAAATGCACGTGCGTTTACGCAAGTGTCATATTTCAGGTAGATAATACTGGTAGGCTTTGGTTTAAGCCGGATACAAGTATTATACTGTGTAGATATAATATCTTTGTCTCAGTTGCATTTGTATTCGGTCGTAATACAAATGCGGGTATGTTTATACTGTTACGGGGTTATCCTAAAATTCGTTTCAGGATCACTTTTGAAAGTTGCCAATTTCCAGTTTTCTATCACCCGTATTAAACATTCGGTTTAATACGGATTTATCTTTTTTTTATGAGTGTGGAAGGTTCTAGAAGTTTCTAGATGGTGACTAGGATAGTGAGGTGGCTTAGTGCATTAATGGAGCATTAAATGAGTGGTGAGGTGTTTAGATGACTCATTTCTTCATTAATGCTTAAGATCACCCCCTCCTCTCTCATACACTCACCTCCCTCCTATATGTAAGTGGCCGGCCATTCCTTAGAGTGAATAAGGTTGCTTGAAAAATGATAATGATAGTTTTAGACTCATGGAAATTTGATAGATATTCATTTCCCATTTACCCGATTCCAAAAAGGAAACTTCATTAACCGTTCGTCCATAGCTTTGGACGTAACGAGACAAAGTGTTCTACTCATTCTCTATATCAATCTTGGTCATCTCTTTTGGCAAACTTGATGATCGAGTTACCTCGGTTCAGAGGCGGGAGCCCGTTTAAAGATCCGACGACGTTGTGCCACCTGGACGAGAAGACTGGAGATTCAGGAGATCGGAGCAGCCGCAACAAAGCGTGGGATGATGGGTGAAGACCGAAGGACTCGGATCATTCGGTATAACATTTCTACCCACTTTGTAGTTTGTTAGTTTAGCTTTAATGGCAGATCCGGGGTTATAGTATACGATTGCGCCAGCTAACAAGTTTTTATTCCGCATTTGGCGTCTGTTAGACGGCCGGGACGCTACCGTGTACTTATAATGGTATCAAAGCCACACCATTAAGCTTTACTAACTTGTGCTAACGCGTTTAAAACATCGATCGAACGGAATTTCGCGAAACTATAATTTTCTGTTCAAAGTTTCTGTCGATTTTAAATCAGGTCTAAAAATTATTTTGAGCACTTTAGTGTTAGATATATGTATGCCCTAGAGGCCATTACTATACATAGGATGTATATTGTAGTGGATGCTTGGACATATATAGAGAGGACTTTCTTGCTCGACATGATAGTATGCTATCTGGTTACTCTTTACCTTAACGTGTACACTGATTGTCTCTTTGTTACATGTTGGTAAATCCCTTAGGATGTGTACTTGACTACCTGGACTATGATGCGGATCATACTAGTGGGGACATGGTAGTCCATAAGTACATCCTTCAAGGTCCCTAGTCATGGGTGTATCGAGATGGGGCATCGATATACCAGAGTAGACTAGCGTATACCTTCTCGACCCATACAGATGGGTGATGGATGATCCCATATCCATTGGTGTTTGACATCAGAGATGATATACGGGTGCTCAGTGGAGACTGGGTACACTGGACGGACTCGCTGAGAACTCCCAGATGGTATTATACCTCACGTCAGATGGCAGTTCTTTGGTGACACTGGTACAGAGTAGTCTGTTGACCCGAGATCGTCATAGAGTCTTGTGTGGTTCCCACTGTGCTTTGATTTCCACCTTACCACGTCCAAGAGGGCATGCAAAACGGTGGTTTTTGGGTACAGTCCCGAATCACATGGAGGCAATGAGCGATAGGAGGGGATTCGTCTCTCCCGGTATAGGGGGTTGATGTTGCGCTGTGTTCGATTGGCTATAACCGGAAATCCCTGGCCAGGGTTGCTGAGATTTACTGGTAAGTGTTACCAGTTGTTTCTCGAATTGTTATAGACCTCATATCGACACGACTTATCGAGCTATTGGGGTCTGAGGCTTACTACCCCTAGGCGAGATATGCGACATATCAGACGACGAGACCGGACTGTACGGTAAGTGTTACTGGTTGGATTCACAGGAGTGTGAGCGGGCTTGCTCGTCGATCTTCTGATCGCTCAATACCCGGGTGGCCGTTACCTTTAGCAGACCGCTTGCGTCTTGTGGGTGTTTGATATGATCATCACCTGCTGCCGGCGTATTGACGAGTCTTTAGAGTCCTACACAGAGGTTTCCTGGCTCAAGCGAAACGAAATAGGAGCGCATATGAGATATGTGCGGGACGGAGAATAATACGTGTATGTGATACCGTATTCCATTCTCGCGATGAATGTATCGAATGGTTGTATGCGATATAACCTAGTTATCGAATCAAGGATTGATTCGATAAGCCGATACATTGAATATTAGTCGGTTATATGCGATATGACCGGATCGTTAAATCAAGTATTGATTTAATGATTTATTGCATAATTATATATTTGATATATTACTTTGCATTAACTAATATTGGTTCACTTTAAATGGATTTTCTCACTTGAAGTTCACAAGTTGTATATGTGATATACTTTTGTGCACTTGGATGTATCATGTTTGATGATACATGTTTACTTGAGTTTGTGTAAAGATTGAACCATGGTTATTTAAATGGTTAGGGCTTTGATTTTCATATCTATTTATTTATTTATTTATTATGGAAATGATAAAGAGAAAAATGGTGGCTTTCTTTGTTTGTTCATGAAGCTTCATGAAGCTTTTACTAAGTGACCATTTTGTCTCATGCTTAACCCTAACCATTCCTCTTAACCATGGTCCTCTCTCTACACTTAACCATGGTTGTAGTTATGATAAGAATAATCTATTTCTCTATTTTCTCATTATTCTTATGATAACTATCTTCTTCTTCCTCTTCTTCTTCAAGAAGAAAAGCTTGCCTCCATCAATGGCAACTTGAGAAAAAGAGTGAGAAATCCAATTCTAAAGTGAACCCACTTCCTATTTCTTCATCCTCTACCTCTTGCCAAGTAGTATAGGGTGTTTTCTTCACAATTTTCATGGCTTGGTGAAGTTGGAGCTTGATCTTGTGATGCCTCGACGTAGATCATCTTCGGCATCGTAGTCGATGACCTAGCCCGCCCATTTCTCCGATGAAGCCGACGCTAGAGCCCGGGATTCGATTTGGACAGCAAGAAGACTTCATCATGGTGCTATGGAGGTGGAGGATCGGATCTACAAAGGTTGTATTTCCGTTCACTTAGTTAAATTGTTAACTAGTTGCTTGTTTCGCCTAAAATTCTAGTTAACGATCCGTATTAGGGTTTCTCGGCACTTGTAAAATTAGAAATTGGAATGGTTGATGCCTTGTGAGACCTCTAGTGTGTGCCTAGGAACCCTACAGTGGTATCAGAGCCTAGCTAGAGCCTTAGGCGAAGCGTAGACAGAGTTTGAAGTCTGATCGAACCGAAACCCCATCTCCAAAATGCTCTCTGGACATTTTCTGGATTTGTGGATTTTCGAAATTAAAAATATGTAGAAAAATCAGCAGGGAATTTGAAGAATTACTGTGGAGCCCGTACTCATGATTCTCCAAAGCGCGGCGGAACCGCGGCAGAAGCATGGCTTCTGCGGCGGTTCCGCGGCCAATAAGTCTCTTCAGTCAACTATTTTGGCACAGTAACTTCTTTATTTTAATGCTGAGTTTTTTGGGAATTTTTAATATTTACTCTACAGTTGAGTTTTCTGGGGTTGTTTTGGGAATTCGACGTTTCGATCGGGAAGTTTAACTTCGTCTGTGTTTTTCCGGGTAAATTTTAGAATATGTTAAAAAGTTCGACCGGATATAAATACCCACTTTTTCCCCTGCCGGGAAACTTCCAATTGTTGGATTTTTCAGTAGTTTAATGACGTTCTAAGTAGTGCAAGTAACGCGATGGTCCCTCTAGAAGACAACAAACCTTAACTCGATTATGTGACCGTCTTGAACTGCCCTTTGAACCTTAGGGTTTGGGGCAGTACGGCGTGCCACATGTGAGGCGTTGGCTTGACCCTTCTACGGCTGGACCGTTGGTACTGAGGCATGAACTGGATGTTTTTGAACTTATTTCATGTGTTGATATGTATCGGGAAAACTTGGGTGTTTGAATGTTCGATCGAAAAGTTTAACATTTTCTAATTATCTGGAATGTGATACAATAATTGGAATTCACAAGTAGTTATGAGATAACTGAATGAATGTTATAAATCTAGCGGTTTAGTCTCACTTGATCGGTTGCCACGGAATTTTGATGTGATCAAAAGTCCGTCGCAATCACATAGCGTACGCAGATACTCGCCGAGTAAACTTAATAGACAGCTACACCCCATAGCCCCGACCAAGTGACTGTAATAGAACCCCGTCGCCGAAAGCATCCGTTCGGATGCTCGCGGCAGCGGTGTTCCGCCTTGGTGCACTTCGTCGACGGCATCGGGGGTGCGGCCGTCTAATAAAGTTTGCGACGAGCATTCGATCAGGATGTCGGGAATCTTGTTGAATTGCCCGACTTGATATTGAAAAGTGTTTTCGATAATGAGACTAAAATGCGGGGTTTATAAATGTTAGGCATGCGATGTCTAAGGAATTCATTTGATTAGGCATGCGATGTCTAAAGAGATTGCGGATTCCAACTGTTGTAGTTTTACACTTTCTTTTCTGTGACCGTAAGTGTAATATGTGATGTCGCCGGTTTCGTTGCTATATGTCAACGACAATTGGGATGCGCATATTTACTTACGTTGATGACATGTGATGTTTTGTGTTGCTGGATATGTTATATTGGATCGTCGTGTTTGAATAGCCGGGGGTTTTTATGTGAGATGAGTGTTTTTCATTTTCATTCATGTAAAAACTTGTATGTAATATTCTTTTATTGGGGCGCTTCCAGGTTGCGGAAGATGTCATCTTTTGTATATTATTTACTTTTCTGCACTAGGATAGACCCAAGGAGGAGAGCACAAGTAACCGGGTTCTGGAGTCCAGTGGGAGACCAACTCGAGGAGTCGAGTCTGGGTCTCCTAACTCCAGAATTGGTAGGGTTGCTTTCCGCTCTCGTAGGGGTCTAAGGATGTGGGTTTGGCTATTCATCACGACCGTGGAATCCGTGTTTTATACTGGCTCGTATTGAAAACACGGACGTCCTAGTATATCCAATATTTCATATGTTTCTTCTGCTGCGATATCTGTGATGTGATCATGTGATGTTCTGTGATAAATACTGTATATAGTATATATGATATATTACATAGGCGTTACTTATGTTTTACACCCGCGCTAGCCCTGCCCCGCTCTGCCGTTAGTTACCTAACCTAACGGTGCACGAGGGGACATCGAGGCGAATGCGGATTGCATAAGTGTACGTCGTATTTATCTGTGATGTTTAGGTACTTAAATGATGGGACTTCATTAATGAGATTAATGAAATAAAAGAAACCTAAGATGTTGTAGAATCGAATTTCAAAAATAAAACAGGTAGCTACAGTTCTTGCTTTGCACAGCGGTATATATGATATATCCTGCACCTTATTCGATGAGGAAAGGACCGAGATCCCTTCACCGGGAGTGACTCCTTTAGCAATAACTGGCAGATGCTACAACCCTCGGTTTGTCTTTTGATTGCTTCTATAGTTTCTGCTTTGCATAGCGATATATATGACATATCCCGCACCTCATTCGACGAGGAAAGAACCGACGATCCCTTCACCGGGAGTGACTCCTTTAGCAAAACTAGAAAAGCCTCAAAAGCACTCCATTTTAAAATCATTTGATCCTACAACGATATCAAGTTCATTATGCAATAGGTTTTCAGAAAAACCTGTCGTAGCCCTCCGTCATTTCAGATAAGTCCTATTTAGTATTCGTGCTACGTTTGTTGACCTCCGTCAAGGCGTAGTGTGCGGTAGCTAACTAGTATTTATCTGTTTATGCATATGATGCAGATTGGATTAGGGTAGTCGTGCGGCCTTGTTGACCTCCGTCAAGGGTCATGCGGGTGGGTTTAATTCGATTAAGAAATGACGGGTCGAACTTGACTAGTAGCCTATGGTTTGTTGACCTCCGTTAAGGTCACAGGGTGCTAGGGGCAAAATTATCGGGAATTTCAAGTGTTGAAATTTGCAATGAGATTGCATACCTTCTATGAGATAGTTGGATCCCGATACCCACTGCGAGTAAGAGTTACTCCTGGGAGAGTTTTACACATTACAATTAGCCGATCAAGTAGGTGTCTAGAAAGGTGTTAACGAGGTTACGCCTCTGGGAAAACGAGGTTTACATTAATTAGGTTCGTGCGAAAGCACGGGGGACCTCCCTCAAAGTACCGACACTGGCCTGGCTGAAAGATTGGCGAACTTGTAGTGTGTAATTAATCCCGGCTAGTCTTTCCTTTTAGGGTTTGAAGGAAGATTTGATAAAAAACAGTGGGAGCCATCCTGATTAGATAAAATAATAACCAATCTATTCTTGCAAGAGCGCACGCTGAGTGTTTTCTTCTCTCTCTCTCCTGGTAGCGACCATGTCACGCCTTAATCAAGATAATAATACGGATTATTGACCGAACCCGCTTGTTATACTGAGCTGGGGAACGTTGGTCCCGCTCCAACTTATAATTGTTATAAGACAGAGCAGGAAATTAGGGGAATACCAGAATTCCTATGCCACCCAAACGAAGAAAGTGCATATGATGCATCTCCGTCGGGTGTGTTCATTACAAAGAACCGTTTCTCTATATCCTCCACGTTCTGGGTATTTGATACCGGATCAGGATCCCTGATATGTAATCTGTTACATAGGGCTACAGAAAGGTAGAGAACTGAGAACGGGTGATAAGTTTCATGAGACAGAAAACGGGGCAAGTGTTGCAGCCAAGTCTGTTGGTCACTGTCACCCTGTATTACCAATACATTGATTCTGAACAAATGCTATTAGATACCGAACCTGATATACAAAATCATATCAGTCTCTTTATTAATAAAGAAATGGTAAAATTTTGTATTGTTGGATAATGTTTTGAACATTTCCTATATCAAAAGTTGATCGGTTCAGGCACGTTATCTAAAAGCATTGATGTTCTAAATCAAACTACAGTTCTTAGTATATGGAACACACATAAGAGGAAGAGTTCAGAAATGAACGAATTCTTCTTAAGGTATTGTAGACTAGGTCATATCAATGCGACCCGACTAGCTGAAGTTACATATAGATGCATATTTAAATCAGTTTGAATTTACATCTTATGAAACTTGCCAGTCATGTCACAAAGATAAAATGACCATAGCTCTGTTTATTGGAAACAGAGAAAGAGTTAGTAAACTCTTAGGATGATACATGTTGATGTATGAACGTCCCCTGTCTACATATGCCAAGACCGGTTCTTTATACTTCATTACGTTCTCTGATGATCTCTCAAGATTCAGACATATGTTCCTGTTGAACCACAAGTCCGAACCTTTTGAGATATTCACAGAATATAAGCGAGAAATAGAGAACCAAAATACGGGTATAAGTATTATGTCCTTTGATGTAATCGAGGAGGAGAATACTTGAGCACGGAAATCCTGGTCTATTCTAAAGGAGAATGAGATTCTATCTCAGCATTACTCCTCCGTATACACCATAGCATGATGGTATATCGGGGCAGAGCAATCACACCCTATATGATAAGGTGTGCTCTATGATGAGTACTACTGAGTTACATGTTTCCTTTTGGGAGTTATGCGCTTGAGTAGCTGCATACCTATTGAATAGGGTTCCAATCAAATCAGTTGCCTACCATTTCATATGTGATATGGAAAGGGAATAGCCCATGTCTTAAGTTAGTTAAGATTTGGGGTTGACCGGCCTATGTCTAAAAGCAAAATCCGGACAAGCTCGAGGCAAGGTCTGTAATGTAGAACTGGAAAGGTTCCAGCTATACAAACTACAGCAGATGATTTGAAAGAACCAAAGGATTCAATAGTTACCAACGAACCTCAGCCTCTCCGCCGATCTAGTAGGGTTCCTCACCCACCTGGGAGTTACTTCGGTTTCTCTATGACAGTAGGAGCGAGGATTGCATCATGAGATGATGACCCAACTAGCTTCCAGCTGGCCATCAGGAGTAAGACTCTGTAAGAATGGCTGGATGCTTAGTGATCTGAGATGGAATCCATGTACACCAACAAATTATGGACTTTGGTTGCTATATCTGAAGGGTTAAATCCCCATCAGGAGCAAGTATATCTTGAAAAGATTACTTGGTGTAGATGGAAAAGTTAAGACTTTCAAAGCTAGACTTGTTAAAGGTTTTCATCATCGACCAGGCGTGGATAATGATGAAACCTTTTTCCAATGGCTATGCTTAAGTCCATCCAGATCCTACTTGCCATGGCTACATACCATGACTACGATATCTGGTGGTTGGGTGTCATGACAGCTTTTCTAAATGATGTTTTAGAAGAGAACGTCTGTACGTACACAGCTAGAAGGCCTTGTAGACAGTGAGAGCAGCGGAAACGTGTACAAGATGTTTTATAGGATAAAGCAGGCATCGCGGAGTTGGAACATCTATTTTGATGGATTAGTCAAAGAGTTTGACATCATCAAAATGGTAGATGAACCTTGTATAAACAAAAAGGTAGTAGGGAGTATGGTGGCGATTCTCGTAGAGTACGTGGATGACATACTCTTGATAGGGAAAGAGTTTCCTATGCTACGCTCGATCAATCTCCGGTTATCACAATGATTCTCCACATAGGATCAAAGTGATACCTACTAAATCCTGGATTTTGGATCTATGAGATAGATCCAAATGGATGTTAGGATACTCACTAGTTGTAGTGAGATGGTATCAGTTGATCCTGGGAAAAATCACTGGAAGTGTTCTAGGGTGATAAAGACGACTGAATGCCAGTCACAGGCATTGTCTTTACCCTCTATCGAGGGACGGTATGTTGGAAGAGTTCCAAGCTAGATACCGTGACATACTAAACGATAAAGGCTGGATACATCGCTACTTAAGATGCTACCAAAGAGGCTGTTTGGGTGTATATTGGTTCATAAGATGAACTACGTTCCTACCATTGTGAGACAATGGAGTTGTGGCTTGTGCCAAGGAACGCAGGTCCCATCAGTGATCCAGACATATTCTAAGGCAGTATCACCTGATCATGGAGATGGTTGATCTCTAAGGGATCGAGGTTAGGAGAGTAGACTCAGAGGACGACACGGCGGATCCACACACGAAGGCCTATTCCTAGAGAGAGACTTTTAAGGGATGGTTGAGTATGAGATACCACAACCACTGCTACAGATGGCCCTAGTGCAAGTGGGAGATTGTTAGTTATATGTATGCCCTAGAGGCCATTACTATACATAGGATGTATATTGTAGTGGATGCTTGGACATATATAGAGAGGTCTTTCTTGCTCGACATGATAGTATGCTATCTGGTTACTCTTTACCTTAACGTGTACACTGATTGTCTCTCTGTTACATGTTGGTAAAGACCTTAGGATGTGTACTTGACTACCTGGAATATGATGCAGATCATACTAACGGGGACATGGTAGTCCATAAGTACATCCTTCAAGGTCCCTAGTCATGGGTGTATCGAGATGGGGCATCGATATACCAGAGTAGACTAGCGTATACCTTCTCGACCCATACAGATGGGCGATGGATGATCCCATATCCATTGGTGTTTGACATCAGAGATGATATACGGGTGCTCAGTGGAGACTGAGTACACTGGACGGACTCACTGAGAACTCCCAGATGGTATTATACCTCACGTCAGATGGCAGTTCTTTGGTGACACTGGTACAGAGTAGTCTGTTGACCCGAGATCGTCATAGAGTCTTGTGTGGTTCCCACTGTGCTTTGATTTCCACCTTACCACGTCCAAGAGGGCATGCAAAACGGTGGTTTTTGGGTACAGTCCCGAATCACATGGAGGCAATGAGCGATAGGAGGGGATTCGTCTCTCCCAGTATAGGGGGTTGATGTTGCGCTGTGTTCGATTGGCTATAACCGGAAATCCCTGGCCAGGGTTGCTGAGATTTACTGGTAAGTGTTACCAGTTGTTTCTCGAATTGTTATAGACCTCATATCGACACGATTTATCGAGCTATTGGGGTCTGACGCTTACCACCCCTAGGCGAGATATGCGACATATCAGACGATGAGACCGGACTGTACGGTAAGTGTTACTGGTTGGATTCACAGGAGTGTGAACGGGCTTGCTCGTCGATCTTCTGATCGCTCAATACCCGGGTGGCCGTTACGTTTAGCAGACCGCTTGCGGCTTGTGGGTGTTTGATATGAACATCACCTACTGCCGGTGTATTGACGAGTCTTTAGAGTCCTACACAGAGGTTTCCTGGCTCAAGCGAAACGAAATAGGAGCGCATATGAGATATGTGCGGGACCGAGAATAATACGTGTATGTGATACCGTATTCCATTCTCGCGATGAATGTATCGAATGGTTGTATGCGATATAACCTAGTTATCGAATCAAGGATTGATTCGATAAGCCGATACATTGAATATTAGTCGGTTATATGCGATATGACCGGATCGTTAAATCAAGTATTGATTTAATGATTTAATGCATAATTATATATTTGATATATTACTTTGCATTAACTAATATTGGTTCACTTTAAATGGATTTTCTCACTTGAAGTTCACAAGTTGTATATGTGATAAACTTTTATGCACTTGGATGTATCATGTTTGATGATACATGTTTACTTGAGTTTGTGTAAAGATTGAACCATGGTTATTTAAATGGTTAGGGTTTTGATTTTCATATCTATTTATTTATTTATTATGGAAATGATAAAGAGAAAAATGGCGGCTTTCTTTGTTTGTTCATGAAGCTTCATAAAGCTTTGACTAAGTGACCATTTTGTCTCATGCTTAACCCTAACCATTCCTCTTAACCATGGTCCTCTCTCTACACTTAACCATGGTTGTAGTTATGATAAGAATAATCTATTTCTCTATTTTCTCATTATTCTTATGATAATTATCTTCTTCTTCCTCTTCTTCTTCAAGAAGAAAAGCTTGCCTCCATCAATGGCAACTTGAGAAAAAGAGTGAGAAATCCAATTCTAAAGTGAACCCACTTTCTATTTCTTCATCCTCTACCTCTTTCCAAGTAGTATAGGGTGTTTTTTTCACAAGTTTCATGGCTTGGTGAAGTTGGAGCTTGATCTTGTGATGCCTCGACGTAGATCATCTTCGGCATCGTAGTCGATGACCTAGCCCGCCCATTTCTCCGATGAAGCCGACGCTAGAGCCCGGGATTCGATTTGGACAGCAAGGAGACTTCATCATGGAGCTATGGAGGTGGAGGATCGGATCTACAAAGGTTGTATTTCCGTTCACTTAGTTAAATTGTTAACTAGTTGCTTGTTTCGCCTAAAATTCTAGTTAACGATCCGTATTAGGGTTTCTCGGCACTTGTAAAATTAGAAATTGGCATGGTTGATGCCTTGTGAGACCTCTAGTGTGTGCCTAGGAACCCTACATTTAGAAAATAGAGCAGGCTTTTTGAAGCAAACTGTACAAATTTGGTCACGTGATCCTACAGTGTTGCCGCGGATCCGCGGTCAAAACTAGGGTTTGACCGCGCGTCCGCGGCCGTTTAGTGGGAACAGTGATTCAAATTTGTACAAGGGCTTCTACACAGTGAATTGTGGTTTCTGGAAAATTAATTTTGGGCCCATATTTTATTACTGTACACCAGATGTACGTGGGGCCCACTTCGGGAAGTTTTGTCGATCGAAATTTTAAACTTGTTAGTTTACAATATTTACATTATATCTCCGACCGGGAATGTCATTTGAGCGGTAAACCGCGTCTAATTGCTATAGTTCTTTTAGACGGGTTTGCGAACGTGACATTCGCGTTGATGTTCTGTGTTGTATTGTGATGTTGAGGATATGTCGTGGTGGATAGCAGTGTGCAATGGTAGTGCTGTTAGGATTTATTTGTACATTTGATATTGCGGGGCGAGCGTCCGACTTGTGGACTGCCGTCACTGCCTGTTTGTATAATATTCTTTTGGGGCACGACCGGGCTGAGGTCAATGTACCCGTTGTATATATTTTCTTTTCTGTACTAGGTTTACCCCGCGACGGAGTGTACGGATAGCCGGGTTCTGGAGGGAAACGGGTCCGTATCTCATGGCTTTGAGAGGCAGAGGGGCCCCACTCTAGAATTGGCAGACTATTCGCCGCACTCGTAGGGGGTACAGGTTGACCCAAGAAGGGGTGCTCAAGTTACCGGATTCCGTGAAGTGCCGGGTGGTCCATTCACTATGCTATAAGGGGGCTGCCTCGCTTCAGGTTTTGGCGGGTAACTTGCCGCACCCGTAGGGGTCTAGGTTTCATTGCACAGGCTATCCACACGACCAGGGGAACGTCGGGTTTCAGTAGCGGCTTTGTGAAACCCGGGGATCCCAGATTATCTGTATTGTTCTGTGATGCTTATTACTTTTCTGTAATGTTGCATATTATCATGCCTTGAGCGATTATTATATATTTATATATACTAGTAGATGTTGTATATGTTTTGCACCCGCGCTAGCCCAGTCCCCGCTCTGTCGTTAGTTAAGTAACCTAACGGGAAATGACGGGACCGAGTGACGAATGCGGATAGCATATACGTACATTTTATTTTCGTTCTTTTCTGGTGTGATTAATTGATGGGACTCATTGATTCTTATCAATGCAAGGATAAAACAAACCTATATTTGATGTTGTTGGAACAAATTTTAAAAAGAGTTATTACAAAGACGTTTCCTTTTGTTATGCACAGTGGTATTCGGTTATGAATATCCAGCGCCTCATTCGACGAGGCAAGGGCCGAGATCCCTTCACCGGGAGTGACCCCTTGGGCAGAAGTTTACGTCAGGGTAATAACTTCAGTATAGTCGATCACAAGTTGCTTTGCATCACGGTATTCAGTTAGAATATCATGTACCTCATTCCACGAGGAAAGAGACGAGATCCTTTCACCGGGAGTGACCTCTTTAGCAAAGGTTTTCGCCACTATATTTTTATAAAAAGCTATCAAGTTCCTTCAACGAGATCAAGTTCTTTACGTTAAAGGTTTTTCTCCAAAACCAGCCGTAATCCTCCGTCATTTCTTATGGATGGTCAGTAGTATTCAAGCCATGTTTGTTGGCCTACGTCAAGGCATAGTGTTTGGTAGCTGCTGGGGTATTCATTTGTTGCATAGATAGATGCATTAGTTTAGGACAGACATACAGCCTTGTTGGCCTACGTCAAGGGCATGTACGATGACCTAAATTAATCAGGACAATGACGGGTAGAACATGACATGTGGCTTATGATTTGTTGGCCTACGTCAAGGTCATAAGAGCATGGGATAAAAATTACATCGGGAGTTTCAAACATACAAGAAACTTGCCATACATGCGCATACCTTCTGGAGTGTGATAACTTTAGTGGCTTCCATCACGTTATCATGCGATGGGAGTTGGATCCCGATTTCCACTGATGAGTTAGTTTACTCTTCGGGTGATCCCGACTAATTCTTCTTTTTTGTTTGGAGGAGAATTTGAGATAACAGTGGGAGGTTTCCTGATTAGATAAAGTGATAACCATTTTGATCTAGGTTAAAGTGCACGCAGAGTATTTCTTTTCTCTCTCTCTTTGGCAGCGACCTTTGACCGACCCTAGACTATGACTTAGTGACCAAGTTGACCGAACCTTCTTAAAATACTGGCTTTTGGATTGTCTAAAGTTGCATAAGTCATTGCCGCTCCTTCTTTTACCCTTTGTATTTCTCAGAATACCTCGTATTATTACGGATATCCACTTCCATTGGATAGATCCATCGTATGGTTATATACGAACTCGGAGGGATTTCTTCGAGGATGGATCCAGGTTCAGGAGAAATAGAATTGGTTTATTCAGTTGTCTTTTATTATCACCTTCTCTCAGGTTGCGAGAGCTCCTTAGTTTAGGAGAGTACACCTATTACGCTTATTGGATAGTCTTCTTCCAAACCATAGGCAGGTGCCGAAAGGTAGGGAATGAAGAAAACCAATTAGCCTAAGTAGGGTGTACAGAAGGTAATAACGAAAGACAAAATAAAGGGATTAGAAAGAGGGCAAAGTAAATTGCGACTGTTATCATTCACGACCAAACCGCATACTTCATCGCCACTCCTATTTCACCTTTGCTTTTTTCCCAGTTCGGGAGAAATAGAATAAGGTATTATTCAGTTGTCTTTTATCATCACCTTCTCTCAAGCTGCGAGTACTCCTAGGATTAGGAGAGTACACCTATTATGCTTACTGGATAGTCTTCTTCCAAACCATAGGCTGGTGCCGAACGGTAGGGAAGGAAGAAAACCACTTAGCCTAATGATGGTGTACAGAAGGTAATGAATAAAGACAAATAAAGGGATTTTGGGAGATGGCAAACAAATATACGGTTAAAGTCATGAATTGGATTATGGAAGAGGCATTACTAAGAATACCAGGATACCCATTCGAAACATTTTCATATTTCAATTACACTGTGCATTGTTAATTGTAAACTGATTTCCCGATTAAACCCTTGCTCCAGGGTATGTATTTACCAGGTATGCTTCTCACATCTGTATGGTTTTACAGATGATGAGTGGGAGTAAATTATTGAGAATTAGGTAATCATCCTCATTATATCGGAATTCGTTGTAATTGGTGATATTTGAGGAAATCGCCTGGGTACAGTTTTCAACCTACGACGCACAGGTTTTGAGTTATTCAACTCAGAGGACTTATACAGAGTATTGTATGTTGTCCAGTGTCCATCAGGACAAAGGGGTTGGTCCTCGTACTCTGTTCTGTTTACTTGTGACTTCTCTAGTTTTTAGACAAGTGTTTCGTAGAAATACAATGTCTAAGTTTTGAGAAGTTATGGGTATAGGAATAAAGTAGAGAACCAGGTGTCGCAAGTATCGGGATTCTTCAAAGAAATCGAAGATGTAGATTCTTGTGATTGATATTCAGTTAATGGTTTTGAGAAACTTGTTTCTCTTTCAGGTTACTCATAATTGGATGGATTCCTAAGTTGAGTAATGCTGATTAGCCTTTCTCCATTGAGTTGATATGCACTGGAGACAGTAGCATGATTAGAATCTGGTTCCAATTAAATAAGTGCCAAAGTTTCTACATTGGATATAGAATGGTTCATATCTTAACGATGTTAAGGTACGGTGAGTCGTCCAGCTTAGGCTTAAAACCAGACTCTGGATAACTCAAGGCGCGTTTCTGTAATGGCAGTTTATGGGTTAACCATGGCTTTAACGAGGGTTGATTTTCTACCATATGGAAGATCAATAGTGATATTGTTCTAAACTCGCCACAGTTTTAGTAAAATGGATTTTTTTCAGAAAACAATAGTGGGAGTATGGTAGAACTGGAAGTGATTCCAGAACCGCAAACGATTATGGAAAATTTAATAGGACCTATATATTCAATCATGTTTGACATTCCGATAGCCACTCTGCAGATATGGTGGATAACCTCAGACACCCGATAGTTACTCCGGTAGCCTCAAAGACGGTGACAGGGAGGTTCTGATTTACCCAGACTTGACACTACTGTTGTTCCAGACTATGAGACCCGGCAAGAGGATAAGTATAGCGTCGTTCTAAACTAGCTTTAGAAGTGTACGTATATATTATTCAGTGGAAGCAGCGGAAACATAGTGGGCAAGTAGCTTATGTCTATTTATAGACTTAAGCAGTTATAGCGGAGATAGATCATCTAATTTTGATATGACAGTCATAGGTTTGACTTCATCAGATCAGGGGAAGGATCTGTTAAGAAGGTAATAGGGTGTGATGTCCTGGTATTTGGATGATATACACAGAGTAGGAAGTAAAATTCTTATACTACGATCGGTTATACTGTGGTTGTCACACAGTTGTTTCTCCACAAAGGACATGGATATAATATCTGACATTCTGGTAACTAGATCTATAGTTTTAGATCTAGATTTAGGTAGTTTCCCAATGTGGGTACTTTGACAGTATTCTAATAGTATTTTAGAATAGATGACTCCTGGCATGGTGGTGTACCTGCAAGTGATGGAGTCACCCTCTCTAAAGGTGTCTTACAGACTAAAGGGGAGAGGGACGCACATGATTAGCAGATCACTTGCTTAGGCAATTGAGTCAATCGTGAAATGTCAAGTACCACACTAAATATTGTTTTTGCACTAGATGCGATATGTTTATATTAATCCAATCCTGAAGAAACATAAGGAAGCAGTTTTACGGATTTGATGACAGCAGCCTCCTTCGGGAGACAGTTATCATTCCAGGCTTCAAAGGGGACATGATTGTCAGAGTTATAGTTTTCCATCTGACGAGGGACAGTATTATGGACAGGTGGTCCAAGAGGATACAGTGGGAGGTGTGCTGGATACTGATTAGGTTCAGTTATCGATACAGTCTAAGAAGTTTGGATTTGGAGTTCATTTATGAACTAGGTCCCATCAGATATCCATACATATTCTAAGACAGATATTACTCGATTCAGGAGATGGCTTTCTCCGCGAACTTGAGATTAAAAGAGACATAGCAAGAAACATCAGGGCGGATCCACTCACTGAGGCTATTTCTCGAACACGAGAGTTTTACAAACGAGCTTTGTGAAACTGATTAGTAGAGGAGTTGGATGTTCGGTATCACACGGGCTGTGAGTATGCGACATCGCAATAATTAGCCTTAAGTGCAAGTGGGAGATTGTTGGATATAGTGTCCTCAAAGTCAATTATTGGATCGCAGGCACGTGATTGCAATGATTGCGGAGGACCTATACTGATATAACAGTCTTACTCGAGATGATAGTATGCTATCTGGTCTGTCTTTATCATCATGTAGATGTTGATAGAGCCCATAGGATTCTTGCTTGACTACCAGCAGTATGATGGCGATCATATATGTAGGAGCTAGGTCTATAAGCACATCCTTAAAGTGTCCCTAGTCATGGGGGTTTCGAGACAAGGCATCGATACTCCGGAGTAGAGTAGTGTATACAGTCAAGACCCCGACAAGGGGCGGTGGCCGGTCTCACAAGCCACTGGTGTCAGTTGGATCACCTAAGATGTATACAGGTGCTCATTGGGTTATGAGTACACCGGACAGGACTCGTCGGGAACATGCTAGTTGGTATTATACATATCGTCAGATAGCAGTTCCCTGGTGACATGTGTACAGGTTAGTCTGTCGACCTGGGATCGTCATTTTTCTCGTGTGAGTTCCCACTGTGCTTTTATTTATACCCTACCACGGGTCAAAGGAGTCGTGCAAACAGGTATTTTTTAGGTACAGTCCTGAGCCACATGGAGGCATTGGGATTCGTCTCTCCCGGTATTGTGAGTGAGATCGCGCTGTGTTTAGGAGAGCCATTACACGAAATCCCTGGCCAGGGTAATCAAGATTTACTGGAAGGTATTCCAGTAGTATCTCAGGGTGTTCTGGGCTTCACTCTGACACGACTTATACAGCTATTGGGGGTCTGACGTTTACCAGCCCCCTAGGCCCTATATGCGATACTCATAGACGAACGGACCGGACTGTAAGGATATTGTCACTGTCAGACTCAGTAGGGTTTCTGGATGAGTTCGCCCGTCAGCTTCCCTTCCGATCAATACATAGGCAACCGTTACGTACAGCTTGTACCTCTGACGTGCTAGTGGTTATACCCAGTGTCAGTATGTTGATGAGTCATTAGAGTCCCCCACAGATAGTTTCCCAAGTTCGGGCGAAAATTTGTAGAGGCCGTATGGTTTTATGGCAGGGTTCGGAAAATGCACGTGCGTTTACGCACGTGTCATATTTCGTGCAGATAATACTGGTAGACTTTGGTTTAAGCCGGATCCAAGTATTATAATGTGTAGATATAATATCTTTGTCTTAGTTGCATTTGTATTCGCTCGTAATACAAATGCGGGTATGTTTATACTGTTACGGGGTTATCCTGAAATTCGTTTCAGGATCACTTTTGAAAGTTGCCAATTTCTAGTTTTCTATCACCCGTATTAAACATTCGGTTTAATACGGATTTATCTTTTTTTGATGAGTGTGGAAGGTTCTAGAAGTTTCTAGATGGTGACTAGGATGGTGAGGTGGCTTAGTGCATTAATGGAGCTTTAAATGAGTGGTGAGGTGTTTAGATGACTCATTTCTTCATTAATGCTTAAGATCACCCCCTCCTCTCTCCTACACTCACCTCCCTCCTATATGTAAGTGGCCGGCCATTCCTTGGAGTGAATAAGGTTGCTTGAAAAATGATAATGATAGTTTTAGACTCATGGAAATTTGATAGATATTCATTTCCCATTTACTCGATTCCAAAAAGGCAACTTTATTAACCGTTCGTCCATAGCTTTGGACGTAACGAGACAAAGTGTTCTACTCATTCTCTACATCAATCTTGGTCATCTCTTTTGGCAAACTTGATGATCGAGTTGCCTCGGTTCAGAGGCGGGAGCCCGTTTAAAGATCCAACGATGTTGTGCCACCTGGACGAGAAGACTGGAGATTCAGGAGATCGGAGCAGCCGCAACAAAGCGTGGGATGATGGTTGAAGACCGAAGGACTCGGATCGTTCGGTATAACATTTCTACCCACTTTGTAGTTTGTTAGTTTAGCTTTAATGGCAGATTCGGGGTTATAGTATACGATAGCGCCAGCTAAAAAGTTTTTGTTCCGCATTTGGCGTCTGTTAGACGGCCGGGGCGCTACCGTGTACTTACAATGTAAACAAAAGGGCTATGAAACGTAGTGTATATATATATATATATATCGTAAATGACATAAATGAGACCGTATACAGAAATAAGAAATCGTAACGCGAACAGTATAAAAATTCGCAACTACGTATGAGTCATACAGTTATAGTTTAAAATAGTATGAATCGTTGTTTTAGAAAATAGGGGACTATGATATTTTTTGAAAAGATACCCTTTGAAAAGTTTATAGTGTTTCCTTGAAATCATCATTTAAAAGTGTGTAACGATTCGTTAGTTTTGGAAGCAGGTATGACTCTAAATATATCACAATATCTACTTCGTGATATACAATAAAGTGTTCTCGAATATCGGCAATTCATCCTTATCATATCACGTACGGAATATCTCTCATACGATATCATCAAATCGATAGTACAAATCTATAGTTACGTACATCAGTTCATCTCATATCATCATAAATCATCTCATGTCATCTAGTATTCATATCATATCGCATCGCCTTATATCATTATATCGTATCATAATGATTCGTATCATCATATTATAATTATCCTTTTTCCTATATGTGTGTATATATAGCTCAAAAGTTAAGAAAATAGAACTCGAGATATATCTTCTATTAAGTATACTATTATGGCATATCGTATTCTAATAACCCTCTATATATATATATATATATATAACTCAAGCATTACGGTTGCGGGGATGCTACACGGCATCCACCCGACTTCCCCCATAAATATAAATCTACACACCTTCTAAACTCCTTACTTATCCGAAGTCGATGTGCTTCGTCTTCTCGGAAGTCCACACAAAGGTACCTACAATCAAAACACATCGAAATGCAATTAAAACCAAGTCCGGAAAATCGATACCGCACACAATGTGCTCATAGGTTAGAACCTATAGCCTATGCATGCTAAAATAGCCAAATAACCATCGTCGTTGACGTACAAACGCCCAACGACGAAATACAATATCAAATACCAAAACCCAAGTTTCAGAAATCGGAAAACAAAATTCAGCAACTAAGGAAATCGCTCCCAGATCCTACCCTAAGTCAAATCAAGACATTTTGCATATAGAGTTGCTCTAGATATCACATAAGCAAGCTATGGTCCAAAAATCACACGATTCCACCCCGACTTGGCCACAATTTGCGACCACAGGTAATAAATCTGCGGCTATAACTTGGTGTTTGGGTCTCAGGTTTCAAGGGTTAACTACAGGTTGCCTGCTCGTCTCTCTGTCATGAGAACTTATTTTATAGGCATCTCGGATCATCCCAGATTCCAATATATCATCACAATCTGTCAAATAATCGATATCAGGAAATTCTAAGTTCGTGGTTTGGTTTCTAATCTCTAGTCTTGGCCAGTAAAATCATCACTAAAGTCTTGTAAATACTAACCAAACCTCAATTACCACTTTACAAATCCAAACTTCTACTAAATATCAACTTGGAAATTTCTAAGATCATAAATCCACACTTGTTTAACTCCAAACTACTATATAAGGTAAAGAAACAATCTAATAAGAGGAGAAGTGAAGTTATACCTCTTGAAAGCAACTCAAAAAAAACCCTAGATGCTCAAAATGTTCAAAATCCAAACTTGTTTCCATCATGGGATGTAGGGTGAGGTTGTGGTCTTTTTTAGTGAAGATGAGGTGGTGTTTTGGTAAGGTTTTGGAGATGATTCATGGAAGTAGAAGAGGGTGAAGGAGGAAGGTGAAGAAGATGAAGGAAGAAGAGGAAAATGGTGAAGTGGAGAACAAATGAGGAATGGCAAGTGTAGGAGCTATACACTGTCTTTCATCCTCTCTCATGGCATGCCCATGCCTCATCATTGTGTCCCCCCCCCCTTCTCTCCTCAATTATCCTCTCTTTTTCTTTTCTTTCTCTTTAACCCTCACTCATATAAAACCAAACACAAATACAAATGAAACCAACATGTAACAAAATGCAACATGTCATGGTGTACTAACCATGATTAATTAAAAAGACGAATTTGGCATAATCGTGATTAGTAGTGAACTAATCAAGTTTAATTTAACTTGCATATAATTAATTATAAAATTCCCAAATCCGATAATACCTTTTTAATAAATAATACAATATAAATCTCCAATTATTTTCCAAATATTGGCATTTAATTATACCATTTTACGAAAACCCCAATACGCAAATTGAATGGTTTTCGTGAAATATATTATTTTAATATTTTAATTCCAAAAATAATATTTTATCTTTCTGAAATGTTACATTTTGACAACCCTAATAAAGATGATGGGTGCCAATAATCGAACAAAAAGGTGAAGGGTAGAGTTTTTTTACGTCATAGAAGGAAATCCTCTCCTGGGGGCTTTTGACCTCTCTCTCTCTCTCTACATGAAGCAACCACCGGTTTTGTTGATCCAATCTCAATCGATCTCGGTCTACATACTTCATCGCTCATTTTATGGACTCAAACAAGCTCTTCATGCATGGTCACAATGCCTCTGTTAGTTGTATGTATGCCCTAGAGGCCAGTATTGTACAGATGATGTATATTATATTGGATGCTTGGATATATATAGAGATGACTTTCTTGCTCGATATGATAATATGCTATCTGGTTACTCTTTATCTTAACATGTACACTAGTCTCTTTATACTGTCTTATAGTTACATGTTGGTAAAGCCCTTAGGATGTGTACTTGACTACCTGGACTATGATGCAGATCATACTAGTGGGGACATGGTAGTCCATAAGTACATCCTTCAAGGTCCCTAGTCGTGGGTGTATCGAGACGGGGCATCGATATACCAGAGTAGACTAGCGTATACGCTTCTCGACCCATGTGATGGGCGATGGATGATCCCATATCCATTAGTGTTTGACATCAGAGATGGTGTACGGGTGCTCAGTGGAGACTGGGTACACTGGACGGACTCGCCGAGAACTCCCAGATGGTATTATACCTCACGTCAGATGGCAGTTCTCAGGTGACACTTGTACAGGTTAGTCTGTAGACCCGAGATCGTCATAGAGTCTTGTGTGATTCCCACTGTGCTTTGATCTCCACCTTACCACGTCCATGAGGGCGTGCAAAACGGTGGTCTTTGGGCACAGTCCCGAGTCACATGGAGGCAATGAGCGATAGGAGGGGTTTCGTCTCTCCCGGTATTGGGGGTTGATGTTGCGCAGTGCTCGATTGGCCGTAGCAGGGAAGTCCCTGGCCAGGGCTGATCAGAGATTTGCTGGTAAGTGTTACCAGTAGTTTCTCGACCCGTTATGAGCCTCACATCGGCACGACTTATCGGTTATTGGGGTCTGACGTATACCACCCCTAGACTTGATATGCGACATATCAGACGAAGAGACCGGACTGTACGGTAAGTGTTACTGGTCGGATTCGCAGGAGTGTGAGCGGGCTAGCTCGTCGATCTTCTGATCGTTCAATACCCGGGTGGCCGTTACGTTTAGCAGACCGCTTGCGGCTTGTGGGTGCTTGATATGATCATCATCTGCTACCGGCGTATTGACGAGTCTTTAGAGTCCTACACAGAGGTTTCCTAGCTCAAGCGAAACGAAATAGGAGTGCATATGAGATATGTGCGGGACCGAGAATAATGCGTGTATGTGATACCGTATTTGATTCTCGCGATTAATGTTTCGATTGGTTGTATGAGATATGACCTAGTTATCGAATCATTGATTCGATAAATCGATGCATTGAATACTAGTCGGTTATGTGCGACATGACCGGATCATTGAATCAAGTGTTGATTTAATGATTTAATGTATAATTATATATATTTGATATATTACTTTGCATCAACTAGTATTGGTTCACTTTTAACGGATTTTTCTCACTTGATTTACACATTGTATATGTGATATACTTTTGTGCACATATAAGTATCATGTTTGATGATACTTGATCATATGGTTAAGTGTATGGAATTAAACCATAGTTAACTTGAGATTAGGGTTTTAATTATGCATTTATTCATTTAATTGTTTATTCATTTATTTGGATAAAGCTTAAGTGGAGAATGGTGGCATTTCTTGTTTTATGTTGAAGCTTCATGAAGCCTTGACTTTATGCAACCATTCTTGTCCACTAGCTTAACCCTAACTCTCCAAATAACCATGGTTGATTCTCTACACTTAACCTTAGTTAGAATTATGATAAGTATAGATTTTTCTTTTCATTTTAAATAACTTATCATAATTCTAGCTCTTCTTCTTCTTCATCTTCAAAAGAAAAACTTAGATGCCATCAATGGCAACTTGAGTTCTAGTGAGAGAATTCCAAATCTAAAGTGAACCCATCTCCTATTTCTTCACCCTCTACCTCTTGCCAAGTTGTTTTGGGTGTTCTCTTCACAAGTTTCACAACTTTGTGAAGTCGGAGCTTGAACTAGTGCAACCTCGACGTAGATCGTCTTTGACACGAAGCCGACGACCTATTCCGCACGTTTTTCCGATGAAACCGACGAATGAGTCGAGGATTCATGATGGACAGCGAGGGCATGACCACGTGGAGCTAAGGAGGTGGAAATCCGGATCTACAAAGGTTGTAGCTTCCGACCTTTAGTTAATTTGCTAACTAGTTTAGTTTTTCGCCTAGAATTCTAGTCTAAGATCCGTGTTAGGGTTTCTCGGCACCATAATTTTTGTAAAATGGCATGTTCGATGCCTTGTGAGACCTCTATAGGGTGCCTAGGAACCTTTCAGTGGTATCAGAGACTAGCTAGAGCCTTAGGCGAAGTCTAGACGATGTTTGAAACCCAATTGTCCCGAAACCCTAATTTCCAAGGTGCTCTCTAGAAATTTTCCGAAATTTTGGATTTTTGTCAATTAAAGATATGCAGAAAATCATGCAGGGTGTTATATGAAATACTGTGAAATACGAGGGCCTGATTCGACTTTTCCACCGCGGAACCGCGGCACGAGCTATGCATGCGCGGCAGTTCCGCGGCCGTACTGTTCCCTTGTTTAATTTTTAATTCACAGTAATTCATATATTTGTATATTATATTTTCTGGGTATTTTTATTGTGACTCCACAGAAGAGTATTTTGGGGTTGCTTTGGGGATTCGTTTATTCAATCGGGTTATCAAATTTTTGTCTAAGTGGATTTCCAGATAACTGTAGAATATGTTAAAATGTTTGACCGGATATAAATACCCAACTTTTCCCCTGCCGGAAAAATTCCAAGTGTTGGATTTTTCTGTGGTTAAAAGACGTTCGAAGTAGTGCAAGTAACGCGATGGTCCCTCTAGAAGACAACAAACCTTAACTCGATTATGTGACCGTCTTGAACTGCCCTTTGAACCTTCGGGTTTGGGGCAGTACGGCGTGCCACATGTGAGGCGTTGGCTTGACCCTTCTACGGCTGGACCGTTGGTACTGAGGCATGAAGTGAATGTTTTTGAACCTATTTCATGTGTTGATCGGTGTCGGGAAAACTTGGGTGTTCGAATGTTCGATCGGAAAGTTTAATATATTCTATTTATCCGGAATTGGATACAATAATTGGAATTCACAAACAGTTATGAGATAACTGGATGAATGTTATAAATCTAGCAGTTTAGTCCCATACGATATTGAAAAGAGTTTTCGATAATGAGACTAAAATGCGGGGTTTGTAACTGTTAGGCATGTGATGTCTAAAGAGGTTGCGGATTCCAACTGTTGTAGTTTTACACTTTCTTTTCTGTGACCGTAAGTGTAGTATGTTCATATCGCCGGTTTCGTTGCTATACGTCAACGACAATTGGGGTATGCATACTTACTTACGTTGATGACATGTGATGTTATGTGTTGCTGGATATGTTATATTGGATCGTCGTGTTCGAATAGCCGGGGGGGTTTTATGTGAGATGGGTGTTTTACATTTTCATTCATGTAAAAACTTGTATGTAATATTCTTTTATTTGGGGCACTTCCTGGTAGCGGAAGTTGTCACCCTTTGTATATTATTTACTTTTCCGCATTAGGATAGACCCAAGGAGGGGAGCACAAGTAACCGGGTTCTGGGGTCCAGTGGGAGACCAACTCGAGGAGTCGAGTCCGGGTCTCCTAACCCTAGAATTGGCAGGGTTGCTTGCCGCTCTCGTAGGGTCTAGGGGTGTGGGATTGGCTATTCATCACGACCGTGGAATCCGTGTTTTATACTGGCTCGTATTGAAAACACGGACGTCCTAGTATATCCAATATTTCATATGTTTATTCTGCTGCGATATCTGTGATGTGTTTCTGTGATGGATATAATATATAGTATATATGATATATTATATGGACGTTACATATGTTTTACACCCGTGCTAGCCCTGCCCTGCTCTGTCGTTAGTTACCTAACCTAACGGTGCACGAGGGGACATCGAGGCGAATGCGGATGGCATAAGTGTACGTCATATCTATCTGTGATGTTTAGGTATTTAAATGATGGGACTTCATTAATGTGATTAATGAAAGAAAAGAAACCTAAGATGTTGTAGAATCAGATTTTAAACAAAACAGGTAGCTACAGTTCTTGCTTTGCATAGCGGTATATATGATATACCCTGCACCTTATTCGATGAGGAAAGGACCGAGATCCCTTCACCGAGAGTGACTCCTTTAGCAATAACTGGCAGATGCTACACACTCGGTTTGCTTTTGATTGTTTTTGAGTTTTGCTTTGCACAGTGATATATATGATATATCCCGCACCTCATTTGACGAGGAAAGGGCCGACTATCCCTTCACCGGGAGTGACCCCTTTAGCGAAACTGGAAAAGCCTCAAAATCACTCCATTTCAAAACTTCATTTGATTCTACAACGATATCAAGTTCATTACGCAATAGGTTTTCAGAAAAACCTGTCGTAACCCTCCGTCATTTCAGATAAAGACTATTTAGTATTCGTGCTGCGTTTGTTGACCTCTGTCAAGGCGTAGTGTGCGGTAGCTAACTAGTAATTATCTGCAAAGCATGTGATGTGATTGGATTAGGGTAGTCGTACGACCTTGTTGACCTCTGTCAAGGGTCGTGCGAGTGGGTTTGATTCAATCAAGAAATGACGGGTTGAACTTGACTAGTGCACTATGATTTGTTGACCTCTGTCAAGGTCATGGCACACTAGGGGCAAAATATTATCGGGAATTTCAAGTGTTGAAATTTGCAATGAGATTGCATACCTTCTATGAGATAGTTGGATCCCGATACCCGCTGCGAGTAAGAGTTACTCCTGGGAGAGTTTTACACATTGCAATTAGCCGATCAAGTAGGTGTCTAGAAAGGTGTCAACGGGGTTACGCCTCTGGGAAAACGAGGTTTACATTAATTAGGTTCGTGCGAAAGCACGGGGGACCTCCCTCAAAGTACCGACACTGGCCTGGCTGAAAGATTGGCGAACTTGTAGTGTGTAATTAATCCCGGCTAGTCTTTCCTTTTAGGGTTTGAAGGAAGATTTGATAAAAAGCAGTGGGAGCCATCCTGATTAGATAAGATAATAACCAATCTGATCTTGCACGAGCTTACGCTAAAGTGTTTTCTTCTCTCTCTCTCCAGGTAGCGACCATTTCATGCCTTAATCAAGATAATAATATGGATGTATTGACCGATCCCGCATGTTATACTGTGCTGGGGAACGTTGGTTCCGTTCTTTCCTATAAGAGTTATAGGAATGAACTGGAAATAGGGGAATACCAGGATTCCCATGCCACCCGAATGAAGAAAGTACATGTTGATGCATTTTCTTCGGGTGTGTTCGTTACTGAGAACTGTTTCTCTATTTGCTCTACGTCCTGGGTATTGGATACCGGGTCAGGATCCCATATATGTAATCAGTTACATGGGCTCAGGAAAGGTAGAGAACTTGGAGAAGGTGATAAAGACATAAGAGTTGGAAATGGTGCAATTGTTGCAGCTAAGACTGTCGGGGAATATCACCTTGTATTACCAACTGGTAATACATTGGTTCTGAACGAATGCTATTACATGCCGAACCTGATATGCAACATTATATCAGTTTCTTTATTAAGTAAAGAGGGATATAATTTTGTATTACAGGACAATGTTATGAACATTTTCCATAACCAAAAGTTGGTTGGATCAGGCACGTTATGCAATGGCATTTATGTTCTAAATCAATCAACAGTTCTGAGCATAACAAACACACACAAGAGGAAGAGTTCTGAACTCAACGAATTCTTCTTGTGGCATTGTAGACTGGGTCACATCAATGCGACAGGACTGGCTAAGTTGCATAAGGATGGGTATTTGAAACCATTCGAATTTTCATCTTATGACACTTGCAAGTCATGTCTCAAAGGCAAGATGACCAAAACTCCGTTTACGGGACACGGAGAAAGAGTTACCGAACTCTTGGGACTAATACATAGTGATGTATGCGGTCCCATGTCTATACATGCCAGGGATGGTTCTTCGTACTTCATTACATTCACTGACGATCTCTCAAGATACGGACATGTGTACTTGATAAGACACAAGTCTGAAGCTTTTGAGAAATTTAGAGAATATAAACAAGAAGTCGAGAAACAAACCGGAAAAAGTATTAAAATCCTTCGATCTGATCGAGGAGGTGAATACTTGAGCAATGAATTCCTGGACTTCCTAAAAGAGAATGGGATTCTCTCTCAGCTTACTCCTCCTTATACACCACAGCACAACGGTGTATCGGAGCGGAGGAATCGCACCCTATTAGATATGGTGCGCTCTATGATGAGTACAGCTGAGTTACCTATTTCCTTCTGGGGGTATGCGCTTGAAACAGCGGCATACCTATTGAATCAAGTTCCAACTAAATCTGTACCTACCACACCATATGAGATATGGAGTGGGAAGAGACCATGTCTTAAACGAGTTAAGATATGGGGTTGTCTGGCCTATGTCAAAAGGCAAAATCCAGACAAACTCGAGGCACGGTCAGTTCTATGTAAGTTTGTGGGATATCCTAAACATTCAAATGGATATCTCTTCTACCACAGTGAACAACAAAAAGTGTTTATTGCTCAACATGCCACCTTTTTAGAAAAGGAATTTCTTGCAAAAGAGATTAGTGGCTCTGAGGTAGAACTGGAAGAAGTTCCAGAAACACAAACTATAACTGAAGATTTAGTGGAACCAGAAGATTCGGTAGTACCCGACGAACCTCAGCCTCTCCGCCGATCTGGTAGGGTTTCTCGTCCACCTGAGAGATACTACGGTTTTCTCATTGATGGTGGAAGCGAGGATTGCATCATGGAGGATGATGACCCAACTAGCTTCGAGCAGGCCATCACGAGTGGGGACTCAGTGAAATGGCTGGATGCTATGCGGTCCGAGATGGAATCCATGTACACCAACAAAGTATGGACTTTGGAAGTTTCTCCTGAAGGGGTAAAACCTATTGGGAGCAAGTGGATCTTCAAGAAGAAACTTGGTGTAGATGGGAAAGTGGAGACTTTCAAAGCTAGACTTATAGCAAAGGGTTTTCGTCAAAGACCAGGTGTGGACTATGACGAAACCTTTTCTCCAGTGGCTATGCTTAAATCCATCCGAATCATGCTTGCCATTGCTACCTTTCATGACTACGAAATCTGGCAAATGGATGTTAAGACCGCCTTTCTAAATGGTGATTTAGAAGAGTGCGTGTACATGACTCAGCCAGAGGGCTTCGTAGACAGTGGGAGCAGCGGGAAGGTGTGCAAGCTGCTTAAATCCATTTATGGATTAAAGCAAGCATCGCGGAGTTGGAACATCTGCTTTGACGTCGTTATCAAAGAGTTTGATTTCGTCAAAAATCCAGATGAACCTTGTATCTACAAGAAGGTGGCAGAGAGTAATGTTGTCTTCCTCGTATTGTACGTGGACGACATACTCTTGATAGGAAATGATATTCCTATGCTGCAAGCGGTCAAGCTCGTCTTATCACAAAGATTCTCAATGAAAGATCTTGGTGATGCCTCCTGCATATTGGGAATTAGGATCTATAGAGATAGATCCAAACGGATTTTGGGATTGTCCCAATCCAGGTACATTGACACCATACTAAAGAGGTTTAGTATGGAAGAGTCCAAGTGTGGGATGTCTCCCAAGACTGATTTGGAGAGAGCTCGCATGCAAGGGATACCCTATGCTTCGGCAGTAGGCTCTATCATGTATGCGATGCTATGTACCAGACCCGATGTAGCATACTCACTAAGTGTAGTGAGCAGGTATCAAGCTGATCCTGGAGAGAGTCACTGGACAGCTGTGAAGAGCATTCTCAAGTACTTACGAAGGACTAGAGATATGTTCTTGGTGTATGGTAACGGAGAGCTCCAAGTGGAGTCCTTTACCGATTCGAGCTTCCAGAGTGATAAGGACGACTCTAAGTCGCAGTCGGGCTTTGTCTTTACCCTTTACGGAGGGGCGGTTAGCTGGAAGAGTTCCAAGCAGGAAACCGTGGCAGACTCGACGATGGAGGCTGAATACATCGCTGCCAACGATGCTGCCAAAGAGGCTGTCTGGGTCAAGAAGTTCATTACTGAACTTGGAGTGGTTCCATCCATTGAGCGTCCAATACCTTTGTATTGCGATAACAATGGAGCGGTGGCTTTAGCCAAGGAACCCAGGTCCCATCAGCGATCCAGGCATATTCTGAGGCGGTATCACCTGATCCGGGAGATAGTTGATCGCCGGGAGATCGAGGTCAGGAGGGTTGACACGAAGAACAACACCGCGGATCCACTCACGAAGGCTATTCCCCAGATACAGTTTGAGAGACTCTTCGGGATGCTCGGTATGCGATACTACAGCAGCTGGCCCTAGTGCAAGTGGGAGATTGTTAGTTGTATGTATGCCCTAGAGGCCAGTATTGTACAGATGATGTATATTATATTGGATGCTTGGACATATATAGAGATGAATTTCTTGCTCGATATGATAGTATGCTATCTGGTTACTCTTTATCTTAACATGTACACTAGTCTCTTTATACTGTCTTATAGTTACATGTTGGTAAAGCCCTTAGGATGTGTACTTGACTACCTGGACTATGATGCAGATCATACTAGTGGGGACATGGTAGTCCATAAGTACATCCTTCAAGGTCCCTAGTCGTGGGTGTATCGAGACGGGGCATCGATATACCAGAGTAGACTAGCGTATACGCTTCTCGACCCATGTGATGGGCGATGGATGATCCCATATCCATTGGTGTTTGACATCAGAGATGGTGTACGGGTGCTCAGTGGAGACTGGGTACACTGGACGGACTCGCCGAGAACTCCCAGATGGTATTATACCTCACGTCAGATGGCAGTTCTCAGGTGACACTTGTACAGGTTAGTCTGTAGACCCGAGATCGTCATAGAGTCTTGTGTGATTCCCACTGTGCTTTGATCTCCACCTTACCACATCCATGAGGGCGTGCAAAACGGTGGTCTTTGGGCACAGTCCCGAGTCACATGGAGGCAATGAGCGATAGGAGGGGTTTCGTCTCTCCCGGTATTGGGGGTTGATGTTGCGCAGTGCTCGATTGGCCGTAGCAGGGAAGTCCCTGGCCAGGGCTGATCAGAGATTTGCTGGTAAGTGTTACCAGTAGTTTCTCGACCCGTTATGAGCCTCACATCGGCACGACTTATCGGTTATTGGGGTCTGACGTATACCACCCCTAGACTTGATATGCGACATATCAGACGAAGAGACCGGACTGTACGGTAAGTGTTACTGGTCGGATTCGCAGGAGTGTGAGCGGGCTAGCTCGTCGATCTTCTGATCGCTCAATACCCGGGTGGCCGTTACGTTTAGCAGACCGCTTGCGGCTTGTGGGTGCTTGATATGATCATCATCTGCTACCGGCGTATTGACGAGTCTTTAGAGTCCTACACAGAGGTTTCCTAGCTCAAGCGAAACGAAATACGAGTGCATATGAGATATGTGCGGGACCGAGAATAATGCGTGTATGTGATACCGTATTTGATTCTCGCGATTAATGTTTCGATTGGTTGTATGAGATATGACCTAGTTATCGAATCATTGATTCGATAAATCGATGCATTGAATACTAGTCGGTTATGTGCGACATGACCGGATCATTGAATCAAGTGTTGATTTAATGATTTAATGTATAATTATATATATTTGATATATTACTTTGCATCAACTAGTATTGGTTCACTTTTAATGGATTTTTCTCACTTGATTTACACATTGTATATGTGATATACTTTTGTGCACATATAAGTATCATGTTTGATGATACTTGATCATATGGTTAAGTGTATGGAATTAAACCATAGTTAACTTGAGATTAGGGTTTTAATTATGCATTTATTCATTTAATTGTTTATTCATTTATTTGGATAAAGCTTAAGTGGAGAATGGTGGCATTTCTTGTTTTATGTTGAAGCTTCATGAAGCCTTGACTTTATGCAACCATTCTTGTCCACTAGCTTAACCCTAACTCTCCAAATAACCATGGTTGATTCTCTACACTTAACCTTAGTTAGAATTATGATAAGTATAGATTTTTCTTTTCATTTTAAATAACTTATCATAATTCTAGCTCTTCTTCTTCTTCATCTTCAAAAGAAAAACTTAGATGCCATCAATGGCAACTTGAGTTCTAGTGAGAGAATTCCAAATCTAAAGTGAACCCATCTCCTATTTCTTCACCCTCTACCTCTTGCCAAGTTGTTTTGGGTGTTCTCTTCACAAGTTTCACAACTTTGTGAAGTCGGAGCTTGAACTAGTGCAACCTCGACGTAGATCGTCTTTGACACGAAGCCGACGACCTATTCCGCACGTTTTTCCGATGAAGCCGACGAATGAGTCGAGGATTCATGATGGACAGCGAGGGCATGACCACGTGGAGCTAAGGAGGTGGAAATCCGGATCTACAAAGGTTGTAGCTTCCGACCTTTAGTTAATTTGCTAACTAGTTTAGTTTTTCGCCTAGAATTCTAGTCTAAGATCCGTGTTAGGGTTTCTCGTCACCATAATTTTTGTAAAATGGCATGTTCGATGCCTTGTGAGACCTCTATAGGGTGCCTAGGAACCTTTCAGCCTCAACTCCTATTTTTATCAGATTGAGTTTGTAATGACTGTATTTTCTGCATATTAATAAAAAGCTTTTACAGATTATTTTTGGAGCCAATAATTACTTTTTTGTATTTCTTATAATTAAAAAGATTTGAAAAAGGTTGTTTCATGTTTAAAAATATTTAACATTGTTGCACATGCGTATAGAATAAACAAGATCAATCGTCTAAATAGAAATCTAGATGAGATCAAATATAACAGCGGAAGCTAAACATTAGCATGTGATAATTCTATATAAAAGTGGATCGATTGTACCTCATGTCGATTAGATGAAATATCTTACTCACGTCACGTATGCATTGCTATCTCCTTCTTATACCAACGGTCGGAGGATGTTCAGTCAAAAATATTGCAATTTTTAACATAACAATTTTCTCACTTTTCTAATCATCTAAGGGTGTTTGTTATAAATATAACACAAGTTCATCTGGAAAATATCAATTACCATGTGTTATACATTATAATCAACATTTTTGAAGGAAATTGTATGTTTATTATATCACGCATAATATTGTATATCTCTAACATTCTTCATTGAGATCTTGTACAAAAAGTAGCCCAGATCAGATATCGGAATCAGAAATTCGCCGATAAAATACATGAAATCAAAGAGTTAAATTCTAGCAGAGATTCAGTAGAGAAAAGAAGATTCCAGATATCACATAAAGACCCACAAATCAACAGAAGAAGACCAAAGAAATTTAAAGCAATGAAGACACCACTCGACCGCGGAACCGCGGACGAGTCAGGCCGAGTCGCCGCGGATCTGCAGCTGAGTTGTAGGCTTCGGAGTCAAGAATTCTCTAGAAACTTCATTGCAACGTCCTAGCTTATTGGAGACGCTTCGTTGTAACAATCTTGTTCTGGAAACTTCTCTATAATAACCTAGCTTGTTGAGGAAGCTTGATAACTACCTAACTTATTTTAGAAGCCTCTTATAACAACCTAACTTATGGGGGAAGCTTGATTAGGGGCTATAAAAAGGGACCTAAGCCTACATTAAAAAGATTGTTGATTTTTAGTTTGAAACTTTTGATCCAAAAACCAAATCAAGATCCAATTCTTAATCAAGATCCAAGATCAAGAATTCATGAGAAATTCATCAAGCGACATCATTCAAGATTCCTTTACGCGAAGCCGATCATCATCAACGAGTACGTGATCCTCGACAGATCCAAGACTCACAGTGATCGAGCGAAGCGAAGATCGACGGAGAAATTACCTCTTCAAGGGAGTGAACGAGAGCAATTCTTCTTATAATCTCGGATTGAAGAAGTTGTAATTTGAAGTTGAATAATAAAGGTGATCATACTTTTAGTCTTGCTTTCTTTAAATTTTCACAGTATGAAATCTCTATTTGTTGATTTTCTATTTTCTTAATGTGTGAGTAAATATTCGCTTGCTAAGGATTCGAAGGAATTTGGTAGATCAAATGGTGAGAGAATTCTATATCCATCTTAAGTTTTATGAAGATTATAAAATTTAGCAAAAAGAATCATTAATGTCCAGATTGTGAGTGAGATCAAGTTATTGAGAATTTCGTCACAATTTGAGGATTAGATTGATGTTCCTTCTTGTTAAATGCTAGATAGGAATGGCAATCAATGAAAGAACAAGGGGCAATGAAGGAGAAACCCTAGTTTCTTCAAGGGATCCCTAATTCTCATTTTTAGCCATCGATCTAGTTGTAATTCTACCAAAAGATAAGATGAATCATCTTGAATAATCATCATTGGCTACTAATTCCGTTCGAATCCTAAAAGCCTTCTACAATTTTCTTGATAACTAAATCTTGAACATTTTCTTGAATTTTCTTTCTTGAAAACGATATCTTGAATTTCTTGAAACTATTACCTCAATCAAATATTTAAACAATTTCTTGAATTTCTTTACTATTTCTTTCGACTCAACTAAAGCAAGAATTTACGAATTCCTCGAATCCCAGAGGACGACCCGTGCTCACTAAAGCTCGCTACACGCGATACCGTTATTGATTGCGGTTACTAAACTACAAACCTATATTCATTCTTATCATTTTCGAAACAAATCAAATGGCGCCGTTACCGGGGATACGTACGTAATTTGTTCTTTCTTGGTATTTGAGTTGAAATATTATTATTCCATCAAAATCTAAATCAAAAACGCATCGTGTGCTTAACGATTAGTGTGTGAATTTTGCAAGGAAATCTGGAATCACTGTAGTGTTCCCACCAAAATTTTCGGCCGCCAAGAGCTACTTGTTCCCTTGCAAAAAAAGTGGGAGAATTCTCAAAAAAAAAAGGCATCGCGTGCCCACACGTGACCAGGTCTCACGTGCAGACACGTGACCATTTATAGGCAAAGCCTATAGACATAGAACAAAATAAACAAATTGGAAATGTTGTGTAAGTAGGGTCACGTGCCCACACGTGACCAGGTCTCATGTGCACACACGTGACCATTTACAGACAAAGCCTGTAGACACAGAACAAAATAAACAAATTGGAAATGTTGTGTTAGTGGGGTCACGTGCCCACACGTGACCAGGTCTCACGTGCAGACACGTGACCATATACAGGCAAAGCCTGTAGACACTGAATTAAAATGAAATGCTTAATCGGTGGGGTCACGTGCCAACACGTGATAGGCTCTTAAACCCTCTTAAACAATAGAATTAAATTCTAGATTAAATGCCTTATCAGGTGGGGTCACGTACCAACACGTGATAAACTCTTAAACCCTCTGAACAATAGAATTAAATTCTAATTTGAATGCTTTAACAAATGGGGTCACGTGATAAACTCCTAAACCATCTGAACAAATTCTAATTAAGAGGGAAATCAAAAACGCTAATATTTCTCTAGATCTTTCCGAGCAAAATGGATTGCGCTCTGTAAAGAGGAGCACTGTTGGATTAAAAAATCCGATGGTGATTAAAATCACCAATTTATAGAAAGATTCTATACAAAGAAATATTTTCCTAAAATCTGCCAGGAATAAAATAAAGGAAGTCTGGCCCAATACTCAAGCGCCTCACGTGACCCCACGTGAGCGCTTCTTTTTTTAGTGTTTAACACTATTTTATGCGCTGCATCCTTAGTGTTTAACACTATTTTAAGCGCATCACGTGGGAGCACGTGATAGAAGAGTCTACTTTAGTGTTTAACACTATATTCGAGCCAATCTTAGCCCAAATTAGCTAAGTCTTCCAAAGGAAGGACCGTCCCTTTTGACTGAACCTCAAATACACTCTTGTCTTCCAAAATTGGTCATCTCATATGACATTCAAAGCAAAACCCAGAGCGTTTCAATCAACTTTGGTTCAAGGGTACATCTTTTCACACCTCTGATACATATCGTTGTAATTCTTCAACGTCTTCAGAGAGGTGGTGGGTCCCAATGACCAATAACTATCTGGTGCATTTCCAAACCCATGTTTGCATCTAAACTTGGACCGCAATGTCCCTAAACTAAACAACATAGCCCAAATGCTCTTTTGTTGAATCTAAATGATCCTGTTAAGTAGATCTTAGTCTAAAATTATACTAACGTATCCTTAACAAATATTTAAGTTGATCTTAATCCCAAACGAGATTAACGATCCTTAAATCAATCCAACTATAGATTCTCCCAACCAATATTGGTTCAAGGGTACATCTCTTTACTCCTCTGATATTTGTCGTTGTAATCCTTCAACGTCTTTAGAGAGGTGACGGGTCCCGACAATTAGACATACCATGGACTGTGGGGTCCTTAAACTCATGGACTATGATGTCCTTAACCTCGGACTGTGGGGTCCTTAAACCCATGGACTATGATGTCCTTAACCTCGGACTGTGGGGTCCTTAAACCCATGGACTATGATGTCCTTAACCTTTGACCGTAATGTCCCTAAACTAATCGACCGCAAAGTCCCTAAACTAAAACAATAGAGTTCAAATGCTCTTTTGTTGGATCTAAATGATCCCGTTAAGTTGATCTTAGTCTAAAATTAGACTAACGTGTCCTTAACAAACTGTTAAGTTGATCTTAGTCTAAAATTAGACTAACGTATCCTTAACAAACATTTAAGTTGATCTTAGTCTCAAATGAGATTAACGATCCTTAAATCCAAACCAAAACCCAAATCTAAGAAAATACGGATTTGGACTAATCCACGCCCAACGGGCGACAACATAAATTAGTCTCCGTATATAATCCACGGGCAACCAAAAATAAAACAAACACACACGACACGAAGTGACCATCTGGAGAAGGAGAAAGTGGTTACCGCTATGCGATAGCGTAATTAACTGCAGGGGCTTGCGCCTGCAGGGAATAGAGTCCCCACAATCAAAAACCCCTTGTAAACGAGGGGGAATCTGATGAAGTCTGCTACAACGGCCGCATCCATCTAAACCTTCGATACATGGTGCCATAAATCAACTTGGCATCTTCGGAGAGGTGGACAGATAAAACAAAATAGCATCTGCCCCCGAGAATTCAGGCCAGACGTCCCAACGTCCCGGTCCCGGTCTTTCGGCGGAGAACAGATTCTGGCACGCCCGGTGGGACCTTTTCCTCTTTCCACTCCACACTTCGTGTGTCATATTTCACGAACGAATCGCGGTTTGCTATGGTTTCCCCTGGATTCGAGGTACTAAGATTTGGCGTCTTGCTCCGTGCTGAAAACAAAAGATCAATGGCTTCAAACTGCACTAACTGCAACAACTCTCACTCCGTCCCCGCTGGAGGAGTGACCTACGGGCCCCAAGCAGCCTCCCTTTTCACAATGCCGGTGGAACAAGTGACCCAAGCCACCACTGGGCTATTCTTCGGGACCATGATCCCACCAACGAGCTTCAACGTTCAGATGCCGACACAGGAAGCTGTGAAGAAGTCGGTCTTTAATCGGCTTGCAACCACCACGGCCCCTCTCAGCGGGTCGTCCAACCTCAATGCCTCAGTCTTCGATAGGCTGGGTCAAAGCTCAAGTGGGCTCGCAAAGAGGCTCGCAATACCAGAGAAGGACACTCTAACTTCTGCTACAGTTGAGGTCGTCCAGGCTGCCCTCCCTACTCGAATGGGGCATGGAAAAGATGATCCAACAGCGGAGGTGATCCCGGCCGCTCGCTATCCTCTCCGTCGTCACTGGCGCCGAGTAAGGAAGGCTGGGGCAGCTCACCCTCTGGACTGACTCCGCCATCTCCGACGGTGGAAGTTGATGATGCTGTTCCAACTGGGAACAGCTTTGAACTACTTAACAGGGTGTGCAGGAATTTGCCGACTGCCGTGCTAAAAGAGTCTCCTCCGCCTGTTGAAAAGATCACAAAGGCGAAGCCAGAGCAGCCCCCTCAGCGGCTATCCTCCAAAATTTCCAAAGTCTGGCGACAGGTCCAAGACTCCGTGATTGATCAAGACTATCCCCGCCGACAGAAAAAGATGAAAGTTCGGCGAGAAGAGGATCACCCTGTCAAGCCACAGATAGTGTCATCTGTTTGGGTGCCCGCTGCAACGGCTCCCTCAACTTCGACCGCGTACAAGAGGAGAAGGCCAGAGAAAATTCCCGTATCTGCAACAAATGTCAAGGGAACTAAGCCTAAACACCCTAAGTCTGGGGGCATGGTGGTGCATACCGTCTATATGGCATCCGGAAAAGAAGATAGCCATATCTCCACAGGTCATCGACCGCTTACGCGATCAGTGATTAAGGCTCAGGAGCAACAACAACAAAAGCTCCAAGAGATGCTAATAGCTATGGCCGCACTCACGGGACTAAAAGCAAGTCCGGAGACATCATCGGAGCAGCGTCGTGAGCAGGAAACAGACGCCGAATTACTTCGGAGAATGCTTGAGAAGAAGGACAAAGAGGCTGCGGAACAAGCGGCCAACATAAAACAAATGACCCTTTTATTCCAAGATATGGTGGGCATGATGATCCAGTCGGACCCTCCAGCCGAAGATCCTCCAGTAATAATTGAAGATGATAGAGGAGAGACATCAAATCCTCTGCCGGCTCTGTCAGCAGCCAAGGAGGAGACCATCTCCAAAACCATGCTCGATGATTATATAGCTTAACAAATACGAGCTCATCAAGCGAATGAAGCAAACGGCCAAGTCGTCAGAACTGGGCGACCATATCCAGAATGGTACGATCAGATAAAATACCCACCGGGATATACAATCCCTAAATTCCATGTATATAAGGGGACGGGGAATCCACACCAGCACGTTGCTCAATTTAGGACTCTGTGCGGCAACACCGGAGGTGATGACAAACTGCTGCTTCGCCAATTTGTTGGCAGTTTATCGGAGACGGCGTTTGAGTGGTATTCAGAGTTGCCCAACGACTCCGTCAAAACTTTTGCGGAAATGGAGTTACTGTTCACCCGACGTTTCGCAAGCGCCAGCGAACGCACCCCAATCACGGCGTTGATCAATGCAAGGGTAAAGTCAGGAGAAACATGGGTTCAGTATGCGATACGGTGGCGCAACCTTTGGTCGAAATATGAACAGCGCATAGAGGATGCTCCTGCTGTGGGTATGTTTGTGGGTACCCTTGATCCGTAGGCGACCATATCCCAATTCATGATGTTCTTCAAGCCGACCACCTTCCAGGCCTTAATTGACAAGTTGGCCCAAATGGACCAGATGGGCCATAAGCCTTCCTCGTCGAAAATGGAGCTTTGAAACGAAAGGGGTAAAGGGAAAGCTATCTTCGTCTCCAACACTCAACAACAACCGAGTGGGCCAAGACCGGTTGTTCGCCAAACCAACAAGCGGCAATCCCTCGATGAGAAGTTGAGACGTCCTTACTCGTTTCCCCAAGATAAAACAAGGAAACTGTTTGAACTGGCAGTGCGCAATGGGCTCATTACTCTACCGGAGTCGAGATACCCACCGCAACCGAACGACGTCAATGATCCTAATTACTGCCCCTACCACCGAGTATTGGGCCATCCGATTGAAGACTGCTACAACTTCAAAAACTGGGTTAAAGACCAATACCAACAGGGCAAGTTCGCGCTATCTGAAACTGGAAGATGAATCCCCTACAACAGCACACTCCTAAAAGGGTGGACACACTGGGGGCATCGTGCTCTTTTATAGAAGAAGCTCCATGGGAGGTCGCTCTTTCAGCCAAGACGAAAAGAATGCTGAAGGATCTTCACACATGCCCGGCAATCAGGTGGAAAAGCCTGCTAGAGCCTAAGATCATTGAGAGAATGCTAAAACCGCACCCGACGCCGAGAATTGGTAGCGATGGTCAAAACACTCAGGCCCAGCCGTCAAAGTCTTCAAAAAAGAAGAAGAAGCCCGTGAAGTCTGACGACAAGTGCACGGATCTGCAAAAGCATATTGACGTGCTGGAAGAATACAACTAGAAGGCGCGAACCCCATTCACGCTTCAAGAGTTTCTCAATCACATCCTTGAAAGTGAAAATAACGACAATGATGAGGGAGACGACTTGTCAGAGGAACCCAAAGATTATGTGGCAAGTTGCCACATGATCTCTCATTCGTCACTAGGCAACAAAGAAGCTCACTCGGCGCTAGAAAATAACGTAGAGGAGATGGGGGCAGGAGCAGTGCCAAAATCATAGGATTATGTGACAATGATTATCAAGGAGAAACCTACTTGTTCATAGAGCATCTGGCGAAACTCCGCCTCAAAGCTACTACGGACCGAAATGTCCCTAAACTAACAACGGAACGAAATGTCTCTAAACTAACAACGGACCGAAATGTCCCTAAACTAATGATGGACCGCAATGTTCTAAAACTTCCAATTGACTGAGACGTCTATAAACTACTACGGACCGCAGCATCCCAAGGCTGACAAAAAAAACGGTATGCCCACAAGCAAAATGGGCATGGATGAAACCCCGAAAGGGCACCGTGAGTAAAAACAGCAGGACTACTGGCGATGTTTGTGAAAATCCGAAAGGGTGCAGACTCGTTAAAAAAAAGGGTACGTCCATAAGAAAAATGGGCACGGATGAAAAGCCGAAAGGGCTCCGTGAGTAAAAACAGCAGGACTACCGGCGAGTTTGTGAAAACCCGAAAGGGCGCAATCTCGTTAAAAGACACTTGCAAGGTCCTCTCGACCCTGTGAGGAGAAAATACCTGCGTGAGATCCTTACGACTCACAAGAGAGTGACACACTTAGGGATCCCCATGATTCCTAAGGAGAAATTACACTTACGAGATCCTCACAACTCGTAAGAAGTGTTGAATATAGTGCCATCAAAGTCAATTATTGGATCGCAGGTACGTGATTGCAATGATTGAGGGAGGACCTATACCAGTAGGACAGTCTTACTCGAGATGATAGTATGCTATCTGGTTTGCTTTTATCATCGTGTACAGCTTTAGGTGACTGTTTACTATTACACGTTGATAGAGCCCTTAGGATCTTGCTTGACTACCAACAGTATGATGGCGATCATATACGTGAGAGTTGGGTAGTCCATAAGCACATCCTTAAAAGTGGTCCCTAGTCGTAGGAGTTTCGAGATAGGGCATCGATACTCCGGAGTAGACTAGTGTATACAGTCGAGACCCCGACGAGGGGCGGTGGCCGGTCTCATAAGCCACTGGTGTCAGTTGGATCACCTAAGATATATACAGGTGCTCATTGGGTTATGAGTACACCGGACAGGACTCGCCGGGAACCTGCTAGTTGGTATTATACCTAGCGTCAGATAGCAGTTCCCTGGTGACATGTGTACAGGTTAGTTCATCGACCTGAGGTCGTCATTTATCTCGTGTGAGTTCCCACCGTGCTTTGATTACTACCCTACCACGGCTCAAAGGAGTCGTGCAAACAGGTTTTAGTTGGGTACAGTCCCGAGCCACATGGAGGCAAGTGAGCGGATCGGCAGGGGATTCGTCTCTCCTGGTATTGGGGGTGAGATCGCGCTGTGTCTAGGAAAGCCATTACACCAAGTCCTTGGCCAAGGCAGGTGAGAATTACTGGTAGGTATTCCAGTAGTTTCTCAGGGTGTTCAGGGCTACTCTCCGACACGACTTATACCACTATTGGGGGTCTGACGTTACCAGCCCCTAGGCCCGATATGCGATGCTCATAGACGAACGGACCGGGCTGTATGTATATTGTCACTGATAGGCTCAGTAGGGTTCCAGGATGAGTTCGCACATCGGCTTCCCTTTCGGTCAGTACATGGGCAGCCGTTAAGCACAACTAGTGTCGCTGACGTGCTTGTGGTTAAACCCACTGCCAGGGTACTGACGAGTCTTTAGAGTCCCCCACGGATAGTTTCCCAAGTTCGGGCGAAACGTTGTAGAGGCCGTATGGTTTTATGGTAGGGTTCGGAAATGCACGTGCACTTGTGCACGTGTCATATTTCGGGAAGATAATACTGGTGAGCTTTGGTTTAAGCCGGATTCATGTATTATATTGAGTCGGAATATTTTAGTCTCTCGTATTCGTATTCAGTCGGAATACGGATACAGGTATGTATATACAAGTGAGGGGTATTCTCGTAATCCGTTACGAGAATATTTTAGAAGATGCATTTCTTTTTGGATTAATCATTTTGGTTTAATTGATTATTGGTTTTGGAAAGGGTGACTCATTGTTATGACTCATTAATTCTAGAATGTTCACTAATGACTCAAGTAATGAGTCATCTAGTGAGTCATTAAAGTATTAATGAGTTTTGTTTTGGGTATAGATATTTGAGGAGATATTTTCTTGAGATATTTTTCTTTCTCAACCTTATATATCTATTCACAAGAGAGAGAGAGAGAGAGATGAATAAGTTTTATGCTTGAGTTCTTTCTCTCTTGATAGTTTCTTGAGTTCACCATTTCCAACCCTAAGCATCTTCTTCAACCTCCATCCTATCCCTCTCATGTGATGAGAACCCTAGGGTGTTTAAGACAAAGTATTCTACTCATTCTCTACTTCATCTTGGTCATCTCTTTTAGCAGACTTGATGACCGAGTTGCCTCGGTATAGAGGCGGGAGCCCGTTTAAAGATCCGTTGACGTGGTGCCACCCCGATGAGGAGATAAGAGATCGGAGTTTCCACGGGGAGCGTGGGGTGATGGCTAAAGACCGAAGGACTCGGATCGATCGGTATAGCCTTTCTACCTTTTTACAGTTTGTTGGTTTAGCGTTAATGGCAAGATCCGGGTTATAGTATGCGATAGAGCCAGTTATAAAAGTTTTTGTTCCGCGTTTGGCGTCAGAATGACGGCCGGGGCGCTACCGTAGACTTACATGGTATCAGAGCCATGCCATTAACCTTTACTAACTTGTTCTAACGTGTTTAAAACATCAATCGAACGAAATTTCCAAAACCGCACTTTTCATGTTAAAGTTTCTGTCGATTTTAAAAACTGGTCTAAAAATCATTTTGAGCATCTCAGAAAATCGTGCAGGCTTTTTTAAGAATATTATAGAAATTTGGTCCACTGTCTCCACAGTACTGCCGCGGAACCGCCGCACAAACCATGGTTTGGCCGCGGTTCCGCCGCCGTTTTAGAGCAACAGAGTACCATTTTTCTACAGTAGTGTCTTTCATGGGGAATTGTGGTTTCTGGAATATTTTGTTTAGGCCCAGATTTTGTTTGTGTACTGTAGTTGTACGTGGGGCCCACTTCGGGAAGTTTTGTCGATCGAAATTTTAAACTTGTTAGTTTACAGTTCTTACATTATATCTCCGACCGTGAATGTCATTCGAGCGGTAAATTGCGTCTAATTGCTATAGCTCTTTTATACGGGTTTGCGAACGTGACATTCGCGTTGATGTTCTGTGTTGTGCTGTGATGTTGCGGATTTGTTGTGGTGGATAGCTGTGTGCAATGGTAGTGCAGTTTGGATTTATTTGTACATTTGATATTGCGGGGCGAGCGTCCAACATGTGGACCGCCGTCAATGCCTGTTTGTATAATATTCTTTTGGGGCACAACCGGGCTGAGGTCGATGTACCCGTTGTACATATTTTTCATTTTTGTACTAGGTTTACCTCGCGACGGAGAGCACGGATAGCCGGGTTCTGGAGGGCAACGGGTCCGTATCTCATGGCTTTGAGAGGGGCCTCACTTTAGAATTGGCAGACTATTCACCACACTCGTAGGGGGTACAGGTTGACCCAAGGAGGGGTGCTCAAGTTACCGGATTCCGTGAAATGCAGGGTAGTCCATTCACTTTGCTGTAGGAGGCTGCCTCGCCTCAGGTTTTGCCTGGTAACTTGCCGCACCCGTAGGGGTCTAGGTTTCATTGCACAGGCTATCCACACGACCACGGGAACGTCGGGTTTCAGTAGCGGCTCTGTGAAACCCGAGGATCCCAGATTATCTGTATTGTTCTGTGATGCTTATTACTTTTCTGTGATGTTGCATTTATCACGCCTGGAGCGATTATTGTATATTGGTATATATACTAGTAGATGTTGTATATGTTTTACACCCGTGCTAGTCCAGTCCCCGTCGTTAGTTAAGTAACCTACGGGTAATGACAGGATCCAGTGGCGAATGCGGATGACATATACGTACATTATATTTTCGTTCTTTTCTGGTGTGATTAATTGATTGGACTGCGTTGATTTTGATCAATGGAAAGGAAAACAAACTTGTTTGGACGTTGTTGGAACAGTTTTAAAAAGTGTTATTACAAAGACGTTTTCTTTTGTTTTGCATAGTGGTATTCAGTTGGAATATCCTGCACCTCATTCGACGAGGAAAGGGCCGAGATCCCTTCACCGGGAGTGACCCCTTGGGCAGAAGTTTGCATCAGGGTAATAACTTCACTATAGTCGATTACATGTTGCTTTGCATCGCGGTATTCAGTTGGAATATCCTGCACCTCATTCCACGAGGAAAGAGCCGAGAACCCTTCACCGGGAGTGACCTCTTTAGCAAAGGTTTTCGCCACTATATTTTCTAAAAAGCTATCAGGTTCCTTCAGCGATATCAAGTTCGTTACGTTAAAGGTTTTTCGCCAAAAACCAGCCGTAGCCCTCCGTCATTTCATTTAGGTATTTAGTAGTATTCAAGCTATGTATTTTGACCAACGCCAAGGCATAGTATTTGGTAGCTGCTGGGTATTTATCTGTTGCATAGATAGATGAGTTGGTTTGGGACAGTCGTTCTGCCATTTGGCTAACGTCAGGGGAATGTGCGGGTGGGTTCAAATTGACAAGATAATGATGGGTAGAACTTGGCATGTGACTTATGGCATTTTGGCCAACGTCAAGGTCATAAGAGCATGGGGCAAAAATCCACATCGGGAGTTTCTAAAGAAACTGAAACTTGCCAAGTATGCGCATACCTTCTGGAGTGTGATAACGTTAGTGGATTCCTTCACGTTATCATGCGATGATAGTTGGATCCCGATTCCCACTGATGAGTTGGTTTACTCTTCGGGTGATCCCGATTGATTCTTCTTTCAGGTTTGGAGGAGAATTTGACAGTACAGTGGGAGGTTTCCTGATTAGATAAAGTGATAACCATTCTGATCTAGGTTAGAGTGGACGCAGAGTGTTTCTTTTCTCTCTCTTTGGCAGTGACCTTTGACCGACTCTTGACTATGACTCAGTGACCAAGTTGACCGAACCTTCTTAAAATACTGGCTTTTGGATTGTCTAAGTTGCATAAGTCATTGCCGCTCCTTCTTTTACCCTTTGCATTTCTCAGAATACCTCGTATCACTACGAACATCTAATTCCATTGGATAGATCCATCGTATGGTTATATACGAACTCGAAGGGACTTCTTCGAGGATGGATCCAGGTTCAGAAGAAATTGAATTGGTTTATTCAGTTATCTTTTATCATCACCTTCTCTCAGGTTGCGAGGGCTCCTTGGTTTAGGAGAGTACACCTATTACGCTTATTGGATAGTCTTCTTCCAAACCATAGGCAGGTGCCGAAAGGTAAGGAATGAAGAAAACCAATTAGCCTAAGTAGGGTGTACAGAAGGTGATAAGTAAAGACAAAATAAAGGGATTAGAAAGAGGGCAAAGTAAATTGCGACTGCTATCATTCACGACCAAACCGCGTACTTCATCGTCACTCCTACTTCACCTTTGCTTTTTTCTCCAGTTTGGGAGAAATAGAATAAGGTATTATTCAGTTGTCTTTTATCATCACCTTCTCTCAGGTTGCGAGTACTCCTAGGATTAGGAGAGTACACCTATTATGCTTACTGGATAGTCTTCTTCCAAACCATAGGCTGGTGCCGAACGGTAGGGAAGGAAGAAAACCACTTAGCCTAAAGGGGTGTGCAGAAGGTAATGAATAAAGACAAATAAAGGGATTTGGAGAGATGGCAAAGAAATATACGGTTACAGTCATGAATTGGATTATGGAAGAGGCATTACTAGGAATACCAGAATACCCGTTCGAAACATTTTCATGTTTCAGTTTCACTGTGCGTTGTTAAAGAAAAACTGATTTCCCGATTAGATACTTACTCCAGGGTATGTATTTACCAGGTATGATTCTCACATCTGTATGGTTTTACAGATGATGAGTGGGAGTAAGTTATTGGGAATTAGGTGATCATCCTCATTATATCGGAATTCGTTGTAATTGGTGATATTTGAGGAAATCGCCTGGGTTTTTGCCGGACGGCATGTATTTGGTTTTGAGTATCCGTTGTTGTGCACCAATTTCAAACTGATATATCTGTACATTTATTTTTATAAAGTGAGGTATAACTTTTTGAAATTATGTCCTTGACATTTACCTATATCAGTTGACGATTGGGTAAGGAGCATTGAACAATGGAGTAGTTCTTAACCATAAGTACAGTTTTCAACCTACGATGCACAGGTTCTGAGTTATTCAACTCAGGAGACTCATACAGAGTATTGTATATTGTCCAGTGTCCATTAGGACAAAGGGGATGGTCCTCGTACTATGTTCTGTTTACTTATGACTTCTCTAGTTTTTAGATAAGTGTTTCGTAGAAATACAAGGTCTAAGTTTTGAGAAGTTGTAGGTATAGAAATAAAGTAGAGAACCAGATGTCGCAAGTATCGGGATTCTTCAAAGAGATCGAAGATGTAAATACTTGTGATTGGTATTCAGTTGATAGTAATGGTTTTGAGAAACTTGTTTCTCTTTCAGATTACTCATAATTGGATGAACTCCTAAGTTGAGCAATGCTGATTAGCCTCTCTCCATTAAGTTGATATGCACTGGAGACAGCTGCATGATTAGAATCTGGTTCCAATTAAATCAGTGCCAAAGTTTCTATATTGGATATAGAATGGTTCATATCTTAACGATGTTAAGGTATGGGGAGTTGCCCGGCTTATGCTTAAAACCAGACTCTGGATAACTCAAGGCACGTTTCTGTAATGGCAGTTTATGGGTTGACCCAGGCTATGACGAGGGTTGACTTTCTACCATCTGGAAGATCAATGGTGATATTGTTCTTGACTCGCCACAGTTTTACTAAAATAGATTTTTTCAGAAAACAGTAGTGGGAGTATGGTAGAACTGGAAGTGATTCCAGAACCGCAAACGATTACGGAAAATTTAATAGGACCTATAGATTCAATCAGGTTTGACATTCCATTAGCCATTCCGTAGAAATGGTGGGTAACCTCAGACATCCGAGAGGTACTCTGGTAGCCTCAAGGACGGTGACAGGGAGGTTCTTGTTTACCCAAACTTGACACTACTGTTGTTCCAGGCTATGAGACCCGGCAAGAGGTTAAGTATAGCGTCGTTCTAAACTAGCTTTAGAAGTGCACGTATATATTATTCTGCCAGAGGGTTGTTGTGGTCAGTGGGAGCAGCGGAAACATAGTGGGCAAGTAGCTTATGTCTATTTATAGACTAGAGCAGATATAGTGGAGATAGATCATCTATTTTTGATGTGATAGTCATAGGTTTGACTTCATCAGAATAAGGGATGGATCTGTTAAGAAGGTAGTAGGGTGTGATGTCCTGGTATTTGGATGACATACACAAAGTAGGAAGTAAAATTCCTAAACTACGATCGGTTATACTTTGGTTGTCACACAGTTGTTTCTCCACAAATGATATGGATATAATATCTGACATTCTGGTTACTAGATATATGGTTTTAGATCTAGATTTGGGTAGTTTCCCAATGTGGGTACTTTGACAGTATTCTAATAGTATTTTAGAATGGACGACTCCTGGCATGGTGGTGTACCTGCTGGTGATAGAGTCTCCCTCTCTAAAGGTGTCTTACAGACTAAAGGGGAGAGGGATGTGCATGTTTGGCATATCACATGCTTAGGCAATTGAGTCAATCATGAGATATCAAGTACCACACCAGATGTTGTTTTTGCACTAGATGCAATAAGTTTATATTAATCCAATCCTGGAGAAACATTCGGAAGCAGTTTTAGAACATAAGTGGATGTTCTACGGATTTGATGACGGCAGCCTCCTTCGGAGACGGTTATCATTCCAGGCTTCCAAAAGTGATATGGATGACAGAGTGATTGTCAGAGTTATAGTTTTCCCTCTGACGAGGGGCAGTAGATTGGACAGGTGGTCCAACAGGATACTGTGGGAGGCATGGTGCAGGATACTGATTAGGTTCAGTTGTCGATACAGTCTAAGAAGTTTGGATTTGGAGTTCATTTATGAACTAGGTCCCATCAGATATCCAGACATATTCTAAGACAGGTATTACTCAATTCGGGAGATGGCTTTCTCCGCGAACTTGAGATTAAGAGAGACAAAGAAAGAAACATCAGGACGGATCCACTCGCTGAGGCTATTTCTCGAACACAAGAGTTTTACAAACGTGCTTTGTGAAACTGTTTAGTAGAGGAGTTGGGTGTTCGGTATCACACGGGCTGTGAGTATGCTACATCGCAATAATTAACCTTAAGTGCAAATGGGAGATTGTTGAATATAGTGCCCTCAAAGTCAATTATTGGATCGCGGGTACATGATTGCAATGATTGAGGGAGGACCTATACCGGTAGGACAGTCTTACTCGAGATGATAGTATGCTATATGGTTTGCCTTTATCATCGTGTACAGCTTTAGGTGACTGTTCACTATTACACGTTGATAGAGCCTTTAGGATCCTGCTTGACTACCAACAGTATGATGGCGATCATATACGTGAGAGTTGGGTAGTCCATAAGCACATCCTTAAAAGTGGTCCCTAGTCGTAGTAGTTTTGAGACAAGGCATCGATACTCCGGAGTAGACTAGTGTATACAGTCGAGACCCCGACGAGGGGCGGTGGCCGGTCTCACAAGCCAATGGTGTCAGTTGGATCACCTAAGATGTATACAGGTGCTCATTGGGTTATGAGTACACCGGACAGGACTCGTCGGGAACCTGCTAGTTGGTATTATACCTAGCGTCAGATAGCAGTTTCCTGGTGACAAGTGTACAGGTTAGTTCATCGACCTGAGGTCGTCATTTGTCTCGTGTGAGTTCCCACTGTGCTTTGATTGCTACCCTACCACGGCTCAAAGGAGTCGTGCAAACAGGTTTTAGTTGGGTACAGTCCCGAGCCACATGGAGGCAAGTGAGCAGATCGGCAGGGGATTCGTCTCTCCCGGTATTGGTGGTGAGATCGCGCTATGTCTAGGAGAGCCATTACACCAAGTCCTTGGCCAAGGCAGGTGAGAATTACTGGTAGGTATTCCAGTAGTTTCTCAGGGTGTTCAGGGCTACTCTCCGACACGACTTGTACCGCTATTGGGGGTCTGACGTTACCAGCCCCCTAGGCCCGATATGCGATGCTTATAGACGAACGGACCGGACTGTATGTATATTGTCACTAATAGGCTCAGTAGGGTTCCAGGATGAGTTCGCTCATCGGCTTCCCTTTCGGTCAGTACATGGGCAGCCGTTACGCACAGCTAGTGTCGCTGACATGCTTATGGTTAAACCCACTGCCAGGATACTGACAAGTCTTTAGAGTCCCCCACAGATAGTTTCCCAAGTTCGGGTGAAACATTGTAGAGGCCGTATGGTTTTATAGTAGGGTTCGAAAATGAACGTGCACTTGTACACGTGTCATATTTCGGGCAGATAATACTGGTGGGCTTTGGTTTAAGCCGGATCCATGTATTATATTGAGTCAGAATATTTTAGTCTCTCGTATTCATATTCAGTCGGAATATGGATACATGTATGTATATACAGGTGAGGGGTATTCTCGTAATCCGTTACGAGAATATTTTAGAAGATGCATTTCTTTTTGGATTAATCATTTTGGTTTAATTGATTATTGGTTTTGGAAAGGGTGACTCATTGTTATGACTCATTAATTCTAGAATGTTCACTAATGACTCATGTAATGAGTCATCTAGTGAGTCATTAAAGTATTAATGAGTTTTTTTTGGGTATAGATATTTGAGGAGATATTTTCTTGAGATATTTTTCTTTCTCAACCTTATATATCTATTCACAAGAGAGAGAGAAAGAGATGAATAAGTTTTATTCTTGAGTTCTTTCTCTCTTGATAGTTTCTTGAGTTCACCATTTCCAACCCTAAGCATCTTCTTCAACCTCCACCCTATCCTTCTCATGTGATGAGAACCCTAGGGTGTTTGAGACAAAGTATTATACTCATTCTCTACTTCATCTTGGTCATCTCTTTTAGCAGACTTGATGACCGAGTTGCCTCGGTATAGAGGCGGGAGCCCGTTTAAAGATCCATTGACGTGGTGCCACCTCAATGAGGAGACAAGAGATCGGAGTTGCCGTGAGGAGCGTGGGATGATGGCTAAAAACCGAAGGACTCGGATCGATCGGTATAGCCTTTCTACCTCTTTACAGTTTGTTAGTTTAGCGTTAATGGCAAGATCCGGGTTATAGTATGCGATAGCGCCAGTTATAAAAGTTTTTGTTCCGCGTTTGGCGTCAGAATGACCGCCGGGACGCTACCGTAGACTTACAAGAAGAACCCTCTTATGAGTGCCTCACGGCTCATAAGATTCAAAAGCCTTAAGCTACAGGGATCTTAACCTGTTCTTAACCCATCACATTTCCCAGTTTGCCCTACAAGCGATTCAATATTGACCTTTGTATACAATCCACGGGTACGAATAAACATTTTCCGAACAGAGTCCCACCAGCGACTAGGGATATGCTCACACGGTGAACGACCCTTGTAAGTCCTCTCGATTTACAAGGAGAAAACACTCTTGCAACATCCTTACGACTTACAAGAGAACATGCACTTAGGAATCCTCACGATTCCTAAGGAGAAAATACACCTACGAGATCCTCACGACTGGTAGGGAGAAACAACTTTATGAGACCCTTACGGCTCATGAAATCAAAAGCCTTAGTCGACAAGATCCTAACCCTGTTTGCTAATCCACCCTTGTTCGAACCGACAAAGGCAAATAATTATTCGCTACTGGCAATGTCCCAGTGGTAGCGATATTGATGCCTAAATTGGTATTAAATTCCAAGTCCTTTCACGGCAAATGATGATTCGCTCCTGGCAACATTCCAGTTGCAGCGATACTGATGCTAAGATTGGTATCAGATCTTGAGTTCCATACTCAGAAGAAAAAAAACAAAAAAAGGGTACGTCCATAAGCGAGATGGGCACGGATGAAAACCCGAAAAGGCTCCGTGAGTAAAAACAGCAGGACTACCGGCGAGTTTGCGAAAACCCGAAAGGGCACAATCTCGTTAAAAGACACTTGCAAGGTCCTTTCGACCCTGTGAGGAGAAAATACCTGCGTGAGATCCTTACGACTCATAAAGGAGCAACGCACTTAGGGATACCCACGATTCTTAAGGAGAAATTACACTTACGAGATCCTCACGACTCGTAAGGAGAACCCTCTTATGAGACCCTCACAGCTCGTAAGATTCAAAAGCCTTAAGCTACAGGGATCTGAACCTGTTCTTAAGCCATCACCTTTCCCAGATCGCCCTACAAGCGTTTCAATATTGACCCTTGTATACAATCCACGGGCATGAATAAACACCCTAACAGATACCCACCAGCGACTAGGGATATGCTCACACGGTGAACGACCCTTGTAAGTCCTCTCGATTTACAAGGAGAAAACACTCTTGAAAGATCCTTACGACTTACAAGAGAACATACACTTAGGAATCCTCATAATTCCTAAGGAGAAAATACACCTACGAGATCCTCACGACTTGTAGGGAGAAACAACTTTATGAGACCCTTACGGCTCATAAAGTCAAAAGCCTTAGTCAACAGGATCCTAACCCTGTTTGCTAAGCCACCCTTGATCGAACCGACAACGGCAAATGATGATTCGCTCCTGGCAATATTCTAATCGTAGCGATGCTGATGCTAAGATTAGCACCAGATTCCAAGTTCCACACTCGCGATAAAAAATAAGCGAGCCAAAAATGCATATGAAATAGCCGAAATGATGGGGCAACTTGCAACAAAATCAGCAAGTAAAAGATATGCATACAAAAATAGCCGAAATGATTGAGCAACTCGCAATAAAAAGCAGCGAGTAAAAAATAACAAATAGCCGAAATGATTGGGCACCGCGAAAAATAGCCGAAATGATTGGGCAATCACGACTTTCGCGAGATAAAAGCTGAAATGATAGAGCATCGCGGAAAGAAATAAAAAAATGAAAGAATGAAACTTTTGCCCTATAGGCAGTCCATACTGACCCCTGTATACAATCCATGGGCATAAACGAAAAAGGAACCACATGTCCCCCACCAGATCCTGTCAAAAGGGAGAATCAGATCTCGACGGTAATATCTGCATCCCAGAAGATCAACAACGGCGTTCCTTCTTATGCCAGCAGGGCACGGAAGTGACACAACGAAACGGAGCCATGGCAAAGTCCCTAGTTCCAAATCTTAACGGCAACATCTACAGCCTTAAAAAAAATCAGCAACGGTGATCCTCCTCACTCCAACAGGATTCGGACGCAACATCACCAAACGGAGCCATGGCAAAGTCGCTAGTTCCAAGACTCTACGGTCCACAGACAACCTAGAGCCAACCAATGACCTTCCCGCCGGATCAACGCTCCGTCTCGGAAATAAGTCAACCAACTCCAAGGAAATCAGTGTCCTTGGCAAAAACATCGATTCAGGGAAATCAGCGTCGTTGACGAGAGCATCTCAATTCACGTCGACCCGCAAGGAAATCAGTGTCTTTGCAGGAATACCTCGATTCGTTTCAACCCTCAAGAAAATCAGCATCCTTGGCAAAAACCTTGATTCAAGGAAATCGGCGTCCTTGAAGAGAGCATCTCAATTCGCGTCGACTGGCAGAGAAATCAGTGTCTGTGCAGGAATACCTTGATTCGTCTCAACCTCCAGGGAAATCAGCGTCCTTGGCAAAAACCTCAATTCAGGGAAATCAGCGTCCTTGATGAGAGCATCTCGATTCGCGTCGACCCGCAGAGAAATCAGTGTCTGTGCAGGAATACCTCGATTCGTCTCAACCCCGAGGAAATCAGTGTCCTTGGCAAAAACCTCGATTCAGGGAAATCAGCGTCCTTGACGAGAGCATCTAGATTCGCGTCGACCCGCAGAGAAATCAGTGTCTGTGCAGGAATACCTCGATTCGTCTCAACCCCCAGGGAAATCAGCATCCTTGGCAAAAACCTCGATTCAGGGAAATCAGTGTCCTTGACGAGACATCTCGATTCGCGTCAACCCGCAGAGAAATCAGTGTCTGTGCAGGAATACCTCGATTCGTCTCAACCCCGAGGAAATCAGTGTCCTTGGCAAATACCTCGATTCAGGGAAATCAACGTCCTTGGCGAGAGCATCTCGATTCACGTCGACCCGCAAGAAAATCAGTGTCTTTACAGGAATACCTCGACTCGTCTCAACTCCGAGGAAATCAGTGTCCTTGGCAAATACCTCGATTCAAGGAAATCAGCATCCTTGGCGAGAGCATCTCGATTCGCGTCGACCCGCAAGGAAATCAGTGTCTTTGCAGGAATACCTCAATTCGTCTCAACTCTGAGAAAATCAGTGTCCTTGGCAAATACCTCGATTCAGGGAAATCAGCGTCCTTGACGAGAGCATCTCGATTCGCATCGACCCGCAAGGAAATCAGTGTCTTTGCAGGAGTAACTCGATTCGTTTCAACCCCCAGGGAAATCAGTGTCCTTGGCAAATACCTCGATTCAGGGAAATCAACATCCTTGACGAGAGCATCTTGATTCGCGTCGACCCACAGAGAAGTCAGTGTCTTTGCAGGAATATACGACATCACCAAACGGAGCCACGGCAAAGTCTCTAGTTCCAGGTCCTGACGGTTCACCAACAACCTAGATACCACCTCGACGTTCGTCTTGATACAACAAACGTGATGTCACCCCAGTGTTCTTCCTCCAACACGATGCAGACGCGACACCAACAGCGGAGCCATGGCAAATTCCCTAGTTCCAAACCTCAACGGTTCACCAGCAACCTAGAGATAGCCGCGACGTTCATCTCGATACAGCAGACGCAATGCCAGCAAACAAAGCAAAGGCAATATTCCTAGCTTCAGGGTCTTGACGGCAACTCATATAAAACCTGAAAGACTATCGAAGATTATCCCACACTAGCGCGGAGTGGTTATGACTCATCGGGGCTCCCAAACTGAGCCTAACCTCAAGTAAAAAGCGACATGGAATATCCCTAATGCTTGCTCTTTCGACGGTAATACTACCTGGAAGATTGCTTTAAGATGTCTTGTCCAGTCCCCCGAAAGGATCAGAGACACAACTGTCGCGGGGCTACTCGAACAGCAAGATTGTGCATCGAGGAATACACCAGCCAACGCGACGGTGCGATGGGTAGAAAACCCTAGTACCACAGACCCTAACGGACTTCTATTAGCAGGGGTTAACTGTGACGTTAGGAAACCCTTGCTTCTCGATTCGGCTCGACCCGTGAGGAAATTAGTGTTCTCGCGAGAGCTTCTTGATTCGTCTCGACTCGTAGGGAAAAGCCTTAGGCAATGGGGATAAGGACCTGTTTCCTAAGCACTGGGGCCCTGCAAGTCAGTCTAAGATAGACTGTTGCATACTATTCACGGGACACACTCTCCAAAGTCGAATCTCGACAAGGAGGGAAACAACCATTTACGAGTCCTCTCGACTTGTAAACGGGAAAATTCTCTTGTGAGATCCTTACGACTCTCAAGAGAAAACACACTTAGGAGTCCTCACGACTCCTAAGGAGAAAATACACCTACGAGATCCTCTCGACTCGTAGGGAGAAAAGTCTTTATGAGACCCTCACGGCTCATAAAGTTGAAAAGTCTTAGGCGGCAGATCTGAACCTGTTTCCTAAGCCATTACTACTCTACAAGGAGGTCAAGATGGACCATCTGCGGGCCATATTTGCCAAAGCCACATTCGCCAATGAAATAAAGAAGCTACTTACGGGTCCTCAAGATTCGTAAGGAAAAATGCCCGAGTGAGATCCTTACGACTCACGGAGGCAATGAACACTTAGAAATCCTCACGATTTCTAAGGAGAATATGCACCTATGAGATCCTCTCAACTTGTAGGGGAAAAAATTATTGAGACCCTTACGGCTCATGAAGATGAAAAAGTCTTAGGCTACAAGGACCCTAAACTTGTCTCCTAAGCCCTCAATTTTATGGCCATGCATAACTTTGCACTACTTCACCCACATACATGCTTACATAGGCAAAGTAGTGGGGGCCATTTGTTCCTACCAAAATTTTCGGCCCAGAGCTACTTGTTCCCTTGCAAAAAAGGGGGAGAATCCTAAAAAAAACAGGCATCACGTGCCCACACGTGACCAGGTCTCACGTGCAGACACGTGACTATTTACAAGCAAAGCCTATAGACATAGAACAAAATAAACAAATTGGAAATGTTGTGTTAGTAGGGCCACATGCCCACACGTGACCAGGTCTCACGTGCAGACGCATGACCATTTACAGGCAAAGCCTGTAGACATAGAACAAAATAAACAAATTGGAAATGCTGTGTTAGTGGGGTCACGTGCCTACACGTGACCATTTACAGGCAAGGCCTGTAGACACTGAATTAAAATGAAATGCTTAATCAGTGGGGTCACGTGCCAACACGTGATAGGCTCTTAAACCCTCTGAAACAATAGAATTAAATTCTAGATTAAATGCTTTATCAAGTGGGGTCACGTGCCAACACGTGATAAACTCTTAAACCCTCTGAATAATAGAATTAAATTCTAATTTGAATGCTTTAATAAATGGGGTCACGTGCCAACACGTGATAAACTCCTAAACCATCTGAACTAATTCTAATTAAGAGGGAAATCAAAAACGCTAATATTTCTCTAGATCTTTCCAAGCAAAAAAGATTGCACTCTGTAAAGAGGAGCACTGTTGGATTAAAAAATCCAATGGTGATTAAAATCACCAATTTATAGAAAGATTCTATATAACCTCAAATACACTCTTGTCTTCCAAAATTAGCTAAGTCTTCCAAAGGCAGGACCGTCCCTTTTGACTGAACCTCAAATACACTCTTGTCTTCCAAAATTGGTCATCTCATATGACATTCAAAGCAAAACCCAGAGCGTTTCAATCAACTTTGGTTCAAGGGTATATCTCTTCACACCTCTGATATATGTCGTTGTAATTCTTCAACGTCTTTAGAGAGGTGGTGGGTCCCAATGACCAATAACTATCTGGTGCATTTCCAAACCCATGTTTGCATCTAAACTTGGACCGCAATGTCCCTAAACTAAACAACATAGCCCAAATGCCCTTTTGTTGGATCTAAATGATCATGTTAAGTAGATCTTAGTCTAAAATTAGACTAATGTATCCTTAACAAACATTTAAGTTGATCTTAATCCCAAACGAGATTAACGGTCCTTAAATCAATCCAACTACAGATTTCCCCAACCAATATTAGTTCAAGGGCACATCTCTTTACTCCTCTGATATTTGCCAGTGTAATCCTTCAACGTCTTCAGAGAGGTGACGGGTCTCGACAACCAGATATTCCATAGACTATGGGATCCTTAAACTCATGGACTATGATGTCCTTAACCTCAGACTGTAGGGTCCTTAAACCCATGGACTATGATGTCCTTAATCTCGGACTGTAGGGTCCTTAAACCCATGGACTATGATGTCCTTAACCTTGGACTGTGGGGTCCTTAAACCCATGGACTATGATGTCCTTAACCTTGGACCGTAATGTCCCTAAATTAATCGACCACAAAGTCCCTAAACTAAAACAATAGAGTTCAAATGCTCTTTTCTTGGATCTAAATGATCCCATTTAGTTGATCTTAGTCAAAAATTAGACTAATGTATCCTTAACAAACTGTTAAGTTGATCTTAGTCTAAAATTAGACTAACGTATCCTTAACAAACGTTTAAGTTGATTTTAGTCTCAAATGAGATTAACGATCCTTAAACCAAAACCAAAACCCAAATCTAAGAAAATACGGATTTGGACTAATCCACGCCCAACGGGCGACAACATAAATTAGACTCCGTATACAATCCACGGGTAACCAAAAATAAAACAAACACACACGACACGAAGTGACCATCTGGAGAAGGAGAAAGTGGTTACCGCTATGCGGTAGCGCAATTAACTGCAGGGGCTTGCGCCTGTAGGGAAAAGCGTCTCCACAATCAAAAACCCCTCGTAAACGAGGGGGAATCTGATGAAGTCTGCTACAACGGCCGCATCCGTCCAAACCTTCGATACATGGAACCATAAATCAATTTGGCATCTTCGGAGAGGTGGACGGATAAAACCAAATAGCATCTGCCCTCGAGAATTCAGGCCAGACGTCCCAACGTCCCTGTCCCGGTCTTTCGGCGGAGAACATGTAGCAGAGAGATAAAGATTTAGGTCATTTTGTCGAGACCAGAGGAGCAAGGTAGGCATCAGAACCAAACATTGTTCAAAGAACCGTTTAATTGACCGCGGAACCGCGGCAAGAAGCAGGAATTGGCGGCGGAACCGCGGCATCTTGGACGAATTAGGGCTCCAGTTTTCTCTGGTATATTCAATACATTCTTCTCTCTCCTCTGCAAAAGTCCAATAACAATTTCTCTGCAGGATTCTTTGCAAAAATTCGCCGCTTAAGAAAAAGTCTTGTTGCGTGTTTTGATACTAGTTGTTTTTGCATATTTTAATACAGAAATTAAGGGGCAAAGACCAAATTCAGATTAAGTGGGATTTAATTACCCTTCCTAAGCCCCAAAAATCACAAAACTAGCATCTGCATCACCCTTCATTAACTAAAAAATATCTAGATAAGACTCTAAGGACCGTCACGCTCAATTAAGACAGAGGAAAGTCGTTGGTAATCTACTGCTTATCCGCATTTCTTTTGTGGTGTCTAGGCAAGTGTGTCTAAAGCAAGTGGTTACTTAATTAGGCCCGCCATTTACATAGCAGATACCTCCCACTTACCTGGCACTTACCTGGCCACAAGAGGAATAAAGAGGTAGTAGAAGATTGATCCTGCGATTTGTCTTCTGGAAGTCTAGGAGCGGTCTAGTGACTTGACCTAGGTGACCTTAGATGTAGGGTTGATTGTGCATTTTTTTGATTTGTCTAAATCCATCTTTTTCAAAAACAAACTAAACCATTCTTTTAATTTACACATACGCTGCCACTTGAGCTAAACCCGCTTAGTGCATGCTCGGCTGGACACGGGATTCTTGTGCCCGTCTTATCCGCGTTTCTTCTATCGACTCCGAAGTCGGTATTTCTTCATCTTCTTTTTCCTCACCACCCACAACAACCACCGAGATGGACAGTTCTCCATCGAATTTTAATAACACCACTCTGCCACCACCCACAGGTGCGCAGAATCTACCGCGTATATCTCTCCAAGAGAGATGCTACCCTATACCTGGTCCTCTTTCTACTTGTCTTTCTATTCCACCAGCCAATAGGGATAATTTCAAAATCAAACCACATTATATCAATCTTTTACCTAAATTTTACGGTTTAGAGTCTGAAGACGCATACATTTTTATCACCAAATTCGAAAACGTATGTGCTATGATGGGCACTTCACAACTTTCTGTGGATGCTATGCGTTTACGTCTTCTCCCGTTCACTTTGTGTGATTTAGCCGAAAAGTGGCTTTATAATACACCCGCACACTCTATTTCCAACTGGGATGAATTCATTATAGCATTCCTTAAGAAATTTTATCCCAATCATAAGACCGCCCGTGTTAGGAGCGAAATCAACCAGTTTTCCCAGCTTCCCAATGTACCATTTTAGAAATGCTTTGAACGGTTCAAGGATCTGCTTGTCCAATGTCCTCATCACGGAATCCATAGATGGGATCTGTGCCGAATTATATATGAGGGCATTAATCCAATGACAAAGCAGATGCTTGAAACCATGTGTCAAGACAATTTCATGTCTAAAGACGATGGTGAAGCCTGAAAATTCTTGGAAAATTTCGCTGAAAACACTTTGCAATGGGAAAGCGTTAGTCCATCATCTAGAGGAGGTATCCATCAACTTGATGTTTCCATTACCGTAAAAGCCGAAATGGCAGCAATGCAAAAGAAACTCGAAACTATGGAAAACAAATTTTTATTAGTCTCCCTAAACCAGGTGACGCTCCTTAAAACCGTGTGCGGATGCCGTTCAGATCCATCACATCTGATGGAAGAATGTCCTTTGAATTCTCCGTTTCAAGGTCAAGAACACACTAATGCTCCTTTTCAGCAACGACCTAAAAATGATCTTTATTCTTCCACATATAATCAGGGTTGGAGAAATCACCCTAATTTTGCTTGGAACCAACACCAAATTCAAAATACGGTTCCAAACCAAAATAACTTTCAAAGGGTTCCTCCACAGCAATAGCAACCACCACAAAATCAGCACCCCTTTCAACCGCAAACTTTTCAAAATCCAGCCAATAATTCTTTCCAAACAGCTGGTACCGAAAACTCCTCTTCACTCAAACGGGCCTTGGATTTGTTTATGAAACATACCATGCAAATGTCAACTGATATAAGGTCTTCTATCCATACCATAAAGAAAGACTCTGCCTCACACTGTGAGAGTATTAAATCGATAGAAGCACAAATTGCATAATTAAATGCCGCAATGAGTGCTAGAGAGAAAGGGAAACTTCTATCGCAACCTCTACCGAATCCTGGCCACTCACAATATCATAATGTGAATGACATTACCACGTTGAGATCCAAAGAGTGCTGAATAACCAAGTCGGTAAACAGATTGATAATGATGAATCAATCAATGATACCCTGGTTTCCACTTCCACTTCCACTTCTGACCCTAGTTCATCTTCTTCCGAGCCTATTCTTCGTTTTCCCTTAGGCTCGAACTTGAACCCTCCTCCACCATCTTTGAGTCAACCAACAACGATCCCCACTCCAATTCTGGGATCTGTTCCACCCACACGACCTTCTCTAATGTTGGACCCAGCTCTTATTGCTAAAGCTTCTTTCCAAATCGGTTAAGGGGAAACAAACCAAGTCCACAAATAGAGAAGATTATAGAAATGTTTAAACAGGTTAATATAAATATCCTTCTCCTAGATGCTATCCAACGAGTTTCGGCTTATGCGAAAATACTTAAGGACTTATGCACTAGGAAGAGAAAGACTTAAGTGCCGAAAAAAGTGTTCATGACAAGTAATGTTAGCACAGATTTTACCCATCGGTTGCCAAAGAAACGTAAGGACCCTGGCTGTCCTACAATCTCTATTTCTATTGGGGGTAAAAATATTAACCGTTCTCTACTTGACCTTGGCGCAAGTGTTAATCTGCTTCCTTACTCTGTCTACGAGCAGTTAGGTATTAGAGAGTTGGAACCTGCCCATTACACTCTCCAGATGGCAGATCGATCTATCACCAAACCTAGAGGTGAGCTTGAGGATGTGTTGATAAAAGTCGGGGAATTTATATTCCCTGTGGACTTTATTGTTTTAGATACACAACCTGTAGCAAACCCACGGAACCAAATTCCGGTGATTCTCGGTCGACCCTTCTTATCCACTTCCAATGCTGTCATTAATTGTCGAAATGGTTCCATGAACTTATCCTTCGGGAAAATGACAATTGAGCTTAACATTTACAAGCTAGAAAGTCAACCATCTGAACCTTCTGCTCATATTCTTGATGTCTGTTCTGTCCACGAGATAGCTCCCAAAAGCTGCAAGGTTGAGGAACTTTGCTTTGATGATCTCGAGGACATTAGTACATCATTGTTTGATCTAGCACAGTATCATAGTGAGGAAATTTTTGACGAGTCCACCCCTGAGTTTGAGCTTTTTGACTTATCACAAAAGTCAGTAGCACTTTCTGAGTCAGTATCCTTTGCAGGTTATGAACTTCTTAGGGAATCCGAATATCATTCCCTTACCCCATCTTCTATTGTCTCTCCGCCGACATTAGATCTTAAACTGTTACCTTCTCATCTTAAATATGCATATTTAGGTGAGAATGAGTCTTTGTCCGTGATCATATCCGCTTCTCTAGCTTTAGAGCAAGAGGATGCTCTTTTGATGGTCTTGAGATCTAATCGGCAAGCATTTGGTTGGACAATGACAGACATCAAAGGGATTAGTCCCTTGATTGTAGAACATCATATACATTTGATGGATGAAGCCAAGCCAACCCGAGAACCACAAAGATGATTAAATCCCGTCATGAAGGAGGCGGTAAAGAAAGAAATCGTCAAGTGCCTTGATAGTGGTATAATTTACCCAATCTCTGATAGTCAATGGATAAGTCCTATTCATGTGGTCCCTAAAAAGTTCGGCATCACGGTTATAACAAATGAGGCGAATGAGTTGATCCAGACACGCACCCAAACTGGGTGGCGTGTATGTATTGATTATAGAAAACTCAATGCTGCAACGAGGAAAGATCACTCCCCTCTGCCTTTTATTGACCAGATGTTGGAACGATTGGCTGGACATGAATATTATGTTTCATGGACGGATACTCTGGCTATACCCAAGTCCCTATTGCCGAAAAAGATCAAGATAAAACAACATTTACTTGTTCTTTCGGTACCTTTGCTTATAGATGCATGCCCTTTGGGTTATGCAATGTTCCCGCTATATTTCAGCGGTGTATGATGGGGATATTCTCAGACATGGTTGAGAATTTTCTGGAGATTTTCATGGACGATTTCTCTATATTTGGGGACTCATTTAAGGATTTCCTACATCATCTTGACGCAGTTCTTACCCGCTGTAAGGATAAAAACTTAACTTTAAATTGGGAAAAATGTCATTTCATGGTCCAAGAAGGTATCGTGCTTAGACATGTCATTTCACGAAAAGGCATTGAGGTAGACAGAGCTAAAATAGATGTAATCCATAACCTTCCTCATCCCAAATACGTCAAAAATATACGATCTTTCCTTGGTCATACAGGATTTTACAGGAGATTCATTAAAGATTTTAGCAAAATTGCTAGACCTTTAACTCTTCTCTTGGCCAAAGATACTGCATTTCACTTCGATTCGGATTGTGAGGTTGCTTTTGAATCACTTAAAAGATCTCTCACTACAGCCCCCGTTCTATCATCTCCTGATTGGAACCACCCGTTTGAGCTTATGTGTGATGCATCAGATTTTGCTGTTGGTGCAGTCTTAGGACAGCATATTGATAAGATGCCAAATGCAATTTATTATGCAAGTAAGACTTTGAATGATGCCCAAATTAATTATACAACCACCGAGAAAGAACTCTTGGCAGTTGTATTTGCATTAGAAAAATTCAGGCCTTACTTAATTGGCTCACCGATTGTGGTTTACACCGATCACTCCGCCCTAAAACATCTTTTATTTAAGAAGGATGCTAAGGGCAGGTTATTACGTTGGATCATATTATTACAAGAATTTGATCTTGTCATTCGAGATAAGAAAAGATGTGAAAACGCAGTAGCCGACCATCTTTCACGCATCTCTTCTTCACCTACTGTGACCTTTTTTATAAACGACTCTTTCCCTGACGAACAGCTCTTGACCGTATCCTGCGAACCTTGGTTCGTGGATATTGTGAATTATCTAGCAACGAGACTTATTCCCAACAAATGGTCTAAACAAGACAATCATCGATTTCTATCCCGAATAAAGCATTTTTACTGGGATGAACCTTATTTGTTTAAGTATTGTCCCGACCAAATCATTCGCAGATATGTCCCCAATGATGAATTCAAGAGTGTTTTGTCTTTCTGTCATGATCAGGCATGTGGTGGTCACTTTGACCCACGTAAGACGGCGGAGAAAGTTTTGCAATGTGGTTTTTACTGGCCTACATTATTCAAAGATGCATTTGATCATTGCAAAACTTGTCCACGGTGTCAGCACACGGGTCAAATTTCTCGAAAAAATGAGATGCCACTCCAACCTATCTTGGTTGTGGAAATTTTCGACGTTTGGGGTATTAATTTTATGGGTCCTTTTCCCAACTCTTTTGGGAATTTATATATCTTTTTAGCGGTTGATTACGTCTCAAAATGGGTGAAAGCAATACCATGTCGCACTAATGACAACAAGGTTGTTATTAAGTTCCTTAAAAAAAACATCTTTTCGCGATTTGGACACCCTCGCGCTATAATTAGCGACAATGGGACACATTTCTGTAATCGGTCTTTCGAGACTTTGATGCGGAAATATTCAATCAACCATAAACTTTCTACGTTCTATAATCCCCAAATGAGCGGGCAAGCTGAGATTTCTAATAGGCAAATCAAACAAATTTTGAAGAAAACAGTTTCTAAAAACCGGAAAGATTGGTCAACCAAATTGACGGATGCTCTTTGAGCATTCCGTACCGCTTATAAGATAGATCTTGGTATGTCTCCTTACCGCTTAGTGTTTGGAAAGACTTGCCACCTTCCTGTCGAGATCGAATATAAAGCAGTGTGGGCCATTAAAGAACTTAACTTCGATTTCAATCAAGCCTGCACCTTTCGGAAGCTGCAATTAAATGAGCTAAGAAAACTTCACGATGAACCTTACGATAATGCGGTTATAGTAAAGAACTGGACTAAGGTATTTCACGATAAAAATATTTTGAGAAAGACTTTCATCCCAGGACAACAAGTCCTTCTTTACGATTCTCGTCTCCATCTTCATACGGGTAAGCTAAAATCTTGTTGGAAAGGACCACTTGTGGTGCGGTATGTATACCCGCACGGGGCAGTTGAAGCTGAAAATATTTAAAACGGTTATATTTTTAAAGTGAATGGGCATAGATTAAAACCATATTTTTCCACTGACCCCACGGAGGAGCTCCTGTTTTTATAGGAGCCGCTTTATCATGACTAAATTTCCTCCGCTTCACCTCTATGTCTTGGTAATATTGTCTCATCTTAAGAATGGAGGTGAGTTTAAAAATAATAATAATAAATAAATAAATAAAAATGATAAACAAATAAATAAGTTTGGGGGAAGATTTTCACTTTCATTTATTCTTGTCCCTATTAATAACTTTTCCTCCCAAGTCTACAGGATTTTGAGATTTAAAAGATGACAACAGAGAGAACACTGCTGTAAACAGGTTTGGGGGAGGTTTGTGCTTATTTACGCATTACTTTGCATTACACTTTGCATAAGCACATAATTTTCAAAAAAAATTCTTTTATAATGAAAAATTAGAAAGTGAAAAATTGCATTTAAAAGATTGGAAGAATTTAAGAAAAACCAAGAAAGTTAGATGTTTTTTTAAACGAAACTAGTAATAAGTAGTTATGAGCCGTTGTGCCAAGTGTTAGTAAGATAAAGGAAGTCACTAATCTGAGGATAAAAATAAGTCTAAAAAATAGTTCATATTCTTGAAGTCAAACATTTGAACGTTGATATCCTACTATACGCACTTACACACGTCTTGAAACTCGGGATAGTAGAGGATATCTTGATATGCTCTTGTCTAAAAGCCAAACTACGAAGAAAATAATAAATAAAAAATAAAAGTATAAAATTGTGAAGAAAAATGAACACTGGTTTTGTAATCACCAAGGCAACATAAAAAAAATATAGCGAGAGTGCTTCATCACCTGGTGCCTTAGACCAACTGGTTTGGGAGTCACCGCTGAGCCTTAGGTATTACAAGACGAAGAAATTGCTAATTACGCCTAATATGTGAGCACATTTAGTAATCGGTCGGTTAGTACCTCAAGAAATATTAATGGTCACATGAAGAATGTGTGAGCAATTCCATCCAAAATATTCATCGACTAAAAAATATTGAGGTAGATGGACAAGAGTATGATAGCTTGAATTGAATTCTCCGAGTGTAGGGATGTCTTTTACACACACATAGGGGTATATGATCGGTGTTTGGAAGAAAGGTAGGGATAAAGAATAAAGGCGATATTTTATTGATGGATGATGTGATTTCTAACATCTTTTCATGACTATTAAGATAGGGCTCATGACAACCGAAAAACTAGTGTAGTTGAAAACTCTGATTTTCAAGTTCTTTCTTTTATAATTCTTATCTTTATATGTAACTTTCACTATCTTTCTTTATTATGGGATTTTGTGGGTGTAATCCGCTGAAAACCCTCAGGAGACAACACTTCTCCTACTAGGGATACCTAGAGGTTTAAACGCTTGTTGCACGTGCTCAGTGCAATCGTGTTGCCTACGAAAGTATACTAGTTAGTTTTTTCTTTCTATTTTTCTCCTTCTCTTGAATAAATAAAGTTTGCTCGAGACGATCAAAGTCAAGTTTGGGGGTATTTGTTCAGTCGAAAATATTGCAATTTTTAACATAACAATTTCCTCACTTTTCTAATCATCGAAGGATCTTTGTTATAAATATAACACATATTACAAGTTCATCTGGAAAATATCAATTACCATGTGTTATACATTATAATCAACATTTTTGAAGGAAATTGTATGTTTATTATTTCACGCATAATATATATTTCTAACATTCTTCATTGAGATCTTGTGCATACAGTAGCCCATATCAGATATCGGAATCAGAAATTCACCGATAAAATACAGGAAATCAAAGAGTTAAATTCTGGCAGAGATTCGGTAGAGAAAAGAAGATTCCAGATATCACATAAAGACCCACAAATCAACAGAAGAAGACCAAAGAAATTTAAAGCAATAAAGACAGAACCGCGGCCGAGTCAGGCCGAGTCGCTGCGGATCCGCGGCCGAGTTGTAGGCTTCGGAGTCGGGAATTCTCCAGAAACTTCATTGCAACATCCTAACTTATTGAAGACGCTACGTTGTAACAACTTTGTTCTGTAAACTTCTCTATAATAACCTAGCTTGTTGAGGAAGCTTGATAACTACCTAGCTTATTCTAGAAGTCTCTTTGTAACAACCTAGCTTATAGGGGAAGCTTGATTAGGGGCTATAAAAAGGGACCTAAGCATACATTAAAAAGGTTGTTGATTTTTAGTTCGAAACTTTTGATCCAAAAACCAAATCAAGATCCAATTCCAAATCAAGATCCAAGATCAAGAATTCGTGAGAAACTCATCAAGCGACATCATTCAAGATTCATTTACGCGAAGCCGATCGTCATCAACGAGCACGTGATTCTCGATAGATCCAAGACTCACGCTGATCGAACGAAGCGAAGATCGATAGAGAAATTACCTCTTCAAGAGAGTGAACGAGAGCTATTCTTCTTATAATCTCGGATTGAAGAAGTTGTAATTTGAAGTTGAATAATAAAGGTGATCATACTTTTAGTCTTGCTTTCTTTAAATTTTCACATTATGAAATCTCTATTTGTTGATTCATCTATTTTCATAATGTGTGAGCAAATCTCCGCTTGCTAAGGATTCGAAGGAATTTGATAGATCAAATGGTGAGAGAATTCTATATTCATCTTAAGTTTTATGGAGATTATAAACTTTAGAAAAAAGAATCATTAATATCCAAATTGTGAGAGAGATAAAATTATTGAGAATTTCGACACAATTTGGGGATTAGATTGATGATCCTTCTTGTTAAAGGTTAGATAGGAATGATAATCAATGAAAGGACAAGGGGAAATGAAGAAGAAACCCTAGTTTCTTCAAGTGATCCCTAATTCTCATTTTTAGCCATCGATCTAGTTGTAATTCTACCAAAAGATAAGATGAATCATCTTGAATAATCATCATTGGCTACTAATTCCGTTCGAATCCTACAAGCTTTCTACAATTTTCTTGATAACTAAATCTTGAACATTTTCTTGAATTTTCTTTCTTGAAAACGATTTCTTGAATTTCTTGAAACTATTACCTCAATCAAATCTTAAAACAATTTCTTGAATTTCTTTACTATTTCTTTCGACTCAACTAAAGTAAGAATTTACGAATTCCTCTAATCCTAGAGGACGACCCGTCCTTACTAACGCTCGCTACACGCGATACCGTTATTGATTGCGGTTACTAAACTACAAACCTATATTCATTCTTATCATTTTCGAAACAAATCAGAGGGCAACCACACCGTTGAATGGCAAGAAGCCCTCACGTGGTCGTCTCGCTACTAACCATCAAAGGGAAAGAAAAGAAGAGGGAGAAAATGATGCTAATTTTTTTATGGAAGCGCAAACCCTAATTTTTGTATATCATTAATCACTTACAAACCCTAAATCTGCAATATACTTATATAAGGAACTACCAATCACTTAGGCGGATATGAACCAAGCGGCCCAAATGCCAACATACTCCCACCAGCACAAGTGAGTGAGCAATGTCTAAAGCTCCCTGAGCCGATGACTCCCCGAATCAATATCTCCTTAAAAATCTTTCTCCTTTCACTGATTCCTCTTCATATAAGTTAGAGCGGAGTGGACCGTTGAGATTCTGTAAGCGGGTAGTTTTGCAGCCAAATCCGTTAGGGACGACAGAATGATCTCCATAAGAAAAAGAACATAAATAAAATATTTCGCTTACGAAATCTCATACTACAAAGCCGATCAGTCATGTCTGCTTAAGCACCTTCGATCTCTCTGAAGCGTACTTGAACACCTAGGTTCTTCTCTCGATTCATCGCATCCTTAAACCCCGCCCTTGGCGTTAATAAGAGTTTGTTGGATATAGTGCCCTCAAAGTCAATTATTGGATCGCAGGCACGTGATTGCAATGATTGAGGAGGACCTATACCGGTAGTATCACGCCCCGCTTCCCAGAGTACGCTAAACTCGGCACGTAACAGAGCCAACCATGCTACCTGTGGCTAGGAAATATCCCTCCACAGTCACATTACGGTTGTCTATAAGATATCAAGAATAGTAAAATAAAATAAACTATCTAGTACATGTCCATATGCTAGGATAAACGAGTCAGGAAATAATATATGCGGAAGGAATAAATCCAATAAGCAATATCATCTGGAAAGTACTCCCCAAATACGGGCTCACATCAGGAAATGAAAATGCTGAAAGAAAACTAAACTAAACTAAATACCAAATTGCTCCTCACTGCTCGGCCTGTCGACTGAAGTACTCCTGGTCGGCCTGCGAAAGAGATAAAGAATTTGGGCCATGCAAAACCCAAACGTCGGTGCGTCATAATATCAAACAATAAAATATAATCAAGAGGTCACAAGATATGCAGGTATGAGCATGAACAGTAATGAGTGTATAACAGTAACATGAATATGGAACGGTGAAGTATATGTGCATGTGGTGAGTAATCTATGCTACTGGGTTAATTACTCTCAAGTCTTTGAAATTAATTTAATGAATCGTCGATGTAACTCAATAGTATCCCGTGCATGCCCGGAACCACGGTCAAGACTCTCGGGCTGAATCTGAGACGTGCCGCTAGGAAGTAAACAGGTAACATGTACAGACAAATGATGTCAGCAGCATCATCCCGGGGCTGGCCTAGCCCGTAAAATTGATCAGTAAAAGTATCGAACTGTCGAGTTACAAGTCAGGTTTCACCATTGATTTCCCCATACCCCCAAGTTATGTGTTCAAGTAAGGTATTGATAAATCTGGAGCTAATGCCAACACGGGATCAAGCAGGTACAGGTTTGTCTATACAGACAACAGGATGCGTCCGTCAGGACAACATGTCAGGATTGTCGGCATTAGAAACAGGATCAGGTAATATGTCAAGTAGTGGGGGAGACGATGGGAAGGGGGTCACCGGCGTGATGACGACTACGGCGAAGCGTGGGTCAAGGTTTCTTGGGTTGGGCTACCGTCGAGGGTACTGAAGCGAGGAAAGAGGAGAGAGAGGTGAGGATGGGAAGGTGGCTGAAGTGATGAGAGGAGGCCGATGAGGGTCGAGGTGGCGTCGGCGAGCAAAGGCAGGGGCATGGGTTCAAGCGGCGGGAAAAAAAATTAAAAGAAGAAGAAAGAGAAGTAAAGGAGGGAGGTGATTGTAGTGGAGGAAGGGAGGTGACGGGATCCTTGTGAGGAACGGTATTCACGAGAAGAGAGAGAGAGTGTCCGAGAGAGAGGGTGTCCGAGCGGAGAGAGAGAGAGAGAGAGAGAGGCTGTGTGGGGAAAGTATAAATAGGTTTAAAAAATAATAATATTTAATATATAAAGAGAGAGAGAGGAGGGAGCTGTAGGATTTGGGGTTAGGATAGGATTATAGAAAATATTTTTAAAAATATATACTGTTAAAAAAAGGTATATAATAAACGGTTAATATATAAAGGATTTTATATTATAAACTTATATAATAGAAAATATTTTTAAAAATATATACTGTTAAAAAAACGTATATAATAAACGGTTTATATATAAAGGATTTTATATTATATATTTTGAGATTTCAGGTTAATACAAAAATAGTCTAAAACACGTCCGGATCGGGTCTAAAAATCCAGTTTTAAAATACGGAAAATATACGTGTCAACCAACATTAAAACAGGATATTCGGGTAACGAAAAAGCATACCCCCAAGAACGGATGCACGCACGTGCACGTAGCCATCCAAACGAGTCTGTTTCATTGAACGGGACGAGAAAAAGATGTGCGGATGCTACGACAGGGTTAGAGGTATCATGCAGGTCATGCTATATATTTTTAAAATATTTTATTAGACTTTAAATGTTATATTAAAAATGCAGATGCCAGAGATAATGCAGTATGCAGTATAAACAACCTGAAAATGCATGGATTCTCATAACTAGCCGGGATAAATCACAAACAGGAATCAAGACGGGTTTCCAGCAAGCGGGTCGGGTCGGATGCAAACACAGATACCAATTACATTATTCCCACCCAAAACAAAATAAATCAATAATAGCCAGAAATAAAGAAATACTCAAAATAGAACTGGTATAAATGAACTATAGTGTTACAGGTAAGACAATCTTACTCGAGATGATAGTATGCTATCTGGTTTGTCTTTATCATCGTGTACAGCTTTAGGTGACATTACAGATCACTATTACACGTTGATAGAGCCCTTAGAATTCTTGCTTGACTACTAGCAGTATGATGGTGATCATATACGTGAGAGTTGGGTAGTCCATAAGCACATCCTTAAATGCGGTCCTTAGTCGTGGGAGTTTCGAGACAGGGTATCGATACTCCGGAGTAGACTAGTATATACAGTCGAGACCCCGAAGAGGGGCGGTGGCCGGTCTCATAAGTTATTGGTGTCAGTTGGTTCACCTAAGATATATACAGGTGCTCATTGGGTTATGTGCACCGGACAGGACTCGCCGGGAACTTGCTAGTTGGTATTATACCTAGCGTCAGATAGCAGTTCCCTGGTGACATGTATACAGGTTAGTTCATCGACCTGAGATCATCATTTGTCTCGTGTGAGTTCCCACAGTGCATTGATTATTACCCTACCACGGCTCAAAGGAGTCATGCAAACAGGCTTTATTTGGGTACAGTCCCGAGCCGCATGGAGGCAGTGAGCGGATCGGCAGGGGTTTCATCTATCCCGGTATTGGGGGTGAGATCGTGCTGTGTCTAAGAGAGCCATTACACAAAGTTCTTGGCCGAAGCAGGAGATTTACTGGTAGGTACTCCAGTAGTATCTCAGGGTGTTCCGGGCTACACTCCGACATGACTTATACCGCTATTGGGGGTCTGACGTTACCAGCCCCCTAGGTCCGATATGCGATACTCATAGACGAACGGACCGGACTGTACGGATATTGTCACTGATAGGATCAGTAGGGTTTCAGGATGAGTTCGCTCATTGACCTTCCTTTTGCTCAATACATGGGCAGCCGTTACGTACAGCTAGTACCACTGACGGCTTGTGGTTAAACCCACTGCCGGAGTATTTATGAGTCTTTAGAGTCCCCCACAGAGAGTTTCCCAAGTTTGGGTGAAACGTTGTAGAGGCCGTATGGTTTTATGGCAGGGTTCGAACATACACGTGCACTTGTGCACGTGTCATGTTTCGGACGGTTAATACTAGTGGGTTTTGGTTTAAGCCGGATCCTAGTATTATATTGTGTAGGAATGTTTTTGTCTCATTGCATTCATATTCAGTCGGAATACGAATGTGGGTATGTATATACAGTTATGGGGTAATCTTGTAATTTTTTACGGGATTACTTTTGAAGTTGCCAGTTTTTCTTCACTTGATTAAAAATTAGATTTAATGTTTAATTAATGGTTAATGTTTGTGTATCTTTTTTTAGCCATTTCCTTCATCAATATGTTGTGGCCAAAATTGTTGTGGGAGTGGGCTTCATTTGGAATTGATGGGTGAGTCATTGTTTCATTAATTGATGAAGCTTGGTTTCTTTCATGACTCATCTTTAGCTTTAATTCCTTTTGTCAAAGCTTAGGATATTTAGATGGATATTTGTGTTGATATTGGGTTATGGTCACCACTTGAATCCTTATGCTCACCCCCCATTTCATTTTCCAGTGAAGGATTTCCTTCAAGTGGGAGAGCACTTTAGTGCAGTTTTTTGGTCCCCCCCCCCCCCGCCTTTGAATGTGAGCTCATTTTTCCTCCTATGCTCACATATTCAATTCAATATGGCAACTTCATTTACCTTCACCCAATTCATTGGGTGCCTTGAGACAAAATATTCTACACTCTTTCTACTTCAATCTTGGACATGTCGGCTAGCAAACTTCATGTCCGAGTTGCCTCAGTATAGAGGCGGAAACCCGTATAAAGATTCGTTGACGTGGTGCAATTTCGACGAGGATACCGGAGATCGAGCGAGATCGGAGATGCCACGAGGAGTGTGGGATGATGGATAAAGACCGAAGGACACGGATCGATCGGTATAGCCATTCTAACATATTTGTAGTTTGCTAGTTTAGTGTTAATGGCACGATCCGGGTGAAAGTCTGCGTTAGCGCCAGTTCATAAAAGTTTTTGTTCCGATTTTAGCATCGGATTGATGGCCGGGATGCTACCGTAGACTTACATGATATCAGAGCTATGCCATTAACAGTTTACTAGTTGTTTTGATGATGTTAAAATATCGAAACCGAAACAACCCCAAATCAATACCAACTAGCATTCCATTTTCTGTCGATTTTGAAAGTGTCTTCTAAAATTATTTAAACAACTGCAGAAGACTACTGACATCACTACTAGACTACACACCAAACACGACACCCTAACTCTACTTTTGGACCGGGCACATTGGCCTAAAATCCGAGGTCGCCGGCTGCTTGGTGGAATTGGGAATTCTTATTTATAGTGTGGTTTGGTCTCTGGAATGTTGGTTCAGTGGTATTATTTGTTTAGCCCAGTTTGGATATGGTTTTATCTACTTGTTTGGGGATATTCGGGGGTTATTTCGAAGTCGATATTTTCTAACATTGTTTAAAATTTACAGTGCTTACATTATATCTGCGACCGTGAATATCATTTGAGCGGTAAATCTTGTCTAATTGCTATAGTCCTTTTAGACGGGTTTGCGAACGTGACATTCACATTGATGCTCTATGTTGTGCTATATTGTTGCGGATTTGTCGTGGTGGATAGCTTGCATGCAATGTTAGTGCAGTTTGGATTTATTTGTACATTTGATATCGCGGGGCGAACGTTCGACATGTGGACTGCCGTCACTGCCTGTTTGTATATTATTTGTTTTGGGGCACGACCGGGTTGAGGTCGATGTACCCATTGTACATATCTTCTTTTCTGTACTAGGATTACCCCGGGACGGAGTGCACGGAAAGCCGGGTTCTGGAGGGCAACGGGTCCGCATCTCATGGCTCTTTCCCCCAATCAGAGCAAAGCTCTGTTCAAAATTCAAATTTTAAAAATGAAGCAACGCTTCAGAAGCAGCGCCAGGTGCGCTGCGCCCTAAGTAGCGCACCACGTATAAAGCATGGATGCGCTAGCGCTCAGTGCGCTGCGCCTTAAGTAGCGCACCACGTGCAAAGCACGTGTGTGCTAGCGCTAGGTGCGCTGCGCTCTAAGCAGCGCACCACGTGCAAAGCACGGGTGTGCTAGCGCTAGGTGCGCTGCGCTCTAAGCAGCGCACCACGTGCAAAGCACGGGTGCGCTAGCGCTGGAACTAAAAGATCCCCACTGTCAGATCAAAGATCCAATAATAATGATGAATCATTAATTGATCAGAATTAAATTCTGTTAAGAAAACATTTCTCAAAAATCTTTCCAAATAACAAGATTGTGCTCTGTAAATCAGAGCACCGTTGGATCAATGATCCAATGGTGATTAAAAATCACCAAAACACAGAATAAATTCTGTGTGGAAAGATTTACCAATCTTGTTAAAAAAAAGAAGATTGCCTTCTGTAAATCAAAAGCCCTTGGATCAAAGATCCAACGATGGAAAATTCCCCGAATCAATTGGAGAAAAGATCTCCTTAACTGATTGAACTGATCAGCTTGCCCTATATAAAGGCCCCAAGATTTCAAGTCTCGGATATACAGAAATAGAGAGAGGAACCTGTTAGTGTATATGCCCTAGAGGCCATTACTGTATCATACTAGTTTGTATATTACTTAATGGAAGCTTGGGATATTCACCTTGTATATACAATCTTGCTCAAAATAGTAGTATGCTACTTGGTTTGTTTCTACTTCAATGTGTACATGTGTTTATTTTAGTATATCACCTATACACATTAGTGGAGCCCTTAGGATCTTTGCTTGATTACCAGCGTTGTGATGGCAGTCACACTAGTGGGGGCTGGGTAATCTATAAGCGCATCCTTATGCAGGTCCCTAGTCGCAGGACTATCGAGACAGGGCATCGATACTCCGGAGTAGACTAGCGCATGCGCTTCTCATCCCAGAGTGGGAGATGGTCTGTCCCACAGCCGTCAGTACGTCGTACTTGAGATAGTATGCGGGTGCTCGTTAGGTTACGAGTACACTGGACAGGACTCGTCGGGAACTGATTGGTTGGTACTATACCTATCGTCAGTTATCAGTTCCCAGGTGACATGAGTACGGCTTAGTCCGCTGACTTGACACTGTCACTTCGCCTCAAGTGTGTTCCCACTGTACTTTGATAACTACCCTACCACGGCTTAAAGGAGTCGTGCAAACAAGTAGTAGTTGGGTGCAGTCCCGAAGCACTTGGAGGCAGTGACGGTTAGACAGGATTCGTCTCTCCCGGTATTGGGGGTTGACATCGCGCTGTATCTAGGAGAGCCATTACACGAGTAGTCCCTGGCCAGGGCAAGCGAGATATACTGGTAGGCTTCCAGTGTTATCTCAGGGTGTTTTGGGCTTCACTCCGACACGACTTATACCGCTATTAGGGGACTGACGTTTACCGCCCCTTAGGCCCGCCATGCGATGTATCAGACGATTAGACCGGTCTGTACGGAGAATGTCACATTCAGGCTCAGTAGGACTTTAGATGGGTTTCACCTCGTCAATCTTCTTGTCGGCATCTACCTGGGGGCCGTTACGCACAGCTAGTGCCGCTTGCGGTCTGTGGTTAAACCCACTGCCAGCGTAGTGTCGAGTCTTTAGAGTCCCACACAGAAAGCTATTCGCCTTTAGGCAAAAGAGTAGAGGTCGCATGGTTTTGCGACAGGTCGCATGGTTTTGCGACAGGGTTCGGTCACATCCGTGCACTTGTGCACGTACAGTGTCCGGACAGTTAACACTAGCGATCTTTAGTTTAAGCCAGATTCTAGTGTACGTTTTGGGATTGGTTTTATCCAGTATGTATCCGTGTTCCTCGGAACGCGGATGCCGGTGTGTATGCACAGTTGACAGAGAGACAGAGGCAGAGGATTCTCATTAGGGTTGTTGACTGTTGACTGTTGACCGTTGACTTCTTGCTAAACCCTAATGAGAATATGATATATGATTAACAATAATATTAATTAAGTATTGTGGTGACATGGTTGTTGAGGGGTTGACTTTTTTGACTTGTTGACTTTGTTGACCGGTTGACTAGGTTGGACTAGTTGACCATCATGATGACAATGGCTATCATTTCATGGCAAAGACTTTTTACTTGCTTGTTCTCTTGTGCAATATGAGTGCATGAAATGATATAGCCATTTTGACTTAAACCATTTACACAATACTTGATTACTATTTTTGTTATGATGGTTTTGGATTTTGAGAGCCAAGTGAGCAAAGTCTTTCTCATTCTATCATTTTCATTCTCTCTCTTGTGTTCTTGAGCTCTCATCTTCTTCCTCTTGCTCTCCCTCTCTTTAGTCTATGGTTCACTTGTCTCATGTGTTGAGAACCAAGAACCATAGAGAAAAATCCCAATACACTCTCCTCTACTCACTCTAGTTCATAACGTTTAGCAAACCGAGTGAACTAGTTTCTTCAAAACTCGAAGAAGAAGCCAAAGGTAGAAGCTTTCAGGTGGATCGATCTTCGGCGCAAGGAGACGACGGGGTGAAGCCGATCCGGACAACCATCGAGGTTTGGAGACGAAGGAGTTCAAGAAAGAAAGGTATAACCCCCTAACCGAGTAGTTAACAACTCCTAGTTAGGTTGTTAGTTAGATGTTTAACAAAGATCTGGTTTTGAGTCCATGTTACCGCCTCTAGAAAATTGTTTTTCATCAAATTCCGCATGCCCGAAAGTACCGGGAGAGGTAGCATGGACTTACAATGGTATCAGAGCCAGGTTAAACTCTATCTAACATGTTAGCATAGTAGCTAGAAATTCGATCGGAGAAAAAGTCCCGAAATGAACCCGGAATTCATGCTTGCTGTCGAATTTTTACTCTGTTCCAAAAATGATAAATCATGCTTTAAAATTCGGCTCAGGGTTTTTATAGCAAACTGCAAAAATTTCATCCACTGATCCAATCAAAGCGCCGCGGAAACGCGGCGGGAGCGTGCTCCCGCCGCGGTTCCGCGGCCGAGTTGACTCAGCCGTGGGAAATTTTGGTTGCAGTTTGTTCAGTGGGGTATTTTGGGAATTTTGGTATATGTTTTTTCAGCCCAGATTTTCCAGAAAGAAAATTTTGTTTTTGGGGCTTTAAAAACCGTATTTCGATCGAGTTTCTAAAGACTTAAGCTGACGGGTTTTTATCTGTGATGTGATATTTGTATTGAACGTCTGCTAATCGCTATATGTCGATTAGTGGGGGTTATACAAATCTGCGATCTGTAATGTCATTGGAATGTGTATATGAATTCATTGGTTTGTCGCGGGTGAATAGCCGGGGGTTGTGAGACGAGAGTTTTCTTTTCTTTCAATTCATGTAAATTTATAAATTGATGTAATAATTATTTGTATGACCGCACAACCGGGTCGGGGTTGTAGCCGTCATTGTATAATTTCTTTTTACTGTTTTTGCTCCTAGGATAGACCCATGGAGGGGGTGCACAAGCTACCGGGTATCTCGAAGTGCCGAGTGGCCTACTCACGGTGTTGAGGAAGGTTGCTCCGCTTCGGGTACTTGGCGGGTAGTTTGCCGCACCCGTAGGGGTCTTGGGTGGGGTATTGGCTATTCACCACGACCGTGTAATCTGCTTTTCGTTACAGGCTCGTACGAATTGCGGATTCCTAGTATATCCAATGTATTCATCTGTGATCTGAAATGGCTATCATTGCAATATATATATCTATATATGATATTATTTAGGCGTTGCTTATGTTTTACAGCCGCGCTAGCCCAGCCCCCGCTCTGTCGTTAGTTAAGGAACCTAACGGGTAATGACGGGGCCCCGTGGCGAATGCGAATGGCATAAGCGTACGTTATATTTTGGTTGTTTTTTGCAATGGTAGGATTAAATGATGGGACGCATTAAAAGAACTAATGCAAGAATATCACGCATTAAAAGAACTAATGCAAGAAAAATAAACCAAGTAAAAGTCGTTGGAACACTTTCGAAAAACCACTCGGTTCTTTTCAAAACCAACTTTTAAATGCGGAGCTTGAGCCACTCCTTTTAAAAGCTATCTCGTTCCATCGATTATATCAAGTTCACTACGTTCACGGTTTCGCCAAAACCATTCGTAGCCCTCCGTCGTTTCACATGAATAGTCAATAGTATTCAAGCTATGTTTGTTGGCCAAAGTCAAGGCATAGTGATTGGTAGCTATTGGGTATTCATGTGCAGCATAGATAGATGCGTTGGTTTAGAACAGTCGCACTGCCTTGTTGGCCAAAGTCAAGGGTAGGTGCGGGTGGATTCAAATTAACCTGGAGAACGACGGGTAGAACTTGACATGTGACTTATGATTTGTTGGCCAAAGTCAAGGTCATAAGAGCATGGGGCAAAAATCCACATCGGGAGTTTCATAAGTACTGAAACTTGCTAGCACTGCATACCATTTGGAGTGTGATGATTCTGGTAGGATTCCTTCAGTTTCGTCACGCGATGATATTTGGATCCCGATCCTACTGTGAGTATATGCTACTCCTCGGGAAATTTCTCACTTAACGATCAATGCTATAAACCAAGTAGGTGTGTACAAAGGTGTTAGCGGGGCTACGCCCACAGGAAAAAGAGGTTATTTAATTAAGGAACTTCGCGAAAGCGTTGGAAAACCTCCCTCGAAGTACCGACACTGGCCTGGCTGAACGGTTAAGCAAGAATTGTACGGTGAGATTGATCCTGACTAATTCTTCCTTTTTAGTTTGAGGAGGGATTCGAGAAACAGTGGGAGCCATCCTGTTTAGACAAACTAAAAACCATTCTAAACTTGCAAGAGCATCATGCTGAGTGTTTCTTCTCTCTCTCCTAATTGCAGCGACCAATCGACATGACTGGACTTAAGTTACTCCTAGATAAAAACATACTGACAGGGCCAAACTACAAAGATTGGCTCAGGAATGTCAAGATGGCAATCACTTACGACAAGCTGGGGTATCTTCTTACCACCAAACCTCCTCCTGTCCCAGGTCCCACCTCCAGCGTCGCAGATAAGGAAATCCGTAAGACTTGGGAGATCGATTGCGCGAAGGCCAAGTGCCTCGTGCTTTCCTCTATGAACAACGAACATCAGAGGAGGAACGAGAATATGGACCTCGAATCCATATTTCTCCATACAAAAGAATTGTATGGAGAGCAGTCTCGTATCGCAAGATACGAAGTGTCGAAAAAGTTATTTTCGGCAAGGTTGGCCATCGGATCATCGGTAGCGGAACACGTGCTTAAGATGATTGGCTACATAGAAGAGCTCGCGAACCTTGGAACCACGTTGGAGAATGAGCTCTATACGGACTTGATTCTCCAGTCCCTTCCTTCCACTTACGCCCAGTTTATCCTGAACTTCAACTTACAAGAAAAAGAAGTTGAACTTCCGGAGCTCCTCAACATGCTGAGGAGTGCAGAGGGCACCCTACAGAAAGGTAGGGAAACACCCACTTTGTTTGTAGGAGGATCTTCCTCTTCTAAGTCCAAGGCGAAAGCCAAGGGAAAGAAGAAGAAAGCCCCCGCCAAACCAAGGGGCGGTGTTAGTAAAGTGGATACGAAGGGAAAAGCAAAAGCAAAAGCAACAAAGATAGCGGGGCAGCTTGTGGATAAAGAAGAATGCTTCTATTGTCATAAGAAGGGACACTGGAAGAATGATTGCAGAGCTTGGAAAGCCAGAACACAGGAACTGAAGCAGGTTGCGGCTTCAGCTTCAGGTGTGTATGTTATTGATAACTGTCTTTCAATAAACTCTACTTCCTGGGTATTGGATACCGGATCAGGATCTCATATCTGTAATTCTTTGCAGGCGTTGAGAAACCGTAGGTTTTTGAAGGCAGGTGACATGACCCTCAAAGTTGCAAACGGAGCTAGCATGGATGCTAAAGCCGTGGGGGACTATCACCTGGGAATGTCAGATGGACATGTTTTGGTTTTGCGTAATTGCTTTTTTGTACCCAACGCAACTTGTAATATCATTTCTGTATCTTTGGTTTCTAAAGAAGGTTATGAATTTGCGTTTGTAAGCAATGTTGTAAACATTCACCTTAATCAAGTTATGATTGGGTCAGGTACATTGAGCAATGGTATATACGTATTAAACCAACCACAGATTTTCAATGTCCAGAATACACACAAAAGAAGGTCTCCAGAAATCAATCAGACTTTCTTGTGGCATTGTAGACTGGGTCACATCAATGAGAGAAGGTTGACGAAGTTACATACAGAAGGTTATTTGAATCCGTTCGAATATCAATCATATGCCACTTGTCAATCCTGTCTCAAAGGAAAGATGACAAAGACTCCGTTCACTGGACACGGAGTAAGGGCGAGCGAGCTCTTGGGACTCGTACACAGCGACGTGTGCGGTCCAATGTCTACACATGCGTGAAGTGGTTATTCTTACTTCATTACTTTTACGGATGACTTTTCAAGGTACGGTTATGTCTTCTTAATGAAACATAAGTCCGAAGCCTTTGGAAAATTCCAGGAATATAAGAATGAAGTAGAAAAACAAACCGGCAAAGGTATCAAGATTCTAAGATCGGATCGAGGTGGAGAATACTTGAGTGCCGAGTTCCTGGACTATTTAAAAGAGAACGGAATTCTCTCTCAGCTTACTCCTCCATACACTCCGCAACATAACGGTGTATCGGAGAGACGGAACCGAACCCTATTGGATATGGTACGGTCCATGATGAGTAACGCTGAGTTACCGCGATCATTCTGGGGGTATGCGCTAGAATCAGCTGCATACCTTTTGAACCGAGTTTCCACTAAGACTGTGCCTACTACACCATATAAGATGTGGTGTGGGAAGAGACCCTATCTTAATCACATTAAGACATGGGGAAGTCCAGCTTTTGTCAAAAAGCAGCATGCGGACAAGCTCGAGGCATGCTCAGTACAGTGCAAGTTTGTGGGATATCCAAAGAACTCCAAGGGATATTTCTTCTACTGCGAAAAGGAACAAAAGGTTTTTGTTTCTCGTCATGCCCACTTTCTAGAACACCAGTTCTTAAAAAAGGAAATTAGTGGGAGCGCAGTAGAACTGGAAGAAATTCTAGAACCACAGACTATTACTGAAAGCTTAGTGGAACCAGAGGGTTCAAAAGAACAGGACATTCCTACGCCGCTCCGCAGGAGTAGTAGGCAGTCTCATCCTCCCGAGAGATACTACGATTTTCTCATAGACGGGGATAGAGAGGATTGCATCATAGATTATGATGAGCCTACTAGCTTCCAGCAGGCCGTTCAGAGCGTTGACTCGGTAAAATGGCTGGATGCAATGCGGACTGAAATGGAGTCCATGTACACCAACAAAGTATGGACGTTGGACGTTGCTCCAGACGGGGTAAAACCCGTAGGATGCAAGTGGGTCTTCAAAAGGGAGATTGGTGTAGATGGACAGGTTGAGACCTATAAAGCTAAACTTGTTGCAAAGGGTTTTCGTCAAAGACCTGGTTTGGACTATGACAAGACCTTTTCTTCAGTAGCTATGCTGAAATCCATTCGGATCCTTCTTGCCATTGCTGCCTTCCACGATTATGAGATTTGGCAGATGGACGTAAAGACTGCTTTTCTAAACGGAAATTTAGAGGAGTGTGTCTATATGGACCAGCCAGAGGGTTTCATTCAGAGTGGGAGCAGCGGAAAAGTGTGCAAGTTGCTTAAGTCCATCTATGGACTAAAGCAGGCATCGCGGAGTTGGAACATCTGTTTTGATGAGACGGTCAAGGAATTTGGCTTTATCAAAAATCCAGATGAACCATGCATCTATAGTAGATTTGTAGCGAGAACTGTAGTATTCCTCGTTTTATATGTGGATGACATTCTCTTAATAGGAAATGACATTCCTATGCTACAATCTGTCAAGGGGTTCTTGTCACACAGGTTTTCCATGAAAGACCTGGGTGATGCCTCATACATCCTGGGGATCCGGATCCATCATGATAGATCCAAGAGGATATTAGGACTTTCACAGTCTAGGTACATCGACACCATACTGAAAAGATTCAGTATGGAAGATTCCAAGCGCGGTAACCTACCGGCTTGTCACGGGATCACCCTCTCTAAAGAGATGTCTCCCAATACTGATTTGGAAAGGGATCGCATGTCTATTATACCTTACGCTTCTGCGGTAAGCTCTATAATGTATGCGATGTTGTGTACCAGACCGGATGTAGCTTATGCACTGAATGTAGTAAGCCGGTATCAGTCAAACCCTGGGGAGAAATACTGGATAGCGGTAAAGAACATTCTCAAGTACCTGAGGAGGACTAAGGAGATGTTCTTGGTGTATGGCGGAAAAGACCTCCAGATCGAGGCCTTTGCTGACTCCAGCTTTCAGAGTGACAAGGATGATTCCAAGTCCATGTCGGGTTTTGTCTTTACCCTCAATGGAGGGGCGGTGTGTTGAAAGAGTTCCAAACAGGAAACCGTTGCAGACTCGACGATGGAAGCAGAATACATTGCTGCATCTGATGCCGTAAAAGAAGCTGTCTGGATGAGGAAGTTCTTGAAAGAACTTCAGGTGGTTCAGTCTATTGTTGATCCAATACCTCTGTATTGCGACAACAACGGGGCTATAGCTTTAGCGAAGGAACCCAGGTCCCATCAGAGATCCAGACACATCTTGAGGCGGTATCACCTGATCAGGGAGATCGTGGATCGCCAGGAGATCGAGGTTCGGAGGGTTGCTTCAGAAGATAACACTGCAGATCCATTCACTAAGGCCTTGCCCCAGACTCAGTTCGAGCGGCTGATCGAGATGATAGGTCTTCGATACGCCAGTACATGGCCTTAGTGCAAGTGGGAGATTGTTAGTGTATATGCCCTAGAGGCCATTACTGTATCATACTAGTTTGTATATTACTTAATGGAAGCTTGGGATATTCACCTTGTATATACAATCTTGCTCAAAATAGTAGTATGCTACTTGGTTTGTTTCTACTTCAATGTGTACATGTGTTTATTTTAGTATATTACCTATACACATTAGTGGAGCCCTTAGGATCTTTGCTTGATTACCAGTGTTGTGTTGGCAGTCACACTAGTGGGGGCTGGGTAATCTATAAGCGCATCCTTATGCAGGTCCCTAGTCGCAGGACTATCGAGACAGGGCATCGATACTCCAGAGTAGACTAGCGCATGTGCTTCTCATCCCAGAGTGGGAGATGGTCTGTCCCACAGCCGTCAGTACGTCGTACTTGAGATAGTATGCGGGTGCTCATTAGATTACGAGTACACTGGACAGGACTCGTCGGGAACTGATTGATTGGTACTATACCTATCGTCAGTTATCAGTTCCCAGGTGACATGAGTACGGCTTAGTCCGCTGACTTGACACTGTCACTTCGCCTCGAGTGTGTTCCCACTGTACTTTGATTACTACCCTACCACGGCTCAAAGGAGTCATGTAAACAGGTAGTAGTTGGGTGCAGTCCCGAAGCACTTGGAGGCGGTGACGGTTAGACAGGATTCGTCTCTCCCGGTATTGGGGGTTGACATCGCGCTGTGTCTAGGAGAGCCATTACATGAGTAGTCCCTGGCCAGGGCAAGCGAGATATACTGGTAGGCTTCCAGTGTTATCTCAGGGTGTTTTGGGCTTCACTCCGACACGACTTGTACCGCTATTAGGGGACTGACGTTTACCGCCCCCTAGGCCCACCATGCGATGTATCAGACGAACAAACCGGACTGTACGGAGAATGTCACATTCAGGCTCAGTAGGAGTTTAGATGGGTTTCACCTCGTCAATCTTCTTGTCGGCATCTACCTGGGGGCCGTTACGCACAGCTAGTGCCGCTTGCGGTCTGTGGTTAAACCCACTGCCAGCATAGTGTCGAGTCTTTAGAGTCCCACACAGAAAGCTATTCGCCTTTAGGCAAAAGAGTAGAGGTCGCATGGTTTTGCGACAGGGTTCGGTCACATCCGTGCACTTGTGCACGTACAGTGTCCGGACAGTTAACACTAGCGGGCTTTGGTTTAAGCCAGATCCTAGTGTACGTTTTGGGATTGGTTTTATCCAGTATGTATCTGTGTTCCTCGGAACGCGAATGCGGGTGTGTATGCACAGTTGACGGAGAGACAGAGGCAGAGGATTCTCATTAGGGTTGTTGACTGTTGACCGTTGACTTCTTGCTAAACCCTAATGAGAATATGATATATGATTAACAATAATATTAATTAAGTATTGTGGTGACATGGTTGTTGAGGGGTTGACTTTGTTGACTTGTTGACTTTGTTGACCGGTTGACTAGGTTGGACTAGTTGACCATCATGATGACAATGGCTATCATTTCATGGCAAAGACTTTTTACTTGCTTGTTCTCTTGTGCAATATAAGTGCATGAAATGATATAGCCATTTTGACTTAAACCATTTACACAATACTTGATTACTATTTTTGTTATGATGGTTTTGGATTTTGAGAGCCAAGTGAGCAAAGTCTTTCTCATTCTATCATTTTCATTCTCTCTCTTGTGTTCTTGAGCTCTCATCTTCTTCCTCTTACTCTCCCTCTCTTTAGTCTATGGTTCACTTGTCTCATGTGTTGAGAACCAAGAACCATAGAGAAAAATCCCAATACACTCTCCTCTACTCACTCTAGTTCCCAAGGTTTAGCAAACCGAGTGAACTAGTTTCTTCAAAGCTCGAAGAAGAAGCCAAAGGTAGAAGCTTTCAGGTGGATCGATCTTCGGCGTAAGGAGACGACGGAGTGAAGCCGATCCGGACAACCATCGAGGTTTGGAGACGAAGGAGTTCAAGAAAGAAAGGTATAACCCCCTAACCGAGTAGTTAACAACTCCTAATTAGGTTGTTAGTTAGATGTTTAACAAAGATCCGGTTTTGAGTCCATGTTACCGCCTCTAGAAAATTGTTTTTCATCAAATTCCGCATGCCCAAAAGTACCGGGAGAGGTAGCATGGACTTACAGAACCCGCCCCCGCCCCCCCATAAGTTTTGAGAGATCTCAAGAGCCAAGTTCTCAGAAAAAGAAGAGTTTCTTCAAGGTAAAAAAAATAAACAGAGAGATGAAATCATCTCATAATTGAAAAGAAGAATTCACTTCTTTAAAGATCATAGATCTACAAGACAAAAGTCTTTCACAAAAAGATCAAAAGATCTCATCATAAAAGAAGAAGAACATAATTCTTTTCACAGATCATAGATCTATAAGACAAATTGTCTTTCAGGAGATCATCAACATCTCATTATAAAAGGGGGAAAGACTGTGGGGTCCTTAAGCCCATGGACTATGATGTTAAACCCACGGACTATGACGTCCTTAATCTCGGACTGTGGAATCCTTAAGCCCATGGACTATGATGTCCTTAAGCTTGGACCACCATGTCCTTAAACTGGTAATGGACCGTAATGTCCTTAAACTAATTATCGACCGCAATATCCCTAAACTAAACAATAGAGCCCAAATGCTATCTTGTTGGATCTAAACGATCCCGTTGAGTTGATCTTAGTCTAAAATTAGACTAACGTATCCTCAACGAATGTTTAAGTTGATCTTAGTCTCAAACGAGACTAACGTATCCTTAAACCCAACCCCAAACCCAAATCTAAGAAAATACGGATTTGGACTAATCCACGCCCTACGGGCGACAACATAAATTAGTCTCCGTATACAATCCACGGGCAACTAAAAACAAAACAAATACCCACGACACGAAGTGACCATCTGGAGAAGGATAAAGTTGTTACCGCGATGCGGTAGCGTAATTAACTGCTGGGGCTTGCGCCTGCAGGGAAGATCGTCCCCACAATCAAAAACCCCTCAATGAGGGGGAATCTGACGAAGTCTGCTACATTGGCTGCATCCGTGTAAACTTTCGATACATGGTGCCATAAATCAACTTGGCATCTTCGGAGAGGTGGACGGATAGCACCAATTAGCCTCTGCCCCCAAATTCAGGCAAGACGGACCTACGCGGTCTCGTCCCCGTGTTTCGGCGGAGAACAGATTCTGGCACGCCCGGTGGGACCTTTTTGTAACACCTTAGGTTGTGTTTAGGGGTTTAATTATATTTTAATATATAGTCTTAATAAAAAGTTTACCAAATTAAGTTTCAAATATTTTATCCTATTTAATGAGTATTTTATTAGAATTTTTCTAGGCACACACACACTTGTGCATGTAAACTAGGGTTAAGAGATGGGGTTAAACCATGGTTAGCAAGCATGATGGATTAACCTATTCTCTTTAAGTTAATTGATTCTTATTAGGTGTATTTGGGTTTTTATTTATGTGTGTTGTTTTTTTTTATGAGAAATGGTATGGACTTGTTGAATTGGTGAGAGAGAGGGAGTATGGGCTTCATGGTTGAGCCATGCTCCATGCTCATTAAATGAAGAAAGAGAGAGAGAGAGAGGGGTCTTTGACTTATGCTCTCATTTCTTTCCTCATTCTCATTCTCACAACTCACACATACACACACACACTCAGCTGAGAGAGAGGCAGCAGCTGCAGAAGCATCAGCTGCAGAAGCATCAGCAGCAGCAGCTACAGCATCAGCAGGCAGCAGCAGCTCACCTCTTCTCTTCCTCATCCTTCTTCCTACTTCATAGGGTCTTGTAAGGTATAGAATCTGAGCCCAACTTCGTGTTTGCTTAATATATGTGTAGTTTAGCTTCGGTTTGTGTAAAAAGTGAGTTTTTGTGCTTGTAATGGTGATTTATGTGGACTTTTGGTTAGGGGATGGTTTTGTTGGTTAACCTAGCCTAATTAGGTGTTATTAAGGTCATGTAAACCTAGTTAGACCCCAGATTACACCAAAATACCATAGGGTTTCAAATTGTGCAAATTTAGCATTTTAAGGTGAAATCTTGGCTCTCTGTGATCTGCTATAGGCCCGAGCACTTTAGGTCAAAACTGAGGAAACTGGAGCACACTTGATATACCCTGACCACACCACCAGAGCCCGAGACCCCCACCCCAATGTGAGGCCGCCGGTTTATTCATTCTGGCCGCAATTTGCGGCCAGATGAGGGAAATTTTGGGTGTAGTTTGTGTGGATAGGAGTCTGCTACATTTTTAGGGCCATTGGTAATTTTGTAAGTTTTTAGCTGGGGTAAAATCCGGGGCCTTATATCGTATTTCAGGAAATTTGAGTTGCGCGATACGCGAATGGGTTCTGTGATTCAGCGTATCGCGGCGTGTCGGGATGAGTTTTAAACGCGTACACACGTTTAGCGTATCGTACACACGCGCGTTTAGTTCGCGACGCGAGCGTATCGTTTGGCTTAGATATCGCGTCTTGCGAGGTAGTTGCTTATATACGGATTCTTGTGTAAATTCCAGGTTCGCAGGCGGGACGTCGGATGAAGCTAAGAAAGGGAAGCGAGTGGTCGGCTATGAGTAGCGCACGATCAGGTGAGTAGACTTAACATCTATGAGGAAATCGCCCGTATGGCGTTAAGCGTCAGGGTGTGTTAGGATATTAAATTGTAGATGTTCATATGGACTGTAATAGCATACCTTATTGTTGCATATAAAAATGATAGCATAGGACACTGCACTGTCACTAACGGTTCAAGTTGCACGAGCATGATTTATATGCTACACTCACACCGTTAGTGATTGCCATGACACTCACATTATAGGATTGCTATAAATCATATATCATACTGATTCCACTTTATTGATGTTGTCATGATTTGCCGCATAACAGCATATGTTATATCCATATTTGGGCACATATACATCACATACTCATACCAGTGCACACATATATTGATATCTTCATACCTGCGCACATGCACACTGTATACTCATACCAGTGCACACATATATTGATATCTTCATACCTGCGCACATACACACTGTATACTCATACCAGTGCACACATATATTGATATCTTCATACCAGCGCACATGCACACTGTATACTCATACCAGTGCACACATATATTGATATCTTCATACCTGCGAACATGCACACTGTATACTCATACCAGTGCACACATACATTGATATCTTCATACTTGCTTAGATTACGCATTGAGATATGTTGTTTCCATGTAAATTCTGGATTTGGGGAACCGTGGATATTTCAAAAGAGAATAGTTAATTATTTAAAAACCCGGTTTCCCTTGATATGATATTTTGGTGCTTCCACCATGTTTTTTCTCTGTACTAGAGTGATATATGTGAACCCGGATCGAGGAGTTGGATGAGGCCGATTACGGGTACATGGTGGACCCGGTATGGTACCCCGGGACGAGAACGGTTTCGCTGTGTAGTAGACGGTGAGCCTGGCAGAGGGACTACTACCTACCGGTGATTGGTTGGACCTGGCGGTTATCCGGAGGATACTGACCAGAGTCGATTGATGGATACGGGATGACTCGTACTGCCGGGGCCGAGAGCCGTTACCGCAGACAGAGCCCGTGGGCTAACCCGGACTGACGGATGCCCGATATTTGAGGATTTACGTGTCGATGCTTGGCATGAGTATTTCTTGATATTTTGGGTGCCGATGTTGGGCACTCACGATTATATGAGATTTACAAGATTGAGGACCGAGGAGGATGACGACGCCTGAGTAGTATTGGGATTTGGGTGCATTGATGGGTACCGATTATACTTTCCACGATGACATTCCGTGTAGATGTTATATTTCCCATGCTCAGTATTTAGTATTTGATATCTCATCCTGTATCTATTGTACCTGATATAGTACACATGCTTGCACGATCATTGCATACCCTGCTCATTCTATATAGGGTAGTTAGATTGCATTGCCATACTCGATTATCACATATCTTGTGCATCACATGGAGATGTTATTAGATCGCACTTGTTGCATGATTTGAGCATCCAGTTCATCATATAGATGTTATCTGTTGGCATAGGTTAGAGTATCACAGCACGTGCATACTCGCGATTACCTTTATATGTTATCTTCTATTCACGAGTTGGCAACTCACCCCCGTTGTGCCACAGTGTTTGCAGGTTGCCCTTCGGAGTAATCGTGGCAGGCTGCGTTCTTGCATCTTTTGACACAGATACCCCTACAGTTGGTGTACTAGCTCTTTTGCTGATAGGTGGGTTTTGTGCGGTATCTGTTTATCTTTCAGTTATGTACATTATTGTATCTAGTACTCTCCATCTACCACTTATGTATTTACTTAGAGACCAGTTGTGAGGACGATGTATATTATTTTGTATTCTGGTGTCGAGCTCGTTGTGAGCCGACTTTACTTATGCAGTTTGTTCTATCTGTGATGTTTCCCACTTGTTGCTCATTTTCTTCGCTACGGCGTCGTATATTATTATCTTGGTGATTGTTCACTTAAGAATTCTTAACATTTTAGTTAATGCTTCCATTTAAAGCTTAAAACACTCTATACTTTTATTGGTTTTGATTTCTGGGTTTCGGCTTACTTAGCCGCGTTACGCCTGTAGACGTTACGTGGTTAAGTGTCGGTCACGGGCCAAACCTTGGGTCATGACAAAGTTGGTATCAGAGCGTAAGTTTTACCTTCGGAGTGTAGGATGACCCTGTTATGATGGAGTAGGTAGCTGCAGCAGAATGGCGTAGCGTGCGTATGTTCCGTGGCATACTCACGAAACGGTACTCTGCCTAAGCGACCTTAGGACTTATTGATTGACTTTCCTTCATGATTGTATACATCCTTGTGATTCGATTTTCGTATCCTCGTCGAATCCTACCTTCTTTTCAGCCATTATGCAGCCAAGGACTACGAGGGTGCAGAGAGAGGCCGGGAGAGCCGAGGTTCGAGTTGATTCATCTGAGACGAGGACTGATCCGAGTAGTACCCCTTTTGTACCAGGACAGATTGTTCCCCCTACGACAGATCAGATTGTTAGACTAGTGGAAGAGATGCAGGGCTTGCGCCAAACGATGAGCTCATTGGTGGAGGTCATTCGAGCGCAGCGACAGGTAGTTGTCACCCCTGTTAACCAGTTGTTCCTTGCGATCATCATGCAGTATTCCATCCTCTACATAGCACCGGTGGAGGCAGCCCCAGTTTACGAGACACGTCTTCCAGAGACCGTGAGAGTTCCAGGACAGTTGATGAATCGTACTGGTGTACCAGCCCAGAGCAGAGGCTTAGGACGAGGACAGTCGTTTGGCTCTCATCCCCAGGCAGGACAGCAGTCAGCGCGTAGATGTTTACGATGCGGAAGCCTTCAACACCTCATCAGGCAGTGTTCCTTCACACCACGCCAGGGTCGTATTCTGAGACGTCGTGGATGCGGAGAGTTCGCGCAGAAGGGTCAGACTACTAGAGGAGTTTGGTCAGTCGCAGATGAAGGGCAGACACAAGTTTTCGCTTCGACTCATCGGGATGCTCAGGCGTCCAATGCTGTGGTTTCAGGTACTCCTTCAGTGTGTCCTTTTGTTGCACTCGTATGTTTCCACGCACTTCATGCCGAGTTTAGGACGAGATTCGTGCTAGGTAGATCAGCCATTTGTTGTGTTAACTTCTGTTAGCAATTCTTTTGTTGCGCGACACGTAATTCGGTTGTGTGCCAATCGGAGAGGAGATAAGGACTCGTCTGCCATTTTGATTCTCCTAGAGATGTTAGACTTGGCAATCTCCTGGGCACGGATTGGTTAGCTACGTGCTAGGCGTTGTGGACTACCGTGAGGAAATAATTAGGTTTTGTTTTTCCGGGCGAGTCAGTTCTTGTGGTGCAGGTGGATAGTGGTGCCGCCTCTTACAACTTGAATTCAGCCTTGTTCGCTAGTCGACTTTGAGGAGATGTCCTGGATTCTTGGCGTTGTTCACGATACCGTAGCCACAGTTGGTGTGTTGGGCCGGTTTTCTTTAGTGTGAGAGTTTTCCGACGTTGTTCCAGATGAGCCGTCGAGGCTTATGGAGCTTAAGGATCTGCTGCAGAGTTGTTGTTGAGGGAGTTTTGTGTGTCTGAGTGTTTCACATTAGGAAGCTCCCATTTCTGTTCGTCAAGGAGAAAGATGACAGATTGAGGTTGTGTATTGATGGATCGTCAATTGAACCGGCTTACGGTGCGGATGGGTATCCTTTACCTCGCCGTGACGATTTCTTCGATCAGCGTCAGAGTGCGAGACTTTGTCTAAGTTTGTTTGGGATCATGTCATCATTGTTGTGGGCTCGGAGTGATGACATTCCGAAGACTGCCTTGTGCGTGCTACGGGCTTTGTGTGTTTTAGGGTGTGTCACTGGACTCACCAATGCTCTAGCAGCCTTCGTAGGTGTGATGAACTGGTTTTCTTCGGGCCGTTCCTCAACCAGTTATTGTGTGTCTTGAGGGATAGGAGTAGCACTGGAGGATCTGTTTTACGGATACTGGGAGAGCCCCCGGTGGTTTGCTAGATTCTCGGAGTGTTCCTTCAGGCTTGTTTGCGTTGACTCCTAGGACTTGTAGTTACGGAGACGATTTTGTATGGTTCCGAGGAAGATCGTGGCCGTACAGCTTAGGCCCAGAGTTATGAGCAGGAAGGAGGTCCGTAGATTTTGGCTTAGCAGGTTTTACCGCCGTCTCATGCAGGATTACTAGTGTGGTGCTGCCCCGTTGATTAAATTGACTGGAATGGAGGGTTCTTTTCTTTGGGCTGAGGCTTGGGTACGGAGTTTCCACAGTTGAAGACTCGGTTAACAACTGCATCAGCTCCTTCCTTGCTTTTTGGTTCGGGCGACTTTGTGGTTTAACTGTGATGTTTCGTGAGTAGGGCTCGAATGTGTACTGAGGTGACACAATGGAGTTATCGCTTTTGCTTCCCTACACTTGGAGGAAGTACGAGAAGGATATCCCACTCATGATCTGGAGATGGCCGCGATGGTTTTGCGTTGGATATTTAGAGACACCACTCGTTTGAGAATCGTGTCAGATTTTCACGGACCACCAGAACTTAATGTACATCTTCCTGCAGCGGGTTTCGATTGTTGCGATAGTCCTCCGCAGATTTACAGTTCTTGTGCGATCGTTGAGTACAGCTTAAGTTCGTCTCTACTGAAGAGATAGCTTGCTCATGTCCGCGCCCAACCACTTTTCTTAAATCGCTTTCGCGAGACACTGCCCGCCGACGCTAGTTCGTCAGAGATACTGGATCCTACTCGGCTGGGTAATGTTTTGGAATCCTTGACTTGTGGCAAGGGTGTGCTAGGTTAGGGAGACACTTGTGTACCCGATTTTATGGGGTAGAGACGTGGAATCCTAAGGCAGGCACATCGGTCAACTCTCTGTACTCCTTCAAGCCCCACCAACTGTTAACGTGACTTGTGAGGTGGTTACGGGTGGGCAGGGACAGAAAGAGAAGTCTCGGGATTCGTTTTATGGTGTCTGTCTTGTTGTGTACTAGGGTTGAGCAACTGAGACCAGCTGGAGAGTTGCAACCTTTAACCGTTCCGAAGAGGGAACGAGAGCAGATCTCCCCGAAATTCGTTATGGTGTCCACCCAGGTTTAGTCAAGGTGTGAGTCCATTCGGATGCTTGTCATCCGGTGATACTCAGTTTGCTCAGTTGTTCTTGTTAAGTTGTGCATATGCAGAATTTGTTGTTGGCAGTTGGGGATCGTCGTTGTAACGTTTTGAAAATCGTTTCGGTGAAATTTCGAAAAAATCGGTAAAATAAGGGGGTTTTCTGTAAAAAGTCAAAATACAAATATCTTATTATAAAAATTAAATATACATATTCTAGCTATGTAATTACTAGTATTTGGTGTTTATTGAGCCACTGGTGAAATTTCAAATTTTCTGGAAAAAAAAATTATTTTATTATTATTTTAAGCCGTCACTAATACATTTAATTAGGGAAAATTATAAATTGGAATGAGTTGAAACAAATTTTGTACATCATAAAACATTAAATAAAATTTTATCATGTGGTTTTTGAAATGAAATGGTTTGCCAAAACGGTTTAGAAAATATCGAAGAAAAAGGGCTTAAATGGTGAAATATAGCTAAATAGAAATTGGGGTATAATATTTATCATTTCTTTCCTCACCCACACACACACACACACCCCATCATGGGCTGGCCGAAACCACAACAGCCCCCTCTCCCTCCAATTCTTTTCTTTACCTCATCAAAAAAGTAAAATAAAGTGAAGGAATAAAGAAAGAAGGGTTAAAGTCAAATGAGGCATGGTTTCCTTTGACTTGGCCACCACTTTCAACACCTCACTCTCTCTCCAATCCCCCTCCCAAATCAGCCGAGCCCTTTCCCAAATTTCAGCAACAGCCCCCCCTCCATTTCACCTCTCTTTCTCTTGAAAAAAATTGATCAAAATTGCCTAAAAATCCATCAAAAATCCCAAAAACTCCAAATTCAAGCCCTACCCATTTTTCCTTAGCCTTTCAAGCATGGATTTTGGTGAAAAGGGAGCAATATGGGAAGCTTAGATTTCATGCTAGAACTCAATTGGGAGATATAAATTTTAACCCTTTAGTGAATTTGTTGTTTAATTGCTTTATGCTAGCTTATTAAGTGTTTAATTAGGTTTTAGATTGGTTCTAATTGCATGATTGAAAAATTCAAGAATGAGGTTGATTTCAAGTTAGGGTTTTGAGTAATGGGATTATGGTTGTGTGATATATTTAACATCTTAAGACATGTTAAAACCTAATCTAGTTGCTAGTTGCAAATTGTTAACTTAAAATTGTAATAATTAAGCTATATTGCAAACTAGGTTTTAAAATTAAATCAAATTATAAGATTAAAAATCTAATTAGGTTCTTCATGATATCATTAATTTTATAAGTTGTAGTTTACCACCTTAGTTCATGCAAAACCTAGTCAAGTTGATGATTTGTGAATTGTTATTTTGAAAATTGTTAAAATTGGATATTTTGGCAAACTAGGATTTTGGGGTTAATGAAAATTTAATGGGATTAAATTATGGAAATTGTTTTTATGACTTATTTAAGATATTTAATAAGTATTATGGCCACTAGATTTGTTTAAACGTCGAGTTTTGTACTAAAACAGGTAATATTGCTTGCTAGATTCTCGGAAAAATGGCTTTTAAAGTGAGTTTAGGGTTTTTGTGAATTTTAAGCTATTTTATATTATAATTAGTGCTCGTGATTGTACAAATGAGTATGTTTGGGTTTTTCTCGATGGTCTGGCGTTTGTATGCCGACGTCGAGGGTTTTTGGATTGATTTGTGAAAGCAACCATAGGTTTTGACCTATGTGGGATTCGTGTGTCGATTTGGTCATGAGTCGGACTTTAATGCGATACGGTGTGTTATGATATGTAGGTACCCTCACGAAGACTTCAAGGAGACAAGAAAGCGCGTGTCGACATCGGCATCGGCAAGCGAAGGTCGAGGTGAGTAGATTTATATCTACGGGGAGAAGTCGGGTGGATGGCGTATAGCACCCCCACAGTCCATAGAGTAGCTTATATATATATGTTTATATAGGTGTTTTTTTTATACGAGAAGATGTATCCATGTTATGTTTAGGTGTTCCTGGATTAGCTTTGGGTTAGTTGCGAAACCCTAGAGTAGTTGTTATACCACATACGCACACACAGACTTGCATACATTACTTTCTTGTGCACCGATTGGGATATGTATATATGTATATATGCGTGGGTATGAGACTATGCATATGTACATTCATATACACATGCATGGATAATGAGGATAGTACTTGGGATTTAAGATGAGTCGATGAGATTTGAGTTAAGGCCGTGAGATCGGTGATATAGCAGGGTTCGTATTTGAGATACGACATGACGTTGTAACGGGTCTTGACGTAGTGTTTCACACACGTGCATGCATACTTAGGCGGTATCAGTATTGTACTAGACGTAGATCTGTACCCCGATCATGATATTTGATAAAAAGGATACCAGGTGAATAGTATGATGAATGTGATATTAACCCGTACCCAGATTTGGGGATGCCGTACGACGGATTTACGTACGAGCTATATTTTGATGATTGATCTGCACTCTTGACTTGGGATGTCTGATTATAGATATGGTATCGGATATGATATTATTGAGGCGGGATCACCGACTAATATATATATACAGGTATGTATATGTATCGACTCAGATGTTAGGCGGTTTCCTTACCTGTAGTTCAGCTTGTTAGTTCAGCCGTATAGTTTAGTGTAGTTGTTAGATTAGATTAGACTCCTACCTATTTCAAACTAGCGGATCGTGGGTATTTTAAAAGACAGGTCAAGGGATCTACGGATATTTCAAAAGACGTATCCTTTCTTAGAAACCACCGTAGCCCTATTTTCAAAACCCCGCGGTTCGTGTTATTTCAAATGGCACAATTTGTAGGACTTATATTAGATTAATGCAGATTAGTTATAGTTGCGTCTAGTTTTTAGCTCCCGCTCATTTTGGTTGCTCGCTCCGCATCGCATATTTACATTGTTATTTCATATTGCATTGTTGACATTATGCTGTTACGACACCAGCACCATTACCGATGATGCGTATGTACCACATACACTTACTTGCCGGCTCACACACATCTTCATCGGTAATTGCCATGTCACGTACACCTTAGAAAATATTGTTGCTTAACTTAGCTTGATAGCCAGTAGTTTGACATAATATTAGTGTACATACCTTATATGCCAGCTTAGATATTGTAGTTATTACTTGTCGCTTCATGCATACTGTTATTCATTCTCATGCTTATATTCATGGTTCTACATGCTATTGATGATTCGGATTTCCATGATATTTTCTGGATTTGGAGGAAAACCGCAAAACATATATAAACTGATTTCTCTCTTTTTAAATAAAAGTGCGGTTTTTCCCATGATGTATGAGTCGTCCACCATGAGTTTGCTGATGGATTTCGAGACCCGATTCGAGGAGACGGATGAACCGTTTCGGGTACATGGTGGACCCGGTAAGGTACCCCGGGGCAAGAAGCGCGTGATGATGACGATGTGAGCCTGGCAGGGGAGCACTACCTACCGGTGATATTACCCGACGCGTCGGATATTCGGAGGGTACCGTCATGGTCTTGAGATGGATAGTAGGGGCCGGTCTGAACTGACGGCGCCCTAGATATTGTGATTGAGATATTGAGATTGAGACTTGAGGTACATATATTGTGACACAGAGATATCGAGGTATTTGGACACTTGTTTTGTGTCGATGCTGGGCACTGTTTTATGCTGATTTCATATATGGTACCTCATTTCTTTTAAAATACAGAAATCTCACTGATTTATGAAACCAGTTTTATTCAGTACATGCATTCTGTTTCATGCATTCATACATCATCCATATGATATATTGCTACCTGAGACACTGACACGGGCACATGAGATTACACTCAGGTTAGATATTTACCCTAGCCATTGTTATAGGCTGCATGTTATATACATATTTGAGGATATATTATGATCATTGACCTAGGATTGCGTTATTTATGCGATTTCTGTGCGTAGATGTTTTTCTACTCACGAGTTGGCAACTCACCCCCGTTGTGCCACAGTTCTTGCAGGTTTCGCCGTACAGGTTTCATTACGGCTTGCTGGCACTATTTCCTTTTCCGGGTGACTTGCTAGTAGGTGGGTTTATTTGTATCGTGCCCCCATTATATATCTTGTATATTATTATTCTGTTGTATCTAGAAGTTCCATCAACCAAACATATATTTATTTTTGAGATAGAGACCAGTGATGTCATTCTTTCGACCTTAGAGTCGCGCGTTATATTTCTGTGGATTTCTTGTTGTCTTGAGTTTCCTTTTGAGTTTTGATCCTCGCCTCTTGGCGTTGTATATTATATTGCTTGTGTGGTTGTGACCGTCGATTGACGAAGAGCTAGCTCCCGCTTAGGGATGCCTTTTTTTTGATTTCGTATACTATTCATGTTGTATCCCGTTTGGGGGCCTGTATTTACAAAGAAGACACTGCCGAAATTTTCAGGAAATATTGGATGTTTTTAAAACCGCATAATTCGGCTTATGCTATTAAAACTACTTGATTTTAAGTTGGTTTCCTTCACTCTACTAATTTTCTTGGTTTGGATTTCTGGGTTTTCGGCTTACTTAGATTACGTACGCTTCGAGACGTTCGTAGTTTAAGTGCCGGTCATGTTCCGTACTTTCGGGATGTGACAGTCGTTTGCCATCGATAGGGTTCTCCTTTGATAACAGTTATCAGGAGACACCCCAATTGGTTACCTTTAGGTTTAGAGGTTAGGTCGTATCGATCACCAGCCTGTTTTTCTGACTCCGTGTGTAGGATTATTGGACTTCAGATAGTCTAGAAACTTCGGAAATGATCCATTTGTTTTAGGTCAGGATGAGAATTGTCCATTTCGGACAGAGGTCATATGCTGGCCAAGATGGTCGCAGATTCGAGTTCGAAATGGCAGATCATGTATTCCTACGGAAATTTCCGATAAATGACATGTTGAGTTTTGGGAAGCTTTCCAGGATAGTAAGTCTTTTTAGGATCCTTAAGGCGAGTTGGTTCATTGCCTTTAATTTGGCACTTCCACCCAGATTATTGAGTATTCACCCCGTATTCCCTATGTCGATACTTTGCAATTACCTCCATGACCCTTCTCATTAGATTCAGCGCCAGACCATTTAGTTCGAGCGTGATCCTTCGTTCACCAAACAGCCAGTCGTAATATTGGATCGGTAGGTGAAGAAAACTACGGTCGAGGGTTTTGCCATCAGTGAAGGTATTTTGGCCCATCCCAAATGATGAAGAGATCACTTGGGAGGCCGAGGGCAAGATGCGGAAGAAGTTCTCTCATCTCTCTGAAGGTATGCGTAGCTTTGTATTTTAAAATTCGGGGACGAATTTTCTTTAAGGGGGGAAGATTGTAACACCTTAGGTTGTGTTTAGGGGTTTAATTATATTTTAATATATAGTTTTAATAAAAAATTTACCAAATTAAGTTTCAAATATTTTATCCTATTTAATGAGTATTTTATTAGAATTTTTCTAGGCACACACACACTTGTGCATGTAAACTAGGGTTAAGAGATGGGGTTAAACCATGGTTAGCAAGCATGATGGATTAACCCATTCTCTTTAAGTTAATTGATTCTTATTAGGTGTATTTGGATTTTTATTTATGTGTGTTTTTTTTTATGAGAAATGGTGTGGACTTGTTGACTTGGTGAGAGAGAGGGGGTATGGGCTTCATGGTTGAGCCATGCTCATTAAATGAAGAAAGAGAAAGAGGGTGGTCTTTGACTTATGCTCTCATTTCTCTCCTCATTTTCATTCTCACAACTCACACATACATACACACACTCAGCTGAGAGAGAGGCAGCAGCTGCAGAAGCATCACCAGCAGCCACAGCACCAGCATCAGCTGCAGAAGCATCAGCATCAGCAGCAGCTACAGCATCAGCAGCTGCTACAGCATCAGCAGGCAGCAGCTCACCTCTTCTCTTCCTCCTCCTTCTTCCTACTTCATAGGGTCTTGTAAGGTATAGAATCTGAGCCCAACTTCGTGTTTTCTTAATATATGTGTAGTTTAGCTTCGGTTTGTGTAAAAAGTGAGTTTTGTGCTTGTAATGGTGATTTATGTGGACTTTTGGTTAGGGGATGGTTTTGTTGGATAACCTAGCCTAATTAGGTGTTATTAAGCTCATGTAAACCTAGTTAGACCCCAAATTACACCAAAATACCATAGGGTTTCAAATTGTGCAAATTTAGCGTTTTAAGGTGAAATCTTGGCTCTCTGTGATCTGCTATAGGCCCGAGCACTTTAGGTCAAAACTGGGGAAACTGGAGCACACTTGATATACTCTGACCACACCACCAGAGCCTGAGACCCCCACCCTAATGTGAGGCCGCCGGTTTATTCATTCTGGCCACAATTTGCGGCCAGATGAGGGAAATTTTGTGTGTAGTTTATGTGGATAGGAGTCCGCTACATTTTTAGGGCCATTGGTATGTATAATTTTGTAAGTTTTTAGCTGGGGTAAAATCTGGGGCCTTATATCGTATTTCAGGAAATTTGAGTTGCGCGATACGCGAGTGGGTTCTGTGATTCAGCGTATCGCGGCGTATCGGGATGAGTTTTAGACGCGTACACACGTTTAGCGTATCGTACACACGCGTGTTTAGTTTGGGACGCGAGCGTATCGTTTGGCTTAGATATCGCGTCTTGCGAGGTAGTTTCTTATATACGGATTCTTGTGTAAATTCCAGGTTCGCAGGCGGGAACGTCGGACGAAGCTAAGAAAGGAAAGCGAGTGGTCGGCTACGAGTAGCGCACGATCAAGTGAGTAGACTTAACATCTACGGGGAAATCGTCCGTATGGCGTTAAGCGTCAGGGTGTGTTAGGATATTAAATTGTAGATGTTCATATAGACTGTAATAGCATACCTTATTGTTGCATATAGAAATGATAGTATAGGACACTGCACTGTCACTAACGGTTCAAGTTGCACGAGCACGATTTATATGCTACACTCACACCGTTAGTGATTGCCATGACACTCACATTATAGGATTGCTATAAATCATATATCATACTGATTCCACTTTATTGATGTTGTCATGATTTGCCGCATAACAACATATGTTATATCCATATTTGGGCACATATACATCACATACTCATACCAGTGCACACATATATTGATATCTTCATACCTGCGCACATGCACACTGTATACTCATACCAGTGCACACATATATTGATATCTTCATACCTACGCACATGCACACGGTATACTCATACCAGTGCACACATATATTGATATCTTCATACCTGCGCACATGCACACTGTATACTCATACCAGTGCATACATATATTGATATCTTCATACCTGTGCACATGCACACTGTATACTCATACTAGTGCACACATACATTGATATGTTCATACTTGCTTAGATTACGCATTGAGATATGTTGTTTCCATGTAAATTCTGGATTTGGGGAACCGTGGATTTTTCAAAAGAGAATAGTTAATTATTTAAAAACCCGGTTTCTCTCGATATGATATTTCGGTGCGTCCACCATGTGTTTTCTCGGTACTAGAGTGATATATGTGAACCCGAATCGAGGAGTTGGATGAGGCCGATTACGGGTACATGGTGGACCCGGTATGGTACCTGTAAGTCCACGGTAGCGCCCCGGCCGTCTAACAGATGCCAATATGCGGAACAAAACTTTTACGATTGGCGCTATCGCGTACTTTAACCCGGATCTGCTATTAAAGCTAAACTAACAAACTACAAAGTGGGTAAAAATGTTATACCGAACGATCCGAGTCCTTTGGTCTTCAACCATCATCCCACGCTTTGTTGCGGCTGCTCCGAACTCGTTCGATCTCCGGTCTCGTCGTCCAGGTGGCACCACGTCGACGGATTTTTAAACGGGCTCCTGTCTCTGAACCGAGGCAACTCGATCATCAAGTTTGCTAAAAGAGATGACCAAGATTGATGTGGATAATGAGTAGAATACTTTGTCTCGTTACGTCCAAAGCTATGGACGAACGGTTAATGAAGTTGCCATTTGGAATCGGGTAAATGGAAATTGAGCTATGAAATTTCCATACACTAAACTATCATAATCTTTTCAAAGGAAATCAATCATCATTCTCACAAGAGGGGTCAGCCATATAAAGGAGAGGGGGGAGGTGAGTGTAGGAGGGAAAAACATGGTGACCATAAGATAAATCCTTATCTCATCACTTAATGAGAACTAATGAGTCATAATTGACAACTTGCATTCATTTAATGCAAACCAATGAACATAAACCTAGTCACCTTAACAACTCATCACTCATTTAAAGCTAACAAATGATTCATGAATCTAGTCACCATTTCTAGAAACTTCTAGAACCATGACTCACCCAATGAAGAAAAGATAAATCCGTCTTTAACCGAATGTTAAAGACGGGTGATAGAAAACTGGAAACTGGCAACTTCCAAAAGCGATCCTGGAACGAATTTCAGGATAACCCCGTAACAGTATAAACATACCCGCATTTGTATTACGACCGAATACAAATGCAACTGAGACAAAGATATTATATCTACATAGTATAATACTCGGATCTGGCTTAAACCAAAGCCCACCAGTATTATCTGCCCGAAAAATGACACGTGCGTAAACGCACGTGCTTTTTCCGAACCCTGCCATAATAACATACGGCATCTACAACGTTTTGCCCGAACTTGGGAAACTGTCTGTGGGGGACTCTAATGACTCATCAATACACTGGCACTGGGTATAACCACTAGCACGTCAGAGGTACAAGTTGTACGTAGCGGTTGCCTATGTATTGATTGGAAGGGAAGCTGACGAGCGAACTCATCCAAAAACCCTACTGAGCCTGACAGTGACAATATCTGTACAGTCCGGTCCATTCGTCTATAAGTATCGCATATAGGGCCTAGGGGGCCGGTAAACGTCAGACCCCCAATAGCTGTATAAGTCGTGTCAGAGAGCAGCCCAGAACACCCTGAGATACTACTGGAATACATTCCAGTAAATCTCGATTACCCTGGCCAGGGATTTCGTGTAATGGCTCTCCTAAACACGGCGCGATCTCATCCCCAATACCGGGAGAGACGAATCCCCGACGATCTGCTCACTGCCTCCATGTGGCTCGGGACTGTACCCAAAAAATACGTGTTTGCACGACTCCTTTAACCCGTGGTAGGGTATAAATCAAAGCACAGTGGGAACTCACACGAGACAAATGACGACCTCAGGTCGATGAACTAACCTATACACATGTCACCAGGGAACTGCTATCCGACGATATATATAATACCAACTAGCTGTTAGTTGTATGTATGCCCTAGAGGCCAGTATTGTACAGATGATGTATATTATATTGGATGCTTGGACATATATAGAGATGACTTTCTTGCTCGATATGATAGTATGCTATCTGGTTACTCTTTATCTTAACATGTACACTTGTCTCTTTAAACTGTCTTATAGTTACATGTTGGTAAAGCCCTTAGGATGTGTACTTGACTACCTGGACTATGATGCAGATCATACTAGTGGGGACATGGTAGTCCATAAGTACATCCTTCAAGGTCCCTAGTCATGGGTGTATCGAGACAGGGCATCGATATACCAGTGTAGACTAGCGTATACGCTTCTCGACCCATGAGATGGGCGATGGATGATCCCATATCCATTGATGTTTGACATCAGAGATGGTATATGGGTGCTCAGTGGAGACTGGGTACACTGGACGGACTCGCCGAGAACTCCCAGATGGTATTATACCTCACGTCAGATGGCAGTTCTCAGGTGACACTTGTACAGGTTAGTCTGTAGACCCGAGATCGTCATAGAGTCTTGTGTGATTCCCACTGTGCTTTGATCTCCACCTTACCACGTCCATGAGGGCGTGCAAAACGGTGGTCTTTGGGTACAGTCCCGAGTCACATGGAGGCAATGAGCGATAGGAGGGGTTTCGTCTCTCCCGGTATTGGGGGTTGATGTTGCGCTGTGCTCGATTGGCCGTAACAGGGAAGTCCCTGGCCAGGGCTGATCAGAGATTTTCTGGTAAGTGTTACCAGTAGTTTCTCGACCCGTTATGAGCCTCACATCGGCACGACTTATCGGTTATTGGGGTCTGACGTATACCACCCCTAGACTTGATATGCGACATATCAGACGAACAGACCGGACTGTACGGTAAGTGTTACTGGTTGGATTCATAGGAGTGTGAGCGGGCTAGCTCGTCGATCTTCTGATCGCTCAATACCCGGGTGGCCGTTACGTTTAGCAGACCACTTGCGGCTTGTGGGTGCTTGATATGATCATCATCTGCTACCGGCGTATTGACGAGTCTTTAGAGTCCTACACAGAGGTTTCCTGGCTCAAGCGAAACGAAATAGGAGCGCATATGAGATATGTGCAGGAGCGAGAATAATGTGTGTATGTGATATTGTATTTCATTCTCGCGATGAATGTGTCGATTGGTTATATGCGATATAACCTAGATATCGAATCAAGGATTGATTCGATAAGCCGATACATAGGATACTAGTCGGTTATATGCGATATGACCGGATCGTTAAATCAAGTGTTGATTTAATGATTTAATGTATAATTATATATTTGATATATTACTTTGCATTAACTAGTATTGGTTCATTTTAAAAGGATTTTCTCACTTGATGCACATTGTATATGTGATATATTTTTGTGCACTTGTTTGTATCATGTTTGATGATACTTCCTCACTTGGGTTTGTGTAAAGATTAAACCATGGTTACATGTATAATGGTTAGGGTTTTGATTATTTACTTATTTATTTATTTATTCATTTTGGATATTATTAAGAATGGTGGCTTATTTTGTTTCTATGTTGAAGCTTCTTGAAGCTTTGACAAAGTCCACCATCCTTATCTCATCCTTAACCCTAACCATTCCTACTAACCTTAGTTTAATCTCTACACTTGACCATGGTCAAGATATGATAAGTATTCATATTAGTTTCATTTTTAAATGAGACTCATATATTCTTTCTTCTTCTTGATCATCTTCTTCTTCAAGAAAAGCTTAAGGTCCATCAATGGCAACTTGAGCAAAAGTGAGTGAAATCCAATTCTAAAGTGAACCCACCTCCTATTTCTTCACCCTCTACCTCTTGCCAAGTTGTTTTGGGTGTTTTCTTCACAAGTTTCACAACTTGGTGAAGTTGGAGCTTGAACTTGTGCAACCTCGACGTAGATCATCTTCGGCACGAAGCCGACGACCTATTCCGCTCGTTTCTTCGATGAAGCCGATGCGAGAGTCCAAGATCCGACTAGGACAGCGAGAGGACGTCTACATGGAGCTAAGGAAGTGGATAACTGGATCTACAAAGGTTGTAGCTTCTAATTTTTAGTTAAAGTGTTAACTAGTTTCCTATTTCGCCTAAACATCTAGTCTACGATCCGTATTAGGGTTTCTCGGCACCCATAAAATTTAAAATTGGCATGGTTGATGCCTTGTGAGACCTCTATAGTGTGCCTAAGAACCCTACAGTGGTATCAGAGCCAAGCTAGAGCCTTAGGCGAAGTCTAGACGGAGTTTGAAATCCGAACGAACCCGAAACCCTAACACAAACTTGCTCTCTGGACATTTTCTAAAAACTGGGATTTTTCCAGATTAAAAATATGCAGAAAAACCAGCAGGAATATCTAAGAGTTACTGTGAAATTCGACAGCCCAATTCAACTAACTCGCCGCGGTTCCGCGGCATGAGCATGGCTCATGCGGCGGTTCCGCGGCCGTACGGCCTCATTATATAATTTCGTTTGCACAGTAATTCTTAGTCCCAAGTTCTGGTTTTCCTGGGAATTTTTAATAATTTTTCAAGAGTTGAATTTTCTGGGTTGTTTTGGGGATTCGAATGTTCGATCGGATTATCAAATTTTGTCTGTGTGGCTTTCCGGATAAATTTTAGAATATGTTAAAAAGTTCGACCGGATATAAATACCCAATTTTTCCCCTGTCGGGAAATTTCTAAGTGTTGGATTTTTCCGTAGTTTAATGACGTTCTAAGTAGTGCAAGTAACGCAATGGACCCTCTAGAAGACAACAAACCTTAACTCGATTATGTGACCGTCTTGAACTGCCCTTTGAACCTTCGGGTTTGGGGCAGTACGGCGTGCCACATGTGAGGCGTTGGCTTGACCCTTCTACGGCTGGACCGTTGGTACTGAGGCACGAACTGAATGTTGTTAGACTTGTTTCATGTATTGAGCTGTATCGAGAAAACTTGGGTATTCGACTGTTCGATCGGAAAGTTTAACATGTTCTGTTTATCTAGAATGTGATACAATAATTGGAATTCACAAACAGTTATGAGATAACTGAATGAATGTTATAAATCTAGCGGTTTAGTTTCACTTGATATTGAAAAGAGTTTTCGATAATGAGACTAAAATGCGGGGTTTATAACTGTTAGGCATGTGATGTCTAAGTATTTCATTTGATTAGGCATGTGATGTCTAAAGAGGTTGCGGATTCCAACTGTTGTAGTTTTACACTTTCTTTTCTGTGACCGTAAGTGTAGTATGTTCATATCGCCGGTTTCGTTGCTATACGTCAACGACAATTGGGGTATGCATACTTACTTACGTTGATGACATGTGATGTTATGTGTTGCTAGATATGTTATATTGGATCGTCGTGTTTGAATAGCCGGGGGTTTTTATGTGAGATGAGTGTTTTTCATTTTCATTCATGTAAAAACTTGTATGTGATATTCTTTTATTTGGAGCACTTCCAGGTAGCGGAAGTTGTCACCTTTTGTATATTATTTACTTTTCCGCATTAGGATAGACCCAAGGAGGGAGCACAAGTAACCGGGTTCTGGGGTCCAGTGGGAGACCAACTCGAGGAGTCGAGTCCGGGTCTCCTAACCCTAGAATTGGCAGGGTTGCTTGTCGCTCTCGTAGGGGTCTAGGGGTGTGGGATTGGCTATTCATCACGACCGTGGAATCCGTGTTTTATACTGGCTCGTATTGAAAACACGGACGTCCTAGTATATCCAATATTTCATATGATATTTTCTGCTGCGATATCTGTGATATGATCATGTGATGTTCTATGATAGATACAGTATATAGTATATATGATATATTATATAGACGTTACTTATGTTTTGCACCCGCACTAGCCCTGCCCTACTCTGTCGTTAGTTACCTAACCTAACGGTGCACGAGGGGACATCGAGACGAATGCGGATGGCATAAGTGTACGTCGTATTTATCTGTGATGTTTAGGTATTTAAATGATGGGACTTCATTAATGTGATTAATGAAAGAAAAGAAACCAAATGATGTTGTAGAATCAAATTTTAAACAAAACAGGTAGCTACAGTTCTTGCTTTGCACAGCGGTATATATGATATGCCCTGCACCTTATTCGATGAGGAAAGGACCGAGATCCCTTCACCGGGAGTGACTCCTTTAGCAATAACTGGCAGATGCTACACACTCGGTTTGCTTTTGACTGCTTCTATAGTTTCTGCTTTGCATAGTGATATATATGATATATCCTGCACCTCATTCGACGAGGAAAGGGCCGACGATCCCTTCACCGGGAGTGACCCCTTTAGCAAAACTAGAAACGCCTAAAAATCACTCCATTTCAAAACTTCATTTGATTCTACAACGATATCAAGTTCATTTCGCTCATGGTTTTTTCTGAAAGAACCCGCGTAGCCCTCCGTCATTTCAGATAGATATTATTTAGTATTCGTGCTATGTTTGTTGACTTAGTCAAGGCATAGTGTATGGTAGCTAAATTATGTTTATCTGTAACAACATGAGATGTGATTGGATTAGAGCATTCGCACGGCCTTGTTGACTCAGTCAAGGGTCGTACGGGTGGGTTTAATTCAATCGGGAAATGTACGGGTTGAACTTGACTTGCGATTTATGGTTTGTTGACTTAGTCAAGGTCATAGATCGCTAGGGGCAAAAGCATTATCGGGAATTTCAAGTGTTGAAATTTGCAATGAGATTGCATACCTTCTATGAGATAGTTGGATCCCGATACCCACTGCGAGTAAGAGTTACTCCTGGGAGAGTTTTACACATTACAATTAGCCGATCAAGTAGGTGTCTAGAAAGGTGTTAACGAGGTTACGCCTCTGGGAAAACGAGGTTTACATTAATTAGGTACGTGCGAAAGCACGGGGGACCTCCCTCAAAGTACCGACACTGGCCTGGCTGAAAGATCGACGAAGTTGTAGGGTGTAATTAATCCCGGCTAGTCTTTCCTTTTAGGGTTTGAAGGAAGATTTGATAAAAATCAGTGGGAGCCATCCTGATTAGATAAGATAATAACCAATCTGATCTTGCAAGAGCATACGCTAAAGTGTTTTTCTTCTCTCTCTCTCCAGGTAGCGACCATTTCATGCCTTAATCAAGATAATAATATGGATGTATTGACCGAACCCGCATGTTATACTGTGCAGGGGAACGTTGGACCCGTTCTATCTTATAAATGTTATAAGACTGAACAGGAAACAGGAGAATATCTAGATTCTCACGCCGCCCAAACGGAGAACGTGCATGATGATGCACCTTCTTCGGGTGTGTTTGTTATTGAGAACTGTTTCTCAGTTCACCCTACGTCCTGGGTATTAGATACCGGATCAGGATCCCATATATGTAAGCAGTTACATGGGCTACGAAAAGGTAGAGAACTGGGAAAAGGTGATCATTCCGTTCAAGTAGGGAATGGGGCAAATGTTGCAGCCAAAGTAGTTGGCATATATCATCTGGTATTACCCAATGGTGATACACTAGTCCTGAATGAGTGCTATTATATACCGAACATGATGTGCAACATTATATCAGTTTCTTTATTAAGTAAAGAAGGATATAATTTTGTAGTAAAGGATAATGTTATGAACATATTCCTAGATCAAAAGTTGATTGCATCAGGCTCGCTACATAATGGCATATTCATTCTCAATCAAAATACAGTCTTCAATATACAAAACACACACAAGAGGAAAAGCTCAGAAATGAATGAATCCTTCTTGTGGCACTGTAGACTTGGCCATATCAATGAGACACGACTGGCTAAGTTGCATAAGAATGGATATTTGAATTCATTCGAATTATCATCTTATGACACTTGCCATTCATGTCTCAAAAGAAAAATGACCAAAACTCCATTTACGGGACACGGAGAAAGAGTTACTGAACTCTTGGGACTGGTGCATAGTGATGTATGCGGTCCTATGTCTACACACGCCAGAAATGGTTCTTCCTACTTCATTACATTCACTGACGATCTCTCTAGATACGGGCATGTGTTCCTGTTGAAACACAAGTCTGAAGCTTTTGAGAAATTCAAAGAATATAAGCACGAGGTAGAGAACCAAACGGGCAAAAGTATTAAGATTCTTCGATCTGATCGAGGAGGTAAATACTTAAGCAGTGAATTCCTGGATTATCTAAAAGAGAATGGGATTCTCTCTCAGCTTACTCCTCCTTATACACCACAGCACAACGGTGTATCGGAACGAAGGAATCGCACCCTATTAGATATGGTGCGTTCAATGATGAGCAATGCTGAGTTACCTATTTCCTTTTGGGGGTATGCGCTTGAGACAGCCATATACCTATTGAATCTGGTTCCGTCTAAATCTGTACCTACCACACCATATGAGATATGGAGTGGGAAGAGACCATATTTTAAACGAATTAAGATATGGGGTTGTCCGGCCTATGTCAAAAAGCAAAATCCGGACAAACTCGAGGCACGATCAGTCCTTTGCAAGTTTGTGGGATATCCTAAGAATTCTCAAGGATATTTTTTCTACCAAGCTGAGGAACAAAGAGTGTTTGTTGCTCAACATGCCACCTTTTTAGAAAGGGAATTTCTTGCAAAAGAAATTAATGGCAAAGAGGTAGAACTGGAAGAGGTTCCAGCACCACAAACTGCAACTAATGATTTAGTAGAACCAGAGGATTCAGTGGTGCCCGAGGTACCCCAGCCTCTCTGCCGATCTAGTAAGGTTTCTCGACCACCTGAGAGATACTATGGTTTTCTCATTGATGGTGGCAGTGAGGATTGCATCATGGAGGATGATGACCCAACTAGCTTCGAGCAGGCCATCACGAGTGGGGACTCAGTGAAATGGCTGGATGCTATGCGGTCCAAGATGGATTCCATGTACACCAACAAAGTATGGACTTTGGAAGTTGCTCCTGAAGGGGTAAAACCAATTGGGAGCAAATGGATCTTCAAGAAAAAACTTGGTGTAGATGGGAAAGTGGAGACTTTCAAAGCTAGACTTGTTGCAAAATGTTTTCGCCAAAGACCAGGTGTGGACTATGACGAAACCTTTTCTCCAGTGGCTATGCTTAAATCCATCCGGATCATGCTTGCCATCGCTGCATACCATGATTACGAAATCTGGCAAATGGATGTTAAGACCGCCTTTCTAAATGGTGATTTAGAAGAGTGCGTGTACATGACTCAGCCAGAGAGCTTCGTAGACAGTGGGAGCAGCGGCAAGGTGTGCAAGCTGCTTAAATCCATTTATGGATTAAAGCAAGCATCGCGGAGTTGGAACATCTGCTTTGACGTCGTTATCAAAGAGTTTGATTTCGTCAAAAACCCAGATGAACCTTGTATCTACAGGAAGGTAGCAGAGAGTAAGGTTGTCTTCCTCGTATTGTACGTGGACGACATACTCTTGATAGGAAATGATATTCCTATGCTGCATTCGGTCAAGCTCTTCTTATCACAAAGATTCTAGATGAAAGATCTTGGTGATGCCTCCTGCATATTGGGAATCAGGATCTATAGAGATAGATCCAAACGGATTTTGGGATTGTCCCGATCCAGGTACATTGACACCATACTAAAGAGGTTTAGTATGGAAGAATCCAAGCGTGGGAACTTGCCCACGATCTCTGGAGTCACTCTCTCCAAAGAGATGTCTCCCAAGACTGATTTGGAGAGAGCTCGCATGCAAGGGATACCCTATGCTTCGGCTGTAGGCTCTATCATGTATGCGATGCTATGTACCAGACCCGATGTAGCATACTCACTAAGTATAGTGAGCAGGTATCAAGCTGATCCTGGAGAGAGTCACTGGACAGCTGTGAAGAGCATTCTCAAGTACTTACGAAGGACTAAAGAGATGCTCTTGGTGTATGGTAACGGAGAACTCCAAGTGGAGTCCTTTACCGATTCGAGCTTCCAGAGTGATAAGGACGACTCTAAGTCACAGTCGGGATTTGTCTTTACCCTTTACGGAGGGGCGGTTAGCTGGAAGAGTTCCAAGCAGGAAACCGTGGCAGACTCGACGATGGAGGCTGAATACATCGCTGCCAACGATGCTGCCAAAGAGGCTGTCTGGATCAAGAAGTTCATTACTGAACTTGGAGTGGTTCCATCCATTGAGCATCCAATACCTTTGTATTGCGATAACAATGGAGCGGTGGCTTTGGCCAAGGAACCCAGGTCCCATCGGCGATCCAGGCATATTCTGAGGCGGTATCACCTGATCCGGGAGATAGTTGATCGCCGGGAGATCGAGGTCAGGAGGGTTGACACGAAGAACGACACGGCGGATCCACTCACGAAGGCCATTCCCCGGATACAGTTTGAGAGACTCTTCGGGATGCTCGGTATGCGATACTACAGCAGCTGGCCCTAGTGCAAGTGGGAGATTGTTAGTTGTATGTATGCCCTAGAGGCCAGTATTGTACAGATGATGTATATTATATTGGATGCTTGGACATATATAGAGATGACTTTCTTGCTCGATATGATAGTATGCTATCTGGTTACTCTTTATCTTAACATGTACACTTGTCTCTTTAAACTGTCTTATAGTTACATGTTGGTAAAGCCCTTAGGATGTGTACTTGACTACCTGGACTATGATGCAGATCATACTGGTGGGGACATGGTAGTCCATAAGTACATCCTTCAAGGTCCCTAGTCATGGGTGTATCGAGACAGGGCATCGATATACCAGTATAGACTAGCGTATACGCTTCTCGACCCATGAGATGGGCGATGGATGATCCCATATCCATTGATGTTTGACATCAGAGATGGTATATGGGTGCTCAGTGGAGACTGGGTACACTGGACGGACTCGCCGAAAACTCCCAGATGGTATTATACCTCACGTCAGATGGCAGTTCTCAGGTGACACTTGTACAGGTTAGTCTGTAGACCCGAGATCGTCATAGAGTCTTGTGTGATTCCTACTGTGCTTTGATCTCCACCTTACCACGTCCATGAGGGCGTGCAAAACGGTGGTCTTTGGGTACAGTCCCGAGTCACATGGAGGCAATGAGCGATAGGAGGGGTTTCGTCTCTCCCGGTATTGGGGGTTGATGTTGCGCTGTGCTCGATTGGCCGTAACAGGGAAGTCCCTGGCCAGGGCTGATCAGAGATTTGCTGGTAAGTGTTACCAGTAGTTTCTCGACCCGTTATGAGCCTCACATCGGCACGACTTATCGGTTATTGGGGTCTGACGTATACCACCCCTAGACTTGATATGCGACATATCAGACGAACAGACCGGACTGTACGGTAAGTGTTACTGGTTGGATTCACAGGAGTGTGAGCGGGCTAGCTCGTCGATCTTCTGATCGCTCAATACCCGGGTGGCCGTTACGTTTAGCAGACCGCTTGCGGCTTGTTGGTGCTTGATATGATCATCATCTGCTACCGGCGTATTGACGAGTCTTTAGAGTCCTACACAGAGGTTTCCTGGCTCAAGCGAAACGAAATAGGAGCGCATATGAGATATGTGCAGGAGCGAGAATAATGTGTGTATGTGATACCGTATTTCATTCTCGCGATGAATGTGTCGATTGGTTATATGCGATATAACCTAGATATCGAATCAAGGATTGATTCGATAAGCCGATACATAGGATACTAGTCGGTTATATGCGATATGACCGGATCGTTAAATCAAGTGTTGATTTAATGATTTAATGTATAATTATATATTTGATATATTACTTTGCATTAACTAGTATTGGTTCATTTTAAAAGGATTTTCTCACTTGATGCACATTGTATATGTGATATATTTTTGTGCACTTATTTGTATCATGTTTGATGATACTTCCTCACTTGGGTTTGTGTAAAGATTAAACCATGGTTACATGTATAATGGTTAGGGTTTTGATTATTTACTTATTTATTTATTTATTCATTTTGGATATTATTAAGAATGGTGGCTTATTTTGTTTCTATGTTGAAGCTTCTTGAAGCTTTGACAAAGTCCACCATCCTTATCTCATCCTTAACCCTAACCATTCCTACTAACCTTAGTTTAATCTCTACACTTGACCATGGTCAAGATATGATAAGTATCCATATTAGTTTCATTTTTAAATGAGACTCATATATTCTTTCTTCTTCTTGATCATCTTCTTCTTCAAGAAAAGCTTAAGGTCCATCAATGGAAACTTGAGCAAAAGTGAGTGAAATCCAATTCTAAAGTGAACCCACCTCCTATTTCTTCACCCTCTACCTCTTTCCAAGTTGTTTTTGGTGTTTTCTTCACAAGTTTCACAACTTGGTGAAGTTGGAGCTTGAACTTGTGCAACCTCGACGTAGATCATCTTCGGCACGAAGCCGACGACCTATTCCGCTCGTTTCTTCGATGAAACCGATGCGAGAGTCCAAGATCCGACTAGGACAGCGAGAGGACGTCTACGTGGAGCTAAGGAAGTGGATAACCGGATCTACAAAGGTTGTAGCTTCTAATCTTTAGTTAAAGTGTTAACTAGTTTCCTATTTCGCCTAAACATCTAGTCTACGATCCGTATTAGGGTTTCTCGGCACCCATAAAATTTAAAATTGGCATGGTTGATACCTTGTGAGACCTCTATAGTGTGCCTAGGAACCCTACACTAGCATGTTCCCGGCGAGTCATGTCCGGTGTACTCATAACAAGATGAGCACCTGTATACATCTTAGGTGAACCAACTGACACCAATGGCTTGTGAGACCGGCCATCGCCCCTCGTCGGGGTCTCGACTGTATACACTAGTATACTCTGGAGTATTGATGCCCTGTCTCGAAACTCCTACGACTAGGGACACTTTAAGGATGTGCTTACAGACCCCAGCTCCCACGTATATGATCGCCATCATACTGCTGGCAGTCAAGCAAGAATCCTATGGGCTCTATCAACATGCAATAGAGAACTAAAGCATGCAAACGATGATAAAGTCAAACCAGATAGCATACTATCTCTCGAGCAAGACTTTCATATCAGTATAGGTCCTCCCTCAATCATTGCAATCACGTATCTGTGATCCAATAATTGACTTAGAAGGCACTATATCCAACAATCTCCCACTTGCACTTAAGGATATTATTGCGATGTCGCATACTCATTGCCTCAGTGAGTGGATCCGCCCTGATATTTCTTTCTATGTCTCTCTTAATCTCAAGTTCGTGGAGAAAGCCATCTCCCGAATCGAGTAATGGGTGTCTTAGAATATGTCTGGATATCTGATGAGACCTAGATCATAAATGAACTCCAAATCCAAACTTCTTAGACAGTATTGATAACTGAACCTAATCAGTATCGCGCACCATGCCTCCCACAGTATCCTCTTGGACCACCTGTCCATGATACCGTCCCTTGTCAGAGAGAAAACTATAACTCTGACTATCACTCTGTCATCCAGGTCACCTTGGAAGCTTGGAATGATAACCGTCTCCTCAAGGAGGCTGCCATTATCAAATCCATAGAACATCCATTCATGTTCTAAAACTGCTTCCTAATGTTTTTCCAGGATTGGATTAATATAAACTTATCGCATCTAGTGCAAAAACAACATCTGGTGTGGTACTTGACATCTTACGATTGACTCAATTGCCTAAGCAAGTGATCTGCCAATCATGCCAGGAGTCATTTATTCTAAAATACTATCAGAATACTGTCTAAGTACCCACATTGGGAAACTACCCAAATCTAGATCTAAAACCATAGATCTAGAAACCAGAATGTCAGATATTATATCCATATCCTTTGTGGAGAAACAATTGTGTGACGACCAAAGTACAACCGATTGCAGTATAGGAATTTCACTTTCTACTCTGTGTATGTCATCCAAAAATCAGGACATCACACCCTACTACCTTCTCAACAGATCCATCCTCTATTCTGATGAAGTCAAAGCTATGACTTTTACATCAAAATTAGATGATCTTATCTCTGCTATATGTGCTCACGCCTATAAATAGACATAAGCTACTTGCCCACTATGCTTCCGCTGCTCCCACTGACCACAACAACCCTCTGGCAGAATAATATATACATGTACTTCTAAAGCTAGTTTAGAACAACGCTATACATATCCTCCTGCCGGGTCTCATAGTTTGGAACAACAGTAGTGTCAAGTCTGGATAAACAAGAACCTCCCTGTCACCGTCCTTGAGGCTACCGGAGTACCTCTCGGGTGTCTGAGGTTACCCACCATATATGCGGAGTGGCTATTGGAATGTCAAACCTGATAGAATATATAGGTCCTATTAAATTTTCCGTAATAGTTTGCGGTTCTGGAATCACTTCTAGTTCTACCATACTTCCACTATTGTTTTTCTGAAAAAAATCCATTTTACTAAAACTGTGGAGAGTCTAGAACAATATCACTATTGATCTTCCAGATGGTAGAAAATCAACCCTCGTCAAAGCCAGGGTCAACCCGTAAACTGTCATTACAGAAACGTGCCTTGAGTTATCCAGTGTCTGGTTTTAAGCATAAGCTGGGCAACTCCCCTTACCTTAACATTGTTAAGATATGAAGCATTCTATATCCTATATAGAAACTTTGGCACTTATTTAATTGGAACCAGATTCAAATCTTGCAGCTGTCTCCAGTGCATATCAACTTAATGGAGAGAAGCTAATCAGCATTACTCAACTTAGGAATCCATCCAATTATGAGTAACCCGAAAGAGAAACAAGTTTCTCAAAACCGTTACTATCAATTGAATACCAATCACAAGAATCTACATCTTTGATTTCTTTGAAGAATCCCGATACTTGCGACACCTGGTTGTCTACTTTATTCCTATACTCACAACTTCTCAAAACTTAGACATTATATTTCTACAAAACACTTGTCTAAAAACTAGAGAAGTCACAAGTAAATAGAACATAGTACGAGGACCAACCCCTTTGTCCTGATGGATACTAGACAACATACAATACTTTGTATAAGTCCGCTGAGTTTAATAACTCAAAACATGTGTGTCGTAGGTTGAAAACTGTACCCAGGCGATTTTCTCAAATATCACCAATTATAACGAATTCCGATATAATGAGGATGATCACCTAATTCCCAATAACTCACTCCCACTCATCATCTGTAAAACCATACAGATGTGAGAAGCATACCTGGTAAATACATACCCTGGAGCAAGGGTTTAATTGGGAAATCAGTTTACAATTAACAATGCACAGTGTAATTGAAACATGAAAATGTTTCGAAGGGGTATCCTGGTATTCTTAGTAATGCCTTTTCCATAATCCAATTCATGACTTTAACCGTATATTTGTTTGCCATCCCCCTAAATCCCTTTATTTGTATTTATTCATTACCTTCTGTACACCATTGTTAGGCTAAATGGTTTTCTTCCTTCCCTACCGTTCGGCACCAGCCTATGGTTTGGAAGAAGACTATCCAGTAAGTATAATAGGTGTACCCTCCTAAACCTAGGAGTACTCGCAACTTGAGAGAAGGTGATGATAAAAGATAACTGAATAAACCTTATTCCTATTTCTCCTAAACCAGAATCCATCCTCGAAAAAAATATCCTTCGAGTTCGTATATAACCATACGATGGATTTATCCAATGGAATTGGATGTTCGTAGTGATACGGGTTGTTCTGGAGAAATGAAAGGTGAAGTAGGAGTGGCGATGAAATACGTGGTTTGGTCGTGAACGTTAGTAGTCGCAATTTACTTTGCCCTCTTTCTAATTCCTTTATCTTGTCTTTGCATATTACCTTTTGCACACCCTACTTAGGCTAATTGGTTTTCTTCATTCCCTACCTTTCGGCACCTGCCTATGGTTTGGAAGAAGACTATCCAATAAGCGTAATAGGTGTACTCTCCTAAACCATAGAGCCCTCGCAACCTGAGAAAAGGTGATAATAAAAGACAACTGAATAAACCAATTCTATTTCTCCTGAACCTGGATCCATTCTTGAAGAAGTCCCTTCGAGTTCGTATATAACCATACGATAGATCTATCCAATGGAAGTGGATGTCCGTCGTAATACGGGGTGTTCTGAGAAATACAAAGGGTAAAAGAAGGAGCGGCAATGACTTATGCAACTATAGACAATCCAAAAGCCAGTATTTTAAGAAGGTTCGGTCAACTTGGTCACTGAGTTATAGTCTAGGGTCGGTCAAAGGTCGCTGCCAAAGAGAGAGAGAAAAGAAACACTCTGCGTGCACTCTAACCTAGATCAGAATGGTTATCACTTTATCTAATCAGGAAACCTCCCACTGTTATCTCAAATTCTCCTCCAAACCTGAAAGAAGAATTAGTCGGGATCACCCGAGGAGTAAACTAACTCATCAGTGGGAATCGGGATCCAACTCTCATCGCATGATAACGTGACGGTATCCACTCACGTTATCACACTCTAGAAGGTATGCTCAAGTTTTGCAAGTTTCCTGTATGTTTGAAACTCCCGATATTATTTTTATCCCATGCTCTTATGACCTTGACGTAGGCCAACAAATCATAAGCCACATGTCAAGTTCTACCCGTCGTTGTCCTGATTAATTTAGGTCATCATACATGCCCTTAACGTAGGCCAACAAGGCTGTACGTCTGTCCTAAACTAATGCATCTATCTATGCAACAAATGAATACCCAGCAGCTACCAAACACTATGCCTTGACGTAGGCCAACAAACATAGCTTGAATACTACTGACCATCCATAAGAAATGACGGAGGATTACGGCTGGTTTTTGGCGAAAAACCTTTAACGTAATGAACTTGATCTCGTTGAAGGAACCTGATAGCTTTTTATAAAAAAATATAGTGGCGAAAAACCTTTGCTAAAGAGGTCACTTCCGGTGAAGGGATCTCGGCTCTTTCCTTGTGGAATGAGGTGCAGGATATTCTAACTGAATACCGTGATGCAAAGCAACTTGTAATCGACTATATTGAAGTTATTACCCTGACGTAAACATCTACCTAAGGCGTCACTCCCAGTGAAGGGATCTCGGCCCTTGCCTCGTCGAATGAGGTGCAGGATATTCTAACTGAATACCGCTATGCAAAACAAAAGGAAACGTCTTTATAATAACTTTTTCTAAAATTTGTTCCAACAACATCAACTATAGGTTTGTTTTATCCTTGCATTGATAAGAATCAATGCAGTCCCATCAGTTTAATCACACCAGAAAAGAACAAAAATAAACTGTACGTATATACCATTCGCATTCGTCACTGGGTCCCGTCATCACCCATTAGGTTACTTAACTAACGACAGAGCGAGGACTGGACTAGCGCAGGTGCAAAACATATACAACATCTACTAGTATATATACCAATATATAATAATCGCTCCAGGTATGATAAATGCAACATTACAGAAAAGTAATAAGCATCACAGAACAATACAGATAATCTGGGATCCCCGGGTTTCACAGAGCCGCTACTGAAACCCGACGTTCCCTTGGTCGTGTGGATAGCCTGTGCAATGAGACCTAGACCCCTATGGGTGCGGCAAGTTACCCGCCAAAACCTGAAGCGAGGCAGCCCCCTACAGCAAAATGAATGGACCACTCGGCACTTCACGGAATCCGGTAACTTGAGCACCCCTCCTTGGGTCAACCTGTACCCCCTACGAGTACGGTGAATAGTCTGCCAATTCTATAGTACGGCTCCTCTGCCTCTCAAAGTCATGAGATACGGACCCTTTGCCCTCCAGAATCCGGCTATCCGTGCACTCCGTCGCGGGATAAACCTAGTACAGAAAAGAAAATATATACAACGGGTACATCAACCTCATCCCGGTCGTGCCCCAAAAGAATATTATACAAACAGGCAGTGACGGCAGTCCACAAGTCGGACGCTCGCCCCGCAATATCAAATATACAAATAAATCCAAACAGCACTACCATTGCATACTGCTATCCACCACGACAAATCCGCAACATCACAGCATAACACAGAACATCAACGCGAATGTCACGTTTACAAACCCGTCTAAAAGAACTATAGCAATCAGACGCGGTTTACCGATCAAATGACATTCCCGGTCAGAGATATAATGTAAATACTGCAAACTAACAAGTTTAAAATTTCGATCGACAAAACTTTCCGAAGTGGGCCGCACGTACATCTTCTGTACAGTAACAAAAACTGGGCCCAAAAGAACAGTACCAGAAACCACAATTTCCCAAGATGAAAGCCCAGAAGAAAAATGGCCCACCAAGTCACCAAGATGGCCGCGCTTCCGCGGTCAAAGCTAGGCTTTGACCGTGGATCCACGGCCATACGGACGAATTGGTGGATCGTTTTTCTTCTGTTTCCATAAAAAAGCCTGCTTAATTTTCTGGTATGGTCAAAATAATTTTTAGAACAGTTTAAAAATCAACAGAAACTTTGAACTTGAAAATTGTGATTTTTGAAAATCCGTTCGATCGATATTTTAAACGCGTTAGCAAAAGTTAGTATAGCTTAATGGTGAGTCTTTGATACCACTGTAAGTCCACGGTAGCGCCCTGGCCGTCTAACAGACGCCAAAATGCGGAACAAAACTTTTACGACTGGCGCTATCGCATACTTTAACCCGGATCTGCTATTAAAGCTAAACTAACAAACTACAAAGTGGGTAGAAATGTTATACCGAATGATCCGAGTCCTTTGGTCTTCAACCATCATCCCACGCTTTGTTGCGGCTGCTCCGAACTCGTTCGATCTCCGGTCTCGTCGTCCAGGTGGCACCACGTCGACGGATTTTTAAACGGGCTCCCGCCTCTGAACCGAGGCAACTCGATCATCAAGTTTGCTAAAAGAGATGACCAAGATTGATGTAGATAATAAGTAGAACACTTTGTCTCGTTACGTCCAAAGCTATGGACGAACGGTTAATGAAGTTGCCATTTGGAATCGGGTAAATGGAAATTGAGCTATGAAATTTCCATACACTAAACTATCATAATCTTTTCAAAGGAAATCAATCATCATTCTCACAAGAGGGGCCGGCCATATAAAGGAGAGGGGGGAGGTGAGTGTAGAAGGGAAAAACATGGTGACCATAAGATAAATCCTTATCTCATCACTTAATGAGAACTAATGGGTCATAAGTGACAACTTGCATTCATTTAATGCAAACCAATGAACATAAACCTAGTCACCTTAACAACTCATCACGCATTTAAAGCTAACAAATGATTCATGAATCTAGTCACCATTTCTAGAAACTTCTAGAACCATGACTCACCCAACGAAGAAAAGATAAATCCATCTTTAACCGAATGTTAAAGACGGGTGATAGAAAACTGGAAACTGGCAACTTCCAAAAGCGATCCTGAAACGAATTTCAGGATAACCCCGTAACAGTATAAACATACCCGCATTTGTATTACGACCGAATACAAATGCAACTGAGACAAAGATATTATATCTACATAGTATAATACTCGGATCTGGCTTAAACCAAAGCCAACCAGTATTATCTGCCCGAAAAATGACACGTGCGTAAACGCACGTGCTTTTTCCGAACCCTGCCATAATAACATACGGCATCTACAACGTTTCGCCCGAACTTGGGAAACTGTCTGTGGGGGACTCTAATGACTCATCAATACACTGGCACTGGGTATAACCACTAGCACGTCAGAGGTACAAGTTGTACGTAACGGTTGCCTATGTATTGATTGGAAGGGAAGCTGACGAGCGAACTCATCCAGAAACCCTACTGAGCCTGACAGTGACAATATCTGTACAGTCCGGTCCATTTGTCTATAAGTATCGCATATAGGGCCTAGGGGGCCGGTAAACGTCAGACCCCCAATAGCTGTATAAGTCGTGTCAGAGAGCAGCCCAGAACACCCTGAGATACTACTGGAATACATTCCAGTAAATCTCGATTACCCTGGCCAGGGATTTCGTGTAATGGCTCTCCTAAACACGGCGCGATCTCATCCCCAATACCGGGAGAGACGAATCCCCGACGATCTGCTCACTGCCTCCATGTGGCTCGGGACTGTACCCAAAAAATACCTGTTTGCACGACTCCTTTGACCCGTGGTAGGGTATAAATCAAAGCACAGTGGGAACTCACACGAGACAAATGACGACCTCAGGTCGATGAACTAACCTGTACACATGTCACCAGGGAACTGCTATCCGACGATATATATAATACCAACTAGCATGTTCCCGGCGAGTCCTGTCCGGTGTACTCATAACGAGATGAGCACCTGTATACATCTTAGGTGAACCAACTGACACCAATGGCTTGTGAGACCGGCCATCGCCCCTCGTCGGGGTCTCGACTGTATACACTAGTCTACTCTGGAGTATCGATGCCCTGTCTTGAAACTCCTACGACTAGGGACACTTTAAGGATGTGCTTACAGACTCCAGCTCCCACGTATATGATCGCCATCATACTGCTGGCAGTCAAGCAAGAATCCTATGGGCTCTATCAACATGCAATAGAGAACTAAAGCATGCAAACGATGATAAAGTCAAACCAGATAGCATACTATCATCTCGAGCAAGACTTTCATATCGGTATAGGTCCTCCCTCAATCATTGCAATCACGTATCTGCGATCCAATAATTGACTTAGAGGGCACTATATCCAACAGTACCCTGGGGCGAGAACGGTTTCGCTGTGTAGTAAACGGTGAGCCTGGCAGAGGGACTACTACCTACCGGTGATTGGTTGGACCTGGCGGTTATCCGGAGGATACTGACCAGAGTCGATTGATGGATACGGGATGACTCGTACTGCCGGGGCCGAGAGCCGTTACCGCAGACAGAGCCCGTGGGCTAACCCGGACTGACGGATGCCCGATATGTGAGGATTTGCGTATCGATGCTTGGCACGAGTATTTCTTGATATTTTGGGTGCCGATGTTGGGCACTCACGATTATATGAGATTTACAGGATTGAGGACCGAGGAGGATGACGACGCCTGAGTAGTATTGGGATTTGGGTGCATTGATGGGTACCGATTATACTTTCCACGATGACATTCCGTGTAGATGTTATATTTCCCATGCTCAATACTTAGTATTTGATATCTCATCCTGTATCTATTGTACCTGATATAGTACACATGCTTGCACGATCATTGCATACCCTGCTCATTCTATATAGGGTGGTTAGATTGCATTGCCATACCCGATTATCACATATCTTGTGCATCACATGGAGATGTTATTAGATCGCACTTGTTGCATGATTTGAGCATCCAGTTCATCATATAGATGTTATCTGTTGGCATAGGTTAGAGTATCGCAGCACGTGCATACTCGTGATTATCTTTATATGTTATCTTCTATTCACGAGTTGGCAACTCACCCCCGTTGTGCCACAGTGTTTGCAGATTGCCCTTCGGAGTAGTCGCGGCAGGCTGCGTTCTTGCATCTTTTGACATAGATACCCCTACAGTTGGTGTACTAGCTCTTTTGCTGATAGGTGGGTTTTGTGCGGTATCTGTTTATCTTTCAGTTATGTACATTATTGTATCTAGTACTCTCTATCTACCACTTATGTATTGACTTAGAGACCAGTTGTGAGGACGATGTATATTCTTTTGTATTCTGGTGTCGAGCTCGTTGTGAGCCGACTTTACTTATGCAGTTTGTTCTATCTGTGATGTTTCCCACTTGTTGCTCATTTTCTTCGCTACGGCGTCGTATATTGTTATCTTGGTGATTGTTCACTTAAGAATTCTTAACATTTTAGTTAATGCTTCCATTTAAAGCTTAAAACACTCTATACTTTTATTGGTTTTGATTTCTGGGTTTCGGCTTACTTAGCCGCGTTACGCCTGTAAACGTTACGTGGTTAAGTGTCGGTCATGGGCCAAACCTTGGGTCGTGACACTTTTCCTCTTTCCACTCCACACTTCGTGTGTCATGTTTTTCCCGTGATCAGATAATCGCGGTGTGTATGTTTATGGTTGCCCTTAGGGGAGTGGATACTGAAGTCGGCGTTTCGTCTTTATGAAGAATGGCGTTTGTTCCCACCTTAGCAACACAGGCTCTGTCATATCTGGTGAAGTCAAGTACGGGCCACTTGCAGGCTCAAATCTCTGCAATCCGGCTCTTCAAGATCAACGGGCTTCTCTTTGGGTCGATGATCCCACCTCCCACCCTCGGTGCCTCAACGCCGATGGAGGAAGCCCAGAGGATGTCTGTTGTCCACAGGCGGGCTCCCCAAGCAGCAACTTTGCCGACGGAATCAATTCTCAAACAACTGGCACCTGCCAAGGACCAAGGTCGACGCAGGGGGCAGAATATTTAAGCTCTCAAAGGAAACAGGGGGCAGCCTTGGCAAAATCCTGAGGCTAATCAAATCCCGGCCATAAGAAACGGTCAACGCCGATATCGGCATCATACAAAATGAGCTGGGGGCAGTTCTCCGCATGGTCCAGTTTCAACCCTAGTGGTGAATGTTGTTGTTCCAACTGGGAACAACTTCAAACTGTTGCGAAGGGTCAGACAAAATTCTCCTACCGCAATATTGAAGAAGTCTCCACATCCCATTAGAGCAAAAACAAGTTCGCTTCCTGAGACAACTTTCCTCATCTATATATAAGGTGTGGAAGCAGGTGAAGAGGACTCACCCCAAGACGGATCCTGATACAGCGGTTCCTCCCAAAACCAAAGCAGCTTTTACAATAAGAAGCCCAATAAAGCTCAAGTGCCCGAAGCGAACTCCAAAGGCCAAGACTCCAAACACCCCAAGCCTGGGGGCATGGTAGTTCACATAATCTATATGTTGAATTCCAAAGACGAAGTTCGAGTTTATACTAGTCATCAACCTCAAACTCGGTCCATAACTAAAGTTCAACTGCAACGTGAAAAGCTATAGGAGATGCTCGCTCAGGCGGCAGCAAACGCTAATCCATCACCTAAGGAAAATTGACTTGGGAATGGCAAACGATCCACGGCCGACGTTCGTCAGTGAGCTATTGTCTGAAGAAAAGGTGGCTACGCTCAAAGACGTACTCATGTAGTATAAAGATTTCTTTGCATGGAACTATTCAGAGATGCCGAGACTTGATCCAGAGATTGTTGTCCATAAATTGACGATTTCTTCAGACGTCAAGCCGATCAAACAAGCACCGAGAAGAATGCGACTCGAGCTTGAGATGAGCATCAACGCCGAGGTCAAGAAGCTAACCGACTCCAGCTTCATCCAAGAGGTTCAATATCCTGACTGGATCGCCAATATCGTCCCAGTGATGAAGAAAAATTGGACGGTGCGCATATGTGTAGACTTTCGGGATCTCAACAAAGCTTGCCCAAAGGATGACTTTCCGGTACTGGTCACTGAGTTGATGATAGATAATACGTCCACTCACGAAGTTTTTTCCTTCATGGACGGCTCATCAGGATACAATCAGATAAAGATGCATCCCGAGGACCAGAAACGTACAGCTATCCGGACCCCTTTGGGCATATTCTGCTACAGGGCGATGCCTTTCGGTCTAAAGAATGCCGGTGCCACCTATCAGAGGGCCATAACGAAGATCTTCGATGACCTCATACATGAAATTGTCGAATGCTATATCGACGACGTCGTAGTTAAAAGCAAATCATACAAGGAACATTTAGAGCATCTGAAGATAGTGTTTCAGCGCCTTCGGAAATACAACTTGAAGATGAACCCTCTCAAGTGCGCGTTCGGAGTTTCCTCGGGCAAGTTCCTAGGATTCGTCGTCCGACATCGAGGCATCGAGATAGACCCGTCGAAGAACAAGGAGATCATGGAAATGCCTCCACTAAGGACTCTCAAGAAACTGCGGTCCCTTCAAGGAAAGCTTGCGTATATCCAGCGATTTATAGCCAACCTCTCCAGCAAGTATCGTCCCTACAGTCACCTGATGAAGAAGGGAACCCCTTTCATCTGGGACCATAAATACCAAAGCGCACTGGATGAAATCAAGCAATACCTGCAGAATCCTCCGGTGCTGACCACTCTAGTCAAGGGAAAGCCCATCATTCTGTATGCAACCGCCCTTGAGGGTTCTCTGGGCGCATTATGGGCACAAGAAAACGACCAAGGGAAGGAAAGAGCTCTCTATTATTTGAGTCGAGTTCTCCTGGGGGCAGAGAACAATTACTCCCCCATTGAAAAACACTGTCTAGCGTTGATCTTTGCAATAACGAAGCTCAGACACTATGCGTTGGCACACGAGGTCCATCTCATATCAAAGGTAGATCCCCTCAAATATTTGATGTCAAAGGACATATTAGCAGGACGTCTCGCTAAATGGGCACTGCTCTTGATGGAGTTCTCGATAACTTATCGTCCCCTCAAGGCAATGAAAGGCCAGGCCATCGCCGACTTACTCGCTGAGCATCCGATACCTGGCGTCTCTCCCTTGAACTGCGAATTGCTAGACGAACACGCGTTTGACACGATCGACAGGGGGAGAAAAGAGAATGATACCCAGTGGGAACTCTACTTCAATGGAGCATCTTCCATGAAGAAGGCAAACAAAGCACCCCCATAATCAAATCCGGGATGGGCCTCATCCTCGTGACTCCACAATGAGGGATAATGCGCTTTGCTTCTCCTTAACCGAACCGAGGACGAATAATGAAGACGAATATGAAGCTTTGATAGCAGGTCTTGAGATCGCCGTCGACATGGGAATTGAGAACCTCCTCATATACGGAGACTACCAACTGATCGTCAGTCAAGTAAACGGCGGCTATCAAACGTGCAAGCCAGAGCTGGTAAAGTACGGCGGGAGAGTGCAACAACTACTAACTCAAATTCCTTCCTACACCCTGGAAAGCATACCGCATGCAGAAAATAGCAAAGCAGATGCATTGGCCAAACTCGCTAAAGAGCTGGCTAATGAAAATCTCGATGATGTGAGGATCGTTGTGCAAAGCCGTCAGGTTCTTGCACCGGCAGAAATATCTCCGGAGTCGTCCGAAGAAAGGGAGCGACTGAGCAAACGGCCCTGCAAATAAAGGACTAGGAAAAGGCTAGGGATTGGAGAGAAGTCTTTATAGATTACTTTAAATCCTGTCGAACACCTGAAGACACGTCCGCAAGACATCAGCTCATGAAACGAGCTCTATCCTTCGCCTTTGTCAATAATACGCTGTATAAGAGATCATTTGATTCTCTGTGACTAAGATGCCTGGGACCTGAAGAGGCAAAGAGAGTCGTCCAAGAAACTCACGATGGACTCTGCGATTCTCACCAAGCCGGCCCGAAGATGAAGCTGAAGATCAAAAGGATGGGCTACTATTGGCCCACGATGATTCACGACTGCCTCGAATACGCGAAGCAATGCCACTCATGCTAGATTCACGGGGATTTCATCCATCAGCATCCAAATCCGCTTCATCCAACGGTGGCGAGCTGGCCATTCGAAATGTGGGGAACTGACATAATCGGACCCATTGAGACAGCATCGTCTAGAGGACACCGGTTCATATTGGCGACGACTGATTACTTTTCCAAATGGGCAAAACCCATACCACTGAGGGAAGTGAAGACGAAGAATATCCTCCATTTCTTTAAGACACATGTCATTTATCGGTTCGGCATTCCGCGACGGATTATCTCCGATAACGGGCCAGCCTATAGAAGCCACAAGATCAGCCGCTTCGCACAACAGCATAACACAGACTGGAGATATTCATCAGTCTATAATCCCCAGGCTAACGGTCAAGCTGAGGCTTTCAACGAGACCTTGACGAAGATCGTGAAAAAGACGGTGTCTCGAAATAAGAGGGACTGGCACGAGAGACTGCATGAAGCTCTCTGGGCATATCGAACTACGTTCAAAACTGCCACAAACACAACACTCTATGCGTTGGTATTCGGCACAGAAGAGCTACTCCCCCTCGAGATAGAGTTACCCTCTTTACGAGTAGTGGTTCACTACGAGCTAACAGACGAAGAAAATGCCCACCTTCGGCTTGAGGAGCTTGATGCCTTCGACGAAACCCGGCTCATGGCGCAACAAAACCTGGAGGCTTACAAAGCAAAGATGATGCGCTCATATGAGAGATTGACTAGGCCGAGAACATTCCACCAAGGCGAACTCAGGCTAGTAGTCAAGAGACCTATGATCCCTAATCGTGCCAAAAGGGAAAAATTAGAGCCGAACTATGAAGGCCCGTACATCATAGACAAAGTTTACCAGGGTGGAGCCTATCTACTCATGGACATGCATGGTGAAAGACCTTTCAGGCCAATAAACAGTCGCTTTCTGAAAAAATACTACGCCTGACGAGTCACGGCCTAGGTCAACGATAGATGACAACGCCTATGTCCGCTCGCTATCTTCCTAAGCTCAAAACTCTATAAGTAGTAGCCGGTAAACGGACCGAAATGTCCTAAAACTAACGACGGACCGAAACGTCTTAAAACTAACAACGGACCAAAACGTCCTTAAACTAACGATGGACCACTATGTCCTAAAACTGGCCATTGACCGAGACGTCGATAAACTACTACGGACCGCAGCATCCCAAGGCTGACACAAAAAAATAAAATAAAATAAAATAAAATAAAATAAAAAGAAAACGGTATGTCCACAAGCAAAATGGGCACGGATGAAAACCCGAAAGGGCGCCGTGAGTAAAAACAGCAGGACGACCGGCGAGTTTGTGAAAACCCGAAAGGGTGCAATCTCGTTAAAAGACACTTGCAAGGTCCTCTCGACCCTGCAAGGAGAAACCACTTGCGTGAGATCCTTACGACTCACAAGGGACCAACACACTTAGGGATCCCCATGATTCCTAAGGAGAAATTACACTTACGAGATCCTCACGACTCATAAGGAGAATTCCCCTTTGAGACCCCCACGGCTCACAGGGTTCAAAAGCCTTAATCTACAGGGATCTGAACCTGTTCTTAAGCCATCACAACCTCCAGTGTTGCCCTCGACCCTTGTATACAATCCAAAGGCGCGAATAAACATCTCCCTGACAAAGTCCCACCTGCGACTGGAGATGTGCTCATATGGCGAACAACCGTTGTAAGTCCTCTCAACTTAGAAGGAAAAAATACTCTTGTAAGATCCTTATGACTTATAAAAGACCATACACTTAAGACTCCTCACGATTCTTAAGGAGAAAATGCACCTACAAGATCCTTACGACTTGTAGGGAGAAATACTTTTATGAGACCCTTACGGCTCATGAAGTCAAAAGCCTTAATCGACAAGATCCCAACCCTGTTTACTAAGCCACCTTTGTTCGACATCGACAAAGGAAAATGATGTTTCTCTCCTGGTAATATCCCAGTTGTAGCGATACTGATGCCTAAATCAGTGTCCAATCCTAAACTCACAGCGAAAAGCCAGCGAGCCACAAATGCATACGAAATAGCCGAAATGATGGCGCAACTTGCAACAAAATCAGCAAGTAAAAATGTATGCATACAAAATAGCCGAAATGGTTGGGCAACTCGCAATAAAAAGCAGCGAGTAAATAAAACAAATAGCCGAAATGATTGAGCACCGCGAAAAACAGCTGAAATGATTGGGCAATCGCGACTTTCACGATATAAAAAGCTGAAATGATAGAGCATCACGGAAAGAAAAATATATAGAATGAAACTTTTTGCCCTACAGGTGAGATCACATCGATCCCTGTATACAATCCAGGGGCACAAACAAAGAAGGAACCATACCTTCCCCCCAGGCTCCATCCGAAAGAGAGCCAAGTCTCGACGGTTCACAAACAGCCTAGAGATCATCTCAACATTCTTCTCATTAAAGCAGACGCATCATCAGCAAAGCGAAACCATGGCAATTCCCAGTTCCATGACTCGGCGGTGCACAAACAATCGAGGGTCAACCCCCGACTCCGTGAAATGCGGATAAATTCAACCTATCCTGGTCCTTGTGGAACACGGATAATGTCAATCCTGACCCGTAGGAAGCGTCCAGAGCGAAATCCTGGTCTAGTGGAACACGGCTAATGTCAATCCTGACCCCGTGGGAAGCGTCCAGAGAGGATCCTGGTCCTTGTGGAACACGGCTAACGTCAATCCTGATCCCGTGGGAAGCGTCCAAAGTGAAATCATGGTCTAGTGGAACACGGCTAATGTTAATCCTGACCCCGTGCGAAGCGTCTAGAGCGGATCCTGGTCCTTACGGAACACGGCTAATGTCATTCCTGACCCCGTGGGAAGCGTCCAGAGCAAATCCTGGTCTAGTGGAACACGGCTAATGTCAATCCTGACCCCGTGGGAAGCATCCAGAGCGGATCCTGGTCCTTACAGAACACGGCTAATGTCAATCCTGACCCCGTGGGAAGCATCCAGAGAAAATCCTGGTCTAGTGGAACACGGCTAATGTCAGTCCTGACCCTGTGGGAAGCATCCAGAGCGGAACTTGGTCCTTGTGGAACACGGCTAATGTTAATCCTGACCCCGTAGGAAGCATCTAGAGCAAATCCTGGTTTCGTAGAACACGACCTATGTCAGTGTTGACCCCGTGGGAAGCGTCCAGAGCGGAACCTGGTCCTTGTGGAATATGGCTTATATCAATCCTGACCCCGTGGGAAACATCCAGAGCAAATCCTAGTTTCGTGGAACATGGCTTATGTCAATCCTGACCCCGTGGGAAACGTCCAGAGTAGAACCTGGTCCTTGCGGAACACGGCTTATGTCAATTCTGACCCCGTAGGAAGCATCCAGAGCAAATCCCGGTCTCGTGGAACACGGCTAAAGTCAATCTTGACCCCGTGGGAAGCGTCCAGAGCGGAACCTGGTCCTTGCGGAACACGGCTAATGTCAATCCTAACCCCGTGGGAAGCATCCAGAGCAAATCTTGGTCCCGTGGAACATGGCTAAAGTCAATCCTGACCCCGTGGGAAATGCCCAGAACAACCCCTGACTCCGTGAAATACGGATAATGTCAATCTCATCAATCACTTACAGGTCCTCTCGACTCGTGAGGAAGAAAATTCTCTTGTGAGATCCTTACGACTCTCAAGAGAAAACACACTTAGGAATCCTCACGATTCCTAAGGAGAAAATACACCTACGAGATCCTCACGACTCGTAGGGAGAAAAGTCTTTATGAGACCCTCACGGCTCATAAAGTTGAAAAGCCTTAGGCAGCAGATCTGAACCTGTTTCCTAAGCCATCTCTACCTCTTGAAGAGTTCAAGGCAGAATGCTCTCTATCATCTACAGGCTACGCTTACTAAAGTAACATGCCGGTAATAAAGAAAAGAGAAGAAAGCGACAGTGAAGAGCACATTTGATTTACATTCAGTTAAGTGTTCAAGGTATACCCATTCATGCAAGCGCGAAAAAATTTGACGTATAAAATAAACACATGGAAGTGAAAAAGCTTGCTATTCATACTGCAGAAAATTCCTACATTGATGAAAACAGTAAACAAAAACACAGTTAAAATGTTTACAAAGGCACGACATCAAATCCAGGACATGGATTGAGAAATTCAAAAGTGAGGCCATCCAAAATTTTGCGGGCCTCTCGGACCATCTTCGTGTGCATCCTTTCACGATTACAAGCATCAGGATCCCCACTGATGTCCTCCACCCTTCGATAGGAAGCGAGTATCGCTGCCTGCTGGAAAGCTTGATGCAGGATATCAACAAGGTTGTCTCGCCTTTTTTTTTAGATTAAGCTCATCAGATACACCGAGTGCACCTAATCTTCAGTGTCGTCCAAAGCCTTAAGCGGCATGCCAGCATAAAATAGAGGAAGTGCTCCCCAGATCGCTCCTACAATAAGCTTCAAGAGAGAGGAACGACGAGGAAGCAGTCGACCATTGTATGCATCAAAGCGACCCATAATTTCAGCACACTGGGTGTTTATGAATTCCTGGTTTTGAGAATGACCGAGTGTGCGAATATCGCCATAAGAAATAATCTCGTAGAGATCATACATATGAGCGTCCATAACGTCTGAAAAGGAAAATCAGTGAGAGTTAGTGGACAGACTGACTAAGAAAATGCTTATTGAAACAGACTCGGGGTTTAAATAACTCTTGATATCCCCAAGGAGGAAATAAGTGCTAATTAAATCCCCCGATGAATTTAATTCTGTGCAATTAAGAAAGGAATCCTAAAAAGGATTTCACATTTAATAAAAAGGTTCCTCGGGCCAAGGAGTTAAACTCCTCGAGAGCAATGCTCTGCAGACAGGAATGACACCTGTCAAAGTCAATTATGAGAGGAATTAAAAATTCTCTGGGAATTCTAAGAGCCTTTCTCTGTAAAAAAAACGATGGAATAACCATCAGAAAATTTAAAATAAGAGTTTTAATGAATAAAAAAATTCTGAATCTATGAACAAATTCTAAGAGTTCTTAATGAGCAAAGCTCTGTTCATTCATGGGCTAAGAAACCCCAAGAAAAGATCTCTTTAGATCTATGGGTTCAAGAGAGCAAAGCTCCGTTGATGAAACCCTAAAAGGGTTTTCTTTAGATCAAAAATCTATGAAGAGCAAACCTCTGTTAATGGGTAAAACCCTAGATTATTAAAAGGTCTTTTAAAAATATTTAACCTTTACCTAAGTTTGGCAGAGTTCTGTCCTTAAGAAAGTTCTTAAAATGAAGAGCTATGCTCTGTGGGAGAATAAAAATTCTCAGAAAACAAGAATGAAGATGAACAGGAATCATCCTAAGGGCCAAGGGTCCTATTTATAGGCACTGAGATGCCGTTTCAACTTCTGAGTTCATCCAAGGGTGCAGATACTGCCACCGCTGCACTCATGTGTGGGCCACGTGAGCGCAACGGTGGGGGGCATTTGTTTCCCCAATCAGAGCAAAGCTCTGTTCAAAATTCAAATTTTAAAAATGAAGCAATGCTTCAGAAGCAGCGCCAGGTGCGTTGTGCCCTAAGTAGCGCACCACGTGTAAAGCACGGATGCGCTAGCGCTCAGTGCGCTGCGCCTTAAGTAGCGCACCACGTGCAAAGCACGTGTGCTGTGCTCTAAGCAGTGCACCACGTGCAAAGCACGGGTGCGCTAGCGCTAAGTGCGCTGCACTCTAAGCAGCGCACCACGTGCAAAGCACGGGTGCGCTAGCGCTAAGTGCGCTGCACTTTAAACAGCGCACCACGTGCAAAGCACGGGTACGCTAGCGCTGGAACTAAAAGCTCCCCACTGTTATATCAAAGATCCAATAATAATGATGAATCATTAATTGATCAGAATTAAATTCTGTTAAGGAAACATTTCTCAAAAATCTTTCCAAACAACAAGATTGTGCTCTGTAAATCAGAGCACCGTTGGATCAATGATCCAATGGTGATTAAAAATCACCAAAACACAGAATAAATTCTGTGTGGAAAGATTTACCAATCTTGTTAAAAACAAGAAGATTATCTTCTGTAAATCAGAAGCCCTTGGATCAAAGATTCAACGATGGGAAATTCCCCGAATCAATTGGAGAAAAGATTTCCTTAACTGATTGAACTGATCAGCTTGCCCTATATAAAGGCCCCAAGATTTCAAGTCTCGGATATACAGAAATAGAGAGAGGAACCCCCCCCCCATAAGCTTTGAGAGATCTCAAGAGCCAAGCTCTCAGAAAAAGAAGAGTTTCTTCAAGGTAAAAAAAATGAACAGAGAGATGAAATCATCTCATAATTGAAAAGAAGAATTCACTTCTTTAAAGATCATAGATCTACAAGACAGAAGTCTTTCACAAAAAGATCAAAAGATCTCATCATAAAAGAAGAAGAACATAATTCTTCTTACAGATCATAGATCTATAAGACAAATTGTCTTTCAGGAGATCATGAACATCTCATTATAAAAAGGGGGAAGAATATTTCAATTCTCTGAGGAACGTAGATCCATAAAGGCAAAGCCTTTCAATCAATATAAGAGATTGAAACATCTCCTGTAAAACTGAGAACTTTGTTCTTAGATCCACGAGACAAAGTCTCTTAAAGGGGAATTTAATTCTCAGCGCATAGCGCTGCATAAAAAGAGCCTTAGTGCTCCATATTAAGAAGAAGCGCTTTGCGCTCTTGATCTGGCGCTCAGCGCCAAGCGCACCACGTGTCCCTCACGTGTGCGCCAATTAACAGCTAGCGCTTTGCGCTTTTGAACTAGGACTTTGCGCTCTTGGACTGGCGCTCAGCGCCAAGCGCACCACGTGCTCCCCACGTGTGCGCCACTATACAAGTAGCGCTTGCGTTCATAAAATAGCGCTCTGCGCTCATAAACTAGCGCTCTGCGCTCTTTGACTGGCGCAAAGCGCCAAGCGCACCACATGCCCCTCACATATGCGCTGATAGAACATAAATTGTTCTTTAATAAGCCCAGAGCTCTGATGAATGCTCAGCATTCAATAAAAAACAAAACATTATCAGAATGCAAGTCAATGCTCAGTATTGTTAAAAGGGCCAAGCCCAAATAAATGCTCAACAGCTCAAAGTAAATGTTAAACATTTTAACTTGACTAGACTTAGCCCAAGATTGGCCATAAGTCCTCAATTCAGATTAATTGAGCCCATATGCTCATAAATCTTTTGATCTTAGTCTCAAATTGGACTACAGATCTCTCAACCAAAACTGGTTCAAGGGTACATCTCTGAACCCCTCTGATATACGTCGTTATAGTCCTTCAACGTCTTCGGAGAGGTGACGGGTTCCGACAACCATACATTTCATAGACTATGACGTCTTTAAACTAGACTGTGGGGTCCTTAAGCCCATGGACTATGATGTCCTTAACCTCGAACTGTGGGGTCCCTTTAAACCCACGGACTATGATGTCCTTAACCTCGGACTGTGGGGTCCTTAAGCCCATAGACTATGATGTCCTTAACCTCACTCTAGGATTGACGGGCTATTCGCCGCACTGGTAGGGGTACAGGTTGACCCAAGGAGGGGTGCTCAATTTACCGGATTCCTTGAAATGCTGGGTGGTCCATTCACTTTGTTGAAGGGGGCTGCCCTGCTTCAGGTTTTGGCGGGTAACTTGCCGCAGCCGTAGGGGTCTAGGTTTTCATTGCACAGGCTATCTACACGACCAGGGGAACGTCGGGTTTCAGTTGCGGCTCAATGAAACCCGGGGCTCCCAGATTATCTGTATTGTTCAGTGACACTTATTACTTTTCTGTAATGTTGCATTTATCATGCCTGGAGCGATTATTGTATATTGGTATATATACTAGTAGATGTTGTATATGTTTTACACCCGCGCTAGTCCAGTCCCCGCTCTGTTGTTAGTTAAGTAACCTAACGGGTGATGACGGGATCCAGTGGCGAATGCGGATGGCATATACGTACATTTTATTTTCGTTCTTTTCTGGTGTGATTAATGTAGGGTTACTAGGTGTTGGTGATAGTGCCCTCAGAGTCAATTATTAGGTCACAGGTACGTGATTGCAATGATTGATGGAGGACCTATCCCGATAGGACAGTCTTACTCGAGATGATAGTATGTTATCTGGTTTACCTTTATCATCGTGTACTGTTTTAAGTGACCTGATACGTCGCTATTACACGTTGATAGAGCCCCTAGGATTCTTGCTTGACCACCAGCAGTATGAGGGCGATCATATAAGTGGGAGCTGGGGGTCTATAAGCATATCCTTAAAAGGTCCCTAGTCGTGGGAGTTTCGAGACAGGGCATCGATACTCCAGAGTAGACTAGTGTATACAGTCGAGACCCCGACGAGGGGCGGTGGCCGGTCTCACAAGCCACTGGTGTCAGTTGGATCACCTAAGATGTATACAGGTGCTCATTGGGTTATGAGTACACCGGACAGGACTCGCCGGGAACATGCTAGTTGGTCATATACCAGACGTCAGATGGCAGTTCCCTGGTGACATGTGTGCAGGTTAGTTCATCGACCTGGGGATCGTCATTTGTCTCGTGTGAGTTCCCACTGTACTTTGATTACTACCCTACCACGGCTCAAAGGAGTCATGCAAACAGGTTTTAGTTGGGTACAGTCCCGAGCCACATGGAGGCAGTGAGCGTATCTTCAGGGGTTCGTCTCTCCCGGTATTGGGGGTGAGGTCGTGCTGTGTCTAGGAGAGCCATTACACGAAGCCCTCGACCGAGGCAAGGAGATTTACTGGTAGGTATTCCAGTAGTATCTCAGGGTGTTCTGGGCTACACTCCGACACGACTTGTACCGCTTTTGGGGGTCTGACTTTTACCAACCCCCTAGGCCCGCCATGCGATGCTCATAGACGAACGGACCGGACTGTACGGATATTGTCACTGACAGGCTCAGTAGGGTGTCAGGCTGAGTTCGCTCACAGACGTCCCTTTTGGTCAATACCTGGTAGCCCGTTATGTATTGGCTTATACCTCTAACGTGCTAGTGGTTAAATCCACAACCGAGGTGTTGAAGAGTTTTTAGAGTCCCCCACATTTCAGTTACTCAGCTTTCGGGCGAAAGGTTGTAGAGGCCGTATGGAGATATGGCAGGGTCCGATCAGATACGTGCGGTATTGCACGGATCAGGATCGGACAGTTTGTACTATAGGCCGTATGGATATATGGCAGGGTTCGATCAGATACGTGCGGTATTGCACGGATCAGGATCGAACGGATATTACTGGCCGGCTTTGGTTTAAGCCAGATCCTAGTATAGTACAGTGTAGATTTTGTCTCATTGCATTTGTATTTCGGTCGGAATACAGATGCGGGTGTGTATGCACAGTATCGGGGTTTTCCTGTAATTTATTACGGGACCAGTTTTCTGGAGTTGCCAGTTTGCTTTCCGTTTCGGCCGATTTCCATTGTTCCGTTCATTGGCCGAAGATTGGTGGAGGAGGGTTTATTTGCATTGTTGCAAATAGGCATTAGTGGAGGGGGTTCTTTGCATCTTGTTGCATCATGATGGCTTTCATGATGGTGCACCATACCTTGACCTTTTTGACTTGATCACTTCATGATGGCTTGACTTTGTAAGCATCATGGTTGTTGATGATTAGTTTTTGGAGTATGGGTTTGATTTAGTGATCATTGCTTTTCATGATTTCTTTCTCCTCTCTCTTGCATGATAGAGTTTACCATCCATTCTTTTGGTCACTCCCCTCACTCTCACTCTCCACACACTTGCCATGGCCGGCCATTCTTTTGAGGGGGGGCTGTCCCAATTTTTGATGGGGTGATTTTGGTTGATATCATATCATTTTCTTCACCAAAATTCCCAAGAAAAACTCCTTGTATCATCCCTCCACCAAAAGGCAACCTCCACTATCCCAAAGTGAGACTTGAGTACTACATATTCTACAGCGAACCTTGGGCACGTCGAGTAGCCGGCTTCGTGCCCGAGTTGCCTCGGCATTGAGGTGGGAGCCCGTAAAAGAAGTAGGCGATGTGGTGCACTTCCGGCGACGAGGAGGAGACGGGACATTCCGCAGGAGATCGGGACGATGATGAGAAGACCGGAGGACTTGGATCGTCGGTATATCTCTTTCCCATCTTATAGTTTGCTAGGACTAGTTAATGGTTCGATCCGGGAATTAGTGCGCGGCGGTTTGCCAGTTCAAGAAAATTTAAAGTTTATCACCGCTTCCGCATTTGGCCGTCGGATTGACGGCCGGGGCGCCGCCGTGCACTTACAGTGGTATCAGAGCCTCGCCATTAACTTAGTCTTGCTTGGTGTAGTGTGTTTTTCTGTTTCGATCGATCGAATGTTCCAAAACTACATTTTTGTTAGCATCAGTTTTCTGTTGGAATTTTTTGGTGTCGAAAAATTTTTCAGGTTGTAAAATATTGATGTACTGGAAAATCTAAGAGCTCTGTAAAAATTCGACGAAGTAACTCCACAGTGGGAGCGCGGAACCGCCGCGAAAACCCCCTTCCCGCCGCCCTTCCGCCGCACACTGTGGAGATCACTTCACCAATTTTTTACAGAGGCCTTCTGGGCTTAAAATATGGGTTTTGGAATATTAAAATTGGGCCCAGGATTTCTGTGAGTGCTACAGTTTTGATTGGGGGCCCACTTGTTAATTTTTGATCGATCGGATATTTCAAACACATTATTTCACAGTATTTACATTATATCTGCGACCGTGAATGTCACTTGATCGGTAAATCCGGTCTAACTGCTATAGCCCGGTTAGACGGATTTGCGAACGTGACTTTCACGTTGATGTTCTGTTTTTGCTGTGATGTTGCGGATCGGTCGTGGGGGATAGCCTGGATGCAATGCTAGTACAGTTTTGTTGTATTATGTACATTTGATATTGCGGGGCGAGCGTCCGACATGTGGACTGCCGTCGCTGCCTGTTTGTATTATTATTTTGGGGCACGACCTGGTTGCGGTCGATGTACCCGTTGTATGTATATTTTACTTTCTGTACTAGGATTGCCCCGCGGAGGGGTGCACGGATAGCCGGGTTCTAGAGGGCAACAAGCCCGCATCTCATGGCATTGGGACGGAGGGGGCTTCACTCTAGGATTGGCGGGCTATTCGCCGCACTCGTAGGGGGTACAGGTTGACCCAGGAGGGGTGCCCAAGTTACCGAATTCCGTGAAGTGCTGGGTGGTCCATTCACGGTGCTGAAGGGGGCTGCCTCGCTTCAGGTTTTGGCGGGTGACTTGCCGCGCCCGTAGGGGTCTAGGATTACATTGCACAGGCTATCCACACGACCAGGGGAACGTCGGGTTTCAGCAGTGGCTCTGTGAAACCCGGGGATCCCAGATATCTGTATTGTTTCTGTGATGCTGTACATTTCTGTGATGTTGCATTTCTTTCACGCCTTGAGCGAAATATAATATATTGGTATATATATTAGTAGATGTTGTATATGTTTTGCATCCGCGCTAGTCCAGTCCCCGCTCTGTCGTTAGTTAGCTAACCTAACGGGTAATGACGGGACCCAGTGGCGAATGCGGATGGCATATACGTACATCAGTATATTTTCGTTCTTTTTGGTGTGATCAATTGATGGGACTGCGTTGATTCGGATCAATGCAAGTTAAAAACAAACCTAATTTGATGTTGTTGGAACACTTTTCAAAAGCTGTTATTGCAAGGACGTTCACTTTTGTTTTGCATCGTGGTATTCAGTTGGAATATCCTGCTCCTCAGTCGACGAGGCAAGGGCCGAGATCCCTTCACCGGGAGTGACCCCTTGGACAAAAAGTTTGCGTCAGGGCAATGACTTCACTATAGCCGATTACTTTTGCTTTGCACCGTGGTATTCAGTTGGAATATCCTGCACCCCATTCTACGGGGAAAGAGCCGAGATCCCTTCACCGGGAGTGACCTCTTTAGCAACGGTTTTCGTCACTATATTTTTAAAAGCTATCAGTTCCTTCAACGATATCAAGTTCTTTACGTTAAAGGTTTTCGCCAGAAACCATTCGTAGCCCTCCGTCGTTTCATATGGGTAGTCAATAGTATTCAAGCTGTGTTTGTTGGCCAAAGTCAAGGCACAGTGTTTGGTAGCTGTTGGTTATTCATATGCAGCATAGATAGATGCGTTGGTTTGGAACAGTCGTATAGCCTTGTTGGCCAAAGTCAAGGGCTTGTGCGGGTGGATTCGAATCAACCTGGAGAATGACGGGTAGAACTTGACATGTGACTTATGATTTGTTGGCCAAAGTCAAGGTCATAAGAGCATGGGGCAGAAATCACATCGGGAGTTTCAAAAGAACTGAAACTTGCCAGATATGCGCATACCTTCTGGAGTGTGGTAGCGTGAGCGGATTCCGTCACGTTATCATGCGATGATAGTTGGATCCCGATTCCCACTGATGAGTTAGTTTACTCCTCGGGTGACCCCGACTAATTCTTCTTTCAGGTTTGGAGGAGAATTTGAGGTACAGTGGGAGGATTCCAGATTAGATAAATTGGTAACCATTCTGATCTAGGTTAGAGTGCACGCTGAGTGTTTCTTTTCTCTCTCTCTTTGGCAGCGACCATTGACCCGACCCTAAGACTTTGACTCAGAGACCAAGTTGACCGAACCTTCTTAACACTGGCTTTTGGATTGTCAGAGTTGCAAACCTCATTGCCACTCCTGCTTTTACCCTTTTCTCCAGGACACCCCGTGTTGCTACGAACGTCCACTTCCATTGGACAAAACCATCGTATGGTTAGATACGAACTCGAAGGAATTTATTCGAGGATGGTTTCAGGTTCTGGAGAAAACGGATAGGATTATTCAGTTGTCTTTTCCTTTTACCCTCTCTCAGGTTACGAGTACTCCTTGGTTTAGGGGTAGTACACCTATTACGCAAATTGGATTGTCTTCTTCCAAACCTTAGGCTGGTGCCGACCGGTAGGGAATGAAGAAAACCAATTAGCATAACGATGGTGTACAGAAGGTATTAAGTTAAGACAAAGCAAGGGATTAGTAAGAGGGCAAAGTAAATTGCAACAGATATTCACGACCGAACCAAGTATTCCTTCGCCAATCCTAAAATCACCTTTGTATTTCTCCAGGACACTCCGTATCACTACGAAGATCCACATTTTATTGGATAGTCCATCGTATGGTTATATACGAACTCGAAAGGAATTTATTCCAGTTCGGGGATGGATTCTGGTCCAGGAGAAATAGGAATAAGGTTTATTCGGTTGTCTTTTATCTTCACCCTCTCTCATTGCGAGTGTTCCTAGGATTAGGACAGTACACCCTTTATGCTTATTGGATAGTCTTCTTCCAAACCATAGGCTGGTGCCGAAAGGTAGGGAAGGAAGAAAACCATTTGGCCTAAAGGGGTGTGCAGAAGGTAAAGACTAAAGACATATGAAGGGATTTGGAGAGGTGGCAAAGAATTATACGGTTACAGTCGTGAATCTGGAAGAGGCATTACTAAGAATACCAGAATACCCCAACGGAACATTTCAATGTTTCAGTTTCACTGTGTAATGTTAAACGAAAACTGATTTCCCGATTAGATACTTACTCCAGGGTATGTATTTACCAGGTACGATTCTCACATCTGTATGGTTTTACAGATGATGAGTGGGAGTAAGTTATTGGGAATTGGGTGATTATCCTCATTATATCGGGATTCGTTGTAATCGGTGATATTTGAGGAAATCACCTGGGCTGTTTGCCGGTTGGCAAATATTTGGTTTTGAATATCCGCAGTTATGCACCAATTTCAAATTGATATATCTGTACGTCTATTTTCATAGAGTGAGATATACCTTTCTGAAATTATGTCTACGACATTTACCTATATCAGTGGATGGTTAGGTAAGGAGCATTAAACAGCGGTGTAATTCTTCTTAACCATAAGTACAGTTTTCAACCTACGACACACAGTGAGTGAGTTTTCAGACTCAAGGGACTTGTACAGAGTATTGTATGATGTCCAGGGTCCATCAGGACAGAGGGGTTGGTCCTCGTACTATATTCGGTTTACTTATGACTTCTCTAGTTTTTAGACAGGTGTTTTGTGGAAACACAGGGTCCGAATTTGGAGAAGTTATAGGTATTTGAATAGAGTAGAGAACCAGGTGTAGCAAGTATCGGGATTCTTCAAAGTGATCGAAGATGTAGATACTTGTATATGGTATTCAGTTGATAGTAGTGATTAAGAGAAATTGCTTCTCTTTCAGGTTACTCATAATTGGAAGCATTCCTAAGTTGAGTAACGCTGATTGGCCTCTTTCCATTTAGTTGACATGCACTGGAGACAGTTGCATGATTTGAATCTGGTTCAATTAAATCAGTGCCTCTGGTCCTATATGGGATATAGAACAGTTCATATCTTAACGATGTTAAGGTACGGGGAGTTGTCCAGCTTATGCTTAAAACCAGACACTGGACAACTCAAGGCACGTTTTTGTAATGGCTGTTTGTGGGTTGACCCAGGCTATGACGCGGGTTGACTTTCTACCATCTGGATGAACAATAGCAATATTGTTCTAGACTCGCCACAGTTTTAATAAAAATGGATTTTTTCAGAAAAACAGTAGTGGGAGTATGGTAGAACTGGAAATGATTCCAGAACCACAAACGATTACTGAAGATTTGATAAGGAACCTAAAGATTCAATCTGGATTGACATTCCATTGGCCACTCCGCAGATAAGGTGGGTAACTTCAGGCACCCGAGAGGTACTACGATAGCCTCAAGGACGGTGACAGAGAAGTTCTTGTTTACCCACAACTACCATTGCTGTTGTTCCAGGCTGCGAGACCCGGCGGGAGGATGAGTATAGCGTCATTCTAAAAGTGTACGTCTATATGACTCTGCCAGAGGGTTGTCGTAGTCAGTGGGAGCAGCGGAAGCATTGGTGGACAGGTAGCTTATGTCTATTTATAGACTAAAGCAGATGTAGCGGAGATAGATCATCTATTTCTGACATGACAGTCATGGGTTTGACTTCATCAGAATAGGGGATGGATCTGTTGAGAAGGTAGTAGGGTGTGATATCCTAGTATTTGGATGACATACACAGAGTAGGAAAAGAAACTCCTATACTACAATCGGTTATACTTTGGTCGTCACACAGTGGTTTCTCCACAAAGGAAATGGATTTTATATCAGACATACTGGTTACTAGATCTATGGTTTTAGATCTAGATTTGGGTGGTTTCCCAATCAGGGTACTTGACAGCATTCTAAGAGTATTTAGGATGGACGACTCCTGGCATGGTAGTGTACCTGCAGGTAATGGAGTCACCCTCTCTAAAGGTGTCTTACAGACTAAAGGGGAGAGGGATGTGCATGATTGGCAGATCACTTGCTCAGGCAATTGAGTCAATCATGAGATGTCAAGTACCACACCAGATGTTGTTCTTGCACTAGATGCAATAAGTTGACATTAATCCAATCCTGGAGAAACAGTCGGAAGCAGTTTTAGAACATAAGTGGATGTTCTAGGGATATGATAACGACAGCCTCATTCGGGAAACAGTTATCATTCCAGGCTTCCAAGGTGACGTGGACGACAAGGAGGTTGTCAGAGTTATAATTTTCCTTCTGATGAGGGGCAGTATTTTGGACAGGTGGTCCAAGGCAATACTGAGGGTGGCATGGCGCAGGATACTGATTAAGTTCAGTTGACGATACAGTCTAAGAAGTTTGGATTTGGAGTTCATTTATGAGCTATGTCCCATCAGACATCCAGACACATTCTAAGACAGGTATTGCTCTTTTCGGGAGATGGGTTTCTCCGCGAACTTGAGATATAGAGAGACATGGAAAGAGACAACAAAGCGGTTCCACTCACTGAGGCTATTCCTCGAACACAATAGTTTCGCAAACGAGCTTTGTGAGACTGACTAGTAGAGGAGTTGGGTGTTCGGTATCACACGGGCTGTGAGTATGCGACATCGCAATAATTAGCCTTGAGTGCAAGTGGGAGATTGTTGGAGATAGTGCCCTCAGAGTCAATTATTAGGTCACAGGTACGTGATTGCAATGATTGATGGAGGACCTATCCCGGTAGGACAGTCTTACTCGAGATGATAGTATGCTATCTGGTTTACCTTTATCATCGTGTACTGTTTTAAGTGACCTGATACGTCGCTATTACACGTTGATAGAGCCCCTAGGATTCTTGATTGACCACCAGCAGTATGAGGGCGATCATATAAGTGGGAGCTGGGGGTCTATAAGCATATCCTTAAAAGGTCCCTAGTCGTGGGAGTTTCGAGACAGGGCATCGATACTCCAGAGTAGACTAGTGTATACAGTCGAGACCCCGACGAGGGGCGGTGGCCGGTCTCACAAGCCACTGGTGTCAGTTGGATCACCTAAGATGTATACAGGTGCTCATTGAGTTATGAGTACACCGGACAGGACTCGCCGGGAACATGCTAGTTGGTCATATACCAGACGTCAGATGGCAGTTCCCTGGTGACATGTGTGCAGGTTAGTTCATCGACCTGGGGATCGTCATTTGTCTCGTGTGAGTTCCCACTGTACTTTGATTACTACCCTACCACGGCTCAAAGGAGTCGTGCAAACAGGTTTTAGTTGGGTACAGTCCCGAGCCACATGGAGGCAGTGAGCGTATCTTCAGGGGTTCGTCTCTCCCGGTATTGGGGGTGAGGTCGTGCTGTGTCTAGGAGAGCCATTACACGAAGCCCTCGGCCGAGGCAAGGAGATTTACTGGTAGGTATTCCAGTAGTATCTCAGGGTGTTCTGGGCTACACTCCGACACGACTTGTACCGCTTTTGGGGGTCTGACTTTTACCAACCCCCTAGGCCCGCCATGCGATGCTCATAGACGAACGGACCGGACTGTACGGATATTGTCACTGACAGGCTCAGTAGGGTGTCAGGCTGAGTTCGCTCACAGACGTCCCTTTTGGTCAATACCTGGTAGCCCGTTATGTATTGGCTTATACCTCTAACGTGCTAGTGGTTAAATCCACAACCGAGGTGTTGAAGAGTCTTTAGAGTCCCCCACATTTCAGTTACTCAGCTTTCGGGCGAAAGGTTGTAGAGGCCGTATGGAGATATGGCAGGGTCCGATCAGATACGTGCGGTATTGCACGGATCAGGATCGGACAGTTTGTACTATAGGCCGTATGGATATATGGCAGGGTTCGATCAGATACGTGCGGTATTGCACGGATCAGGATCGAACGGATATTACTGGCCGGCTTTGGTTTAAGCCGGATCCTAGTATAGTACAGTGTAGATTTTGTCTCATTGCATTTGTATTTCGGTCGGAATACAGATGCGGGTGTGTATGCACAGTATCGGGGTTTTCCTGTAATTTATTACGGGACCAGTTTTCTGGAGTTGCCAGTTTGCTTTCCGTTTCGGCCGATTTCCATTGTTCCGTTCATTGGCCGAAGATTGGTGGAGGAGGGTTTATTTGCATTGTTGCAAATAGGCATTAGTGGAGGGGGTTCTTTGCATCTTGCTGCATCATGATGGCTTTCATGATGGTGCACCATACCTTGACCTTTTTGACTTGATCACTTCATGATGGCTTGACTTTGTAAGCATCATGGTTGTTGATGATTAGTTTTTGGAGTATGGGTTTGATTTAGTGATCATTGCTTTTCATGATTTCTTTCTCCTCTCTCTTGCATGATAGAGTTTACCATCCATTCTTTTGGTCACTCCCCTCACTCTCACTCTCCACACACTTGCCATGGCCGGCCATTCTTTTGAGGGGGGGCTGTCCCAATTTTTGATGGGGTGATTTTGGTTGATATCATATCATTTTCTTCACCAAAATTCCCAAGAAAAACTCCTTGTATCATCCCTCCACCAAAAGGCAACCTCCACTACCCCAAAGTGAGACTTGAGTACTACATATTCTACAGCGAACCTTGGGCACGTCGAGTAGCCGGCTTCGTGCCCGAGTTGCCTCGGCATTGAGGTGGGAGCCCGTAAAAGAAGTAGGCGATGTGGTGCACTTCCGGCGACGAGGAGGAGACGGGACATTCCGCAGGAGATCGGGACGATAATGAGAAGACCGGAGGACTTGGATCGTCGGTATATCTCTTTCCCATCTTATAGTTTGCTAGGACTAGTTAATGGTTCGATCCGGGAATTAGTGCGCGGCGGTTTGCCAGTTCAAGAAAATTTAAAGTTTATCACCGCTTCCGCATTTGGCCGTCGGATTGACGGCCGGGGCGCCGCCGTGCACTTACACTAGGCACACTAAAGAGGTCTCACAAGGCATCAACCATGCCAATTTTAAATTTTACGGTGCCGAGAAACCCTAGACTAGATCGTTAACTAGAATTTTAGGCGAAACAAGCAACTAGTTAACTGCTTAACTAAGAAGTGAACGAACATACAACCTTTGTAGATCCGTTTCTCTACCTCCATGGCTCCGCGATGAAGTCTCCTCGCTGCGATCATCAGATCCCAGGCTCTAGCGTCGGCTTCATCGGAGAAATGGGCGGGCTAGGTCGTCGACTTCGATGCCGAAGATGATCTACGTCGAGGCAACACAAGATAAAGCTCCAACTTCACCAAGTCATGAAACTTGTGAAGAAAACATCCTATACTACTTGGCAAGTGGTAGAGGATGAAAAAATAGGAAGTGGGTTCACTTTAGAATTGGATTTCTCACTCATTTCATCAAGTTGCCATTAATGGTAGCAAAGGTTTTCTTCATCTTTTTGAAGAAGAAGAAGAAGAGAAGAATATATTATGATAAGTCTATCTAAAATAAGAAATAATATGATACTTATCATAATTGTAACCATAGTTAGGTGTAGAGAATAAATCATGGTTAGGTTGAATGGTTAGGGTTAAGCATGAAACAAAGATGGTGGACTTGTTCAAAGCTTCAAGAAGCTTCAACAAGCAAACAAAGAAATCCACCATTTTTCCCTTTGCCAAAATGAATGAATAAATAAATAAATAAGCAAATAAATCAAGTGAAACCCTAACCATTGACCAACCATGGTTTAAACCAAACATACACCCAATCTAACATGTATCATCAAACATGATACAATCTTGTGAACTTCAAGTGAGAAAATCCATTTAAAATGAACCAATACTAGTTAATACAAAGTAATATATCAAATATATAATTATGCATTAAATCATTAAATCAATACTTGATTTAACGATCCGGTCATATCGCATATAACAGACTAATATCCAATGTATCGGCTTATCGAATCAATCCTTGATTCGATAACTAGGTTATATCGCATACAACCATTCGACACATTCATCACGAGAATGAAATACGGTATCACATACACGCATTATTCCCGGTCCCGCACATATCTCATATGCGCTCCTATTTCGTTTCGCTTGAGCCAGGAAACCTCTGTGTAGGACTCTAAAGACTCGTCAATACGCCGGCAGCAGATGATGATCATATCAAACACCCACAAGCCGCAAGCGGCCTGCTAAACGTAACGGCCACCCGGGTATTGAGCGATCAGAAGATCGACGAGCAAGCCCGCTCACACTCCTGTGAATCCAACCAGTAACACTTACCGTACAGTCCGGTCTGTTCGTCTGATATGTCGCATATCTTGCCTAGGGGTGGTAAACGTCAGACCCCAATAGCTCGATAAGTCGTGTCGATATGAGGTCTATAACAGTTCGAGAAACTACTGGTAACACTTACCAGTAAATCTCAGCAACCCTGGCCAGGGATTTTCGGTTATAGCCAATCGAACACAGCACAACATAAACTCCCTATACCGGGAGAGACGAATCCCCTCCTATCGCTCATTGCCTCCATGTGACTCGGGACTGTACCCAAAAACCACCGTTTTGCACGCCCTCTTGGACATGGTAAGGTGGAAATCAAAGCACAGTGGGAATCACACAAGACTCTATGACGATCTCGGGTCTACAGACTAACCTGTACCAGTGTCACCAGAGAACCGCCATCTGACGTAAGGTATAATACCATCTGGGAGTTCTCGGCGAGTCCGTCCAGTGTACCCAGTCTCCACTGAGCACCCGTATATAATCTCTGATGTCAAACACCAATGGATATGGGATCATCCATCGCCCATCTGTATGGGTCGAGAAGGTATACGCTAGTCTACTCTGGTATATCGATGCCACATCTCGATATACCCACGACTAGGGACCTTGAAGGATGTACTTATGGACTACTATGTCCCCACTAGTATGATCCGCATCATAGTCCAGGTAGTCAAGTACATATCCTAAGGGCTTTACCAACATGTAACAGAGAGACAATCAGTGTACACGTTAAGGTAAAGAGCAACCAGATAGCATACTATCATGTCGAGCAAGAAAGTCCTCCCTATATATGTCCAAGCATCCACTACAATATACATCCTATGTATAGTAATGGCCTCTAGGGCATACATATAACTAACAATCTCCCACTTGCACTAGGGCCATCTGATAGCAGTGGTTGCAGTATCTCATACTCAACCATCCCATAATAGTCTCTCTCTAGGAAAAGGCCTTTGTGAGTGGATCCGCCGTGTTGTCCTCTGTGTCTACTCTCCTAACCTCGATCCCTTAGAGATCAACCATCTCCATGATCAGGTGATACTGCCTTAGAATATGTCTGGATCACTGATGGGACCTGCGTTCGTTGGCATAAGCCACAACTCCATTGTCTCACAATGGTAGGAACGTAGTTCATCTCATGAACCAATATACACCCAAACAGCCTCTTTGGTACCATCTTAAGTAGCGATGTATCCTGCCTTTATCGTCTAGTATGTCACGGTATCTAGCTTGGAACTCTTCCAACATACTGTCCCTCGATAGAGGGTAAAGACAATGCCTGTGACTGACATTCAGTCGTCTTTATCACCCTGGAACACTTCCAGTGATTTTCCCCAGGATCAACTGATACCATCTCACTACAACTAGTGAGTATCCTAACATCCAATTACATCTATCTCATAGATGAAAACTCAGGATTTAGGAGGTATCATTTTGATCCTATGTGGAGAATCCTTGTGATAAACGGAGATTGATCGAGCGTAGCATAGGAAACTCCTTCCCTATCAAGAGTATGTCATCCACGTACTCTACGAGAATCACCACCATACTTCCTACTACCCTTTTGTTTATACAAGGTTCATCTACCATTTTGATGATGTCAAACTCTTTGACTAACACATCAAAACAGACGTTCCAACTCCGTGATGCCTGCTTCATCACATAAAACATCTTGCACACGTTTCCGCTGCTGCCACTATCTACGAAGCCCTCTGACTGTGTACTTATAGACGCACTTTTCTAAAACATCATTTAGAAAAGGAGTCATGGCACCCAACCGCCAGATATCGTAGTCATGGTATGTAGCCGTGGCAAGTAGGATCCGGATGGACTTAAGCGTAGCCACTGGAAAAGGTTTCGTCATCATCCACGCCTGGTCGATGACGAAAACCTTTAACAAGTCTAGTTTTGAAAGTCTCAACTTTTCCATCTACACCAAGTAATCTTCTCAAGATATACTTGCTCCTGATGGGGATTTAACCCTTCAGATATAACAACCAAAGTCCATACTTTGTTAGTGTATTAGGATTCCATCTCAGATCGCTAAGCATCCAGCCATTCTTACAGAGTCCCACTCCTGATGGCCAGCTCGAAACTAGTTGGGTCATCATCTCATGATGCAATCCTCACTCCCACTGTCATAGAGTAACCGAAGTATCTCTCAGGCGGGTGAGGAACCTTACTAGATCGGCGGAGAGGCTGAGGTTCGTTGGTATCTACTGAATCCCTTGGTTGTACCAAATCATCTGCTGTAGTTTGTATAGCTGGAACCTTTCCAGTTCTACATTACAGACCTTGCCTCAAGTTTGTCCGGATTTTGCTTTTAGACATCGGCCGGTCAACCCCAAATCTTAACCAACTTAAGAGATGGGCTCTTCCCTTATCATATCAAATATGAAGTGGTAGGCAACTGATTTGATTTGAACCCTATTCAATAGGTATGCAGCTTCTCAAGTGCATAACTCCCAAAAGGAAATAGGTAACTCAGTAGTACTCATCATAGAGCACACCTTATCATATAGGGTGTGATTGCTCCACCCCGATATACCATCGTGTTATGGTGTATACGGAGGAGTAATGCTGAGAGAGAATCTCATTCTCCTTCAGAAAAGTCCAAGAATTCCGTGCTCAAGTATACTCCTCCTTGATCTCATTAAAGGACATAATACTTATACCCGTATTGGTTCTCTACTTCTAACTTATATTCTGTGAATATCTAAAAAGGTTTGGACTTGTGTTTCAACAGGAACATATGACTGAATCTTGAGAGATCATCAGAGAATGTAATGAAGTACAAAGAACCGGTCTTGGCATGTATAGACAGGGGACCTACATACATCAACATGTATCATCCCAAGAGTTCACTAAATCTTTCTCTGTTTCCAATAAACAGAGCTGGTGTTATTATATCTTTGTGACATGACTGGCAAGTTTCACAAGATGTAAATTCAAACTAATTTAAATATGCATCTAAATGTAACTTCAGCTAGTCGGGTCGCATTGATATGACCTAGTCTACAATACCTCAAGAAAGATTCGTTCAGTTCTGAACTCTTCCTCTTGTGTGTGTTCTGTATACTAAGAACTGTAGTTTGATTTAGAACATCAATGCTTTTAGATAACGTGCCTGAACCGATCAACTTTTGATATAGGAAATGTTCAAAACATTATCCAACAATACAAAATTTTATCATTTCTTTACTAATAAAGAGACTGATATGATTTTGTATATCAGGTTCGGTATCTAATAACATTCGTTCAGAATCAATGTATTGGTAATACAGGGTGACAGTGACCAACAGACTTGGCTGCAACACTTGCCCCGTTTTCTGCCTCATGAAACTTATCACCCGTTCTCAGTTCTCAACCTTTCTGTAGCCCTATGTAACATATTACATATCTGGGATCCTGATCCGGTATCAAATACCTAGGACGTAAAGAATATTGAGAAACAGTTCTGTGTAACGAACACACCCGAAGATGATGCATCATATGCACTTTCCTCGTTTGGGCGGCACGGGAATTCTGGTAATCCCCAATTTCCTGCTCTGTCTTAAAACAATTATAAGTTGGAGCGGGACCAACGTTCCCCAGCTCAGTATAACAAGCGGGTTCGGTCAATTATCCGTATTATTATCTTGATTAAGGCGTGATATGGTCGCTACCTGGAGAGAGAGAGAAGAAAACACTCAGCGTGCGCTCTTGCAAGATCAGATTGGTTATTGTTTTATCTAATCAGGATGGCTCCCACTGTTTTTATCAAATCTTCCTTCAAACCCTAAAAGGAAAGACTAGCCGGGATTAATTACACACTACAAGTTCGCCAATCTTTTAGCCAGGCCAGTGTCGGTACTTTGAGGGAGGTCCCCCGTGCTTTCGCACGAACCTAATTATTGTAAACCTCGTTTTCCCAGAGGCGTAACCTCGTTAACACCTTTCTAGACACCTACTTGATCGGCTAATTGTAATGTGTAAAACTCTCCCAGGAGTAACTCTTACTCGCAGCGGGTATCGGGATCCAACTATCTCATAGAAGGTATGCAATCTCATTGCAAATTTCAACACTTGAAATTCCCGATAATATTTTGCCCCTAGCACCCTATGATCTTGACGGAGGTCAACAAATCATAGGCTACTAGTCAAGTTCAACCCGTCATTTCTTGATCGAATTAAACCCACCCGCACGACCCTTGACGGAGGTCAACAAGGCCGCACGACTATCCTAATCCAATCTGCATCATATGCATAAACAAATAAATACTAGTTAGCTACCGCACACTACGCCTTGACGGATGTCAACAAACGTAGCACGAATACTAAATAGGACTTATCTGAAATGACGGAGGGCTACGACAGGTTTTTCTGAAAACCTATTGCGTAATGAACTTGATATTGTTGTAGAATCAAATGATTTTAAAATGGAGTGCTTTTGAGGCTTTTCTAGTTTTGCTAAAGGGGTCACTCCCGGTGAAGGGATCGTCGGCCCTTTCCTCGTCGAATGAGGTGCGGGATATATCATATATATCACTGTGCAAAGCAGAAACTATAGAAGATATCAAAAGACAAACCGAGTGTATAGCATCTGCCAGTTATTGCTAAAGGAGTCACTCCCGGCGAAGGGATCTCGGTCCTTTCCTTATCGAATAAGGTGCAGGATATATCATATATACCGATGTGCAAAGCAAGAACTGTAGCTACCTGTTTTAATTTTGAAATTCGATTCCACAACATCTTTAGGTTTCTTTTATTTCATTAATTATATTAATGAAGTCCCATCATTTAAATACCTAAACATCACAGATAAATACGACGTACACTTATGCCATCCGCATTCGCCTCGATGTCCCCTCGTGCACCGTTAGGTTAGGTAACTAACGACAGAGCGGGGTAGGGCTAGCACGGGTGTAAAACATAAGTAACGCCTATATAATATATCATATATACTATATGTTGTATCTATCATAGAACATCATATGATCACATCACAGATATCGCAGCAGAAGAAACATATGAAATATTGGATATACTAGGACGTCCGTGTTTTCAATACGAGCCAGTATAAAACACGGATTCCACGGTCGCGATGAATAGCCAAACCCACACCCCAAGACCCCTACGAGAGCGGCAAGCAACCCTACCAATTCTAGAGTTAGGAGACCCGTACTCGACTCCTCGAGTTGGTCTCCCACTGGACTCCAGAACCCGGTTACTTATGCTCTCCTCCTTGGGTCTATCCTAGTGCGGAAAAGTAAATAATATACAAAAGGTGACATCTTCCGCAACCTGGAAGTGCCCCAATAAAAGAATATTACATACAAGTTTTTACATGAATGAAAATGAAAAACACTCATCTCAAATAAAAACCCCCGGCTATTCAAACATGACGATCCAATATAACATATCCGGCAACACATAACATCACATGTCATCAACGTAAGTAAATATGCCCATCCCAATTGTCGTTGACATATAGCAACGAAACCGGCGACATCACATATTACACTTACGGTCGCAGAGAAGAAAGTGTAAAACTACAACAGTTGGAATCCGCAACCTCTTTAGACATCGCATGCCTAATCAAATGAAATACTTAGACATCGCATGGCTAACAATTATAAACCCAGCATTTTAGTCTCATTATCGAAAACACTTTTCAATATCAAGTCGGGCAATTCAATAGGATTCCCGACATTCTGATCGAATGCTCGTCGCAAACTTTAGTAGGCGGCCGCACCCCCGACGCCGTCGACGAAGTGCACCAAGGCGGAACACCGCTGCCGCGAGCACCCGAACGGATGCTTTTGGCGACGGGGTTCTCCTACAGTCACTTGGTCGGGGCTATGGGGTGTAGCTGTCTATTAAGTTTACCCGGCGAGTATCCGCGTACGCTACGTGATTGCGACGGACTTATGATCTCATCAAAATTCCGTGGCAACCGATCAAGTGAGACTAAACCGCTAGATTTATAACATTCATTCAGTTATCTCATAACTTTTTGTGAATTCCAATTGTTGTATCACATTCCAGATAAACAGAAAATATTAAACTTTCCGATCGAACAGTCAAACACCCAAGTTTTCCCGAAACAGCTCAATACATGAAACAAGTTTAAAAACATCCAGTTCATGCCTCAGTACTAACGGTCCAGCCGTAGAAGGGTCAAGCCAACGCCTCACATGTGGCACGCCGTACTGCCCCAAACCCGAAGGTTCAAAGGGCAGTTCAAGACGGTCACATAATCGAGTTAAGGTATGTTGTCTTCTAGAGGGACCATCGCGTTACTTGCACTACTTAGAACGTCGTTAAACTACGGAAAGATCCAACACTTGGAAATTTTCCGACAAGGGAAAAGGTGGGTATTTATATCCGGTCGAACTTTTTAACATATTCTAAAATTATCCGGAAAAACATAGACAAAATTAGACAATCCGATCGAATTTACGAAATCCCAATACAACCCCAGAAAACTAAACTCTTGAGTAGAAGTTAAAAATTCCCAGAAAATACAACAATGAAATATAGGAATTACTGTGCAATTTTCAAGAGGTGATGTGACAACTTGGCCGCGGAACCGCCGCACAAGCCATGCTTGTGTCGCGGTTCCGCCGCGCTTTATACGAATTGGCCGCTCGAATTTCACAGTAATTCATCAATTTCCCTACTGAATTTTCTGCATATTTTTAATATAGAAAATCTCACTGTTTTAAAAAATGTACAAAAAGCAAAATGGGATTAGGGTTTCGGGTTCGATCGGGTTTCTAACTCCGTTTACGCATCGCCTAAGGCTCTAGCTAGGCTCTGATACCACTGTAGGGTTACTGGGCACACTAAAGAGGTCTCACAAGGCATCAACCATGCCAATTTTAAATTTTACGGTGCCGAGAAACCCTAGACTAGATCGTTAACTAGAATTTTAGGCGAAACAAGCAACTAGTTAACTGCTTAACTAAGAAGTGAACGAACATACAACCTTTGTAGATCCATTTCTCCACCTCCATGGCTCCGCGATGAAGTCTCCTCGCTGCGATCATCGGATCCCGGGCTCTAGCGTCGGCTTCATCGGAGAAATGGGCGGGCTAGGTCGTCGACTTCGATGCCGAAGATGATCTACGTCGAGGCAACACAAGATAAAGCTCCAACTTCACCAAGTCATGAAACTTGTGAAGAAAACATCCTATACTACTTGGCAAGTGGTAGAGGATGAAGAAATAGGAAGTGGGTTCACTTTAGAATTGGATTTCTCACTCATTTCATCAAGTTGCCATTAATGGTAGCAAAGGTTTTCTTCATCTTTTTGAAGAAGAAGAAGAAGAGAAGAATATATTATGATAAGTCTATCTAAAATAAGAAATAATATGATACTTATCATAATTATAACCATAGTTAGGTGTAGAGAATAAATCATGGTTAGGTTGAATGGTTAGGGTTAAGTATGAGACAAAGATGGTGGACTTGTTCAAAGCTTCAAGAAGCTTCAACAAGCAAACAAAGAAATCCACCATTTTTCCCTTTGCCAAAATGAATGAATAAATAAATAAATAAGCAAATAAATCAAGTGAAACCCTAACCATTGACCAACCATGGTTTAAACCAAACATACACCCAATCTAACATGTATCATCAAACATGATACAATCTTGTGAACTTCAAGTGAGAAAATCCATTTAAAATGAACCAATACTAGTTAATGCAAAGTAATATATCAAATATATAATTATGCATTAAATCATTAAATCAATACTTGATTTAACGATCCGGTCATATCGCATATAACAGACTAATATCCAATGTATCGGCTTATCGAATCAATCCTTGATTCGATAACTAGGTTATATCGCATACAACCATTCGACACATTCATCACGAGAATGAAATACGGTATCACATACACGCATTATTCTCGGTCCCGCACATATCTCATATGCGCTCCTATTTCGTTTCGCTTGAGCCAGGAAACCTCTGTGTAGGACTCTAAAGACTCGTCAATACGCCGGCAGCAGATGATGATCATATCAAACACCCACAAGCCGCAAGCGGTCTGCTAAACGTAACGGCCACCCGGGTATTGAGCGATCAGAAGATCGACGAGCAAGCCCGCTCACACTCCTGTGAATCCAACCAGTAACACTTACCGTACAGTCCGGTCTGTTCGTCTGATATGTCGCATATCTTGTTTAGGGATGGTAAACGTCAGACCCCAATAGCTCGATAAGTCGAGTCGATATGAGGTCTATAACAGTTCGAGAAACTACTGGTAACACTTACCAGTAAATCTCAGTGACCCTGGCCAGGGATTTCCGGTTATAGCCAATCGAACACAGCGCAACATAAACTCCCTATACCGGGAGAGACGAATCCCCTCCTATCGCTCATTGCCTCCATGTGACTCGGGACTGTACCCAAAAACCACCGTTTTGCACGCCCTCTTGGACGTGGTAAGGTGGAAATCAAAGCACAGTGGGAATCACACAAGACTCTATGACGATCTCGGGTCTACAGACTAACCTGTACCAGTGTCACCAGAGCACTGCCATCTGACGTAAGGTATAATACCATCTGGGAGTTCTCGGCGAGTCCGTCCAGTGTACCCAGTCTCCACTGAGCACCCGTATATAATCTCTGATGTCAAACACCAATGGATATGGGATCATCCATCGCCCATCTGTATGGGTCGAGAAGGTATACGCTAGTCTACTCATCGATGCCCCGTCTCGATATACCCACGACTAGGGACCTTGAAGGATGTACTTATGGACTACCATGTCCCCACTAGTATGATCTGCATCATAGTCCAGGTAGTCAAGTACACATCCTAAGGGCTTTACCAACATGTAACAGAGAGACAATCAGTGTACACGTTAAGGTAAAGAGCAACCAGATAGCATACTATCATGTCGAGCAAGAAAGTCCTCCCTATATATGTCCAAGCATCCACTACAATATACATCCTATGTATAGTAATGGCCTCTAGGGCATACATATAACTAACAATTAATTGATGGGCCTGCATTGATTCTGATCAATGCAAGGAAAACAAACCTGTTGGATGTTGTTGGAACAGTTTTCAAAAAGCTGTTATTACAAGGACGTTTTATTTTGTTTTGCACAGTGGTATTCGGTTATGAATATCCAGCACCTCATTCGACGAGGCAAGGGCCGAGATCCCTTCACCGGGAGTGACCCCTTGGACAGAGGTTTGCGTCAGGGTAATAACTTCACTATAGTCGATTACTTTTTGCTTTGCGTCACGGTATTCAGTTGGAATATCCTGCACCTCATTCCACGAGGAAAGAGCCGAGATCTCTTCACCGGGAGTGACCTCTTTAGCAAAGGTTTTCGGCACTATATTTTTGTAAAAAGCTATCAGGTATCCTTCAATGATATCAAGTTCATTACGTTAAAGGTTTTTCGCCAAAAACCATTCGTAGCCCTCCGTCATTTCAGTTGGATATTCAGTAGTATTCAAGCTATGTATTTTGACCTACGCCAAGGCATAGTGATTGGTAGCTGCTGAATATTCATCTGTTGCATAGATAGATGCGTTGGTTTGGGACAGTCGTACTGCTATTTTAGCCTACGTCAAGTGTATGTACGGGTGGGTTTAAATTAACCTGGACAATGACGGGTAGAACTTGACATGTGACTTATGATATTTTGGCCAACGTCAAGGTCATAAGAGCATGGGGTAAAAATCACATCGGGGGTCTCAAACATAACAGGAAACTTGCCAGGCATGCGCATACCTTCTGGAGTGTGATAACGTGAGTGGATTCCATCACGTTATCATGCGATGATAGTTGGATCCCGATTCCCACTGATGAGTTAGTTTACTCCTCGGGTGATCCCGACTAATTCTTCTTTCAGGTTTGGAGGAGAATTTGAGGACACGGTGGGAGGTTTCCTGATTAGATAAAGTGATAACCATTCTGATCTAGGTTAGAGTGCACGTAGAGTGTTTCTTTTCTCTCTCTCTTTGGCAGCGACCATGGCCCGACCCTAGACTATGACTCGGTGACCAAGTTGACCGAACTTTCTTAAAACATTGGCTTTTGGATTGTCTGAGTTGCATACATCATTGCCACTCCTTCTTTTACCTTTTGCATTTCTCCAGAACACCCCGTATTACTACGAACATCCACTTCCATTGGATAAATCCATCGTATGGTTATATACGAACTCGGAGGAACTTGTTCCAGATTCGAGGATGGGTTCTGGTTCTGGAGAGATTGGATAGGACTATTCGGTTGTCTTTTCCTTTTACCTTCTCTCAGGTTGTGAGAGCTCCTAGGATTAGGAGAGGGTACACCTATTACGCTTATTGGATAGTTTTCTTCCAAACCATAGGCAGGTGTCGAAAGGTAGGAAAAGGAGAAAACTAATTAGCCTAAGTTGGGTGTACAGAAGATAATAAGTAAAGACATATAAAGGGATTAGAAAGAGAGCAAAGTAAATTGTGACTGCTATCATTCACGACCAAACCGCGTAGTTCATCGCCACTCCTACTTCACCTTTGCATTTCTCCGGTTCAACAGAGATAGAATAAGATTTATTCAGTTGTCTATTATCATCACCTTCTCTCAGGTTGCGAGTACTCCTAGGATTAGGAGAGTACACCTATTATGCTTATTGGATAGTCTTCTTCCAAACCATAGGCTGGTGCCGAAAGGTGGGGAAGGAAGAAAACTATTAAGCCTAACGATGGTGTTGATCGCACGCTTTCGGCGTGTCGGATGTTCAAAGTTCTAAAGTATAACCGCGATCAGGACGGTGTCGCTATGCAGCTAGCCGGTTGAGCACGGGTCGATCCACAGGGAGATGGTTGTATTTCCGTTCTTGTCTTAGACGAGTCAATAAAGAATGAGTATATGTTTGTTCGATCTAACCTATGTGTATTATTTGCAAGTATAAAGTTGTTAAGAAAAAGATACGAGATTATAAGCTAAAGAAGTCCGCACTCAAAACCTTTGAGCCGAGTCTTGACCAATTAAAGCTCGAGCAATCGGCAACAACGTGGATTAGGGGATTTAAGCGCGGTATTCGTGGAATACGGCTTATTTACCCTTGTCCTTCCGTTCTTGTCTCTTGCTTTCGCCTCCGGCCAAACCGAACGCAACCGGTCGCGGTTAGGAATCACCGTTACCTTGTTAGGGTAGGGTGCCTAACGGAGCGCTTGCGTATGGTTTGGACGGAGTTCAATGGAAAATAACGGGAAAAGGAAATGAGAAAAGAAAATCTTAACTTACAATACCGTATTTCTTCTTAACAATAATAATTACATTCATTCACAAAAAGAACCAAAAAGAGCAAAAGAAAAGAACAAGGAAAAGAAAAGATTACAAGTAATTAAGTGCATGAATATAAATTGCAAGAAAGTAAAGCAAGGTAATAAAAAGCAAGTAATAAATAAGCAATAAAAGAACAAGAAACTAGAACTCAAGACAAGCATGGGATCAATAGCCAACCCTTAAACTTGCAAGCTCAATTAAGAGGTTGCAAGATCAAGAGAAGGGTAGAGAACGCATGTGAAATGAAGTGCTAATTCCATAAGAAAATACGACCCTTGAGATCAATAACAAACTCTTAACCTTTCAAGCTCAATGAAGAGGTTGAAAGATCAAGAGAAAGCAAGAATCTCAAGGGGAAGTTAAACAAAAGAGAATGATGCAAAAACCCTCATCTTCATTAATCTTCCTCTCAAAAAGCTCTCACTATAATTTTCATGGAAAAAGAATGAAGAAGAAGAAGAAGAACTACACAAAAAACTACAAAAGAGGAACAAAGAATGAACACTAAAAATTGGACCCTTGGCTTAGCTCAATTCTGGAGTATTTATAGGCAGGGAGCTGGAAATCTAGGGCAAGATTCTGGACCAATATGAAAGTACCAAACTGCCCCCAGAAAACGACAGTGAGAAGAGCCTATATGGCCGCGGATCCGCGGCCTAGACCCCATGTTGGCCGCGGATCCGCGGCCATGTGGAGGCTTTAGGGGATCGGGCTTCTTTTGGGGTCTTGTGTTTGCATTTTCTTTTGTTTAACATATGCAGATTATCAATATCCTTCCTTGATTTCTTCAGTTTCCAGAAGTCAACAATGATGGCTTCATTTTTCAACACATTTGAATTTATCTCCCTCGAGCTCCGCGCACCCATTGATTCTTGTGCAGCCCCCCTCGTGCTCTGTGCTTGTCCCAGACACGAATGACCATTGTCATATGTCTTGTCTCTGGAACTGGTACTCGGCACTGGACGGATATGGATGACCGGAACCCGGTTTTTATCTACTGTGACAGATGTTCTGTATTTGGTGTAACTGTGGAGATTTTATCTTGATTTGCAATATTTGTACTGGAAACCTGTAATCTGTAAATATGTAACAAACACAGATTAAAAGCACCTACCTATAAACACACGAGCGTAAGAATGGGCGGTATAAAATGCAATATTCTGGTATGAACAGGTGTCTACAGAAGGTAATGAGTAAAGACAAATAAAGCGATTTGGAGAGATGGCAACAAAACATACGGTTACAGTCATGAATCTGGATAATGGAAGAGGAATTACTAGGAATACCCGGATACCCCTTCGAAACATTTTCATGTTTCAGTTTCACTGTGCATTATTAATTGAAAACTGATTTCCCAATTAGACCCTTGCTCCAGGGTATGTATTTACCAAGTATGATTCTCACATCTATATGGTTTTACAGATGATGAGTGGGAGTAAGTTATTGGGAATTAGGTGATCATCCTCATTATATCGGAATTCGTTGTAATTGGTAATATTTGAGGAAATCGCCTGGGTACAGTTTTCAACCTACGACGCGCAGGGTTTGAGTTATTTAACTCAGGGGACTATTACAAAGTATTGTATATTGTCCAGTGTCTATTAGGACAAAGGGGTTGGTCCTCGTACTATATTTTGTTTACTTGTGACTTCTCAAGTTTTAGACAAGTGTTTCGTAGAAACACAAGGTCCAAGTTTTGAGAAGTTATAGGTAAAAGAATAAAGTAGAGAACCAGGTGTTGCAAGTATCGGGATTCTTCAAGTTAATCGAAGATGTAGATACTTATGTATGGTATTCAATTGATAGTAATGGTTTTGAGAAACTTGTTTCTCTTTCAGGTTACTCATAATTGGATGCACTCCTAAGTTGAGTAATGCTGATCGGCCTCTCTCCATTTAGTTGACATGCACTGGAGACAGCTGCATGATTTGAATATGGTTCCAATTAAATCAGTGCCTATGTTTCTATATGGTATATAGAATGGTTCATTTCTTAACGATGTTAAGGTACGGGGAGTTGTCCGGTTTATGCTTAAAACCAAACTCTGGATAACTCAAGGTACGTTTCTATAATGGCAGTTTGTGGGTTAACTCGGGCTTTGACGAGGGTTGATTTTCTACCATCTGGAAGATCAATAGTGATATTGTTCTTGACTCGCCACAGTTTTAGTAAAATGGATTTTTTCAGAAAACAGTAATAGGAGTATGATAGAACTGGAAGTGATTCCAGAACTACAAACGATTACTGAAATTTAATAAGAACCTAAAAATTCAATCAGGTTTGACATTCCATTAGCCACTCCGCAGATATAGTGGATAACTTCAGGCACCCGAGAGGTATTCTGGTATCCTCAAGGACGGTGACAGGGAGGTTCTTGTTTACCCAGACTTGACACTACTGTTGTTCCAGGCTATGAGACCCGGCAAGAGAATGAGTATAGCATCGTTCTAAAGTTTACTTTAGAATTGCACGTGTATATGATTCTGTCAGAGGGTTGTTGTGGTCAGTGGGAGCAATGGAAGCATAGTGGACAAGTAGCTTATGTCTATTTATAGACTAAAGCAGATATAGCGGAAATAGATCATCTATTTTTGATGTGACAGTCATAGGCTTTGACTTCATCAGAATAGGGTATGGATCTGTTAAGAAGGTAGTAGGGTGTGATGTTCTGGTTTTTGGATGACATACACGATGTAGGAAGTAAAATTTCTATACTACGATCAGTTATACTGTGGTTGTCACACAGTTGTTTCTCCACATAGGATATGGATATAATATCAGACATTCTGGTTACTAGATCTATGGTTTTAGATCTAGATTTGGGTAGTTTCCCAATCTGGGTAATTTGACAGTATTCTAAAGGTATTTTAGAATGGACGACTCCTGGCATGGTGGTGTACCTGCAGGTGATGGAGTCACCCTCTCTAAAGGTGTCTTACAGACTAAAGGGGAGAGGGATGTGCATGATTAGCATATCACTTGCTTAGGCAATTGAGTTAATCATGAGATGTCAAGTACCACACCAGATGTTGTTTTTGCACTAGTTGCAATAAGTTGATATTAAAGGGATTTGATAACGGTGGCCTCCTTTAGGAGACGGTTATCATTCCAGGCTTCCAAGGTGACCTGGATGACAGAGTGACTGTCAGAGTTATAGTTTTCCCTCTGACGAGGGACAGTAGTTTGGACAGGCGGTCCAAGTGGATACTGAGGGAGGCATGGCGCAGGATACTGATTAGGTTCAGTTGACGATACAGTCTAAGAAGTTTGGATTTGGAGTTCATTTATGAATTAGGTTCCATCAGACATATTCTAAGATAGGTATTGCTCATTTCGAGAGATGGCTTTCTCCGCGAACTTGAGATTAAAAGAGACATAGAAAAAAACTTCAGGGCGGATCCACTCACTGAGGCTATTTCTCGAACACAATAGTTTTACAAACGAGTTTTGTGACACTGATTAGTAGAGGAGTTGGGTGTTCGGTATCACACAGGCTGTGAGTATGCGACATAGCAATAATTAGCCTTAAGTGCAAGTGGGAGATTATTGGATATAGTGCCCTCAAAGTCAATTATTGGATCGCAGGCACGTGATTGCAATGATTGAGGAGGACCTATACCGATAGGACAGTCTTACTCGAGATGATAGTATGCTATCTGGTTTGTCTTTATCATCGTGTACAGTTTTAGGTGACATTACAGATCACTATTACTCGTTGATAGAGCTCTTAGGATTCTTGCTTGACTACCAGCAGTATGATGGTGATCATATACGTGAAAGTTGGGTAGTCTATAAGCACATCCTTAAATATGGTCCCTAGTCGTGGGAGTTTCGTGACGGGGCATAGATACTCCGGAGTAGACTAGTGTATACAGTCGAGACCCCGACGAGAGGCAGTGGCCGGTCTCACAAGCCATTGGTGTTACTTGGTTCACCTAAGATGTATACAGGTGCTCATTGGGTTATGAGTGCACCGGACAGGACTCGCCGGAAACCTGCTAGTTGGTATTATACCTAACGTCAGATAGCAGTTCCCTGGTGACATGTGTACATGTTAGTTCATCGACCTAAGATCATCATTTGTCTCGTGTGAGTTCCCACTGTACTTTGATTATTACCCTATCACGGCTCAACGGAGTCGTGCAAACAGGTTTTAGTTGGGTACAGTCCCGAGCCACATGGAGGCAGTGAGCGGATCGGCAGGGGTTTCGTCTCTCCCGGTATTGGGGGTGAGATCGTGCTGTGTCTAGGAGAGCTATTACACAAAGTCCTTGGCCGAGGCAGGAGATTTATTGGTAAGTACTCCAGTAGTATCTCAGGGTGTTCTGGGCTACACTCCGGCATGACTTATACCGCTATTTGGGGTCTGACGTTACCAGCCCCTAGGCCCGATATGCGATACTCATAAACGAACGGACCGGACTGTACGGATATTGTCACTGATAGGCTCAGTAGGGTTTCAGGATGAGTTCGCTCATCGACCTCCCTTTTGCTCAATACATGGGCAGCCGTTACGTACAGTTAGCACCACTGACGGCTTGTGGTTAAACCCACTGCCAGAGTATTGACGAGTCTTTAGAGTCCCCCACAGAGAGTTTCCCAAGTTCGGATGAAATGTTGTAGAGGCCGTATGGTTTTATGGCAGGGTTCGAACATACACGTGCACTTGTGCACGTGTCATGTTTCGAACGGTTAATACTAGTGGGTTTTGGTTTAAGCCGGATCCTAGTATTATATTGTGTAGGAATGTTTTTGTCTCGTTGCATTCGTATTCAGTCGGAATACGGATGCGGGTATGTATATACAGTTGTGGGGTAATCTTGTAATTTGTTACGGGATTATTTTTGAAGTTGCTAGTTTTTCTTCACTTGATTAAACATTAGATTTAATATTTAATTAATGGTTAATGTTGTGTATGAAAGGTTTGCCTAGCACCCTACAATGAGTTTTGAAGCATCACATGTCCCAAAGTTTAAATTTTTATGGTGCTAAACGAACATGCAAAGGAATCGATCCTTGAAAATTAGGGTTTCAGAAAAAAAATAAAGCGAACTAAACTAGGGTTTCGAGACTACAACCTTTGTAGCTCCCTTTCGCTGGACTCCTTGGTCTCTTGGGTGTTGAATGGATGTCCGCTTGAAGTCCTCTCGCGTCCACGACGATCCACCACGGAGTTCTCCGTCCAAGGTCGCAACTTCGTAAAACCGAAGAGAACACTCTAAACAAGACGGCTAAGCTTGTGTAGAATGAAGTTGTGGTTAAGGTTCTCACTTCAAAAACCTTTCTTTAAGTGGTATTTACTCACTAGAAAAAACTAGAGAGCAAATGAGAAAGAGGAAGAAGATGGTGGCAATATTTTTCACAAGAGGTAATGAGATAAAGATAACTCACAAGAAGAAAAAGAAATATATCAATATATATTTTATTTCTTCTTACTATGAACTATGGTTAAAGTGATGGAGACATTATTTAACTTGAGTTTTAAATGATAAAGAGAAGGATAACTCAAGTTAAGAGATAGGTGAGCTAGGTTAGGTTAAAAGAAGAATGTAGAAATTAGTAAGAATTATCCTTTCTTTTTCAATTTGTTTTAAATCCAAAATCAAATAATAATCCATTACTTAGACCATGGTGTGAGTCTTATATTGCCACCATTTCCATATGTTAACAACCATGATAGATGGGTGTATGTATATGTGTATGTATGCACATCCATATGTGCATGAAACTAGCATGAAAGAAAGAAAAGCACACATGCATGCACACATCCATCATCCAAGAAAAGGTTTTAAGTGAGAAAACTAATGGTTAAATGATAAATCAACACTTGATTTATCAATCCGGTCATATCTCATATGACCCCACCAAAAGCAGTTCACCCGATCAATGTTCGGTATCATATACGCACATTTTAATCGGGTGCATGCGCATATTGTTAGTTGTATGTATGCCCTAGAGGCCATTACTGTATATTGGATGTATATTGTAGTGGATGCTGGGACATATATAGGGAGGACTTTCTTGCTCGACATGATAGTATGCTATCTGGTTGCTCTTTACCTTAACGTGTACACAGATTGTCTCTCTATTACATGTTGGTAAAGCCCTTAGGATGTGTACTTGACTACCTGGACTATGATGCGGATCATACTAGTGGGGACATGGTAGTCCATAAGTACATCCTTCAAAGTCCCTAGTCGTGGGTGTATCGAGATGGGGCATCGATATACCAGAGTAGACTAGCGTATACCTTCTCGACCCATAATGATGGGCGATGGATGATCCCATATCCATTGGTGTTTGACATCAGAGATGATATACGGGTGCTCAGTGGAGACTGGGTACACTGGACGGACTCGCCGAGAACTCCCAGATGGTATTATACCTTACGTCAGATGGCAGTTCTCTGGTGACACTGGTACAGAGTAGTCTGTTGACCCGAGATCGTCATAGAGTCTTGTATGGTTCCCACTATGCTTTGATTTCCACCTTACCACGTCCAAGAGGGCGTGCAAAACGGTGGTTTTTGGGTACAGTCCCGAGTCACATGAAGGCAATGAGCGATAGGAGGGGATTCGTCTCGCCCGGTATAGGGAGTTGATGTTGCGCTGTGTTCGATCGGCTATAACCGGAAATCCCTGGCCAGGGTTGCTGAGATTTACTGGTAAGTGTTACCAGTAGTTTCTCGAATTGTTATAGACCTCATATCGACACGACTTATCGAGCTATTGGGGTCTGACGTTTACCACCCCTAGGCGAGATATGCGACATATCAGACGATCAGACCGGACTGTACGGTAGTGTTACTGGTTGGATTCATTGGAGTGTGAGCGGGCTTGCTCGTCGATCTTCTGATCGCTCAATACCCGGGTGGCCGTTACGTTTAGCAGACCGCTTGCGGCTTGTGGGTGCTTGATATGATCATCATCTGCTGCCGGCGTATTGACGAGTCTTTAGAGTCCTACACAGAGGTTTCCTGGCTCAAGCGAAACGAAATAGGAGCGCATATGAGATATGTGCGGGACCGAGAATGATACCAGTATGTGATACTGTATTTGATTCTCGCGATATGTGACATTGCTCGGTTATATGCGATATAGCCGGGTTATTGGATCAAGTGTTGTTTCGATAAGTTGTTACTGATGATACTAGTCGGTTATATGCTATATGACCGGATCATTAAATCAAGTGTTGATTTAATGATTTAATGTATAATTATATATATGATATATTACTTTCGGTTCACTTTAAATGGATTTTCTCACTTGGATTGTGCACATTGTATATGTGATATACTTTTGTACACAAGTTTGTATCATGTTTGATGATACATGCTAACTAGGGTTTGTATAAAGATTAAACCATGGTTGTGTAATGGTTAGGGTTTTCATTTTCTTATTCATTTATTTATTTATTTCATTTATTTTATTTTGGAAAAGAAAATGGGAAAAATGGTGGCTTTCTTTGTTTGTATTTGATGCTTCATGAAGCTTTGACTAAGTCACCATTTTGTCTCATGCTTAACCCTAACCATTCCACTTAACCCTGGTCTATTCTCTACACTTGACCATGGTTACATTATGATAAGTATTCATTTTATTTCCTTTTTGGAAAATACTTATCATAATATTCATCTTCTTCTTCTTCTTCTTCACTTGAAGAAAGCATGCCTCCATCAATGGCAACTTGATGAAATGAGTGAGAAATCCAATTCTAAAGTGAACCCACCTCCTATTTCTTCATCCTCTACCTCTTGCCAAGTAGTAGAGTGTGTTTTCTTCACAAGTTTCATGACTTGGTGAAGTGGGAGCTTGATCTTGTGATGCCTCGACGTAGATCATCTTCGGCACGAAGCCGACGACCTTGCCCGCCCATTTCTCCGATGAAGCCGACGCTAGAGCCCGGGATTTCATTTGGACAGCGGAGAGGACTTCATCACGGAGCCGTGGAGGTGGAGGACCGGATCTACAAAGGTTGTATTTCCGTACTCTTAGTTAAAGTAGTTAACTAGTTGCTTTGTCGCCTAAACTTCTAGCCAACGATCCGTATTAGGGTTTCTCAGCACTCTAATTTTTGAAATTGGCATGGTTGATACCTTGTGAGACCTCTTGAGAGTGCCTAGGAACCTTTCATTGGTATCAGAGCCTAGCGAGAGCCTTAGGCGATACGTAGACGAAGTTTGAAACCCGAACAAACCCCGAAACCCTAATCCGACATGCTCTCTGGACTTTTTCTAAAAACTGGGTTTTTTCCAGATTAAAAATGCTTAAAAAATTCAGCAGGGAATTCTAAGAATTACGGCGCAAAAATTTTCTCATGATCTCTCTAATGAGCGGCGGAAGCGCGGCATAAGCCTAGCTTATGCGGCGGTTCCGCGGCAATTTGATGAGATCATCATTCACTGTTTGCACAGTAACTCCTATTTTATTATGCTGAGTTTTTTGGGAATTTTTAATTTTAATTCAAGAGTTGAATTTTCTGGGGTTGTTTTGGGGATTCGGTGTTTCGATCGGAGTATCAGATTTTGTCTATGTGGCTTTCCGGATAATTTTTAGAATATGTTAAAAAGTTCGACCGGATATAAATACCCAATTTTTCCCCTGTCGGGAAATTTCCAAGTGTTGGATTTTTCCGTAGTTTAAAGACGTTCTAAGTAGTGCAAGTAACTCGATGGACCCTCTAGAAGAAAACAAATCTTAACTCGATTATGTGACCGTCTTGAACTGCCCTTTGAACCTTAGGGTTTGGGGCAGTACGGCGTGCCACATGTGAGGCGTTGGCTTGACCCTTCTACGGCTGGACCGTTGGTACTGAGGCACGAACTGAATGTTGTTAGACTTATTTCATGTGTTGGACTGTATCGGGAAAACTTGGGTGTTTGACTGTTCGATCGGAAAGTTTAACATTTTCTACTTATCTGGAATGTGATACAATAATTGGAATTCATAAAAAGTTATGAGATAACTGAATGAATGTTATAAACATAGCACTTTAGTCTCACTTGATCGGTTGCCACGGAATTTTGATATGATCAAAAGTCCGTCGCAATCACGTAGCGTACGCGGATACTCGTCGGGTAAACTTAATAGACAGCCTCACTCCATAGCCCCAACCAAGTGACTGTAGGAGAACCCCGTCGCCGAAAGCATCCGTTCGGGTGCTCGCGGTGGCGGTGTTCCGCCTTGGTGCACTTCGTCGACGGTATCGGGGGTGCGGCCGTCTACTGAAGTTTGCGACGAGCATTCGATCAGGATGTCGGGAATCCTGTTGAATTGCCCGACTTGGTATTGAAAAGTGTTTTCGATTTTGAGACTAAAATGCGGGGTTATAATTGTTAGGCATGCGATGTCTAAGTAATTCATTTGGTCAGGCATGCGATGTCTGAGATGGTTGCGGATTCCAACTGTTGTAGTTTTACACTTTCTTTTCTGTGACCGTAAGTGTAATATGTGTTATCGCCGGTTTCGTTGCTATATGTCAACGAAAATTGGGATGCGCATATTTACTTACGTTGATGACATGTGATGTTATGTGTTGCTGGATATGTTATATTGGATCGTCGTGTTTGAATAGCCGGGTTTTTTTTATGTGAGATGAGTGTTTTTTCATTTTCATTCATGTAAAAACTTGTATGTAATATTCTTTTTTTTGGGGCACTTCCAGGTTGCGGGAGTTGTCACCCTTTGTATATTATTTACTTTTCCGCACTAGGATAGACCCAAGGAGGAGGGCACAAGTAACCGGGTTCTGGAGTCCAGTGGGAGACCAACTCGAGGAGTCGAGTCCGGGTCTCCTAACTCTAGAATTGGTAGGGTTGCTTGCCGCTCTCGTAGGGGTCTAGGGGTGTGGGTTTGGCTATTCATCACGACCGTGGAATCCGTGTTTTATACTGGCTCGTATTGAAAACACGGACGTCCTAGTATATCCAATATTTCATATGTTTCTTCTGCTGCGATATCTGTGATGTGATCATGTGATGTTCTGTGATAGATACAGTATATAGTATATATGATATATTATATAGGCGTTACTTATGTTTTACACCCGCGCTAGCCCTGCCCTGCTCTGCCGTTAGTTACCTAACCTAACGGTGCACGAGGGGACATCGAGGCGAATGCGGATGGCATAAGTGTACGTCGTATTTATCTGTGATGTTTAGGTAACTTAAATGATGGGACTTCATTAATATGATTAATGAAATAAAAGAAACCTAAGATGTTGTGGAATCGAATTTCAAAATAAAACAGGTAGCTACAGTTCTTGCTTTGCACAGCGGTATATATGATATATCCTGCACCTTATTCGATAAGGAAAGGACCGAGATCCCTTCACCGGGAGTGACTCCTTTAGCAATAACTGGCAGATGCTGCACACTCGGTTTGTCTTTTGATTGCTTTTAAGAGTTTTTGCTTTGCACAGTGATATATATGATATATCCCGCACCTCATTCGACGAGGAAAGGACCGACGATCCCTTCACTGGGAGTGACTCCTTTAGCAAAACTAGAAAAGCCTCAAAAACACTCCATTTTAAAAATCATTTGATTCTACAACGATATCAAGTTCATTACGCAATAGGTTTTCAGAAAAACCTGTCGTAGCCCTCCGTCATTTCAGATAAGTGGTAGTTAGTATTCGTGCTACGTTTGTTGGCCTGCGTCAAGGCGTAGTGTGCGGTAGCTAACTAGTATTTATCTGCTTATGCATATGATGCAGATTGGATTAGGGTAGTCGTGCGACTTTGTTGGCCTGCGTCAAGGGTCGTGCGGGTGGGTTTAATTCAATCAGGAAATGACGGGTTGAACTTGACTAGCGCACTATGGTTTGTTGGCCTGCGTCAAGGTCATAGGACGCTAGGGGTAAAATATTATCGGGAATTTCAAGTGTTGAAATTTGCAATGAGATTGCATACCTTCTATGAGATAGTTGGATCCCGATACCCGCTACGAGTAAGAGTTACTCCTGGGAGAGTTTTATACATTACAATTAGCCGATCAAGTAGGTGTCTAGAAAGGTGTCAACGAGGTTACGCCTCTGGGAAAACGAGGTTTACATTAATTAGGTTCATGCGAAAGCACGGGGGACCTCCCTCAAAGTACCGACACTGGCCTGGCTGAAAGATTGGCGAACTTGTAGTGTGTAATTAATCCCGGCTAGTCTTTCCTTTTAGGGTTTGAAGGAAGATTTGATAAAAAGCAGTGGGAGCCATCCTGATTAGATAAAATATATAACCAATCATTTCTTGCAAGAGCGCACGCTGAGTGTTTTCTTCTCTCTCTCTCCTGGTAGCAACCATGTCACGCCTTAATCAAGATAATAAAACGGAATATTGACCGAACCCGCTTGTTATACTGAGCTGGGGAACGTTGGTCCCGCTCCAACTTATAATTGTTATAAGACAGAGCAGGAAATTGGGGAATACCAGATTTCCCGTGCCACCCAAACGAAGAAAGTGCATATGATGTATCATCTTCGGGTGTGTTCATTATACAGAACTGTTTCTCAGTATCCTCTACGTCCTGGGTATATGATACCAGATCAGGATCCCAGATATGTAATCTGTTACATAGGGCTACAGAAAGGTAGAAAACTGAGAACGGGTGATGAGTTTCATGAGGCAGAAAACGGGGCAAGTGTTGCAGCCAAGTCTGTTGGTCACTGTCACCCTGTATTACCAATACATTGATTCTGAACGAATGTTATTAGATACCGAACCTGATATACAAAATCATATCAGTCTCTTTATTAGTAAAGAAATGATATAATTTTGTATTGTTGGATAATGTTTTGAACATTTCCTATATCAAAAGTTGATCGGTTCAGACACGTTATCTAAAAACATTGATGTTCTAAATCAAAATACAGTTCTTAGTATATGGAACACACACAAGAGGAAGAGTTCAGAAATGAACGAATCCTTCTTAAGGTATTGTAGACTAGGTCAGATCAATGTGACCCGACTAGCCTGAGTTACATAAAGATGCATATTTAAATTAGTTTAAATTTACATCTTGTGAAACTCGCCAGTCATGTCACAAAGATAAGATGACCATAGCTCCGTTTACTGGAAACAGAGAAAGAGTTAGTGAACTCTTGGGACTGATACATGATGATGCATGTAGGTCCCCTGTCTGCATATGCCAAGAATGGTTCTTTGTACTTCATTACACTCTCTGATGATCTCTTTAGATTCAGACATATGTTCCTGTTGAAACATGAGTCCGAACCTTTTGAGATATTCACAGAATATAAGCGAGAAGTAGAGAACCAAAATACGGGTAAAAGTATTATGTCCTTTGATGTGATCAAGGAGGAGAATACTAGAGCAAGGAATTCCTGGATCATTCTAAAGGAGAATGAGATTCTCTCTCAGCATTACTCCTCCGTATACACCATAGCACGATGGTATATCGGGACGGAGCAATCACACCCTATATGATAAGGTGTGCTCTATGATGAGTACTACTGAGTTACCTTTTTCCTTTTGGGAGTTATGCGCTTGAGAAGCTGCATACCTATTGAATAGGGTTCGAATCAAATCAGTTGCCTACCACTTCATATATGATATGGAAAGGGAAGAGCCCATGTCTTAAGTTAGTTAAGATTTGGGGTTGTCCGGCCTATGTCTAAAAGCAAAATCTGGACAATCTCGAGGCAAGGTCTGTAATGTAGAACTGGAAAGGTTCCAGCTATACAAAATACAGCAGATGATTTGGTAGAACCGAAGGATTCAGTAGATGCCAACTAACCTCAGCCTCTCCGCCGATCTAGTAGGGTTCCTCACCCACCTGAGAGATACTTCGGTTGCTCTATGACAGTGGGAGCGAGGATTGCATCATGAGATGATGACCCAACTAGCTTCGAGCTGGCCATCAGGAGTAAGACTCTGTTAGAATGGCTGGATGCTTAGCGATCTGAGATGGAATCCTTATACACCAACAAAGTATGGACTTTGGTTGCTATATCTGAAGGGTTAAATCCCCATCAGGAGCAAGTATATCTTGAGAAGATTACTTGGTGTACATCGAAAAGTTGAGACTTTCAAAGCTAGACTTGTTAAAAGTTTGCATCATTGACCAGCTGTGGATAATGATGAAACCTTTTCAAGTAGCTATGCTTAAGTCCATCCAGATCCTACTTGCCACGGCTACATACCATGACTACGATATCTGGTGGTTGGGTGTCATGACAGCTTTTCTAAATGATGTTTTAGAAGAGAGCGTCTATAAGTACACAGCCAGAGGGCCTCGTAGACAGTGGGAGCAGCGGAAACGTGTGCAAGATGCTTTATAGGATAAAGCAGGCATCGCGAAGTTGGAACATCTGTTTTGATGAAGTAGTCAAAGAGTTTGACATCATCAAAATGGTAGATGAACCTTGTATATACAAAAAGGTAGTAGGGAGTATGGTGGTGATCCTCGTAGAGTACGTGGATGACATACTCTTGATAGGGAAGGAGTTTCCTATGCTACGCTCGATCAATCTCCGCTTATCACAAAGATTCTCCATATAGGATCAAAATGATACCTCCTAAATCCTAAGTTTTGGATCTATGAGATAGATCTAAAAGGATGTTAGGATACTCACTAGTTGTAGTGAGATGGTATCAGTTGATCCTGGGGAAAATCACTGGAAGTATTCCAGGGTGATAAAGACGACTGAATGTCAATCACAGGCATTGTCTTTACCCTCAGTAAAGGGACGGTATGTTGGAAGAGTTCCAAGCTAGATACCGTGACATACTAGACGATAAAGGCAGGATACATCGCTACTTAACATGCTACCAAAGAGGCTGTTTGGGTCTATATTGGTTCATGAGATGAACTACGTTCCTACCATTGTGAGACAATGGAGTTGTGGCTTATGCCAAGGAACGAAGGTCCCATCAGTGATCCAGACATATACTAAGGCAGTATCACCTGATCATGGAGATGGTTGATCGCTAAGGGATCGAGGTTAGGAGAGTAGAATCAGAGGACGACACGGCGGATCCACTCACGAAGGCCTATTCCCAGAGAGAGACTTTTATGGGATGGTTGAGTATGAGATACTACAACCACTGCTATCAGATGGCCCAAGTGCAAGTGGGAGATTGTTAGTTGTATGTATGCCCTAGAGGCCATTACTGTACATTGGATGTATATTGTAGTGGATGCTGGGACATATATAGGGAGGACTTTCTTGCTCGACATGATAGTATGCTATCTGGTTGCTCTTTACCTTAACGTGTACACAGATTGTCTCTCTATTACATGTTGGTAAAGCCCTTAGGATGTGTACTTGACTACCTGGACTATGATACGGATCATACTAGTGGGGACATGGTAGTCCATAAGTACATCCTTCAAAGTCCCTGGTCGTGGGTGTATCGAGATGGGGCATCAATATACCAGAGTAGACTAGCGTATACCTTCTCGACCCATAATGATGGGCGATGGATGATCCCATATCCATTGGTGTTTGACATCAGAGATGATATACGGGTGCTCAGTGGAGACTGGGTACACTGGACGGACTCGCCGAGAACTCCCAGATGGTATTATACCTTACGTCAGATGGCAGTTCTCTGGTGACACTGGTACAGAGTAGTCTGTTGACCCGAGATCGTCATAGAGTCTTGTATGTTTCCCACTGTGCTTTGATTTCCACCTTACCACGTCCAAGAGGGCGTGCAAAACGGTGGTTTTTGGGTACAGTCCCGAGTCACATGAAGGCAATGAGTGATAGGAGGGGATTCGTCTCTCCCGGTATAGGAAGTTGATGTTGCGCTGTGTTCGATTGGCTATAACCGGAAATCCCTGGCCAGGGTTGCTGAGATTTACTGGTAAGTGTTACCAGTAGTTTCTCGAATTGTTATAGACCTCATATCGACATGACTTATCGAGCTATTGGGGTCTGACGTTTACCACCCCTAGGCGAGATATGCGACATATCAGACGATCAGACCGGACTGTACGGTAGTGTTACTGGTTGGATTCACTGGAGTGTGAGCGGGCTTGCTCGTCGATCTTCTGATCGCTCAATACCCGGGTGGCCGTTACGTTTAGCAGACCGCTTGCGGCTTGTGGGTGCTTGATATGATCATCATCTGCTGCCGGCGTATTGACGAGTCTTTAGAGTCCTACACAGAGGTTTCCTGGCTCAAGCGAAACGAAATAGGAGCGCATATGAGATATGTGCGGGACCGAGAATGATACCAGTATGTGATACTGTATTTGATTCTCGCGATATGTGACATTGCTCGGTTATATGCGATATAGCCGGGTTATCGGATCAAGTGTTGTTTCGATAAGTTATTACTGATGATACTAGTCGGTTATATGCTATATGACCGGATCATTAAATCAAGTGTTGATTTAATGATTTGATGTATAATTATATATATGATATATTACTTTCGGTTCACTTTAAATGGATTTTCTCACTTGGATTGTGCACATTGTATATGTGATATACTTTTGTACACAAGTTTGTATCATGTTTGATGATACATGCTAACTAGGGTTTGTATAAAGATTAAACCTAACTAGGGTTTGTATAAAGATTAAACCATGGTTGTGTAATGGTTAGGGTTTTCATTTTCTTATTCATTTATTTATTTATTTCATTTATTTTATTTTGGAAAAGAAAATGGGAAAAATGGTGGCTTTCTTTGTTTGTATTTGATGCTTCATGAAGCTTTGACTAAGTCACCATTTTGTCTCATGCTTAACCCTAACCATTCCACTTAACCCTGGTCTATTCTCTACACTTGACCATGGTTACATTATGATAAGTATTCATTTTATTTCCTTTTTGGAAAATACTTATCATAATATTCATCTTCTTCTTCTTCTTCTTCACTTGAAGAAAGCATGCCTCCATCAATGGCAACTTGATGAAATGAGTGAGAAATCCAATTCTAAAGTGAACCCACCTCCTATTTCTTCATCCTCTACCTCTTGCCAAGTAGTAGAGTGTGTTTTCTTCACAAGTTTCATGACTTGGTGAAGTGGGAGCTTGATCTTGTGATGCCTCGACGTAGATCATCTTCGGCACGAAGCCGACGACCTTGCCCGCCCATTTCTCCGATGAAGCCGACGCTAGAGCCCGGGATTTCATTTGGACAGCGGAGAGGACTTCATCACGGAGCCGTGGAGGTGGAGGACCGGATCTACAAAGGTTGTATTTCCGTACTCTAAGTTAAAGTAGTTAACTAGTTGCTTTGTCGCCTAAACTTCTAGCCAACGATCCGTATTAGGGTTTCTCAGCACTCTAATTTTTGAAATTGGCATGGTTGATGCCTTGTGAGACCTCTTGAGAGTGCCTAGGAACCTTTCACATATCGCATACACGCACCACAACGTTTTGCCTGGACTGGGTAACTCCTTTGTGGGACTCTAAGACTCGTCAATACGCCGGCAGAGGGTGATGATCATATCAGGTACCCCCAAGCCACAAGCGGTCAGCTAAACATAACGGCCACCCGGGTATTGAGCGATCAGAAGAAAACAAGCGAACCTGCTACAACTCCCGTCGAGCCAACCGGCAACACTACCGTACAGTCCGGTCTCTTCGTCAGATATGTTGTATATCGAGCCTAGGGATGGTCACGTCGACCCGAATAACTCAATAAGTCGTGCCGGTGAATGGTCTATAACAGATCGAGAAACTACTGATAACACTTATCAGCAAATCTCAGCAGCCCTGGCCAGGGACTTGCTGTTATAACCAGTCGGGCACAGCACAGCATCAACTCCCAATACCGGGAGAGACGAAACCCCTCCTATCGCTCATCGTCTTCGTGTGTCTCGGGACTGTACCCAACGGCCACCTGTTTGCACGACTCGGTAGAGCCGTGGTAGGATGGCAATCAAAGTACAGTGGGAGAACACACAAGACTCTATGACGATCTCGGGTCTACAGACTAACCTGTACCAGTGTCACCTGAGAACTGCTATCCGACGATAGATATAATTCCATATAGGAGTTCTCGGTGAGTCCGTCCAGTGTACCCAGTCACCACTGAGCACCCGTATATGATCTTGATGTCAAACATCGATGAATGTGGGAACATCCATCGCCCATCACATGGGTCTAGTATCATATACGCTAGTCTACTCTGGTATATCAATGCCCCGTCTCGATATACCTACGACTAGGGACATTCCAGGATATGCTTACAGACTACAGATGTCCCACTAGTATGATCTCCATCATAATCAAAGTAGTCAAGCCTATATCCTCAGGGCTTTATCAGCATGTATGAATGAATAAAAGCATGATCAAATCAACATGTCAGATAAAGAAGAACCAGATAGCATACTATCATGTCGAGCAAGAATGCATACTGAATATATATATATACATGTATAGATACATCCACTATCACATAATGGCCTCTAGGGCATACATATATCCAACAATCTCCCACTTGCACTAAGGCCAGTTATTGGCGTATCTCATACCCAACATCTCAAAAAGTCGCTCATGCTGTGGCTGAGGGAGGGCCTTGGTGAGTGGATCCGCGGCGTTGTTCTTTGTGTCTACTCTCTTAATCTCGATCTCGCGGCGATCTACAATCTCCCGGATCAAATGAAAGCGCCTCAGGATGTGTCTGGACCGCTGATGGGATCTGGGCTCCTTGGCTAACGCCATAGCCCCATTATTATCACAATACAAGGGTATTGGATCAATAATGGTTGGAACTACTCCTAGCTCCGAGACGAACTTCTTCATCCAGACGGCTTCCTTGGTGGCATCATTTGCAGCAATGTACTCAACCTCCATCGTAGAGTCTGCAACGGTATCCTGTTTGGAACTCTTCCAACTTACCGCCCCTCCATTGAGGGTAAATACAAACCCTGAGATAGATTTGCTGTCATCCTTATCGCTCTGGAAGCTCGAATCGGTAAAGGCCTCCATTTGGAGATCTGTATTACCATACACCAAGAACAATTCTTTAGTCCTTCGTAAGTACTTAAGAATGTTCTTCACAGCTGTCCAGTGGTTCTCCCCTGGGTTGGATTGATACCTGCTTACAACACTAAGTGCATAAGCTATATCTGGGCGTGTACATAACATCGCATACATTATAGATCCTACTGCCGAAGCATAAGGTATAATGCTCATGCGAGCTCTCTCTTCATCGGTCTTTGGACAAGAATCCTTGGAGAGAGTGACTCCATGGCAAGCGGGTAAGGCACCCCGCTTGGAGTCTTCCATACTAAACCTTTTTAAGATGGTGTTGATGTACCTGGTTTGGGACAATCCCAAAAACTTTTTGGATCTATCCCTATAGATCCTTATGCCCAGGATGTATGCGGCATCACCCAGGTCCTTCATGGAGAACCTTAGTGATAAGAATGATTTGACCGACTGTAGCATAGGAATGTCATTTCCTATCAGAAGAATGTCATCCACGTACAATACGAGGAATGTGACAGCTCTTCCTACAGCCTTCTTATAAACACAAGGTTCATCTGGATTTTTGATGAAATCAAACTCTTTGATAACATAATCGAAACAGATGTTCCAACTCCGAGATGCCTGCTTTAACCCATATATGGATTTAAGCAGTCTACATGCTTTCTCGCTGCTCCCACTGTCAATGAAGCTCTCTGGCTGATCCATATAAACGCATTCCTCTAAATCTCCATTTAGAAATGCTGTTTTAACGTCCATCTGCCAGATTTCATAGTCGTAGTGAGCAGCAATAGCAAGTAGGATCCGAATGGATTTAAGCATGGCTACGGGTGAAAAAGTTTCGTCATAGTCCAAACCTGGTCTTTGACGAAAACCTTTCGCCACAAGTCTTGCCTTATAGGTCTCTACCTGCCCATCCACACCAATCTTTCTTTTAAAGATCCATTTGCACCCTACAGGTTTTACCCCAGGGGGTACAACGTCCAAAGTCCATACTTTGTTGGTGTACATAGACTCCATTTCGGATCTCATGGCATCCAGCCACTTCACAGAGTCACCACTCGTGATAGCTTGCTGAAAACTGGTAGGATCATCATCATCCATGATGCAATCTTCTCCGTCACCATCAATGAGGAAACCGTAGTACCTCTCCGGTGGGCGAGAAGTCCTACCAGACCTACGGAGTGACCGAGGTTCTTCAGTTTCTGTTGCAACAGCCGGTTCAACCAAATCGTCATTTGTAGTTTGTGTCTCCAGAACCTCTTCTAGATCCACTACCTTGCCATCATCTTTATCTGTGAAAAACTCTTTTTCCAAGAATGTGGCATACTGAGAAACAAACACTTTTTGTTCCTCTTTGTGGTAGAACAGATATCCATATGAATTCTTTGGATATCCCACAAAGTTACACATGACTAACCGTGTCTCGAGTTTGTCCGGATTCTGCTTTTTAACATAGGCCGGGCAACCCCAAATCTTAATTCTCTTAAGAGATGGTCTCTTTCCATTCCATATCTCATATGGCGTGGTAGACACGGCTTTGGTTGGAACCCTGTTTAGCAGAAACGCTGCAGTCTCCAATGCATGCCCCCAAAACGAGACTGGTAACTCAGCGTCACTCATTATGGACCGGACCATATCTAATAGGGTCCTATTCCGTCGTTCTGACACACCATTGTGCTGTGGTGTATAAGGAGGAGTGAGCTGAGAGAGAATCCCATTCTCTTTTAAGAAGTTTGCAAATTCTGCACTGAGATACTCACCACCTCGATCTGATCGAAGCATCTTGATACTCAAGCCGGTTTGTTTTTCTACTTCTTGTTTATATTCAATGAATTTCTCGAAAGCTTCGGACTTGTGTTTTAATAAAAAGACATGACCGAATCTTGAGAAATCGTCAGTGAATGTAATGAAGTATGAAAAACCGCCTCTAGCCTATGTAGACATTGGCCCACATACATCACTATGTATGAGGCCCAGGAGCTGAGTAGCTCTTTCTCCGTGTCCGGTAAACGGAGTTTTGGTCATTTTACCCTTGATATAAGACTGGCAAGTCGCATAAGATTTATATTCAAAAGAATTTAAATATCCATCTTTGTGCAACTTGTTTAGTCTTGTTTCGTTAATATGACCAAGTCTACAGTGCCAAAGAAAAGCTTCATTCAATTCTGAAAGTTTTCTTTTATTAGTGTGTTGTACACTGAAAACTGTGTGTTGATTTAGAACATATATTCCGTTATTAAGCGTACCATACCCAACCAACATTTGATTCAGGTGAATGTTCATAATATTCTTTTGCAATACAAAATTATATCCTTCATTGTCCAACAAAGAAACAGATATTATATTACATAGCATACTTGGTACAAAATAGCATGGATTCAAAATCAAAATACATCCAGATGGCAACCCCAAGTGATACTCTCCCACTGCGATTGTATGTACATTGGAACCATTTCCAACGCGGAGAGTATGGTCACCTGTCCTCAAAACCTTGCTATTTCTCAGCCCCTGCATAGAATTGCAAATGTGAGAACCTGAACCGGTATCCAATACCCAGGAAGCAGAGTTTATAGAAAAACAGTTTTCAGTCACAAACGCACCTGAAGCAGAAGTATCACCATGCTTCTTCTTGAGACTTAAGTACTCCGTGCAATTGCGCTTCCAATGTCCTGTCTTGTGGCAATGAAAACATTCGCTTTTCCCCGGGTCTCCAGCTTTGGACTTTCCCTTTCCCTTCACCTTTTTAACTCCGCCCTTAGGATTAGTGGGTTTCTTCTTTTTCTTTCCCTTGGCCTTAGCTTTCGGGCGAGAAGAAGAAGACTGTTCAATAGTCATAACGGGAGTTTTTGCTGACTTCATAGTGTTCTCTGCACTCCTTAACATATTAAGGAGTTCAGGGAGTTCCTTCTCCATGCCATGCATGTTAAAGTTCACTATGAACTGAGCAAAGGTGGAAGGGACTGCAGAATAATATCTATATATTGTTCATTGTCCATCGTCCATCCAAGGTCCTCAAGCTCTTCTATAAGAGCTATCATCTTCAAAACATGGTCTCCTACTGGTGTGCCAGGGGCCATTCGCATCTGAAACAGTTTCTTTGATGCTTCGTATCGTAATACGCGGGATTGCTCTCCATACAACTCCTTTGTATGGAGCAATATACCGTGAATGTCCATGTCCTCGTGCTGCTTTTGATGTGTATTGTCCATCGATGCAAGCGCGAGGCATTTGGCCGTGGCACAGTCAGCGTCCCATGTCTTGCGGACTTCAACGTCCGCAACTGAGAATTTTGGACCTGGGACGGGCGGGGCTGAAGCCGTGAGGACATATGATACTTTATCATAAGTCAAGGCGATTTTCAGATTCCTTAGCCAGTCTTTATAGTTGGTCCCATTCAGTTTGTTTTTATCTAGTAAAAGCTTGAGTCCAGTCATGGGTATCTGCCATTAAGAGAGAGAAAAGAATACACTCAGCGAAAGCTCTTGCATAGATTAGATTGGTTTATTATCTTGTCTAATCGATGTTTCCCACTGCTTTTTATCAAGTTTTTCTTTCAAACCTTAAAAAGAAAAACTAGCCAGGATTAATTACAGTCTACAACTTCGCTAACCGTTCAGCCAGGCCAGTGTCGGTACTTTGAGGGAGGTTCCCCGTGCTTTCGCACGGACCTAATTAGAGTAAACCTCGTTTTCCCAGAGGCGGAGCCCCGTTAACACCTTTCTAGACACCTAATGAGTTAGCTAATTGTAAACTGTAAAACTCTCCTAGGAGCAACTATTGCCCACAGTGGGATCGGGATCCAACCATCACATGGAAGGTATGCAATCTCATTGCAAATTTCAACACTTGAAATTCCCGATGTAATTTTTACCCCTAGTACTTATGACCTTAACTATGGTCAACAAATCATAATTACCAGTCAAGTTCTACCCGTCATTTCTTGATTAATTAGACCCACCCATATGACCCTTAACTATGGTCAACAAAGTCGCATGAATGTCCTAATTAATCTGCATCATATGCAGTGTAGGAAGACATCACTTAGCTACCGTACACTACGCCTTAACTAAAGTCAACAAACGTAGCACGAATACTAAGTACTCTACTTCCTAAAATGACGGAGGGTTGCGAATGATTTTTAAGAAAATCTTTAACGCTTTGAACTTGATATCGTTGTAGAATCAAACAGTTTTCAAAAGGAGTGGCTTAAGCTCCGCAGTTTTGAAATGTAGCTTTTTCATAAATAGCCGAGTAGTTTTCAAATCCGATTCTACAACATCTTTTTAGCTTTATTTTCTTTACATTAATCACATTAATGTAATCCCATCATTTAAGTCCTTAAGCCAATCACAGAAAAGAAACGAAAATAACACGTACGCTTATGCCATCCGCATTCGCCGCAATGTTCTGTTATGCACCGTTAGGTTACTTAACTAACGGCATACCGGGACGGGACTAGCGCGGGTGTAAAACATAAGCAACGTCTACTATATATCATATATATAATATGTCATTCGTCTCAGATATCACAGAACACAGGCAGCAGAAACATAGATATAACGTGGGATATTCTAGGACGTCCGTATTTAGTATTTAGCCAGAATAGAAAATACGGATTCCACAGTCGCGATGAATAGCCAAGCCCACACCCTGGACCCCTACGAGAGCGGCAAGTGACCCTACCAATTCTGGAGTTTAGGAGACCCGGTCTCGACTCCTCGAGATGGCCTCCCACTGAACCCCAGAACCCGGTCACCTGTGCTCCCCTCCTTGGGTCCATCCTAATGCGGAAAAGTAAATAATATACAACACTGGTAACACAACCTTAACCCGGAAGTGCCCCAAATAAAAGAATATTACATTACATTTGAATTTACATGAATGAAAATATAAAACTCTCATCTCACATAAAAAAAACCCCGGCTATTCAATCGCGACAATCCTGCACATCATATCTCAGCAACACATAATATCTCATATCATCAACGTAAGTAAGTATGCATACCCCAATTGTCGTTGACGTATAGCAACGAAACCGGCGATATCGAACATACTACACTTACGGTCACAGAAAAGAAAGTGTAAAACTACAATATTTGGAATCCACATTCTCTTTAGACATCATAAATGCGAAATATCACATATTTCGTATTTCATGCCTAAACTATATGAATTCCACATATTGTATCACATTCCAGACAAACAGACAGTATTAAAGTTTTCGAACGAACGATCAAGTACCCAAGATTCACTAACGCTCAACACTTGAGCAGGGTTCAAAAATCCGGAGTGTGACACAGTAGTAGCGGTCCAGCCGTAGAAGGGTCAAGCCAACGCCTCACATGTGGCACGCCGTACTGCCCCAAACCCTAAGGTTCAAAGGGCAGTTCGAGACGGTCACATAATCGAGTTAAGGTTTGTTGTCTTCTAGAGGGACCACCGCAAAAAGACTTGCACGTATCTCCAAAGTATTTAAACCCCGTGAATAGTGAGCAAATGATACTCGTTCAAACACTTCAATACTTTCTAATTTACCCGGAAAAGCTACGAAATGAAAATCCCGATCGAATTGACGAGTCCAAAACCATCTCCGGAATTTTTCAAAACTAAATACAGATTAAAAATACCCAAAAAATTATTCAAGCAGATTCCAGAATTAATATAAAAAAATTATCCACTAGTTAATGTGTACGGCCGCGGAACCGCGGCCCAAGCAAGCTTTGGCCGCGTTTCCGCGGCAGTAAGTACTGTTCATTGGATAATTTTTGCATCGTAATTCTTATTTTTACCTGCTGAATTTTTTAGATATTTTTAATTCTGAAAAATGTCAAATTTTAGAAAATTTCCAGAGAGCACCCTAAAAAGCCGTATTTCGGTTCAATCGGAGTTTTAACTTCGTAAAAAGGTCGCCTAATGTTCTAGGTCGGCTCTGATACCAATGAAAGGTTTGCCTAGCACCCTACAATGATTTTTGAAGTATCACATGTCCCAAAGTTTAAATTTTTATGGTGCTAACGAACATGCAAAGGAATCGATCCTAGAAAATTAGGGTTTCGGGAAAAAAATAAAGCGAACTAAACTAGGGTTTCGAGACTACAACCTTTGTAGCTCCCTTTCGCTGGACTCCTTGGTCTCTTGGGTGTTGAATGGAGGTCCGCTTGAAGTCCTCTCGCGTCCACGACGATCCACCACGGAGTTCTCCGTCCAAGCTCGCAACTTCGTAAAACCGAAGAGAACACTCTAAACAAGACGGCTAAGCTTGTGTAGAATGAAGTTGTGGTTAAGGTTCTCACTTCAAAAACCTTTCTTTAAGTGGTATTTACTCACTAGAAAAAAGTAGAGAGCAAATGAGAAAGAGGAAGAAGATGGTGGTAATATTTTTCACAAGAGGTAATGAGATAAAGATAACTCACAAGAAGAAAAAGAAATATATCAATATATATTTTATTTCTTCTTACTATGAACCATGGTTAAAGTGATGGAGACATTATTTAACTTGAGTTTTAAATGATAAAGAGAAGGATAACTCAAGTTAAGAGGTAGGTGAGCTAGGTTAGGTTAAAAGAAGAATGTAGAAACTAGTAAGAATTATCCTTTCTTTTTCAATTTGTTTTAAATCCAAAATCAAATAATAATCCATTACTTAGACCATGGTGTGAGTCTTATATTGCCACCATTTCCATATGTTAACAACCATGATAGATGGGTGTATGTATGTGTGTGTGTATGCACATCCATATGTGCATGAAACTAGCATGAAAGAAAGAAAAGCACACATGCATGCACACATCCATCATCCAAGAAAAGGTTTTAAGTGAGAAAACTAATGGTTAAATGATAAATCAACACTTGATTTATCAATCCGGTCATATCTCATATGACCCCACCAAAAGCAGTTCACCCGATCAATGTTCGGTATCATATACGCACATTTTAATCGGGTGCATGCGCATATCGCATACGCGCACCACAACGTTTCGCCTGGACTGGGTAACTCCTTTGTGGGACTCTAAGACTCGTCAATACGCCGGCAGAGGGTGATGATCATATCAGGTACCCCCAAGCCGCAAGCGGTCAGCTAAACGTAACGGCCACCCGGGTATTGAGCGATCAGAAGAAAACAAGCGAACCTGCTGTTGGAGATAGTGCCCTCAGAGTCAATTATTAGGTCACAGGTACGTGATTGTAATGATTGAGGGAGGACCTATCCCGGTAGGACAGTCTTACTCGAGATGATAGTATGCTATCTGGTTTACCTTTATCATCGTGTACTGCTTTAGGTGACATGACACGTCGCTATTACACGTTGATAGAGCCCATAGGATTCTTGCTTGACCACCAGCAGTATGAGGGCGATCATATAAGTGGGAGCTGGGGGTCTACAAGCATATCCTTAAAAGGTCCCTAGTCGTGGGAGTTTCGAGACCGGGCATCGATACTCCATTAGTAGACTAGTGTATACAGTCGAGACCCCGACGAGGGGCGGTGGCCGGTCTCACAAGCCACTGGTGTCAGTTGGATCACCTAAGATGTATACAGGTGCTCATTGGGTTATGAGTACACCGGACAGGACTCGCCGGGAACATGCTAGTTGGTCATATACCAGACGTCAGATGGCAGTTCCCTGGTGACATGTGTGCAGGTTAGTTCATCGACCTGGGGATCGTCATTTGTCTCGTGTGAGTTCCCACTGTACTTTGATTACTACCCTACCACGGCTCAAAGGAGTCGTGCAAACAGGTTTTAGTTGGGTACAGTCCCGAGCCACATGGAGGCAGTGAGCGTATCTTCAGGGGTTCGTCTCTCCCGGTATTGGGGGTGAGGTCGTGCTGTGTCTAGGAGAGCCATTACACAAAGTCCTTGGCCAAGGCAAGGAGATTTACTGGTAGGTATTCCAGTAGTATCTCAGGGTGTTCTGGGCTACACTCCGACACGACTTGTACCGCTTTTGGGGGTCTGACTTTTACCAACCCCCTAGGCCCGCCATGCGATACTCATAGACGAACGGACCGGACTGCACGGATATTGTCACTGACAGGCTCAGTTGGGTGTCGGGGTGAGCTTCCTCATCGACGTCCCATTTGGTCAATAGCTGGTGGCCCGTTACGTATTGGCTTATACCTCTGACGGGCTAGTGGTTAAATCCACAGCCATTGTATTGACGAGTCTTTAGAGTCCACCACACATTCAGTTACTCAGCTTTCGGGCGAAAGGCTGTAGAGGCCGTATGGAGATATGGCAGGATCCGATCACATACGTGCGGTATTGCACGGATCAGGATCGGACGGTTTGTACTAGTAGCCGTATAGGTATATGGCAGGGTTCGATCAGATACGTGCGGTATTGCACGGATCAGGATCGAACGGATATTACTAGCCGGCTTTGGTTTAAGCCGGTCCTAGTTAGTACAGTGCAGATTTTGTCTCTTTGCATTTGTATCCGGTCGGAATACAGATGCGGGTGTGTATGCACAGTGTCGGGGTTTTTCCTGTAATTTATTACGGGACCAGTTTTCTGGAGTTGCCAGTTTGCATTCCGTTCCGGCCGGTTTTCCTTTGTTCTTTCCCGGCCGGACTTTTCCGATGGAGGGGGTAATTTGCAGTTTTGCAAATTACTTTTGTGGAGGGGTTTTATTGCATATATATTGATTATGATGGCTTTCTTTTCTTTGCACCATGCTTGCTTTGACTAGTGATTTGAGTGGGTATGGATTCAATAGTGCAAGCATGGTTGATGTTGTTGTTGTGGTCACCCTTTGACCTCTCCTACCCTCACCTCCCTTCATGAGATGTATTTTTGTTCCCTCCACCATTTTCCAAGAGGAGAGGCCGGCCACTTAGGAGTGAGGAAGAGAGAAATTTGATTGTTGGCATTACACAAATTTCTTCATATCATTTTCATGCTTGCAAAAATTCTTCACTTCATTCCAAAGTCCATTCATGTTTCCTCCATCCAAAGGCAACAAACCCCATTGAGACAAAGCGTATTCTACACTAGATTCTACAGCATATCTTGGGCACGTCGAGTAGCCGGCTTCGTGCCCGAGTTGCCTCGGTATAGAGGCGGGAGCCCGTAAAAGTACCCGGCTTCGTGGTGCCCTTTCCGACGAGGAGGAGATGGACGGAGATCCCGCGAGGAGATCGGAGCGGAGATGAAGACCGGAGGACTTGGATCGTCGGTATACATCTCTTCCCTTTCCTTTTTGTTGCGTAGACTAGTTAATGGTTCGATCCGGAGTTTAGTGCGCGGTGGTGCCGGTTTGCAAAGTCCGCAAAAATTTAAGTTTATCACCGCTTCCGCATTCCGGCGTCGGATTGACGGCCGGGGCGCCGCCGTGCACTTACAGTGGTATCAGAGCCTCGCCATTAACTTAGTCTAGCTTTGTGTAATGTGTTTGCATTTCCGATCGATCAAAAAGTCCAAAAACCCGTATTTTGTCGCATCAGTTTTCTGTTGGAAATTTTTGGTGTCAAAAATTTTTTCAGGTTGTAAAATATTGATGTACTGGATATTGCAAGGCTACTGAGAAAATTCGAGAGTGTAAGTCAACAGTGGAAGCGCGGAAGCGCGGCCTCACCTTCCTTAAGCGCCGCGCTTCCGCCGCCGACTGTTCTGATCCCTGCATCAAATTTCTTCAGTAGCTTTCTGGGATTAAAATATGTGTCTTGGGATATTAAAATTGGGCCCAGGTTTTCTGTGAGTGCTACAGTTTTGTTTGGGGCCCACTTGTTAATTGTTTGATCAATCGGAAAATTTTAAACACATTTTTTCACAGTATTTACATTATATCTGCGACCGTGAATGTCACTCGATCGGTAAATCCGGTCTAACTGCTATAGCCCGGTTAGACGGATTTGCGAACGTGACTTTCACGTTGATGTTCTATGTATTTGCTGTGATGTTGCGGATTGGTCGTGGGGGATAGCCTGGATGCAATGCTAGTACAGTTTTGTCGTATTATGTACATTTGATATTGCGGGGCGAGCGTCCGACATGTGGACTGCCGTCACTGCCTGATTGTATTATTATTTTGGGGCACGACCTGGTTGCGGTCGATGTACCCGGTGTATGTATATTTTACTTTCTGTACTAGGATTGCCCCGCGGAGGGGTGCACGGATAGCCGGGTTCTGGAGGGCAACAAGCCCGCATCTCATGGCATTGAGACGGAGGGGGGCTTCACTCTGGGATTGGCGGGCTATTCGCCGCACTCGTAGGGGGTACAGGTTGACCCAGGAGGGGTGCCCAAGTTGCCGGATTCCGTGGAGTGCTGGGTGGTCCATTCACGGAGCTGAAGGGGGCTGCCTCGCTTCAGGTTTTGGCGGGTGACTTGCCGCGCCCGTAGGGGTCTAGGTTTTCATTGCACAGGCTATCCACACGACCGGGGGAACGTCGGGTTTCAGCGGCTCTGTGAAACCCGGGGATCCCAGATATCTGTATTGTTTCTGTGATGCTGTTCATTATCTGTGATGTTGCATTTTATTCACGCCTTGAGCGAAATATAATATATTGGTATATATATTAGTAGATGTTGTATATGTTTTGCATCCGCGCTAGTCCAGTCCCCGCTCTGTCGTTAGTTAGCTAACCTAACGGGTAATGACGGGACCCAGTGGCGAATGCGGATGGCATATACGTACATCAGTATATTTTCGTTCTTTTTGGTGTGATCAATTGATGGGACTGCATTGATTCGGATCAATGCAAAGTTAAAAACAAACCTAATCTGATGTTGTTGGAACACTTTTCAAAAAGCTGTTATTGCAAGGACGTTCGCTTTTGTTTTGCATTGTGGTATTCATTTGGAATATCCTGCTCCTCAGTCGACGAGGCAAGGGCCGAGATCCCTTCACCGGGAGTGACCCCTTGGACAGAAGTTTGCGTTAGGGCATTAACTTCACTATAGCCGATTACTTTTGCTTTGCACCGTGGTATTCAGTTGGAATATCCTGCACCCCATTCTACGGGGAAAGAGCCGAGATCCCTTCACCGGGAGTGACCTCTTTAGCAACGGTTTTCGTCACTATATTTTTAAAAGCTATCCGTTCCTTCGACGATATCAAGTTCATTACGTTAAAGGTTTTCGCCAGAAACCATTCGTAGCCCTCCGTCATTTCAGACGGGTAGCACGTAGTATTCATGCTATGTTTGTTGACCTTCGTCAAGGCATAGTGTATGGTAGCTGCTTGTTACCTTTCTGCTGCATAGATAGATGCGTTGGTTTGGGACAGTCGTACAGCCTTGTTGACCTTCGTCAAGGGCTTGTACGGGTGGATTCAAATTAACCTGGATAATGACGGGTAGAACTTGACATGTGACTTATGATTTGTTGACCTTCGCCAAGGTCATAAGAGCATGGGGCAGAAATCACATCGGGAGTTTCAAAAGTACTGAAACTTGCCAGATATGCGCATACCTTCTGGAGTGTGATACCGTGAGCGGATTCCGTCACGTTATCATGCGATGAGAGTTGGATCCCGATTCCCACTGATGAGTTAGTTTACTCCTCGGGTGACCCCGACTAATTCTTCTTTCAGGTTTGGAGGAGAATTTGAGGTACAGTGGGAGGATTCCAGATTAGATAAATTGGTAACCATTCTGATCTAGGTTAGAGTGCACGCTGAGTGTTTCTTTTCTCTCTCTATCTGGCAGCGACCATTGACCCGACCCTAAGACTTTGACTCAGTGACCAAGTTGACCGAACCTTCTTAAACACCGGCTTTTGGATTGTCAGAGTTGCAGACCTCATTGCCACTCCTACTTTTACCCTTTTCTCCAGGACACCCCGTATTACTACGAACGTCCACTTCCATTGGACAAAACCATCGTATGGTTAGATACGAACTCGAAGGAATTCGAGGATGGTTTCCGGTTCTGGAGAAAACGGATAGGATTATTCAGTTGTCTTTTCCTTTTACCCTCTCTCAGGTTACGAGTACTCCTTGGTTTAGGGGTAGTACACCCATTACGCAAATTGGATTGTCTTCTTCCAAACCTTAGGCTGGTGCCGACCGGTAGGGAATGAAGAAAACCAATTAGCATAACGATGGTGTGCAGAAGGTATTAAGTTCAGACAAAGCAAGGGATTAGTAAGAGGGCAAAGTAAATTGCAACAGATATTCACGACCAAACCAAATATTTCGTTACCACTCCCACATCACCTTTGTATTTCTCCAGGACACTCCGTATCACTACGAAGATCCACAGTTTATTTGGATACTCCATCGTATGGTTATATACGAACTCGAATGGAACTTGTTCCAGTTCGGGGATGGATTCTGGTCCAGGAGAAATAGGAATAAAGTACATTCAGGTGTCTTTTATCTTCACCTTCTCTCGCGTTGCGAGTGCTCCTAGGATTAGGACAGTACACCCTTTATGCTTATTGGATAGTCTTCTTCCAAACCATAGGCTGGTGCCGAACGGTAGGGAAGGAAGAAAACCATTTGGCCTAAAGGGGTGTGCAGAAGGTAAAGACTAAAGACATATGAAGGGATTTGGAGAGGTGGCAAAGAATTATACGGTTATAGTTGTGAATTTGGATAATGGAAGAGGCATTACTAAGAATACCGGGATACCCCACCGAAACATTTCAATGTTTCAGTTTCACTGTGTACTGTTAAAAGAAAACTGATTTCCCGATTAGATACTTACTCCAGGGTATGTATTTACCAGGTATGATTCTCACATCTGTATGGTTTTACAGATGATGAGTGGGAGTAGGTTATTGGGAATTGGGTGATCATCCTCATTATATCGGGATTCGTTGTAATCGGTGATATTTGAGGAAATCACCTGGGCTGTTTGCCGGTCGGCAAATATTTGGTTTTGAATATCCGCAGTTATGCACCAATTTCAAATTGATATATCTGTACGTCTATTTTCATAGAGTGAGATATACCTTTCTGAAGTTATGTCTACGACATTTACCTATATCAGTGGATGGTTAGGTAAGGAGCATTAAACAGCGGTGTAATTCTTCTTAACCATAAGTACAGTTTTCAACCTACGACACACAGTGAATGAGTTATCAGACTCAAGGGACTTATACAGAGTATTGTATGTTGTCCAGGGTCCATCAGGACAGAGGGGTTGGTCCTCGTACTACATTCAGTTTACTTATGACTTCTCTAATTTTTAGACAGGTGTTTCGTGGAAACACAGGGTCCGAATTTGGAGAAGTTATAGGTATTTGAATAGAGTAGAGAACCAGGTATAGCAAGTATCGGGATTCTTCAAAGAGATCGAAGATGTAGATACTTGTGTATGGTATTCAGTTGATAGTAATGATAAAGAGATCTTGCTTCTCTTTCAGGTTACTCATAATTGGAAGTATTCCTATGTTGAGTAACGCTGATCGGCCTCTTTCCATTTAGTTGACATGCACTGGAGACAGCTGCATGATGTGAATCTGGTTCAAATAAATCAGTGCCTCTGATTCTATATTGGATATAGAACAGTTCATATCTTAACGATGTTAAGGTACGGGGAGTTGTCCGGTTTATGCTTAAAACCAGATATTGGACAACTCTAGGCACGTTTCTGTAATGGCTGTTTGTGGGTTGACCCAGGCTATGACGAGGGTTGACTTTCTACCATCTGGATGAACAATAGCGATATTGGTCTAGACTCGCCACAGTTTTATTAAAAATGGATTTTTTCAGAAAACAGTAGTGGGAGTATGGTAGAACTGGAAGTGATTCCAGAACCACAAACGATTACTGAAGATTTGATAAGGAACCTAAAGATTCAATCTGATTTGACATTCCATTGGCCACTCCGCAGATATGGTGGGTAACTTCAGGCACCCGAGAGGTACTACGGTAGCCTCAAGGACGGTGACAGGGAAGTTCTTGTTTACCCACAATAGCCATTGCTGTTGTTCCAGGTTACGAGACCCGGCGGGAGGATGAGTATAGCGTCGTTCTAAAACTAGTTTTAGAAGTGTACGTGTATATGACTCTGCCAGAGGGTTGTCGTAGTCAGTGGGAGCAGCGGAAGCATTGGTGGACAGGTAGCTTATGTCTATTTATAGACTAAAGCAGATGTAGCGGAGATAGATCATCTATTTCTGACGTGACAGTCATAGGTTTGACTTCATCAGAATAGGAGATGGATCTGTTGAGAGGGTAGTAGGGTGTGATATCCTGGTATTTGGATGATATACACAGAGTAGGAAAGGAAACTCCTACACTACGATCGGTTATACTTTGGTCGTCACACAGTGGTTTCTCCACAAAGGACTTGGACATTATATCAGACATACTGGTTACTAGATCTATGGTTTTAGATCTAGATTTGGGTGGTTTCTCAATCAGGGTACCTTGACAGCATTCTAAGAGTATTTAGAATGGACGACTCCTAGCACGGTAGTATACCTGCAGGTGATGGAGTCACCCTCTCCAAAGGTGTCTTACAGACTAAAGGGGAGAGGGACGTGCATGATTGGCAGATCACTTGCTTAGGCAATTGAGTCAATCATGAGATGTCAAGTACCACACCAGATGTTGTTCTTGCACTAGATGCAATAAGTTGATATTGATCCAATCCTGGAGAAACAGTCGGAAGCAGTTTTAGAACATAAGTGGATGTTCTAGGGATATGATAACGACAGCCTCATTCGGGAGACAGTTATCATTCCAGGCTTCCAAGGTGACATGGACGACAAGGAGGTTGTCAGAGTTATAGTTTTCCTTCTGATGAGGGGCAGTATTTTGGACAGGTGGTCCAAGGCAATACTGAGGGTGGCATGGCGCAGGATACTGATTAAGTTCAGTTGACGATACAGTCTAAGAAGTTTGGATTTGGAGTTCATTTATGAGCTAAGTCCCATCAGACATCCAGACACATTCTAAGACAGGTATTGCTCATTTCGGGAGATGGGTTTCTCCGCGAACATGAGATATAGAGAGACATGGAAGGAAACAACAAAGCGGATCCACTCACTGAGGCTATTCCTCGAACGCAATAGTTCCGCAAACGAGCTTTGTGAGACTGACTAGTAGAGGAGTTGGATGTTCGGTATCACACGGGCTGTGAGTATGCGACATCGCAATAATTAGCCTTGAGTGCAAGTGGGAGACTGTTGGAGATAGTGCCCTCAGAGTCAATTATTAGGTCACAGGTACGTGATTGTAATGATTGAGGGAGGACCTATCCCGGTAGGACAGTCTTACTCGAGATGATAGTATGCTATCTGGTTTACCTTTATCATCGTGTACTGCTTTAGGTGACATGACACGTCGCTATTACACGTTGATAGAGCCCATAGGATTCTTGCTTGACCACCAGCAGTATGAGGGCGATCATATAAGTGGGAGCTGGGGGTCTACAAGCATATCCTTAAAAGGTCCCTAGTCGTGGGAGTTTCGAGACCGGGCATCGATACTCCATTAGTAGACTAGTGTATACAGTCGAGACCCCGACGAGGGGCGGTGGCCGGTCTCACAAGCCACTGGTGTCAGTTGGATCACCTAAGATGTATACAGGTGCTCATTGGGTTATGAGTACACCGGACAGGACTCGCCGGGAACATGCTAGTTGGTCATATACCAGACGTCAGATGGCAGTTCCCTGGTGACATGTGTGCAGGTTAGTTCATCGACCTGGGGATCGTCATTTGTCTCGTGTGAGTTCCCACTGTACTTTGATTACTACCCTACCACGGCTCAAAGGAGTCGTGCAAACAGGTTTTAGTTGGGTACAGTCCCGAGCCACATGGAGGCAGTGAGCGTATCTTCAGGGGTTCGTCTCTCCCGGTATTGGGGGTGAGGTCGTGCTGTGTCTAGGAGAGCCATTACACAAAGTCCTTGGCCAAGGCAAGGAGATTTACTGGTAGGTATTCCAGTAGTATCTCAGGGTGTTCTGGGCTACACTCCGACACGACTTGTACCGCTTTTGGGGGTCTGACTTTTACCAACCCCCTAGGCCCGCCATGCGATACTCATAGACGAACGGACCGGACTGCACGGATATTGTCACTGACAGGCTCAGTTGGGTGTCGGGGTGAGCTTCCTCATCGACGTCCCATTTGGTCAATAGCTGGTGGCCCGTTACGTATTGGCTTATACCTCTGACGGGCTAGTGGTTAAATCCACAGCCATTGTATTGACGAGTCTTTAGAGTCCACCACACATTCAGTTACTCAGCTTTCGGGCGAAAGGCTGTAGAGGCCGTATGGAGATATGGCAGGATCCGATCACATACGTGCGGTATTGCACGGATCAGGATCGGACGGTTTGTACTAGTAGCCGTATAGGTATATGGCAGGGTTCGATCAGATACGTGCGGTATTGCACGGATCAGGATCGAACGGATATTACTAGCCGGCTTTGGTTTAAGCCGGTCCTAGTTAGTACAGTGCAGATTTTGTCTCTTTGCATTTGTATCCGGTCGGAATACAGATGCGGGTGTGTATGCACAGTGTCGGGGTTTTTCCTGTAATTTATTACGGGACCAGTTTTCTGGAGTTGCCAGTTTGCATTCCGTTCCGGCCGGTTTTCCTTTGTTCTTTCCCGGCCGGACTTTTCCGATGGAGGGGGTAATTTGCAGTTTTGCAAATTACTTTTGTGGAGGGGTTTTATTGCATATATATTGATTATGATGGCTTTCTTTTCTTTGCACCATGCTTGCTTTGACTAGTGATTTGAGTGGGTATGGATTCAATAGTGCAAGCATGGTTGATGTTGTTGTTGTGGTCACCCTTTGACCTCTCCTACCCTCACCTCCCTTCATGAGATGTATTTTTGTTCCCTCCACCATTTTCCAAGAGGAGAGGCCGGCCACTTAGGAGTGAGGAAGAGAGAAATTTGATTGTTGGCATTACACAAATTTCTTCATATCATTTTCATGCTTGCAAAAATTCTTCACTTCATTCCAAAGTCCATTCATGTTTCCTCCATCCAAAGGCAACAAACCCCATTGAGACAAAGCGTATTCTACACTAGATTCTACAGCATATCTTGGGCACGTCGAGTAGCCGGCTTCGTGCCCGAGTTGCCTCGGTATAGAGGCGGGAGCCCGTAAAAGTACCCGGCTTCGTGGTGCCCTTTCCGACGAGGAGGAGATGGACGGAGATCCCGCGAGGAGATCGGAGCGGAGATGAAGACCGGAGGACTTGGATCGTCGGTATACATCTCTTCCCTTTCCTTTTTGTTGCGTAGACTAGTTAATGGTTCGATCCGGAGTTTAGTGCGCGGTGGTGCCGGTTTGCAAAGTCCGCAAAAATTTAAGTTTATCACCGCTTCCGCATTCCGGCGTCGGATTGACGGCCGGGGCGCCGCCGTGCACTTACACCTGCTACAACTCCCGTCGAGCCAACCGGCAACACTACCGTACAGTCTGGTCTCTTCGTCAGATATGCTGTATATCGAGCCTAGGGATGGTCACGTCGACCCCAATAACTCAATAAGTCGTGCCGGCGAATGGTCTATAACAGATCGAGAAACTACTAATAACACTTATCAGCAAATCTCAGCAGCCCTGGCCAGGGACTTGCTGTTATAACCAGTCGGGCACAGCACAGCATCAACTCCCAATATCGGGAGAGACGAAACCCCTCCTATCGCTCATCGTCTTCGTGTGTCTCGGGACTGTACCCAACGGCCACCTGTTTGCACGACTCGGTAGAGCCGTGGTAGGGTGGCAATCAAAGTACAGTGGGAGAACACACAAGACTCTATGACGATCTCGGGTCTACAGACTAACCTGTACCAGTGTCACCTGAGAACTGCTATCCGACGATACATATAATTCCATATAGGAGTTCTCGGTGAGTACGTCCAGTGTACCCAGTCACCACTGAGCACCCGTATATGATCTTGATGTCAAACATCGATGGATGTGGGAACATCCATCGCCCATCACATGGGTCTAGTATCATATACGCTAGTCTACTCTGGTATATCAATGCCCCGTCTCGATATACCTACGACTAGGGACATTCCAGGATATGCTTACAGACTACAGATGTCCCACTAGTATGATCTCCATCATAATCAAAGTAGTCAAGCCTATATCCTCAGGGCTTTATCAGCATGTATGAATAAATAAAAGCATGATCAAATCAACATGTCAGATAAAGAAGAACCAGATAGCATACTATCATGTCGAGCAAGAATGCATACTGAATATATATATACACATGTATAGATACATCCAATATCACATAATGGCCTCTAGGGCATACATATATCCAACAGTGTATCTTTTTTTTAGCTATTTCCTTCATCAATATGTTGTGGCCGAAATTGTTGTGGGAGTGGGCTTCATTTGGAATTGATGGGTGGGTCATTGTTTCATTAATTGATGAAGCATGGTTTCTTTCATGACTCATCTTTAGCTTTAATTCCTTTTGTCAAAGCTTAGGATATTTAGATGGATATTTGTGTTGATATTGGGTTATGGTCACCACTTGAATCCTTATGCTCACTCTCCCATTTCATTTTCCACTGAAGGATTTCCTTCAAGTGGGAGAGCACTTTGGTGCAGTTTTTTTGCCCCCCCCTCCCCCTTGAATGTGAGCTCAATTTTCCTCCTATGCTCACATGTTCAATTCAATTTGGCAACTTCATTTATCTTCACCCAATTCATTGGGTGTCTTGAGACAAAGTATTCTGCACTCTCTCTACTTCAACCTTGGACATGTCGGCTAGCAAACTTCATGTCCGAATTGCCTCGGTATAGAGGAAGGAGCCCGTATATAGATTCGTTGACGTGGTGCAATTTCGACGAGGAGACCGGAGATCGAGCGAGATCGGAGATGCCGCGATGAGCGTGGGATGATGGCTAAAGACCGAAGGACACGGATTGATCGGTATAACCATTCTAACATTTTTGTTGTTTGCTAGTTTAGTGTTAATGGCACGATCCGGGTGAAAGCCTGCGTTAGCGCCAGTTCAAAAAAGTTTTTATTCCGCGTTTGGTCTCGGATTGACGGCCGGGACGCTACCGTAGACTTACAGAGTTGGCCATGCGATTTACTATGAAATTTAGTGTTAGAATTACTATGAAATTTGGTGTATTGATATATTAGACGATGAAGATCAAGATGGCCAGTGCCGATCGTCGAATAAAATAGTGGAGGGTGTATTTTTTGACGCCACCTAATGCAAAAAGTCTCCCAGGGCCCCTCTCTCTCTCTCTCTCTCTCTATATATATATATATATATATATATATATATATAGGAGTGATCCTATGAGGTCTGAGCTCGTTTCTTATTTTAAGATCTACTTCTCAAATACACAATCTGTATATATATATAGGAGTGATCCTATGAGGTCTGACCTCGTTTCTTATTTTAAGATCTACTTCTCAAATACACAATCTGTTGTGTTTTTTTATCGATCCTTACCGGTCATCGTTTTCGATAGGTTATGTATCAAATTTACAAGATTTAGAGATCTCTAACACATCCATTAAACGATCTTATTTTTCATATATCGTAAAGCCATCAAATTTTTAGTCTATTTAATGGATTAGTTAGAGCTCTCCAAATCCCGTAAAAATTGATACGTAACCTATCTAATAGACGTAGATCACGATGACCGGTACAGATGGTGAAAAACACAACGGATTGCATATTTGAGATTGGAACTCAGAATAAGAAATGAGCCCGGACCTTATAGGATCACTCCTATATATATATATATATTGGGAAGTGATCTATTGCAATCTAATTCGCATTTTTAAAAATGGAAATTCTCGATCCACGACATATTTGAATGATCCGAATCGTTCAACTTGATCGTCCTACTTTTAAGTTTATGTGTATGAAAAATCAGAGAATTTAAAGACTTTTAATCCATGGATCGAATGAGTGCAAAATGAACGTCTTTTAATATAGAAACATAAACTCCATCATATACATTGGTTAGAGGTTTTTAAATCTTTTGATTTTTTGTATACATACATTTGAGGGTAGGATGATCAACTTGAACGATTCGAAGCGTTCAAATATGTCGTGAATCGGGAGTTTCCGTTTTTAAAAAACGCGGACCGGTTTTCAATAGAGGGCACTCTCTCTCTCTCTCTCTCTCTCTCTCTCTCTATATATATATATATATATATATATATATATATATATATATATATATGCACAACAAAGCATGTTAAGGTATTATTAACATGAGATGAGAAGGGAGAAGTATAGTATCGTCATTTTTATTAAAAGATGTATAATACACCAAACTACGTATAAATTAAGTGAATCCTTGATTTTAAAGTAAATAATTATCAATTTTTTGGGGGGTATTTTAGCATTTTTAAAAAGATTTGGGTTTAATAATAAATCATGTTCAGCAATCAAATCTACAAACAAATTTCCCTCAGTATAAATTTATGATATTTGAATGGAAAATTTGCTGTAAACGAGTAATGTAAGGACGCAATGAACTGTAAACCCAGCCTGAATTTTTATATTTCGTACTCGGATTTAGGCCTTAATATCAAAATCCGTTTCTAAAAAGGCCAGTCTCAAGTTAACATAAAATTTACAGGCCTGGGCATATATAAGTCGGACCCACACCCAGACCATCGCCACGGCTACTAACATCAGAGATATTATATTTTCACCAATTGTATATTCTGGGAACAAAAAGACATTTTACAGAAAGTTGTTAAAATAGGGGCAGAGCACATCTTTCTGCAATGAGAGGGCTATCCTGCTATATTTGCAAATTTTACATTTTTCTTTATGGTTTCTTTTTTCATTATAGGCTAATTAAATTACACTAACCTGCCCTTAAGAATCGTTGAACTACCGTAAGGTTTTATCACAGCAAGTTTCCTTAAACTTTGATTTAAGGGAGTTTTTCCCCCTAAAATACCCTTGAATGCAACACTTTAAGGGAGCTTGCTGCAATTAAAAATAAAACTTTTAAGTAGTTTAGTGAAAATAAGAGATAGTTATGGTATTTTAGAGTAATTTATTTTATTTGATCCTGATCTGATTATCTATCCTGTTGTTTTTTCTCCTCTCTGAAGCTATTGCTCTTGAAGAGAGGAGGGCAAGTAATATACTCTGGGCCTTTGAGCCAGAACTCAAACAAAATGATTGAATATTTTGAGGTGTGTATTATTATATTTTCTTGGAAGAAAGTATAGAATTCATGTAGCCAACCCAAAATGCTGTTGATCTATATATAGAGAGTTAGATTCTAATGAGTTCATCTTTTCCTTGATCACCACCCTTCTTTCCTATTTTTCTCAATCTCGTGCTTCTACATTATGAGTAGTTTGGTTTTAATAAACATTCTCATATGTAAAAAAGTTCACAAAATGTCCATTTGTCATCAACAAAACAACAAGAACAAGGCTTTATCCAAAATTTTCGGGGTCAGGCAAATATGTCCATTACAGAAGAAATAAAAATGAAGCGGCCGCTTTTCTAATTATCAGTAATTATTTATATCAGGCGATTCCAGGAATCCCAAAATAAATAAAAGTCAGAACCCTGCAACGTGGATGCTTGAAGTGAGTTCCATTTCTTCTGAGGTGCGCGCGCTTCGGTATTGACTTTGCTATGTACTACCAGTCGTCAGATTTATATCTGTAAGTAGAATTGAAAATTTGATTCCTTATGACCCGAAACTATAATTTCTATCACTATTGACCGCTAAATACTCTCTTTGATACCAGGCATAACAAGGAACTGGTAGATATGTTGAGTGTAGCGGCTCCAGAAACAACTGATTTCTACTTCCCCACAAAATACTCTCAATCAAATTTTGGGCAGTTCAAAACATGCCTTTGGAAACAGTGGTGGACATATCGGAGGAGCCCTCGCTACAACCTAACCAGATTTATCTTCACTTTGATCACTGCCATACTTCTTGGCACAATATTTTGGAGAATTGGCAACAGAAGGTAATTATATCATGCTGCCACAATTAAATGGCGAATCTTCGTCATTCAACTTTGCTTAGATATTTTATATAGTTTAGGGAAATCTACACACCGCGATTAACTTTCACTGTTTCGCAGGGAGGTGATCCATTGAGGCCGGTGCTCATTTTATAAAATGATGCCAACTTTGCTCGTTTTACACCGATCCAAACTGGTCATTATGATCTACCTGTTTTAGATTGCTTATGTATCAAATTTCAGAGTTGGAGACCTTTAGCACATCCATTAGGTGAAGAAAAAAAGTAATGGTTCTTCGATATGCGAAAAATGCGAACATTAAAAAAAAAACCCTAAAACATATGGAAAGTTAACGGAAATGTCCTTTTTAAATAAGTTAAAAGTAGTTGGTATTGTTTTCAGGAGCATTTTCGTATTTTCAAGCTCCTAACAGTTAATATTATATGGAAAGTTAACGGAAATGTCCTTTTTAAATAAGTTAAAAGTAGTTGGTATTGTTTTTAGAATAACAAGTATTTTGTGGGTTTTTTGGAAATATCAAAGAATTTGGTGGCCAAAATAAAATTTAAAAAAACCCTAAAATTTAATATGTGGGGCCATTTCTATGCTGCAAATGCTACATGTAACAAATATTGCATGTCAGCAGTAAACTAAACAGCGGTTAAGTTGCTCATGAAATGAATTTTAGCCCTAGGGCACTCTTGAGCCAAAAAAAATGAGCTCTCTGTCACAGGTGATCGTAGAGATACCATGTGTTTTCATCCAAGGATTATACTATACACTTATTGTGTACTCGATGATGAGTTTCCAATGGACAGCCGCAAAGTTCTTCTGGTTTTTCTTCATATCCTCTGCATCCTTTCTATACTTCATATACTGCGGAATGATGACAATGTCAATCTCCCCGAACCAACAGTTTGCTGCGATATTTGCTTTGACCTTTTATTCTCTCTTCAACTTCTTCTCTGGTTTTTCCATCCCTAAACCAGTGAGTTCTTGACTGATATAGTTTGTGCAATATTTCTCATCTGGCCATTGCTTATAGTATTGTATTACATTATGTGGTGCAGAAACTTCCCAGCTTGTGGATTTGGTACTATTGTATTTGCCCTCTGTCATGGACAGTTTATGGGCTCATTGTTACTCAATATAGCGATTTAGAGGATATGATCAAAGTTCCAGCCCAGAAAGAACAAACAATTAAGTTTTATGTGAAGGATCATTTTGGTTATGATACTGACTTCATGGAGGTTGTCGCCGCAGTTCTTGTGGGGTTTCCCGTCTTCTTTGCCTTCACTTTCGCTTTCTGGCTCAAAACTCTAAATTTTCAGCGAAAATAGTAATGAAATCATGAAGAGGTGAATTTCAAAATCATAAGTACAATGGTAGAAGAACATGTGAGGTGAAGTTCAACTATCCAATTCTTTTTGACATCATACTTTTTTGGTTTGCTATGTAATTCTTTTTGCTATAACTTATGGTTGATCTAGATCATTGAGACATTAGGATCACTGGAAGAAAACTTCTGTTGAAAAAATAAAAAAGGATTAGGAATTAATTTCTACAGGAATTCCAATTCCTCTAACTATAATTATTCATTAAAAAAAGCAACTTTGTTGGACACAAAAGAGGATAATCTTTGGAAAAAAGATTTTCCTGAGTGATCCTACTGATTGCAACTAGTAATGGAAGTACTCAACGCCATGAATCTAATTTTCCACAAGAGAATGTATTTGTCAAAGTTATTTTTAAAGTAGAATAAAGTTTAAAATTAGAGAAGAGCTGGAGGGGTGATGTTTTTATATATGGGCTTTTATTGATAAGTGGGTTCAACAATAATACTCAAGACATGTTGAGGTGTGATATATTTCTTTTGTTGCTTCCAATGTGAGACTATATTTAAAATCCCATCATTTGTTTGTTTTTTTAATTTTCAGCACTCCTCACAGGGAGTTATCACTTTTTTCTTTGGTGCGATTGTCACGTGGAAAGTACAAGTTTGGATCGAGCCATTGGATCTGATACCATATCAAAGTTATTTTTAAAGTAGAGTATAGTTTAAAATTAGAGAAGGGTCGGAGGAATGATGAGCTTTTACACATGGGTTTTTAATGATAGATGGGTTACAATAAGATTCAAACCTTATTGAGGTGTGGCCAATTTTATATTTTATACACGTGTTCCTTTTGTTATTTCCAATATGAGACTATCTTTAAAGTCTCATCATTTGGTTTTTTTTACTTTCAACAACAACAATAGTTTTTCCACATTTTCTTTTTTTGGTACTTTTGGACTTAAATTAGAGAGATTTAGCATAAACATTGATTGATTATTTAATTAAATTTTTTTGGATCTTTGAAAATTGACGGAATTTATTTCATTGTTAGCTTGCATTTAATTGTTAATATCTTTGAAAATACTTATTTAGGCCGTTTCTATAAGTGAAAAGGACCAAATTAGTTAACAATCAAATCAGAATCAATGTTCAACAAATAAGTTTAAGAAAACAACAAAATTAACTCAAAATACAAATAAATTGATGTCAATACGGCCTGGGCCGCCGCCTAGACGCCTCAACTGGTTCAGAAGAGAGAGGGTGGAAGAGGCGGAAACAAAGAGGTGATCACAGTGAGAGTCTCAACTGGTTCAAATTGGCATGATATCTCACTTGATCCCACTTCAACCTTTGGTATGTGTTAGGCTCGAGTACCTACTTTTTCTTATTTGTCACCCATGCTCATCTTTGTTGAAGTAAAACCGATATACAGTTGGCACCATTCAGCTGCCGATTTACTCAACAGATGATCAATATACCAGTATTTCATATCATACCTTTAATATATATTCTATCCTGAACATATATCTTATGACGCATATGGACCTGCGGCCAACTGCCCGTGCCAGCCGGCTGACCGCAAGACATTTTCGCCAAATTTTATATAGTTAAAATATCTTCTTTAAGTCTGTTATATTAGTTTTAAATAAATTATTCAACTGGTGTATCAGTCATACTGATCAGGCAGACCACGAACCAGTATACCAGCGAACCAGTATACCAGTGAATAGCGGTTCTCTATAACTTGTTTTGTGACTTAAATCATATGATATTTCACTTGCCCTGGTTGAAATCGTTTTGTTGTAGTTTGAATTAATTTAATTTTTGGTATAAAAGGAAATTCAAGAAGTTGTTGTCACTGCACCCAAACTTTGATGCATGAATTTGAATAATAAAGGAAAGATAATGATATATCTTTTTTTTTTACACTGACCCTGGAAGCCCTAGCCTAACCACACAATACAGCCATACACACTGCACACAAGCACACAACATACACGCGCACCTAGGAGACTCACCCCGAAAGCGTTAATTTGTGGCCATTTCCGTTCTTGGGGAGAGTGCGGGTTCGTACCCTGCACTCTGCCCAAGAAGGAAAGTGCCCATACCAACTGAGCTAGTGCTCATTGGTAACATCGATAGATCTTTGGTTAGGGTTGCTATGATGAGGGAAGAACGGCGTAAACTAATTTATAATGAAGGAAATGAAGATCAAATACTTTTATAAGATGGAAAAGGGCATTTGGGGAATTTTGACCTGTTTAGGGTGACGTACTGGCATGTGTTCACTAAAGTAACGGTGCTGACGTGCCATCATTTAGTTTGGTTGCTTTTTTGGAGTTTTAGGAGTTTCTTGATAGCTTCTTGCCAAACAGTATAAGTTTTTGGTAGTTTTTTTTTTGTAATTACTGGCATTTGTTCACTAAAGTAACGGTGCTGACGTGCCACCATTTAGTTTGGTTGCTTTTTTGGAGTTTTAGGAGTTTTTGATAGTTTCTTGCCAAAACGTATAAGTTTTTGGTAGTTTTTTTTTGTCATTAAGCCTTTTATAAATTAGATAACTAGATGTTGGCATACATTATAATTGAAAAATGTGCTAGAGGAAATTATCCTATATTGTCAAACTTCAACGATCTCTCGATTTTCTTTTAATGGTTGACACCATTTATCTTAATCAACATATTTTTGGTTGAAAAAACATTAAAATTCATGTGATTTCAACAATTCTTGTACTTGCATCATAGTCATAAATTTAACACAAATTCTTTTTCACAAACAAATTAATTTCTAAAAAGTATTAAAATCACATGTTTTACTTGTATTTTAGTTCATAAAAATTAAGATGAACAATTTCGACCATAAAACTATATTAAAAAATTAATGACTTGTTGATAATGCTCAATATTGGCGATCCCCAAGATCAGGACACGTGGCAAATCACGTGTCCCAAAACTCAGAGGAAAAGGCCCACAGGGGCCGACCAGGCCACCCTGTGCCCGACCTGCAAGCGCAAATTGGCCCTTCTCAGGGCTCCCTGCAAATTAACCTCCTCGGCCCCTCAGCTCGCCCCGAGCTGACACAGGACCAAGACTCCTCGGCCTCCTCGCTCATCCCCGAGCCCCCGGCCGAGGCCGTCATCCACGGCCTCCGACCAACTCCACCACTCACAGGCGTAACCGCCGCTCCGCGAATCTCGCCATGCGCAGATCCTACGCCAACAACATCCCACGTTCCACGCCATCACGATCCCCATTAATGGACGACCCACTCTCTGCGCAGGCGTGACGTCGGGAGCGTAACTGCCGGCGAGATTCTCGCGCCTGCTGCTACGTGCCACCACCGCTATATAAAACCCCATCACAGAAGGGTCAAGTAAGCCATTATTTACACTTTACGCCGTTACTTTGCTCGGATCTCATCACTAACTTGAGCGTCGGAGGGTCCCCGGTCGTACCAAACTACCCCGGGACTTCTTTGCAGGTACTCGGCGACAGTTTCCTCACCACACCTTCTCCTCTTAAAACCCATTGAGACCCACACGCCACGAAGGATAACCAGTCAAGTTCACCTCGAGATCAACGGAAGACAACATCTGACGGGGGCCCGGAAAGGAGCTCCATCAGTTGGCGCCGTCTGTGGGAACAATAACTCCACAAAATACAAAGTTGGCCTTCCGATCTCCGCACGCATGGCAACCGGTTCCCCTAAGGATCCGAACGCCCGCTACCGCCTCCGTCGCAACGGGGACGCAGGCGGACCCTCGCCCAAGGTCGTCGGTCTCCCCGCAGGCTGCTGCCTCACAGGCTCCGGCGACCGCTCGGCCAAAAGGGCTAGGGGCCGGGAGCCCATCACCTGTGGCGACGAGGATCTCCACGGCATATCTGTGCCCCATAGCGACCCGCTGGTGATCATAGCGCGAATTCACCGATACGAGGTCCACCGAATACTCATCGATTCAGGCAGCTTAGCGGACATCCTCTTCCACGACTGCTTTCTGCGAATGGGGCTGGCCCCAGCAGACTTGAGGCCGACCTTCCACGTCCTCTCGGGATTCACCAACCACTCCGTCCCGGCGCAAGGAGTGGTCACCCTGCAGTTCACGATCGGGGAGCCCGGCCGCACACGCACGCTGCCAGTGGACTTCATTGTGGCCAGGGTCCCCTCGGCCTACAACGTCCTCCTCGGCCGGCCGACGCAGAACTCCTTCCAGGCCCAGATCTCGACATACCACCTGGCGATAAAATTCCCCCTCGACCAGGACGGGGTGGGCCGGGCCTACGGTAGCCAACGGGTCGCGGAGGTAGGTCTGACAGAGGCATCTTCCCCCGAGCAGCACGCTGATAGTGCCGATGCATGCGGCGACATGGAGGGGTCCCTGAACACCCTGGACGAGCGGAAAGAGGTCCGTGTGGCACCGGTCGAGCCACTGACCGAGGTGCCCTTAGTAGAAGGAGACCAAGGGAAGACCGTCCAGGTCGGGTCACTCCTGACGGGATTCCAGCGGGATGACCTGACCGAGTTCCTCCGGAGCAATTCCGACGTCTTCGCCTGGGCCCCAGCCGACATGCCTGGGATCGACCCCAAAATCAGCTCCCACAAGCTCGGGGTTGATTCTACGGCCCGACCCGTCAGGCAGAAGAAAAGAAGCTTCGCCCTGGTCAAACAAAAGGCCATCGAAGAAGAAGTTGACCGACTCCTCGCCGCCAACTTCATCAGGAACGTGCCCTACTCGGAGTGGCTGGCCAACGTGGTCCTGGTCAAGAAGTCGAGTGGAAAGTGGCGTATGTGCGTCGACTTCACCGACCTCAACAAGGCCTGCCCCAAAAACAACTTCCCGCTCCCCCGCATAGACCAGCTCGTCGACAGCTCGGCCGGGCACGAGCTCCTGAGCTTCATGGACGCTTTCTCCAGCTACAACCAAATCCGCATGAATCCTGACGACGAAGACATGACCGCATTCACGACGGATCGGGGGGTGCACTACTACAGAGTGATGCCCTTCGGCCTCAAGAATGCCGGAGCCACATACCAGAGGCTGGTCAACCGCATGTTCAAGCCGCAGATCGGCAGAAACATGGAGGTCTACGTTGACGACATGCTCGTCAAATCCGTCTCGTTGACCGACCATGTCAAGGACCTGGGCGAGGCGTTTAAGGTGCTCCGCAAGTTCAACATGAAGCTGAACCCCGCCAAGTGTGCGTTCGGGGTCACCAGGGGGAAATTCCTCGGGTTCATGGTCACTCACCGTGGGATTGAAGCTAACCCGGAAAAGATCGACGCCATCCTGAACATGACCGCACCCAGGACCAACGTCGAAATCATGCGGTTCACAGGGCGGGTCGCCGCTCTGAGCCGTTTCATGTCCAGGTCGGAAGAGAAGTGCCTCCCGTTCTTCAAGGCGCTGAGGAAAATTCCGAGGTTCGAGTGGTCGGAAGATTGCCAAGACGCCTTCGACTAACTGAAGAGGCACCTCACAACACCACCCCTACTCACCCGGCCCGTGGAAGGGGACGAGCTGTCGCTGTACCTGGCAGTATCCGACCAAGCAGCAGGGTCGGTGCTCGTCCGAGAGGCCGAGGGGGTGCAGAAGCCAGTGTACTATGTGAGCCATGTATTCAAAGACGCAGAGACGAGATACCCCGCCATAGAGAAGATCGTCCTGGCCCTCGTAGTAACCTCGCGAAAGCTGCGACACTACTTCCAAGCACACACCATCATCGTCCTCACTGAGCGCCCCTTGGGGGCTATCCTGGCATCGCCAGAATCCTCTGGCTGTCTAGAGAAATGGAGATGGGAGCTGTCTCAATTCGACATAAGGTATCGCCCGAGGCAAGCCATCAAGGCGCAGGCCCTGGCCTATTTCGTCGTTGAATGCACCATCCCTAGCAGGAAACAGGATCCCACGCCGCCCCTCGCAGCCCGGCATCCTGACCAGGAAGGCCCTAGCTCAGCCCCGGAGTGGGTCATCTACGTCGACGGGTCTTCAACTGGCATGCCCCGCTTCCCAGAGTACGCTAGATTGGGCACGTGACATAGCTAACCATGCTACATGTGGGTAGGAAGTATCCATCCACAGTCACATTACGGCTGTAGAGATATCAAGAACAAGCTAAACAATCTAAAAACATGTCCATAATCCAGAATAACAAGAGTCAATAATAAATAAATGCGGAAGCAAATGATCCAATACAAATAACTGAAAGGTATGTCCCATAATGCGGGCTCACATCAGGAAATGAATGCAGGAAATAAAACTAACTACTACTGAACTCACAGCTCAGCCTGCTGGCTGAAGTACTCCTGCTCGGACTGCGACAACGGTACAGAATCTGGGCCATGCAAAACCCAGACGTCAGCGCTGTAAGTCTACGGTAGCGCCCCGGCCGTCTACAGACGCCAAATGCGGAACAAAAACTTTTAAACTGGCGCTATCGTGTACTTTAACCCGGATCTGCCATTATTACTAAACTAACAAACAGTAAAGAGTGTAGAAAGGTTATACCGAACGATCCGAGTCCTTCGTTCTTTAACCATCATCCCACGCTCCGTTGCGGCTGCTCCGATCTCGTCGATCTCCGATCTGCTCGTCCAGGTGGCACCACATCACTGATTCTTTAAACGGGCTCCCGCCTCTGACTCGAGGCAACTCGGTCGTCAAGTTTGCTAGAAGAGACGACCAAGAATGATGTAGAGAATGAGTAGATGACTTTGTCTCGTTCCGTCCAAAACTGTGGACGGACGGTTAATGAAGTTGCCGAGGGAATTGGGTGATGGAATGAAATGAACTGTAAAATTCCATGCACCCCAAATACTATCATAATCTTTTTCTCCAAATGAAACATCAAGTGAGATCGTGTGAGGAGAGAGAGGGGGCCGGCCACTTATAGGAGTGGGGGGGTGACCGTAGGAGAGGGGAGAGTAACCATAGGATAAATATCATAATGTGAACACAAAATAATATCTTTAGCTAAACAAGAAATGGTTAAAATCAAAGCATGAGTCACAAGACACCTCACCAAATTCTAGAACCTTCTAGAACCTTCTAGAAGCATGACTCACCCTCATCCAAGAAAAGATAAATCCGTCTTTAACCGAATGTTAAAAGACGGCTGATAGAAAACTGTAAACTGGCAACTTCCAAAAGTGATCCTGAAACGACTTTCAGGATAACCCCGTAACTGTATAAATATACCCGCATTTGTATTACGACCGAATACAAATGCAACTGAGACAAAGATATTATACCTACTCAATATAATACTTGGATCCGGCTTAAACCAAAGCCGACCAGTATCATCTGCCCGAAAACTGACACGTGCGTAAACGCACGTGCATTTTCCGAACCCTGCCATAAAACCATACGGCCTCTACAACGTTTCGCCCGAACTTGGGAAACTGTCTGTGGGGGACTCTAATTACTCGTCAGTACCCTGGCAGTGGGTTTAACCACAAACCGTCAGCGGCACTAGCTATGCGTAACGGCTGCCCATGGACTGACCTCTGTTGGATATATGTATGCCCTAGAGGCCATTATGTGATAGTGGATGTATCTATACATGTATATATCAGTTTGCATTCTTGCTCGACATGATAGTATGCTATCTGGTACTTCTTTATATGACATGTTTATTTAATCATGCTTCTATTCATTCATACATGCTGATAAAGCCCTAAGGATATCGGCTTGACTACTCTGATTATGATGGAGATCATACTAGTGGGACATCTGTAGTCTATAAGCATATCCTGAAATGTCCCTAGTCGCAGGTGTATCGAGACGGGGCATCGATATACCAGAGTAGACTAGCGTATATGATACTAGACCCATGTGATGGGCGATGGATGTTCCCACATTCATCGATGTTTGACATCAAGATCATACACGGGTGCTCAGTGGTGACTGGGTACACTGGACGGACTCGCCGAGAACTCCTATATGGAATTATATCTATCGTCGGATAGCAGTTCTCAGGTGACACTGGTACAGGTTAGTCTGTAGACCCGAGATCGTCATAGAGCCTTGTGTGTTCTCCCACTGTACTTTGATTGCCACCCTACCACGGCTCTACTGAGTCGTGCAAACAGGTGGCCGTTGGGTACAGTCCCGAGACACACGAAGGCAATGAGCGATAGGAGGGGTTTCGTCTCTCCCGGTATTGGAAGTTGATGCTGTGCTGTGTTCGACTGGTTATAACAGCAAGTCCCTGGCCAGGGCTGCTGAGATTTGCTGATAAGTGTTATCAGTAGTTTCTCGATCTGTTATAGACCATTCACCGACACGACTTATTGAGTTATTGGGGTCGACGTGACCATCCCTAGGCTCGATATGCAGCATATCTGACGAAGAGACCGGACTGTACGGTAGTGTTGCCGGATGGCTCGACGGGAGTTGTAGCAGGTTCGCTTGTTGTCTTCTGATCGCTCAATACCCGGGTGGCCGTTACGTTTAGCTGACCGCTTGCGGCTTGAGGGCACTTGATATGATCATTACCCTCTGCCGGCGTATTGACGAGTCTTAGAGTCCCACATAGGAGTTACCCAGTCCAGGCGAAACGTTGTGGTGCGCATATGCGATATGCGCATGCACCCGATTGAAATATGCGTATATGATACCGAACATTGATCGGGTGAATTGCTTTTGGTGGGGTCATATGAGATATGACCGGATTGATAAATCAAGTGTTGATTTATTATCTAACCATAAGTTATCTCACTTGAAACCTTTCTAGGGTTTGATGGATGTATGCATGCATGCATGTGTTTCTTTCTTCTTTTCTAGTTTTATGCACATGAAGATGTGCATACATGTACACATACATACATCAAACTATCATGGTTGATTATATATGGAAATGGTGGCAATATAAGCCTCACACCATAGATTATACAATGGATAATTATTTAATTTTGGTTTTAAAAAGAAAATGAAAAGGAAAGGATAATTATGCTAGTTTCTACATGCTTCTTTTAACCTAACCATTCTCACCCACCACTAAACCATGGTTATCTTTTCCTTTATCATTCTAAACCCAAGTTAAATTAATCATCTATCATTTAATCATGGTTGGAGTCAAGAAAGAATAAATATATATAGTGATATTTATTTTCTTTTGCAATCTTAACCTTATGGTTATCATTTTATCTCTTGAAAAGAAATAGCCACCATTTTCATCCTCCTTCATCTTCTCCTCTCTAGCTTTTTCTAGTGAGTGAAACACAACCAAAGAAAGGTTTTTGAAGTGAGATCCAAAGCCACAACACCATTCTACTCAAGTCTAGCCAACTTGATTAGAGTGTTTACTTCGATTTTATAAAGTAGCGAGCTTGGACGGAGATCTCCGCGGTGGATCATCGTGGACACAAGGGGAGTTCAAGAGGACCTCGATTCAACACCAAAGAGCCTAAGGAGCGAAGCAAAAACGGGAGCTACAAAGGTTGTAGCCTTCAAACCCTAACTTTTGTTAGCTTAAAGTTTAGTAAACCCTAATTTTCTAGGATCTATCCTTTGCATGTTAGTTTAGCACCTTAAAAATTAAAACTTTGGGTCATGTGATGCTTCAAAACTCTTCATAGGGTGCTATACTAACCTTACATTGGTATCAGAGCCGACCTAGAACGTTAGGCGACCTTTTTGCGAAGTGAAAAGTCCGATCGAACCAAAATACGGATTTATGGGATGCTCTCTGGAAATTTTTTAAAAACTGACATTTTTCAGAATTAAAAATTCTCAAAAAATAGAGCAGGTAAAAATTAGACAATCTGGAAAATTCGAGGCCGTGAACAGTAACTTTGGCCGCGGAAGCGCGGCATAAGCAAGCTTAGGCCGCGCATCCGCGGCCATATAAGGAGCTCTTTGACAATGTTTTGCCCAGTAATTTTCTTTACCTGCTACAGTATATTTTGAGTGTATTTAATCTGAATCTGCTGTTGAAAATTCTGGAGATGGTTTTGAACTCGTCGTTTCGATCGGAATTTTCATTTCGTATTTTTTTTTCCGGGTAAACTAGAAAGTATTGAAGCGTTTGAACGAATATCATTTACTCAATATTCACGGGGTTTAAATAGTTTGGAGATGTGTGCAAGTCTTTTTGCGGTGGTCCCTCTAGAAGACAACAAACCTTAACTCGATTATGTGACCGTCTCGAACTGCCCTTTGAACCCTAGGGTTTAGGGCAGTACGGCATGCCACATGTGAGGCGTTGGCTTGACCCTTCTACGGCTGGACCGCCGCTACTGTGTCACACTCCGGATTTTTGAACCCTGCTCAAGTGTTGAGCTTTAGTGAATCTTGGGTGCTTGACAGTTCGTTCGAAAACTTTAATACTGTCTGTTTATCTGGAATGTGATACAATATGTGGAATTCATATAGTGTAGACATGAAATACGAAATATGTGATATTTCGCATTTATGATGTCTAAAGAGAATCTGGATTCCAAATATTGTAGTTTTACACTTTCTTTTCTGCGACCGTAAGTGTAGTATGTTAGATATCGCCGGTTTCGTTGCTATACATCAACGACAATCGGGGTACGCATACTTACTTACGTTGATGATATGTGATATTATGTGTTGCTGAGATATGATGTGCAGGATTGTCGCGATCGAATAGCCGGGGGGGTTTTGTGAGATGAGAGTTTTATATTTTCATTCATGTAAATTCAAATGTAATGTAATATTCTTTTATTTGGGGCACTTCCAGGTTGCGGTTGTGTCACCAGTGTTGTATATTATTTACTTTTCCGCATTAGGATGGACCCAAGGAGGGGAGCACAGGTGACCGGGTTCTGGGGTTCAGTGGGAGGCCATCTCGAGGAGTCGAGACCGGGTCTCCTAAACTCCAGGATTGGTAGGGTCACTTGCCGCTCTCGTAGGGGTCCAGGGTGTGGACTTGGCTATTCATCGCGACTGTGGAATCCGTATTTTCTATTCTGGCTAAATACTAAATACGGACGTCCTAGTATATCCCACGTTATATCTATATTTCTGCTGCCTGTGTTCTGTGATATCTGAGACGAATGACTTATTATATATATGATATATAGTAGACGTTGCTTATGTTTTACACCCGCGCTAGTCCCGTCCCGGTATGCCGTTAGTTAAGTAACCTAACGGTGCATAACGGAACATTGCGGCGAATGCGGATGGCATAAGCGTACGTGTTATTTTCGTTTCTTTTCTGTGATTGGCTTAAGGACTTAAATGATGGGATTACATTAATGTGATTAATGTAAAGAAAATAAACCTAAAAGATGTTGTAGAATCGGATTTAAAAACTACTCGGCTATTTATGAAAAAGCTACATTTCAAAACTGCGGAGCTTAAGCCACTCCTTTTGAAAACTGTTTGATTCTGCAACGATATCAAGTTCAAAGCGTTAAAGATTTTCTTAAAAATCATTCGCAACCCTCCGTCATTTTAGGAAGTAGAGTACTTAGTATTCGTGCTACGTTTGTTGACTTTAGTTAAGGCGTAGTGTACGGTAGCTAAGTGATGTCTTCCTACACTGCATATGATGCAGATTAATTAGGACATTCATGCGACTTTGTTGACCATAGTTAAGGGTCATATGGGTGGGTCTAATTGATCAAGAAATGACGGGTAGAACTTGACTGGTACTTATGATTTGTTGACCATAGTTAAGGTCATAAGTACTAGGGGTAAAAATTACATCGGGAATTTCAAGTGTTGAAATTTGCAATGAGATTGCATACCTTCCATGTGATGGTTGGATCCCGATCCCACTGTGGGCAATAGTTGCTCCTAGGAGAGTTTTACAGTTTACAATTAGCTAACTCATTAGGTGTCTAGAAAGGTGTTAACGGGGCTCCGCCTCTGGGAAAACGAGGTTTACTCTAATTAGGTCCGTGCGAAAGCACGGGGAACCTCCCTCAAAGTACCGACACTGGCCTGGCTGAACGGTTAGCGAAGTTGTAGACTGTAATTAATCCTGGCTAGTTTTTCTTTTTAAGGTTTGAAAGAAAAACTTGATAAAAAGCAGTGGGAAACATCGATTAGACAAGATAATAAACCAATCTAATCTATGCAAGAGCTTTCGCTGAGTGTATTCTTTTCTCTCTCTTAATGGCAGATACCAATGACTGGACTTCAGCTTCTACTAGATAAGAACAAACTGAATGGGACCAACTATAAAGACTGGCTAAAGAATCTGAAGATCGCCTTGACTTATGATAAAGTATCATATGTCCTCACGGCTTCAGCCCCGCCCGTCCCAGGCCCAAAATCCTCAGTTGCGGACATTGAAGTCCGCAAGACATGGGACGCTGACTGTGCCACGGCAAAATGCCTCGCGCTTGCATCGATGGACAACACACATCAAAAGCAGCACGAGGACATGGACATTCACGGGATACTGCTCCATACAAAGGAGTTGTATGGGGAACAGTCCCGCGTATTACGATACGAAGCATCAAGGAAACTGTTTCACATGCGAATGGCCCCTGGCACACCAGTAGGAGACCATGTGTTGAAGATGATAGCTCTTATAGAAGAGCTTGAGGACCTTGGATGGACAATGGACAATGAACAATATATAGATATTATTCTGCAGTCCCTCCCCTCCACCTTTGCTCAGTTCATAGTGAACTTCAACATGCATGGCATGGAGAAGGACCTCCCTGAACTCCTTAATATGTTAAGGAGTGCAGAGAGCACTATGAAGTCAGCAAAGACTCCCGTTATGACCATTGGACAGTCTTCTTCTTCTCGCCCAAAAGCTAAGGCCAAGGGAAAGAAAAAGAAGAAACTCACTAATCCTAAGGGCGGAGTCAAAAAGGTGAAGGGAAAGGGAAAATCCACGGCTGGAGACCCAGGGAAAGGCGAATGTTTTCATTGCCACAAGACAGGACATTGGAAGCGAAATTGCACGGAGTACCTAAATCTCAAGAAGAAGCATGGTGATGCTTCTGCTTCAGGTGCGTTTGTGACTGAAAACTGTTTTTCTATAAACTCTGCTTCCTGGGTATTGGATACCGGTTCAGGTTCTCACATTTGCAATTCTATGCAGGGGCTGAGAAATAGCAAGGTTTTGAAGACAGGTGACCATACTCTCCGCGTTGGAAATGGTTCCAATGTACATACAGTCGCAGTGGGAGAGTATCACTTGGGGTTGCCATCTGGATGTATTTTGATTTTGAATCCATGTTATTTTGTACCAAGTATGCTATGTAATATAATATCCGTTTCTTTGTTGGACAATGAAGGATATAATTTTGTGTTGCAGAACAATGTTATGAACATTCACCTAAATCAAATGTTGGTTGGGTATGGTACGGTTAATAACGAAATATATGTCCTAAATCAACACACAGTTTTCAGTATACAACACACTAATAAAAGAAAATTTTCAGAATTAAATGAAGCTTTTCTTTGGCACTGTAGACTTGGTCATATTAACGAAACAAGACTGAACAAGTTACATAAAGATGGATATTTAAACCCTTTTGAATATAAATCTTATGCGACTTGCCAGTCTTGTATCAAGGGTAAAATGACCAAAACTCCGTTTACCGGACACGGAGAAAGAGCTACTCAGCTCCTTGGCCTCATACATAGTGATGTATGTGGGCCGATGTCTACACAGGCTAGAGGCGGTTTTTCATACTTCATTACATTCACCGACGATTTCTCAAGATTCGGTCATGTATTTTTATTAAAACACAAGTCCGAAGCTTTCGAGAAATTCATTGAATATAAACAAGAAGTAGAAAAACAAACCGGCTTGAGTATTAAGATGCTTCGATCAGATCGAGGTGGTGAGTATCTCAGTACAGAATTTGCAAACTTCCTAAAAGAGAATGGGATTCTCTCTCAGCTCACTCCTCCTTACACACCACAGCACAACGGTGTGTCAGAACGACGGAATAGGACCTTATTAGATATGGTCCGGTCCATGATGAGTGACGCTGAGTTACCAGTCTCGTTTTGGGGGCATGCATTGGAGACTGCGGCGTTTCTGCTAAACAGGGTTCCAACCAAAGCCGTGTCTACCACGCCATATGAGATATGGAATGGGAAGAGACCATCTCTTAAAAGAATTAAGATTTGGGGTTGCCCGGCCTATGTTAAAAAGCAGAATCCGGATAAACTCGAGACACGGTCAGTCATGTGTAACTTTGTGGGATATCCAAAGAATTCTTATGGATATCTGTTCTACCACAAAGAGGAACAAAAAGTGTTTGTTTCTCAGTATGCCACATTCTTGAAAAAGAGTTTTTTACGGATAGAAATGATGGCAAAGTGGTAGATATAGAAGAGGTTCTGGAGACACAAACTACAAATGACGATTTGGTTGAACCGGCTGTTGCAACAGAAACTAATGAACCTCAGCCACTCCGTAGGTCTGGTAGGACTTCTCGCCCACCGGAGAGGTACTACGGTTTCCTCATTGATGGTGACAGAGAAGACTGTATCATGGAAGATGATGATCCTACCAGTTTTCAGCAAGCTATCACGAGTGGTGACTCTGTGAAGTGGCTGGATGCCATGAGATCCGAAATGGAGTCTATGTACACCAACAAAGTATGGACTTTGGACGTTGTACCCCCTGGGGTAAAACCTGTAGGGTGCAAATGGATCTTTAAAAGAAAGATTGGTGTGGATGGGCAGGTAGAGACCTATAAGGCAAGACTTGTGGCGAAAGGTTTTCGTCAAAGACCAGGTTTGGACTATGACGAAACTTTTTCGCCCGTAGCCATGCTTAAATCTATTCGGATCCTACTTGCTATTGCTGCTCACTACGACTATGAAATCTGGCAGATGGACGTTAAAACAGCATTTCTAAATGGAGATTTAGAAGAATGTGTTTATATGGATCAGCCAGAGGGATTCATTGACAGTGGGAGCAGCGAGAAAGCATGTAGATTGCTTAAATCCATATATGGGTTAAAGCAGGCATCTCGGAGTTGGAACATCTGTTTCGATGATGTTATCAAAGAGTTTGATTTCATCAAAAATCCAGATAAACCTTGTGTTTATAGGAAGGCTGTAGGAAGAGCTGTCACATTCCTCGTATTGTACGTGGATGACATTCTTCTGATAGGAAATGATATTCCTATGCTACAGTCGGTCAAATCATTCTTATCACTGAGGTTCTCCATGAAGGACCTGGATGATGCCACATACATCCTGGGCATAAGGATCTATAGAGATAGATCCAAAAAGTTATTGGGATTGTCCCAAACCAGGTACATCAACACCATCCTAAAAAGGTTTAGTATGGAAGACTCCAAGCGGGGTGCCTTACCCGCTTGCCATGGAGTCACTCTCTCTAAGGATTCTTGTCCAAAGACCGATGAAGAGAGAGCTCGCATGAGCATTATACCTTATGCTTCGGCAGTAGGGTCTATAATGTATGCGATGTTATGTACACGCCCAGATGTAGCTTATGCACTTAGTGTTGTAAGCAGGTATCAATCCAACCCAGGGGAGAACCACTGGACAGCTGTGAAGAACATTCTTAAGTACTTACGAAGGACTAAAGAATTGTTCTTGGTGTATGGTAATAAAGATCTCCAAATGGAGGCCTTTACCGATTCGAGCTTCCAGAGCGACAAGGATGACAGCAAATCTATCTCAGGGTTTGTATTTACCCTCAATGGAGGGGCGGTAAGTTGGAAGAGTTCCAAACAGGATACCGTTGCAGACTCTACGATGGAGGCTGAGTACATTGCTGCAAATGATGCCGCCAAGGAAGCCGTCTGGATGAAGAAGTTCATCTCGGAGCTAGGAGTAGTTCCAACCATTATTGATCCAATACCTTTGTATTGTGACAATAATGGGGCGATGGCGTTAGCCAAGGAGCCCAGATCCCATCAGCGGTCCAGACATATCCTGAGGCGCTTTCATTTGATTCGGGAGATTGTAGATCGCCGCGAGATCGAGATTAAGAGAGTAGACACAAAGAACAACGCCGCGGATCCATTCACCAAGGCTCTCCCTCAGCCGCAGCATGAGCGACTTTTTGAGATGTTGGGTATGAGATACGCCAATAACTGGCCTTAGTGCAAGTGGGAGATTGTTGGATATATGTATGCCCTAGAGGCCATTATGTGATAGTGGATGTATCTATACATGTATATATATATTCAGTTTGCATTCTTGCTCGACATGATAGTATGCTATCTGGTACTTCTTTATCTGACATGTTTATTTGATCATGCTTCTATTCATTCATACATGCTGATAAAGCCCTAAGGATATCGGCTTGACTACTCTGATTATGATGGAGATCATACTAGTGGGACATCTGTAGTCTATAAGCATATCCTGAAATGTCCCTAGTCGCAGGTGTATCGAGACGGGGCATCGATATACCAGAGTAGACTAGCGTATATGATACTAGACCCATGTGACGGTCGATGGATGTTCCCACATTCATCGATGTTTGACATCAAGATCATATACGGGTGCTCAGTGGTGACTGGGTACACTGGACGGACTCGCCGAGAACTCCTATATGGAATTATATCTATCGTCGGATAGCAGTTCTCAGGTGACACTGGTACAGGTTAGTCTGTAGACCCGAGATCGTCATAGAGCCTTGTGTGTTCTCCCACTGTACTTTGATTGCCACCCTACCACGGCTCTACTGAGTCGTGCAAACAGGTGGCCGTTGGGTACAGTCCCGAGACACACGAAGGCAATGAGCGATAGGAGGGGTTTCGTCTCTCCCGGTATTGGAAGTTGATGCTGTGCTGTGTTCGACTGGTTATAACAGCAAGTCCCTGGCCAGGGCTGCTGAGATTTGCTGATAAGTGTTATCAGTAGTTTCTCGATCTGTTATAGACCATTCACCGACACGACTTATTGAGTTATTGGGGTCGACGTGACCATCCCTAGGCTCGATATGCAGCATATCTGACGAAGAGACCGGACTGTACGGTAGTGTTGCCGGATGGCTCGACGGGAGTTGTAGCAGGTTCGCTTGTTGTCTTCTGATCGCTCAATACCCGGGTGGCCGTTACGTTTAGCTGACCGCTTGCGGCTTGAGGGCACTTGATATGATCATTACCCTCTGCCGGCGTATTGACGAGTCTTAGAGTCCCACATAGGAGTTACCCAGTCCAGGCGAAACGTTGTGGTGCGCATATGCGATATGCGCATGCACCCGATTGAAATATGCGTATATGATACCGAACATTGATCGGGTGAATTGCTTTTGGTGGGGTCATATGAGATATGACCGGATTGATAAATCAAGTGTTGATTTATCATCTAACCATAAGTTATCTCACTTGAAACCTTTCTAGGGTTTGATGGATGTATGCATGCATGCATGTGTTTCTTTCTTCTTTTCTAGTTTTATGCACATGAAGATGTGCATACATGTACACATACATACATCAAACTATCATGGTTGATTATATATGGAAATGGTGGCAATATAAGCCTCACACCATAGATTATACAATGGATAATTATTTAATTTTGGTTTTAAAAAGAAAATGAAAAGGAAAGGATAATTATGCTAGTTTCTACATGCTTCTTTTAACCTAACCATTCTCACCCACCACTAAACCATGGTTATCTTTTCCTTTATCATTCTAAACCCAAGTTAAATTAATCATCTATCATTTAATCATGGTTGGAGTCAAGAAGGAATAAATATATATAGTGATATTTATTTTCTTTTGCAATCTTAACCTTATGGTTATCATTTTATCTCTTGAAAAGAAATAGCCACCATTTTCATCCTCCTTCATCTTCTCCTCTCTAGCTTTTTCTAGTGAGTGAAACACAACCAAAGAAAGGTTTTTGAAGTGAGATCCAAAGCCACAACACCATTCTACTCAAGTCTAGCCAACTTGATTAGAGTGTTTACTTCGATTTTATAAAGTAGCGAGCTTGGACGGAGATCTCCGCGGTGGATCATCGTGGACACAAGGGGAGTTCAAGAGGACCTCGATTCAACACCAAAGAGCCTAAGGAGCGAAGCAAAAACGGGAGCTACAAAGGTTGTAGCCTTCAAACCCTAACTTTTGTTAGCTTAAAGTTTAGTAAACCCTAATTTTCTAGGATCTATCCTTTGCATGTTAGTTTAGCACCTTAAAAATTAAAACTTTGGGTCATGTGATGCTTCAAAACTCTTCATAGGGTGCTATACTAACCTTACAACCTCAAGGGAGGCCGATGAGCGCACTCAAGGGTGGCCGATGAGCGAACTCATCCAGAAACCCTACTGAGCCTAACAGTGACAATGTATATACAGTCCGGTCCGTTCGTCAATGAGTATCGCATATCCGCCTAGGGGGCTAGTAACGTCAGACCCCCAATAGCAGTATAAGTCGTGTCGGAGTGTAGCCCAAAAACACCCTGAGATACTACTGGAGTACCTACCAGTAAATCTCCTGCCATGGCCATGGACTTTGTGTAATGGCTCTCCTAGACACAGCACGACCTCGCCCCCAATACCGGGAGAGACGAATCCCCTGCCGATCCGCTCACGTGCCTCCATATGGCTCGGGACTGTACCCAAAAGCTACCTGTTTGCACGACTCCTTTGAGCCGTGGTAGGGTAGAAATCAAAGCACAGTGGGAACTCACACGAGACAAATGACGACCTCAGGTCGATGAACTAACCTGTACACATGTCACCAGGGAACTGCTATCTGACGATAGGTATAGTACTAACTAGCAGATTCCCGGCGAGTCCTGTCCGGTGTACTCATAACCCAATGAGCACCTGTATACATCTTAGGTGATCCAACTGACACCAGTGGCTTGTGAGACCGGCCACCGCCCCTCGTCGGGGTCTCGACTGTATACACTAGTCTACTCCGGAGTATCGATGCCCTGTCTCGAAACTCCCACGACTAGGGACCACAATTAAGGATATGCATATAAACTACCCAACTCTCACGTATATGATCGCCATCATACAGTTGGTAGTAAAGCAAGATCCTAAGGGCTCTATCAAAGTGTAACATGCAATCAGTCACCTGAACATGTACACGACTGATAAAGGCAAGACAGATAGCATACTATCATTTCGAGTAAGACTATCCTACCGGGATAGGTCCTCCGCAATCATTGCAATCACGTACCTGCGATCCAATAATTGACTATGAGGGCACTATCTCCAACAAGCGCGTCAAGTCATCAAGTAATAATATGAACAATGTAACAGGCGATGCAAAATAAACATGAATAAAACGAGAGTAGCAATAATGTGAATCAAGCAGTGCAGGGTAGTGTGCAGTCGGTAACTAAACTGTTCTATCAGGTTTTCTAGTCTAAAGTCTTTGAAATCAATTGATGAATCGTCGATATAACTCAATAGTATCCCGTACATACCCGGGACCACGGCCACAATATTCTCGGCTGCAGCCGAGACATGCCGCTAGGCACAAAACAGGAGTGTGTACACTCGATAGTATCCGTACATACCCGGGACCACGGCCACAATATTCTCGGCTGAAACCGAGACATGCCGCTAGGCACAAAACAGGAATGTGTACACTCAATACAGGTAGTGAACTGTCGAGTTACAAGTCAGATTTCACCTTTGATTTCCCCATACCCCCAAGTTATATGTGTCGAGTCAGGTATTCAGTAATCAAGAACTAATGCCAACACAGGATCAGGTAAAGGCAGGTTTGTCTGGATAGACAACAGGAACGGTCCATGAGGACTACATGTCAGGTTTGTTGGCATTAGGCACGAGATCAGGTAACAGGTCGGGTCATGGTACATCAGGTCAAGTCAACAGTATACGGTACCATGTCAGGTGTATCAATATATACATGTGTAGCAATGTCAGGTCAAGATATACGCAATATCGTGAGTGTGCTCCCAATCAGATATATAATCACACGTGGGTATTAACAACATGAAATAAGCAATGAATTAAATAATAAGCAGTTTCATTCAATCACAAGAGTGCAGTAATACAATGTAGCCGTTTAGTCATGTTAACAGGTTTAAGCACCCTTAGCAGTGCAATGATTTATGTGACGGTTCAATATAGTTATATCAGGTTAAATGCATACGAGTGTCCGAATGTAACAGAACTACATGGATAATTGCCACCATCTATTTAACAGTAAAATGTGATTAAACAGGTAGATTTGATTATTGGGTTTCAATTGCGAACTGTAAGTTTCATGTTTAACCGTAAAATGATTTAATGCAATTTATAACCGAAATGGAAAACGATTGTACCAAGCTAATTTTACAGGTTTAGGATGTCAATACATATATAATTATACTGTATAGCATGTAGCAAGGGGTACTTGCCTCGACGGGTCGCGAACCGGGAAAAACGGAACGTAACGTCGGCGGGGAAACTCGTGACGGACGCACGGTTCACGGATTGAACCCAAACAACGAACCAAGGAACCACACGGGTCAGAGTACTCTGCTGGATCGTCGGGACACGTCACCGGCACGGCCGGTTTCCGGCGAGCACGCGAACAGTGAAAGAAACATCATGTTTTGAAACAAAAACAAGAAATACAGGGAATTACAAGGAAAGGGGGAAGGATCTGAGAGGGTGCTTACGATGATCAGCAGAGGGGTTGCGAAGGTTGACGACGCCACCGGAGCTCCGGCGGTGAACAGTGATCGCGGGGGAAGAAAACTGTCGATGAAGAAAACATTAGCCAAGAAGGAAGGAAGAAGGGAAAGAGGAGGGAAAAATCTTACCAAGGAGCGTGCGAGGTTGGAGACAAGAGGACGGGGTCGTCGGCGGCAACAGTCGGCGGTCCGGCGACGCACAGGGAGTTGCAGGTGGCTGCGATAGGGTTCACAGGTGGCTGCGAAGGTGGGAGGATGAGGATATGGGTGAGACGAGGAAGAGGCGGCGAGGACGGAGGTGGTCACGGCGTCGGCGTCAGGCTGCGGCGGCGAGGATGGATGTGGCTAGGGTTGAGGGCGAGGCTCTGGTTCTCAGGTTGCGTTCTCGTGAAGAAAATATGAGGGAATAGTAGCCTTTAATAAAAAGAGAGAGAGAGAGAAATAATATATATATAGAGAGAGAGAGAAAGATAGAGAAGGAGAGAGAGAGATAATGGGAAGTGAGAGACAGAGAGAGAGGTTGAAGAGGTGGAGCCCACGAGATGATAAGGATCTCGTGGTGATTGGCTGAGAAGGAAAAATTTTAGAAGATTTACACAGTTCAAGGATATTACTCTGTTAAACAAAAATATTTAATTGGTTAAAGTTAATTTAGAGGTTTTAAAAAATATTCACACGTGACAAAATATATATGGTTACAGAATATTATAGTTTAAAGATTATTAAATTTTGGGATTTTGGCGCCAAATAAAACATTTTCAAATCGCGTCCGGGTTGGGTCCAAAAATTTGAAATTGAAATAATAGGATTTTAAGCGGGTTCCAAATTTTAAAATTAAGTGTTTTATGATTTAAAAGTATACCCCCAAGACGAACACCTGTACGCGTGCGTAGCCGTCCAAACTCGCCCGTTTCACCGAACGGGACGAGAACTCGATGCACGGACACTACCACAAGGCTAGGGTGTCGAGTAGGCCAAGATGGATATTTTTAATTTATTATATGCAGAAATGACTTTGCCAGATAAAATTTTACAGTAAGTGACAAACAGGCAGGCTAAATGAAATGAGTACCACATTAATGCTCAAACAGTAATTGAAAATAGTAGTATTGGGCTCGGGTGTTACATTATACCCAACTACAAAAAGAATTTCGTCCTCGAAATTCCAAGACTACAAGATAGAGAACAACAGAAAAAGGTGAGGAAACTTCTGCCGGATCTCATCTTCTCGTTCCCAAGTGGACTCTCCATGCGATCGATTACCCCAAGAAACAAGCACAAGGGGGATAACCTTGTTCTTAAGAACCTTTTCCCTTCGATCCACAATTTCAACCGGTCGCACCTCAAAAGTCAAGTCTTCCCGTACTGCTAACTCCGAATGATCCAAAATGTGTGTTTCATCTCGAACATGCTTACGGAGTTGAGATACGTGAAACACATCTTGCACACCTGCCAAGGACTACGGTAACGCCAAACGGTACGCTACCTCTCCAACACGCTCCAATATCTCAAAGGGTCCAACGAATCGAGGACTAAGCTTTCCTCGACTCCCAAAACAAATCACCCCTCTAGTCGGTGATATCTTCAAGAATACCAAATCACCCACGGCGAACTCTAGAGGTCTTCTTGACGTGTCAGCCCAACTCTTTTGTCTGTCTTGAGCTGCCTTCATATGACTCCTGATAGTGTTAACCTTCTCAATTGTCTGTACAACCAAATCTGGTCCCAATAATCTTCGTTCACCGACATCATCCCAACAAACAGGTGAACGGCATTACGACCATACAAAGCTTCAAACGGAGCCATCTGGATAGTTGCCTGAAAACTGTTGTTATAAGAAAACTCCACCAAGTGTAGATGATCCTCCCAAGAACCCTTGAAGTCCAACATGCATGCTCTCAACATGTCTTCAAGAGTTTAGATCGTTCTCTCCGACTGACCATCAGTTTGAGGATGATAAGCTGTGCTAAACTTCAATCGAGTCCCCAAACTTTCCTGTAAACTCCTCCAGAAGTGTGATAAGAACCGAGTGTCCCGATCGGACACGATGCTTACCGGTACTCCATGCAATCTTACAATCTCCTGCATGTACCGCTCTGCCAAAGTCTCTGTTGATTGACCAACCCGAAAAGGAATAAAGTGAGCTGCCTTGGTCAACCGATCAACAATTACCCATACTGCATTGTTGCCTTTTGGACTCCGCGGTAAAGCCGTCATGAAATCCATGGTTATATGTTCCCACTTCCACTGAGGAATCGGAAGTGGTTGCAATAAACCAGCAACCCTTTGATGTTCAGCCTTAACTTGCTGACACACCAAGCACTTAGCCACAAAGCGAGCAATCTCCCGTTTCATACCTTCCCATCAGAAATGCTGTCGAATATCTCGGTACATCTTTGTGCCTCCTGGATGTACAGAATAAGCTGAACTGTGTGCCTCCTTCATAAGCTCTTCACGAACATCTCCCTTTGGCACACATAAACGGCTACCATACCTCAACGAACCATCTTCGTGGACCAGTAAATCTGTTCGTAGTCCGGCTTCAACTTGCTCTCGAAACTTTTGCAGTCTAGGATTCTGCGATTGTGCTGCTTTAATTTTCTCAACCAAAGACGACTGCACTTGCAGCTGCATCAACTGTCCAGTAGAACGCGGTAGCATAACCTCCAAGTCAAATCTTCGAAAATCTGCAATGATCTCCTTCTGTGTAGTTAATACCTGAATTGCTGGTAACCGACTAAGCGCATCCGGCACAACATTCACCTTCCCCGGATAGTACTTAAGATCAAGATCGTAGTCAGCCATCAGCTCCAACCATCTACGCTGTCTCATATTAAGCTCCTTCTGCGTGAACACATACTTCAAGCTCTTATGATCAGTAAAAACTTCGACTCTCTCGCCCAAAAGGTAGTGTCTCCAAATCTTCAAAGCGAAGATCACAGCCGCAAGCTCCAAGTCATGAGTCGGATAATTCTTCTCATGGGTCTTCAATTGTCTCGATGCGTATGCTACAACCTTCCCATGCTGCATCAATACACATCCCAATCCTTTCCCAGATGCGTCGTTGTGAATCACCAATCCTCCGGAATTGTCTGGCACGGTCAGAATTGGGGCGGTTATCAACTTTTGCTTCAACGTCTCGAAAGCTAACGCACATTTATCCGTCCATACAAAAGGTACCTCCTTGCGCGTAAGCTTGGTCAACGGCTCTGCCAGACGAGCGAAGTTCTCCACAAATCTCCTTTAGTATCCGGCTAATCTAAGGAAACTTCTTATCTCAGCAACTTTCTTTGGAGTCGGCCAATCTCGAACTGCTGCAATCTTTTCTGGATCGACGGAAATTCCATCGCCAGACACAACATGCCCCAAGAACTTCACTTCCTCTAGCCAAAACTCGCACTTACTCATCTTCGCATACAATTTCTCCTGTCTCAATGTCTGCAGTGCGATCTTCAAATGCTCAGCATGCTCCTCAAAACTCTTCGAGTAAACCAGAATATCGTCAATGAAGACCACGATAAACTGGTCCAAGAACGGTGAAAAGATTCGGTTCATCAAGTCCATGAATACTGCCGGCGCATTCGTTACTCCGAAGGGCATCACTAAGTACTCGTAATGTCCGTACCGAGTTCGAAACGCCGTCTTGCAAATATCTTCTGCTTTCACTCGAACCTGATGATATCCGGATCGCAAATCCAGCTTCGAGAATACCCTCGCGCCACTAAGCTGCTCAAAAAGTTCTCCAATGCGAGAAATCGGGTACTTGTTCTTAATAGTCACCCGGTTTAATTCTCGATAGTCGATGCACATCCTTCTCGTGCCATCCTTCTTCTTTACTAGAAGAACTGGAGCTCCCCAAGACGAGTTACTGCTTCGAATCCAACCCTTCTCAAGCAATTCAGCAACCTGTTTCTTAACTTCTTCCAACTCTACCGGTGCCATTGGATAATACGCTTTAGATACTGGCGCTGCACCAGGAATAAGATTAATTGCGAACTCCACGTCTCGCTTCGGCGGTAAACCCGATATATCTTCAAATACATCCATAAAATCGCGAACAACCGCCGGCTCTTCACCACTGTCAACTTCCATTGCTGCAAGAATATTGTTTGTCGGCCTAGCCCTAAACTCGACTGGCCCGACAGAACTGCTTCCTCCAGTGAAGGTAAACTCGGGATGTCCGGGAATTTGGAAAATTACTTTCTTTGCCCTACAGTCAATGTGAGCGTGGAAAGTGCCAAGAAAATCCATTCCCAAGACGACTTCATAGCTGCCCGTATCTATCACCAAGAAATCTGCAAAGAGTTCCCGTCCGCATACAACAACCGTACAATCTGTACACTCCCTACTAGATATGATTTTCCCATTCCCAGTGTGTATGTCCCAGAAACTAGACAGGGTCGTGCAGGTAATTGAGTGTGTAGTTATAAATTTGGACGACATAAAACAGTGGGATGCACCAGAATCAAATAATGCCAATGCGGAAAAACCATGAACGAGTAAAGTACCAGAAACAACTTCTCCTGATGCCTTGGCTTTCTCAGCTGTCAAGGTGAAAGCTCGAGCCTGATTAGGTCCTTGAGTCAGCTGTTTCTGCCCTTGGGACGGTCTCTGCGGAGGCTTCTGAATATCATCTCTCGTACGAAGCTTCGATGGACAAGCATTAACGGCGTGATCTGCCGCTCCACAAACCAAACAGAGTCCCAGCCTCCTTCGACAATCCTTTTGCATGTGGCCAGGTAAATTGCAGTAGTTACAATTCATGCTCTTTCTTCGATCAACAATCACAGGCTTCTTCATTGGTGCTACGCCACGACGGTCCACTGGAATACCCTTGCGACCATGAGCTTGGTTAGGTACAAATGCGGGCTTCCTGGCCGCAACTGCTGTCTGCTGCAAGCTCCCTTTCATCCCAGATAAACTCTGTTGTTCCCGAGCTGCCGTAAGAACCTGTGAGAAAGTGGTCAAACCCAGGGAGACAATCTGCCTCTGGATGTCCACATCCAAGCTGCGCATGAACCTTCGTGCCCTGTCTGCCTCGTTGGCGACTAAAGGTCCAGCGAATCTGCTGAGTCTCGTCCACTTTGCTGCATGCACGTCCACGGGTGCTCCATTCTGCCTTAGCCCAATAAATTTTCCTTCCATTTCCTCCCGTGCAGTCCGCGGGAAGAACTTCTCCCGGAAACTCTTAGAAAAATCCGCCCACTTGATCGGCTTGGGCAAACGGGTCTCCTCCACAAGCCACCATTCTCGGGCGTAGTCCACTAACTGAATGCGTACCACATCAACTCTTTTGTCCTCTGGAATCTGTGCCGCAATCAGCAAATTCTCCATGTCAACTAGCCACTGCTCGGCTGGCAACGGCTCCTCCAAACCAGTGAATGTAGACGGACCCAAACGTCTGAAATCTGCCACGGTCCCTACTCGGTCAACTGGTTTAGCTCCAACATTGTTTACAGACTGCTGAACGATCTGCAAACCTTCCTGAAACGAATCTGCTTGCTACTGGATCAGCTCAGTCTGCCTCTTTTGATTCTCCAGCATTCCTCTTATTACTCCAAGCATGGCGGCTTCGTCCACACGCCTCTGGTACGTCTTGAAATTCTTATCTGCCATATTCCTGAAATCAAGAACACCCAACATTAGCATGATGATAGATTCAATATATAGATCAAGGCTAGAACTCCAAGATACTTAAATAGAGTACCGCATTGTAACTATGCCGCGGTATCATAGCCACAATTACTTAACTCCACCCAAGTCGCCTAAGTCCTAGAGATAACAAGAAATCATATTTTTCGAGTCGACATGCAAAGTAAGTTTGCACGTCGTAAAAGGTGTAATCAGGAAGAATGTGATTCAAGAATGGTAAACGGCAAAGTGGCAGGACATGTTTCCTAAACACGGGCATTCTGATTCGTGTATTGGGTACAATACCCAACTACAAAAGAATCAACCCAACTAACCTATGGCTCTGATACCAAAAGAACCATGTCACGCCCCGCTTCCCAGAGTACGCTAGATTGGACACGTGACATAGCCAACCATACTACCTGTGGGTAGGAAGTATCCATCCACAGTCACATTACGGCTGTAGAGATATCAAAAACAAGCTAAACAATCTAAAAACATGTCCATAATCCAGAATAACAAGAGTCAATAATAAATAAATGCGGAAGCAAATGATCCAATACAAATAACTGAAAGGTATGTCCCATAATGCGGGCTCACATCAGGAAATGAATGCAGGAAATAAAACTAACTACTACTGAACTCACAGCTCAGCCTGCTGGCTGAAGTACTCCTGCTCGGACTGCGACAGCGGTACAGAATCTGGGCCATGCAAAACCCAGACGTCAGCGCGTCAAGTTATCAAGTAATAATATGAACAATGTAACAGGCGATGCAAAATAAACATGAATAAAACGAGAGTAGCAATAATGTGAATCAAGCAGTGGAGGGTAGTGTGCAGTCGGTAACTAAACTGTTCTATCAGGTTTTCTAGTCTAAAGTCTTTGAAATCAATTGATGAATCGTCGATGTAACTCAATAGTATCCCGTACATACCCGGGACCACGGCCACAATATTCTCGGCTGCAGCCGAGACATGCCGCTAGGCACAAAACAGGAATGTGTACACTCGATAGTATCCCGTACATACCCGGGACCACGGCCACAATATTCTCGGCTGAAACCGAGACATGCCGCTAGGCACAAAACAGGAATGTGTACACTCAATACAGGTAGTGAACTGTCGAGTTACAAGTCAGATTTCACCTTTGATTTCCCCATACCCCCAAGTTATATGTGTCGAGTCAGGTATTCAGTAATCAAGAACTAATGCCAACACAGGATCAGGTAAAAGCAGGTTTGTCTGGATAGACAACAGGAACGGTCCATGAGGACTACATGTCAGGTTTGTTGGCATTAGGCACGAGATCAGGTAACAGGTCGGGTCATGGTACATCAGGTCAAGTCAACAGTATACGGTACCATGTCAGGTGTATCAATATATACATGTGTAGCAATGTCAGGTCAAGATGTACGCAATATCGTGAATGTGCTCCCAATCAGATATATAATCACACGTGGGTATTAACAACATGAAATAAGTAATGAATTAAATAATAAGCAGTTTCATTCAATCACAAGAGTGCAGTAATACAATGTAGCCGTTTAGTCATGTTAACAGGTTTAAGCACCCTTAGCGGTGCAATGATTTATGTGACGGTTCAATATAGTTATATCAGGTTAAATGCATACGAGTGTCCGAATGTAACAGAACTACATGGATAATTGCCACCATCTATTTAACAGTAAAATGTGATTAAACAGGTAGATTTGATTATTGGGTTTCAATTGCGAACTGTAAGTTTCATGTTTAACCGTAAAATGATTTAATGCAATTTATAACCGAAATGGAAAACGATTGTACCAAGCTAATTTTACAGGTTTAAGATGTCAATACATATATAATTATACTGTATAGCATGTAGCAAGGGGTACTTGCCTCGACGGGTCGCGAACCGGGAAAAACAGAACGTAACGTCGGCGGGGAAACTCGCTACGGACGCACGATTCACGGATTGAACCCAAACAACGAACCAAGGAACCACACGGATCAGAGTACTCTGCTGGATCGTCGGGACACGTCACCGGCACGGCCGGTTTCCGGCGAGCACGCGAACAGTGAAAGAAACATCATTTTTGAAACAAAAACAAGAAATACAGGGAATTACAAGGAAAGGGGGAAGGATCTGAGAGGGTGCTTACGATGATCAGCAGAGGGGTTGCGAAGGTTGACGACGCCACCGGAGCTCCGGCGGTGAACAGTGATCGCGGGGGAAGAAAACTGTCGATGAAGAAAATATTAGCCAAGAAGGGAAAGAGGAGGGAAATATCTTACCAAGGAGCGTGCGAGGTTGGGGACAAGAGGACGGGGTCGTCAGCGGCGACAGTCGGCGGTCCGGCGACGCACAGGGAGTTGTAGGTGGCTGCGATGGGTTTCACAGGTGGCTGCGAAGGTGGGAGGATGAGGATATGGGTGAGACGAGGAAGAGGAGGCGAGGACGGAGGTGGTCGCGGCGTCAGCGTCAGGCTGCGGCGGCAAGGATGGAGGTGGCTAGGGTTGAGGGCGAGGCTCTGGTTCTCAGGTTGCGTTCTCGTGAAGAAAATATGAGGGAACAGTAGCCTTTAATAAAAAGAGAGAGAGTGAAATAATATATATAGAGAGAGAGATAGAGAAGGAGAGAGAGAGACAATGGGATGTGAGAGACAGAGAGAGAGGTTGAAGAGGTGGAGCCCACGAGATGATAAGGATCTCGTGGTGATTGGCTGAGAAGGAAAAATTTTAGAAGATTTACACAGTTCAAGGATATTACTCTGTTAAACAAAAATATTTAATTGGTTAAAGTTAATTTAGAGGTTTTAAAAAATATTCACAGAGATTTAATTAACGTGACAAAATATATATGGTTACAGAATATTATAGTTTAAAGATTATTAAATTTTGGGATTTTGGCGCCAAATAAAACATTTTCAAATCGCGTCCGGGTTGGGTCCAAAAATTTGAAATTGAAATAATAGGATTTTAAGCGGGTTCCAAATTTTAAAATTAAGTGTTTTATGATTTAAAAGTATACCTCCAAGACGGACACCTGTACGCGTGCGTAGCCGTTCAAACTCGCCCGTTTCACCGAACGGGACGAGAACTCGATGCACGGACGCTACCACAAGGATAGGGTGTCGAGTAGGCCAAGATGGATATTTTTAATTTCATTTTAGACGCTAAAATTTGTTATATGCAGAAATGACTTTGCCAGATAAAATTTTACAGTAAGTGACAAACAGGCAGGCTAAATGAAATGAGTACCACATTAATGCTCAAACAGTAACTGAAAATAGTAGTATTGGGCTCGGGTGTTACATCTACCGAGGAAGGCTGCGGTGCCGGCCTCATTATACGGGGCCCGAACGAAGCCGAGATGGAGTATTCCTTGAGGCTCGGTTTCAAAGCATCGAACAACGCTGCGAAGTACAAAGCCCTCCAAGCCGGACTGGGCATGGCCGTCGGGCTGGGACTGAAGGTCGTCCGGGTCCGCAGCGACTCGGCCCTAGTCGTCGGCCAAGTAACCGGCCACTTCGAGGCTCGAGAGCCCCAAATGATGAAATACCAAGACGAGGTGAGGAAGCTCCGAAAAAACTTCGACGAAGTCCAGGTGGAACAAATACCCAGGCAAATGAATGCTCAAGCAGACGCCCTGATACTCGGCCAGCAACAGGTGGTCGATGCTCTTCGAAACCTTGGCCCGACCCAGCGTTGGAGACGAGGCGGCGACACTCCAAGTGTACACAACACATGAGAATGACTCAGATTGGAGGAAGCCCCTCGTGGAATTCCTGAAAGACAGCACGCTCCCGGAAGACAGAGCAACCGCTCGCCGCCTCCGGGCCAGAGCCACCCACTTCGTCTGGAGCAACGGGAACCTCTACAAGAAGGCCTTCACTCAGCCCCTGCTCCGGTGCGTTGACCCCCATGAAGCCGACTACGTCCTGCGGGAAATTCATGAAGGGGTGGACGGTGATTGATAGTTTTTCCGTTGTGTAGTATGAAATTGTAAAGAAATCACAACCAAAAAATATTTTGACCGCAATCAAACTACGGTGTCGGATGTAGTTTGTAGTGAGTGCGGATCGTCCACAGGGATTGCACGATTCACTTGTATTTTGATACGTTTAAAATGAAAAGTTAAGCAACAATAAAAGAAAACATGATTCAAGAATGATTTGTATTCGAGTGTCACTATTCTTTATGCAAGAATCAAGAAACTATAAACAATCAAGAATCGGTGTTTCGATAATATTTCCAATCAACAATCAAGAATATAAGAGAGGCTCGTAGGAATCGATCGGATCTTTAGACGTGATGTAATCTAAAAGGTTTCGTGTTCTTGTCCTTCGAAGAATTGATACTAGATCAATGGTGATCGACGAGAGTTAGGGCTTTCTTGATGAAATTGGGGTTTCATCTCTTAACCCTTATTCTTTCGAAGATACCATTTATATTCTAGCCTCTAGCAATTTCAAGAAACGATCGAAACTCCCCAATCTCGAGCGATGTCGATCAAGAAAGCATCGCAACGAATTGGGTCGTCGATTCTTGAACTTGCTAGGGTTTACAAACTCGTGGGATTCAAGAATCGATTGCAAATTTGTTACATCATCATACTAAAGATCGTCTTGACTCCTCGACGAGCGGAGTTTTATTCACACATCACCACACAGATAATATTCAAGATTTGTAAAGATAACATGATGCGGAATTTAAAGAAAACAAGATAAAAGAATATCACCTTTATTGATCTCAACAATTTTGATTACATTTGCTTCAAGAACTACAAGAAGAAGAATCTAGATTGTTGATCGGGCGTCGCTCGGCTTCGTGAGTCGTGGATCGGCTTCGGATCGCTTGCTCCGTTGAAATCGGCTCCGCTCCTAAAGGTTGTAAGGCTTCTTGCTTAATGGGTACTCGGGATTCTTGATGTTGGCTTGGAATTAGGGTTAGGGTTTCCTACAAGCTCTCTCACTAAACTTGAGGAGGAAGAAGATGAAGAGAGGAGATAGATTGGGGATAGATTCACTAATTGGATGAATAATTCCCAAGGTTGAATAATTCTGGGAAAAATGAGCCTAGGGTCTTAGTTATAGAGCTCCCAAACCCTAGGTTTAGATTTGAATTAGAAGTTTCCCTCCCAAAGTTTGTTGAAGAGTTTCTAGAAGGAGTTTGTTAGGAGCTAGCTTAGGGTTTAAGCTAGGGTTTAGGGAAAGTTCTAGAATAATAGGCTAGTTTAGTGAAGCTCAAAGTGTTTGCTGATCTGGTAGAACTATCTGGAGTCTTCTGGAAGTTTGTGTGCATTTCTGGAATGTGGGCCCTGGAACAGGAGTTGTGCACTGAAATTGAGGAGATGATGTCATCAATGAGCCGCGCATCTGCGGCCTTAGCAAGCATATGCCGCGGATCCGCGGCTCCTTGAGGGGCTTGGCCTTTGATCTTTCAGGTGCTGTCTTGTACTGTAGTGTGGGTCTTCATCTGATATGTTGAATTGCAATTACTCCTTTGTATTGATACCAGATTTGAATTTAGTGAGTTTACGAGCGGTGTAATGGTCGAGCAAGCTTCTTTTCCTGCACAGACTTCGAAACACGGGTTGCAATATATAGAAAATATGCTATGTAATGCAATGCAGTCAATTTCCCTAGAAATGCCGGTTTTAAGGTCTAGTACATGTAATCTGATAATCTGTGATAGATTTGCTAATATATAGAATACTGATGCCGAACACTTCTATATGTATGCAGATGATAGGGAAATTGTCGGTTAAAATATGCAATATTTTCGACTGATCAGACGGCGCACACCAGGGGGTTCGAACTTTGACCCAAAATGCATTACTTCAGGGGTACTATTGGCCCACCATGCACGAAGACGCCCTGAAGCTGGTCAGGAGGTGTAAGAGCTGCCAACTCCACGGCAGTATCCCTCGCCTCCCAGCTACCGAGCTAACGGCCCTGACGTCCCCGTGGCCATTCGCCCAATGGGGATTGGATATGATCGGCCAGTTCCCCATAGGAACTGGCGGACATAAATACGTCCTCGTCGCGGTGGACTACTTCACCAAATGGATCAAGGCCGTTCCCATCAGGAAACCGGACGCCGCCACAACCATCAAGTTCCTCCAAAACAACCTGATTCACTAGTTCGGGATCCCAAGATGCATCATCACCGACCACGGGACGAACTTTGAGAACGAGAAAGTAAGGGACTTCTGCAAAGAATACCACATCCTCATGAAGTTTGCCGCGGTCGCGCACCCCCAATGTAACGGGCAGGCCGAGGTCGCTAACCGGGACGTCCTCAGGGGCCTCCGAACCCACCTGGAAGGGAGGCAAGACGGTTGGGTCGAAGAACTACCCCGGGTCTTATGGGCCCTGCGCACATCAAAAAAGACTCCAACTGGGGAGACCCCTTTCAGCCTCTGCTACGGGACCGAAGCAATAGTCCCAGCGGAGATCGGGCTACCCAGCCACCGAGTCGAGCACTTTGATGATGAAGCAAACACCATGGCACTATGAACCAACCTCGACGTCTTGTTGGAGAAAAGGGATCGAGCCCAGATCAGAGCCGTCGCCTACCAACAGCAGACGGCCCTGTTCCCCTCTGAACGGCGGCGCAGACATGAGACGTCTTGCCTGAGGTTCGGGGCAGATGCTAATTGGTGCTATCCGTCCACCTCTCCGAAAATGCCAAGTTGATTTATGGCACCGTGTATCGAAGGTCTGAACGGATACGTCCGATATAGCAGACTTCGTCAGATTCCCCCTCGCTTGAGGGGTTTTTTTTTTATTGTGGGGACGCTCTTCCCTGCAGGCGCAAGCCCCTGCAGTTAATTACGCTACCGCGTCGCGGTAACAACTTTCTCCTTCTCCAGATGGTCACTTCGTGTCGTGTGTGTTTATTTTATGTTTTGTTGCCCGTGGATTGTTTACGGAGACCGAGTTATGTCGTCGCTCGTAGGGCGTGGACTAGTCCAAATCCGTATTATCTTAGATTTGGGTTTGGGGGTTTGGTTTGAGGATACGTTAACCATATTTGAGGCCAAAATCAACTCAAACGTTTGTTAAGGATACGTTAGTCTAACCTGAGACTAAGATCAACTTAACGGGATCGTTTAGATCCAACAAAAGAGCATTTGGGCTCCATTGTTCCAGTTTAGGGACATAGTGGTCCATTTAATGTATGGCTGTCGGGACCCGTCACCTCTCTGACGACGTTGAAGGATTACAACGACAGATGTCAGAGGAGTTCAGAGATGTACCCTTGGACCAGAGTTAATTGGGGGGATCTATAGTCCAGTTTAGGACTAAAGTCTGTTTGAAAGGTTTAAGGATACGTTAGCCGTATTTAAGGCTAAGATCAACTTAAACGGGATCGTTGACTCTAACAAAAGAGCGTTTGGGCTCTATCGTTCCAGTTTAGGGACATAGTGGTCCATCGCTAGTTTAAGGACATTGCGGTCCATGGGTAGTTTAAGGACATTGCGGTCCATTGTTAGTTTTAAGACATCTCGGTCAAGGTTAAGGACGTCGTAGTCCATGGGTTTAAGGACCCTACAGTCCATTGTTAGTTTTAAGACATCTCGGTCAAGGTTAAGGACGTCGTAGTCCATGGGTTTAAGGACCCCACAGTCCATTGTTAGTTTTAAGACATCTCGGTCAAGGTTAAGGACGTCGTAGTCCATGGGCTTAAGGACCCCACAGTCCATTGTTAGTTTTAAGACATCTCGGTCAAGGTTAAGGACGCCGTAGTCTATGGGTTTAAGGACCCCACAGTCCGTTGTTAGTTTTAAGACATCTCGGTCAAGGTTAAGGACGTCGTAGTCCATGGGTTTAAGGACCTTACAGTCCATATCAATGTGTGGTCATCGGGACCCGTCACCTCTTTGAAGACGTTGAGGGATTACAACGCCAAGTATCAAAGGAATGAAGAGATGTACCCTGGAACCGGAGTGGATTAAATAGTCTTTGGCCCAATTTGGGATCAAGACCAATTAATTATGTTATGAGCCCATTAGCCCAGTTAATTACGAATGGAGGACTTATGGCCAGCTTGGGCTAAGTCCAATCATGTCTGGGACATCGGCCCTCCTGTTGGTCCCTTGAAGGAGAGGCTTTGCCTCTGGCCATTTAGCCAATTGGGCTAATGCCTAGTGTTAAACACTAAAAACCAATCAGTGTTGAACACTGAGAATGAGATTGATAAGTCAGTGTTTAACACTAGAAAATAGTTGGTGTCAACACCAGCAACAAGGCCTTCAAATTAGTGTTAAACACTAAAACAGACCAGTGTTAAACACTGGCAACAGAAATCCCAAATTAGTGTTGAACACTAAGGTAATCAGTGTTGAACACTGCAAATAAAGTTCTTTGCTTAGTGTTGAACACTAAGGCCAAACAACGTTTTAACACTGAATTCAGGGGTTCCAATTTAGCGTTAGACGCTGAGGCAAGAGGGGTCACGTGGTAGCACGTGAGGGCGCCCTCCCTTCATTTGTTCTGCTGAGAAGATCGCATCTTTTGGAGCATCACGTGATGACACGTGACGGGTGTTTGAATGGAGTATGTTAAAGCCTCTGCTAAGGGTCACGTGGGTCACGTGAGGCACTGCCTCAAAGGGCTTTCTGTAGATCCTTTGGGGGGGTCACGTGGTGACACGTGACTCTGCTTTTCTGTAGTTGTTTAGAAGATCTGTTAATCCCTTTCAGGAATTAAATTCCTCGTAGGGTTGAACCCTGACAATAATTTCAGAGGAATTAAATTCCTAGTTCCTTTTGAAGAGTTGAACTCTGAATTTTCTGTAGGAATTAAATTCCTTATATATGTGAAGAACTGAATAGGGTTAAACCCTAATAAAAGCTTTAAGGAATTAAACCCCCACTCTCTGTTAGAGAATTATTCTGGGGAATAAGATTAAGGGAATTAAATTCTTGTTGTTTTAACAGAACTAAGTTCTTAACTAGGGTTAAACCCTGATTCTTTTCATTCTGAAGGAATTAAATTCCCATAACACAGGGTCAAACCCTAATTTTATTTTGAAGGAATTAAATTCCTATAGTTCTGTGAGAATTAAATTCTCGTGCTTCCATTCCCTCTCTATGCTTTGGATCTGCATGGTAGGATCTCAACCCATTGAGAATTAAATTCTCAACTCAAGGGAGATGTGCACTTTACAGATCCTCCATCAAAGAGAAAAGAAATATGTCCTTCTGTTTTATATCAGAGTTAAACTCTGTTGAGAATTAAATTCTCTTTTCTTTCAATGAAACCTTCCCTTTCTTACCTAGGGTTTTCTTTTGCAGAAGATCCAAATTCCTCTAAAGTATCAAGGCTCTCTCTCTTTTCTTCCCTCTGCATATATCTCCCTTTTGTGTGTCTCTTGGCTCCTATTTATAGGAGAAGCAGCCGAGTCAATTAGTTTTTGATGAATCTTTCATCGAGAGATTTGATTTGTATCCATCATTCGTTTTGGACCTTTGTATTATTAGGTGAATTTTATTCACCATTGGATTTTAAATCCAGAGATTCTCCTTTGTTATTTCGGTTAGATTTTACGGGGAAATCTTCCCAAATTCGAGATTTTCCCATAGATAGATGATATTTAATCACCTTTAAATCTTTAATTCAATCGGTTGCTTTTGGAAAGATTTGAGAGGTCTTTTCTCAGAATTTAATTCTGTTAACAAATGGGCTTTGAAGTCGGTCACGTGTGGCCATGTGACCCTTGGTCACGTGTGGGCACATGGCCCCCCTTGGAACGAGCCCTCTTCTTTCTTTTTGCGCTCTGCTTTCTGGTCGCTGCTTAACCGTCACGTGCCACCACGTGACCCCTGGTCACGTGTGAGCACGTGACCCTCGTCTGGAGCCTTTTTCTTGGTTTAACCGGGGAACAAATCTGCTGCTTTTGATTATCACGTGCCAACACGTGACCCTGGTCACGTGGGAGCACGTGACCTCTTCTGAAGCCTTTTCCTTGATTTGATCAGGGAACCGGTTTGCCTTTGAAGCCGTTTTTAATTGTCACGTGCCAACACGTGACCCAGGTCACGTGGGAGCACGTGACCCTTTCTGAAGCCCTTTTCTTTGATGTAGTCGGGAAGCTGAATTTGTCTTGCCGATGCTTTTAGATGTCACGTGCCAACACGTGACTGCTGGTCACGTGTAAGCACGTGACCCTTTTCTGAAGCCTTTTCCATAAGCTTTTCTGATTCTAAATCAGGAAACAAATGCCCCCACAGCGTTGTTCTCACGTGTCCGCTCATGAGTGCAACGCTGTCACCTTTTGTGACCGTTGGATTCCTCTAGGGATTTGGGGAGATGAAACGTTTCCATCACCTCCTATAAATGTTCATGTCCCTTCCGAAGAGCCTTCACTTTGCTCATCTCCTTCCTTTGAGAACTTTTTCTGAGAATTTAATTCTCTTCTTCCAGAGCTTGGTTCTCTGCCTTGAAACATTTTCAGAGTTTAACTCTGTTTAAAAGGACTCTTCCTCCTCAGGTAATGTTCTTGGACAAACAGCGAACTTCCACATTCCTTTGGATTTTAAATCCAAAGCAAGGGTTTTTACTCTTTTTTAACAAGGAACCCATTTTTCTTCAAGTTTTTCCATAAGAACAGGAAACCACCTAACCTTCGCATTGTAGATCTCTTAGGGTTTAGATGATCTTTGGGGAGATGATGATGGCGTTTCAACTCCATGGAATTTAATTCCATCCAAAAATGTTTCTGGGAATTTAATTCCCTTTTCTTAGTAAGGAATTTAATTCCAATGAAGAACTCAGTTTCTTCACACGGAGGCTTCTTGGGGGCTCTCGATCCGAGGTTGTTCTTCTGCAATTAATGCAACAGGAGCTTTGTAATGATGTGTTCTGTGGGAATTTAATTCCTTTGATCTTGTTGGATCCATTGTAGAGCCCGAGGCAGATCCTGTTGGGGGGAATGTGTAGGGTTACCATTCTTTATTAAATGAGGATATTCCCTTTGTTTTATTGTAACTATTTGGTCTCATTATTAATGAGCCGTCATCCTGATTCTGTGGGGCCCATGTGTTTTGTAGCCAATGGTCCCAGAAAACTATGTTGTTGCTTTCTTTAACTAGTCTTCCTGTTCATGCATAGATATATATCGCTGACTTTGCTTTTAACGGTCTCCTTTTATTGGATTTCAGGTGCGATGGCTTCTGTTCCGTGCTTTCCCTTTTCTCGCTCGGAGGCTGCTTTTCCTCAGTCGCCATCTGATGAGGAAGCGATGGCGATGATCCGGGCCCATGACCCGAACTGTACCAACCTTCTTCAATGGGGATCTTGGTATAGTCAGATTATTCAGGGTCGCCGGAGTTTTCTTTGCGCTGGTACCGACGGAGCCCACTTTCCCATTCCTACCGATGGATCCTCCGAGGACGGTTTTTGCTGTGGAAATGCCCAACTGGACTCCAACGGGGAGGCTCGAGCTTTCGACGACCGGTATTCCGAACCATCCGATCCCGGCCATAGACATCTTGGGGCGGCGTATCTTCCAGGGTGAGGCCCACCCGTGGGGGCAAATTTATAAGATAGGGCTTACTCCTCGGCACCCTACGGGCTACCTTCTCTGGGCTCGCTACATCCTTTCTGCCCATCGTGCGCGGCTGCAGAAAGTCGGGCTTTATCAGGCAATATACGCGTCACTCTTCCATTATAAGTCCCCGCATGTCTGGTGGGTTAAGGCGTTTTTGAACCAATGGAATCTTCCCACCAGCACTTTCATTCTAGGAGATTGCGAGGTCTCGATCTCTCTGGCAGAATTCTATGACATCTCGGGGTTGCCAATCAGGGGTAGTCTGTATGAGGAGTTGTTGCCTTCTGACGAGTACATTTTTGAACCCGAGCCCGCCCCGGTTGACGGCCTGTCTGCGGAGAATGCCGTCTGCCACAAGCGTCCCAGTTTAATCAAGGCGCTAGGTATCTTCGACCGATTATTCACCGAATCCGAAGAGCAGGGTGTTACTTTCAAGAGCTTCATCGCTCATTTCCTTCGCGAGGACGCCTTATCGAAGACAGCCCCGAAGTTTGCAAACATGAAAGACCCCTTCGGGTTTGGCCCGAAGAAACTGCCAACTAATGAATCGGATCTGCAGCAATACTACATTCCCATAATGTCGCCGACGTCTTTCGAATCCATCGCAGCTCCCGGCATGGATGAGGAGACATTCTTCGTGGGGTTTGTTAGCGTCTGGCTCAGTTGGTTTGTCATCCCCATGCATCGTCGCTTTATGAGAGCTTCGGTTATCTATCCGGCTTATCGTATTGCTGAGGGGACGCGGTTGGCCATCGGCATCCCAGCCTTGGCGCACCTTTATCATGGGTTGGGCACCGCAGCTAATACCTCTACTCCTGGCGTGGATGTGGTAAACTTTTCGCTTCATTATTTCACGTCCTGGATCGAAATGCACGTGTTGGGGCCTTTCGCTATGCATCAGAGGCTTGCGTTCTATGACGCCTACACTTTCCCTCGGCTTATGCGATTGGTGGATGCTTCTGCCATTGACCCAACTCAATTCGGGGCTATTCGGGCGTTGATTTCTCCTTACGCTACTGCCGGCGGATTAATATTTAACGATCGGGTCTTATCTTCTTCCACGGGTTCGGCCCAGCCGCTTTGGGACCGGTCGAAAGATGACGCGCCCACTTTGAAGCCCCGGGAAGCCACGCGCTTATATGCAATCAGACCGGGTTACCTGGTGTTTCGTCAGGACAGTGCGGCTCTCTTTATGCGGTACAATCCGCATCGCTTTGCCCGGCAGTTTGGCTATGATCAGGGCGTCCCGTTTGAAGCTTTCATAATCGCGCCGGTTCCTTCGCTCGAGGCCGTCCGAGATGCCGCCCACCACTTTGTGAGGCTGAACACCGGTTCTCAGTTCATGATCCCCGATGGTGACTACATTCCCCGATGCGTGGGGTCGTTTACGGGCTGGTATCTCCATCGGGTGAACCCGGTTATTATTGAGGAGAGAAGGGTGCTTCTTGGCCATGGCGCCCCTATTCAGGTTCTGGCCCCGGGAGCCATGTTGCGACCACGTGCCCCGGTCCGCTTTCCCCTGAGGGATATCGGCACTGCGATTATTCCTGGAGAGTCAGGAGTAGATCTTACTCCAATAGTTGGTATGCCCCTGGGTACTCGGTCGCGGGGTAAACGGGCTCCGGTAACAGTACCCCCACCCGAGGCAGCACCACCCTTCGTGTCATCGACGATGGCAGTGTCATCTCCAGTTGTGGCCCGGGGAGAGGGTGTTGAGGGCGACGTGGGCCAACGCCGCACTAAGGCTTCGAAGGGAAAGAGACGGTCGTCCTCGGCGACTGGTTCTGGGTCCAAGCGTCAAAGGAAGGTGGCTACTAATTTTCTCGACTCTTTAATGGAGTCTGAGCCCATCCTTGAAGATGAGCCGTTGGCTTTACCGGAATCAAACGCTGAACTACTTTTTCCCAGTTCAGCCGCCGAGGAAGCTGCACAGTTGGCTGAGGCTATAAGGCGTTCCAAAGACGCGTCTCAGAACGCCAGGGTTCCGAAGAAGCCCTATCCTGCTGTAATCTTTTACGAGGACCCCTCGTGGATTCGGCGACGATTTATAGGCCCTTTGGAGGAATGGGGGGAAAGGGCCTTGAAGCAGGCTGTCTCAGAGGACGCGGCGGACGCACTCTCTTTATGGACCGGCGGCCATGAGTCTACTCTCGAACCCCGGCGAGCACGTCTCCTTGAGAAGGAGCAACGGCTTGAAGAAGCCATATTGAGGGCTTCTTTACGTATTGGTATGCCTTTATACTTCTTTATAGCATTTCAGATTGTTTACGCCTGCATGCCTGTATCTTTATTCTTGTATGAATTGTGCAGAATCTTCGACGCTGGGGGAGCTCCCTACGGGCTCGTTGGAGTTACAGCCTGTCGAAATTCCCGATGAAGCGTTGCTCGACGTGGAGGGGGCTGATGAGGCTGCTCCTCTTGCAATAGAGCCTCCAGTGGCAGTTCCTGATCATGAAGCGCTTGCTCCTTTAGGGGAGGCTCCTTTGGTGGTTGTCGCCCCAATGATTCTTCCCGAGGTGGCCCGGAGGCTGGGAGAGAGGTAATCGGGACTACCCTCCCTTTGTTGGAGCCCGACGTCACGGCGGAGGCCGTTGAAGCCGCAATCCCCCCGGCTCAGAATGGGAGGAGTGTTGAAGGTAACCTTCTGAATTTTAAATTAGCAGCCTTTCCGTTGTCTGAACTCTTTTGTTTTCTCAGAATTACTTGAGTTGGCGGCCTCTATTGTCGATCTGTCTCTCCGGCAATCCTTTCAGCGTCTGCTGGAGATGGCAGCTCCACAAGCGATATCCCCCCAACGCATTGTCCTCTCATCCGGGCAAGGTTGGTGTCGTCCGTCACTTCTCATAGTATCGTCATTATTTTGCGTATTGACATTGATGTTTTCTACAGTTTTGGAGGCCGATGATGAGGTCGAGGTTCTCGAAGGGCCAGGGGAACCTTCAGCTCCTACTTGCACGACTGTCGGTAAGCGACATTTCATCATACTCTCATTCGTTCTTTGCTTAAGAATTTTACTGACGTCTTCCAAATTTGAACAGCTCTGCCAGTCTCCACGGCGTTGGAATCGCGCATCGTGATGCCGCCCGGCCTTTATGCCTTGCGGGCTTCAGAACGCTTGGCCCAATTAAGCCTTGTCTCCTTATCATCTTTGATTGAGGAGCTCCGTGCAGGCAGTGCGACTACCGCTGAAGCGTTTGCCGCCGAAGCTAACGGTTCTCTTCCTTTTCTTGCCACCTACCATAGTGAAGAAGTGGTGCGAGTCTGGGTGGAGTTCTGTCGGCAGGTGGAGGCTCGCTTGCACGCCCTTGAATGTTCTCGCCTTTCCTCGGAAGCCGTGGCTGCAAAAGCGGAGTTGCGGGGTCTGATAGCACGATGCGCGGCCAATATGACGTCATGCGAGAAGAGGCTTGGCCGCAAATTCTCGGAGAGCGAGCTAGCTTCCAAGGCGCTGAGCGAGCTTCGCGCCACTCTTACCGCCAAGGCCAACAAAGCGTATGAACTCTGGCGGGTGCTTCAGGAGTCCATCAAAGAGGTGGTGGCTCTCGACAAAGCTGCCACGTTCACTTGTGAGAGGGTCGAGGCTCATAAAGCCACCGAGAAATAGCTTGAAGCTCGGCTTGCTTCATATCAGGCCCAGCAAGCTCAGGCGGAGGTTCGTCTTTTGGCGATCTTAAATCATGAGGCCGTGGCCCAGCAAAAGCAGGATGAGCTGACCAAGCTGCTAAATCGCCCGCCGGCTTGAAACATTTGTATCTTTTCCTTCCTTTTTCTTTTGTACATACTCATGGATGAGAGTATCTTCTTTTTGTTGCTTCATGAATTATACCTTGTATCCATTTTGGCTTATGAATAAAAGATATATTTTCCTTCTCAATTGCGTCTCCTTTTTGTTGAATGTGTTTTGCGGACAATTTATCTTGATCTCCTTGCAAGGCATCGGTGGCTTAGGATTTAGGGTTAAGATCTGCTTCCTAAGACTTTTGTACTTTATGAGCCACGAGGATCTCATAAAGAGTTTTTCTCCCTATAGGTCAAGAGGATCCCATAGGTATAAGTTCTTCTTAAGAATCGTGAGGATTCTTAAGCGGGTTTTTCCCTTGAGAGTCGTAAGGATCTCACAAGAGAGTTTTCTTCCTTGTAGGTCGTGAGGACCTGCTAGTGCTGGATGTGGTCGCCCTTATCCGTGTTTCACGGGGTCAGGGGTCGCTCAAGGTATCATAGTTTAAAGACGTCACGGTCAAGGTTAAGGACCTCATAGTCCGTGGATTTAAGGACTCCACAGTCTGATGTTAGTTTTAAGACATCACGGTCAAGGTTAAGGACCTCATAGTCCGTGGATTTAGGGACTCCACAGTCCGATGTTAGTTTTAAGACATCACGGTCAAGGTTAAGGACCTCATAGTCCGTGGATTTAGGGACTCCACAGTCCGATGTTAGTTTTAAGACATCACGGTCAAGGTTAAGGACCTCATAGTCCGTGGATTTAGGGACTCCACAGTCCGATGTTAGTTTTAAGACATCACGGTCAAGGTTAAGGACCTCATAGTCTGTGGATTTAGGGACTCCACAGTCCGATGTTAGTTTTAAGACATCACGGTCAAGGTTAAGGACCTCATAGTCCATGGATTTAAGGACTCCACAGTCCGGTGTTTGGTTGCAGGGACCCGTCACCTCTTTGAAGACGTTGAGGAATTACAACGCCAGGTATCAAAGGAGTGAAGAGATGTACCCTTAAACCAAGGTAGAATCCGTAGGGAATCGGGGTGGTTGATCGTTAGTTTTAAGACATTACGGTCAAGGTTAAGGACATCATAGTCCGTGGATTTTAAGGACTCCACAGTCCGGTATTTGCTCTGGATGCTTCACACGGGTTCACTGCCGTGCTTGGTGAGGACCAGGCTCCGCTCTGGGCGTTTTCCGCGGGGTCAAAGAGTGACGTTATCCGCGTTCCACGTAACCAGGAATTTTGCACTAGATGCTTCACACGGGTTCACTGCCGTGCTCGGCGAGGACTAGGCTCCGCTCTGGATGCTTCACACGGGTTCACTGCCGTGCTCTGCGAGGACCAGGATCCGCTCTGGACGTTTTCCACGGGGTCAAAGAGTGACGTTATCCGCGTTCCACGTAACCAGGAATTTTGCACTAGATGCTTCACACGGGTTCACTGCCGTGCTCGGCGAGGACTAGGCTCCGCTCTGGATGCTTCACACGGGTTCACTGCCGTGCTCTGCGAGGACCAGGATCCGCTCTGGACGTTTTCCACAGGGTCAAAGAGTGACGTTATCCGCGTTCCACGTAACCAGGAATTTTGCACTAGATGCTTCACACGGGTTCACTGCCGTGCTCGGCGGGGACTAGGCTCCGCTCTGGATGCTTCACACGGGTTCACTGCCGTGCTCTGCGAGGACCAGGATCCACTCTGGATGTTTTCCACGGGGTCAAAGAGTGACGTTATCCGCGTTCCACGTAACCAGGAATTTTGCACTAGATGCTTCACACGGGTTCACTGCCGTGCTCGGCGAGGACTAGGCTCCGCTCTGGATGCTTCACACGGGTTCACTGCCGTGCTCCGCGAGGACCAGGATCCGCTCTGGACGTTTTCCACAGGGTCAAAGAGTGACGTTATCCGCGTCCCACGTAACCAGGAATTTTGCACTAGATGCTTCACACGGGTTCACTGCCGTGCTCGGCGAGGACTAGGCTCCGCTTTGGATGCTTCACACGGGTTCACTGCCGTGCTCTGCGAGGAACAGGATCCGCTTTGGACGTTTTCCACGGGGTCAAAGAATGACGTTATCCGCGTTCCACGTAACCAGGAATTTTGCACTAGATGCTTCACACGGGTTCACTGCCGTGCTTGGCGAGGACTAGGCTCCGCTCTGGATGCTTCACACGGGTTCACTGCCGTGCTCTGCGAGGACCAGGATCCGCTCTGGACGTTTTCCACGGGGTCAAAGAGTGAAGTTATCCGCGTTCCACGTAACCAGGAATTTTGCTGATTGTATCCGCATTTCACGGGATGGAGGTTTGACTGTTGGCGATATGTATACCACCGAGCCATGGAACTGGGAGTTGCCGCTGTTCCGCTTAGCTTGAAGTTGTGTCCGTCGTTACGAGACGAGTGTTGGGATGATCTCTAGGTCGCTTGTGACCCGTCGAGATTTAGCTTCTTTCTTTGGTGAAACCTGGGGGGGAGGTATGTTCCCTTTTGTTTACGCCCTTGGATTGTGTACAGGGTGTGATGGAACATCACCTGTAGGGCATAAATTTTATTTTTTATTTTATTTCTTTTTCCGCGATGCTCTATCGTTTCAGCTTTTATATCGCGAAGGTCGCGATTGCCTCATCATTTCGGCTATTTTTCGCGGTGCCCAATCATTTCGGCTATTTATTTATTTTCTACTCGCTGCTTTTTATTGCGAGTTGCCCCATCATTTCGGCTATTTTTCATGCATACATTTTTACTTGCTGCTTTTTATTGCAAGTTGCCCCATCATTTCGGCTATTTCGTATGCATGCGTGGCTTGCTAGCTTTTCCGCCGCAAGCTTGGATTTTAGACACCGATTTCAGCATCAGCACCGCTACAACTGAGATGTTGCCAGGAGCGAATCATCATTTGCCTCTGTCGATGTTGAACAAAGGTGGCTTAGCAAACAGGGTTAAGGGTCCTGTCGACCAAGGCTTTTGATTTCATGAGCCGTAAGGGTCTCACAAAGGTATTTCTCCCTACAAGTCGTGAGGATCTTGTAGGTGTATTTTCTCCCCAGGAATCATAAGGATCCCTAAGTGTATGTTCCTCTGTAAGTCGTAAGGATCCTACAAGAGGGTTTTCTCCTTATGAGTCGAGAGGACCTACAAGGGTTGCTCATTATATGGACATATCCCTAGTCACGGGTGTGACTTTGCTGGGGAAATGTTTATTCGCGGCCGTGGATTGTATACAAGGGTCAGTATTGAGCCAATTGTAGGGCCATATCGAAGGTATGGGGGATTTTGCTTAAGCACAGGTTTAGGTCTCTGTGACTTAAGACTTTCAAATCTTATGAGCCGTGAGGGTCCCATAAGAGAATTCTCCTTACGAGTCGTGAGGATCTCGCAAGTGTATTTTCTCCTTAGGAATCGTGGGAATCCCTAAATGTGTTGCTCCTTTGTGAGTCGTAAGGATCTCACGCGGGTGGTTTCTCCTTGCGAGGTCGTGGGGATCCCGCAAGTGTCCTTTAACGAGATTGCGCCCTTTCGGGTTTTCACAAACACTCGCCGGTAGCCCTGCTATTTTTACTCACGGAGCCCTTTCGGGTTTTCATCCGTGCCCTTTTTGCTTATGGACATACCGTTTTTATTTATTATTTATTTATTTTTTTATTTATTTTTTATCTCGTCAGCCTAAGGATGCTGCGGTAATAGTTTAGGAACGTTTCGGTCCGTCGTTAGTTTAAGGACGTTTCGGTCCATCGTTAGTTTAAGGACGTCTCGGTCCGTTGATAGTTTAAGGACGTTTCGGTCCGTCGTTAGTTTAAGGACGTTTCGGTCCGTCGTTAGTTTAAGGACATTTCGGTCCGTCGTTAGTTTAAGGACATTTCGGTCCGACATGGAGAAGGCCGGCTACTGCTTATAAAGCTCGAGTTTAGGAAGATAGCGAGCGGACATAGTCGTCGTCATCTATCATTGACCTAGGCCGTGGCTCATTAAGCATAGTATCTCTTTAGGAAGCGACCGTTTATTGGCCTGAAAGTCCTTTCACCGTGCATGTCCATGAGTAGATAGGCCCCACCCTGGTAGACCTTATCTATGATGTACGGGCCTTCATAATTTGGCTCGAATTTTCCCCGCTTGGCTCGATTGGGGATCATAGGCCTTTTGACCACTAACACGAGTTCGCCTTGGCGGAATGTCCTCGGTCGGGTCAATCTTTCATATGAGCGCGTCATCTTTGCTTTATAAGCTTCCAGATTTTGTTGCGCTATGAGCCGGGTTTCGTTGAGGGCATCGAGCTCCTCAAGCCGAAGGTGAGCATTTTCTTCGTCCGTCAGCTCGTAGTGGACTGCCACTCGTAGAGAGGGTAACTCTATCTCGAGGGGGAGCACTGCTTCCGTCCCAAATACCAACGCGTACGGCGTTGTGTTCGTGGCCGTCTTGAATGTAGTTCGATAGGCCCAAAGGGCCTCTTGCAGCCTCTCGTGCCAGTCTTTCTTATTTCGGGACACCGTCTTTTTTATGATCTTCGTCAAGGTCTTATTGAAGGCCTCAGCCAGACCGTTAGCTCGTGGATTGTAAACTGAAGAATATCTCCAGTCTATATTGTGCTGCTGCGCGAAGCGGCTAATCTTATGGCTTCTGTAGGCTGGCCCATTATCGGAGATAATCCGCCGTGGGGTTCCAAACCGATAGATGACGTGCGTCTTGAAGAAGTGGAGGATATTCTCCGTCTTCACTTCCCTTAGCGGTACTGCTTCTGCCTATTTGGAGAAGTAATCAGTTGTCGCCAGGATGAAACGATGTCCCCGAGACGATGCTGGCTCGATGGGGCCGAGTATGTCAGTCCCCCACATTTCGAATGGCCAGCTAGCCACCGTTGGGTGTAGTGGATTCGGATGTTGGTGGATAAAGTCTCCATGAATCTGGCACGAGTGGCATTGCTTCGCATACTCGAGGCAGTCTTGGACCATCGTGGGCCAATAATAACCCATCCGTTTGATCTTCAATTTCATTTTCGGGCCTGCTTGGTGAGAACCGCAGAGTCCATCGTGAACTTCCTGAACGACTCTTTCTGCTTCGTCAGGTCCTAAGCATCTCAGCCACAGAGAATCAAACGACCTTTTGTATAGAGTGTCGTTGACAAAAGCGAAAAATAGAGCTCGTTTCATGAGCTGATGTCTTGAGGACGCTTCTTCGGGCATTCGGTGGGACTTAAAGTAGTCTATGAAGACTTCCCTCCAGTCCTCGGCCTTCTCATGGTCTTTTATTTGTAGAGTCGTCTGCTCAGTCACCCCCTTTTCTTCGTATAATTCCGGAGATATTTCTGCTGGGGCGAGCACTCGACGGCTTTGTACCACGATTCTGACGTCATCGAGGTTCTCATCAGCCAGTTCTTTAGCGAGCTTAGCTAACGCGTCTGCTTTGCTATTTTCCGCATGTGGTATACTTTCCAAAGTGTAGGAGGGAATTTGGGTCAATAGTTGTTGCACCTTTTCGCCGTATTTCACCAACTCCGGTTTGCACGTTTGGTAGTCACCATTTACTTGACTAACAACCAATTGAGAATCCCCGTATATAGAGAGGTCTCCAATTCCCATGTTAATGGCGATCTCGAGGCCCGCTATCAAAGCTTCGTATTCGGCTTCATTGTTCGTCCTCGATTCCGTTAAGGAGAAAGCAAAGCGCATTATCCCTTCTTGTGGGGTTACGAAGATGAGGCCTACTCCCGATTTGATTATGGGGGTACATTGTTTGCGCTTCTTCATGGAAGATGCCCCGTCAAAATAGAGTTCCCATCGGGTATCACTGCCGCCGATCGCGTCGAATGCATGTTCGTCCGGCAAATCGCAGTTCAGAGGAGAACCGGCAGGTACTGGATGCTCAGCGAGGAAGTCGGCAATGGCCTGGCCTTTCACTGCCTTAAGAGGTCGATACGTTATTGAGAACTCCATCAGGAGTAGAGCCCATTTAGCGAGTTGATCCGTCAGTATAGCCTTCGACATCAAATATTTAAGAGGGTCCACCTTCGAGATGAGACGGACTTCGTGCGCCAATGCATAGTGCCTGAGTTTTGTTATCGCGAAGATTAACGCCAAGCAGTGTTTTTCAATGGGAGAGTAGTTGTTTTCTGCCCCCAGCAGAACTCGACTTAAGTAGTAGAGTGCTCTCTCTTTCCCTTGTGCCCATAATGCGCCTAAGGAACCTTCGAGGGCGGTTGTATAAAGAATGAGGGGTTTTCCCTTGACCGGCGCAGCCAACACCGGAGGGTTCTGCAGGTACTGCTTGATCTCGTCTAATGCATCTTGGCATTTATGATCCCAAACGAATGGAGTTCCCTTCTTCATCAGATGGCTGTAAGGACGGCATTTGCCTGAAAGATTGGCGATAAATCGCCGGATGTATACGAGCTTCCCTTGGAGAGACCGCAACTGTTTGAGGGTTCTTGGCGGAGGCATTTCCATGATCGCCTTGATCTTAGATGGATCTATTTCGATACCTCGATTTCGGATGATGAATCCCAGGAATTTACCTGAGGAGACTCCAAACGCGCATTTGAGGGGATTCATCTTCAAATTATATTGCCGAAGGCGTTGAAATACAGTCTCCAGATGCTTTAAATGCTCTTCGTATGACATGCTCTTTACTACAAGGTCATCGATATAGCACTCGACGATGTCATGTATGAGGTCGTCGAAGATTTTTGTCATGGCCCTTTGATAGGTAGCGCCGGCGTTCTTTAGACCAAAGGGAATAACCCTGTAGCAGAATATACCCAAAGGGGTCCGGAAAGCGGTATGCTTCTGGTCTTCGGGATGCATCTTTATCTGATTGTATCCTGACGAACCGTCCATAAAGGAGAAAACCTCGTGAGTGGACGTGTTATCTATCATTAGCTCGGTTACTGGTACTGGGAAATCGTCCTTTGGATAGGCTTTATTGAGATCCCTGAAATCCACGCATATGCGTACCGTCCCATTCTTCTTCATTACCGGGACGATATTGGCGATCCAGTCGGGATACTGGACTTCTTGGATAAATCCAGAATCGATCAGCTTCTTGACTTTGGCGTTGATGCTCATTTCAAGCTCGAGTCGCATCCTTCTTGGCGCCTGCTTGACTGGCTTGATATCTGGGGATATTGCTAATTTATGCACAGCAATCTCTGGATCTAATCCTGGCATCTCGGAGTAGTTCCACGCGAAGCAGTCTTTATGCCGTAGAAGCACGTTCTTTAACGCAGTCACCCTTTCTTCAGATAGCAGCTCGCTGACAAATGTCGGTTGCGGGTCATCTGCCGATCCCAACTCAATCTTCTTGAGGTTATCTGCAGTAGTATGTATGCCATCTTCCAGTTCTTTTGGAGCTGGCGGAAATTCTGAGACCACCTCATCATCGCTGTTCTCAAAGCACCAGGAAAGGTCATCCATGTTCTCGAGCTCTTCTTTTAATAAAGTAATCATGTAGCAGGTGCGAATCCGCTTCCAGGACTGAGGTGGATCTGGTTCTGCTTTTGCGGCTTTGGGTTTGTGCTTTTGTGGTGGCGTTACCCTCCAGCCGTCGAATAAAGCGAATCTGCCCTGTTGGTACTGGTCCTCGACCCAGTTCTTGAAGGTGAAGCAGTCTTCGGTAGGATGTCCTATGGCTTGGTAATAAGAGCAATAGCTCATATGAGAAGCCCTGTCATCTTGCTCAGGGTGCTTAGACTCTGGAAGCGCGATCATTTGATGTTTTATAGCGAGCTCGAGTAACTTCTCCGTCTTATCTCGGGGGAAGGAGTACGCTCGACTCATCTTCTTCATGAGGGACAAATCCGAGCCGCGCAATACCTGATCACATAACTCTCTAATCCTGCGTCGTTGTTGTCGGCTCTTCTTTCCGCTTCTTGATTTATTTCTGTCTCTGGATCGGGCCTTTCATACAACGGGTTGACAAGGATGAGCATCTTTGTCTTTTGCAGCCTGTTGAAATAGGCGTTGCGTCCTGGCCTTCTCGTAGATGGCCATCTCGCGGTTGTGGTCTTCCCGAGCTTTTTGACCCACTTTCCTGATAGGCTTGTCCATTCGTTCTTCAAACGACGGACTCGGCATTTCAATCGCGGGATCTAGTTTTGATGAGGGGTTGGCATTTCCTGACGGGGCGTCCTCTTCTTCATCAAAAGTATATATGGCGTAGCTACTGTGGGCCCGTTCCCGTTTTCCGGTTCTCGCGTATCCAAGCCCAAGTGTTTCCATTTTCCCGTTGGGCAATTTGCGTTGGGTCCCAGGGACATCCCAAATCCTGTTGTAGAACCGAGCTTGTCGAACAGTCTGTTTTAAGGGTACTCCTTGGCGCTTCAATAGCCTCTTTAGTCCATTTGTGTAGTATCTGGGCAAACGGATAGGTTGGAGCCTGTCGAGTGTAACATCCGTGCCATGCCAGATCTCTTTCTCTATTTTCGACTTTGAGGATCGGTAGAATAGGATTAACTTCTCACCCCTTTGCCTGGGAGGGACGTAAAATGTTTGCAGGTCCTGCACATTGTGAGCTTGAAGTGTGTCGAGATCCTTGTAGTGTTCCCGCGGCACCATGGTGATTTGCAAACTCTGATCATCGCTAGGGGGTGCTTGTATTGACAGCCGATTGGAGAACACGGCATTAACCTCATCTTCCGAGTCACTTCCGAAGACCAACATGGGGGCGGACATCCCCGGGTTGTTGCGTTGAGATGGCCCGGCATAAACTATCTCTTCTTCTTCTTCGGTATCGCTCCCGAAAACAGGGATGGTGGCAGCGGCTTTGTTCTCCGGGTTGCGACACCTTTCTGTATCCTCGAAATCTGGCAAAAAGTACTTCGCATCTTCGTATTTGCGGACTTCGTTCATGGAAAATGGGTTCAACTCACCTGTTACGGTATACTCGAAACCATCCTTAAAGTACTTCATACACTGATATTGTGTAGAAGGGATGATGTTGTACTCGTGTAGCCAAGGACGACAGAGCAAGGCGTTGTAGCAGGTCTTGGCGTCAATGATATGGAATTTGATGTCTGTGACGAGGAGTCCAAAGCGTAATGTTAGTATCACGGATCCGAGAGTCCGTGACGATTGTGAATCGAAACCGGAGATAGTAATTTTGTCACGAGCGAGGTGTTGCACACTCATGCAGATTTCCTTCAACACCCGAACATTAAGGAGATTGACGGAGGATCTATTATCCACCAGGATCTTGCCTATCTTGATATCATGGTAGTATCCAGAGACATATAGGGGACGGTTGTGGTCGCACGTCCCGAGAAGGAGGTCTTCGTCACCGAAGGTGATATCGGCCGTATGCACTTCCTCCAATTCATCCTTCATCCTTTCAGTGGCGAGGAAGGCTTGGAATTGCTCAGGTTCTTGTAATGCCTTAATTAGTGAGTCTCGCGCTTCTTTTGATAATAGGAGGGCATCGAGAATGCTAAGCTGAGAAGGTAGCTTCCTTAGGTGTGCTAGGATGTTATAGTCCACCTTACCCTTCCTAGGAGGGTCTTTGGCAGCCGGCTCTTTCATGACTTGGTCGTCTAAAGTGATATCTTCAGTGACCTTTTCCTTTCCCTTATCTTTTCTATTCGCGGGCCCGAGATTCTTTTCTGGGAGTGTGCGATTGCGCAGCTGAATATTCTCGCAGGCCTCCGATTTCTCCTCTTTCCCTAAAACGGATTCTTTAAAGAGAGGGCCCAAAGCCATTTCTTCATCGGAGTCGCTCCCAAAGGTGAGAACTTGTGACCCTCCGGCGTTAACCATGTAACAGCTGCCAATAGTTCTGTTGTGCCCGTCGGCAGTACTCCTTCGTTCCCAACGAGTCTTGCGTTTCATGCGCTTAAAATGTTGCCGATGAGCAACATATCCTTGCCACCATATCTTAAAGGCGTCGCACTCCTCTGTGGGGTGTGAAATTTTCCAATGATATGCGCAATAATCAGGGTGCCTCTCTACCCCATTGAGCGTGTTTTCTTCCGAGGGTGGTAGCTTCATTCCTATCGACATGGCTTTGGCAAACCGTTTCCTCGTCTTGAATATCTTCTTGTCTGCCTCGGATGCCTTTCGATCTGGCGGGAGTACTTTAACTCTTTCGTTTAGTCGCCTGCGTTCGGCTCCTTCCGATGCGGCCATCTCACGCTCCTGATCTGCTTTACTCTTTAGACGAATCTCGTCCAGAAAGGCGTCGATCATTTCATCTGTTGGCCATACAAGTCCTGGCTCAGGGTGTGCCCCCAGTTTCTCGGTGCCAGGAGTTTTCTCATCTTCCGAGTGGGAAATCACATGACAACTCGCCACATATCCCTCGGATTCATCCGATGAGCTCTCTTCCTCATCTTCCTTCTGAAAGACGTGGTTGAGGAACTCTTGCAGTGTGACGGGAGTCCGTGCTTTTTGATTGTACTCCTCCAGCGCGTCAATCTGTTTCTGCAAATCCGTGCGCTTGTTTCCAGGCTTCACGGGCTTTTTGGATTTCCTCTTCTTTTTCTTCGGAGATTTTGACGGTTGGGTGTGAGTACTTGGGCCATCACCACGAATCTTTGTAGTTGGGCGCGGCTTCAACATCCCTTCGATGATTTGAGGTTCAAGCGGGTTCTTCCATTCAACCGCTGGGCACGCATGAAGGTCACTCAGCATCCTTTTGGTTTTAGCTGATAGCACGATTTCCCATGGAGCTTCTTCAATAAAGGAACAAGTCGCCCCCGGTGCGTCCGTCTTCTTAGGAGTATGCGGCTGCGGCGGGTTCACCTTCCACTTTTCGGACAGCGCAAACTTTCCCTGGAGGTATTGATCTTCAATCCATCCTTTGAAGATGAAGCAATCCTCAATCGGATGGCTTACCGTTTGATGGTAAGGGCAATAGTTGGGGTTGTTCACCTTAGTGGGTTGTGGCGATCGCCTTGGATTTGGCAGGTTTATAAGTCTGTTGCGTACTGCCAGCTCGAATAGCCGTTTCGTCTTGTCCTGTGGGAACGAGTAGGGACGCTTCATCTTCTCATTATAATACCGGCGTCTTTCTTCCAGTTGATCCGTTAGCTTTGGGGCATTGGGTTGCTGCTGGGCATTCGCGACGAAGGTGGCCTTTCCTTTACCCTTGTTATTCCGAGGTTCTGGCTTCGGGGGAGACGGTCTATGACCCATTTGGTCCATCTGAGCCAACTTGTCAATTAAAGCCTGGAATGTGGTTGGCTTAAAGAACATCATAAACTGGGAGATAGTTGCGTGAGGGTCTAGAGTTCCCACGAACATGCCCACCGCGGGCGCTTCCTCAATGCGTTGCTCGCATTTCGACCACAAATTCCGCCATCGTATAGCATACTGGACCCAAGTTTCGCCTGGTTTTACCCTGGCGTTAATCAGTGCCGTTATTGGAGTGCGTTCGCTGGCGCTTGCGAATCGCTGAGTGAATAGAAACTCCATTTCAGCAAACGTCTTGATAGAATCGTTCGGGAGTTCCGAATACCATGCGAACGCTGTTTCTGATAAGCTGCCCACGAACTGGCGAAGCAACAGTTTATCATCTCCGCCGGTGTTACCGCAAAGGGCCCTGAACTGGGCGACATGTTGGTGGGGATTGCCGGTCCCCTTGTAAACATGGAACTTGGGAATTGTGTAACCCGGCGGGTACTTGATTTGGTCATACCAGCTTGGATATGGCCGCCCTGTTTTTACGACTTGACCAGCTGCCTCAGTCGCATGATGAACCCGGATTTGCTGGGCTATATAGTCGACCAAGTCAGCCTTAGAGATTGTCTCCTCCTTGGCCGTTGAGAGGGCCGGTGGTGGATTTGACGTTTCTCCCCTGTCATCTTCAAGGACGATCAGGGGATCCTCAGCGGGTGGATCCTGTTGGATCATCATTCCTATCATATCTTGGAAGAGGAGGCCCATACGCTGTATGTTGGCTGCTTGTTCAGCAGCCTCTTTGTCCTTCTTCTCCACTATTCGGCGAAGGAATTCGGCGTCGGTTTCTTCCTCCTGGCGTTCGTCCGAAGACGTTTCTGGGTTTTCTTTTGGCCCGGTAAGTGCGGCCATAGCATTCATCATTTTCTGGAGCTTTTGTTGTTGCTCCTGAGCCTTGGTCACCGACCGTGTGAGCGGTCTATGACCTGTAGATGCACGGCTGTCTTCTTTTCCTGACGCCATGTATACGGTGTGGACCATCATGCCCCCAGACTTAGGGCGTCTGGGCTCAGTGCTTTTAGCTGTCGTTGCAGGCTGGGGGATCTTCTCTGGCTTCCTTCTTTTATGAGCAGTGGAGGTTGAGGGGGTCGTTGAGGTGGGCGTCCAGACAGCCTTTCGTGGTTTAGCCTGGTGACCGGCTTCCGATTGGATTTTCAGCTTCTTGTGCTGGCGGGAGAAGTTTGGATCGATCATCGAATCTCGGGCCTGCCGCCAAACCTTATAGATTTTGGAAGACAGCCGTTGAGGGGATCGGGGCTGTTCTGACTTTATTTCCACAACCTTTTTTAGTGGGGGAGGAGACCTCTTTAGCACCGCAGTAGGAGAATTCCTTCGCACCTTATTTAGCATCTCGAAGCTGTTCCCCGTTGGAACAGCAGCATTAACTTCTGCCATCGGGGCTGATGGAGTTAGCCCAGAGGGGGAGTTGCCCCCAGCCTTCCTTACTCGGCGCCAATGGCGACGTCGAGCGTGTCGCGCGGACGGCGTTGGTTCAGCGGTGAGAATGGCTTCGTCTTGCCCCCTGTGTAGGTGGGGGGTCGCTGCTGGTGTTAGCTTGTCAGAGACCGATGTCCTTTGGGTAGCAGGAGCGGGAGCTGGGGCCGTCAATCTTGTAAGGACCGAATTTTTGGCCGGGGAAGCCGCCCTGGCGATTTCGGGAGCAGGACCGGTCACTTTCTTAGAAGCAACCTTCTCTGGGATTGTAGGCCCCATGATGGGTCCACAGGATTTCTGGCCCAATCTAGAGAAGACCGAGGCGCTGATGTTGGGCGACCCGTTGAGAGGAGCCGCAGCAGGGGTAAGACGATCAAAGACCGACTTCTTGGGAGCTTCCTTTGTCAGCACCGGCGCCGTGAAGCTTGTCGGTGGGAGCATAGTCCCAAAGAACAATCCGGTAGTGGCCTGAGTCATCTGGTCCACCGGTATTGTGAATAACGAAGCGGCTTGGGGTCCGTAGGCTATACCTCCTGGCGAGGCAGAGCGGTGGTCGCAATTGCAGTCCGAGCAGTTGGAGCATTTCGTAGAAGTAGAAGCCATCGATCCTTTGCTTTCTGCAATGAGCAAGGCGCCAAGTCTTAGTATCTCGAAACCCAAGGGCAACGATCAGCGAACCGCGATTGGTTCGCGAATCACGACACACGAAGTGTGGAGTGGAAAGAGGAAAAGGTCCCACCGGGCGTGCCAGAATCTGTTCCCCTCCGAACGGCGGCGCAGACATGAGACGTCTTGCCTGAGGTTCGGGGCAGATGCTAATTGGTGCTATCCGTCCACCTCTCCGAAAATGCCAAGTTGATTTATGGCACCGTGTATCGAAGGTCTGAACGGATGCGTCCGATGTAGCAGACTTCGTCAGATTCACCCTCGCTTGAGAGGTTTTTTTTTATTGTGGGGACGCTCTTCCCTGCAGGCGCAAGCCCCTGCAGTTAATTACGCTACCGCGTCGCGGTAACAACTTTCTCCTTCTCCAGATGGTCACTTCGTGTCGTGTGTGTTTATTTTATGTTTTGTTGCCCGTGGATTGTTTACGGAGACCGAGTTATGTCGTCGCCCGTAGGGCGTGGACTAGTCCAAATCCGTATTATCTTAGATTTGGGTTTGGGGGTTTGGTTTGAGGATACGTTAGCCATATTTGAGGCCAAGATCAACTCAAACGTTTGTTAAGAATACGTTAGTCTAACCTGAGACTAAGATCAACTTAACGGGATCGTTTAGATCCGACAAAAGAGCATTTGGGCTCCATTGTTCCAGTTTAGGGACATAGTGGTCCATTTAATGTATGGCTGTCGGGACCCGTCACCTCTCTGACGACGTTGAAGGATTACAACGACAGATGTCAGAGGAGTTCAGAGATGTACCCTTGGACCAGAGTTAATTGGGGGGATCTATAGTCCAGTTTAGGACTAAAGTCTGTTTGAAAGTTTTAAGGATACGTTAGCCATATTTAAGGCTAAGATCAACTTAAACGGGATCGTTGACTCTAACAAAAGAGCGTTTAGGCTCTATCGTTCCAGTTTAGGGACATAGTGGTCCATCGCTAGTTTAAGGACATTGCGGTCCATGGGTAGTTTAAGGACATTGCGGTCCATTGTTAGTTTTAAGACATCTCGGTCAAGGTTAAGGACGTCGTAGTCCATGGGTTTAAGGACCCCACAGTCCATTGTTAGTTTTAAGACATCTCGGTCAAGGTTAAGGACGTCGTAGTCCATGGGTTTAAGGCCCCCACAGTCCATTGTTAGTTTTAAGACATCTCGGTCAAGGTTAAGGACGTCGTAGTCCATGGGTTTAAGGACCCCACAGTCCGTTGTTAGTTTTAAGACATCTCAGTCAAGGTTAAGGACGTCGTAGTCTATGGGTTTAAGGACCCCACAGTCCATATCAATGTGTGGTCATCGGGACCCGTCACCTCTTTGAAGACGTTGAGGGATTACAACGCCAAGTATCAAAGGAATGAAGAGATGTACCCTGGAACCGGAGTGGATTAAATAGTCTTTGGCCCAATTTGGGATCAAGACCAATTAATTATGTTATGAGCCCATTAGCCCAGTTAATTACGAATGGAGGACTTATGGCCAGCTTGGGCTAAGTCCAATCATGTCTGGGACATCGGCCCTCCTGTTGGTCCCTTAAAGGAGAGGCTTTGCCTCTGGCCATTTAGCCAATTGGGCCAATGCCTAGTGTTAAACACTAAAAACCAATCAGTGTTGAACACTGAAAATGAGATTGATAAGTCAGTGTTTAACACTAGAAAATAGTTGGTGTCAACACCAGCAACAAGGCCTTCAAATTAGTGTTAAACACTAAAACAGACCAGTGTTAAACACTGGCAACAGAAATCCCAAATTAGTGTTGAACACTAAGGTAATCAGTGTTGAACACTGCAAATAAAGTTCTTTGCTTAGTGTTGAACACTAAGGCCAAACAACGTTTTAACACTGAATTCAGGGGTTCCAATTTAGCGTTAGACGCTGAGGCAAGAGGGGTCACGTGAGGGCGCCCTCCCTTCGTTTGTTCTGCTGAGAAGATTGCATCTTTCGGAGCATCACGTGTCATCACGTGACGGGTGTTTGAATGGAGTATGTTAAAGCCTCTGCCAAGGGTCACGTGGGTCACGTGAGGCACCGCCTCAAAGGGCTTTCTGTAGATCCTTTGGGGGGGTCACGTGGTGACACGTGACTCTGCTTTTCTATAGTTGTTTAGAAGATCTGTTAATCCCTTTCAGGAATTAAATTCCTCGTAGGGTTGAACCCTGACAATAATTTCAGAGGAATTAAATTCCTAGTTCCTTTTAAAGAGTTGAACTCTGAATTTTCTGTAGGAATTAAATTCCTTATATATGTGAAGAACTGAATAGGGTTAAACCCTAATAAAAGCTTTAAGGAATTAAACCCCCACTCTCTGTTAGAGAATTATTCTGAGGAATAAGATGAAGGGAATTAAATTCTTGTTGTTTTAACAGAACTAAGTTCTTAACTAGGGTTAAACCCTGATTCTTTTCATTCTGAAGGAATTAAATTCCCATAACACAGGGTCAAACCCTAATTTTATTTTGAAGGAATTAAATTCCTATAGTTCTGTGAGAATTAAATTCTCGTGCTTCCATTCCCTCTCTATGCTTTGGATCTGCATGGCAGGATCTCAACCCATTGAGAATTAAATTCTCAACTCAAGGGGAGATGTGCACTTTACAGATCCTCCATCAAAGAGAAAAGAAATATGTCCTTCTATTTTATATCAGAGTTAAACTCTGTTGAGAATTAAATTCTCTTTTCTTTCAATGAAACCTTCCCTTTCTTACCTAGGGTTTTCTTTTGCAGAAGATCCAAATTCCTCTAAAGTATCAAGGCTCTCTCTCTTTTCTTCCCTCTGCATATATCTCCTTTTTGTGTGTCTCTTGGCTCCTATTTATAGGAGAAGCAGCCGAGTCAATTAGTTTTTGATGAATCTTTCATTGAGAGATTTGATTTGTATCCATCATTCGTTTTGGACCTTTGGATTATTAGGTGAATTTTATTCACCATTGGATTTTAAATCCAGAGATTTTCCTTTGTTATTTCGGTTAGATTTTACGGGGAAATCTTCCCAAATTCGAGATTTTCCCATAGATAGATGATATTTAATCACCTTTAAATCTTTAATTCAATCGGTTGCTTTTGGAAAGATTTGAGAGGTCTTTTCTCAGAATTTAATTCTGTTAACAAATGGGCTTTGAAGTCGGTCACATATGGCCATGTGACCCTTGGTCACGTGTGGGCACGTGGCCTCCCTTGGAACGAGCCTTCTTCTTTCTTTTTGCGCTCTGCTTTCTGGTCGCTGCTTAACCGTCACGTGCCACCACGTGACCCCTGGTCACGTGTGAGCACGTGACCCTCGTCTGGAGCCTTTTTCTTGGTTTAACCGGGGAAAAAATCTGCTGCTTTTGATTATCACGTGCCAACACGTGACCCTGGTCACGTGGGAGCACGTGACCCTGGTCACGTGGGAGCACGTGACCTCTTCTGAAGCCTTTTCCTTGATTTGATCAGGGAACCGGTTTTCCTTTGAAGCCGTTTTTAATTGTCACGTGCCAACACGTGACCCAGGTCACGTGGGAGCACGTGACCCTTTCTGAAGCCCTTTTCTTTGATGTAGTCGGGAAGCTGAATTTGTCTTGCCGATGCTTTTAGATGTCACGTGCCAACACGTGACTGCTGGTTACGTGTAAGCACGTGACCCTTTTCTGAAGCCTTTTCCATAAGCTTTTCTGATTCTAAATCAGGAAACAGGCCTGGTACTACAACGCTCGGGTAAAACACCGATCCTTCATGACCGGCGATCTGGTCCTGCATCGGAACGAGTTCATCGACCAAGGCAGGCTTCATAAGTTCTCCCCAAAGTGGGAAGGTCCCTTCCTCGTCTTCGAAGTGCTCCCCGGCGGAGCCTACCGTCTGCAGGACGCGGACGGACGGAAGCTCCCTCGGCCTTACAATGCGGAGAAGCTCAAGCTATACTTATGAAGTCGAAACTAACAAAGCGCCGCACCCCGGCTACCGCTCGAGATTTCCCTTTGAAATGATGGTGTATAGCGTTGTCTAGGATTCCTATCGATACGAATAAAAAAACTTTCAAACCTTCTTTCCCAGTAGGGTTCCCTCTGTACAACGAGAAGGGTCTTCTAAAGACGGTCGGGCCCGAGGTTCCCTCGCTCGGCTATCCCCAGCGGGCAGCTTCCTTGCCACAACGCTGGGGATCACAAAGTCCCCCCACGGAGATGGTTGAGTCCGAGATTCTCTTGCTCGGCTATCCCCCGCGGGCAGCTTCCCTGCCACAGCGCCAGGAATCAAAAGCCCTCTTAGAGGTAGTCGAGCCCGAGGTTCCCTCGCTCGGCTATCCCCAGCGGGCAGCTTCCCTGCCGCAACGCTGGGGATCAAAAAGTCCCCTCAGAGGCGGTCGAGCCCGAGGTTCCCTCGCTCGGCTATCCCCAGCGGGCATCTTCCCTGCCACAACGCCAGGGATCAAAAGCCCTTTCAGAGGCAGTCGAGCCCAAAGTTCCCTCGCTCGGCTATCCCCGGCAGGCAGCTTCCCTGCCACAACGCCAGGGATCAAAAGCTCTCTCAGAGGCAGTCGAGCCCGAGGTTCCCTTGCTCGACTATCCTTCAGGACAAAAGCCTTCGCCAAAAGGCACCGGGCAGTGACCCTGCCCGGCCAAGGGTCCTTGGTGGGCTTCTTACAGCCTTATAGCTCTTCCCGCGCCAAGGACCGAAGTCCTCCCAGAGGCAGTCGGGTCCTCGCTCGGCTATCCCCGGCTGGTAGCTTCCTACCACAACCGACAGGGATCAAAGTCCTCGCCAAGAGGCACTGGGCAGTAACCCTGCTCGGTCCCCGTCCTGAAGGATCAAAAGCCCTCGCAAGAGGCAACCGAGCAGCTACCCTGCTCGTCAAAAACTTCGGCTGGTAGTTGCCTACCTACGACGCCAGAGATTAGATCCCTCACCAAGGGGAAACCACGCATCCTCATGACCCGGTCATTCTTAGTGGCCCTTCGCAGCCCAAAGCCCTCGCAGCGGCAGCCATACGGCCACCCTTCTCGGCCAAGCCCGGGCGCTTGCCCTGTGGCCGTGCTCAAGGATCCGAGACACCCAGAAGGACGGCTGGTTCATCCAAATCTGAACGATCTCCCATTGACCTAGGGGGTACATGAGGATACCTCCGAGGCATACATGAGGGTACCTCCACGGCAGCGCTTGGCACCCTCGCCGCTGGCAAACTCGACAGGAGATCGCCGGACATATGGCCAACCTGAGACGGAAACAAAACAATACAAGTGAGGACATCCTACGAACGTCCTTCACACAAAAAAAGAAAAAAAGGGAGACAAAATACAAACCGAAAAATCAAGGGTTCTTTTTTCTTTTATTGCCAAAATCAAGATCTTTACAAAGGGTACTCTGGGGCCCCCCAGCCCTACAAACTGCCCGGAGGCTTACTTCGGCCACTTCATCGTCGGCGTCACGGCCCAAGGCCCTACCACCGGAGACTTTGCCACCAAGGGCGCGCCCTGCTTCCCTCGTCATCCCTCGCCGGAGTCCTCATCGCCGGAAGCGGAACCCGAGCGCGGAGTTCACCATCGTCGAACTCGAGGAGTTGTTCCTTCACGGCGTCCAAAGCCTTATTCCACGCAACGGCAGAATACTCCCCGTGCTCGGCGTAAAACTAGTCCGATGCTTTATACTCGGCCACAGCTTTCTTAGCCCGAGCCTCGGCAACTTAGGCCTTCAGCAGCGCCGCCTCAGCATCTCCCCTGCTTGCGTCCCTCTCCTTTTCCAGTGCCGCAAAGCGTTCGGCCATGTCCGCCAGCTTCCTATCGGCAACCCGGAGAGACGCGTTCAGACGGCGAAGGGCACCCCGAGTCGCCGAGTTGGCGAGCTCCGCAGCCTCCGCCCGGCCCGCCACGGCGTCGGCCTTATCGCTCTCCCGGCGTAGGTCACGTTGCAAGATGTTAGCCTCCGAAGGGAACGCCTCCACTGGCCCCGGGGCGTGGAACGCCCCCTCGGCCTCTATGCGAATGGTAAGGGCACAGTGCTGAAGAACCTGACAGAAAGCCGATGAGAAACCAGGAAGCATCCGAACCAAGAAAAGGCATACCAAGGCAAATGCGCGTAGAGGGATTCGTACCTGGACCGCCCTTTGGGCCATGTCCTCCAATTGATCCCTCAAGGAGCCACACGGGAGCTTTCCCCCAGCCGATTCCTCCATCCCGGCGAGCATGCCAGTGGCAACGGAAAGCCCAGACGGAACAGTGAAGACGGAGCCCCCTTCCCGCACGGGAATCCCTTCGGGGGCCTTCGACGGCGGCGCGCGGGAAACCGTCCTTTTCCTCTTAGGAAGGGGCCGGCCTTCGCCCTTCCTCCCGTCACCAGTCTGGGACTCGGATAACGGCTGACGACTCCGGCCACCGCCGGAGAAACTCCCGGATGCCACTGACGAAATGGACGGCCCTGCCGTCGGCGGAGAATCCGGCGGAGGGCGCGAGTTGGTTGGGGGCTCGGCTACGCCGCTAGCTTCCCCCCGGCGCGAGCCGCCCGAAAAGTGGGAGCGAACCATGTATCCCGAAGGAGGAAGAACGTCGAGCGACAGCGACTCGAGGAAGAAGGGAGATGAAAGGTTGGGGGCCCTGGGGCGGGCTCCGCCCCCGTTTTATCACCGCATCCAACGGCGCCCGTTAACCCCCGTCGAAACGACTCCTCACGCCTAGCGGCTCCGATCGCTCCACGTGTCGGTCCTGCATTGGACTGCATCCCATCGGGCGCTGTGGGCCCGCATACGTTGTACCGGCCATTCATCCTTTGACACGTGGACCATTGCTTCAGTTACATAGTACACGAACCGGCACGCCCTCTTTAAGGTGTGGAGACCTCGCCTCGGTTCGCTAGCGGAAAAGACAATCGATGGACCGAGGGCTCGTCCCGACGAAACCATAGAAGGGATCTCACCTCAGGAGGCCCGGCAGTCCACTCCTGACCCGACCACTAGCTGGTCGGGACAAAAGTGGGGGGGGGGGCTAATGATAATGCTCAATATTGGCGATCCCCAAGATCAGGACACGTGGCAAATGACGTGTCCCAAGACTCAGAGGAAAGGGCCCACAGGGGCCGACCAGGCCACCCTGTGCCCGACCTGCAAGCGCAAATTGGCCATTCTCAGGGCCTCCTGCAAATTAACCTCCTCGGCCCCTCAGCTCGCCCCGAGCTGCCACAGGACCAAGACTCTTCGGCCTCCTCGCTCGTCCCCGAGCTCCCGGCCGAGGCCGTCTTCCTCGGCCTCCGACCAACTCCACCACTCACAGGCATAACCGCCGCTCCGCGAATCTCGCCATGCGCAGATCCTACGCCAACAACATCCCACGTTCCACGCCATCACGATCCCCATTAATGGGCGACCCGCTCTCTGCGCAGGCGTGACGTCGGGAGCGTAACTGCCGGCGAGATTCTCGCGCCTGCTGCTGCGTGCCACCACCGCTATATAAACCCCCATCACAGAGGGGTCAAGTAAGCCATTTTTTACACTTTACGCCGTTACTCTGCTCGGATTTCATCACTCACTTGAGCGTCGGAGGGTCCCCGGTGGTACCAAACCATCCCGGGACTTCTTTGCAGGTACTCGGCGACAGTTTCCTCACCCCACCTTCTCCTCTCAAAACCCATTGAGACCCACACGCCACGAAGGATAACCAGTCAAGTTCACCTCAAGATCAACGGAAGACAACATCTGACGGGGCCCGAAAAGGAGCTCCATCACCTGTGGAACTTATGATGGTGCACGGTATTATTATTTTATTTACTGTAAATTTAATACCAATGGAGTATCCCCGTATCCAAATCTGCTGTCGTGCTGTGCTGTAACAATTTTTGAGTCAGAAACGTTTCCGCTTCCAAAGAATGGTCCCAAATATGGGTCCCACATATAGCCTCATTCCATGCGAACCATTAAATTAATAAAAAAAATCATCATATCATCGGCATCAAAATCTTTTCAATATTGAAGGGGAGAGGGGGGAGAGAGAGAGAGAGAGAGAGAGAGAGAGGTTCCAATGGCGATGATCTCAAGCACTATAACCAATTACAAGGTGAGTGCTTCTGCTCGGTTATTTATTTCCAAATGGGTCGTTACCCTAATTTATGATAGCTTATGTCGCTATTGTTTTTTCCCCTTGTGGTTAAAAGCATGGGGGCATCCTTACAGTAATGTGTAGAAAAAAAGATAGGGATAAGGATCATCACTACCCTTACCAGGTTGTGGAGATCACTCCTCCACCAAGGAACCTTGGCGTTCGATGCCTCCCTTTGGTATGCAATTTTTACCCCCTCTCAAGTAATCAAGTTTAACCATTTCATGATTGCAATGCATTATTTATATATGGAAATTTTGTTCTTCTCATCTTTAGTTTCTTAGTTAATTGGAACATTAAACTTGTGGAAATTGTTCTTGGTTCATGTAACTTTTAGTTGGTTGTTGAAGACCGAAAAATTAAAAACCGAATTTCTCATGATCATACTCATTGAATCGAGGAAAAAACTATCCGTCTTCTCACGGTCCAGGAGAATTTGAAAGATCCCGGCTTTCTGGTCATTTAGGATTCTGGCAAGTCCCTTTATTGTCCGTATCATCCTATTTATAATTTTGCTGCCAATTAAGAGATGGTTGGCATCAAGTCAACAACCATTAGTAAAAGATTATCAAATCTTTCTTGAAGAATTTTTTCCGAAAGCCAACTCTGTTGGGAAGAAATATATTCCAACATTTCTATTGAACCAAAATTTCATAAAACATACATCACAATGTATATTCACAGAAGGGCTCATCGTGATTGTTTTTTTTTTGAGTTGCAAATTGCAATATAATTGAAGTATGATCCTTAAATAATCTGATTTAAGTGATTAAGATTTACTTGTTTTAATTGACCTTATATGTCCATCATACTAAAATGGCACCATGCTTGGAATTTGTGATAAGAAAACACTGTTGTAAAAACCAAGGTTTGAGAACTCGGTTTCGGTTTGGGTCTCTCATAATTTTATTAGTTTCGCTGGATTTCGGCCAGTTTCGCTAATCTTGGTTCGGGTTTCGATTTCGACGGGAATACAATATACATAAGTGTATATATTAAATTCTTAAATTTATGCTTCTATATTACAAGACAACGATCCTAGTATTTAAAAATCCAGTCATGATGCAAAATATAACGAAAAGTGTACTTAGATAAGTATTAATATAGGGTTTGGATTCACTTTTTTGCGGTTTTCAAACAACGAAGGCTTACAATGATTACAATAATAGTAAAAATGGTATAAAAAATAAGTTTTTAAAGGTTTTGGCTGAAACGATATTATATGGTTGGTTTTGTATCGGTCTCGGTTGGTTTCGTATCGGTCTCGGTTGGTTTCGTATCAGTCTCCACCGAAACCGATACGAAACCACCACGTATCGGTGGTTTCGGTCGAAACCTCGAACCTTGGTAAAAATTGTTGTACCGCGCGATGATCCTCGAAAAGAACCACACAGGCACAGCCCAACAAACAAATGATATAGCACAGCGGAACCCAAACAGGATCCGGTGCTTCATGATTAAATGAAAAAGATTAACCGACAGCTAATCAAACCACTACAAAAATAGCACACTAAGCAACCAATAACACGATATACTCAGGTTCGGCCCCCAACCGGACCTACTCATGCAATTCGACGACGAGTTCCACTATGAGAAAGAAATACACAAGATTACACCCTCTCCGATCAAGCCGCAATACAAAATAAATCCCTCACAGGTCTCTTTATCTCTTTAATTGGTTGCAAGCACTTTCTTTTCAAAGTGCTATTCTTGCATGCTTCTGTGCGTTACTTAATTGAAGCTCTAGGCTATCAATTGCTATATATAGAGATCATGACCAAAACCTTTATAGATGAGAACAAGTTTTAGAGCTAAGGACAAAATTTTCAAAGTAGATAAAGATAACACATAACCCTTAAGGTAATTCTAAAAGTTGATATGACCAACTACTTCCTATGCGTCGCATCTGCTCCAAGCCGCAACGTCCCATTCATTGCACGCGAAGTAGTTGTCCCAATCATTGTTAAACTTGAAACAAATTCAACAATCTTCACCTTTGTTTAAAATCCATCACAAATCTCGTCACTTTCTCAAACCTTGGAATTATGTTCTCGTCGTCCTGACATTCAACAATCTATTAGGCAAATCAAGTTAAAGCACTGCTTGACCAGATATCTGGATCCACTTGTGCACCAGTCGTGTTGTACCCCGATCTCTTATAACACGGTGCGGTGAATAACTAAGGGATCATACAAGTCTATCGTGAACAAGAGGTACGGTGCAGCGGAAAATCATAGAATCACGTGCAAACAAAGGCAATGAAAAAGATATATCCGACGGCTATCGTAACACACCAAACAAATAGAAAAGCACATCAATAACCAAACGACAACGATATACCTAGGTTCGGCACAACTGCATCTAATCCTGCTTTCGCAACGAGAACTTTCCATTGGAATAAGAATTATACGAGATTACACCCTCTCCGATCACCGCCCAATATAGATAAATCTCTCTCTAGAACCCAACCTCTCTCTCTTAACCTCGGCTATTCAATTTTGGCCACAACCTTAAGCACCTCTCGGGTTTTAAGGTTCTGTTAGATTTTTTGGATTAATTAAAACCTTATGCTTTAATTAATATATATATAGATCATGTGAGAGGCTTGGAGATGACTCTAATATATAAACTTGTAGATTAATTTAAATCTTTAACTAATCCAATCTTGCACCAGCAAAACCCACCATGAGCTACACCCGCGCTTCTCCTTTGATTGGGCTTTACTTGGTCCTTGAAGACTTAGGCTTTCGGTCTTAGGCTCAAATAAATTGCATCACAAATGAACAAGTCGGACTCTCTATGAGTACCCACCTTTTGTAATAGCAGGACTCTCTAATCGCCTCCAAAACGGTTGTCAAAACTATATCCATTGTTGATGACGCGATGACAAATTGAAGCGTCGATCTTTAGCACTGCATCCGTGCCCAACGTACCCGTCCTTGACCTCCATCTGTCCATATCACCAATGGTCAATGAGGATAACATTACTGGAATTTTGAAGTGCACCTTTAACGAAATAGACACATGCTTGGTCTTCTTTCTTCCGTATCGGGCTAGAACCTGCTTAATACATTGTCGACGTGACTTTCTATCACTGACATTGATCATGCCAGGAATCAAATGTGCATACTTCCTGTCAAACTTCGGATCCCCTTGCCTTGGAGTCTTGTCCCTAACCACTCATGTGCGTCTAGTTTCGGTAGATTTCTGCACCACAGGCTGTGCTGGACTCTCCACCTGAATCGGAGTACTGAACATCTCACTTTAAAAAATATGGACCTGGAACCATCGAACAACACCGCACTTAGTGGCATGACTGTTCTCTTTTCACCGTCTGCGCGAGTCTGTTTTCTTCAATGCATCACAGACTCGACGCATGCTTATAAGCTAATTACTCCTTGATACCAGAACACCTCGACATATACCCTTTGCTTCGATTTCAAAGTCGGGCAAGAATGTCTTTTGTACCCGACTCCTCAGTGCACCCAATCGTGAAGCCCTGAGTAATCTCAAGCTTTTTAGGCCGTACTTTAGGAATTTACTTATCTTCCGCCGTCGATGGTCACCGATTGATGAGGTATTCGACGATAGATAGGGCTCCAGCCACTCTCTACTGAGATCGGGCCGTATGCTGTAAAGATCTGTTCTCTCCAATTGTCCGAAACATCCGCTCTGCAATCCCAGCTGACTGAGAATCCAAAATTGGTGTACTGATGCAATGATCCTCTCCAGCTTGCAGAATCCAGTAGACCCCTACGAAGTGAACCTTCTTCCAACATCGGACCGAAGAACCTTTACAAACTTATCAACCTATTCTCCTCTTGACCTTTCGCAACTTCAACAACATACACCCACGACTTCTCCAAGAAGTCATGAAGGAAGCATGATAATTGGCTCCACCGTGAGAAAAAACCCGGTGCAAGACCCAGCTTTGTCTTCTTCTCTGGATACAGTTGTCACGGAGATGTGACCTGCCGAACTCTACGCCTTCAAATTGAAAGTCCACCCTAGCACCACCATGATGTCAAAACCGGCATCAAGCATGCAACTTTAAAAATTTGGGGTGCTAAACTAGACTAACCTAGAATCTAACTAGATAATTAGGGTTAACTATGATGATATCAATAAATACTAAGCTAAAAATAGAATCAACAACCTTTGTTGATCGAGTCCTTCTCTTCAAATGCTCCGGGTAGTAGTCCCTACGACTCTATTAGGCTCCACTTGAAAAATGAAGAAGCTTCCTTCGATGACATTCGTGCTGAAGATGATCCACCCGAAACTCCACTAATCCAAGCTATCTCTTCACTAAACTCTTTAGTGAAGAAAACACACTACATTTAATTGCTAATCAAGTGTAGAATGGTGAATTAGGGTTTTTGTTTGCTCACTAGGATTCTCACAAGCTCAAGGGTTCACAACTCATGTGAGGAATTGAGCTTGGAGGAGGGAGGGAACAAAATGGAGAGAGCTAAAGAGCAAGGAGCTCAACTCAAGAAAATGGCTAATTGTAGAATGAAATGAAGAATGGCTCTCTTTTCCTCATTTATTCAAGCATGGAATTATTTGCAATAATAAATTGCAACCATGAATAGCGAGTCAAGACTAATAAACAAATGATAAAGCCCATGCTTCACTCCATACTTTAAATATCTTCCTATTTTTCTACCTTATTTTCTATTTTCACAAAATAGAAAATCCTACCATGCTTCATATAATATATACATATATATATATATCATATAATATATATATATATATTAATATATATATATATATTATGAAGAAAATAAATAGTGAGCTAATAATATTAGTTAATATATAATTATATCAAATATAATATATATCAAATTATTAAATCAACACTTGATTTAATAATCCGGTTATATCACATATAACCGACTAATATCATTTATTTGTATATCACATTATCAAATCTAACACTTGATTCAACAATCCGGTTATATCACATATAACCTAACTGATATCAAATAACCGCCAGATTAGAATACTGTATCACATACTCATATTTAATCAGGCCCACATATAAGTATATGTGCCCTATTTCGTTTCGCTTGAACCAGGAAACTTCTATGTGGGACTCTAAAAACTCGTTAATATGCCAGCAGTAGGTAATGATCACATCATTTACCCACAAGCCGTCAGCGGTACTAGCTAGACGTAACGGCTATCCAGATATTGAGGAAATAGAAAATCAATAAGCAAGCTTGTCCAAACTCCCATGAAGCCTATAAGTAACACTTACCGTATAGTCCGGTCTCTTCATCTGATATGTCGCAAATCGAGTCTGGGGGTGGAATCGTTAGACCCCAATAACTTGATAAGTCATGCCGATGTGTGGCCTATAATGGTACGAGAAACTACTGATAATTATTACCAGTAAATCTCATCAACAGCCCTGACTAGGGACTTCCTATTATAGCCAATCGAGCATAGCGCAACATCAACTCCCTATACTGGGAGAGACGAAACCCCTCCTATCGCTCATTGCCTTCATGTAATTCGGGACTGTACCTAAAATTCACCTGTTTGCATGATTCCTTTGAGCCGTGGCAGGGAGGAAATCAAAGCACAGTGGGAACCACACAAGACTCTATGACGATTTCGGGTCTACAGTGCAAGGTTCCTAAGCACGACAACAAGGTTTCGGGTGGCATCATCCATGCCAATTTAAAATTTTGCCATGCTAAAAAATCCCTAACCTAGAATCTTTAACTAGAGAATCTTACGAAAACATAATGTAAACAACTTTACATCTAAGTGAGTAGGGATTACAATCTTTGTAGTCCGGTCCTTCATTTCTATAGCTCTTTGTAGTGGTCCCTTCGCTGCGCTCAATGAACTCCCGGACTCTTGAGAGGCTCCACAAGGTGAATGATGCATACTTACTTGAAGTCTTCAAAGTCGAAGATGATCTACGTCGAGGAAGACTCAAACTATCACTTCACTAATATGGAATTAGGGAAGCTAACACCCTAAACTAAATGACTAGTTTAGTAGAGGATGATAAAGTATGAATTTTGCTCACTTTAGAATTTAATTTCTCATTATTTTTCTTCACTTTCTCAAAAGCAAGAGAGAGCTTGAAGGAGATGAATGAAGAAGATGAATGAAGAAGAGTGAGGTTAGAAATGCAACCATGGTGAGTTTATGTCATACACTAACCCATGTAGAGAATAAACCATGTCTAAGTGATTATGGTTAGGTTAATAAATATCTTAGGTAAGACAAAACAAGTGGACTTAGTCAATGGTTCTACAAGTTTCATCCATACTCAACCATGACAAATATCCAAATGTTTTGAATTACTTATATAAATAAAAACCAACACATTATCAAAACCATGGTGTAAGTCTCATACACCATGTTGCATGTATAACCCAGCATGTCACAATAATATATATCACATATATATTATTTATGTAACAAAAGAAAACAATACAATAAACATATATCACATATATGTTAAATGTATCAAAAATGAGAAAAAGAAATACTTAAGTGAGAAAATATTAGTTAATGTAAATTAATATATCAAATATATAATTATACATTAAATTATTAAATCAACACTTGATTTAATAATCCAGTTATATCACATATAACCGACTAATATAATATGTATCATTTCATCGAATCAACATTTGTCCGATGATCCGGCAACATCACATATAACCGCCCGATATCACATATCGCGAGAATAGAATACGGTATCACATACATGTATTAATCTCGGTCCCGCATATATCATATATGTGCTCCTACTTCGTTTTGCCTGAGCCTGGAAATCTCTGTGTAGGACTCTAAAAACTCGTCAATACGCCAGCAGTAGGTGGTGATCATATCAGTCACCCACAAGCCGTCAGCGGTCAGCTAAACGTAACGGCCATCCGGGTATTGAGCGATCAGAAGATCATCAAGCAAGCTTGCTCATACTCCTGTAAAGCCTGTCAGTAACACTACCGTACAGTCCGGTCTCTTCGTCTGATATGTCGCATATCCAGTCTAGGGGTGGTAAACGTCAGAGCCCAGTAACCGATAAGTCGTGCCGATGTGAGGCTCATAACGGGTCGAGAAACTACTGATAACACTTACCAGTAGATCTCCATATCAGTCCTGGCCAGGAATTTCCTGTTATAGCCAATCAAGCACAGCGCAACATCAACCCTCAATACCGGGAGAGACGAAATCCCTCCTATCGCTCATTGTCTCCATGTGATTCAGGACTGTACCCAAAAGCCACCGTTTTGCACGTTCTCTTGAACGTGGTAAGGTGGAAATCAAAGCACAGTGGGAATCACATGAGACTCTATGATGATCTCGGGTCTACAGACTAACCTGTACCAGTGTCACCAGAGAACTGCTATCTGACGATAGGTATAATACCAAATAGGAGTTCTCGACGAGTCCATTCAGTGTACCCAGTCTCCCCTGAGCACCCGTATACCATCTTTGATGTCAAACACCAATGGATGTGAGATCATCCATCGTCCATCATATGGGTCAAGAAGCGTATACGCTAGTCTACTCTGGAGTATCGATGCCCTGTCTCGATACACCCTCGACTAAGAGCAATTATAGGATGTATTTGTGGACTACCCTGGCCCCACTAGTATGATCTCCATCATAGTCCTGATAGTCAAGTACATATCCTAAGGACTTTATCAACATGTGAGAGGAAGACAATATCACAATACAAGTCTACATGTTAAGACAAAGAGCAATCAGATAGCATACCATCATGTCGAGGAAGAAAGTCCTTTCTATATATATCCAAGCATCCACTATAATATACATCATATGTACAATAATGGCCTCTAGGGCATATACATAACTAATAATCTTTCACTTGCACTAAGGCTAGTTGTTGTAGTATCTCATACCTAACATCCTGAAGAGTCTTTCAAATTGTATCTGGGGTATGGCCTTCGTGAGTGGATCCGCTGTGTTCTTCGTGTCAACTCTCCCGACCTTGATCTCCCGGCGATCAACTATCTCCCGGATCAGGTGATACCGCCTCAGAATATGCCTGGATCTCTGATGGGACCTAGGTTCCTTGGCTAAAACCACTGCTCCATTGTTATCACAATACAAAGGTATTGGATGTTCGATAGACGGAACCACTCCAAGTTCGTTTATGAACTTCTTCATCCAAACAGCCTCTTTGTCAGCATCGTTGGCAGCGATGTATTCAGCCTCCATCGTCGAGTCTGCCACGGTTTCCTGTTTGTAACTCTTCCAACAAACCGCCCCTCCATGAGGGTAAAGACAAATCCCAAGACCGACTTAGAGTCATCCTTATCACTCTGAAAGATTGAATCGGTAAAGGACCCCACTTGCAGTTCTCCGTTACCATACACCAAGAACATTTCTTTAGTCCTTCTCAAGTACTTGAGAATGTTCTTCACAGCTTTCTAGTGACTCTCTTCAGGATCTGTTTGATAGTTACTCACTACACTTAGTGAGTATGCTACATCGGGTCTGGTACATAGCATCGCGTACATGATAGAGCCTACTGTCGAAGCATAGGGTATCCCTTGCATGCGAGCTCTCTCCAAATCAGTCTTAGGAGACATCTTTTTGGAGAGAGTGAGTTCAGAGATCGTGGGTAAATTCCCACGCTTGGATTCTTCCATACTAAACCTCTTTAGTATGGTGTCAATGTACCTGGATTGGGACAAGCCCAGTATCCGTTTAGATCTATCTCTATAGATCTTAATCCCCAAGATGCAGGAGGCATCACCTAGATATTTCATTGAGAATCTTTGTGATAAGAAGAGCTTGACCGAGTGCAGCATAAGAACATCATTTCCTATCAAGAGTATGTCATCCACGTACAATACGAGGAAGACAACCTTACTCTCTGCCACCTTCTTGTATATACAAGGTTCATCTACGTTTTTGATGAAGTCAAACTTTTTGACCACCATATCAAAACAGATGTTCCAACTCCGCGATGCCTGCTTTAACCCGTAGATGGATTTAAGCAGCTTGCACACCTTTCCGCTGCTCCCACTGTCCATGAAGCCCTCTGGCTGAGTCATGTACACGCTATTTTCTAAATTACCATTTAGAAAGGCAGTCTTAACATCCATTTGCAAGATTTCGTAGTCATGGTATGCAGCAATGGCAAGCCACTGGAGAAAAGGTTTCATCATAATCCACACTTGGTCGTTGACGAAAACCTTTTGTAACAAGTCTAGCTTTGAAAGTCTCAACTTTTCCATCTACACCAAGTTTCTTCTTAAAGATCCATGTGCTCCCAATGGGTTTTACCCCTTCAGGAGTAATTTCTAAAGTCCATACTTTATTGGTGTACATGGATTCCATCTCAGATCGCATTGCATCCAGCCATTTCATAGAGTCCCCACTCGTGATGGCCTGCTCGAAACTAGTTGGGTTATCATCTTCCATGATGCAATCCTCGCTCCCACCATCAATGAGAAAATCGTAGTATCTTTCAGGTGGATGAGGAACCCTACTAGATCGGCGGAGAGACTGGGGTTCGTTGGAGACTACTGAATCCTCTGGTTCCACCAAATCTTCTGTTGCAGTTTGTGTAGCTGGAACTTCTTCCAGTTCTACCTTAATGCTACTAATTTTTTTCATAAGAAAACCCTTTTCTGAAAAGGTGGCATGTCGAGAAACAAATACCTTTTGTTCCTCGGAGTGGTAGAAGATATACCTTTGCGAATGTTTGGGATATCCAATAAACTTGCACAGAACAGACCTTGCTTCGAGATTGTCCGGATTTTGTGTTTTCACATATGCCGGACAACCCCATATCTGAATAAAATTAAGATATTGCCTCTTCCCATTCCATATCTCATATGGAGTGGTAAGCACTGATTTGGTTGGAACTCTATTCAATAGGCATGCTGCTGTCTTCAGCGCATAACCCCAAAAGGAAATAGGTAACTCAGCGGTGCTCATTATCGAGCGCACCATATCTAATAGGGTACAATTCCTCCATTTCGATACACCGTTGTGCTGTGGTGTATACGGAGGAGTAAGCTGAGAGAGAATCTCATTCTCTTTTAGATAGTCCAGGAACTCATTGTTCAAGTATTCTCCTCCTCGATCAGATCGAAGGATCTTAATACTTTTACCCGTTTGGTTCTCGACTTCGTGCTTATATTCTTTGAATTTCTCAAAAGCTTCAGACTTGTGTTTCAACAGGAACACATGTCCGTATCTCGAGAGATCGTCAGTGAATATAATGAAGTACGAAGAACCATTCTTGGCATGTGTAGACATGGGACTGCATACATCACTATGTATCAGTCCCAAGAGTTCCGTAACTCTTTCTCCGTATCCAGTAAATGGAGTTTTGGTCATCTTGCCTTTGAGACATGACTGACAAGTGTCATAAGATGATAACTCGAACGAATTCAAATATTTATCCTTATGTAACTTAGCTAGTCATGTCGCATTGATATGACCTAGTCAACAATGCCATAAGAAGGATTCGTTCATTTCTGAACTCTTCCTCTTGTGTGTGTTTTGTACATTAAGAACTGTGGTTTGATTTAGAACGTATATGCCATTATTTAACGAGCCTGATCCAATCAACTTTTGATTCAGGAAGATGTTCATAACATTATCCTGTACTACAAAATTATATCTTTCTTTACTTAATAAAGAAACTGATATAAGATTACATATCAGGGTCGGTATGTAATAGCATTCGTTTAGAATCAATGTATTATCATTTGGTAATACAAGGTGATATTCGCCAACTGCTTTGGCTGCAACATTTTTACCATTCCCTACTCTTACGGAATGATCACCCATTCTCAGTTCTTTATCTTTCCTTAGCCCATGCAACATATTACATATGTGAGATCCCGATCCGGTATCTAATACCCAGGACGTAGAGTATACTGAGAAACAGTTCTCGATGACTAACACACCCGAAAAAGATGCATCAACATGCTTATTCTTCGTTTGGGCGGCGTGGGAATCCGGATATTCCCTTATTTTCTGCTCAGTCTTATAACAATTATAAGAAAGAACGGAACCAATGTTCCTCTGCTCAGTATAACAAGCGGGTTCGGTTAATACATTCATATTATTATTTTGATTAAGGCCTGACATGGCCGCTACCTGGAGAGAGAGAAGAAAACACTTTAGCGTATGCTCTTGTAAGATTAGATTGGTTATTATCTTATCTAATGAGGATGGCTCCCACTGTTTTTATCAAATCTTTCTTCAAACCTCAAAAGTTAAGACTAGCCGGGATTAATTACACCTTACAAGTTCGCCAATCTTTCAGCTAGGCCAGTGTTGGTACTTTGAGGGAGGTTCTCCGTACTTTCGCACGGACCTAATTAAAATAAACCTCATTTTCCCAGAGGCGTAACCCCGTTAACACCTTTCTAAACATCTACTTGATCGCCTAATTGTGATGTGTAAAACTCTTCCAGGAGTAACTTTTATTCGCAGTGTGTATCGGGATCCAACCATCTCATAGAAGGTATGTAATCTCATTGCAAATTTCAACACTTGAAATTCCCGATAATACTTTTTACCCCTAATATCTTATGACCTTGACGCGGGCCAAACTATCCATAAGACGCTAGTCAAGTTCAACCCGTTCATTTTTTGATTGAAATAGACCCACCCGCACGACCCTTGACGGAGGCCAAACAACGCTGTACGAATACCCTAATCCAATTGCTTCTCATGGTACAGATAAGTACCAATCAGCTACCGTACACTACGTCTTGACGGAGGCCAAACTACCGTAGCATGAATACTAAATATTACTTATCTGAAATGACAGAGGGCTACGTCAGGTTTTTATGAAAACCTTTTGCGTAATGAACTTGATATCGTTGTAAAAACAAGTGATTTTGAAAAGGAGTGTTTTTGAGGCTTTTACTAATTTCGCTAAAGAGGTCACTCCCGGTGAAGAGATCTTGGCTCTTTCCTTATCGAATAAGGTGCAGGATATTTCACAAATATCACTATGCAAAGCAAGAACTATAGAAGTAATCAAAAACAAAACCGAGTGAGTTGTAGCATCTGCTAGTTTCTCTAAAGAGATCACTCCCGGTGAAGGGATCTCGGCTCTTTCCTTATCGAATAAGGTGCTGGATATTCTACAAGGAATACCGCTATGCAAATCAAAAACTAGAGCCATCCTTTTTGAAAATTTGATTCTACAACATCTTTTAGGTTTCTTTTCTTTCATTAATCTCATTAATGATGTCCCATCATTTATGCTTCCTAAGCATCACAGAAGAAACGAAATACAACGCACGCTTATGCCATCCGCATTCGCCACAGTGTCCCGTTATGCACCGTTAGGTTACTTAACTAACGGTATAGCGGGGCCGGACTAGCGCGGGTGCAAAACATAAGCAATGTTTATTATATATCATATATATAATAATAAAGCATTCGTCTCACGCATATAAAATGATCACATCACAGAATATCAGCAGCAGAAGATAACATATGAAATATTGGATATAGTAGGAATTCTGTGTTTTAAATTAAGCCAGTATAAAATACGGATTCCACGATCGCGATGAATAGCCAAACCCACATCCCTAGACCCCTATGAGAGCTGCAAGTAACCCTACAAATTCTAGAGTTAGGAGACCCGGTCTCGACTTCTAGAGATGGTCTCCCACTGGACTCTAGAACCCGGTTACTTGTGCTCCCCACCTTGGGTCTATCCTAATGCGGAAAAGTAAATAATATACAACAATGGCGACATCATTCTCAACCCGGAAGTGCCCCAATAAAAGAATATTATATACAATGAATTTTACGTGAATGAAAATAAAAACTCTCATCTCACATAAAACCCTCGGCTATTCAAAACATGACGATCCAAAATAATATATCACAGCAACACATAACATCACATGTCATCAACGTAAGTAAATATGCGTATCCCAATTGTCGTTGACATATAGCAACGAAAACAGCGATACACCACATATTACACTTACGGTCGCAGAAAAGAAAATGTCAAAAGTTGCAATCCCTACATATTACACTTACGATACACCAAGTGCCGTTGATATATAGCAACGAAAACGGTGATACACCACATATTACACTTGCGATACACCACATATTACACTTACGATCACAGCGAAGGGACCACTACAAAGAGCTATAGAAGTGAAGGACCGGACTACAAAGGTTGTAATCCCTACTCACCTAGATGTAAAGTTGTTTACATTATGTTTTCGTATAATTCTCTAGTTAAAGATTCTAGGTTAGGGTTCTTTTAGCATGGTAAAATTTTAAATTGGTATGGATGATGCCACCCGAAATCTTGCTGTCGTGCTTAGGAACCCTACAGTGGTATCAAAGCACAGTGGGAATCACATAAGACTCTATGATGATCTCGGGTCTACAGACTAATCTGTACCAGTGTTACCAGAGAACTGCTATCTGACGATAGGTATAATACCAACTAGGAGTTCTCGGCGAGTCCGTTCAGTGTACACAGTCTCCACTGAGCACCCGTATACCATCTTTGAAGTCAAATACCTATGGATGTGGGATCATCCATCGCCCATCATATGGATCAAGAAGCGTATACGCTACTCTACTCGGGAGTATCGATGCCCTGTCTCGATACACCATCGACTAGGAATAATTATAGGATGTACTTGTGGACTACCCTAGCCCCACTAGTATGATCTCCATCATAGTCCTGGTAGTCAAGTACATATCCTAAGGGCTTTATCAACATGTGAGAGCAAGACAGTATCACAATACAAGTCTACATGTTAAGACAAAGAGCAACCGGATAACATACTGTCATGTCGAGCAAGAAAGTCCTCTCTACATATATCCAAGCATCCACTATAATATACATCATATGTACAATAATAGCCTTTAGGGCATATACATATCATACAGACTAACCTTTACCAGTATCACCAGAGAACTGCTATCTGACGATAGTACTATCTTGGAGTTCTCGGCGAGTCTTGTTCGGTGTACCCATTCTCTAATGAGCACCTGTGTACAATCTTTGATGTCAAACACCAATGGATATGAGATCAACCATCGCCCCCTACAGGGTCAAGAAACGTACACACTAGTCTACTCTGGAATATTGATGCCCTGTCTCGATACTCCCTCGATTAGGAACTGTTAAAGGATGTGCTTGTAGAATACACAAGTCCTAGTAGTATGATCTGCATCATAGTCCTCGTAGTCAAGCCAACATCATAAGGGCTTTATCAACATGTATATGAGAGACAGTATAATAATACCAGGTCTACATGTTAAGATAAAGAGTAACCAGATAGCATACTATCACATCGAGCAAGAAAGTCCTTTCTATATATATCCAAGTATCCACTATAATATACATATCATGTACAATAATGGCCTCTAGGGCATACATATCCCAAACAGTCTCCCATTTGCACTAAGGCCAATTGTTATAGTATCTTATACCCAACATCCCAAATAGTCTCTTGAATTGCATCTGGGGGAGGGCCTTCGTGAGTGGATCCGCTGTGTTATCCTCCGTGTCAACTCTCCTGACCTCGATTTTCCGGTGATCAACTATCTCCCGGATCAGGTGATACCGCCTAAGAATATCTCTGGATTTCTGATGGGACCGGGGTTTCTTAGCGAAAGCCACAGCTCCATTGTTATCACAATACACAGGTATTGGATGCTCAATAGATGGAACCACACCAAGTTCAGCTATGAACTTCTTCATCCAGACAGCCTCTTTGGCAGCATCGTTGGGAGCGATGTATTCAGCCTCCATCGTCGAGTCTGCTACGGTATCTTGCTTGGAACTCTTCTATCATACCGTCCCTCAATTGAGGGTGAAGACAAAACCCGAGATCGACTTACTATCGTCCTTATCATTCTGGAAGTTCGAATCGGTAAAGGACCCCACCTGGAGTTCACCGTTACCATACACCAAGAACATTTCTTTAGTTCTTCTCAAGTACTTAAGAATATTCTTCACAGCTGTCCAGTGTTTCTCCCCAGGATCTGATTGATACTTACTCATTACACCTAGTGAGTAAGCTACATTTGGTCTAGTACATAACATCGCATACATGATAAACCCGACTGCCGAAGCATAGGGTATCCTTGCATGCGAGCCCTCTCCAAATCAGTCTTGGGAGACGTCTTTTTGGAGAGAGTGATTCCTGAACAAGCGGGTAAATTACCACGCTTAGAATCTTCTATACTAAATCTCTTTAGTTTGGTGTCTATGTACCTGGATTGGGACAATCCCAACATCCGTTTAGATCTATCTCTATAGATCTTAATTCCCAGGATGTAGGAGGCATCACCAAGATCTTTCATGGAGAATTTATGTGATAAGAACTTGACCGAGTGTATCATAGAAATATCGTTTCATATCAAGAGTATGTCATCCACGTATAATACGAGGAAGACAACCTTACTCTATACAACCTTCTTGTATATACAAGGTTCATATACTTTTTTGATGAAAACTCTTTGACAGCTTTATCGAAATAGATGTTCCAGCTCCGCGATGCCTGCTTTAATCCGTAAATTGATTTAAGCAGCTTGCACACGCTTCCGTTGTTCCCACTGTCTACGAAGCCCTCTGGCTGTGTCATGTACACGCTCTCTTCTAATTCACCATTTAGAAAAGCGTCTTGACGTCCATCTACCAGATTTCGTAGTCATGGTATGCAGCAATGGCAAGTAGGATCCTGATGGACTTAAGCATAGCCACTGGAGAACATGTTTCATTATAGTCGACACCTGGTCATTGACGAAAACCTTTTGCTACAAGTCTAGCTTTGAAGGTCTCAACCTTTCCATCTACACCAATTTTCTTCTTAAAGATCCACTTGCTCCCGATGGGTTTTACCCCTGCAGGAGCAACTTCCAAAGTCCATACTTTGTTGGTGTACATGGATTTCATCTCATATCGCATAGTATCCAACCATTTCACACAGTCTCCACTTGTGATGGCCTGATCGAAACTAGTTGGGTCATCATCTTCCATGATGCAATCCTCGCTCCCACCGTCTACGAGAAAACTGTAGTATCTCTCAGGTGGATGAGAAACCTTACTAGATCTGTGGAATGGCTGGGGTTCGTTGGGTACTATGGAATCCTCCGGTTCCAACAAACACTTTTTGTTCCTCAGTGTGGTAGAAGATATATTCATGTGAATTCTTTGGATATCCTACAAACTTACAAAGAACTGACCTTGCCTCGAGCTTGTCCGGATTTTGATTTTTGACATAGGCCGGACAACCCCATATCTTAACTCGTTTAAGATACGGTCTCTTTCCACTCCATATCTCATATGGTGTTTTAGGCACAGATTTTGATGGAACTTGATTCAATAGGTATGCGGCTGTCTCAAGCGTAAAACCCCAAAAATAAATAGGTAACCCAGCAGTACTCATCATAGAGCGCACCATATCTAATAGGATGCGATTCCTCCACTCCGATACACCGTTGTGCTGTGGTATATGTTGGATATAGTGCCCTCAAAGTCAATTATTAGATTGTAGGTACGTGATTGCAATGATTGAGGGAGGACCTATACCGGTAGGACAGTCTTACTCGAGATGATAGTATGCTATCTGGTTTATCTTTATCATCATGTACTGCTTTAGGTGACATTACAGATCACTATTACACGTTGATATAGCCCATATAATTCTTGCTTGACTAACAGCAGTATGATGGCGATCATATACGTGAGAGTTGGGTAGTCTATAAGCATATCCTTAAAAGTGGTCCCTAGTCGTGAGAGTTTCGAGACAGGGTATCGATATTCCGGAGTAGACTAGTGTAGGGGCGGTGGCCGGTCTCACAGGCCATTGGTATCAGTTGTTCACCTAAGATGTATACATGTGCTCATTGGGTTATGAGTGCACCGGACAGGACTCGCCGGGAACCTGCTAGTTGGGTATTATACCTGTCTTCAGATAGCAGTTCCCTGGTGACATGTGTACATGTTAGTTCATCGACCTGAGATCGTCATTTGTCTCGTGTGAGTTCCCACTGTGCTTTGATTATTACCCTACCACGCTCAAAGGAGTCGTGCAAACAGGTTTTAGTTGGGTACAGTCCCGAGCCACATGGAGGCAGTGAGTGGATCGGCAGGGGATTCGTCTCTCCCGGTATTGGGGGTGAGATCGTGCTGTGTCTGGAGAGCCATTATACAGTCCCTGGCCAGGGCAAGTGAGATGTACTGGTAGGTACTCCAGTAGTATCTCAAGGTGTTCTGGGTTACACTCTGGCACGACTTATACCGCTATTGGGGGTCTGACGTTACCGGCCCCTTAGGCCCGATATGCGATACTCATAGACGAACGGACCGGACTGTACGGATATTGTCACTGATAGGCTCAGTAGGGTTTCAGGATGAGTTCGCTCATCGGCCTCCCTTTTGCTCAATACCTGGATAGCCGTTACGCACAGCTAGTGCCACTAACGTGCTTGTGGTTAAACCCACTGCCAGCGTATTAACGAGTCTTTAGAGTCCCCCACAGATTGTTTCCCAAGTTCGGGCGAAACATTGTAGAGGCCGTATGGTTTTATGGCAATGTTCGAACATACACGTGTCATGTTTCGGACGGATAATACTAGTGGGCTTTGGTTTAAGCCGGATCCTAGTATTATATTGTGTTGGAATACTTTCGTCCTGTAGTATTCGTATTCAGTCGGAATACGGATGCAGGTATGTATTTACAGGTGAGGGGTATTCTCATAATCCGTTACGAGATTACTTTAGAAGATGCATTTCTTTTTGGTTAAATATTTTAGTTTAAATGTTTAAATGGATTTGGAAAGTGTGACTCATCTTGATGACTCATTATTCTAGCATGTTCACTAATGACTCATGCTAATGAGTCATGTAGTGACTTATGGTGGCTTAATGAGGTTTGTCATGGGTGAGATAGTTTAGGGTTTTGTGGGAGATATTTTGGTAAGATATTTTCTTTGTTTTTCAACACAACCTCATTATATTTACACAACAACAAGAGAGAGAGGGCAGCTAACACAAGTTTTGGGGTTTGGTTTTTTGCTCTCTTGAGATTTTCTTAAGCTCACACTCTTCTACTCTTTGCATTTTCTTCAACCTCCACCCTACCCCTCTCATGTGATGAGAATCCTAGGGTGTATTGAGACAAAGTATTCACACTTCTCTCTATTTCAATCTTGGACATGTCGGCTAGCAAACTTCATATCCGAGTTGCTTCGGTTTGAAGCGGGAGCCTGTATAAAGAATCCTTGACGTGGTGCCACCTCGACGAGGAGACCGGAGATCGAGCGAGATCGGAGATGCCACAACAAGCTAAGAATGGTGGTTAAAGACCGAAAGACACAGATCGATCGGTATAACCATTCTAACATCTTTACAGTATACTAGTTTACGGTTAATGGAACGATCTGGGTTTTAAGGTTACGTTAGCGCCAGTTTTGTAAAAGTTTTGTTCCGCATTTGGTCTCGGATTGACGGCCGGGGCGCTACCGTAGACTTACAGTATATACGGAGGAGTAAGCTGAGAAAGAATCCCATTCTCTTTTAAATAGTCACGGAATTCCGTGTTCAAGTATTCTCCATCCCGATCAGATCGAAGGATTTTAATACTTTTACCCTTCTGGTTCTCAATTTCGTACTTATATTCCTTGAATTCCTCAAAAGCTTCAGATTTGTGTTTCAACAGGAACACATGTCCGAATCTTGAGAGATCATCGGTAAATGTAATAAAGTACGAGACATGTATAGACATAGAACCGCATACATCAATATGTATCAGTCCCAAGAGTTCAGTAGCTCTTTCTCCTTGTCCAGTAAACAGAGTTTTGGTCATCTTGCCTTTGAGACGTGACTGACAAGTTTCATAAGATGTAAATTCGAACCGATTCAAAAATCTATCTTTATACAACTTAGCTAGTCGTGTCGTATTGATGTGACCTAGTCTACAATGCCACACTTTTCCTCTTGTGTGTGTTCTGTATATTTAGAACTGTAGTTTGATTCAGAACGTATATACCGTTGCACAACGTACCAAACCCAATCAACACTTGATTTAGGAAAATGTTTATAATATTATCCTCCAATGCAAAGTTATATCCTTCCTTATGCAATAATGAAACTGATATAATATTGCACATCATGTTTGGTACGTAATAACAGTCGTTCAGAATCATTGTATTACCATTTGGTAATACAAGGTGATATTCACCAACTGCTTTGGCTGCAACAATTGCTCCATTCCCTACTTTTAGAGACATATCATCCTTTCCCAGTTCTCTACCTCTCTTTAGCCTATGAAACAAATCAAATACGTGGGATTCTGATCCGGTATCCAATACCCAGGACGTAGAGCAAACTGAGAAACAGTTCTCGGTTACGAACACACCCGAAGAAGATGCATCAGTATGCTCTTTCTTCGTTCGGGTGGCGTGGGAATCCGAGTATTCCCCTATTCCTTGCTCAGACTTATGACAATCATAAGATAGAGCGGAACCAACGTTCCCCAGCTCAGTATAATAAGCGGGTTCGGTCAATACATCCATATTATTATCTTGATTAGGACGTGTCATTGGTCGCTACCTGGAGAGAGAGAAGGAAACGCATTAGCGTGCGCTCTTTGCAAGATTAGATTGGTTATTATCTTATCTAATCAGAATGGCTCCCACTGTTTTTATCAAATCTTCCTTCAAACCCTAAAAGGTAAGATTAGTCGGGATTAATTACACCCTATAAATTGACCAATGGTTCGGTCAGGCAGGTATTGGTATTCTGAGGGAGTCTCTTCATGTTTTCGCATGGAACTAATTAAATAATCTCGTTTTCACAGAGGCATAACTCCGTTGACACCTTTCTTAGACACCTATTTGATCGGCTAATTGTAAAGTGTAAAACTCTCTTAGGAGCAACACTTACTCGCAATGGGTATCGGGATCCAACTATCATATACAAGGTATGCAATCTCATTGCAAATTTCAACACTTGAAATTCCCAATATCTGTTTTTATCCTTAGCCACTTATGACCTTAACAAGGTCAACAAATCATAAGCGCTAACCAAGTTCAACCCGTCATTTCTTGATTGAATTAAACCCACCCGTACGACCCTTAACAAGGTCAACAAAGCCGTACGACTACCCTAATCTAATCGTATCACACGCGGCAGATAATTACTAATCAGCTACCGCACGCTACGCCTTGACAAGGTCAACAAACGCAGCACAAATACTAAATAACACTTATCTGAAATGACGGAGGGTTACGACTGGTTTTTAAGAAACCTTTAACGTAATGAACTTGATATCGTTGTAGAATCTAGTGATTTGAAAAGGAGTGTTTTTTGTAGCTTTTGCTAGTTTCGCTAAAAAGGTAACTTCCGGTGAAGGGATCTCGGCTCTTTCCTCATCGAATGAGGTGCTGGATATTCATCAAGGTATACCATTATGCAAAACAAGAACTAGAGAAGCTATTAAAACATAATCGAATGGGTTGTAGCATTTGCTAGTTTTGCTAAAGAGGTCACTCCCGGTGAACGGATCTCGGCTCTTTTCTTATCGAATGAGGTGCTGGATATTCATTAAGGAATACCATTATGCAAAGTAAGAACTATAGCTACCTTTTAAAAAAACTTTTTGATTCTTCAATATTTTTAGGTTTCTTTTCTTTTCATTAATCTCATTAATGAATTCCCATCAATTATGTTTCCCTAAACATTACAGAAAAAGAACGAAAATAGAACGTACGTTTATGCCATCCGCATTCGCCACGGGGCCCCATCATGCACCGTTAGGTTACTTAACTAACGGTAGTGCGGGGGCTGGACTAGCGCGGCTGCAAAACATAAGTATCGTTTATTATATATATATATATATATATATATATATATATATAATATTCGTCTTACGCAGTTATATGATCACATCATAGAACCAAGCAGCAGAAGTCAACATATGAAATATTAGATATACTAGGAGGTCCATGTTTTAAATTAAACCAATAATGAAAAACAAGAATTCCACGGTCGTGATGAATAGCCAAACCCACATCCTTAGACCTCTACGAGAGCGGTAAGCAACCTTGCCAATTTTAGAGTTAGGAGACCCGGTCTCGACTCTTCGAGATGGCTCCTACTGGACTCTAGAACCCGGTTACTTGTACTCTCCGTCTTGGGGCTATCCTAATGCGGAAAAGTAAATAATATACATCAATGGTGACATCATCTTCAGTCCGGAAGTATTCCAATAAAAGAATATCACATACAAATTTTACATGAATGAAAATTGAAAAACTCTCATGTCACATAAAACCCCCGACTATTCAATCACGACGATCCAATATAACATATCACAGCAACACATAACACCACATGTCATCAACGTAAGTAAATATATGTATTCCAAATGTTGTTGACATATAACAACGAGATCGGGGATACACCACTTATTACACTTACGGTCGCAGAAAAGAAATGAAAAACTACAATATTTAGAATCCGCAAATATCTTAGACATCATAAACCTGGAATATCTTATATTCCGAATTTCATGCCTAACTTATAAACCTTGCATTTTAGTCTCAAATTAAAAACTCTTTTCAATAAGTTGTCGGATAATTCAACAAGATTCCCGACTAAGTGATCACGTACTATACGTGATTGTGACGAAGTTTTGATCCGAATCAAAATTCCGTGACAATCGATCAAATGTGACTAAACGGTTAGATTTACAATATACTAACTAGTTTTCACAAAACTAATTATTGTGGATTCCAAATATTATATCACATATCATCATCTATACGACGCTAAACATTTCGATCGATTTATCGAACATCCACAAATTCCAGAGACCTCAACAACTTGAGTCTCATTAAAAATATCCAGAAAGTGCCAAATTTAAGAATGGAGCAGCACAAGAAAAATTAACCCAAAACTCCCCAAACTTGCCGCGGCCAAACGAGTGTTTAGGCCGCGGTTCCGCAGCGCTTTGTAGGAATTAGGGTTTCAAATTTCTTATGGCCCCATATAAAACCCTCTACGATTTTCTGCATATTTTTAATCACCAAAATTTTAACTTTTGAAAAATCGACAGAAACTACACAAATTCCGGGCTTCGAAAACCGATCGAACACTTTAACTTCGTAAAGACCTTCCCTTATGTTCTAGCTTGGCTCTGAAACCATGAAAGTCTACCCTAGCACCACCATGAGGTCAAAACTGGCATCAAGCATGTAACTTAAAAATTTTAGGATGTTAAACTAGACTAACCTAGAATCTAACTAGATAATTAGGATCAACTATGATGATATCAATAAATACTAAGCTTAGGATAGAATCAACAACCTTTGTTGATCGAGTCCTTCGCTTCAAATACTCCGGGTAGTAGTCCCTACGACTCCACTAGGCTCCACTTGAAGAATGAAGAAGCTTCTTTCGATGACCTTCGTGCCGAAAATGATCCACTCAAAGCTCCACTAATTCAAGCCACCTCTTCACTAAACTCTTTAGTGAAGAAAATACACTACACTTAATTGCTAATCAAGTGTAGGATGGTGAAGTAGGGGTTTTGTTTGCTCACTAGGATTCTCATAAGTTCAAGGGTTCACAACTCATGTGAGGGATTGAGCTTGGAGGAGGTGAAAAAAATGGAGAGAGCTAGAGAGCAAGGAGCTCAACTCAAGAAAATAGCTAAGTGTAGAATGAAGTGAAGAATGGCTCTCTTTTCCTCACTTATTCAAGCATGGAATTATTTGCAATAATAAATTGCAACCATGCTTGAATAGCGAGTCAAAACTAATAAATAAATGATAAAGCCCATGCTTCACTCCATACTCTAAATATCTCCTCATTTTTCCACCTCATTTTCTATTTTCACAAAATAGAAAATCCTACCATGCTTCATGTAATACATATACCTCATTTTCTATTTTCACAAAATAGAAAATCCTACCATGCTTCATATATATATATATATATTAATATATATATTATGAAGAAAATAATTAGTGAGCTAATAATATTAGTTAATATATAATTATATCAAATATAATATATATCAAATTATTAAATCAACACTTGATTTAATAATCCGGTTATATCACATATTACCGACTAATATCATTTATCTGTATATCACATTATCAAATCAACACTTAATTCAACAATTCGGTTATATCACATATAACCTAACTGATATCAAATAACCGCCGGATTAGAATACTGTATCACATACTCATATTTGATCAGGCCCCCGCACATATCAGCATATGTGTCCTACTTCGTTTCGCTTGAATCAGGAAACTTCTATATGGGACTCTAAAGACTCGTCAATACGCCAACAGTAGGTAATGATCACATCAGTTACCCACAAGCCGTCAGTAGTACTAGCTGGACGTAACGGCTACACATGTATTGAGCGAATAGAAAATCAACAAGCAAGCTTGTCCAAACTCCCATAAAGCCTATAAGTAACACTTACCGTACAGTCCGGTCTCTTCATTTGATATATCGCATATCGAGTCTGGGGGTGGAATCATCAGACCCCAATAACTTGATAAGTCATGTCGATGTGTGGCCTATAACGGTACGAGAAACCACTGATAACTCTTACCAGTAAATCTCATCAACGGTCTTGGCCAGGGACTTCCTGTTATAGCCAATCGAGCATAGCGCAACATCAATTCCCTATACCGGAAGAGACGAAACCCCTCTAATCGCTCATTGCCTCCATGTGACTCGGAATTGTATCCAAAATCCACCTGTTTACACGACTCCTTTGAGCCGTGGTAGGGAGGAAATCAAAGCACAGTGGGAACCACACAAGACTCTATGACGATCTCGAGTCTACAGACCAACTTGTACCAGTATCACCAGAACTGCTATCTGACGATATGTATAGTACTATCTAGGAGTTCTCGGTGAGTCCTGTTCGGTGTACCCGTTCTTTAATGAGCACCTGTGTATAATCTTTGATGTCAAACACTAGTAGATATGGGATCAACCATCGCCCCTTACAGGGTCAAGAAACGTACAAACTAGTCTACTTTGGAATATTGATACCCTGTCTCGATACTCTCTCGACTAGGAACTGTTAAAGGATGTGCTTGTAGACTACACAAGTCCCAATAGTATGATCTGCATCATAGTCCTAGTAGTCAAGCTAACATCTTAAGGGTTTTATTAATATGTATATGAGAGACAATATAATAATACCAAGTCTACATGTTAAGATAAAGAGTAACCAGATAGCATACTATCATGTCGAGCAAGAAAGTCCTATATATATATATATGTCCAAGCATCCACTATAATATACATATCAATGTACAATAATGGCCTCTAGGACATACATATCCTTAACACAAATAACTGGCACTTTTGAGACACCTCCAAACTCGTTTCATTGGCCCAATCATGGACCCCACAAGTTGACAAAGTCTGGACCGTCTGAACTGGCCATAATTAGGGTCAAAGAACAAGTATGATCATGGCTTGATTCTCGTCCTATCTTTACTTCCACATTACGCAAGTTCATCACGATCTGGTTAAGCTTGTTTAGGTGGTCTTTGACCGATGTCCTCTCCATCATCTTTTAGGTGTATAGCCGTTGTTTCAAATAGAGATGGTTTGTGAGAGATTTCTTCATGTATAGAGGTTTTAACTTGCTTCATAACCTCGCCGTCGTAGTCTCTTGATCGACTTCGCAAAGAACTTCATCAGTTAAATGAAACTGGATCGAACTAAAAGTCTTGTCCTCCATCGCTTCCAATGTCCTTTCTCCTTGCAGTAGTTTCATTTGTTTTGGGTCTTCCACCAAAAATGATAGTGTTCTTTCTCAAAGATGAGAAGAAGGGTCATGCTATTACAAGAGGTGGGTACTCATGGAGAGTCTGACCGACAGTCTGACTGACACAGAAGTGGATCAAAATATCTGGTCAAACAGTGCTTTGACTTTATTTGCCAAGCAGATTGTTGAAGGTAAGGACGACGAGAACAAATTCCAAGGTTTAAAAAAGTGACAAGATTTGTGATGGATTTTAAACAAAAGTGGAGATTATTTCATTTTGTTTCAAATTTCGAAGCCCAAGATCAAAAATAGTGCAGCCCAAGTTGGAGCCCACGAAGCTCGCATGTGCCCAACACGTGATCTCGTGCTTGTGATCACAAGGTAGAGGCGACACATGCAACACATGAGTTGGGAATACTTTTTTGTCTTCACGGGGCAGTCGAGCTTGGGGCGGCGGCGTGCACATCATGTGTAAAGATTGAGACTTTGCGGCTTGGAGCGGGTGCGATGCATAGGAAGTAGTTTTCCACATCAACTTTTGAAATTTCCTTAAGGATTAGATGTTATCTTTATGTACTTTGAAAATTGTCTCTAGCTCTAAAGCTTGTCCTCATTTATAAAGGTTTTGCCTATGACCCGTATATATAATAATTGATAACCTAGAGCTTCAATTAATTAACCCACGGAAGCATCCAAGAATATCATTTTGAAAAGAAAGTGATTGCAGCCAATTAAAGATATAGAGAGATCTGTGAGGGATTTATTTTTTATTGGGCTTGATCGGAGAGGGTGTAATCTTGTGTAATTCTTTCTCATAGTGGAACTCGTCGTCAAATTGCATGAGTACGTCCAGTTGGGGGATGCAATTGGGTATATCTTGTGTTACTGGTTGCTTTGTGTACTATTTTCATAGTAGTTTGATTAGTCGTCAATTATATCTTTTTCATTCGATCTCGAAAGCACTGATCCGGTTTCGGTTCCGCTGGGCTATATCATTTGTTTGTTGGGCTGTGCCTGCGTGGTTTTTTTCAAGGATCACTACGCGGTACAGTTTTTACAATAAACACTAGAAGTTTGGTAATCTTAATAAAATTATTAAACTTGATTGCATTATCATGGAAAAAGTAAGATAGACATTGGCAAACAAATTTTCTTGAAATTTCCTTTCTATCAATAACCAAGCCTTCGTTCAAATTTCCTTTGTGGTTCCTTCTCATTTCATTGTCTAGTTGACACCTACAATATCCTAGTTAATGGCCTTATATTTCCTACACGGTTGAGTTATTAGGCTACTCATCTACAGGCTGCAAAGTATAACCTTTTGTATGTTTGTGTGATTGATTTCAATCTGTATATTTATCACGTTCAAAACTGTCTGTTTGACTTGTTCTCTAATCGTGCTATGATACATGAACCACCTACTTCACTGCCAACATTATCACTTTCTTCCAAAGCATCTATAGAATTTTTTTCTTCCTCCATTTTATTTATGAGTTTGTGACTCGTTATGCACTCCATGGGATGTATATACCCATTCCTATGACAAGTTTCATGTGCATGCTCCATGTCTATCTTGAGGTGCATGTAAAGAGGTCTATTAATTATATTATCACCATATATACGTGTAACCGTATTTGTTATTTTCCAAATATATTTGTTGCCACACTCATCCATATCATTATAAATAAAGTCCTCATAGATTGTTGCGAGATTCACATTACCGTCTTTCAATTAAAAGCCGAATTTCTGTTCTAGTGCTTTTTATATATTTAATGTTATCGTAATTCTCAAGGTTTCATATGGAGATTTAGGCACTAGGCTACCCTTTTATTTCTTATATTTTCCCTGTTATTTGTTTTACCGGCTAACCTTCTTTCCTTCAAGCGCACTTTTCTCCTTCTGCCTGATTGTTGGCACTTCTGCATGTAGCAACATATGCCTGATATGCACTCTTTCATGTGTGTAAATGTTCCCAAATGACCTATGTATATTTCAGTTATACGTTAAAATTCAAAACTATGAAGTCCATTGTGCAATTAGAGTAACATATGACAAATAAGGGAATTATTGAATAGAATATTTTTTTGCCTTTCTTATATTTTTGAATAAGGGTTTGAAGTAAATACTGATGCAACATGTAAACAGATCCGATAGTGTTAAAGTTGTAACTTAATTGGTTCAGATCTGAGCTTAAGATACTCGACCAACCGAGCAGAAATATGCTAACTTATGGCTCTGATTTGGTTTTCAATACAATATTGTTTGCGAGTCAAGACTACATATCAATACAACATTTTGGACTTAATGATTGTTATTCGTTCAATACGATCAAGGTTGGCCTAAGTTGGCCTTGAGATTGTTTCAAGAATCTTATGAATGTCATGAAATTAGAATTTATAAGGTGGGAGTTATCTTGTGAGTTATCAGTGGAGCATCATGATATTTCTCCGTATTGTTAGAAGAATGAAATATAATGAAGTTAAATGCTAAACAACCTCTTATTTATAGATCTTTATCTATTTCTAAATTAATCTGTAAAACAATAAATATTGTTAAAGTTGTTTTCTTAATATGTTAAGAAATGTTGTTAGCATCTGAATCTAGTCCAAGCACAATCCATTTATTTTAGATTTGAACTTGGACCATAACATCGAAACCAAATGTGTCAACAAATTGGGTTTGGGTGCGAGGAAAAGAAACAAAAGAGGATCAAGGCTTATAAGAGTCTTGCCCAAGCCCGATATATTTCCAGGCTTAACCTTACTCACAATTGTCGACCTATCTCCTTACATCTTGCAATATATTGTCGTAGTCATCCAACCTCCACAAGGGATAAAGCCTCCATAAAACCAAAAAATCTCTCTCTATCCAAGGGGCAAGCATAAAAATTCTCTTTTATGATACGATATTTGGGTTTTGACTCGTTCCATTTTTGCATTTATGATCCATTTGGGTTGAGCCATCTATTAGTGTGGGCTACTAATATATGATGTAGTAAGGTTAGGGTTGTAACACTATAAATGTCTATCTTTCAGGTGAGACTTGGTGAGCTAGAGATGTGGCTTTGAGTGTGAGGGTTGTTACCTCCCCTCTCTTAGGTAGGAGAGTAAGAAAGGAGGAATGAGACGTGAGAGACTTGTTTTGTGTGAGATCTTTGTAACTTCCTCATGTTAATAGAATTTTATGCTTGTGTGTTGCCCCATGGATGGAGCCGAGATGGTCGAAACACGCTATATCCGGTGTTATCTTCTTCTTGTATGTATGGTGTGATTTTGATATCTTATGAACTTGATGTGGTGAGGGTGTTGAAATCACCAACAATATCTAGATTGTATGGAGAGCTCGTATGTTTATCTCTTATGTAGATGGATGAATAGAACATATGTGGGTCCCACCCAAAATTATCCCAAATACTATATTATAAACCTCAAGGTTGATCCCACCAAAATCACATACACCCTCCTTTATCGACTTGTGATGCATGTAGTAAAGCATTCTTTTGTACATAACAGAACATAGAAATATTGAGAGGTGAATGGAGCTGTGGGGTTGGCGATATGCCTACAATTTCCTTAATCGGGTGTCTGTATATATTTTGGACTGGTTCAAGCGCCAGATATCTGATCAGAGAATATATATTCAAGATCCTGACCGCGTCTTGAAAGTTGAAACCGGCGAGCAACCACAACTCCATTTTTCCTGTAAAAAAACATTTATATGTATTTCAGAAATTTGGTCAATAGAATACTTGTGTTCTAAGACACTCATTTTGAAGGTTATATTGTTCCTCCTCCGATTAATCTGGATAATGAAGTGTGAACATTTGCTTCCAATACTGGGAGCTTAGTATTTCTTGCCAATAAAATTTAAAACTAATTTTTCTCTTCCTTTGCATTTTCAGATGATAATAATCCATTTCGGGGCATGCTTGGTTGAGAAGAAACCTGTGTTCTTTATTTTCCCCCCCTTTCAGTTTCCTCCTTGTCTTCCTTCATATATCATTTTAAGCCACGCAAGAGAGAAATTCCATTCTGCCTAATATTATTTTCTTTCTCTCAATTTGTTCATGATATATGTTTCCCCCCCTCCATTTCCATGTTGTTTATATTTTAGTCACTAATGTCCATGTACTTTCATTCTTCTTAATTGCAGAACATACATTGTGGAGAGAGCGTTACAATAGAAGGCCAAACATATACAGTCTCCGCTGTAACTCATCGATATCAGTTGCGCAAGGGGAAGTATGAACCTAGCGAGAAGAGGCTCGATGTGCAATCAACTGGAAGATACATCCTGAATATGTATTTGGAGAATCTCTTAGAACAATCATGAATAGCATTGATTATTTCAAGTTAACATACGCCAATGATAATTTCTGTGTTGTTGCATTTCTAAGAATGGGCAGTTGTCGCAGATCAATTTGGTAAAATTTTTCCTTGTATAATTCTGATAAAATCATATCAACTAGTATTCATGTAAGGATGATAAAAACTATTAACTGTCACATCGATTCCATTAATTCTAGTATTGGGGGGAGGCGATGATATGTGCTCTACTAGGGATCAACCTATCCATTTAGGTTGCGCTTGATATTGTGAATGGAAGATATTGTGAATGGAAGATTACCGGAAATTCTTACATTTCCAGAAATGTGATGACGGCATATAAATCTAAGGAATATTGCATTAGTATGTTTGGTATATTTTAATCATTCTCGGTAACATATGTATGCAGACCTCGATGGACGGACGGCCGACCAGCGGCGGTGAACGGTTGATCGGAGATGGGTGGGTGGCCAGTCGATGGCGGCTGGACGTCGGCCAACTAGCGGAGGGTGGGCGGACAACCAGCCAGTTGGGGGAGGCAGGGACGGAGCGGCGGCCCATCGGTAGCGGGTGGGCGGATGGCCGGCTGGTAGTGGTGTGTGGCAGGGCGGCGGCCAACGAGCGGCTGGTGGGTGGAAAAAGGTCAACCGACAGCTACGGCCAGTGGGGTAGTCGGTCGACCGGCGGGGCGACGACCAATCGGTGGCGAACAGAAGATCGACGGCGGGCGGCCGAGAGCGTGGGGCAGCAGGGGCGGCCAGTAGCATATGGCGGATGGTCATGGCACATTTTATGTTAGGTGTGATATTTTATGGTAATTTAGGATATGCAAATGTTTTGAAGGGAATTGAATTCCTATGAAATGAGGTCATTTGATTATAATGGTAGTTCTATATTCTCGGGATATCCGCTCGATATCTGCCACCGTCGATTGTCTCGAGGTCCGTCGATTGCCTCTACCTCTACCGACGTTCTCCTTCCCCCACCCTCTCCCTTTCTCATTAATTTTGAATTAAGAACCTTAGCTTTGATTGGAACTCGAGCCACCTGAGATCCCTACAGAGAGAGATCCCTGACGAGATAGAGATTTCCTCTCTCACTGATATTCGGGCCTAGCCACCTTGATTTGATCGTTATGCCTGAGAGATTGATACGGTTCCTCTGCCTTAGGGGCCGGTGCCAAGCCAGTCGTAGGTGTCACGAACCGAAAGTGGCACGTGACCGGCACTTAAATCACGTGACCTCTAAAAACGTCGACGCGATCCAAGTAAGCCAAAAATCCGGAATCTAAACTTTTTTTACGAAAATATTGGAGGTGAAGCTTAAAATAATCATTAGATGGAATCAGTTTAAAAATAGTTATTAAGGTCTAAATAAGTGTGTTTGAAAAGCATCTATGATGTTTTAAAAATCGGCAGCACCGTCTTTGTAGATTTTGAATAAAACCTGATACAAGTATAATATATAAAGCATCCCAACGAGAGCCAGTTTCCATGCCCAAATGGCGGAGCAACCACGCAGATAATATATGACGCTCAATGGCGAAGACTAGAAAAGTGAAACAAAACCAACAAGTATAAAGGAGTCGACTCCAACGAGTACGACGCCCACAAACACATAAACACTAAGTCTCGCTTCTAAGTCCACAATTATACAAGTTCTGGGTCGATGGAGTTTTAACTAGATACAAAAGATTATACGCACACACACATACAAGTGTGGGTATGATACATCAGTAACCCACCTATCAAAACAATCACCGAAGAAAAGAGTGTGACGCAAGCCGCTAATGATATGAACGGTATATCCTGCAAGAAACTGGGGGCACAAAAGGGGTGAGTTGTAGAGTTACCTAGCACGACAGCAAGGTTTCGGGAGGTATCGTCCATGCCATTTTCAAAAAATTGCCATGCTACATAACCCTAACCCTAGAATCTTAACTAGAGATTTAGACGAAACAACATGTAAACAACTTTACATCTAAGTGAATATGTAGACCGGTCCTTCACTTCAATAGCTCCGTGTAGTAGTCCTTTCGCTCCAAGTAGTGATTTTCCGGACTCTAGAATGGCTTCACAAGAAGAAAGGAACAAGTTTGCACGAAGTCTTCGAGGCCGAAGATGATCTACGTCGAGAATACACTAACCCAAGCTATCTCTTCACTAATTAGGGATTAGTGAAGCTAACACCCTAAAACTAAATGGCTAATCTAGTAGAGAATGATGAAGTAGGAATTTTGCTCACTTTAGAATTCTTTTTCTCACTATTTTTCCCCACCTCCTCAAAAGCTAGAGAGCTCTCTCTTGTTGATGAAGAAGATGAAGAGATAATAGATGAGAGAGTGAATGGCAACCATGGGTGAGTTCATATCACATATAACTCATGTAGAGAATAAACCATGGCTAAAGATTATGGTTAGGTTAATAAATATCTCATGTAAAACAAATTAGTGGACTAAGTCAATGGCCACTACAAGTTTCTACAGGCTTCATAGTCATGACTAATTTCCATCTAATTATGAATTACTTAGATAAATAAAAAACCTAATATATAATCTAAAACATGGTGTGAGTCTCATACACCCATGTTGCATGTATAATCAAGCATGACACATAAAAAGAAAAACACAATTAATATATATCACATATATATTAAGTGTGTATATGTGAGAAAAGAAATGCATAAGTGAGCAAATATTAGTTAATGTAAATTAATATATCAAATATATAATTCTACATTAAATTATCAAAACAACGCTTGATTCAATAATCCGGCTATATCACATATAACCGACTAATATCATATGTATCATCTTATCGAATTAACTCTTGATTCTAACCGACCGATATCATATATCGCGAGAATAGAATACGGTATTACATACTCGTATTAATCTCGGTACCGAACATATCACATATGTGCTCTTACTTCGTTTCGCCTGAGCCAGGAAACCTCTGTATAGGACTCTAAAGACTCGTCAATACGCCGACAGTAGGTGATGATCATATCAGGCACCCACAAGCCGTCAGCGGTACTAGCTGGACGTAACGGCTACCCGGATATTGAGCGATCATAAGATCAACAAGCAAGCCTGCTCATACTCCTGTAAAGCCTGTCAGTTACTGTCACGATCCGAAATTGGCACGTGACGGCTCTTAAACTACGCAACGTCTACAGGCGTAACGCAATTTAAGAAGGCCAAAAACCCAGAAATCTAAACCATCAAAAAGCATTAAAAGATAAGAAACATTGTTTAAACTTTTGAAAATCTTAAGTATAAATTCTTTAAGTCCAATTTACTTTCTTAAAAATTTTAGCAGCCCCTTCTTTGTAAAAACTAGCCCCAAAAATGGGTACATACAAAGATAAAAGTAAAGCATCCCCTACGGGAGCAAATCCACGCCAAACGGCGTAAAACAACCACCACAAGCAAATATATGACGCCGTAGCGAAGAAAAAGATGATATAAATTAAAGCTGTATATAAAACACCGACAGAGTCACAAAATATATACAATATCGTTCTCACATCTCGTCTCTAAGTCAATACATGATAATAGTAGATGGAGAGTATAAGGTATAAGATAACAACAACAACAATAGATAGCCGCAAAAACCCACCTATAGCAAAACCGTGCACAGTCAGCCGAAGCGGTATCTGCAATAAAAGATGATACGAAAGATAGAAAGCCTGCCGCGACTGCCCTGGGGAAACACCTGCAAACACTGTGGCACAACGGGGGTGAGTTGCCAACTCGTGAATAGTAAATAACATATGCAGGTAATCGCAAGTATACACGTACAACGCGAATCTAAAACATGCAAGCTGATAGCCATAAGATGGCAGTATGTATGTGCAATAGTCATGAAAAGTACTCTAGCAGGTACTACAATACATGAAGTAATGCATATAAAGTAAATGAGGAGTATGGAATAAAACATGTCATAAATCACGGAATCCTGACTTCGTGACAGGACCAACGTCCATCAAGACAATCTATATCCCAAAGTTTCTCAAATCAGCCCCCAAATTGGCTCTCATATCAAGTAAATCTCATATATCCTGTATGTACAACATCAGTATATCCCATATATCCCGTATGTAAATATCAGTATATCTCACATATCCCGTATGTACAACATCAGTATCAAATAAGTTTCATATAAGGTAAGTGTCTAATATCGACACCCAAAACCATCATGAAACAAGTGTCTAGTATCGACACAAAAATGCTGACCTCTGAGGCTCCATCACCTGGGACTGGCCCTCCCATGTCATGTACGTACATCCTAATAACCTGGATAAGCACCACCCGCAATCTGCAAGGCATGTACGTACATAACCTCGATCGACATCCCCCAGATATAGGTCGAGTCCAAATACTATCACCGGATGGCAAACGCCCCCAGCTGGGCTCAACGGCATGGACCTTCGATCTTCTTGCCCTAGGGAACCAACCGGGCTCCACCATGTACCCGCACACGGCCCACGACACCTCCTTGCATGGAGTATATATAAGCTCAGAACCGAGAAATCTCATGGTGGAAGCTAAAATATCATATCACGAGAAACCTGGTTTTTCAAATAATGCATAATTTCATGAAACAACCACGGTCCTCAAATCCAGAAAATATTAAGTAATGAATAAGTATAACTGCATGAATCAATACATATATATTAGCGTCCCACTCTACTAATATATATATATATATATATAACAGCGTCCCACTCTACTGTTGTTAGTTGTATGTATGCCCTAGAGGCCAGTATTGTACAGATGATATATATTATATTGGATGCTTGGACATATATAGAGAGGACTTTCTTGCTCGACATGATAGTATGCTATTTGGTTGCTCTTTATCTTAACATGTGTACTTGTCTTTTTATACTGTCTTATCGTTACATGTTGGTAAAGCCCTTAGGATGTGTACTTGACTACCTGGACTATGATGCGGATCATACTAGTGGGGACATGGTAGTCCATAAGTACATCCTTCAAGTTCCCCATTCGTGGGTGTATCGAGACGGGGCATCGATATACCAGTGTAGACTAGCGTATACGTTTCTCGACCCATGAGATGGGCGATGGATGATCCCATATCCATTGGTGTTTGACATCAGAGATGGTATACGGGTGCTCAGTGGAGACTGGGTACACTGGACGGACTCGCCGAGAACTCCTAGATGGTATTATACTTCACGTCAGATGGCAGTTCTCTGGTGACACTTGTGCAGGTTAGTCTGTAGATCCGAGATCGTCATAGAGGCTTGTGTGATTCCCACTGTGCTTTGATTTCCACCTTACCACGTCCATGAGGGCGTGCAAAACGGTGTTTTTTGGGTACAGTCCCGAGTCATATGGAGGCAATGAGCGATAAGAGGGGTTTCGTCTCTCCCGGTATTGGGGGTTGATGTTGCGCTGTGCTCGATTGGCCGTAACAGGGAAGTCCCTGGCCAGGGCTGATTTAGAGATTTACTGGTAAGTGTTACCAGTAGTTTCTTGACCCGTTATAAGCCTCACATCAGCACGACTTATCGGTTATTGGGGTCTGACGTTTACCACCCCTAGACTTGATATGCGACATATCAGACGGGGAGACTAGACTATACGGGAAGTGTTACCGGCAGGCTTTTACAGGAGTTGGAGCGGGCTTGTTTGCTGATCATCTGATCGCTCAATACCCGGGTAGCCGTTACGTCCAGCTAGTACCGCTGACGGCTTGTGGATGCTTGATGTGATCATCGCCTACTGCCGGCGTATTGACGAGTCTTTAGAGTCCTACACAGAGGTTTTACTGGCTCAGGCAAAACGAAATAGGAGCGCATATGTGATATGTGCGAGACCGAGAATAATGTGTGTATGTGATACCGTATTCTATTCTCGCGACTTCTTATATCGGTCGGTTATATATGATATAGCCGGGTTATCGAATCAAATGTTGATTCGATAAGTCGATACAATGGATGTTAGCCGGTTATATAAGATATGACCGGATTATTAAGTCAAATGTTGATTTAATAATTAAGTGTATAATTGTATATTAGATATACTAATTTACATTTACTAACACTTGTTCACTTTAGGGTTTTTCTCACATGTACACTACTTTAACATATATATATGATATATGTTAAAATGTATTATCTTATTGTATCATGGTTGATGATACAACATTCATGTGTATATGAGACATACACCATTCTATGTATTATGGTGGGTTATGATTATTTAAGATAATTACAAAATTAGTGGAGTTTTGGAATAAGCATGAAGCTTGTAGAAGCTTACTTTGCTTTGACAAAGTCTACTAGCTTTGTCTTTACCTTAGATTCCTTTTAACCCAACCATAATCAATTAGCTATGGTTATGGCTCTACAAGGGTTAGTATATGATACTCACTCACCATGGTTATCCTACACACTTGATCATTATCCTCTCCTCTTTCTTTTGTTCATCTTCTTCATTGAACAAGAGAAAAAGAAAACTAGGGTTTTGAAAAAGAGAGCAAAAGATTGTGAGAAATAAAAATCTAAAGAGAACCCACTTCCTATTTCTCCATCCTTTACTAGACTGGCACTTTAGTATAGGGTGTTTGCTTCACTAATTCTCAAATTAGTGAAGTAGTAGCTTGAGTCGGAATTCCCTCGACGTAGATCATCTTCGGCCTCGGAGACTTCAAGCAAGGTCGCATCCTTCGCGTCGTGAAGCCATGCAAGAGCCCGGGAGAACCTTGATCGCAGTGAAGGGACTTCAACAAGAAGCAAATGAAGTGGAGGACCGATCTACATGTTAGTGTATATGCCCTAGAGGCCATTACTGTATCATACTAGCTTGTATATTACTTGATGGAAGCTTGGGATATTCACAGTTGTATAGATAATCTTGCTCAAAATGGTAGTATGCTACTTGGTTTGTCTCTACTTCAATATGTGCATGTGTTTCTTTTAGCATATTGCTTATATACATATTAGTAGAGCCCTTAGGATCTTTGCTTGATTACCAGCGTTGTGATGGCGCTCACACTCGTGGGGGCTGGGTAATCCATATGCACATCCTTATACAGGTCCCTAGTCGTTGGACTATCGAGACAGGGCATCGATACTCCGGAGTAGACTAGCGTATGCGCTTCTCATCCCAGCGGGGGAGACGGTCTGTCCCACAGCCGTCGGTACGTCGTACTTGAGACAGTATGCGGGTGCTCGTTAGATTACGAGTACACTGGACAGGACTCGTCGGGAACTGTTGGTTGGTATTATACCTATCGTCAGTTATCAGTTCCCAGGCGACATGAGTACAGCTTAGTCCGCTGACTTGACACTGTCACTTCGCCTCGAGTGTGTTCCCATTGTACTTAGATTACTACCCTACCACGGCTCAAAGGAGTCGTGCAAACAGGTAGTAGTTGGGTGTGGTCCCGAAGCACTTGGAGGCAGTGACGGTTAGACATGATTCGTCTCTCCCGGTATTGGGGGTTGACATCGCGCTGTGTCTAGGAGAGCCATTACACATGTAGTCCCTGGCCAGGGCAAGCGAGATATACTGGTAGGTTTCCAGTGTTATCTCAGGGTGTTCTGGGCTACACTCCGACACGACTTGTACCGCTATTAGGGGACTAACGTTCACCGCCCCCTAGGCCCGCCATGCGATGTATCAGACGAACAGACCGGACTGTACGGAGATTGTCACATACAGGCTCAGTAGGAGTTCGGATGGGTTTACCTCATCGGCCTTCTTATCGACATCTACCTGGGGACCGTTACGTACAGCTAGTGCCGCTTGCGGTCTGTGGTTAAACCCACTGCCAGTATAGTGTCGAGTCTTTAGAGTCCCACACAGAGAGTTTCCCTGTATTGAGCGAAACGTGTAGAGGCCGTATGGTTTTACGGCAGGGCTACGATCACTTACGTGCACTTGTGTGCGTATGCTGTTCGGGCAGGCAATACTAGTGGGCTTTGGTTTAAGCCAGATCATAGTATTGCACAGATGGATTTGATTTGTCTTCTGTGCATTCGCATTCTACGGAATGCGGATGCGGGTGTGTATGCACAGTTTTGAGGAGCAATGAAGGAGGAGGTGCTCCATTAGGGTTTTGGCAGTTGGTTCGGCCAAAACCGTAATGTGGCACACTCATTAGGGTTTGACAATTCGTTTGGTCGAAACCGTTATGAGCCGGAGACATTGTTTACTAATCCTTTTAGTGATAGATTAGTGATGGCTAATTGTATTGACCATTTGACCACTTAGATCTCTCTTGACTTTGTTGACCCGTTGACCGTGTTGACCATTGACCTTCAAGAGAGATCCACACTCTTCTTTCATTTTCTTTTTATTTCTTGTGTTATGATAATGGTCAATTCAATGTGCCATCAACTCTTTCATGATAGGATTAGTAATGATGATTATTGTGGATTATTGCAACCATGGTTCATTTCATTTGGGCTTAATCTTTTCATTATTCTCTTCTCATTCTCTCTCTTGAAATGAAAAGAAAAGAAAAGCTCCATGGTTGCTAACCTTTCTCCTTCTTCTTCCTCCTCTTGATCTTATCTTTTGATCTCATGTGTTGAGAGAAAAAGATCCCACAAAGACAAATACATCCATACATCTCCTCTACACATTTTAGGGCTTCTTGACTAGCAATCACTTTGCCCTAGTTGCCTTGGCTTGAGGCGGAGCTTAGTGTACAACTCTCGGGTGGATCGTCTTCGACTCAAGAAGGCCGCGGAGGTGCCCAAGGTCCGGATCGATGCTTGGAGCTTGGATGGACGAGCGGGACAGCGGAATGAAGACCCGAAGGACCGGTTCCGTGAGGTATACTTTCTACAAGCATAGTAGTTAAAACCTCTTAGTGTTTACTAGTTTCTAGTTTAGCAAAGATCCCGACTTTTAGTCCATGTTGCCTTGCGCCAAAATCATTGTTTTTCGTCGTTTCCGCCTCCCCGTAAGAACCGGGGTGAGCAACGTGGACTTACAGTGGTATCAGAGCCTAGCTAAACATAAACTAGTAAGTTAGCAAAGTGTTTAGAACATCGATCGGAAAAAAGTCGCAAAACACGTCCGCAAAACCTCAAGTTTCTGTCGATTTTTATACTGCTCAAAAAGTGTTTTAAAATATATGAAAAATCATCTCAGGGTTTTGTGAAAACGCTGCAGAAAAACGAGCCAGTGAATCGATCAAACGGCCGCGGTTCCGCGGCAATGACATGCTCATTGCCGCGGTTCCGCCGCAGTTTTGACTCGGCACTGGATCGGATTTTGTGCAGTGTTTTAGTTTGGCTGTTTTGGGATTTTTAGTACATGTTTTTTCCACCCAGATTTTCCAGAGAGCAAATTGACTTTTGGGGTGGTTAAAAATCCGTATTTTGATCGATATTCCGTACTCTTTGGTTAATGAATATTATCTGTGATGTGATATATGTATTGAACGTCCGCTAATCGCTATACGTCGATTAGTGGAGGTTATACATGTCTGTGATCTGTAATGTTGTTGGTTTGTGGATATGAACTCGTTGGATTGTCGCGGATGAATAGCCGGGAATGGGTGTGAGATGAGAGTTTCTTTTTCTTTCATTCATTGTAAAATATGTAAATTGATGTAATATTATTTGTATGGCCGCACAACCGGGTCGGGGTTGTAGCCGTCATTGTATAATTTCTTTTTACTGTTTTTGCTCCTAGGATAGACCCAAGGTGGGGTGCACAAACTACCGGGTATCTCGAAGTGCCGAGTGGCCTACTCACGAGTTGAGGGAGGTTGCTTCGCTTCGGGTACTTGGCGGGTAGTTTGCCGCACCCGTAGGGGTCTAGGGTGGGGTTTGGCTATTCATCACGACCGTGTAATCCGCTTTTCGTTGAAGGCTCGAACGAATCGCGGATTCCTAGTATATCCAAAGTGTTCATCTGTGATCTGTAATGGCTATCATTGCTATATATATCTATATACGATAACTATTTAGGCGTTGCTTATGTTTTACAGCCGCGCTAGCCCAGCCCCCGCTCTGTCGTTAGTTAAGTAACCTAACGGGTGATGACGGGGCCCCGTGGCGAATGCGAATGGCATAAGCGTACGTCATATTTTGGTTGTTTTCTGCAATGGTAGGATTTAAATGATGGGACGCATTAAAAGAACTAATGCAAGAAAATAAACCAAGTAAAAGTCGTTGGAACACTTTGAAAACCACTTGGTTCTTTTCAAAAACCAGCATTTTAAACGCGGAGCTTGAACCACTCCTTTTAAAAGCTATCTCGTTCCATTGATTATATCAAGTTCACTACGTTCACGGTTTCGCCAAAACCATCCGTAGCCCTCCGTCGTTTCATATGAATATTCAACAGTATTCAAGCTGTGTTTGTTGGCCTTAGTCAAGGCACAGTGTTTGGTAGCTGGTGGGTATTCATATGTTGCATAGATAGAATGCGTTGGTTTGGGATAGTCGTATTGCTTTGTTGGCCATAGTCAAGGGTATATACGGGTGGGTTCAAATTAACCTGGACAACGACGGGTAGAACTTGACATGTGACTTATGATTTGTTGGCCTTAGTCAAGATCATAAGAGCATGGGGAAAAAATTCACATCGGGCGTTTCATAAGTACTGAAACTTGCTAGCGCTGCATACCATTTGGAGTGTGATAATTCTGGTAGGATTCCTTTGGTTTTATCACACGATGATATTTGGATCCCGATCCTACTGTGAGTATATGCTACTCCTCGGGAACTCTCTCACTTAACGATCAATGCTATAAACCAAGTAGGTGTCTAGAAAGGTGTTAGCGGGGCTACACCCACAGGGAAAAGAGGTTACTTAATTAAGGAACTTCGTGAAAGCGTTGGAAAACCTCTCTCGAAATACCGACACTGGCCTGGCTGAACGGTTAAGCAAGTATTGTACGGTGAGATTGATCCTGACTAGTTCTTCCTTTATGGTTTGAGGAGGGATTCGAGAGACAGTGGGAGCCATCCTGTTTAGATAAATTAAAAACCAATCTAAACTTGCAAGAGTATCATGCTGAGTGTTTTCTTCTTTCTCTCTTAATTGCAGCGACCCAGTGACCGCACCTAGGTTACATCTAGATAATAATACGACTGAATCTGACTGTTATGACTGGCAATGGTATGTCCAGATGTCCATTGCCCATGACAAGCTGGGACACCTCTTGACTGATCCAACCCCTGCCGTCTCAGGTCCAGTTTCCCCTGTCACGGATATTGATATCCATAGGACATCGGAAGAAGACTGTGCGAAAGCCAAGTGCCTCGTGTTAGCCTCAGTTGATGGTATATACCAGAGGCAGCACGAGAAGATGGACTCAGCTTCTATCTTCCTCCATAACAAAATTTTATATGGGGAGCAATCTCGTATCGCAAGATATGAGACCTCGAATGAATTGCTTCTAGCGAGGTTGGCTATCGGGTCATCTGTAGGGGGCAACGTCCTTACAGAGACCAGCTCTTTTGAGCTCTCGGACCTGAAGACCACGTTGAAGAACGGGTCAGATGCTGACTTAGTTCAACAGTCTCTACCTACTACCCTGAAGGAAACCAGGGAAGTAGAAAGAAAGGGAAAGGCAGAAGTTTCGGGAATGGATGCAGTAAAAGAGGGATGTTCCTATTGTTACGGGAATGAACATGGGCAGAAGGATTGCAGGGCTTGTAAAGCCAGTAGCCAGAATTCGAAGCATGTTGTGGCTTCGGCTTCGGGTGTGTTTGTAATAGAGAACTGTATGTCAGTTAACCCTACTTCCTGGGTATTGGATACCGGATCAGGATCTCATATCTGTAATTCGTTACAGGCTCTGAGAAACCGTAGGGTTATCAGGAAAGGTGATATGACTCTCAGGGTTGCTAACGGAATGAGCATGTATGCTGTATCCGTTGGGGAATATCATCTAGGACTGACAACTGGGCAAATATTGATTCTGCGTGACTGTTTTTATGTACCAGGTGCGACTTGTAATATCATATCTGTATCCTTACTTTCTAAGGAAGGATATGATTTTACTTTTGTAAGCGATGTAGTAAACATCCACCTAAATCAAGTACTGATTGGGTCAGGTACATTGAAATACGGTATATACGTTTTGAATCAAGCTCAGGTCTTCAGTGTCCAGAACACACTTAAGAGAAAGTCTCCGGAATTAAATCAGGCTTTCTTATGGCATTGTAGACTGGGTCACATTAATGAGACACGGTTGACAAAGTTACATAAAGAAGGATACTTGGATCCGTTCGAGTACCAGTCTTATGCCACTTGTGAATCTTGTCTCATGGGAAAGATGACAAAGACTCCTTTCACTGGACACGGAGAAAGAGCGAGCGAGCTCTTGGGACTCATACACAGTGACGTGTGTGGTCCAATGTCTACACATGCGCGAAATGGTTATTCATACTTCATTACTTTCACAGATGATTTCTCTAGGTCTGGGCATGTCTTCTTAATGAAGCACAAATCCGAGGCCTTTGAGAAATTTCAGGAATACAAGAATGAAGTTGAAAAACAAACAGGCAAAAGTATCAAGACACTGAGATCTGATCGAGGTGGTGAATACTTGAGTGCCGAGTTTCTGGGCTTCTTAAAAGAGAATGTAATTCTCTCTCAGCTTACTTCTCCATACACACCACAACACAACGGTGTATCAGAAAGAAGGAATCGAACACTATTGGATATGGTTCGTTCCATGATGAGTAAGGCTGAGTTGCCGCGATCCTTCTGGAGTTATGCACTAGGAACAGTTGCATATCTTTTGAACCAAGTTCTTAATAAATCAGTGCCTACCACACCATATGAGATGTGGAGTGGGAAGAAACCCAGTCTTAAACACTTTAAGACATGGGGATATCCAGCTTTTGTAAAAAAGCTGCATGCGGACAAGCTCGAGGCACGTTCAGTACAGTGTAAGTTTGTGGGATACCCAAAGAACTCCAAAGGGTATCTTTTCTATTACGCAGAGGAACAAAAGATTTTTGTTTCTCGTCATGTCCGCTTCTTGGAAACTGAGTTTTTGGAAAATCAGATAAGTGGGAGCGCAATAGAATTGGAAGAAATTCCAGAACCACGAGCTATTACTGAAAGCTTAGTAGAACCAGAGGGTTCGAAAGAACCGGACATCCCAGCGCCACTCCGCAGGAGTAGTAGGCAGTCTCATCCGCCCGAGAGATACTATGGTTTTCTCATAGACGGGGATAGAGAGGATTGCACCATGGATTATGGTGAGCCTACTAGCTTCCAGCAAGCCATTCAGAGCGGCGACTCGGTAAAAAGGCTGGATGCAATGCGGGCCGAGATGGAGTCTATGTACACCAACAAAGTTTGGACTTTGGACTTTGCTCCAGAAGGGGTAAAACCCGTAGGCTGCAAATGGATCTTCAGAAAGAAGATTGGTGTAGATGGGCAGGTTGAGACCTATAAAGCTAGACTTGTAGCAAAGGGTTTTCGTCAAAGACCTGGTTTGGACTATGACGAGACCTTTTCTCCAGTGGCTATGCTGAAATCCATTCGGATCCTTCTTGCCATTGCTGCCTTCCACGATTATGAAATCTGGTAGATGGACGTAAAGACGGATTTCCTAAATGGAAATTTGGAAGAATGCGTCTATATGGATCAGCCGGAGGGATTCATTCAGAGTGGGAGCAGCGGTAGAGTGTGCAAGTTGTCAAGTCCATTTATGGACTTAAGCAGGCATCGCGGAGTTGGAACATCTGCTTTGATGATACTGTCAAAGAATTCGACTTTATCAAAAACCCAGATGAACCATGCATTTACAGTAAGATTGTAGGGAGAACTGTGGTATTCCTCGTCTTGTACGTGGATGACATTCTTCTAATAGGAAATGATATTCCTATGCTACAGTCAGTCAAAGGATTCTTGTCGCAGAGGTTCTCCATGAAGGACCTGGGCGATGCCAACTACATTCTGGGGATCCAGATCTATCGTGATAGATCTAAGAGGATGTTGGGACTTTCACAGTCAAGGTACATCGACACCATACTGAAAAGATTCAGTATGGAAGATTCTAAACGCGGTAATTTACCGGCTTGTCACGGGATCACCCTCTCCAAAGAGATGTCTCCCAAGACTGATTTGGAAAGGGATCGCATGTCTATTATACCCTACGCTTCTGCGGTAGGCTCTATAATGTATGCGATGTTATGTACCAGACCAGATGTAACATACGCATTGAGCGTTGTAAGCCGATATCAGTCGAACCCAGGGGAGAAACACTGGATAGCGGTAAAGAACATTCTCAAGTACCTGAGAAGGACTAAGGAGATGTTCTTGGTGTATGGCGGAAAAGACCTCCAGCTCGAGGCCTTTGCTGACTCCAGCTTCTAGAGTGACAAGGATGACTCCAAGTCCATGTCGGGTTATGTCTTTACCCTCAATGGAGGGGCGGTTTGCTGGAAGAGTTCCAAGCAGGAGACCGTTGCTGACTCAACTATGGAAGCGGAGTACATAGCTGCTTGCGATACCGCAAAGGAAGCTGTCTGGATGAAGAAGTTCCTCACGGAGCTTCAGGTGGTTCTTACCATTGTTGATCCAATACCGCTGTATTGCGACAACAACGGCGCTATAGCTTTAGCGAAGGAACCCAGGTCCCATCAGAAGTCCAGGCACATTTTGAGGCGGTACCACCTGATCATGGAGATCGTAGATCGCCGGGAGATCGTAGATCGCCGGGAGATCGAGGTGAAGAGAGTAAATACGGAGAACAGTACTGCAGATCCACTCAAGAAGGCCCTACCCCAGACTCAGTTCGAGCGGCTGATCGAGATGATAGGTCTTCGATACGCCAGTACATGGCCTTAGTGCATGTGGGAGATTGTTAGTGTATATGCCCTAGAGGCCATTACTGTATCATACTAGCTTGTATATTACTTGATGGAAGCTTGGGATATTCACAGTTGTATAGACAATCTTGCTCAAAATGGTAGTATGCTACTTGGTTTGTCTCTACTTCAATATGTGCATGTGTTTCTTTTAGCATATTGCTTATATACATATTAGTAGAGCCCTTAGGATCTTTGCTTGATTACCAGCGTTGTGATGGTGCTCACACTCGTGGGGGCTGGGTAATCCATATGCACATCCTTATACAGGTCCCTAGTCGTTGGACTATCGAGACAGGGCATCAATACTCCGGAGTAGACTAGCGTATGCGCTTCTCATCCCAGCGGGGGAGACGGTCTGTCCCACAGCCATCGGTACGTCGTACTTGAGACAGTATGCGGGTGCTCGTTAGATTACGAGTACACTGGACAGGACTCGTCGGGAACTGTTGGTTGGTATTATACCTATCGTCAGTTATCAGTTCCCAGGTGACATGAGTACAGCTTAGTCTGCTAACTTGACACTGTCACTTCGCCTCGAGTGTGTTCCCACTGTACTTAGATTACTACCCTACCACGGCTCAAAGGAGTCGTGCAAACAGGTAGTAGTTGGGTGCAGTCCCGAAGCACTTGGAGGCAGTGACGGTTAGACAGGATTCGTCTCTCCCGGTATTAGGGGTTGACATCGCGCTGTATCTAGGAGAGCCATTACACATGTAGTCCCTGGCCAGGGCAAGCGAGATATACTGGTAGGTTTCCAGTGTTATCTCAGGGTGTTCTGGGCTACACTCCGACACGACTTGTACCGCTATTAGGGGACTGACGTTCACCGCCCCCTAGGCCCGCCATGCGATGTATCAGACGAACAGACCGGACTGTACGGAGATTGTCACATACAGGCTCAGTAGGAGTTCGGATGGGTTTACCTCATCGGCCTTCTTATCGACATCTACCTGGGGACCGTTACGTACAGCTAGTGCCGCTTGCGGTCTGTGGTTAAACCCACTGCCAGCGTAGTGTCGAGTCTTTAGAGTCCCACATAAAGAGTTTCCCTGCATTGAGCGAAACGTGTAGAGGCCGTATGGTTTTACCGCAGGGCTACGATCACTTACGTGCACTTGTGTGCGTATGCTTTTCGGGCAGGCAATATTAGTGGGCTTTGGTTTAAGCCAGATCCTAGTATTGGACAGATGGATTTGATTTGTCTTCTGTGCATTCGCATTCTACGGAATGCGGATGCGGGTGTGTATGCACAGTTTTGAGGAGCAATGAAGGAGGAGGTGCCCCATTAGGGTTTTGGCACTTGGTTCGGTCAAAACCGTAATGTGGCACACTCATTAGGGTTTTGACAATTCGTTTGGTCGAAACCGTTATGAGCCGGAAACATTGTTTACTAATCCTTTTAGTGATAGATTAGTGATGGCTAATTGCATTGACCATTTGACCACTTAGATCTCTCTTGACTTTGTTGACCCGTTGACCGTGTTGACCATTGACCTTCAAGAGAGATCCACACTCTTCTTTCATTTTCTTTTTATTTCTTGTGTTATGATAATGGTCAATTCAATGTGCCATCAACTCTTTCATGATAGGATTAGTAATGATGATTATTGCAGATTATTGCAACCATGGTTCATTTCATTTGGGCTTAATCTTTTCATTATTCTCTTCTCATTCTCTCTCTTGAAATAAGAAGAAAAGAAAAGCTCCATGGTTGCTAACCTTTCTCCTTCTTCTTCCTCCTCTTGATCTTATCTTTTGATCTCATGTGTTGAGAGAAAAAGATCCCAGAAAGACAAATACATCCATACATCTCCTCTACACATTCTAGGGCTTCTTGACTAGCAATCACTTTGCCCTAGTTGCCTTGGTTTGAGGCGGAGCTTAGTGTACAACTCTCAGGTGGATCGTCTTCGACTCAAGAAGGCCGCGGAGGTGCCCAAGGTCCGGATCGACGGTTGGAGCTTGGATGGACGAGCGGGACAACGGAATGAAGACCCGAAGGACCGGTTCCGTGAGGTATACTTTCTACAAGCATAGTAAACCTCTTAGTGTTTACTAGTTTCTATTTTAGCAAAGATCCCGACTTTTAGTCCATGTTGCCTTGCGCCAAAATCATTGTTTTTCGTCGTTTCCGCCTCCCCGTAAGAACCGGGGTGAGCAACGTGGACTTACAGTACAAAGGTTGTATTTCATGTTCGCTTTAGAGTAAAGTTGTTTACTTGCCTTTAGATTCGCCTAAACTCTAGTACAAGATCTTGCTTAGGGTTTTTAGGTACATAAATTTTTTAAACGGGCATGGTCGATACCTTGTAGAGCCTTGTTAGTGTGCCTAGTAACCCTACAGTGGTATCAGAGCTACTAGGCATTAGATGTCGACCTTTGGGGGGTTCTCACTGTGTGACAGTGTGGCGAAGCATAGGCTCTTACCCCCAGGGTGTCCCGATACCGGAAGGTGTTTCGGCGGGTTGTAGTCCTCGCGAGAGGGCATGCATAAAAAGTAGTTGCTGAGGGACCCGTTGGTGCCAAGGCGACCCCATTGGATGGGGTGGCTGCCTGACCTACAGTGGTATTAGAGCCTAGATAGAGCATTAGGCGATGCGTTAACGAACTTAAAACCCCGATCGAACCCGAAAACCTCAAAGTTAACCCCCTCTCTGTACATTTTTTCAAAACTGTGTATTTTCAGCATTAAAAATACCTAAAAAATTCAGCAGGGTTTTCTAAGCAATACTGTGCAAAACGAGCCCCTGAGTCGTACGGACGACCGCGGTTCCGCGGTAAATACCTGCTTGTGCCACGGAATCGCGACAGTATGGTGAGATTGGTAATGTTTAGTTCTGCTGTTGGATTTTTATGGGTATTTTAAATTTGACTCAAGTGTTGAGTATTCAGGGGTTTATTTTGTTATCGTCGATTCGATCGGGAATTTTAAATTCGTTATTGTTTTCCGGATAATTTAGAAAGTATTAAAATGTTCGAACGGATATCATTAACTCAATTTTTCCCGGCACGAAAAACATTCAAGTGTTGAATTTTTCTCGGGTTTAAATTTTTCGGAAAAACATGCATGTGACGCGATGGACCCTCTAGAAGACAACAAACCTTAACTCGATTATGTGACCGTCTTGAACTGCCTTTTGAACCTTAGGGTTTGGGGCAGTACGGCGTGACACATGTGAGGCGTTGGCTTGACCCTTCTACAGCTGGACCGTTGCTACTGTGACGTATTCTGGAATCTTTGAACTCCGCTTAAGTGTTGAGCTATTATGGAAATCTTGGGTATTTGATTATTCGATCGGAAAGTTTAATACTGTCTATTTATTTGGAATGTGATACAATATGTGGAATACATACAGTTAGGCATGAAATGCGAAATATGTGATATTTCGGATTTACGATGTCTAAAGAGATTGTGGATTCCAAATGTTGTAGTTTTACACTTTCTTTTCTGTGACCGTAAGTGTAATATGTGATATCACCGGTTTCGTTGCTATATGTCAACGATAATTGGGATGCGCATATTTACTTACGTTGATGACATGTGATGTTATGTGTTGCTGGATATGTGTTATTGGATCGTCGCGTTCTGAATAGCCGGGGGTTTTATGTGAGATGAGGGTTTTTATTTTCATTCATGTAAAATTAAATGTATGTAATATTCTTTTATTGGGACACTTCCGGGTTGAGGTTGATGTCACCTTTTGTATATTATTTACTTTTCCGCACTAGGATAGACCCAAGAAGGGGAGCACAAGTAACCGGGTTCTAGGGTCCAGTGGGAGACCAACTCGAGGAGTCGAGTCCGGGTCTCCTAACCCTAGAATTGGAAGGGTTGCTTGCCGCTCTCGTAGGGGTCTAGGGGTGTGGGTTTGGCTATTCATCGCGAGCATGGAATCCGTGTTTTATAGAGGCTCAAAATAAAACATGGACGTCCTAGTATATCCAATGTTTCATATGTTTCTTCTGCTGCGATATCTGTGATGTGATCATGTGATATTCTGTGATAAATACTGTATATAGTATATATGAAATATTATATAGACGTTACTTATGTTTTACACCCGCGCTAGCCCTGCCCTGCTCTGCCGTTAGTTATCTAACCTAACGGTGCACGAGGGGACATCGAGGCGAATGCGGATGACATAAGTGTACGTCGTATTTATCTGTGATGTTTAGGTGATTTAAATGATGGGACTTCATTAATGTGATTAATGAAAGAAAAGAAACCTAAAAGATGTTGTAGAATCAAATTTTCAAATAAAAAGGGTAGCTTCAGTTTTGCTTTGCATAGCGATATATATGATATATCCTGCACCTTATTCGATGGGGAAAGAGCCGAGATCCCTTCACGGGGAGTGACCTCTTTAGCAAAACTGGCAGATGCTACAATACTCGGTTTGACTTTTGACTGCTTTTGGAGTTTTGCTTTGCATAGCGATATATATGATATGTCCTGCACCTTATTCGATGAGGAAAGAGCCGAGATCCCTTCACCGGGAGTGACCTCTTTAGCAAAACTAATGAAAGCCTCAAAATCACTCCATTTCAAAATTCACTCGATTCTACAACGATATCAAGTTCATTACGCAATACGTTTTCAGAAAAACCTGTCGCAGCCCTCCGTCATTTCAGATAAGTCCTGCTTAGTATTCGTGCTGCATTTGTTGACCTTGTCAAGGCGCAGTGTGCGGTAGCTGACCAGTGTTTATCTGCTTATGCATGTGATGCAGATTGGATTAGGGTAGTCGTACGGCCTTGTTGACCTTGTCAAGGGTCGTACGGGTGGGTTTAATTCAATCAAGAAATGACGGGTTGAACTTGACTTACGGTCTATGGTTTGTTGACCTTGTCAAGGTCATAGATCGTTTGGGGCAAAATATTATCGGGAATTTCAAGTGTTGAGATTTGCAATGAGATTGCATACCTTCTATGAGATAGTTGGATCCCGATACCCACTGCGATTAATTGTTACTCCTGGGAGAGTTTTACACAGGACAATTAGCCGATCAAGTAGGTGTCTAGAAAGGTGTCAACGGGGTTACGCCTCTGGAAAAACGAGATTTACTTTAATTAGGTCCGTGCGAAAGCACGGGGAACCTCCCTCAAAGTACCGACACTGGCCTGGCTGAAAGATTGGCGAAGTTGTAGGGTGTAATTAATCCCGGCTAGTCTTTCCTTTTAGGGTTTGAAGGAAGATTTGATAAAAAACAGTAGGAGCCATCCTGATTAGATAAGATAATAACCAATCTGATCTTGCAAGAGCATACGCTAAAGTGTTTTCTTCTCTCTCTCTCCAGGTAGCGACCATATCATGCCTTAATAAAGATAATAATATGGATGTATTGACCGAACCCGTATGTTATACTGTGCTGGGGAACGTTGGTTCCGTTCTTTCTTATAAGAGTTATAGGACTAAACAGGATATAGGGAAATACCAGGAATCCCTTGCCACCCGAATGAAGAAAGTACATGTTGATGCATTTTCTTCGGGTGTGTTCGTTACTGAGAACTGTTTCTCCATTTGCTCTACGTCCTGGGTATTAGATACCGGGTCAGGATCCCATATATGTAATCAGTTACATGGGCTTAGAAAAGGTGGAGAACTTGGAGAAGGTGATAAAGACATAAGGGTTGGAAATGGTGCAATTGTTGCAGCTAAAACCGTCGGGGAATATCACCTTGTATTGCCAGCTGGTAATACATTGGTCCTGAACGAATGCTATTACATGCCGAATCTGATATGCAACATTATATCGGTTTCTTTACTAAGTAAAGAGGGATATAATTTTGTATTACAGGATAATGTTATGAACATTTTTCTGAACCAAAGGTTGGTTGGATCAGGCACGTTGTGCAATGGCATTTATGTTCTAAATCAATCAACAGTTCTGAGCATAACAAACACACACAAGAGGAAGAGTTCAGAACTGAACGAGTCCTTCTTGTGGCATTGTAGACTGGGTCTCATCAATGCGACACGACTAGCTAAGTTGCATAAGGATGGATATTTAAATCCGTTTGAATTTTCATCTTATGATACTTGCCAGTCATGTCTCAAAGGCAAGATGACTAAAACTCCGTTTACGGGACACGGAGAAAGAGTTACCGAACTCTTGGGACTGATACATAGTGATGTATGCGGTCCCATGTCTACACATGCCAGGGATGGTTCTTCGTACTTCATTACATTCACTGACGATCTCTCTAGATTCGGATATGTGTTCCTGATGAAACACAAATCAGAAGCTTTTGAGAAATTTAGAGAATATAAAAAAGAAGTCGAGAACCAAACCGGAAAAAGTATTAAAATCCTTCGATCTGATCGAGGAGGTGAATACTTGAGCAATGAATTCCTGGACTTCCTAAAAGAGAATGGGATTCTCTCTCAGCTGACTCCTCCATATACACCACAGCACAACGGTGTATCGGAACGGAGGAACCGTACCCTATTAGATATGGTGCGCTCTATGATGAGCACAGCTGAGTTACTTATTTCCTTCTGGGGGTATGCACTGGAAACAGCAACATACCTATTGAATCAAGTTCCATCTAAATCTGTACCTACAACACCATATGAGATATGGAGTAGGAAGAGACCGTATCTTAAACGAGTTAAGATATGGGGTTGTCCGGCCTATGTCAAAAGACAAAATCCGGACAAACTCGAGGCACGATCAGTTCTTTGCAAGTTTATGGGATATCCAAAGAATTCATATAGGTATTTTTTCTACCACAGTGAGGAACAAAAGGTGTTTGTTGCTCAACATACCACCTTTTTGGAAAAGGAATTTCTTGTAAAAGAAATTAGTGGCAAAGTGGTAGAGCTGGAAGAGGTTCCAGATACACAAACTGCAACTGAAGATTTAGTGGAACCGGAGAATTCGGTAGTTCCCAATGAACCCCAGCCACTCCGTCGATCTAGTAGGGTTCCTCGCCCACCTGAGAGATACTACGGTTTTCTCATGGATGGTGGGAGCGAGGATTGCATCATGGTTGATGATGACCCAACTAGCTTCGAGCAGGCCATCACGAGTGGAGACTCAGTGAAATGGCTGGATGCAATGTGGTCCGAGATGGAATCCATGTACACCAACAAAGTATGGACTTTGGAAGTTGCTCCTGAAGGGGTAAAACCCATTGGGAGCAAGTGGATCTTCAAGAAAAAACTTGGTGTAGATAGGAAAGTGGAGACTTTTAAAGCTAGACTTGTTGCAAAGGGTTTTCGTCAAAGACCAGGTGTGGACTATGACGAAACCTTTTCTCCAGTGGCTATGCTTAAATCCATCCGGATCATGCTTGCCATCGCTGCATATCATGACTACGAAATCTGGCCAATGGATGTTAAGACCGCCTTTCTAAACGGTGATTTAGAAGAGTGCGTGTACATGACTCAGCCAGAGGGCTTCGTAGATAGTGGGAGTAGCGGGAAGGTGTGCAAGCTGCTTAAATCCATTTATGGATTAAAGCAAGCATCGCGGAGTTGGAACATCTGCTTTGACGTCGTTATCAAAGAGTTTGATTTCATCAAAAACGTAGATGAACCTTGTATCTACAAGAAGGTAGCAGGGAGTAAGGTTGTTTTCCTCGTATTGTACGTGGACGACATACTCCTGATAGGAAATGACATACCTATGCTGCAATCGGTCAAGCTCTTCTTATCACAAAGATTCTCAATGAAAGATCTTGGTGATGCCTCCTGCATATTGGGAATTATGATCTATAGAGATAGATCTAAAAGGATATTGGGATTGTCCCAATCCAGGTACATTGACACCATACTAAAGAGGTTTAGTATGGAAGAGTCCAAACGTGGGTTTTTACCCACAATCTCAGGGCCCACTCTCTCCAAAGAGATGTCTCCTAAGACTGATCTGGAGAGAGCTCGCATGCAAGGGATACCCTATGCTTCGGCTGTAGGCTCTATCATGTACGCAATGCTATGTACTAGACCCGATGTAGCATACTCACTAAGTGTAGTGAGTAGGTATCAAGCTGATCCTGGAGAGAGTCACTGGACAGCTGTGAAGAGCATTCTCAAGTACTTATGAAGGACTAAGGAGATGCTCTTGGTGTATGGTAACGGAGAACTCCAAGTGGAGTCCTTTACCGATTCGAGCTTCCAGAGTGATAAGGACGACACAAAGTCGCAGTCGGGATTTGTCTTTACCCTTTATGGAGGGGCGGTTAGCTGGAAGAGTTCCAAGCAGGAAACCGTGGCAGACTTGACGATGGAGGCTGAATACATCGCTGCCAACGATGCTGCCAAAGAGGCTGTCTGGATCAAGAAGTTCATTACTGAACTTGGAGTGGTTCCATCCATTGAGCATCCAATACCTCTGTATTGCGATAACAATGGAGCGGTGGCTTTGGCCAAGGAACCCAGGTCCCATCAGCGATCCAGGCATATTCTAAGGCGGTATCACCTGATCCGGGAGATAGTTGATCGCCGGGAGATCGAGGTCAGGAGGGTTGACACGAAGAACAACACAGCGGATCCACTCACGAAGGCCATTCCCTAAATACAGTTTGAGAGACTCTTCGGGATGCTCGGTATGTGATACTACAGCAGCTGGCCCTAGTGCAAGTGGGAGATTGTTAGTTGTATGTATGCCCTAGAGGCCAGTATTGTACAGATGATGTATATTATATTGGATGCTTGGACATATATAGAGAGGACTTTCTTGCTCGACATGATAGTATGTTATTTGGTTGCTCTTTATCTTAACATGTGTACTTGTCTCTTTATACTGTCTTATCGTTACATGTTGGTAAAGCCCTTAGGATGTGTACTTGATTACCTGGACTATGATGCGGATTATACTAGTGGGGACATGGTAGTCCATAAGTACATCCTTTAATGTTCCTAGTCGTGGGTGTATCGAGACGGGGCATCGATATACCAGTGTAGACTAGCGTATACGCTTCTCGACCAATGAGATGGGCGATGGATGATCCTATATCCATTGGTGTTTGACATCAGAGATGGTATACGGGTGCTCAGTGGAGACTGGGTACACTGGACGGACTCGCCGAGAACTCCCAGATGGTATTATACCTCACGTCAGATGGCAGTTCTCTGGTGACACTTGTGCAGGTTAGTTTGTAGACCCGAGATCGTCATAGAGTCTTGTGTGATTCCCACTGTGCTTTGATTTCCACCTTACCACGTCCATGAGGGCGTGCAAAACGGTGTTTTTTGGGTACAGTCCCGAGTCACATGGAGGCAATGAGCGATAGGAGGGGTTTCGTCTCTCCCGGTATTGGGGGTTGATGTTGCGCTGTGCTCGATTGGCCGTAACAGGGAAGTCCCTGGCCAGGGCTGATTTAGAGATTTGCTGGTAAGTGTTACCAGTAGTTTCTCAACCCGTTATGAGCCTCACATCAGCACGACTTATCGGTTATTGGGGTCTGACGTTTACCACCCCTAGACTTGATATGCGACATATCAGACGAGGAGACCGGACTGTACGGGAAGTGTTACCGGCAGGCTTTTACAGGAGTTGGAGCGGGCTTGCTTGCTAATCTTCTGATCGCTCAATACCCGGGTAGCCGTTACGTCCAGCTAGTGCCGCTGACGGCTTGTGGGTGCTTGATGTGATCATCACCTACTGCCGGCGTATTGACGAGTCTTTAGAGTCCTACACAGAGGTTTTACTGGCTCAGGCAAAACGAAATAGGAGCGCATATGTGATATGTACGAGACGGAGAATAATGCGTGTATGTGATACCGTATTCTATTCTCGCGATTTTTTGTATCGGTCGGTTATATATGATATAGCCGGGTTATCGAATCAAGTGTTGATTCGATAAGTCGATACAATGGATGTTAACCGGTTATATGAGATATGACCGGATTATTAAGTCAAATGTTGATTTAATAATTAAGTGTATAATTGTATATTAGATATACTAATTTACATTTACTAACACTTGTTCACTTTAGCGTTTTTATCACATGTACACTACTTTAACATATATATATGATATATGTTAAAATGTGTTATCTTATTGTATCATGGTTGATGATACAACATTCATGTGTGTATGAGACATACACCATTCTATGTATTATGGTGGGTTATGATTATTTAAGATAATTACAAAATTAGTGGAGTTTTGGAATGAGCATGAAGCTTGTAGAAGCTTACTTTGCTTTGACAAAGTCTACTAGCTTTGTCTTTACCTTAGATTTCTTTTAACCCAACCATAATCAATTAGCTATGGTTATGGCTCTACAAGGGTTAGTATATGATACTCACTCACCATGGTTACCCTACACACTTGATCATTATCCTCTCCTCTTTCTTTTGTTCATCTTCTTCATTGAACAAGAGAAAAAGAAAACTAGGGTTTTGAAAAAGAGAGCAAAAGATTGTGAGAAATAAAAATCCAAAGAGAACCTACTTCCTATTTCTCCATCCTCTACTAGACTGGCACTTTAGTATAGGGTGTTTGCTTCACTAATTCTTAAATTAGTGAAGTAGTAGCTTGAGTCGGAATTCCCTCGACGTAGATCATCTTCGGCCTCGGAGACTTCAAGCAAGGTCGCATCCTTCGTGTCGTGAAGCCATGCAAGAGCCCGGGAGAACCTTGATCGCAGCGAAGGGACTTTAACAAGGAGCAAATGAAGTGGAGGACCGATTTACAAAGGTTGTATTTCATGTTCCCTTTAGAGTAAAGTTGTTTACTTGCCTTTAGATTCGCCTAAACTCTAGTACAAGATCTTGCTTAGGGTTTTTAGGTACATAAATTTTTTAAACGGGCATGGTCGATGCCTTGTAGAGCCTTGTTAGTGTGCCTAGTAACCCTACAACTGTTATATATATTTAGGAGTAACAATATCAGAGCACATCATATGAAATTCAAGAATATAACATATGCAGCATGAAGCAGTAATATGAGTATATAAAGGAAAACCGCTATTTAACTGCTACAAGTTATTAAATATATCATGCGGTTCCTCATTTCTCCGAAATCAGATGCAACATCATATACAGGTGAACATGTAGCTATAACAAGGTATGCGTAACCATGTCGGTATAGCAAGATATGTGCGTCCATATGTAAGTATGTATGATATAAAAGTATCTGTAGCAAGGTATGTCTCTATGCTTATCCATAATACCCTCCAGGTATATGTATGTATGTATGCCAGATGTACATGTAGCTATGTCTCATATGCGTATATACCTATCACTAATGGTACACTACCCTATAGGTATATGGGTAACTAGCATGTAAGCATGTCAGGGCATATGTGTAAGCATGTAGGTATACAGGTATGCTATATGTCATATGCACAATGAAAATAAGGATCATGTCTCAATGTCCCTAAGCAATCCAATATCACATATGTATAGGTGTTGTACGTGTTATGACAATTATTGACGGTGTGAGTGGCATACAATCAGTGCTCGTGCAACATGAACCGTCAATAAAAGTGTTGTGTCTCATTAATACTATGTCCAAATACAATAGGTAAATGAGATATGCAACGAAATACACATGCACAAACGAGTCCATATACTAAACACTAAAGGTCATATCATTTGATCTAGCCCAGACGAATAACGCCATGCGGGCGATCCCCCTGTAGATGTTAAGTCTACTTACCAACGATCCTGGCTAAGTAAAGCCAACCACCTGCTTTCCTCTCTTCGCAGCGTCCGAAGTCCCCGCCTGCGATCCTGAACACATATAAAGTGTATATAAGCAATCGACTAAAATACGTACAACTACGTTTAATCGACACACCAACTCCAAACATACTCCCAAGTGTTCGTTTTAGTGGCTAACGCTCATAGCGACACTACGAAACGAACTCAAGAGCAAAAGCTACACAAAGACACGAACGACATCGGCACGACCCTAGCTAGGAACGCAAAGCGACACAACTACCAAGTCTAGACCCTGATCGTACCGATCGCACATTCACAACACAAGATATAGTGTGGAATCAATATACATAACGTCGCAACGTCAAAAGAAACCCACGCCTAAAATATTCGTAAATCTAGTAAGCAGTATATAGCATTTTAGCACAAAACTACAAGTTTTACCAAAACTAGAACTTACAAATATCTTCAAATAGCAAGGTTAAACCACTTATACCTTTACTAAGATTTTAGATTTCACTAATTAGGATTAGCAAAAGTTTAGTTTGTTAATTAGCTTAATTAGCCGATTATGAAAATATCATTTAATAAATTAGCAACTTGATTAAGTTTTCATTTGTCTTAACTTATCACTTAACCATTCTACTAATCAAAACCCTAATTTGATTATCAAAATGATATCTTGAATTTCTAAATATTAATTTAAAAGCTTAAATTAAACATCTAATTAAGCTAATTAAAGATATTAACACAACAAAAGAGATTAGGGTTTGGGTTTATACCTCCACTTAGATCAAAAATCAAGCAACAAGATCCACAAAATAACCTCCAAAAAGAACACTTCCATGAAGATCCAAGCTAGCTAAGAGTTGAAGAATGATGGGTTTGATTTATATTTGAATTTGTATGAACAAATTTGGATTTTTCATGAATTTTTCAAGCATAAAGAGATGAAAAATGGAGTTGGAAAAAATGAGGGCAGCAAGGAAATGAGTGGCCGGCCATGAGAGGAAAGGCTAGGGTGTTGTGGAATTTTGGAGAAAATTCTAGAAGATAATTGCAATAATTGCATAATAAAACAAAAAAATAGCATTAGTCACCATTTTCTTTTCTTGAAAATTCATTTAATTACACAAAATATCAAGATATTTGGAGAGAAGGTTCTAAACATAATTCTAGTGATTAGTTTAGCATAAAACCACATTAGTAGTAACTAACCCACAAAAAAAGTAATTACCACTGTTAGTTGTATGTATGTCCTAGAGGCCATTATTGTACATGAGATGTATATTATAATGGATGCTGGAACATATATAGGGAGGACTTTCTTGCTCGACATGATAGTACACTATCTGGTTGCTCTTTATCTTAACATGTACACTTATTGTCTCTCTGTTACATGTTGATAAAGCCCTTAGGATGTGTATTTGACTTCCAGGATTATGATGCATATCATACTAGTAGGGCCTGGGTAGTCCATGAGTACATACTTCAATGTTCCTAGTCATGGGAATATCGAGACGGGGCATCGATATTCCAGAGTAGACTAACATATATCTTCTCGACCCATGTGATAGGCGATGGATGATCCCATATCCATTGGTGTTTGACATCAGAGATGATATGCGGGTGCTCAGTGGAGACTGGGTACACTGAACGGACTCGCCAAGAACTTCTAGATGGTATTATACCTCACGTCAGATGGCAGTGTTAGTTGTATGTATGCCCTAGAGGCCAGTATTGTACAGATGATGTATGTTATATTGGATGCTTGGACATATATAGAGATGACTTTCTTGCTCGATATGATAGTATGCTATCTGGTTACTCTTTATCTTAACATGTACACTAGTCTCTTTATACTGTCTTATGGTTACATGTTGGTAAAGCCCTTAGGATATGTACTTGACTACCTGGACTGTGATGCAGATCATACTAGTGGGGACATGGTAGTCCATAAGTACATCCTTCAAGGTCCCTAGTCGTGGGTGTATCGAGACGGGGCATCGATATACCAGAGTAGACTAGCGTATACGCTTCTCGACCCATGAGATGGGGTATGGATGATCCCACATCCATTGGTGTTTGACATCAGAGATGGTATACGGGTGCTCAGTGGAGACTGGGTACACTGGACGGACTCACCGAGAACTCCCAGATGGTATTATACCTCACGTCAGATGGCAGTTCTCAGGTGACACTTGTACAGGTTAGTCTGTAGACCCGAGATCGTCATAGAGTCTTGTGTGATTCCCACTGTGTTTTGATCTCCACCTTACCACGTCCATGAGGGCATGCAAAACGGTGGTCTTTGGGTACAGTCCCGAGTCACATGGAGGCAATGAGCGATAGGAGGGGTTTCGTCTCTCCCAGTATTGGGAGTTGATGTTGCACTGTGCTCGATTGGCCGTAACATGGAAGTCCCTGGCCAGGGTTGATCAGAGATTTGCTGGTAAGTGTTACCAGTAGTTTCTTGACCCGTTATGAGCCTCACATCGGCACGACTTATCGGTTATTGGGGTCTGACGTATACCACCCCTAGACTTGATATGCGACATATCAGACGAACAGACCGGACTGTACGGTAAGTGTTACTGGTTGGATTCACAGGAGTGTGAGCGGGCTAGCTCGTCGATCTTCTGATCGCTCAATACCCGGATGGCCGTTACGTTTAGCAGACCGCTTGCGGCTTGTGGATGCTTGATATGATCATCATCTGCTACCGGCGTATTGACGAGTCTTTAGAGTCCTACACAGAGGTTTCCTGGCTCAAGCGAAACGAAATAGGAGCGCATATGAGATATGTGCAGGACCGAGAATAATGCGTGTATGTGATACCGCATTTCATTCTCGCGATAAATGTTTCGATTGGTTATATTCGATATGACCTAGTTATCGAATTATTGATTCGATAAATCGATACATTGAATACTAGTCGGTTATGTGCGACATGACCGGATCATTGAATCAAATGTTGATTTAATGATTTAATGTATAATTATATATTTGATATATTACTTTGTATTAACTAGTATTGGTTCACTTTAAACGGATTTTTCTCACTTGATACAAATTGTATATGTGATATACTTTTGTGCACATGTTTGTATCATGTTTGATGATGCATGCTCATTTGGTTAAGTGTATAGAATTAAACTTAGGTTAAGAAAGTGATTAGGGTTTTTATTTATCCATTCTTTTATTTATTCATTTTTGGAAAAAGAATGGGATAAGAATACAAAATGGTTGCTTTCATTCTTGAACATTGTTGAAGCTTCATGAAGCTTTGACTTTGTGACCATTTTGTCTTCACACTAAACCCTAACCATTATTCTAACCTTAGTTAATTCTCTACACTTAACTATGGTTCACATTATGATAAGTATGGATTTATTTTTATTTTATCTCAATACTTATCATATTCTTTCTTCTTCTTCATCTTCATCTTCAAGAAAGAAACCTTGATGCCATCAATGGCAACTTGAGTTCTAGTGAGAGAAATCCAATTCTAAAGTGAACCCACCTCCTATTTCTTCACCCTCTACCTCTTGCCAAGTTGTTTTGGGTGTTTTCTTCACAAGTTTCACAACTTTGTGAAGTCGGAGCTTGAACTTGTGATGCCTCGACGTAGATCGTCTTTGACACGAAGCCGACGACCTATTCCGCTCGTTTTCCCGATGAAGCCGACGAATGAGTCTAGGATTCGAAAAGGACAGCGAGAGGATGACTACGTGGAGCTAAGGAAGTGGATATCCGGATCTACAAAGGTTGTAGCATCTAACTTTTAGTTAAAGTGTTAACTAGTTTATAGTTTCGCCTAGAAATCTAGCCGACGATCCGTGTTAGGGTTTCTCGGCACCAATAATTTTTGAAATTGGCATGGTTGATACCTTGTGAGACTTCATTAGGATGCCTAGGAACCCTACAGTGGTATCAGAGACTAGCTAGAGCCTTAGGCAAACTCTAGACGATGTTTGAAACCCGATCGAACCCGAAAACCTAACTTTAAGATGCTCTCTGGACTTTTTCTAAATTCTGGGATTTTTCCAGATTAAAAATTGCTAAAAAATTCAGCAGGGAAATATATGAATTACGGTGCAAAAATATCTTTATGAACAGTCTAAAGCGCGGCGGATCCGCGGCCTAAGCCTCCTTAGGCGGCGGATCCGCGGCAGCTTTATTAAATTATTATATAATTTTTGCACAGTAACTGATATATTCTGGTGTTGTATTTTCTGGGAATTTTTAAAATTTATTCAAGAGTTGAATTTTCTGGGGTTGCTTTGGGGATTCGGTGTTTCGATCGAGGTATCAAATTTCGTCTTTGTGCATTTCCGGATAATTTTTAGAATATGTTAAAAAGTTCGACCGGATATAAATACTCAACTTTTCCCCTGTCGGGAAATTTCCAAGTGTTGGATTTTTCCGTAGTTTAACGACGTTCTAAGTAGTGCAAGTAACGCGATGGACCCTCTAGAAGACAACAAACCTTAACTCGATTATGTGACCGTCTTGAACTGCCCTTTGAACCTTCGGGTTTGGGGCAGTACGGCGTGCCACATGTGAGACATTGGCTTGACCCTTCTACGGCTGGACCGTTGGTACTGAGGCACGAACTGAATGTTGTTAGACTTATTTCATGTGTTGAGCTGTATCGGGAAAACTTGGGTATTCGACTGATCGATCGGAAAGTTTAACATTTTCTGTTTATCCGGAATGGGATACAATAATTGGAATTCACAAACAGTTATGAGATAACTGAATGAATGTTATAAATCTAGCAGTTTAGTCCCACATGATATTGAAAAGAGTTTTCGATAATGAGACTAAAATGCGGGATTTATATCTGTTAGGCATGTGATGTCTAAGTATTTCATTTGATTAGGCATGCGATGTCTAAAGAAGTTGCGGATTCCAATTGTTGTAATTTTACACTTTCTTTTCTGTGACCGTAAGTGTAATATGTGAATCGCCGGTTTCGTTGCTATATGTCAACGACAATTGGGATGTGCATATTTACTTACGTTGATGACATGTGATGTTATGTGTTGCTGGATATGTTATATTAGATTGTCGTGTTTGAATAGCCGGGGGTTTTTATGTGAGATGAGTGTTTTTCATTTTCATTCATGTAAAAACTTGTATGTAATATTCTTTTATTGGGGCACTTCCAGGTTGCGGAAGTCGTCACCTTTTGTATATTATTTACTTTTCCGCATTAGGATAGACCCAAGGAGGGGAGCACAAGTAACCGGGTTCTGGGGTCCAGTGGGAGACCAACTCGAGGAGTCGAGTCCGGGTCTCCTAACCCTAGAATTGGCAGGGTTGCTTGCCGCTCTCGTAGGGGTCTAGGGGTGTGGGATTGGCTATTCATCACGACCGTTGAATCCGTGTTTTATACTGGCTCGTATTGAAAACACGGACGTCCTAGTATATCCAATGTTTCATATGTTTCTTCTGCTGCGATATCTGTGATGTGATCATGTGATGTTCTGTGATAGATACTTTATATAGTATATATGATATATTATATAGACGTTACTTATGTTTTGCACCCGCACTAGCCCTGCCCTGCTCTGTCGTTAGTTACCTAACCTAACGGTGCACGAGGGGACATCGAGGCGAATGCGGATGGCATAAGTGTACGTCATATCTATCTGTGATGTTTAGGTAATTAAATGATGGGACTTCATTAATGTGATTAATGAAAGAAAAGAAACCTAAGATGTTGTAGAATCAAATTTTAAATAAAACAGGTAGCTACAGTTCTTGCTTTGCATAGCGGTATATATGATATACCCTGCACCTTATTCGATGAGGAAAGGACCGAGATCCCTTCACCGGGAGTGACTCCTTTAGCAATAACTGGCAGATGCTACACACTCGGTTTGGCTTTGATTGCTTTTAAGAGTTTTTGCTTTGCATAGTGATATATATGATATATCCCGCACCTCATTCGACGAGGAAAGGGCCGACGATCCCTTCACCGGGAGTGACCCCTTTAGCAAAATTAGAAAAGCCTCAAAATCACTCCATTTCAAAACTTCTTTCGATTCTACAACGATATCAAGTTCATTACGCTCATGGTTTTTTCTGAAAGAACCCGCGTAGCCCTCCGTCATTTCAGATAGATATTATTTAGTATTCGTGCTATATTTGTTGACTTAGTCAAGGCATAGTGTATGGTAGCTAAATTATGTTTATCTGCAACAACATGAGATGTGATTGGATTAGAGCATTTGCACGGCCTTGTTGACTCAGTCAAGGGTCGTACGGGTGGGTTTAATTCAATCGGGAAATGTACGGGTTGAACTTGACTTGCGATTTATGGTTTGTTGACTTAGTCAAGGTCATAGATCGCTAGGGGCAAAAGCATTATCGGGAATTTCAAGTGTTGAAATTTGCAATGAGATTGCATACCTTCTATGAGATAGTTGGATCCCGATACCCACTGCGAGTAAGAGTTACTCCTGGGAGAGTTTTACACATTACAATTAGCCGATCAAGTAGGTGTCTAGAAAGGTGTTAACGAGGTTACGCCTCTGGGAAAACGAGGTTTACATTAATTAGGTTCGTGCGAAAGCACGGGGGACCTCCCTCAAAGTACCGACACTGGCCTGGCTGAAAGATTGGCGAACTTGTAGTGTGTAATTAATCCCGGCTAGTCTTTCCTTTTAGGGTTTGAAGGAAGATTTGATAAAAACAGTGGGAGCCATCCTGATTAGATAAGATAATAACCAATCTGATCTTGCACGAGCTTACGCTAAAGTGTTTTCTTCTCTCTCTCTCCAGGTAGCGACCATTTCATGCCTTAATCAAGATAATAATATGGATGTATTGACCGAACCCGCATGTTATACTGTGCAGGGGAACGTTGAACCCGTTCTATCTTATAAGTGTTATAAGAATGAACAGGAAACAGGAGAATATCTGGATTCTCACACCGCCCAAAAGGAGAACATGCATGTTGATGCATCATCTTCGGGTGTGTTTGTCATTGAGAACTGTTTCTCAGTTCACCCTACGTCCTGGGTATTAGATACCGGATCAGGATCCCACATATGTAAGGAGTTACATGGGCTAAGGAAAGGTAGAGAACTGGGAAAAGGTGATCATTCCGTTCAAGTAGGGAATGGGGCAAATGTTGCAGCCAAAGCAGTTGGCATATATCACCTGGTATTACCAAATGGTAATACACTAGTCCTGAATGAGTGCTATTATATACCGAACATGATATGCAACATTTTATCAGTTTCTTTATTAAGTAAAGAAGGATATAATTTTGTAGTAAAGGATAATGTTATGAACATATTCCTAGATCAAAGGTTGATTGCATCAGGCTCGCTACATAATGGCATATTCATTCTCAATCAAAATACAGTCTTCAATATACAAAACACACACAAAAGGAAAAGCTCAGAAATGAACGAATCCTTCTTGTGGCACTGTAGACTTGGCCATATCAATGAGACACGACTAGCTAAGTTGCATAAGAATGGATATTTGAATTCATTCGAATTATCATCTTATGACACTTGCCATTCATGTCTCAAAGGAAAAATGACCAAAACTCCGTTTACGGGACACGGAGAAAGAGTTACTGAACTCTTGGGACTGGTGCATAGTGATGTATGCGGTCCAATGTCTACACACGCCAGAAATGGTTCTTCCTACTTCATTACATTCACTGACGATCTCTCTAGATACGGGCATGTGTTCCTGTTGAAACACAAGTCTGAAGCTTTTGAGAAATTCAAAGAATATAAGCACGAGGTAGAGAACCAAACGGGCAAAAGTATTAAGGTTCTTCGATCTGATCGAGGAGATGAATACTTAAGCAGTGAATTCCTGGATTATCTAAAAGAGAATGGGATTCTCTCTCAGCTTACTCCTCCTTATACACCACAGCACAACGGTGTATCGGAACGAAGGAATCGCACCCTATTAGATATGGTGCGTTCAATGATGAGTAATGCTGAGTTACCTATTTCCTTTTGGGGGTATGCGCTTGAGACAGCCATATACCTATTGAATCTGGTTCCGTCTAAATCTGTACCTACCACACCATATGAGATATGGAGTGGGAAGAGACCATATTTTAAACGAATTAAGATATGGGGTTGTCCGGCCTATGTCAAAAAACAAAATCCGGACAAAATCGAGGCACGATCAGTCCTTTGCAAGTTTGTGGGATATCCTAAGAATTCTCAAGGATATTTTTTCTACCAAGCTGAGGAACAAAGAGTGTTTGTTGCTCAACATGCCACCTTTTTGGAAAGGGAATTTCTTGCAAAAGAAATTAATGGCAAAGAGGTAGAGCTGGAAGAGGTTCCAGCACCACAAACTGCAACCGACAATTTAGTAGAACCAGAGGATTCAGTGGTGCCCGACGTACCCCAGCCTCTCCGCCGATCTAGTAGGGTTTCTCGTCCACCTGAGAGATACTATGGTTTTCTCATTGATGGTGGCAGTGAGGATTGCATCATGGAGGATGATGACCCAACTAGCTTTGAGCAGGCCATCACGAGTGGGGACTCAGTGAAATGGCTGGATGCTATGCGGTCCGAGATGGAATCCATGTACACCAACAAAGTATGGACTTTGGAAGTTGCTCCTGAAGGGGTAAAACCCATTGGGAGCAAGTGGATCTTCAAGAAGAAACTTGGTGTAGATGGGAAAGTGGAGACTTTCAAAGCTAGACTTGTAGCAAAGGGTTTTCGTCAAAGACCAGGTATGGACTATGACGAGACCTTTTCTCCAGTGGCTATGCTTAAATCCATCCGAATCATGCTTGCCATCGCTGCGTATCATGACTACGAAATCTGGCAAATGGATGTTAAGACCGCCTTTCTAAATGGTGATTTAGAAGAGTGCGTGTACATGACTCAGCCAGAGGGCTTCGTAGACAGTGGGAGCAGCGGCAAGGTGTGCAAGCTGCTTAAATCCATTTATGGATTAAAGCAAGCATCGCGGAGTTGGAACATCTGCTTTGATGTCGTTATCAAAGAGTTTGATTTCGTCAAAAACCCAGATGAACCTTGTATTTACAAGAAGGTGGCAGGGAGTAAGGTTGTCTTCCTCGTATTGTACGTGGACGACATACTCTTGATAGGAAATGATATTCCTATGCTGCAATCGGTCAAGCTCTTCTTGTCACAAAGATTCTCAATGAAAGATCTTGGTGATGCCTCCTGCATATTGGGAATCAGGATCTATAGAGATAGATCCAAACGGATATTGGGATTGTCCCAATCCAGGTACATTGACACCATACTAAAGAGGTTTAGTATGGAAGAATCCAAGCGTGGGAACTTACCCACGATCTCTGGACTCACTCTCTCCAAAGAGATGTCTCCCAAGACTGATTTGGAAAGAGCTCGCATGCAAGGGATACCCTATGCTTCGGCAGTAGGATCTATCATGTATGCGATGCTATGTACCAGACCCGATGTTGCATACTCACTAAGTGTAGTGAGTCGGTATCAAGCACATCCTGGAGAGAGTCACTGGACAGCTGTGAAGAACATTCTCAAGTACTTGCGAAGGACTAGAGATATGTTCTTGGTGTATGGTAACGGAGAACTCCAAGTGGAGTCCTTTACCGATTCGAGCTTCCAGAGTGATAAGGACGACTCTAAGTCGCAGTCGGGCTTTGTCTTTACCCTTTACGGAGGGGCGGTTAGCTGGAAGAGTTCCAAGCAGGAAGCCGTGGCAGACTCGACGATGGAGGCTGAATACATCGCTGCCAACGATGCTGCCAAAGAGGCTGTCTGGATCAAGAAGTTCATTACTGAACTTGGAGTGGTTCCATCCATTGAGCATCCAATACCTTTGTATTGCGATAACAATGGAGCGGTGGCTTTGGCCAAGGAACCCAGGTCCCATCAGCGATCCAGGCATATTCTGAGGCGGTATCACCTGATCCGGGAGATAGTTGATCGCCGGGAGATCGAGGTTAGGAGGGTTGACACGAAGAACAACACCGCGGATCCACTCACGAAGGCCATTCCCCAGATACAGTTTGAGAGACTCTTCGGGATGCTCGGTATGCGATACTACAGCAGCTGGCCCTAGTGCAAGTGGGAGATTGTTAGTTGTATGTATGCCCTAGAGGCCAGTATTGTACAGATGATGTATGTTATATTGGATGCTTGGACATATATAGAGATGAATTTCTTGCTCGATATGATAATATGCTATCTGGTTACTCTTTATCTTAACATGTACACTAGTCTCTTTATACTGTCTTATGGTTACATGTTGGTAAAGCCCTTAGGATATGTACTTGACTACCTGGACTGTGATGCAGATCATACTAGTGGGGACATGGTAGTCCATAAGTACATCCTTCAAGGTCCCTAGTCGTGGGTGTATCGAGACGGGGCATCGATATACCAGAGTAGACCAGCGTATACGCTTCTCGACCCATGAGATGGGCGATGGATGATCCCACATCCATTGGTGTTTGACATCAGAGATGGTATACGGGTGCTCAGTGGAGACTGGGTACACTGGACGGACTCGCCGAGAACTCCCAGATGGTATTATACCTCACGTCAGATGGCAGTTCTCAGGTGACACTTGTACAGGTTAGTCTGTAGACCCGAGATCGTCATAGAGTCTTGTGTGATTCCCACTGTGTTTTGATCTCCACCTTACCACATCCATGAGGGCGTGCAAAACGGTGGTCTTTGGGTACAGTCCCGAGTCACATGGAGGCAATGAGTGATAGGAGGGGTTTCGTCTCTCCCGGTATTGGGAGTTGATGTTGCACTGTGCTCGATTGGCCGTAACAGGGAAGTCCCTGGCCAGGGCTGATCAGAGATTTGCTGGTAAGTGTTACCAGTAGTTTCTCGACCCGTTATGAGCCTCACATCGGCACGACTTATCGGTTATTGGGGTCTGACGTATACCACCCCTAGACTTGATATGCGACATATCAGACGAACAGACCGGACTGTACGGTAAGTGTTACTGGTTGGATTCACAGGAGTGTGAGCGGGCTAGCTCGTCGATCTTCTGATCGCTCAATATCCGGATGGCCGTTACGTTTAGCAGACCGCTTGCGGCTTGTAGATGCTTGATATGATCATCATCTGCTACCGGCGTATTGACGAGTCTTTAGAGTCCTACACAGAGGTTTCCTGGCTCAAGCGAAACGAAATATGAGCGCATATGAGATATGTGCAGGACCGAGAATAATGCGTGTATGTGATACCGCATTTCATTCTCGCGATAAATGTTTCGATTGGTTATATTCGATATGACCTAGTTATCGAATTATTGATTCGATAAATCGATACATTGAATACTAGTCGGTTATGTGCGACATGACCGGATCATTGAATCAAATGTTGATTTAATGATTTAATGTATAATTATATATTTGATATATTACTTTGCATTAACTAGTATTGGTTCACTTTAAACGGATTTTTCTCACTTGATGCAAATTGTATTATGTGATATACTTTTGTGCACATGTTTGTATCATGTTTGATGATGCATGCTCATTTGGTTAAGTGTATAGAATTAAACTTAGGTTAAGAAAGTGATTAGGGTTTTTATTTATCCATTCTTTTATTTATTCATTTTTGGAAAAAGAATGGGATAAGAATACAAAATGGTTGCTTTCATTCTTGAACATTGTTGAAGCTTCATGAAGCTTTGACTTTGTGACCATTTTGTCTTCACACTAAACCCTAACCATTATTCTAACCTTAGTTAATTCTCTACACTTAACTATGGTTCACATTATGATAAGTATGGATTTATTTTTATTTTATCTCAATACTTATCATATTCTTTCTTCTTCTTCATCTTCATCTTCAAGAAAGAAACCTTGATGCCATCAATGGCAACTTGAGTTCTAGTGAGAGAAATCCAATTCTAAAGTGAACCCACCTCCTATTTCTTCACCCTCTACCTCTTGCCAAGTTGTTTTGGGTGTTTTCTTCACAAGTTTCACAACTTTGTGAAGTCGGAGCTTGAACTTGTGATGCCTCGACGTAGATCGTCTTTGACACGAAGCCGACGACCTATTCCGCTCGTTTTCCCGATGAAGCCGACGAATGAGTCTAGGATTCGAAAAGGACAGCGAGAGGATGACTACGTGGAGCTAAGGAAGTGGATATCCGGATCTACAAAGGTTGTAGCATCTAACTTTTAGTTAAAGTGTTAACTAGTTTATAGTTTCGCCTAGAAATCTAGCCGACGATCCGTGTTAGGGTTTCTCAGCACCAATAATTTTTGAAATTGGCATGGTTGATGCCTTGTGAGACTTCATTAGGATGCCTAGGAACCCTACAGGCAGTTCTCTGGTGACACTGGTACAACTTAGTCTGTCGACCCGAGATCGTCATAGAGTCTTATGTGTCTCCCACTGTGCTTTGATTTCTACCCTACCACGGCTCTACTGAGTCGTGCAAACAGGTGGTTTTTTGGTACAGTCCCGAGTCACATGGAGGCAATGAGCGATAGGAGGGGATTTGTTTCTCCCGGTATTGGGGGTTGATGTTGCGCTATATTCGATTGGCCATAACTGGAAATCCCTGGCCAGGGTAAATGTGATTTACTGGTAAGTGTTATCAGTAGTTTCATGACTGTTATGGACCTTACATCGGCATGACTTATCAAGCTACTGGGGTCTGACGTTTACCACCCCTAGGCGAGATATGCGACATATCAGACGAACAGACCGGACTGTGTGGCAAGTGTTACTGATTGGATTCGCAGGAGTGTGAGCAGGTTTGCTCATTGATCTTCTGATCGCTCAATACCCGGGTGGCCGTTACGTTTAGCAGACCGCTTGCGGCTTGTGGGTGACTGATATGATCACCACTTACTGCCGGCGTATTGACGAGTCTTTAGAGTCATACACAGAGGTTTCTGGTTCAGGCGAAATGAAATAGGAGCACGCATGTGATATGTGCGGGACCAAGAATAATACCAGTATGTGATACTGTATTCTATTCTTGCGATTTGTATCATCGGTCGGTTATATGCGATATAGCCGGGTTACCGAATCAAGTGTTGATTCTATATATTGATACACCAGATATTAGTCGGTTATATGCGATATGATCGGATCATTAAATTAAGCGTTGATTTAATGATTTAATGTATAATTATATATTTGATATATTACTTTACATTAACTAGTATTTGTTCACTTAAAATTGATTTTCTCACTTGATGTGCACAAAGTGTATATATGATATATAATTGTGTACATGTTTGTATCATGATTGATGATACATGCAAACATGGATGGGTGTGTGACATACACCATGCTAATTATAATTTAGGTTTTTATTTATCTTAATTATTCAAAATGGCGGCTTCTTGTAACATTTCAGAAAAATAAAATATTATTTTTCTGAATTTTTATAATTAAATAATATTATAATGAATATTTTAATATGATGGTATAATTAAATATCGATAAATTGGGAAAAATTTGGAAAATTATGGAAATTACTAAAAAGAGGGTGCTTTATGTGATTTATGCAAATTATGAAATTTTACGATTTATTATACACTAATTTTGTGCTAATCGCGATTAAAAATCGCTAATCGGGGTTTAAGCGTGTTTTGTACACATGACATGCACATGTCATTTTAACACTTGTTACATTTTTCCTACATGATTTTTGGGTGTATGGTTATTGTTTTGGGTTTACTATTGCAAAGAGAAGGAAATAAAAGAAAAGAAAAGAAAAGAAAAGGAAAAAGAAAAGTCAAAAGGGACACAATGATTGCAAGAGGGATGGGCATGAGAGAGAGAGCGGGTGAGGGGTCAACCAAGCATGACTCTCATTTCATTTCCATTCATCATTCATCTTCTTCATCTTTTCTCTCCTCTCTCAACTCCCATGGCAACACCTCCTCCCTCCCCCACTTCAAGCCTCACTTCATCACCAAAACAAACCCAAAACCCCATCTCCTTTTCACAAAAAGCATGCACAAGCTCAAGGGAAGCACATTGGACCAAGAAAAATCAAATTTTGAGGATTTTGGGCAACTCAAGAAAATTCTTGAGTTGCCAATTGAGGTAATTTCTGCACCATTGGTATTGTTTTTCATTCACCTTAGCTTCTATGGTTAGTTAGAACCGATATATCGATGTTTAGTGAACTTAGAAATTTCTAGTTAGGGTTAGGGTTTGAATTGAGTTGTAAAGTGAAATCGAGATTAGTAGTGACCTTAAACCCCTGTTAGTGATATCATATTGGACTAAAACCTGAGACTTAACGTCGGAATACGAACTTAGAAACCCGATATCGGAAAAATTATGGATTCTGTAAGAGTATAATGAAATCTGCTAACACCAGGAGCCTCTGAAAAATATTTTGCAAACACAGAGGAGTTGCAGGCAACCCAAAACCCCCCACTGAAACCCTAGCCCCTAACCCTTTACCCAGGCCGCAATTTAATTCTTTCTGGCCGCAATTTGCGGCCAGAGCAGTGAGGAATCGACTCGTTTTTGTTCCAGGGCTTCATCTCCAGTAAAATAGACCCTCCACATATGCAAAATTGGCTAATTTGACCTAGGGTAAAATCTGGGACCATTTTCAAGAGTTGTTGTTTTGAGTCGGGGTTTCGTTTCTCGTATTTTGAATTCTGGATTTTTGTATCTGTGATTTACCGCGATCACTTGACGTTTGTACGACGATATCGAGGATTTTTGGTGGTTTTGAAGGTGTGGCCCATAGGTTCTAACCTATAGGCCTTTAGCGTATCGTTTTGGTTTTCCGATGTGATTTTAATACGTATTTGCGATTGTGTATATATGTAGGTACCCCCCACTTGGATTCGAGAAGATAAAAGAGATTATGGCGACATCGACGTCGGCAAGCAAGAGGAGGTGAGTAGATTTATATCTACGGGGAGAAGTCGGGTGGATGGCGTATAGCACCCCTGCAAAAGTCGTAAGAAATGATGTGATATGATATAGATATGCAATTATATGTTATGGAGAGATTGAACCCTTAGCAAGAAAAGGTTAGGAGATTATGGGCTTAGTGTTAGCAAGAGTTGAGGAAAGGACTTTAGTCGATTTCTTAGTCACGAAACCCTAGAGTAAAGTTTTGCTTACACGCACATACACATACTTGCATACATTTACTTCCTTGTGCGTTTTGGGGACACATATATTTTGGTATTCATATGCTTGGATGATGAGAATGTTATATGATACTTGGGAATGAGTCGATATGATCGGGCATGATACCGTGAGATATTTGATATGTGACCGAGATATGTCATGATGTTATAGCGGATCGTTGGACGACGATACTATGTTGATGATATATATATGATAGTGACATATGATCGAGATATGAGATGAGATATGTTATGATATTTATAATGGATCGCTTGGGCGATGTGTACTCCTGTATGATAATATGTGTTGATGATATTAGTAATGTACTCGACCTAGATCAATACCCCTGCTTACGATATGTGATGATGTGGATACTAGATGAATAATGAGATAAATATGATATTTGACTCGTACCCAGATTTGGGATGCCGTATGATAGATTTACCGTACGAGATATATTTATGATGTTAGATCCGCACTCTTGACTCGAGGATGTCATATGATATATTGTATCGTACATGATACTATTGAGGCGAGATCACCGACCACTAGATATATATATAGATCGACTCAGATTTAGGTGGATTTCCTTACCCTTTTGACTGGGCTCGAGTCATACTTGTTTTCAAAAGTAGAGGATTGTGAGTATTTTAGACACCAGATTGTATGACTTGTACATTGGGTAGGTTATTCTTCAGTGTTGCCGTTACCATATCGCTTTCTGTATATTCATGATGTTTGTATATTCATGATGTTTCATCGCATTGCATGCTTATACATATGTTATCTGTCATTATTATGAAACCCTGCTGTCAGGACACCAGCACTATTACCGATGATGCGTATGCTCCACATACACTTGCTTGCCGGCTCACACACATCTTCATCGGTAATTGCCATGTCACGAACACTTTAGAGAACATTACTCATTGACATTGCTTGTTAACTGATAGTTCGACATGGTATTAGCGTACTCGTCTTTATATGCTAGTTAGACATTGCAGTTATTACTTGCCACTGCATGCATATTATTATTCACTGTTATGCAGTATTATGGAGTTTTATGCCGATATTCACTGTTTACGTGCTATTGATGATTGGATTTCGTATTTTCATGAGATTTCCTGGATTTGGGAGAAAACCGCAAGAATATATATAAACTTCTCTCTCTCTCTTTTTAAAATGAAAAGTGCGGTTTTCTCGTGATATATGAGTCGTCCACCATGATGTTATCTCGGTTATGAGATAGATTTCGAGACCCGATTCGAGGAGTTGGATGAACCGTCTGCTGGTACATGGTGGACCCGGTAAGGTCCCCTGGGGAAAGAAGATCGAGGTGTAGACGATGAGCTCGACAGGGGCAGACTGCCTACCGGTGATTTTACCTGGCGCGGCGGATATCCGGAGGATACCGTTCGTGGTCGTGTGATTGATGATATGGGCCGATCCGGACTGACGTAGCCCGAGGTATTGAGATATTGAGATTTTGAGACACTGAGATATTGAGATTTGATGATATAGGCCAATCCGGATAGCCAGAGCCTGAGGTATTGAGATACTGAGATTTATGTTTTGTGTCGATACTGGACACTGTTTTATCTGTCGATTTCATTGATGATACGCGATTTACATACATACAGAAATCTCATTAAAATAAAGAAAACAATTGTCTCATTCATGATGTATTCTGTTTCATTATTATTGCATTCATACATCATATATCTGATATATTGCTATCTGAGGTATTGACATGGGCATGTAGTATTACACTTATACATAGATGGACCAGGATATTTATTTGAGGATATCACCTGATATTGTTGGATATAGTGCCCTCAAAGTCAATTATTGGATCACAGGTACTTGATTGCAATGATTGAGGGATGACCTATACCGGTAGGACAGTCTTGCTCGAGATGATAGTATGCTATCTGATTTGTTTTTATCATCGTGAACATGCTTTAGTTCACTATTGCATGTTGATAGAGCCCATAGGATTCTTTCTTGACTGCCAGTAGTATGATGGCGATCATATACGTGGGAGCTGGGGTTTATAAGCACATCCTTAAAGTGTCCCTAGTCGTGGGAGTTTCGAGACAGGGCATCGATACTCCAGAGTAGACTAGTGTATACAGTCGATACCCCAACGAGGGGCGGTGGCCGGTCTCATAAGCCATTGGTGTTAGTTGGTTCACCTAAGATGTATACATGTGCTCATTTGGTTATGAGTACACCGGACACGACTGGCCAGGAACATGCTAGTTGGTATTATACATATCGTCAGATAGCAGTTCCCTGGTGACATGTGTACAGGTTAGTCTGTCGACCTAAGATCGTCATTTGTCTCGTGTGAGTTCCCACTGTGCTTTGATTACTACCCTACCACGGCTCAAAGGAGTCGTGCAAACAGGTTTTAGTTGGGTACAGTCCCGAGCCACATGGAGGCAGTGAGCGGATTGTCGGGGATTCGTCTCTCCCGGTATTAGGGGTGAGATCGCGCTGTGTTTCGGAGAGCCATTACATGAAATCCCTGGCCAGGGTAATCGAGATTTACTGGTAGGTATTCCAGTAGTATCTCAGGGTGTTCTGGGCTTCACTTCGACACGACTTATACTGCTATTGGGGGTCTGACGTTTACCAGCCCCCTAGGCTCTATATGCGATACTCATAGACGAACAGACCGGACTGTACGGATATTGTCACTGTCAGGCTCAGTAGGGTTTCAGGATGAGTTCGCTCATCAGCTTCCCCTTCTTTCAATACATAGGCAACCGTTACGTACAGCTAGTACCTCTGACTTGCTAATGGTTATTGTTAGTGTATATGCCCTAGAGGCCATTACTGTATCATACTAGCTTGTATATTACTTGATGGAAGCTTGGGATATTCACAGTTGTATAGACAATCTTGCTCAAAATGGTAGTATGCTACTTGGTTTGACTCTACTTCAATATGTGCATGTGTTTCTTTTAGCATATCGCTTGTATACATATTAGTAGAGCCCTTAGGATCTTTGCTTGATTACCTGCGTTGTGATGGCGCTCACACTCGTGGGGGCTGGGTAATCCATAAGCACATCCTTATACAGGTCCCTAGTCGTTGGACTATCGAGACAGGGCATCGATACTCCGGAGTAGACTAGCGTATGCGCTTCTCATCCCAGCGGGGGAGACGGTCTGTCCCACAGCCGTCAGTACGTCGTACTTGAGATAGTATGCGGGTGCTCGTTAGATTACGAGTACACTGGACAGGACTCGTCGGGAACTGTTGGTTGGTATTATACCTATCGTCAGTTATCTGTTCCCAGGTGACATGAGTACAGCTTAGTCCGCCGACTTGACACTGTCACTTCGCCTCGAGTGTGTTCCCACTGTACTTAGATTACTACCCTACCACGGCTCAAAGGAGTCGTGCAAACAGGTAGTAGTTGGGTGCAGTCCCGAAGCACTTGGAGGCAGTGACGGTTAGACAGGATTCGTCTCTCCCGGTATTGGGGGTTGACATCGCGCTGTGTCTAGGAAAGCCATTACACAAGTAGTCCCTGGCCAGGGCAAGCGAGATATACTGGTAGGTTTCCAGTGTCATCTCAGGGTGTTCTAGGCTACACTCCGACACGACTTGTACCGCTATTAGGGGACTGACGTTCACCGCCCCCTAGGCCCACCATGCGATGTATCAGACGAACAGACCGGACTGTACGGAGATTGTCATATACAGGCTCAGTAGGAGTTCGGATGGGTTTATCTCATCGGCCTTCTTATCGACATCTACCTGGGGACCGTTACGTACAGCTAGTGTTGCTTGCGGTCTGTGGTTAAACCCACTGCCAGCGTAGTGTCGAGTATTTAGAGTCCCACACAGAGAGTTTTCCTGCACTGAGCGAAATGTGTAGAGGCCGTATGGTTTTACGGCAGGGCTTCGATCACTTTCGTGCACTTGTGTGCGTATGCTGTTCGGGCAGGCAATACTAGTGGGCTTTGGTTTAAGCCAGATCCTAGTACTGCACAGATGGATTTGATTTGTCTTTTGTGCATTCGCATTCTACGGAATGCGGATGCGGGTGTGTATGCACAGTTTTGAGGAGCGATGAAGGAGGAGGTGCCCCATTAGGGTTTTGGCAGTTGGTTCGGCCAAAACCGTAATGTGGCGCACTCATTAGGGTTTTGACAATTCGTTTGGTCAAAACCGTTATGAGTAGGGAGACATTATTTACTAATCCTTTTAGTGATAGATTAGTGATGGCTAATTGCATTGACCATTTGACCACTTAGATCTCTCTTGACTTTGTTGACTTGTTGACCATTGACCTTCAAGCGAGATCCACACTCTTCTTTTATTTTCCTTTTATTTCTTGTTTTATGATAATGGTCAATTCTATGTGCCATCAAGTCTTTCATGATAGGATTAGTAATGATGATTATTGTGTATTATTGCAACCATGGTTCATTTCATTTGTTTTAATCTTTTTCATTATTCTCTTCTCATTCTCTCTCATGAAGTGAGAAGAAAAGAAAAGCTCCATGGTTGCAAACTTTCTCCTTCTTCTTCCTCCTCTTGATCTCTTCTTTTGATCTCATGTGTTGAGAGAAAAAGAATCCACAAAGACAAATACATCCATACATCTCCTTTACACATTCTAAGGCATTTAGATTAGCAATCTCCTTGCCCTAGTTGCCTTGGCTTGAGGCGAAGCTTAGTGTACAACTCTCGGGTGGATCGTCTTCGACTCAAGAAGGCCGCGGAGGTGCCCAAGGTCCGGATCGACGCTTGAAGCTTGGATGGACGAGTGGGACAGCGGGATGAAGACCCGAAGGACCGGTTCCGTGAGGTATACTTCCTACAGCATAGTAGCTAAACCTCTAAGTGTTTACTAGTTTCTAGTTTAGCAAAGATCCGACTTTTAGTCCAAGTTGCCTTGCGCTAAAATCATTGTTTTTCGCCGTTTCCGCCTCCCCGTAAGAACCGGGATGAGCAACGTGGACTTACAGTGGTATCAGAGCCTAGCTAAACATAAACTAGTAAGTTAGCAAAGTGTTAAGAATATCGATCGGAAAAAAAAAAGTCGCAAAACACATCCGCAAAACCTCAACTTTCTGTCGAATTTTTTTCTGTTCAAAAATTATTTTAACATACATGAAAATTCGTCTCTGGGTTTTCTAAAACCACTGCAGAAAAACGGTCCCATGAACCTACCAAACCGCCGCGGTTCCACGGCCGATTTGACTCGGTCGTGGACCTGGTTTTTTGCAGTGTTTTAGTTTGGATGTTTTGGGATTTTTAAGACATGTTTTTTCCACCCAGAATTTCCAGAGAGAAAATTGACTTTTCGAGTGGCTAAAAATCCGTATTTTGATCGATATTCCGTACTCTTTGGCTAATGGTTATTATCTGTGATTTGATATATGTATTGAATGTCCGCTAATCGCTATACGTCGATTAGTGGGGGTTATACATATCTGTGATCTGTAATGTTGATGGTTTGTGTATATGAACTCGGTGGATTGTCGCGGATGAATAGCCGGGAATGGGTGTGAGATGAGAGTTTCTTTTTCTTTCATTCATTGTAAAATATGTAAATTGATGTAATATTATTTGTTTGGCCGCACAACCGGGTCGGAGTTGTAGCCGTCATTGTATAATTTCTTTTTACTGTTTTTGCTCCTAGGATAGACCCAAGGAGGGGTGCACAAACTACCGGGTATCTCGAAGTGCCGAGTGGCCTACTCACGGTGTTGAGGGAGGTTGCTTCGTTTCGAGTACTTGGCGGGTAGTTTGCCGCACCCGTAGGGGTCTAGGGTGGGGTTTGGCTATTCATCGCGACCGTGTAATCCGTTTTTCGTTGCAGGCTCGAACGAATCGTGAATTCCTAGTATATCCAAAGTGTTCATCTGTGATCTGTAATGTCTATCATTGCTATATATTTATATATGATAACTATTTAGGCGTTGCTTATGTTTTACAGCCGCGCTAGCCCAGCCCCTGCTCTGTCGTTAGTTAAGTAACCTAACGGGTGATGACGGGGCCCCGTGGCGAATGCGAATGGCATAAGCGTACGTCATATTTTGGTTGTTTTCTGCAATGGTAGGATTAAATGATGGGACGCATTAAAAGAACTAATGCAAGAAAATAAACCAAGTAAAAGTCGTTGGAACACTTTGAAAACCACTCGGTTCTTTTCAAAAATAAGCATTTTAAACGCGGAGCTTGAACCACTCCTTTTAAAAGCTATCTCGTTCCATCGACTATATCAAGTTCACTACGTTCACGGTTTCGCCAAAACCATCCGTAGCCCTCCGTCGTTTCATATGAATATTCAACAGTATTCAAGCTGTGTTTGTTGGCCTTAGTCAAGGCACAGTGTTTGGTAGCTGGTGGGTATTCATATGTTGCATAGATAGAATGCGTTGGTTTGGGACAGTCGTATTGCTTTGTTGGCCATAGTCAAGGGTATATACGGGTGGGTTCAAATTAACCTGGATAACGACGGGTAGAACTTGACATGTGACTTATGATTTGTTGGCCTTAGTCAAGGTCATAAGAGCATGGGGCAAAAATCTACATCGGGCGTTTCAAAAGTACTGAAACTTGCTAGCGCTGCATACCATTTGGAGTGTGATGATTCTGGTAGGATTCCTTCGGTTTTATCACGCGATGATATTTGGATCCCGATCCTACTGTGAGTATATGCTACTCCTCGGGAAAACTCTCACTTAACGATCAATGCTATAAACCTAGTAGGTGTCTAGAAAGGTGTTAGCGGGGCTACTGTAGGGTTCCTAGGCACTCTAGTGAAGTCTCACAAGTGATCAAACATGCACAAATCAAATTTTACGGGTGCCTACTAACCCGACTACGGATCGTTTACTAGATATTTAGGCGAAAACATAAACTAGTTAACATTTTAACTAAGGGAACGGATATACAACCTTTGTAGATCCGGTCCACCACCTCCACGGCTCCGCAATGAAGTCCCCTCGCTGTCCAAATCATGTCTTGGGCTCTAGCGTCGGCATCATCGAAGAATGGGCGGGCTTGGTCGTCGGTTCGATGCCGAAGATGATCTACGTCGAGGCATCGGTAGAACAAACTCCAACTTCACCAAGTCGGAAAAACTTGTGAAGGAAACACCCTATACTACTTGGCAAGATGTAGAGGATGAAGAAATAGGAAGTGGGTAAACTTTAGTTTTGGATTTCTCACTAGATTTCATGACTTGCCATTGGAGTAGCAAGCTTTCTTCATTGTTGAAGAAGATGAAGAAAGAAGAAGATGATATGATAAGTTAATTAAAATAGAAAAGAAAATACAATACTTATCATATCTTTTACCATGGTTTAGTGTAGAGACTTAACTTAGGTTAGATGAGTGGTTAGGGTTAGGCATGAGACAAGAATGGTGACTAAAACAATGCTTCATGAATCTTCAACTAAAAACAAAAATAGCCACCATTCATTTCTCATTTTCTTTTTCTTTTGAAATAAATAAAATAAAAAGATAAATGAATAAGATGAAACCCTAATCACTAACTAACCATGGTTTAATACTTTACACAAAACCAAACAAGAATGTATCATCAAACATGATACAATCATGTGCACAAAGAAATATATCACATATACAACTTGCACAATTCAAGTGAGAAAATCCTTTTAAAGTGAACCAATACTAGTTAATGCAAAGTAATATATCAAATATATAATTATACATTAAATCATTAAATCAACACTTGATTTAACGATCCGGTCATATCGCATATAACCGACTAGTATCATATGTATCGGCTTATCGAATCAATCCTTGATTTGACAACTAGGTTATATCGCATATAACCAATCGATACATTCATCGCGAGAATAGAATACGGTATCACATACACGTATTATTCTCGGTCCCGTACATATCTCATATGCGCTCCTATTTCGTTTCGCTTGAACTAGGAAACCTCTGTGTAGGACTCTAAAGACTCGTCAATACGCCGGCAGCAGATGATGATCATATCAAGCATCCACAAGCCGCAAGCGGTCTGCTAAACGTAACGGCCACCCGGGTATTGAGCGATCAGAAGGTCGACGAGCAAGCCCGCTCACACTCCTGCGAATCCAACCAGTAACACTTACCGTACAGTCCGGTCTGTTCGTCTGATATGTCGCATATCTCGCTTAGGGGTGGTAAACGTCAGACCCCAGTAGCTCGATAAGTCATGCCGACTTGAGGTTCATAACATTCGTGAAACTACTGATAACTCTTACCAGTATATCACTGCAACCCTGGCCAGGGATTTCCTGTTATGGCCAGTCGAGCATAGCACAACATCAACCCCCAATACCGGGAGAGACGAATCCCCTCCTATCGCTCATTGCCTCCATGTGAATCGGGACTGTACCCAAAAACCACCTGTTTGCACAACTCAGTAGAGCCGTGGTAGGGTGGAAATCAAAGCACAGTGGGAGACACACAAGACTCTATGACGATCTCGGGTCAACAGACTAAGCTGTACCAGTGTCACCAGAGAACTGCCATCTGACGTGAGGTATAATACCATCTGGGAGTTCTCGGCGAGTCCGTTCAGTGTACCCAGTCTCCACTGAGCACCCGCATACCATCTCCGATGTCAAACACCAATGGATATGGGATCATCCATCGCCCATCGCATGGGTCGAGAAGATATACGCTAGTCTACTCTGGAATATCGATGCCCCGTCTCGATATTCCCTCGACTAGGAACATTTCAAGGATGTACTCATGGACTATCCAGGCCCCACTAGTATGATCTGCATCACAGTCCTGGAAGTCGAGTACACATCCTAAGGGCTTTATCAACATGTAATCAGAGAGACAGAAAGTATACATGTTAAGATAAAGAGCAACCAGATAGCGTACTATCATGTCGAGCAAGAAAGTCCTACCTATATATGTCCCAGCATCCACTACAATATACATCCAATGTACAGTAATGGCCTCTAGGGCATACATATAACTAACAATCTCCCACTTGCACTAGGGCCATCTGTAGCAGTGGTTGCAGTATCACATACTCAACCATCCCCTAAAAGTCTCTCTTTGGGAAAAGGGCCTTCGTGAGTGGATCCGCCGTGTTGTCCTCTGAGTCTACTCTCCTAACCTCGATCACCCTGGAGATCAACTATCTCCATGATCAGGTGATGCTACCTTAGATTATGTCTGGGTCACTGATGGGACCAGGGTTCCAGGGCCAAAGCCACAGTTCTATTGTCATACAATGGCAGGAACCAAGTTCATCTTATGAACCAATATACACCCAAACTGCCTCTTTGGTAGTATCTTCAATAGCGATGTTACCAGCCTTTATCGTCTAGTTTGCCACGGTATCTAGCTTGGAACTCTTCCAACATACCGTCCCTTTACTGAGGGTAAAGACAATGCCTGTGACTGACATTCAGTCGTCTTTATCACCCTGGAACTCTTCCAGTGATTCTCCCTAGGATCGATTGATACCATCTCACTACACCTAGTGAGAATCCTAGCATCCAATTACATCTATCTCATAGATGAAAACTCAGGATTTAGGAGGTATCACTTTGATCCTATTTGGAGAATCCTTGTGATAATAGGAGATTGACCGATCGTAGTATAGGAAACTCTCTTCCTATCAAGAGTATGTTGTCTTCATACAATACGAGGATGACCACCTTACTCTCTACTACCCTTTTGTATATACAAGGTTCGTCTACCATTTTGATGAAGTCAAACACTTTGACTATCACATCAAAACAGACATTCCAACTCCGCGATGCCTGCTTCATCATGGAAAGCAACTTGCACACGTTTCCGCTGCTCCCACTGTTTACGAAGACCTCTGGCTGTGTTCTTATAGACGTTCTCTTCTAAATCAGTATTTAGAAAAGCAGTCATGGCACCCAACCGCCAGATATCGTAGTCATGGTATGTAGCCGTGGTAAGTAGGATCTGGATAGACTTAAGCATAGCTACTGGAAAAAGGTTTCATCATTATCCACGCCTGGTCGATGACGAAAACCTTTAACAAGTCTAGCTTTGAAAGTCTCAACTTTTCCATCTATACCAAGTAATCTTCTCAAGATATACTTGCTCCTGATGGGGATTTAACCCTTCAGATATAGCAGCTAAAGTCCATACTTTGCTGGTGTACATGGATTCCATATCAGATCGCTAAGCATCCAGCCATTCTTACAGAGTCCCTACTCTCGATGGCCTGCTCGAAACTAGTTGGGTCATCATCTCATGATGCAATCCTTGCTCCCACTGTCATCGAGAAACCGAGGTATCTCTCAGGCGGATGAGGAACCCTACTAGATCGGCGGAGAGGCTGAGGTTCGTCGGAAACTATTGAATCCTTTGGTTCTACCAAATCGTTAGCAGTTTTGTACAGCTGGAACCTTTCCAGTTCTACAGAACTGATCTTGCCTCGATCTTGTCCGGATTTTGCTTTTGACATAGGCCGGACAATCCCAAATCTTAACTTACTTAAGAGATAGGTTCTTCCCATACCTTATCTTATATGGAGTGGTAGGCAGTGATTTGATTCAAACCTAATTCAATAGGTATGCAGCTTCTCAAGTGCATAACTCCCAAAAGGAAAAAGGTAACTCAGTAGTACTCATCATAGAGCACACCATATCATATAGGGTGTGATTGCTCCGCCCCGATATACCATCGTGCTATGGTGTATACGGAGGAGTAATGCTGAGAGAGAATCTCATTCTCCTTTAGAATAGTCCAGGAATTCCATGCTCAAGTATTCTCCTCCTTGATCACATCAAAGGATATAATACTTATACCCGTATTTTGGTTCTCTACTTCTAACTTATATTCTGTGAATATCTCAAAAGGTTCAGACTAGTGTTTCAACAAGAACATATGTCTGAATCTGAAGAGATCATCAGAGAACGTAATGAAGTATAAAGAACCAGTCCTGGCATGTGTAGACAGGGGACCTTACATACATCAACATGTATCATCCCAAGAGTTCACTAACTCTTTCTCTGTTTCTTAGTAAATAGGGCTATGGTCATCTAATCTTTGTGACATGACTGGCAAGTTTCATAAGATGTAAATTCAAACTGATTTAAATATGCATCTAAAATGTAACTTCAGCCAGTCGGGTCGCAATGATGTGACCTAGTCTACAATGCCTCAAGAAGGATTCGTTCATCTCTGAACTCTTCCTCTTGTGTGTGTTCTGTATACTAGGAACTGTAGTTTGATTTAGAACGTCAATGCTTTTAGATAACGTGCCTGAACCGATCAACTTTTGATATAGGAAATGTTCAAAACATTATCCAACAATACAAAATTATATCCTTCTTTACTAATAAAGAGACTGATATGATTTTGTATATCAGGTTCGGTATCTAACAGCATTTGTTCAGAATCAATGTATTCGTAATACAGGGTGACAGTGACCAACAGACTTGGCTGCAACACTTGCCCCGTTTTCTGCCTCATGAAACTTATCACCCGTTCTCAGTTTTTCTACCTTTTTGTAGCCCTATGTAACAGATTACATATCTGGGATCCTGATCCGGCATCATATACCCAGGATTCAGAGGATACTGAGAAACAGTCCTTTGTAATGAACACACCCGAAGGAGATGCATCATATGCACTGTCTTCGTTTGGGCGGCATAGGAATTCTGGTATTCCCTATTTCCTGCTCTTTCTTATAACAATTATAAGTTGGAGCGGGACCAACGTTCCCCAGCTCAGTATAACAAGCGGGTTCGGTCAAAATTCCGTTTTATTATCTTGATTAAGGCGTGATATGGTCGCTACCAGGAGAGAGAGAGAAGAAAACACTCTGCGTGCGCTCTTGCAAGATCAGATTGGTTATTTATTTTATCTAATCAGGATGGCTCCCACTGTTTTTATCAAATCTTCCTTCAAACCCTAAAAGGAAAGACTAGTCGGGATTAATTACACTCTACAAGTTCGCCAATCTTTCAGCCAGGCCAGTGTCGGTACTTTGAGGGAGGTTCCCCGTGCTTTCGCACGGACCTAATTACAGTAAATCTCGTTTTCCCAGAGGCGTAACCCCGTTGACACCTTTCTAGACACCTACTTGATCGGCTAATTGTAAAGTGCAAAACTCTCCCAGGAGTAACAATTACTCGCAGTGGGTATCGGGATCCAACTATCACATAGGAGGTATGCAATCTCATTGCAAATTTCAACACTTGAAACTCCCGATAAAGGTTTTTACCCCTAGCACTTATGACCTTAACTATGGTCAACAAATCATAAGTACTAGTCAAGTTCTACCCGTCATTTCGTGATTAATTAGACCCACCCACATGACCCTTAACTAAGGTCAACAAAGTCACGCGACTGTCCTAACTAATCGCATCATATGCGGTGTAGGAAGACATCACTTAGCTACCGTACACTGTGCCTTGACTATGGTCAACAAACACAGCACGAATACTAAGTACTCTACTTTCTAAAATGACGGAGGGTTGCGAATGGTTTTTGTGAAAACCTTTAACGCTTTGAACTTGATCTCGTTGCGGAATCAAATGGTTTTTAAATGGAATGTTTTTGAGGCTTTTCTAGTTTTGCTAAAGGGGTCACTCCCGGTGAAGGGATCGTCGGCCCTTTCCTCGTCGAATGAGGTGCGGGATATATCATATATATCACTGTGCAAAGCAGAAACTATAGAAGCAATCAAAGGACAAACCGAGTGTGTAGCATCTGCCAGTTATTGCTAAAGGAGTCACTCCCGGTGAAGGGATCTCGGTCCTTTCCTTATCGAATAAGGTGCAGGATGTTCTACAAGGAACACCACGATGCAAAGCAAGAACTGTAGCTACCTGTTTTATTTTGAAATTCGATTCCACAACATCAATTAGGTTTATTTTCTTTCATTAATCTCATTAATGAATATCCCATCATTTAAATCCACCTAACCATCACAGATAAATATAACGTACGCTTATGCCATCCGCATTCGCCTCGATGTCCCGTCTGCACCGTTAGGTTAGGTAACTAACGGCAGAGCGAGGCAGGGCTAGCGCGGGTGTAAAACATAAGCAACGTCTATATAATATATCATATATACTATAATATCTATCACAGAGCACAGAACATCGCATGATCACAGATAAAACACAGCAGAAGAAACATATGAAATATTGGATATACTAGGACGTCCGTGTTTTCAATACGAGCCAGTATAAAACACGGATTCCACGGTCGTGATGAATAGCCAATCCCACACCCCTAGACCCCTACGAGAGCGGCAAGCAACCCTACCAATTCTAGGGTTAGGAGACCCGGACTCGACTCCTCGAGTTGGTCTCCCACTGGACCCCAGAACCCGGTTACTTGTGCTCCCCTCCTTGGGTCTATCCTAATGCGGAAAAGTAAATAATATACAAACGGTGACTACTTCCGCAACCTGGAAGTGCCCCAATAAAAGAATATTACATACAAGTTTTTACATGAATGAAAATGAAAAACACTCATCTCACATAAAAACCCCCCCGGCTATTCAAATACGACGATCCAATATAACATATCCAGCAACACATAACATCACATGTCATCAACGTAAGTAAATATGCGCATCCCAGTTGTCGTTGACATATAGCAACGAAACCGGCGATATCACATATTACACTTACGGTCACAGAAAAGAAAGTGTAAAACTACAACAGTTGGAATCCGCAACCTCCTCAGACATCGCATGCCTGACCAAATGAAATACTTAGACATCGCATGCCTAACAATTATAAACCCCGCATTTTAGTCTCATTATCGAAAACTCTTTTCAATATCAAGTCGGGCAATTCAACAGGATTCCCGACATACTGATCGAATGCTCGTCGCAAACTTCAGTAGACGGCCGCACCCCTGATACCGTCGACGAAGTGCACCAAGGCGGAACACCGGTACCGCGAGCACCCGAACGGATGCTTTCGGCGACGGGGTTCTCCTACAGTCACTTGGTCGGGGCTATGGAGTGAGGCTGTCAATAAAGTTTACCCGGCGAGTATCCGCGTACGCTACGTGATTGCGACGGACTTTTGATCAAATCAAAATTCCGTGGCAACCGATCAAGTGAGACTAAACTGCTACGTTTATAATATTCATTCCGTTATCTCATAACAATTTGTGAATTCCAATTATTGTATCACATTCCGGATAAATAGAAAATGCTAAACTTTTCGATCGAACAATCGAACACCCAAGTTTTCCCGATACTACTCAACACATGAAATAAGTCTAACAACATTCAGTTCGTGCCTCAGTAGCAACGGTCCAGCCGTAGAAGGGTCAAGCCAACGCCTCACATGTGGCATGCCGTACTGCCCCAAACCCGAAGGTTCAAAGGGCAGTTCAAGACGGTCACATAATCGAGTTAAGGTTTGTTGTCTTCTAGAGGGTCCATCGCGTTACTTGCACTACTTAGAACGTCGTTAAACTACGGAAAAATCCAACAATTGGAAATTTCCCGGCAGGGGAAAAAGTGGGTATTTATATCCGGTCGAACTTTTTAACATATTCTAAAATTACCCGGAAAAGCACACCGACAAAAATTAGACAGTCCGATTGAATACACCGAGTCTACAACTCAGAAAATGCAACTCTGGGAAAAATTATTAAAACTCCCCAGGAAAACCAGCACATACCAATAAGAATTACTGTGCAAAACTGGGTGCACAAAACGACAATATGGCCGCGGAACCGCCGCACGAGCCATGCTCGTGCCGCGGATCCGCGGCGCTTTGATGGAATTACCCCATCGAAATTCACAGTAATTCTTACATCAGCCTGCTGATTTTTCTGGATATTTTTAATGTGGAAAAATCCTCGAAATTAGAAAAAGTACAGAGAGCATATTCTTAGTCGGGTTTTTGGGTCGATCGGACTTCTGATTCCGTCGGGACTTCGCCTAAGGCTCTAGCTAGGCTCTGATACCACTGTAGGGTTCCTAGGCACTCTAGTGAAGTCTCACAAGTGATCAAACATGCACAAATCAAATTTTACGGGTGCCTACTAACCCGACTACGGATCGTTTACTAGATATTTAGGCGAAAACATAAACTAGTTAACATTTTAACTAAGGGAACGGATATACAACCTTTGTAGATCCGGTCCACCACCTCCACGGCTCCGCAATGAAGTCCCCTCGCTGTCCAAATCATGTCTTGGGCTCTAGCGTCGGCATCATCGAAGAATGGGCGGGCTTGATCGTCGGTTCGATGCCGAAGATGATCTACGTCGAGGCATCGGTAGAACAAGCTCCAACTTCACCAAGTCGGAAAAACTTGTGAAGGAAACACCCTATATTACTTGGCAAGAGGTAGAGGATGAAGAAATAGGAAGTGGGTAAACTTTAGTTTTGGATTTCTCACTAGATTTCATGACTTACCATTGGAGTAGCAAGCTTTCTTCATTGTTGAAGAAGATGAAGAAAGAAGAAGATGATATGATAAGTTAATTAAAATAGAAAAGAAAATACAATACTTATCATATCTTTTACCATGGTTTAGTGTAGAGACTTAACTTAGGTTAGATGAGTGGTTAGGGTTAGGCATGAGACAAGAATGGTGACTAAAACAATGCTTCATGAATCTTCAACTAAAACCAAAAATAGCCACCATTCATTTCTCATTTTCTTTTTCTTTTGAAATAAATAAAATAAAAAGATAAATGAATAAGATGAAACCCTAATCACTAACTAACCATGGTTTAATACTTTACACAAAACCAAACAAGAATGTATCATCAAACATGATACAATCATGTGCACAAAGAAATATATCACATATACAACTTGCACAATTCAAGTGAGAAAATCCTTTTAAAGTGAACCAATACTAGTTAATGCAAAGTAATATATCAAATATATAATTATACATTAAATCATTAAATCAACACTTAATTTAACGATCCGGTCATATCGCATATAACCGACTAGTATCATATGTATCGGCTTATCGAATCAATCCTTGATTTGACAACTAGGTTATATCGCATATAACCAATCGATACATTCATCGCGAGAATAGAATACGGTATCACATACACGTATTATTCTCGGTCCCGCACATATCTCATATGCGCTCCTATTTCGTTTCGCTTGAACTAGGAAACCTCTGTGTAGGACTCTAAAGACTCGTCAATACGCCGGCAGCAGATGATGATCATATCAAGCATCCACAAGCCGCAAGCGGTCTGCTAAACGTAACGGCCACCCGGGTATTGAGCGATCAGAAGGTCGACGAGCAAGCCCGCTCACACTCCTGCGAATCCAACCAGTAACACTTACCGTACAGTCCGGTCTGTTCGTCTGATATGTCGCATATCTCGCCTAGGGGTGGTAAACGTCAGACCCCAGTAGCTCGATAAGTCATGCCGACTTGAGGTTCATAACATTCGTGAAACTACTGATAACTCTTACCAGTATATCACTGCAACCCTGGCCAGGGATTTCCTGTTATGGCCAGTCGAGCATAGCACAACATCAACCCCCAATACCGGGAGAGACGAATCCCCTCCTATCGCTCATTGCCTCCATGTGAATCGGGACTGTACCCAAAAACCACCTGTTTGCACAACTCAGTAGAGCCGTGGTAGGGTGGAAATCAAAGCACAGTGGGAGACACACAAGACTCTATGACGATCTCGGGTCAACAGACTAAGCTGTACCAGTGTCACCAGAGAACTGCCATCTGACGTGAGGTATAATACCATCTGGGAGTTCTCGGCGAGTCCGTTCAGTGTACCCAGTCTCCACTGAGCACCCGCATACCATCTCCGATGTCAAACACCAATGGATATGGGATCATCCATCGCCCATCGCATGGGTCGAGAAGATATACGCTAGTCTACTCTGGACCCCGTCTCGATATTCCCTCGACTAGGAACATTTCAAGGATGTACTCATGGACTATCCAGGCCCCACTAGTATGATCTGCATCACAGTCCTGGAAGTCGAGTACACATCCTAAGGGCTTTATCAACATGTAATCAGAGAGACAGAAAGTATACATGTTAAGATAAAGAGCAACCAGATAGCGTACTATCATGTCGAGCAAGAAAGTTCTACCTATATATGTCCCAGCATCCACTACAATATACATCCAATGTACAGTAATGGCCTCTAGGGCATACATATAACTAACAGCTACGCCCACAGGGAAAAGAGGTTACTTAATTAAGGAACTTCGCGAAAGCGTTGGAAAACCTCCCTCGAAGTACCGACACTGGCCTGGCTGAACGGTTAAGCAAATATTGTACGGTGAGAAAGATCCCGACTAATTCTTCCTTTGTGGTTTGAGGAGGGATTCGAGAGACAGTGGGAGCCATCCTGTTTAGATAAATTAAAAACCAATCTAAATTTGCAAGAGCATCATGCTAAGTGTTTTCTTCTCTCTCTCTTAATTGCAGCGACCCAGTGACCGCACCTAAGTTACATCTAGATAATAAAATGACTGAATCTGACTGTTATGACTGGCAAAGGTCTGTCCAGATGTCCATTGCCCAGGACAAGCTGGGACACCTCTTGACTGATCCAACCCCTGCCGTCTCAGGTCCAATTTCCCCTGTCACGGATATTGATATTCATAGGACATCGGAAGAAGACTGTGCGAAAGCCAAGTGCCTCGTGTTAGCCTCAGTTGATGGTATATACCAGAGGCAGCACGAGAAGATGGACTCAGCTTCTATCTTCCTCCATAACAAAGTTTTATATGGAGAGCAATTTCGTATCGCAAGATATGAGACCTCGAACGAATTACTTCCAGCGAGGTTGGCTATCGGGTCATCTGTAGGGGGCAACGTCCTTACAGAGACCAGCTCTTTTGAGCTCTCGGACCTGAAGACCACGTTGAAGAACGGGTCAGATGCTGACTCAGTTCAACAGTCTCTACCTACCACCTTAAAGGAAACTAGGGGAGTAGAAAGAAAGGGAAGGGCAGAAGTTTCAGGAACAGATGTAGTAAAAGAAGGATGTTCCTATTGTTACGGGAATGAACATGGGCAGAAGGATTGCAGGGCTTGTAAGCCAGTAGCCAGAATTCGAAGCATGTTGTGGCTTCGGCTTCGGGTGTGTTTGTGATAGAGAACTGTATGTCAGTTAACCCTACTTCCCGGGTATTGGATACCGGATCAGGATCTCATATCTGTAATTCGTTACAGGCTTTGAGAAACCGTAGGGTTATCAGGAAAGGTGATATGACTCTCAGGGTTGCTAACGGAATGAGCATGTATGCTGAATCCGTAGGGGAATATCATCTAGGACTGACAACTGGGCAGATATTGATTCTGCGTGACTGTTTTTATGTGCCAGGTGCGACTTGTAACATCATATCTGTATCCTTACTTTCTAAGGAAGGATATGATTTTACTTTTGTAAGCGATGTAGTAAACATCCACCTAAATCAAGTACTGATTGGGTCAGGTACATTGAAATACGGTATATACGTTTTGAATCAAGCTCAGGTCTTCAGTGTCCAGAACACACTTAAAAGAAAGTCTCCGGAATTAAATCAGGCTTTCTTATGGCATTGTAGACTGGGTCACATTAATGAGACACGGTTGACAAAGTTACATAAAGAAGGATACTTGGATCCGTTCGAGTACCAGTCTTATGCCACTTGTGAATCATGTCTCATGGGAAAGATGACAAAGACTCCGTTCACTGGACACGGAGAAAGAGCGAGTGAGCTCTTGGGACTCATACACAGTGATGTGTGTGGTCCAATGTCTACATATGCGCGAAGTGGTTATTCATACTTCATTACTTTCACAGATGATTTCTCTAGGTATGGGCATGTCTTCTTAATGAAGCACAAATCCGAGGCCTTTGAGAAATTTCAGGAATACAAGAATGAAGTTGAAAAACAAACAGGCAAAAGTATCAAGACACTGAGATCTGATCGAGGTGGCGAATACTTGAGTGCCGAGTTTCTGGGCTTCTTAAAAGAGAATGGAATTCTCTCTCAACTTACTCCTCCATACACACCACAACACAACGGTGTATCGGAAAGAAGGAATCGAACCCTATTGGATATGGTTCGTTCCATGATGAGTAAGGCTGAGTTGCCGCGATCCTTCTGGAGTTATGCACTAGAAACAGCTGCATATCTTTTGAACCAAGTTCCTACTAAGTTAGTGCCTACCACACCATATCAGATGTGGAGTGGGAAGAAACCCAGTCTTAAACACTTTAAGACATGGGGGTGTCCAGCTTTTGTAAAAAAGCAGCATGCAGACAAGCTCGAGGCACGTTCGGTACAGTGTAAGTTTGTGAGATACCCAAAGAACTCCAAGGGGTATCTTTTCTATTACGCAGAGGAACAAAAGATTTTTGTTTCTTGTCATGTCCGCTTCTTGGAAACTGAGTTTTTGGAAAATCAGATAAGTGGGAGCGTGTAACGTTTTAAAAATAATTAAATGAATAATTAAATGAATAAAATTGTTTAAGTGAATTTTATGATTTTCGGCAAAGTAAAATGTATTTTTCGTAAAACCTAGCCGTAATTGTTTTTCATTATAATTTCAAAAATACCTATTTTAATTATGTAATTACTAGTAAATGGTGTTTATTTAGCCACTTATAAATTTTTAGTTTAATTAAATATTTTTCCTAAATTAATTATTTTAAATACTAACATAAGCTTTATTTTTACACTAAATTAGTGTAAATTACAAATTTAAATGGTTTTAATTTGTAAAAATGAACCATGACATGTTAGAATTTAGTGTGTATCATGCAAAATTTATTTGCAAATTTTTCCTATTTTCTAGAGCTTTCTTGAGTTGCTATAGTAAAGAAATAAAAGAAAAATAAAGAAATGCATGAAAAGACATAATGAAGTGATATTTTGGTGGAGACTTCTACACAACTTTTGTCACTCTCTTCCTTCTCTCCCTCACCTCCAAAAATGGCCGGCCTCACCCCCCATGGTAGCCCCCATTTTCCTCATTTTATTTTGCTCCAAAATTCATCAAAAATACATCAAAAATACATCAAAAATTCAATTAAAATTCCACAAAATCCTAATAAATTCCTACCCTTTGTTCTTTGCTCTTCTTTATATGGATTTTGGAGTGGGAAAGCATGCATTTTGGAGGCTCATTTTCATGTTTGGATTTCATATTTTGAAGGTATAAATTTCCTTCTTTTGTTTTATTTCTATTAGATGTTTCTTTTAAAGCATAATTAGATTTATTAAATTAATTCTAGTTGCAAATTTTAAAATTCAAGTTAGGGTTTGTAAATTCAAGTTGTGGTTTTTATTAATTAAATAAGGTTATAATAGCTAGTTTAACATCTTTTAGAGTGGAAAAATCTTGCATGGTTGTTGTATAATAAATTGTTTATTCAAATTGTTTTAATCAAGCTATTTAGCTAACTAAATTTTTCTAAAATGTGTTTGTGGGTAAAATAAAATTCTTATTAAGATTGTTATCATTAGATGGTAGTTTTAATGAGAATATTAGCATGTTAATGGGATGAAAAACTTAGTTTGATCACTAGTTTCCTTTGATAATTGGAAAATAGTAATAAAATGCTAGTATTTTGTAAACTAGATTTTGGAAATTCCTATATAAATGAAATTAAAAATATAATCATGGTTTCATTATATCATTATCATCATGAATTGTAGTTTAATACATTAATTCATGCAAAATCACGTTTTGTGGTGGAATTGTAGTATTTTGCTTGAAAAATGTTGAAAATTGTTAAATGTTGCAAACTAGAAATTTCAAATTAATACAAATTTGTGTAATAAAAATATAGTAATGGTTTGTATAGTCTAGTTATGCTATTTAATGAGTTTTATGACCATTGGATTCATTTAAATGTCAAGTTTTGATGAAAAACGGTAAATTGGTATTTTCGGGTTTTACGAAATTAGACGGTTTGATGGATTTTAGGGTTTCGATGGATTTAATCATGTTTTATAATATAATTAATGTGTTTTAAAACTACGAGTTATTTGTTGATGTTATTTCGATCCATTAGAGTTTGTACGCCGATATCGAGCGATATTTGGTTCTTTTGCGTGGACGGGACATAGGTTTTAACCTATGCTTGTTCCTTGCATCGTTTTGACTTTTGTATGTGATTCAGTTTACGATGCTATTTGTATGTTTGCATTTAGGTACCCCTCACGTGGACCGTGGGCGATGAAGAGGAGGATGGCGACACCGTCCTCGGCAGACATGGACCAGGTGAGTAGATGCATATCTACAGGGGGAAGTCGGGTGGATGGCGTTTAACACCCCCGCAACGTAGTATATGAATAGTACTTATTGATATTAGGAAACCAGATGTGACCCTAGATTCTTAATGAGTAGGACCCTAGTAATGACCCTAGGCTGGACTAGACTGATTTAGGAAAACCATATCAGAGGATGAGTACCTTGGAAGAGGTTCGTAGGTTTCAGGTAGAAACACACACACGCACACACTGAAACTCGACATGGTGTATACGTGCATGTGTATATATATATAGGACGAGGTATAGGTATATATATATACAACACGTATATGGGATACACTGATGTGATATGATATCCGAGGTATGATGAAACAGTGTAACTGGGCTTGATGCCATGATTCTTGGCTATACAGTCGTATTAAGTGTTAGTGGATCATTAGAGAATGAGATAATGAACATGTATACTTAAATTATAATGGGTGGTGATGATATTGAGGTACATGGGACTCTAAAATAGTACCCGGACTGTAACTTGTGACTGATCACGATATGATATATGTATGACTTGATTACGACATCATATAGGTGTAACCTGATGTCGATATCATAGAGGTGTGACTTGAGGACGATATGATATCAGTATGACTTAATCACAATATGATACATATGACATGATATTTCTGAGGATAAACTAATGATGCATATTATGATGGCAATGATATATGATTGATGTATGCGATTACAGTTTAGCACCTTGATCATGAGAGGTGTTGATGATGACATTATACGAATGATGAGACACCTAGGAGACACTAGACCCGTACCCCGATATTGGGATGACGTACGATGGATTTTACCGTACGAGGCATAGATATGATGATTGATCCGCACTCTTGTTTTGAGGATGTCGTACTATGTACGTGACGCTATTGAGGCTGGATCGCCGACTATTAGAGATATTGATTCAAACCTAGGTAGACTCTTGTTTCTTAATGACTAGTTTCTTAGGTTTAGTTCTTTAGGAGGTTAGATGGACACCAGGTTAGGTTCGAGTCATATAGTGGTAGTGATAATTGTATATCAAATGAGTGGATAACACACATCCGTCCTTATTTTCACACTGTAATCATAATGTTGCATGTTCATACATATGTTGCTATAATCAGTATAAACTATACCTGTTAGGACACCAACACCATTACCGATGATGCGCATATTCCACGTACACTTTAGATCTTATTATCTTTTATTGATAGAATCAGCTAGCAACTAGATCGATATATAATATTGTGATTACTCTCAGATGCTAGTATAAACATGGCATTTATTACTTAGACATTCATGCATTCATATTCTCATGTTATCATGCAGTTTTATGGGGCATATGCCGACACTTATCATTTACTTACTCATGATTTTGATATTTGGATTTCTATGAGATTTCTGGATTTTGGGGAAAACCGCAAAGAATATATAAAAACTTCTCTCTCTCCTCCTCCTCTCTTTTTAAAAACATAAGATGCGGTTTTCTCGTGATGTATGTGTCGTCCACCATGAGATTTCATGTTTTCTGATGGATTTCGAGACCTGATTCGAGGAGTGGATGAACCGTCTCGGGTACATGGTGGGCCCGGTATGGTACCCCGGGGCAAGAAGATCGAGTTGTAGACGATAAGCCTGGCAGGCGAAGGCTACCTACCGGTGATGTCTGGCGCGGCGGATATCCGGAGGATACCGACCGTTGTCGTGAGATTTGATGATATGGGCCGATCCGGACTGACGGAGCCCGAGGTATTGAGACTATGAGACTTGAGATTTACATGTTTGTGTCGATGCTTGACACGGATTTCCATGGATTTTATTGTTGAGATTTCAGATTCCTATACACATTTTACTATAATAACAGTTAAAGATTTCTTATACAGATATATCTGGATTTCAGGATTGATTATTTTATATTCATGGTGCATGCATATCCATTCATATGGCATAGTATTATATGAGGCACTGACACGAGCACGGAGTATCTGTATTTACACGTAGTTTTACCCTGCTATTACTAGATGATTGGGATATTATAGTGTATTATTATGACCTAGGATAACGTCGTGCATTCGATTTCTTTTCGTAGATGTCTTCTACTCACGAGTTGGCAACTCACCCCCGTTGTGCCAAATTTTATTACAGGTTCGGTGTACAGGTTTCCCTGGCAGCTTGCTGGCACATCTATTCTTTCAGGGTGATTTGCACGGTAGGTTGGTTCACTTGTATCCGAACCACCATTGTACTTTTATTCATTCATTTGTATCTAGTAAGCTCCATCAACCATTTACTTGATAATTTTATTGGACCAGTCTTTTATTTCGACCATAGAGTCGCGCATGTATTATTCTGATCTGGTGGTTTTGTTTTCTTTTGAGTTTTGAGCCTCGTCTTTTGGCGTTGTATATTATTGTGCTTGTTGTAGTTGTTTCCGCCTGTTGGCGTTGAGCTAGCTCCCGTTTGGGGATGCTTTTTACTGTTTATGTATATTATACTTGTTGTACCCATTTGGGGGCCAGTTTTTATAGAGGAGACTCTGCCGAAAATTTTGAGAAAATTTGCTGATGCTTTTAAATTTGTTTTCTTCTTCTTCTTTTATGGTTTAGATTTCTGGGCTTCGGCTTACTTAGGTTACGTGGCGCCTCTAGACGCTTCGTAATCTAAGTGCCGGTCACGTTCCGTACTCTCGGGTCGTGACAAAGTTGGTATCAGAGCGCTAGGTTTAACCTTGTATAAGTCTAGGTGACCCTTGATTGATGGAGTAGGCGATTTTGGTAGAGTAACGTACCGTGGGTATGGTCCGCGGCATACTTACGATACGCTACTCTGCTTAAGGAGCCTTAGGATGTACAATTGTTTGCACCGTATTCCATTCGTTCTTTTGATCTATCTTCGTCAATGTTGGAGGGTGGTTTCTGTTACCACGGGCACACTGGCAGAAGGAGCTGCGGCTCGAATGCGATAACCATTAGGGTATCGTTCATTCTTGAGGATTGGAGCATTGTTTAGCGTGCGGACGAAGGGTATTCACATGGTGTCCAGGCGAAGTTAAAAGGTTCGAACGATTATCAGAAAAACCATTTTCCTAAGTTTAATGTATTCGGAAGAACATGCAGGTATTTCGATGGACCCTCTAGAAGAATGAAACCCTAACTCGACATAATGACCACGAGAACGCCCTTGAACCTTAGGGTTTACGGCAGTTCCGCGGTGTCATTAGTGAGGCTTGGGTTTGCCCTTCTACGGCTGGATCATCGATGCTGGGGTATGTACCGGATATTTTTAAGCTGTACTTGAGTGTTGAGCTCTCGGGGAATTATGGGATTTTGATGGATCGATCGAAAAGTTAATGTAGTCCGGATATCAGGTGAAGGGATCGATTACGTGGGAGACTCTAGATATGAGTATTGCCGTGGGTAGCACAGTCAGCACAGCTACGAAGAGACGAGTTCGAAGCAATCGACATTAGAGGAAAGAGGCGGATATTGACGATAGTGTTTACGATTGTGATTTAGTGATTTGAATTTCATATTTTCGTTGACTGGATTTTGGTATTTTGAGGACTTTGTTCTACGATTGGTATTTCTTATGTATACCTTCATTACATTCTATTTGTGTTTCATATATCAGTTGTATGGATGTTGTTTGGTACACACCCAGTACACTCAATTTGGTTTTATACATTTTGAGATTTTTGATTCGATTTCGTGCATATGGGTTACATATGATTTTGACATATGCTTTGACCTAGTTTTCATGCATTTCGTACTGTGATTCCGATTTTGATATTCGGCGTATGTTTTCGTGCACCGTGTGCACCTGATTGAGATTCTTGCGCACACTTGGCGCACTTGATGCGATTTTGTGCACACCGGATGCACTAAATCGGGGTTTTGTGCAGATTAGATGCACCTGATATTGAGTCGTGCATGCCCGTTGCACTTGACAGATGTTTTTGGTGCACACCTGTTGCACTGAGTTTTGTTTTTTGTGTATTTATGGCATCTGTATTTGGTTTCGATTTCAGTGCGCACCGGACGCACGTGATATTTTTATGATATTATTGGGATTGATTTCAGTTTGAGCAGTATGTTTCATAATCATTATTATTTGATTTAGTAACCAGGCGAGACGTGTATGTTAAATAAAAGATATATATATATATATATAGCTATTTTAAAAAAAATAAAAATAAACGTCCGCTACTTATGCCGTGACACGTGCATTGCACGGCGATTTTCAAGAGGGGTTTTTGCATGCTTCTTTATTATGATGTTTAGGCGATTTTACTAGGATGCGAACTATATATAAGTTATAGATTGATGTATATTATGATGGTTTTCATACTGGGTTTTGATATTTTATTCTCGCCATAACTCCGATGATTGCGTTATGCTTGACGGAGTTGATTTTAGTTATGTATTGATGATTTCGGAGCCCCGACGATTTGAGTGTTTGCTAAATATTTTAATATTTGGAGGGGGAGTTTTAATTTAAATTCGGGGACCGAATTTCTTAAAGGAGGGAAGATTGTAACGTTTTAAAAATAATTAAATGAATAATTAAATGAATAAAATTGTTTAAGTGAATTTTATGATTTTCGGCAAAGTAAAATGTATTTTTCGTAAAACCTAGCCGTGATTGTTTTTCATTATAATTTCAAAAATACCTATTTTAATTATGTAATTACTAGTAAATGGTGTTTATTTAGCCACTTATAAATTTTTAGTTTTATTAAATATTTTTCCTAAATTAATTATTTTAAATACTAACATAAGCTTTATTTTTACACTAAATTAGTGTAAATTACAAATTTAAATGGTTTTAATTTGTAAAAATGAACCATGGCATGTTATAATTTAGTGTGTATCATGCAAAATTTATTTGCAAATTTTTTCTATTTTCTAGAGCTTTCTTGAGTTGCTATAGTAAAGAAATAAAAGAAAAATAAAGAAATGCATGAAAAGACATAATGAAGTGATATTTTGGTGGAGACTTCTACACAACTTTTGTCACTCTCTTCCTTCTCTCCCTCACCTCCAAAAATGGCCGGCCTCACCCCCCATGGTAGCCCCCATTTTCCTCATTTTATTTTGCTCCAAAATTCATCAAAAATACATCAAAAATTCAATTAAAATTCCACAAAATCCTAATAAATTCCTACCCTTTGTTCTTTACTCTTCTTTACATGGATTTTGGAGTGGGAAAGCATGAATTTTGGAGGCTCATTTTCATGTTTGGATTTCATATTTTGAAGGTATAAATTTCCTTCTTTTGTTTTATTTCTATTAGATGTTTCTTTTAAAGCATAATTAGATTTATTAAATTAATTCTAGTTGCAAATTTTAAAATTCAAGTTAGGGTTTGTAAATTCAAGTTGTGGTTTTTATTAATTAAATAAGGTTATAATAGCTAGTTTAACATCTTTTAGAGTGGAAAAATCTTGCATGGTTGTTGTATAATAAATTGTTTATTCAAATTGTTTTAATCAAGCTATTTAGCTAACTAGATTTTTCTAAAATGTGTTTGTGGGTAAAATAAAATTCTTATTAAGGTTGTTATCATTAGATGGTAGTTTTAATGAGAATATTAGCATGTTAATGGAAAGAAAAACTTAGTTTGATCACTAGTTTCCTTTGATAATTGGAAAATAGTAATAAAATGCTAGTATTTTGTAAACTAGATTTTGGAAATTCCTATATAAATGAAATTAAAAATATAATCATGGTTTCATTATATCATTATCATCATGAATTGTAGTTTAATACATTAATTCATGCAAAATCACGTTTTGTGGTGGAATTGTAGTATTTTGCTTGAAAAATGTTGAAAATTGTTAAATGTTGCAAACTAGAAATTTCAAATTAATACAAATTTGTGTAATAAAAATATAGTAATGGTTTGTATAGTCTAGTTATGCTATTTAATGAGTTTTATGACCATTGGATTCATTTAAATGTCAAGTTTTGATGAAAAACGGTAAATTGTTATTTTCGGGTTTTACGAAATTGGACGGTTTGATGGATTTTAGGGTTTCGATGGATTTAATCATGTTTTATAATATAATTAATGTGTTTTAAAACTACGAGTTATTTGTTGATGTTATTTCGATCCATCAGAGTTTGTACGCCGATATCGAGCGATATTTGGTTCTTTTGTGTGGACGGGACATAGGTTTTAACCTATGCTTGTTCCTTGCATCGTTTTGACTTTTGTATGTGATTCAGTTTACGATGCTATTTGTATGTTTGCATTTAGATACCCCTCATGTGGACCGCGGGCGATGAAGAGGAGGATGGCGACACCGTCCTCGGCAGACATGGACCAGGTGAGTAGATGCATATCTACGGGGGGGAAGTCGGGTGGATGGCGTTTAGCACCCCCGCAACGTAGTATAGGAATAGTACTTATTGACATTAGGAAACCAGATGTGACCCTAGATTCTTAATGAGTAGGACCCTAGTAATGACCCTAGGCTGGACTAGACTGATTTAGGAAAACCATATCAGAGGATGAGTACCTTGGAAGAGGTTCGTAGGTTTCAGGTAGAAACACACACACGCACACACTGAAACTCGACATGGTGTATACGTGCATGTGTATATATATATAGGACGAGGTATAAGTATATATATATACAACACGTATATGGGATACATTGATGTGATATGATATCCGAGGTATGATGAAACAGTGTAACTGGGCTTGATGCCGTGATTCTTGGCTATACAGTCGTATTAAGTGTTAGCGGATCATTAGAGAATGAGATAATGAACATGTATACTTAAATTATAATGGGTGGTGATGATATTGAGGTACATGGGACTCTAAAATAGTACCCGGACTGTAACTTGTGACTGATCACGATATGATATATGTATGACTTGATTACGACATCATATAGGTGTAACCTGATGTCGATATCATAGAGGTGTGACTTGAGGACGATATGATATCAGTATGACTTAATCACAATATGATACATATGACATGATATTTCTGAGGATAAACTAATGATGCATATTATGATGGCAATGATATATGATTGATGTATGCGATTACAGTTTAGCACCTTGATCATGAGAGGTGTTGATGATGACATTGTACGAATGATGAGCACCTAGGAGACAATAGACCCGTACCCCGATATTGGGATGACGTACGATGGATTTTACCGTACGAGGCATAGATATGATGATTGATCCGCACTCTTGTTTTGAGGATGTCGTACTATGTACGTGACGCTATTGAGGCTGGATCGCCGACTATTAGAGATATTGATTCAAACCTAGGTAGACTTTTGTTTCTTAATGACTAGTTTCTTAGGTTTAGTTCTTTAGGAGGTTAGATGGATACTAGGTTAGGTTCGAGTCATATAGTGGTAGTGATAATTGTATATCAAATGAGTGGATAACACACATCCGTCCTTATTTTCACACTGTAATCATAATGTTGCATGTTCATACATATGTTGCTATAATCAGTATAAACTATACCTGTTAGGACACCAGCACCATTACCGATGATGCGCATATTCCACGTACACTTTAGATCTTATTATCTTTTATTGATAGAATCAGCTAGCAACTAGATCGATATATAATATTGTGATTACTCTCAGATGCTAGTATAGACATGGCATTTATTACTTAGACATTCATGCATTCATATTCTCATGTTATCATGCAGTTTTATGGGGCATATGCCGACACTTATCATTTACTTACTCATGATTTTGATATTTGGATTTCTATGAGATTTCTGGATTTTGGGGAAAACCGCAAAGAATATATAAAAACTTCTCTCTCTCCTCCTCCTCTCTTTTTAAAAACATAAGATGCGGTTTTCTCGTGATGTATGTGTCGTCCACCATGAGATTTCATGTTTTCTGATGGATTTCGAGACCCGATTCGAGGAGTGGATGAACCGTCTCGGGTACATGGTGGGCCCGGTATGGTACCCCGGGGCAAGAAGATCGAGTTGTAGACGATGAGCCTGGCAGGGGAAGGCTACCTACCGGTGATGTCTGGCGCGGCGGATATCCGGAGGATACCGACCGTTGTCGTGAGATTTGATGATATGGGCCGATCCGGACTGACGGAGCCCGAGGTATTGAGACTATGAGACTTGAGATTTACATGTTTGTGTCGATGCTTGACACGGATTTCCATGGATTTTATTGTTGAGATTTCAGATTCCTATACACATTTTACTATAATAACAGTTAAAGATTTCTTATACAGATATATCTGGATTTCAGGATTGATTATTTTATATTCATGGTGCATGCATATCCATTCATATGGCATAGTATTATATGAGGCACTGACACGAGCACGGAGTATCTGTATTTACACGTAGTTTTACCCTGCTATTACTAGATGATTGGGATATTATAGTGTATTATTATGACCTAGGATAGCGTCGTGCATTCGATTTCTTTTCGTAGATGTCTTCTACTCACGAGTTGGCAACTCACCCCCGTTGTGCCAAATTTTATTACAGGTTCGGTGTACAGGTTTCCCTGGCAGCTTGCTGGCACATCTATTCTTTCAGGGTGATTTGCACGGTAGGTTGGTTCACTTGTATCCGAACCACCATTGTACTTTTATTCATTCATTTGTATCTAGTAAGCTCCATCAACCATACTTGTATTACTTGATAAGTTTATTGGACCAGTCTTTTATTTCGACCATAGAGTCGCGCATGTATTATTCTGATCTGGTGGTTTTGTTTTCTTTTGAGTTTTGAGCCTCGCCTTTTGGCGTTGTATATTATTGTGCTTGTTGTGGTTGTTTCCGCCTGTTGGCGTTGAGCTAGCTCCCGTTTGGGGATGTTTTTTACTGTTTATGTATATTATTCTTGTTGTACCCATTTGGGGGCCAGTTTTTATAGAGGAGACTCTGCCGAAATTTTTGAGAAAATTTGCTGATACTTTTAAATTTGTTTTCTTCTTCTTCTTCTTTTATGGTTTAGATTTCTGGGCTTCGGCTTACTTAGGTTACGTGGCACCTCTAGACGCTTCGTAATCTAAGTGCCGGTCACGTTCCGTACTCTCGGGTCGTGACAGAGCGCAATAGAACTGGAAGAAATTCCAGAACCACAAGCTATTACTGAAAGCTTGGTAGAACCAGAGGGTTCGAAAGAATAGGACATCCCAGCGCCACTCCGCAGGAGTAGTAGGCAGTCTCATCCGCCCGAGAGATACTACGGTTTTCTCATTGACGGGGATAGAGAGGATTGCACTATGGATTATGGTGAGCCTACTAGCTTCCAGCAAGCCATTCCGAGCGGTGACTCGGTAAAATGGCTGGATGCAATGCGGGCCGAGATGGAGTCTATGTACACCAACAAAGTTTGGACTTTGGACTTTGCTCCAGAAGGGGTAAAACCCGTAGGCTGCAAATGGATCTTCAGAAAGAAGATTGGTGTAGATGGGCAGGTTGAGACCTATAAAGCTAGACTTGTTGCAAAGGGTTTTCGTCGAAGACCTGGTTTGGACTATGAAGAGACCTTTTCTCCAGTGGCTATGCTGAAATCCATTCGGATCCTTCTTACCATTGCTGCCTTCCACGATTATGAAATCTGGCAGATGGACGTAAAGACGGCTTTCCTAAATGGAAATTTGGAAGAGTGCGTCTATATGGATCAGCCGGAGGGATTCAATCAGAGTGGGAGCAGCGGTAGAGTGTGCAAGTTGCTCAAGTCCATTTATGGACTTAAGCAGGCATCGCGGAGTTGGAACATCTGCTTTGTTGATACTGTCAAAGAATTCGACTTTATCAAAAATCCAGATGGACCATGCATTTACAGTAAGATTGTAGGGAGAACTGTGGTATTCCTCGTCTTGTACGTGGATGACATTCTCCTAATAGGAAATGATATTCCTATGCTACAGTCAGTCAAAGGATTCTTGTCGCAGAGGTTCTCCATGAAGGACCTGGGCGATGCCAACTACATTCTGGGGATCTAGATCTATCGTGATAGATCTAAGAGGATGTTGGGACTTTCACAGTCAAGGTACATTGACACCATACTGAAAAGGTTCAGTATGGAAGATTCCAAGCGCGGTAATTTACCGGCTTGTCACGGGATCTGATTAGTCGAAAATATTGCATATTTGAGCCGGCAATTTCCTCATCATTTGCATTCATATAGAAGTGTTCGGTATCCGTATTTCACATATTAGCAAATCTATCACAGATTATAAGATTACATGTATTAGACCTTAAAACCGGCATTTCTAGGGAAAATGACTGCATTGCATGGCATCGCAATATTTCTATATGTCGCAACCCGTGTTTCGAAGTCTGTGCAGAAAAAGGAGAAGCTCGCTCAAATTTACACCACTCAAAAGATACGTCAACCCACTAATTTCAGATCTGGTATCAATCCAAACGAGCAATCACAATTCAGCATATCAGACAAAGCCCCAAATAGCAGTACAAGACCACTCCAGAAAGCACAAAGCCCAATGCTCCAATATGGCCGCGGAACCGCGGCCATAGCCGGCTTAAGCCGCGGTTCCGCGGCGGCTTGATGACATCATCACCTGAATTTTGTACCACAATGCTTCTTACAGGGCCCACTGCTCAGAAATGTATCTCAGTTTCCAGAAGACTCCAGGGGTTTCTGCCAGATCAGCAAACAAGGGTTTCCAAGCTTAATTAATTCTAGCTTAAACCCTAAGCTAGCTCCTAACAAACTATCTTCTAGAAGACTCAACAAACTTTTGGAGGGAACTACCATTTCAAACCTAAACCTAGGGTTTGGGAGCTCTATAAATAAGACTCTAGGCTCACTTGTAAAAGAATCTTGGATCCCCAATCTAGTATCAAACTAGAGCCATTCTATCTCTTTCTTCATCTTCTTCCACAAGTCTAGTGACAAGGCTTGTGTGAAACCCTAACCCTAAATTCTAATCAAAAAGCCAAGATCCCGAGTACCCATCAAGCAAGAAGCCTTGCAACCTTTTATGAGCCGAGCCGATCTTCAACGGAGCAAGTGGTCAAAGCCGATCCGCGACTCACGGAGCCGAGCGACGCCAATTCAACAACTTAGATTCTTCCTCTTGTAGTTCTTGAACGATTGTAATCAAAGTGTTGATATAAATAAAAGTTGATATTCTTTTATCTTGTTTTCTTTAAACTCTTGCATCATGAATCAATCTAAAATTCTAGTTATAATTCTTGTTGTGATGTTTGAGTAATACTCCGCTCGTCGAGGAGTCGAGACGATCAATAGAATGATGTTGTAATATATCTGAAAACGATTCTTGATTCCTACGAGTTTTGTAAACTCTAGCAAGTTCAAGAATCGACGACCCATTTTGTTGTGATGCTTTCTTGATTGATATCGCTCGAAATTGGGAAGTTACGATCGTTTCTTGGAAATTGCTAGAGGCTAGAGTGTGAATGATATCGACGAAAGAACAAGGGTTAAAAGATGAAACCCTGGTTTCATCAAGAAAGCCCTAACTCTCGTCGATCATCATCGATCTAGTATCAATCCTTCGAAGGACAAAAACACGTTATCTTTAGATTACATCACGTCTATAGATCCGATCGATTCCTACGAGCCTCTTTTAGATTCTTGACTGTTGATTGGAAATATCATCAATACACCGATTCTTGATTGTTTAACATTTTCTTGATTCTTGAATAAGAATAGTGACACTTGATATGAATCATTCTTGAATCATGTTTTCTTTTATCGTTACTTAACTTTTCAATTCAAACATATCAAAGATATAAATGAATCGTGCAATCCCTGTGGACGATCCGCACTCATTCATGAACTACAATTGACACCGTAGTTTGATTGCGGTCAAAATAATTTTTGGTTGTGATTTCTTTACAATTTTCTACAAACACAACGGAAAAATCTACCAATCAAAATGGCGCCGTTGCCGGGGATCGCGCGCTAATTCGTTTCATTTTATAGTTTGAATTGAAAGAATTATTACATTTTACTTCTTGAAATCAAAATTCGTACAAACTCTTATACGGGTGTTGTGATTGATTGCAAGGTGATCTGGAGCATTCTGTGCTGTGGAAATTTTTTTTGGAATATACCAGAGAGCTGAGGGAGCCAAGATAAGCTCCCTGAAGAAAACTTGTGCAGTGAACCCACCAGAGGACCGCGTAAGCGCGGCAAATACCCACCATATGCGGCGAAACCGCGGCATGTTGAGGTGATCTCTGCAGTATCTTTGCAGCAGGTAACTTCTTACTCTCTCCTCTCTCCTCTTTTAGCTCCAACTAACACTTTGCTGCAGGATTCTTTGCAAATAATCGCAGCGCCGCAAAAGCAAAATTAAATTTGTGCGTGATTTTGATTTCTTGGTTGTTTGCATTCTAATACGGAAATTTAAGGGGCACGGCCAAATCCAAATTAGGTGGGGATTTCATTACCCTTCCTAGGCCCCGAAAATCGCAAAACTTGCATCCGCATTACCCTCATTAACTAAAAGAAATCTAGAGAAGACTCTAAGGACTGTCACGCTCAATTAGGACAAGAGAAGGCCGTGGGTAATTCATTGCTTATCCGTGTTTTCTTGTGGTGCCTAAGGCGAGTGTGTCTAAGGCTAGTGGTTTTTAATTAGGCCCACTACTTACGTAGTGGAGTACCTTCCCACTTACCTGGCACTTATCCGGCCACAGGGGGACAAAGAGGCAGTGGAGGATTCTATCCTGCGACTTGTCTTTTGGCAGTTAGGAGCGGTCTAGAGCCGGACCTAGGTGACCACTAGATTCTAGGGTTGTGTGCTGCATTTGTTTTGTCGCATCATTTTTTCAAAAATCCGACCCTTTTTCAAAAGCAAACACCGCATTCATTTACCCCTAATTATAAGCCAACGCTGCCACTTGTACTAACCCATTTTAGTGCAAGATAGGCTGGACACGGGATTCTAGTGCCCGTTTAGTCCGCGTACCTCTTATCGACTCCGAAGTCGATATTTCTCCATTTACCTTTTCTTTACCTACTACCACACCCACACCGATGGATCCGAATCCATCGAACTTCTTTAACCCTAATCTGCCACCGTCCGTTGGTGCGCAGAATCCACCCCACATTTCTCTCCAGGAAAGATGCTATCCACATAGAGGTCCTCTTTCGACCTGCTTATCCACACCACCAGCCAATGGGGATAACTTTAAGATTAAGCCCCAGTATATCAATCTTTTACCCAAATACCACGGACTCGAGACTGAGGACGCTTACGTTTTCATTACCAAATTTGAAAACGTATGCGCAATGATGGGTACGCCACAACTTTCAGTGGATGCGATGTGTCTACGACTTCTTCCATTTACCTTGTGCGATATAGCCGAGAAGTGGCTATTTAACACTACCGCACATTCTATTACGAATTGGGAAGAATTCGTCGCTGCATTCCTTAAGAAATTCTACCCACACCAAAAGACAGCTCGAATCCGTAGCGAACTGAACCAATTTGCCCAGCTCCCTGCTGAACCATTCTCTAAATACTTTGAACGTTTCAAGGATCTATTAGTTCAATGTCCTCATCACGGCATCCCGAGATAGGAGCTTTGCCGAATCATATATGAGGGCAGTAACCCTAACACTAAACATAGCCTTGAAAATATGTGTCAAGGTACTTTTATGACTAAGGATGATGGGGAAGCTTGGAAGTACTTAGAAAAGTTCGCTGAAAAATCACTACAGTGGGAGAGTGGAACCCAACCATTGAATAGGGGTGGCGTACACCAAATAGATGTGTCCATAGGTGTTCGAGCTGAAATGGCAGCAATGCAAAAGAAGCTCGACGCTATGGAACACAAATTTGCAGCAGCCTCCCTAAACCCAGTGTCACTCCCCTAAACTGTTTGTGGGTGCTGTTCTGATCCGTCTCATTTAACGGAAGTATGTCCATTAAACTCTGTGTTTCAAGGTCACGAGCATTCTAATGCCGCATTTCAAAGACCTCGAAACGATCCATATTCTTCCACGTACAATCAGGGTTGGAGGAATCACCCGAATTTTGCTTGGAACCAAAATCAATCTCAAAACACGGTTCCAAACACGAATAATTTTCAAAGAGTTCTTCCTCCACCACAACAGCAACCCCTTCAACTCACTCAGCACCCCTATCAGTCACAAAATTTCCAAAACCAGGGCAACACTCCTGCACAGTCTAATCCTATGTTGTCCTGTCCTGACGATTTCTCTCAATTCACTCAAACCATGAAATCACTTTTATCAAATTTCATAGAGGTTTCGGCTGAGGTTAGATCTTCCGTCGGTGAGATAAAGAAAAACTCAGCGTCCCAAGCTGAGAGTATCAGAACGATGGAAGCTGAAATCGCACGACTTAAAGCCGAAATGAGTGCGAGAGAAAAAGGGAAACTTCCCTCTCAACCCCTACAGAATCCTGGGCATTACAATGTAAATGCCATTACAACGTTGAGATCGGGAAGAGTGCTGAATAATAATGTCGGGGAAGATATTGATAATACTGAAAATCATATCAACACCCCGGCTGAGTCCTTTCCACACACACACACTTCTCCTTCTGATCCTTCTTCTTCTACCACACCACTTTCTAGCGAGCCTATTCTCCATTTCCCATTAGGCTCAACACCTTCACCCAACCCTTATAGTTCTCCACAGACGGTCCCCATACCTCCTTTGGGACCGCGTCTACCCCCCTTTCCTTCTCCTATGATGGACCCTGCGTTTATTGCGAAAGCTCCTTACCCGAACCGGTTAAGGGCAAATAGAACGAGTCTTCATATGGAGAAAATTTTAGAAATGTTCAAACAGGTTAACATCAATATCCCTCTCCTAGATGCGATTCAACAAGTCCCCGCTTATGCGAAAATTCTTAAGGACTTGTGCACTAGGAAGATGAAGACTCAAGTGCCGAAGAAGGTCTTTATGTCTAATAATATCAGCACTGCTTTTATACCCCAGCTTCCAAAGAAGAGAAAGGACCCAGGTTGTCCTACAATATCGATTTCTATTGGGGGTAAAAACATAAATCGTGCTCTTTTAGACCTTGGCGCAAGTGTTAACCTGCTCCCTTATTCTGTCTATGAGCAATTAGGGATTGGAGAGTTGAAACCTGCTCATTGCACTCTCCAGATGGCAGACCGATCTATCACCAAACCAAGGGGTGAATTAGAGGATGTGTTGATAAAGGTCGGGGAATTTGTTTTCCCTGTAGACTTCATTGTGCTCGACACACATCCTGTAGCAAACCCCCGGGGCCAAATTCCGGTGATTCTGGGTCGTCCTTTCCTTGCCACTTCCAACGCTGTTATAAACTGTAGAAACGGTTCAATGAACTTATCATTTGGAAATATGACCATTGAACTAAACATCTATAGAGTTGGAAGTCAGCCATCAGAACCCTTTGCTCATATTTTAGATGTGTGCTCTGTCCATGAGATCGCTCCCGATAGTTGTGGAGCTAAGGAACTTTGCTTTACTGATCTCGATGACATTACCACATCTCTGTTTGACTTTGCACAAGATCTTAGTGAGGACACTTTACCTACACTTGAGTCCTGCACTTCTGACTTTTCTCCACCCGAGTCTGTATCTGTCACAGGCTCTGAGCTTCTTTGTAGATCCAAAAATCACTCAATGATCCCTCCTTCTATCATTTCTCTGCCTGAGTTAGATCTCAAAATTTTACCTTCTCACCTGAAATATGCATATCTAGGTGAGAATGAGTCTTTACCGGTTATCATATCTGCTTCTCTTGCATCAGAGCAAGAGAATGCCCTTTTATCGGTATTGAGATCTAACAAAGAGGCGTTTGGTTGGAGTATGGCGGACATCAAAGGGATTAGTCCCTTGATAGTTGAACATCATATACATGTGATGGATGATGCCAGACCAACCCGAGAACCACAGAGATGGTTGAATCCCGTCATGAAGGAAGCGGTCATGAAAGAGATCGTCAAATGCTTAGATAATGGTATTATATACCCCATCTCCGATAGCCAGTGGGTGAGTCCTATACATGTCGTTCCTAAGAAATCCGGCATCACAGTTATCACAAATGAGGCGAATGAGTTGATTCAGACACGCGCCCAAACTGGGTGGCGTGTATGTATCGATTATAGAAAACTCAACGCTGCTACGAGGAAAGATCATTTTCCTCTACCATTCATTGATCAGATGCTGGAACGCTTAGCGGGACGAGAATATTATTGTTTTATGGACGGATACTCAGGCTACAATCAGGTCCCCATCGCCAAAAAGGATCAAGATAAAACCACTTTTACTTGTCCTTTTGGTACCTTTGCTTACAGTCGCATGCCCTTTGGGTTATGCAATGCTCCCGCTACTTTTCAGCGGTGTATGATGGGGATATTCTCTGATATGGTAGAGAATTTTCTGGAGATCTTTATGGACGATTTCTCGATTTTTGGAGACTCTTTTTCTGATTGCCTTGCGAATCTTGACGCTGTTCTTACTCGTTGCAACGAGACGAACTTGACTTTGAACTGGGAAAAATGCCATTTTATGGTCCAAGAAGGAATAGTACTTGGACATGTCATTTCACAGAAAGGCATTGAGGTTGACAGAGCTAAAATAGATGTCATTCAAAACCTCCCTTATCCCAAAAGCGTCAAAGATATTCGCTCTTTCCTTGGCCATGCGGGCTTTTATAGGAGATTCATTAAGGATTTTAGCAAAATTGCTAGACCTTTAACACTACTCCTGGCCAAGGATACGACCTTCCATTTTGACTCGGACTGCGAGACAGCTTTCGACTCACTTAAACACTCACTCACTTCAGCCCCGTTTTATCATCACCAAATTGGGACTACCCCTTTGAGCTGATGTGTGACGCATCTGATTTTGCAGTAGGTGCAGTCTTAGGACAGCACATCGATAAGATGCCACACGTGATATACTATGCAAGTAAGACCCTGAATGATGCGCAAATCAATTATACAACCACCGAGAAAGAGCTTTTAGCGGTTGTATTTGCATTAGAAAAATTCAGGCCTTACTTAATCGGCTCACCTATAGTTGTGTATACTGACCATTCTGCTTTGAAACATCTTCTGGCGAAGAAAGATGCAAAAGGTCGACTAATACGTTGGATCCTACTGTTACAAGAATTTGATCTTGTTATCAAAGATAAGAAAGAATGTGAAAACGTAGTAGCTGACCACCTTTCACGCATCATTTCTTCCCCTGTGACCCTGCCGATTAATGACTCATTCCCTGATGAACAACTCTTGAGCATATCCGCTGAACCATGGTTCAGGGATATTGTGAACTATCATGCCACGGGACTTATACCGAGCGATTGGTCAAAACAGGACAAATACCGTTTTTTATCCCAAGTAAAACACTTTTACTGGGACGAGCCCTATTTGTTTAAATATTGTCCTGATCAGATCATTCGCCAGTGTGTCCCGAATGAAGAGTTCAAGAGTGTTCTTTCATTCTGTCATGATCAGGCTTGTGGGGGTCACTTTGGTCCTAGAAAGACAGCGGAAAAGGTTTTGCAATGTGGATTTTATTGGCCGACCTTATTCAAGGACGCATTTGACTATTGCAAAACCTGTACACAATGTCAGTATACGGGTAGAATATCCCAGAGGAATGAAATGCCTCAGCAACCCATCTTGGTTGTTGAAATATTCGATGTTTGGGGCATTGATTTTATGGGTCCTTTTCCCAACTCCTTTGGGAATCTGTACATATTGCAGGCGGTTGATTATGTCTCAAAATGGGTAGAAGCCATTCCATGTCGCACTAATGACAAGAAAGTTGTCATTAAGTTCTTGAAAGAGAATATCTTCTCGCGATTTGGACACCCACGCGCTATTATTAGCGATAATGGGACACACTTCTGCAACAGGTCTTTCGAGACTCTGATGCGGAAATACTCAATCAACCACCGACTTTCTACACCCTATCACCCCCAAACAAGCGGGCAGGCTGAAATCTCAAACAGACAAATCAAACTTATCCTGGAGAAGACTGTTGCTAAAAATAGAAAAGACTGGTCGACCAAATTGACGGATGCTCTTTGGGCATTCAGGACTGCATATAAGACGGACCTAGGAATGTCTCCATATAGGATAGTGTTTGGAAAAGCATGTCATTTACCCGTCGAGATAGAGCATAAAGCATTGTGGGCTATAAAGGAAATAAATCTTGATTTAAACCTTGCTTGCAACTTTCGGAAGCTGCAACTTAACGATCTAAGCGAACTCCGCGATGAAGCTTATGATAATGCTGTAACCACAAAGAATAGGACTAAGGTTTTTCACGATAAAAGCATTTTAAGGAAAACATTTTTACCTGGTCAACAAGTCCTTCTTTATGATTCACGATTACACCTTCACGCGGGTAAGCTCCGATCTCGATGGAAGGGACCTTTTGTTGTGCGGTCTGTATACCCGCACGGGGCGGTAGAAGTAGAAAATGTTAAAAACGGCACCTTTTTCAAAGTAAATGGACATAGACTTAAGCCGTATTTTTCCACTGACCCCACGGAGGAGCTCTTGTTCTTACAAGAGCCAGTTTATTTGGATTAAAATTCTTCCGTCTCACCTTCATATCCTGTATATCATTGCATATCTTTTGAATGAAGGTGAGTGAAAAATAAGTTTGGGGGAAGTTCTTCACTTATATATTTTGCCCCCACTAATAATCCCTCCCAGACTTACAGTTTTGTAGGTAGAGCATTCGGCAACAGTGAGGACACTGTTGAAAACAAGTTTGGAGGAGGTTTCTGCTTATTTTTGCATCATTTGCATATCATCTGCATAAGCACAAAACATTTCTTTTAAAAATCTATAAAAATTGAAAATTTTTTCAAAATCCATAAAAATTTAAAAAATTTTCAAATATAAAAATAATTTTAATATTTACACTTTTTTTGTATATAAATAAGATAATGAAAGTTTAGATAGTGAAAAATTACATCCATGAGATTGGAAAAATTTTAGAAAACTAAGAAAATTAGAAGTTTTCTTATACGAACTAGTAATAAGTAGTTATGAGCCGTTGTCCCAAGGGTTAGTAAGATGAAGGACGTCACTAATCTGAGGATAAAAATAAGTCTGAAAAATAGTTTCTATTCTGGAAGCCAAACATTTTGAACGTTGCTACCCTGCTATTCGCACTTACACACGTCTTGAAGCCTGGGATAGTAGAGGATACCTTGAAATGCTCTTGTCTTAAAGCCAAAAGTATGAAGGAAATAAAAAAAAATGAATAAAAATATAAAGTGGTGAGAAAAATGGACACTGGTTTTGTTATCACCAAGGGCAATAAAAATGTATAGCGAGGGTGCTTCTTCACCTAGTGCCCTAAGGCAAACTGGTCTGGGAGTCACTGCTATGCCTGAGGTGGTGCAAGACGAGGAAAATACACCAAGTAAGCAAGCACAGGAGTAATCGGTCGGTTAGTACCTCAAGAAGTATTAACGGTCGCATGAAAGTGTGTGAGCAATCTCATCTAAATATTCATTAATTAAAAAGTACTGAGGCTGATGGGCAAGAGTATGATAGCTTGAATTGAATTCTCCGGGTGTAGGGATGTCTTTACACACACGCAGGGTGATATGATCGATGTTTTGGAAGAAAGATAGGAATGAAGAATAAGACGATGTTTTATTGAGGGAGGACGTGATTTCTAACATCTTTTCATGACCATTAAGATAGGGCTCATGACAACCGAAAAGCTAGCTTAGTTGGAAACCCTAATTTTCAAAGCTTTTCTTTTACGATTCTCTTCTTTAAATGTAATATTCATGATCTTGCTTTTATTATTGGATTTTGTGGGTGCAATCCGCTGAAAACCCTCAGGAGACAACACTCCTCCTACTAGGGACACCTAGAGGTTTAAAGGCTTGTTGCACGTGCTCAGTGCAATCGTGTTGCCTACGAAAGTGTGCTAGTTAGTTTTTCTCTTTCTTTATTTTCTCCTTCTCTTTTTAATAAAACATTCGCTCGAGACGATCGAAATTAAGTTTGGGGGAATTTGATTAGTCGAAAATATTGCATATTTGAGCCGGCAATTTCCTCATCATTTGCATTCATATAGAAGTGTTCGGTATCCGTATTTCACATATTAGCAAATTTATCATAGATTATAAGATTACATGTATTAGACCTTAAAACCGGCATTTCTAGGGAAATTGACTGCATTGCATGGCATCGCAATATTTTTATATGTCGCAACCCGTGTTTCGAAGTCTGTGCAGGAAAAGGAGAAGCTCGCTCAAATTTACACCGCTCAAAAGATACGTCAACCCACTAATTTCAGATCTGGTATCAATCCAAACGAGCAATCACAATTCAGCATATCAGACAAAGCCCCAAATAGCAGTACAAGACCACTCCAGAAAGCACAAAGCCCAAGGCTCCAATATGGCCGCGGAACCGCGGCCATAGCCGGCTTAAGTCGCGGTTCCGCGGCGGCTTGATGACATCATCACCTGAATTTTTTACCACAATGCTTCTTACAGGGCCCACTGCTCAGAAATGTATCTCAGTTTCCAGAAGACTCCAGGGGTTTCTGCCAGATCAGCAAACAAGGGTTTCCAAGCTTAATTAATTCTAGCTTAAACCCTAAGCTAGCTCCTAACAAACTATCTTCTAGAAGACTCAACAAACTTTTGGAGGGAACTACCATTTCAAACCTAAACCTAGGGTTTGGGAGCTCTATAAATAAGACCCTAGGCTCACTTGTAAAAGAATCTTGGATCCCCAATCTAGTATCAAACTAGAGCCATTCTATCTCTTTCTTCATCTTCTTCCACAAGTCTAGTGACAAGGCTTGTGTGAAACCCTAACCCTAAATTCCAATCAAAAAGCCAAGATCCCGAGTACCCATCAAGCAAGAAGCCTTGCAACCTTTTATGAGCCGAGCCGATCTTCAACGGAGCAAGTGGTCAAAGCCGATCCGCGACTCACGGAGCCGAGCGACGCCAATTCAACAACTTAGATTCTTCCTCTTGTAGTTCTTGAGCGATTGTAATCAAAGTGTTGATATAAATAAAAGGTGATATTCTTTTATCTTTTTTTCTTTAAACTCTTGCATCATGAATCAATCTAAAATTCTAGTTATAATTCTTGTTGTGATGTTTGAGTAATACTCCACTCGTCGAGGAGTCGAGATGATCAATAGAATGATGTTGTAATATATCTGAAAACGATTCTTGATTCCTACGAGTTTTGTAAACCCTAGCAAGTTCAAGAATCGACGACCCATTTTGTTGCGATGCTTTCTTGATTGATATCGCTCGAAATTAGGATGTTACGATCGTTTCTTGGAAATTGCTAGAGGCTAGAGTGTGAATGATATCGACGAAAGAACAAGGGTTAAAAGATGAAACCCTAGTTTCATTAAGAAAGCCCTAACTCTCGTCGATCATCATCGATCTAGTATCAATCCTTCGAAGGACAAAAACACGTTATCTTTAGATTACATCACGTCTATAGATCCGATCGATTCCTACGAGCCTCTTTTAGATTCTTGACTGTTGATTGGAAATATCATCAATACACCGATTCTTAATTGTTTAACATTTTCTTGATTCTTGAATAAGAATAGTGACACTTGATATGAATCATTCTTGAATCATGTTTTCTTTTATCGTTACTTAACTTTTCAATTCAAACATATCAAAGATATAAATGAATCGTGCAATCCCTGTGAACGATCCGCACTCATTCATGAACTACAATTGACACCGTAGTTTGATTGCGGTCAAAATAATTTTTGGTTGTGATTTCTTTACAATTTTCTACAAACACAACGGAAAAATCTACCAATCAGGATCACCCTCTCCAAAGAGATGTCTCCCAAGACTGATTTGGAAAGGGATCGCATGTCTATCATACCCTACGCTTCTACGGTAGGCTCTATAATGTATGCGATGTTATGTACCAGACCAGATGTAGCATACGCATTGAGCGTTGTAAGCCGGTATCAGTCGAACCCAGGGGAGAAACACTGGATAGCGGTAAAGAACATTCTCAAGTACCTGAGAAGGACTAAGGAGATGTTCTTGGTGTATGGCGGAAAAGATCTCCAGCTCGAGGCCTTTACTGACTCCAGCTTCCAGAGTGACAAGGATGACTCCAAGTCCATGTCGGGTTATGTCTTTACCCTCAATGGAGGGGCGGTTTGCTGGAAGAGTTCCAAGCAGGAGACCGTTGCTGACTCAACTATGGAAGCGGAGTACATAGCTGCTTGCGATGCCGCAAAGGAAGCTGTCTAGATGAAGAAGTTCCTCACGGAGCTTCAGGTGGTTCCTACCATTGTTGATCCAATACCGCTGTATTGCGACAACAATGGCGCTATAGCTTTAGCGAAGGAACCCAGGTCCCATCAGAAGTCCAGGAACATTTTGAGGCTGTACCACCTGATCAGGGAGATCGTAGATCGCCGGGAGATCGAGGTGAAGAGAGTAAATACGGAGAACAACACTGTAGATCCACTCACGAAGGCCCTACCCCAGACTCAGTTCGAGCGGCTGATCGAGATGATAGGTCTTCGATACGCCAGTACATGGTCTTAGTGCAAGTGGGAGATTGTTAGTGTATATGCCCTAGAGGCCATTACTGTATCATACTAGCTTGTATCTTACTTGATGGAAGCTTGGGATATTCACAGTTGTATAGACAATCTTGCTCAAAATGGTAGTATGCTACTTGGTTTGACTCTACTTCAATATGTGCATGTGTTTCTTTTAGCATATCGCTTGTATACATATTAGTAGAGCCCTTAGGATCTTTGATTGATTACCAGCGTTGTGATGGCGCTCACACTCGTGGGGGCTGGATAATCCATAAGCACATCCTTATACAGGTCCCTAGTCGTTGGACTATCGAGACAGGGCATCGATACTCTGGAGTATACTAGCGTATGCGCTTCTCATCCCAGCGGGGGAGACGGTCTGTCCCACAGCCGTCAGTACGTCGTGCTTGAGATAGTATGCGGGTGCTCGTTAGATTACGAGTACACTGGACAGGACTCATCGGGAACCGTTGGTTGGTATTATACCTATCGTCAGTTATCAGTTCCCAGGTGACATGAGTACAGCTTAGTCCGCCGACTTGACACTGTCATTTCGCCTCGAGTGTGTTCCCACTGTACTTAGATTACTACCCTACCACGGCTCAAAGGAGTCGTGCAAACAGGTAGTAGTTGGGTGCAATCCCGAAGCACTTGGAGGCAGTGACGGTTAGACAGGATTCGTCTCTCCCGGTATTGGGGGTTGATATCGCGCTGTGTCTAGGAGAGCCATTACACAAGTAGTCCCTGGCTAGGGCAAGCGAGATATACTGGTAGGTTTTCAGTGTCATCTCAGGGTGTTCTGGGCTACATTCCGACACGACTTGTACCGCTATTAGGGGACTGACGTTCACCGCCCCCTAGGCCCGCCATGCGATGTATCAGACGAACAGACCGGACTGTACGAAGATTGTCACATACAGGCTCAGTAGGAGTTCGGATGGGTTTATCTCATCGGCCTTCTTATCGACATCTACCTGGGGACTGTTACGTACAGCTAGTGCCGCTTGCGGTCTGTGGTTAAACCCACTGCCAGCGTAGTGTCGAGTCTTTAGAGTCCCACACAGAGAGTTTCCCTGCACTGAGCGAAACGTGTAGAGGCCGTATGGTTTTACGGCAGGGCTTCGATCACTTACGTGCACTTGTGTGCGTATGCTGTTCGGGCAGGCAATACTAGTGGGCTTTGGTTTAAGCCAGATCCTAGTACTGCACAGATGGATTTGATTTGTCTTCTGTGCATTCGCATTCTACGGAATGCGGATGCGGGTGTGTATGCACAGTTTTGAGGAGCGATAAAGGAGGAGGTGCCCCATTAGGGTTTTGGCAGTTGGTTCGGCCAAAACCGTAATGTGGCGCACTCATTAAGGTTTTGACAATTCGTTTGGTCAAAACCGTTATGAGTAGGGAGACATTATTTATTAATCCTTTTAGTGATAGATTAGTGATGGCTAATTGCATTGACCATTTGACCACTTAGATCTCTCTTGACTTTGTTGACTTGTTGACCATGTTGACCATTGACCTTCAAGAGAGATCCACACTCTTCTTTTATTTTCCTTTTATTTCTTGTGTTATGATAATGGTCAATTCAATGTGCCATTAAGTCTTTCATGATAGGATTAGTAATGATGATTATTGTGTATTATTGCAACCATGGTTCATTTCATTTGTTTTAATCTTTTTCATTATTCTCTTCTCATTCTCTCTCATGAAGTGAGAAGAAAAGAAAAGCTCCATGGTTGCAAACTTTCTCCTTCTTCTTCCTCCTCTTGATCTCTTCTTTTGATCTCATGTGTTGAGAGAAAAAGAATCCACAAAGACAAATACATCCATACATCTCCTCTACACATTCTAAGGCATTTAGATTAGCAATCTCCTTGCCCTAGTTCCTTGGCTTGAGGCGAAGCTTAGTGTACAACTTTCGGGTGGATCGTCTTCGACTCAAGAAGGCCGCGGAGGTGCCCAAGGTCCGGATCGACGCTTGGAGCTTGGATGGACGAGTGGGACAGCGGGATGAAGACCCGAAGGACCGGTTCCGTGAGGTATACTTCCTACAGCATAGTAGCTAAACCTCTAAGTGTTTACTAGTTTCTAGTTTAGCAAAGATCCGACTTTTAGTCCATGTTGCCTTGCGCTAAAATCATTGTTTTTCACCGTTTCCGTCTCCCCGTAAGAACCGGGGTGAGCAACGTGGACTTACAGTTATACCCAGTGCCAGTGTATTGATGAGTCATTAGAGTCCCCCACAGACAGTTTCCCAAGTTCGGGCGAAACGTTGTAGAGGCCGTATGGTTTTATGGCAGGGTTTGATCATATTCGTGCACTTGTGCACGGATCAGGATCGGACGGATAATACTAGCGGGTTTTGGTTTAAGCCGGATCCTAGTATTATATTGTAGGAATATTTTTGTCTCATTGCATTCGTGTTCGGTCGGAATATAAATGCGGGTATGTATTTACAGTTGAGGGGTAATCTGGTAATTCGTTACGGGATTACTTTCGGAGTTGCCAGTTTCTTTTTCTGTCTTAAACATCCCTATCCATGTTTCCCTACCGTGAGCATTGCCCTTGACTTTGCCCACTTTGCCATCCCTTGCACTGCTTTTTCTTAAGGTGGTCTTCTGAGTGGAAATGTGGTTTCTGGAATTTTTTAGTTTTGGCCCAGATTATTTTCAGTGCTGGATTTGTACTTGGGGCCCACTTCGGGAATTTTTTGTCGATCGAAATTTTAAATACATTGGTTTACAGTGCTTACATTACTATCTGTGATCGTGAATGTCATTTGATCGGTAAATCTTGTCTAATTGCTATAGTCCTTTTAGACGGGTTTGCGAACATGACATTCACGTTGATGTTCTGTGTTGTTATGTGATGTTGCGGATTTGTCGTGGTGGATATCTTGTGTGCAATGGTAGTGCAGTTTGGATTTATTTGTACATTTGATATTGCGGGGCGAGCATCCGACATGTGGACTGCCGTCACTGCCTGTTTGTATATTATTCTTTTGGGGCACGACCGGGTTGAGGTCGATGTACGTGTTGTATATATTTTCTTTTCTGTACTAGGATTACCCAGCGGTGGGGTGCACGGATAGCCGGGTTCTAGAGAACAACGGGCCCGCATTTCATGACGTTGAGACGGAGGGGGCTTCACACTAGAATTGGCAGGCTATTCGCCGCACTCGTAGGGGGTATAGGTTGACCCAAGGAGGGGTGCTCAAGTTACCGGATTCTGTGAAGTGCTGGGTGGTCCATTCACTTTGCTGAGGGGGGATGCCCCGCTTCTGGTTTTGGCGGGTAACTTGCTGCACTCGTAGGGGTCTAGGATTTCATTGCATAGGCTATCCACACGACCAGGGGAACGTCGGGTTTCACATGCGGTTCAATGAAATCCGAGGATCCCAGATTATCTGTATTGTTCTGTGATACTTATTAATTTTCTGTGATGTTGCGTTTATCATGCCTGGAGCGATTATTATATATTAATATATATACTAGTAGATGTTGTATATGTTTTACACCCGCGCTAGTCTAGTCCCCGCTCTGTCGTTAGTTAAGTAACCTAACCTAACGGGTGATGACGGGACCCAGTGGCGAATGCGGATGGCATATACGTACATCATATTTTTTCGTTCTTTTCTGGTATGATTAATTGATGGGACTGCGTTGATTCTTATCAATGCAAGGAAAACAGACCTATTCTGATGTTGTTGGAACAATTTTCAAAAAGCTGTTATTACAAGGGCGTTCTCTTTTGTTTTGCACAGTGGTATTCGGTTATGAATATCCAGCACCTCATTCGACGAGGCAAGGGCCGAGATCCCTTCATCGGGAGTGACCCCTTGGACAGAGGTTTACGTCAGGGTAATAACTTCACTATAGTCGATTACTCTTTGCTTTGCATCGTGGTATTCAGTTTGGAATATCCTGCACCTCATTCGATGAGGAAAGAGCCGAGATCCCTTCACCGGGAGTGACCTCTTTAGGAAAGGTTTTCGCCACTATATTTTTATAAAAAGATATTCAGTTCCTTCTGTAAGTTGATGTGCAACACCCCACGAGTTGCGGGGAGGAGGAAATTTGAAAAACAATCATGTTTATAAAGCGAGCATCAACTAACCGAAGATTATTTCTAAACAATACTTAACAATAAGCATAGAGTTCTAAGCTACTATGATAAAAGATTATACCAAACGATTCTAGTCCTTCGTCTTTACGATCTCTATGGCCTCTTTGGATCTCCACGTCCTCCTCGGCTTCCTTTCCGTGATAGACGATCCATCCGAGAACCCTAATCCAAGCTATAACCTCTAAACTTGAGGTTACTTAGTTTCTCTAGTTGCTAATAAAGGAACTAAGATGATGTAGAGATTGTTTATGGAGTGTTTAGTCTTTCCTAATCCTTGTTCTCAACTCATGAGTGGTAGGATTAGGGTTTGGTGAAGGAGAGAGAGCTTGAGGAGAGAGAAGGTGGAGATGATAATCAAAATAAATATCCTTCTCACTTGAATATATGATACATAATGAATTATCAAATAATATCAATTAAATGATTATTCACCATGCTTCATTTATTCAAGGAGAGTGATTCATCATGTGAGTCATTAGATCATTAATGATGCATTAATGATATGATGATTCATATGAATGAGTCACTAAAGCAATTAATGAAAATGCCACCTTAACCCCTCATGTCACATCCTTCTAGAAGCTTCTCAGAAAATTATGAGAACGCCTCTCTCATCCGTGAAAACACGGAAAAACTTTAGACTGTATAAATCCAATAACCTGATACTAGAATCTGGCTTAAACCAAAGCCGGCTAGTAAAAACTGTCCGAATGTCGTACGTGCGTTTAAACACGTATGCGTCCGAACCTTTGTCGTAAAACCATACGACCTCTATATCTTTTCGCCTGGAGTTGGGAAATCTCTGTGTGGGACTCTAAAGACTCGACTACTACACTGGCAGTTGGTTTAACCACAGACCGCAAGCAGCACTAGCTGTACGTAACGGTCCCTAGGTAGTTGTCGATAAGAAAGCCGATGAGGTAACCCATCCGAAATCCTTCTGAGCCTATCCATGACAATATCCGCGCAGTCCGGTCTGTTCGTCTAAGAGTATCGCATGTATGGTCTAGGGAGGTGGTGGACGTCAGACCCCAAATAACCGTACAAGTCGTGTCGGTATGGCTCAAGACCATCCGAGAATCTACTGATCAGTCCATCAGTAATTCTCAATCAGCCCTGGCCAGGGACTTATGGTAATGACCAACCGATCACCGTGCGATATCAACTCCCTATACCGGGAGAGACGAATCCCTAACAGTCACTCACTGCCTCCACGTGGCTCGGGACTGTGCCCAACTAAAACCTGTTTGCACGACTCCTTTGAATCGTGGTAGGGTAATAATCAAAGCACAGTGGGAACTCACACGAGACAAATGATGACCTTAAGTCAACGGACTATCTGCACATATGTCACCTGAGAACTGCTATCTGACGTTAGGTATAATACCATCCAGTCAGTTCTCGTCGAGTCCTGTCCGGTGTACTCACACCCAGTGAGCATCTGTATACAATCTTAGGTGCACTCCACCAATGGCTGCGGGACTAGTCCATCGCCCCTCCTCAGGGTCTAGATATGTATACACTAGTCTACTCCGGAGTATCGATGCCCAGTCTCAATACTCCTGCGACCAGGGACATCTAAGGATGTGCCTATTGACTATCCAGCTCCCATAAGTATGACTGCCATCACAACGCTGGTAGTCAGGAAAACACCCTATGGGCTTTATCAACATACATATATAAATACCAAGTAAAATATATCATACGTTAAGACAAAGACAAACCAAATAGCGTACTATCATATCAAGCAAGACTGTCATGTACATACATATCCCAAGCATCCTATACAATGTAGGCCTTTAGGGCATATATATCCAACAATCTCCCACTTGCACTAAGGCCTATAATTGGCGCAATGAGTACCCACTGTCTCTACCAGATCCAGTTGCTGGCGTACTGCATGCCCAACATCTTAAACAGCCTCTCGAACTGCACTTGAGGGATGGCCTTGGTGAATGGATCTGCCGTGTTGTCTTTTGTGTCCACTCTCCGTATCTCGATCTCCCGACGATCCGCGATCTCCCTGATCAGGTGAAAACGCCTTAAGATATGCCTGGATTTCTGATGGGACCTTGGTTCCTTCGCTAAAGCTACAGCGCCATTGTTATCACAATACAAAGGTATTGGATTGGCAATGGACGGAACTACCTGAAGTTCAGAAATGAACTTCCTCATCCAGACAGCCTCTTTTGCGGCTTCACTAGCAGCTATATACTCAGCCTCCATAGTTGAGTCTGCGACGGTATCCTGTTTGGAACTCCTCCAACATACCGCCCCTCCATTGAGGGTAAACACAAAACCCGAAATGGATTTAGAATCATCCTTGTCACTTTGCAAGCCGGAGTCGGTAAAATCCTCTACCTGGAGGTCCTTATTACCGTAAACTAAGAACATCTCCTTAGTCCTTCTCAGGTACTTGAGAATGTTCTTTACCGCTATCAAATGTTTCTCACCTGGGTCAGACTGATACCTGCTTACCACACTAAGTGCGTAAGCTACATCTGGTCTGGTACATAACATCGCATACATTATAGATCCTACCGCCGAAGCATAGGGTATATTACCCATGCGAGCCCTCTCTTCATCAGTATTTGGAGACATGTCTTTGGAGAGGGTGATTCCGTGACAAGCGGGCAGATTACCACGCTTGTAATCTTCCATACTAAATCTTTTTAGTATAGTGTCAATATACCTGGACTGTGAAAGTCCCAACATTCTATTAGACCTATCACGATGGATCTTAATGCCCAGAATGTACGATGCATCTCCCAAGTCTTTCATAGAGAATTTCTGTGACAAGAAGAGCTTTACTGATTGTAGCATAGGGATATCATTCCCTATTAGTAGTATATCGTCGACGTACAAAACGAGGAAGACTACTGCTCTTTCTACAATCTTCCTATAAATACATGGTTCATCTACATTTTTGATAAAGTCAAACTCTTTGACTGTCTCATCAAAGCAGATGTTCCAACTCCGTGATACTTGCTTTAATCCATAAATGGATTTAAGCAACTTGCAGACTCTTCCGCTGCTCCCACTGTCTAAGAAACCTTCTGGTTGATCCATGTAAACACTTTCTTCTAAATGTCCATTTAGAAAAGCTGTTTTTACGTCCATCTGCCAGATTTCATAGTCATGGAAGGCAGCAATCGCAAGCAGGATCCGAATGGATTTAAGCATAGCTACAGGTGAAAAGGTTTCATCATAGCCCAATCCTGGTCTTTGACGAAAACCTTTTGCTACGAGTCTAGCTTTATAGGTTTTCACTTGTCCAAATGCACCAATCTTCTTTTTGAAGATCCATTTGCATCCAACTGGTTTTACTCCAGGAGGAGCAACTTCTAAAGTCCATACTTTATTGGTGTACATGGATTCCATTTCGGATCTCATAGCATCCAGCCATTTCATCGAGTCACTACTCGTAATAGCCTGCTGAAAACTAGTAGGCTCATCATCATCGATGATGCAATTCTCTCGATCCCCATCTAGAAGAAAACCATAGTATCTTTCAGGAGGATGAGAAAGCCTGCTAGATCTGCGGAGTGGCGTTGGTTCATCATGTTCTATTGAAATCTGAGGTTCTACTAAGTCCTCGGTAGCAGTTTGAGGTTCTGGAATTTCTTCCAGCTCTACTGCGCTCCCACTAATTTCTTTTGCAAGAAATTCGCTTTCTAAGAAGACAATGTGACGAGCGACAAACACCTTTTGTTCTTTAGTGTGGTAGACCATATACCCTCTTGAATGCTTGGGGTATCCTATGAACTTGCACAAAACCGATCGTGCCTCGAGCTTGTCCGGATTATGCTTTTTAACATATACCGGACACCCCCATATCTTGATATACTTGAGATATGGTCTCTTCCCGCTCCACATTTCATATGGAGTGGTAGGCACAGACTTAGTCGGAACTCTATTTAATAGGTATGCTGCCGATTCTAGAGCAAATCCCCAGAAAGAAAGTGGCAACTCAGCACTACTCATCATTGAACGCACCATGTCTAACAGAGTGCGATTCCTCCTTTCTGATACACCATTATGCTGAGGTGTATAAGGTGGAGTAAGCTGAGAGAGAATTCCATTCTTTTTTAAGTATTCAAGGAAACTGGTACTTAAGTATTCTCCACCTCGATCAGATTGAAGTGTCTTGATGCTTTTACCGGTCTGTTTCTCTACTTCATTTTTATACTCCTTAAACTTCTCAAAAGCCTCGGATTTATGCTTCATTAAGAACACATGTCCATACCTAGAGAAGTCATCAGTAAAAGTGATGAAGTAGGAGTGACCACTTCGTGCATGCATAGACATCGGACCACATACATCACTGTGTACAAGTCCCAAGAGTTCAGTGGCTCTTTCTCCGTGTCCGGTGAATGGAGATTTGGTCATTTTTCCTTTGATACATGATTGACAAGTTGCATATGATGAATATTCAAACGGATCTAAATATCCATGTTTATGTAACTTAGTCAACCTTGTTTCATTTATATGACCAAGTCTACAATGCCATAGGAAGGCTTGATTCGAATCTGGAGCCTTTCTTTTACGCGTGTTTTGAATATAGAAAATTTGAGGTTGATTAAGTATGTATATGCCGTTTTCCAGTGTGCCATACCCAATCAGTTCTTGATTTAGGTGAATGTTCATAACATTTCTTTCAAGCGCAAAACTATATCCTTTATTCGATAACAAAGATACGGATATAATATTACACAACATACTGGGAATACAAAAACAGCTGTACAACACCAAAATGTGTCCACTAGTCAACCCTAGGTGATATTCCCCTATTGCAATTGCATCTACATGCATTCCATTGCCCATCCGGAGAGTCATATCACCTGTCCCCAGCACTCTACTATTTCTCAGATCCTGCAATGAATTACAGATGTGAGAACCAGAACCGGTATCAAGTACCCATGATGTAGAGTTAACTGAAAGACAATTTTCGATTACAAACACACCTGAAGTTGAAGCAACTACTTGCTTCATGTCCTTGGCTTTGAAGGCCTGACAATCCTTCTTCCAGTGCCCTTGCTTGTGACAATAGAAGCACTCGTTCTTTTCTGTCTTCACCCTTCCTGCCTTGTTCGTTCCCTACACCTTCTTGACCCCACCTTTCGGTTTGGTGGCTTTCATCTTCTTCTTCCCTTTAGCTTTCGCTTTAGATTTAGAAGAAGATGATTGGCCAACATACATAACGGGGGTCTTCTCCTTTTTCAAGGAGGTCTCTGCTACCCTCAACATATTGAGGAGCTTTGGAAGATCCGCTTCCATTTCGTGCATGTTGAAGTTCAGCACGAACTGAGAGAAGGTGTGGGGAAGGGATTGCAAAATCAAGTCGATATACAAATCGTTCTCTAGCACGCATCCCAGGTTTGCGAGTTCCTCAATGAGGATGATCATTTTGAGGACGTGCTCTCCTACAGGCAATCATGGAGCTAACCTCATCTGGAAAAGTTTCCTTGAGGTTTCGTACCTCACGATACGGGAGTGCTCCCCATACAATTCTTTGACATGGAGAATGATGGATACAATATCCATACTCTCGTGCAGTTTCTGGAGTTCATTGTTCATGGACGCCAGCACGATCACTTAGCTCGCTCACAATCTAGATCCCAGGTTTTGCGGACTTCCCTGTCCACAACTGAGGAATCTGGTCCAGGGATAAGGGGAGGAACAGCGGTGGTAACATATGCTACTTTGTCATAAGTCAGTGCAATATTGACGTTCCTTAGCCAATCTTTATAGTTTTGCCCGGTCAGTATATTTTTTTCGAGTAATAGTTTTAATCCAGTCATGGTAGCTGCCAGAGAGAGAGAAAAGAAAACACTCAGCATATGCTCTTGCAAGTTTAGATTGGTTTATTAATTTATCTAAACAGGATGGCTCCCACTGTTTCCTCAAATCCTTCTTCAAAACCTTAAAAGAAGAACTAGTTAGGATTTAATCACACGTCACAATACTTGCTTAACCTTTCTGCCAGGCTGGTGTTGGTACTTCGAGGGAGGTTTTCCAACGCTTTCGCGAAGTTCCTTAATTAAATAACCTCTTTTCCCTGGAGGCGTAGCCCCTCTAACACCTTTCTAGTCACCTACTTGGTTTATAGCATTGATTGTTAAGTGAGAAAAATTCCCGAGAGTATTCCTACTCATCAGTGGGATCGGGATCCAACTATCATTGCATGATGCCCTAGATGGAAGCCACTCTAGTCACCACACTCCAGAAGGTATGCTAAATCTGCAAGTTTCCTTTATGTTTGAAACTCCCGATGTGATTTTTACCCCAAGCTCTTATAGACCTTGACGTAGGCCAACAAGCCATAAGACGCAAGTCAAGTTCTACCCGTCGTTGTCCTGATCAATTTAAGTACATCGTACAAGCTCTTGACGTAGGCCAATAAGGTGTACGTCTGTATCAAACTAATGTATCTATCTATGCAACAAATATGCACACACACTGCTACCATACACTATGTCTTGACGTAGGCCAACAAGCATAGCATGAATACGATGTGCTGTCTATCTGAAACGACGGAGGGTTACGGCTGGTTTTTGGCAAAAAACCGTTAACGTAATGAACTTGATATGATCGAAGGAACAGAGATAGCTTTTATTTAAAAGGAGTGGTTTAAGCTCTGCATTTAAAATTTGCTTTTTCAAGAAAACCGAGTGGTTTTAGAAATTGTTCCAACGATTCAGTTTAGGTTTTATTTTCTTTCCATTAATAATAATGCGTCCCATCATTTAACCTATCATTACAGATAACAACGAAAATACAACATCCTCTTATGCCATCCGCATTCGCCACGGGGTCCCGTCATCACCCGTTAGGTTACTTAACTAACGACAGAGCGAGGGCTGGGCTAGCGCGGGTGTAAAACATAAGTGACATCTAAATAGCTATCATATATAGATATTGTACATTCGTCAGATGCAATAATAGGCATTCCTGATCACAGATAAACAATATTGGATTTGCAAGCAATCCGCATTTCTTTTGAGCCTGCAATGAAAGACGGATTACACAGTTGTGATGAATAGCCATTTCCCCATCCCAGACCCCCACGGGTACGGCAAACTACCCGCCAAGTACCAGAAGTGAAGCGGTCTGCCTCAACACTTCAAAATACCCGGTAGTTTGTGCACCCCACCTTGGGTCTATCCTAGGAGAAAAAAACAGTAAAAAGAAATAATACAACGGTGGCTACAACCGCAACCTGGATGTGCCCCGCAAAATAATATTACAACTTATTACATTTACATCGAATGAATTAATACAATAACCCATCACAAAACCCGGCTAATCACCACAATAGTCCAATACAGTTTATATACACAAACAGTTATATATAACATCACAGATATGTGCAACCCCCTGCCAACCGACATACTAGCAGTTAGGGGAGGTTTACGAACACATAAAACATTTCACAGATATAATCATAACAGGAAAACACTGTATAATTTCGATCGATTAAACACATTTAATTTTGCTCCAATACTTCTCTGTAAATATGAAACTTGAGCAAATATTAAAAAATACAAGAAAATCCCAAATATCACAAATAAGGCACAGAAGAAAACTGGGCTGAATCGGCCCCAACTCGGCGGCGGAACCGCGGCGGATCGGTGGGATCGGCCGTGGTTCAGCGGCGCTTTGGCCAATTCAGGAGCCCATTTTTCTTGTGTGTTCTTATATTTTCATGTGGGTCATTCTGGAGGTCCCTGAAAAATTTTTGGACCTCATTTTAAAATCGACAGAAACTTCATGATATCAGGGTTATTTCCGGTTTGTTTTCCGTTCGAAATTCATACGACTTTGCAAGTGTGTTAATTATTGTTTAGTGAGGCTCTGATACCACTGTAAGTTGATGTGCAACACCCCACGAGTTGCGGGGAGGCGGAAATTTGAAAAACAATCATGTTTATAAAGCGAATATCAACTAACCGAAGATCATTTCTAAACAATACTTAACAATAAGCATAGAGTTCTAAGCTACTATGATAAAAGATTATACCAAACGATTCTAGTCCTTTGTCTTTACGATCTCTATGGCCTCTTTGGATCTCCACGTCCTCCTCGGCTTCCTTTCCGTGATAGACGATCCACCCGAGAACCCTAATCCAAGCTATAACCTCTAAACTTGAGGTTACTTAGTTTCTCTAGTTGCTAATAAAGGAACTAAGATGATGTAGAGATTGGTTATGGAGTGTTTAGTCTTTCCTAATCCTTGTTCTCAACTCATGAGTGGTAGGATTAGGGTTTGGTGAAGGAGAGAGAGCTTGAGGAGAGAGAAGGTGGAGATGATAATCAAAATAAATATCCTTCTCACTTGAATATATGATACATAATGAATTATCAAATAATATCAATTAAATGATTATTCACCATGCTTCATTTATTCAAGGAGAGTGATTCATCATGTGAGTCATTAGATCATTAATGATGCATTAATGATATGATGATTCATATGAATGAGTCACTAAAGCAATTAATGAAAATGCCACCTTAACCCCTCATGTCACATCCTTCTAGAAGCTTCTCGGAAAATTACGAGAACGCCCCTCTCATCCGTGAAAACACGGAAAAACTTTAGACTGTATAAATCCAATAACCTGATACTAGAATCTGGCTTAAACCAAAGCCGGCTAGTAAAAACTGTCCGAATGTCGTACGTGCGTTTAAACACGTATGCGTCCGAACCTTTGTCGTAAAACCATACGACCTCTATATCTTTTCGCCTGGAGTTAGAAAATCTCTGTGTGGGACTCTAAAGACTCGACTACTACGTTGGCAGTGGGTTTAACCACAGACCGCAAGCGGCACTAGCTGTACGTAACGGTCCCCAGGTAGTTGTCGATAAGAAAGCCGATGAGGTAACCCATCCGAAATCCTACTGAGTCTGTCCATGACAATATCCGCGCAGTCCGGTCTGTTCTTCTAAGAGTATCGCATGTATGGTCTAGGGAGGTGGTGGACGTCAGACCTCTAATAATCGTACAAGTCGTGTCGGTATGGCTCAAGACCATCCGAGAATCTACTGATCAGTCCATCAGTAATTCTCAATCAGCCCTGGCCAGGGACTTATGGTAATGACCAACCGATCACCGTGCGATATCAACTCCCTATACCGGGAGAGACGAATCCCTAACAGTCACTCACTGCTTTCACGTGGCTCGGGACTGTGCCCAACTAAAACCTGTTTGCACGACTCCTTTGAATCGTGGTAGGGTAATAATCAAAGCACAGTGGGAACTCACACGAGACAAATGATGACCTTAAGTCAACGGACTATCTGCACACATGTCACCTGAGAACTGCTATCTGACGTTAGGTATAATACCATCCAGTCAGTTCTCGTCGAGTCCTGTCCGGTGTACTCACACCCAGTGAGCATCTGTATACAATCTTAGGTCCAGTCCACCAATGGCTGCGGGACCAGTCCATCGCCCCTCCTCAGGGTCTAGATATGTATACACTAGTCTACTCCGTGTTGGAGATAGTGCCCTCAGAGTCAATTATTGGATCACAGGCACGTGATTGCAATGATTGAGGGAGGACCTATCCCGGTAGGACAGTCTTACTCAAGATGATAGTATGCTATCTGGTTTATCTTTATCATCGTGTACTGCTTTAGGTGACCTGACAGGTCGCTATTACACGTTGATAGGGCCCCTAGGATTCTTGCTTGACTGCCAGCAGTATGAGGGCGATCATATACATAGGAGCTGGTAGTCTATAAGCACATCCTTAAAAGGTCCCTAGTCGTGGGAGTTTCGAGACAGGGCATCGATACTCCAGAGTAGACTAGTGTATACAGTCGAGACCCCGACGAGGGGCGGTGGCCGGTCTCACAAGCCACTGGTGTCTGTTGGTTCACCTAAGATGTATACAGGTGCTCATTGGGTTATGAGTACACCGGACAGGACTCGCCGGGAACATGCTAGTTGGTCTTATACCTGACGTCAGATAGCAGTTCCCTGGTGACATGTGTACAGGTTAGTTCATCGACTTGAGGATCATCATTTGTCTCGTGTGAGTTCCCACTGTACTTTGATTACTACCCTACCACTCTCAAAGGAGACGTGCAAACAGGTTTTAGTTGGGTACAGTCCCGAGCCATATAGAGGCAGTGAGCGGATCTTCGGGGGTTCGTCTCTCCCGGTATTGGGGGTGAGGTCGCGCTGTGTCTAGGAGAGCCAGAACATGAAAATTCCTTGGCCAAGGCAGGAGATTTACTGGTAGGTATTCCAGTAGTATCTCAGGGTGTTCTGTGCTGATCTCTGACACGACTTGTACCGCTTTTGGGGGTCTGACTTTTACCAACCCCCTAGGCCCGCCATGCAATGCTCATAGACGAACGGACCGGACTGTACGGATATTGTCACTGACAGGCTCAGTAGGGTGTCAGGATGAGTTCTTTCATCGATGTCCCTTTTGGTCAATAGCTGGTAGCCCGTCACGTATGGCTAATACCTCTGACGTGCTAGTGGTTAAATCCACAGCCATAGTATTGACAAGTCTTTAGAGTCCCCCACATTCAGTTGCTCAAGTTTTCGGGCGAAACGCTGTAGAGGCCGTATGGAGATATGGCAGGGTTTGATCAGATACGTGCGGCATTGCACGGATCAGAATCGGACGGATAATACTAGCGGGCTTTGGTTTAAGCCGGATCCTAGTATAGTACAGTGTAGATTTGTCTCATTGCATTTGTATTTCGGTTGGAATATAAATGCGGGTGTGTATACACAGTATCGGGGTTTTCCTGTAATTTATTACGGGACCAGTTTTCTGGAGTTGCCAGTTTGCTTTCCGTTTCGGCCATATTTCTTTGTATCCTTCATTGGCCGAAGATTGGTGGAGGAGGGCTTATTTGCATTTGTACAAATTGTAGGGTTCCTAGGCACGCTAATGAGGTCTCACAAGGCATCAACCATGCCAATTTCAAATTTTACGGGTGCCGAGAAACCCTAATACGGATCGTTAACTAGATTTTAGGCGAAACTAGCAACTAGTTAACTACTTTAACTAAGAGTGACGGAAATACAACCTTTGTAGATCCGGTCCTCCACCTCCATAGCTCCGCAATGAAGTCTCCTCGCTGTCCAAATCGAATCCCGGGCTCTAGCGTCGGCTTCGTCGGAAAAATGGGCGGGCAAGGTCGTCGGCTTCGTGCCGAAGATGATCTACGTCGAGGCATCACAAGATCAATCTCCCACTTCACCAAGTCATGAAACTTGTGAAGAAAACACCCTATACTACTTGGCAAGAGGTATAGGATGAAGAAATAGGAGGTGGGTTCACTTTAGAATTGGATTTTTCACTCATTTGTTCAAGTTGCCATTGATGGAGCAAGGTTTCTTCATGAAGAAGAAGAAGAGGAAGAAGATGATAAGTGTTATGATCTATTTTCTAAAAAGAATATAATATCAATACTTATCATCTCCCAACCATAGTTTGGTGTAGAGAATAAATCAGGGTTAGATTGAAGGGTTAGGGTTAAGCATCAAGACAAAATGGTCACTTGGTCAAAGCTTCATGAAGCTTCAATAACAAACAAAGAAAGCCACCATTTTCCCTTTTTCATTTCCAAAATAAATAAATAAATAAATAAATAAATGATTAAGAAAATGAAAACCCTAACCAATATACAACCATGGTTTAATCTTCACACAAACCCTAGTGAGCATGTATCATCAAACATGATACAAACTTGTGTACAAAAGTATATCACATATACAATGTGCACAATCCAAGTGAGAAAATCCATTTAAAAGTGAACCGATACTAGTTAATGCAAAGTAATATATCAAATATATAATTATACATTAAATCATTAAATCAACACTTGATTTAATGATCCGGTCATATCGCATATAACCAACTAGTATCAACAGTAACAACTTATCGAATCAACACTTGATCCGATAACCCGGCTATATCGCATATAACCGATCAATGTCACAAATCGCGAGAATCGAATACAGTATCACATACCGGTATCATTCTCGGTCCCGCACATATCTCATATGCGCTCCTATTTCGTTTCGCTTGAGCCAGGAAACCTCTGTGTAGGACTCTAAAGACTCGTCAATACGCCGGCAGCAGGTGATGATCATATCAAACACCAACAAGCCGCAAGCGGTCTGCTAAACGTAACGGCCACCCGGGTATTGAGCGATCAGAAGATCGACGAGCAAGCCTGCTCACACTCCTGAATCCAACCAGTAACACTTACCGTACAGTCCGGTCTCGTCGTCTGATATGTCGCATATCTCGCCTAGGGGTGGTAAACGTCAGACCCCAATAGCTCGATAAGTCGTGTCGATATGAGGTCTATAACAATTCGAGAAACTACTGGTAACACTTACCAGTAAATCTCAGCAACCCTGCCCAGGGATTTCCGGTTATAGCCAATCGAACACAGCGCAACATCAACTCCCTATACCGGGAGAGACGAATCCCCTCCTATCGCTCATTGCCTCCATGTGATTTGGGACTGTACCCAAAAACCACCGTTTTGCACGCCCTCTTGGACGTGGTAAGATGGAAATCAAAGCACAGTGGGAACCACACAAGACTCTATGACGATCTCGGGTCAACAGACTACTCTGTACCAGTGTCACCAGAGAACTGCCATCTGACGTAAGGTATAATACCATCTGAGAGTTCTCGGCGAGTCCGTCCAGTATACCCAGTCTCTACTAAGCACCCGTATATCTCCTCTGATGTCAAACACCAATGGATATGGGATCATCCATCGCCCATCTGTATGGGTCGAGAAGGTACACGCTAGTCTACTCTGGTATATCGATGCCCCGTCTCGATACACCCACGACTAGGGACTTTGAAGGATGTACTTATGGACTACCATGTCCCCACTAGTATGATCCGCATCATAGTCCAGGTAGTCAAGTACACATCCTAAGGGCTTTACCAACATGTAACAGAGAGACAATCAGTATACACGTTAAGGTAAAGAGTAACCAGATAGCATACTATCATGTCGAGCAAGAAAGTCCTCCCTATATATGTCCCAGCATCCACTACAATATACATCCAATGTACAGTAATGGCCTCTAGGGCATACATATAACTAACACAAATAAGCAATTTGGAAGGGGGTCTTTGCATATTGTTGGATCATGATGGTTTCATGATGGAGCCCCATCCCTTGACCTTCCATGGTTCATGATTGCTTGACTTTTTGTAGCAATCATGGTTGTTGATTAGTTGATGGAGTGTGGTTTTGCTAGTGATAATGATTCTTGCATGATGACCATTCCTCTCACTTGCATTATTCTTGTGGCTATCCTTTTTTCACTCACACCTCTCTCATTCTCTCCTCTCCCATGAGTATGGCCGGCCAAGCATGAGGGAGGGACTGCCCATTTTTTGGGGTAGGGATTTTTGGTCTTTTGGCTTCACAAAAAAAAAAATCCCAAGTTTCATCTCCAAAAGTTCTACTTCATTTCCTCCACCAAAATGGCAACCTCCTACAACCCCAAATGAGACAGAGTTCTACACTATTCTACAGCAAACCTTGGGCACGTCGGCTCGCCAACTTCGTGCCCGAGTTGCCTCGGTATAGAGGTGGGAGCCCGTAAAAGAAGCAGGCGACGTGGTGCCCTTCCGGCGACTTGGTGGAGACCGGACATTACGCGGGAGATCGGGACGACGACGAGAAGACCGGAGGACACGGATCACTCGGTATATCTCTCTTCCCATCTTGTAGTTAGCTAGGACTAGTTTAATGGCACGATCCGGGTTTATAGTGCGCGGTGGTGCCGGTTTGAAAAGTTAAAGTAAATCACCGCTTCTGCATTCCGGCGTCGGATTGACGGCCGGGCCGCCGCCATGCACTTACACTCCGGAGTATCGATTCCCAGTCTCAATACTCCTGCGACCAGGGACATCTAAGGATGTGCCTATTGACTATCCAGCTCCCACAAGTATGACTGCCATCACAACGCCGGTAGTCAGGCAAACACCCTATGGGCTTTATCAACATACATATATAAATACCAAGTAAAATATATCATACGTTAAGACAAAGACAAACCAAATAGCGTACTATCATATCAAGCAAGACTGTCATGTACATACATATCCCAAGCATCCTATACAATGTAGGCCTCTAGGGCATATATATCCAACACCTTCAACGATATCAAGTTCATTACGCTAAAGGTTTTTCTCCAAAAACCAGCCATAGCCCTCTGTCATTTCAGATAGGTATCTCGTAGTATTCGTGCTATGTACGTTGGTCTCTATCAAGGCATAGTGTACGGTAGCTGCGTGATACTTGTCTGTAGCATAGATATGAGATTATCTAGGACAGTCGCACAGTCACGTTGGTCTCTATCAAGGGCTTGTGCAGGTAGGTTTAGATCAATCTTGGATAATGACGGGTTGAAATTGACTGGCGACTTATGGCACGTTGGTCTCTATCAAGGCCATGAAGTCGTTAGGGGTAAAAATCATATCGGGAGTTTTAAATATACAGGAAACTTGCCAGGCTTGCACATACCTTCTGGAGTGTGATAATGTGAGTGGATTCCATCACGTTATCAAGCGATGATAGTTGGATCCCGATTCCCACTGATGAGTAGGTTTACTCCTCGGGTGACCCCGACTAATTCTTCTTTTAGGTTTGGAGGAGAATTTGAGGTTATAGTGGGAGGTTTCTGTTAGTGTATATGCCCTAGGGGCCATTATTGTATCATACTAGATTGTATATTACTTAATGGAAGCTTGGGATATTCACAGTTATATATACAGTCTTGCTAAAAATGGTAGTATGCTACTTGGTTTGTGTCTACTTTAATATGTGCATATGTTTCTTGTATCGTATCACTTATATATATTAGTAGAGCCCATAGGTTCTTTGCTTGATTACCAGCGTTGTGATGGCAATTACACTAGTAAGGGCTGGGTAGTCTATAAGCAACATCCTATACAGGTCCCTAGTCGCAGGATTATCGAGACTGGGCATCGATACTCCAGAGTAGACTAGTGTGTACACTTCTCATCCCAGTTGGGGAGATGGTCTGTCCCATAGCCATCAGTACGTAGTACTGGAGATAGTATACAGGTGCTCGTTAGGTTACGGGTACATCGGACAGGACTCGCAGGGGAACTGTTGGTTGGTATTATACCCGTCGTCAGTTAACAGTTCCCAGATGACATGAGTACAACATAGTCCGCAGACTTGATACTGCTACTTCACCTCGAGTGTGTCCCACTGTTCTTAGATTGCTACCCTACCACGGCTCAAAGGAGTCGTACAAGCATGTAGCAGTTGGGTGCAGTCCCGAGCACTTGGAGGCAGTAGTGGTTAGATAGGAATCGTCTCTCCCGGTATTGGGAGATGATATCGCGCTGTGTCAGATAGCCATTACGCAAAGTCCCTGGCCAGGGCAAGCGAGATATACTGGTAGGTTCCAGTAGCTTCTCAGGGTGTAATGGGCTTCGCTCCGACACGACTTATACAGCTATTAGGGGACTGACGCTTGCCGCCCCCTAGGCTTGATATGCGATAGTCTTAGACGAACAGACCGGACTGTATGGAGATTGTCACATCAGGCTCAGTAGGAGTTCGGATGAGTTTCCTCATCGGCCTTCTTATTGACATCTACCTGGGGACCGTTACGTACAGCTAGTGCCGCTTGCGGTCTGTGGTTAAACCCATTGCCAGCGTAGTGTCGAGTCTTTAGAGTCCCACACAGAGAGTTTCCCTGCTCCAGGTGAAACGATATAGAGGTCGTATGGTTTTACGACAAGGGTTTGGACGCGTACGTGTGTTTACGCACGTACGACTTTTCGGACAGTTTTTACTAGCCGGCTTTGGTTTAAGCCAGATTCTAGTATCGGGTTATTGGATTTATACAGTCTAAAGTTTTTCCGTGTTTTCATGGATTGGAGGGGCGTTCTCATAATTTGTCGGGAAGCTTCTAGAAGAGTGGTGACTTGGGGGGTAAGGTGGCATTGCATTAAATGAGATTAGTGACTCATTTGTGTGATTCATCCATGTCATTAATGCATCATAAATGCTTAATGACTCATGGAGATGAATCACTCATAGATATTTATGAAGCATGGTTGTTAATTCTTTTATTTCATTTTTGGATAAATAAATAATGCTTCATATATATTATGATAGATCATTATCTCATTTCATTATCATCTTCACCTTCTCTCTCCTCAAGCTCACTCTCTCTTCAAACCCTAACCCTAGCCTCTCATGTGTTGAGATCAAGGGTTAGCTAGACTAATACATCCATAACCTCACTCTATATCCCCTAGGTAGCTTAGATTAGCACTTTAAGCAACCTAGTTATATCAAGTTTGAGATTAAGCTTGGCGTAGGAGCTTTCGGGTGGATCGTCTTTGACTCGAGGAGGCCGTAGAGGTGTCGATGTTCCAAGGAGCCTACGAGGAGTGGAGGACAACGATGAAGACCCGAAGGACATGTAACGTGAGGTATAACTTCGAATCAAAGTAGTTAAACCTCTAGCATATAGTTAGCAATGGTTTAGATAACGATTCATGCGCTCAAGTCCGTGTTACGAAGCTTTGATAATCGTTTTTCATATATTTTGCCTCCTCGCAAATTCGTGGGGTGCGTGATATGGACTTACAGTGGTATCAGAGCCAACTAAACCATTACTAGCTTGTTAGCAACTGATTAGAAGTTCGATCGACAGAAAAACACGAAAACAAAAATACGAAACCCTAAGTTTCTGTTAATTTTAAAAGTGTCTTAAAAAATATTTGACATACCTTAAAATTCACATCAGGGAATTTAATGAATTCTTGGAAAATACGAGGGCTCAACTCGACTTGACAACCACGGATCCGCGGCCGAGTCAACTCCGAGTTGACTCGGATTTGCTCTGTAATTCATTATATTTGGTGTTTTGTTTTCTAGTATGTTCTGTTTCTACCCAGGTTTCTTCAGTACAGGTTTGCTTTTGTGGTAGACACGGAATATGGTATTCGATCGATGTTCTAAGAAATTTGCTAATTGGGTTTTTATCTGTAATGTTTAATGTGTTCATAAACCTCCCTTAACTGCTAGTATGTCGGTTGGCAGGGGGTTGCACATTTCTGTAATGTTTACTGTTTGTGTATATGAACTGTGTTGGACTGTTTTGATGATTAGCCGGGGTTTGAGATGTATTTAATATTCATTCATTCAATATAAATGTAATTTGATGTAATATTCTTTTGCGGGGCACATCCAGGTTGCGGTTGTAGCCACCGTTGTATTATTTCTTTTTACTGTTTTTGCTCCTAGGATAGACCCAAGGTGGGGTACACAAACTACCGGGTACGTCAAAGTGTTTAGTGGCCTACTCACATTGTTGAGGGAGACCGCTTCACTTCGGGTACTTGACGGGTAGTTTGCCGTACCCGTAGGGGTCTAGGGTGGGGTAGTGGCTATTCATTACAACTGTGTAATCCGTCTTTTATTGCAGGCTCAAAGCAAATGCGGATTGCTAGTAAATCCAATAAAGTTCATCTATGATCTGGAATGCTTATTATTGCGTCTGACGAATGTACAATATCTATATATGATAGCTATTAGACGTTACTTATGTTTTACATCCGCGCTAGCCCAGCCCTCGCTCTGTCGTTAGTTAAGTAACCTAACGGGTGATGACGGGACCTAGTGGCAAATGCGGATGGCATAAGAGGGCGTGGTATTTTCGTTGTTTTCTGCAATGATAGGATAAATGATGGGACACATTATTATAATGCAAAGAAAATAAACCAAAGTTGAATCGTTGGAACAAATTTAAAAGAAACCACTCGGTTATTTTAAAAGATCAGAATTTTTTTAAATTGCGGAGCTTTAACCACTCCTTTTAAAAAGTATCAGGTTCCTTCGATTATATCATGTTCACTACGTTCACGGTTTTGCCAAAACCAGTCGTAGCCCTCCGTCATTTCATATGGATAGTCAATAGTATTCAAGCTGTGTTTGTTTGGCCAAAGTCAAGGCACAGTGTTTGGTAGCTATTGGATATTCATATGTAACATAGATAGATGCGTTGGTTTGGGACAGTCGTACTGTCTTGTTTGGCCAAAGTCAAGGGTATGTACGGGTGGGTTCAAATTAACCTGGATAATGACGGGTAGAACTTGACATGTGACTTATGATTTGTTTGGCCAAAGTCAAGGTCATAAGAGCATGGGGCAAAAATCCATATCGGGAATTTCTAAAGAAACTGAAATTTGCAGAGATAGCATACCATTTTGGAGTTTGATGAATGTTGGTAGGATTCCTTCAACATTATCATACGATGATATTTTGGATCCCGATCCTACTGTGAGTATATGCTACTTATTAGGAGATTCGTCACTTAACGATCAATGCTATAAACCAAGTAGGTGCCTAGAAAGGTGTCAGCGGGGTTACGCCCCCAGAGAAAAGAGGTTATTTAATAAAGGAACTTCGCGAAAGCGTTGGAAAACCTCCCTCGAAGTATCGACACTAGCCTGGCTGAACGGTTAAGCAAGTATTGTACGGTGAGAATAGTCCTGGCTAATTCTTCTTTTATGGTTTGAGGAAGGATTCGAGAAACAGTGGGAGCCATCCTGTTTAGATATATAAATAACCACTCTAAACTTGCTGTTAGTGTATATGCCCTAGAGGCCATTACTGTATCATACTAGTTTGTATATTACTTAATGGAAGCTTGGGATATTCACCTTGTATATACAATCTTGCTCAAAATAGTAGTATGCTACTTGGTTTGTTTCTACTTCAATGTGTACATGTGTTTATTTTAGTATATCACCTATACACATTAGTGGAGCCCTTAGGATCTTTGCTTGATTACCAGCGTTGTGATGGCAGTCACACTAGTGGGGGCTGGGTAATCTATAAGCACATCCTTATGCAGGTCCCTAGTCGCAGGACTATCGAGACAGGGCATCGATACTCCGGAGTAGACTAGCGCATGCGCTTCTCATCCCAGAGTGGGAGATGGTCTGTCCCACAGTCGTCAGTACGTCGTACTTGAGATAGTATGCGGGTGCTCGTTAGGTTACGAGTACACTGGACAGGACTCGTCGGGAACTGATTGGTTGGTACTATACCTATCGTCAGCTATCAGTTCCCAGGTGACATGAGTACAGCTTAGTCCGCTGACTTGACACTGTCACTTCGCTTCAAGTGTGTTCCCACTGTACTTTGATTACTACCCTACCACGGCTCAAAGGAGTCGTGCAAATAGGTAGTAGATAGGTGCAGTCCCGAAGCACTTGGAGGTAGTGACGGTTAGACAGAATTCGTCTCTTCCGGTATTGGGTGTTGACATCGCGCTATGTCTAGGAGAGCCATTACACGAGTAGTCCCTGGCCAGGGCAAGCGAGATATACCGGTAGGCTTCCAGTGTTATCTCAGGGTGTTTTGGGCTTCACTCCGACATAACTTGTACCGCTATTAGGGGACTGACGTTTACCGCCCCGTAGGCCAGCCATGCGATGTATCAGACGAACAGACCGGACTGTACGGAGAATGTCACATTCAGGCTCAGTAGGAGTTCAGATGGGTTTCACCTCGTCAGTCTTCTTGTCGGCATCTACCTGGGGGCCGTTACGCACAGCTAGTGCCGCTTGCGGTCTGTGGTTAAACCCACTGCCAGCGTAGTGTCGAGTCTTTAGAGTCCCACACAGAAAGCTATTCTCCTTTAGGCAAAAGAGTAGAGGTCGCATGGTTTTGCGACAGGTCGCATGGTTTTGCGACAGGGTTCGGTCACATCCGTGCACTTGTGCACGTACAGTGTCCGGACAGTTAACACTAGCGGGCTTTGGTTTAAGCCAGATCCTAGTGTACGTTTTGGGATTGGTTTTATCCAGTATGTATCCGTGTTCCTCGGAACGCGGATGCGGGTGTGTATGCACAGTTGACGGAGAGACAGAGGCAGAGGATTCTCATTAGGGTTGTTGACTGTTGACCGTTGACCGTTGACTTCTTGCAAACCCTAATGAGAATATGATATATGATTAACAATAATATTAATTAAGTATTGTGGTGACATGGTTGTTGAGGGGTTGACTTTGTTGACTTGTTGACTTAGTTGACCGGTTGACTAGGTTGGACTAGTTGACCATCATGATGACAATGGCTATCATTTCATGGCAAAGACTTTTTACTTGCTTGTTCTCTCGTGCAATATGAGTGCATGAAATGATATAGCCATTTTGACTTAAACCATTTACACAATACTTGATTACTATTTTTGTTATGATGGTTTTGGATTATGAGAGCCAAGTGAGAAAAGTCTTTCTCATTCTATCATTTTCATTCTCTCTCTTGTGTTCTTGAGCTCTCATCTTCTTCCTCTTTGTAATGCCCAGCCCCTCTTTATACCAAAATCAGTATTTTAAACTCTAGAATCCTATTTATTCTTATTTACAATTTTATTCATTTTACTTATAATTTATTTATTTTATTTATAAATCTATTTCGTTCTAGACCCCATTTTCTTCATCAATAAAATCCAAAACCAATCCCTCAGCCCACACTCTTTTCCCACCAATTTCCTTTTCATTTCACCGAGCCCAGAAGCCCGTGCCCTTTTTGCTCCTAACCTAATCCCGATCCCCTCTATTGTTGTGTCTCAGCCCACTCTCTCCATCCCTCTATATTTTTCTATTCCCTTTTCCACTAAAGCCAAGCCCAAGAAAATTTCGCCATAGGATTAAAACCATACCAGAGCCAATCAAATAAGTCCGTCGGCCCCTTTAAACCACAAATTAATTAACCTCCAAGCCCAGCTTTTTCATTGTTCCTTTTTCCAAAATAAAATTAAAACTTTAAACCATCAAATACTCCCATTCTCAGCCCAACACAAATAAACCTTTTTAACATTAATCCCCAGCCCAAGCTATAATTCCCCCAGCACAAGTCTCCTCAGCCCAAGAAAAGGAATTTATTTAATATAAAACCCCCGACTCGGCCCAGCCCACACCCACAACACAACCCTACCCGACCCGTTACTGTTTTCCTTTCTCCCTCAACGTCTCTTCCCGCTCGTTTCTTTCCCCACGTCGCGCCGCCCTTCTCGCGCCGCCTCTCGCGCCCACGACGCGCACTCCCTCCTGCGACCCGCTCCCCAACGGCTCACTCCTCTCTCCCTCACACTCTCGATCTCAACTCCTCCCTCTCTCTCTCTCTCCACAGAAACAAAAAAAAACCTCACTCGAGCCCCTGCACCCCGCTCCCTCACCGCCGGCGAAAACCGTGCCTCCTCCACAACCCCAAGCTCTCCTCTCTCCCCTCTCCACAAAACTCCCGAGTAAACCCATCACCATCGCCTCCCCCTGCTCCTTTCCTCACCAACGTCGACGACAACCGTAACCGCCCCAACCCTCCTCGTCGCCTCGCCGTCGTCCCACGTCGTCGACCCTCGACCTCACCACCACCACGAGCTCCCAGCTCCTTCCACTCATCCTCTCCACCATCTACGACCCCGTTTCAGCCGCCACCGAGCTTGTCCCCATCGCCCGCACCTCGTCGACGGGTCCCCACTACCATCGTCGACGCCCCTCTGAGCACCACGACGAGCTCCCCTCGCGCCTCCGTCGACCCCGTCATCGCCCAGTAAGTTTCTCTCTCTCCCTCTCTCTATCTCCTTGTTTCTCTCTCACTCTCTCTCCTCTCTCTCCTTCTCACTCTCTCTCTGTCTCCCGCTGCACTCTCGCTCACTCTCTCTGTGCCCCCTCTCTGATCACTATCTCTCTCTCTCTCTCTAACTCTCTCTGGCTTTCCCTCACTATCTCTCTCTCATCTCTCTCTCAATTCCTTTCTCCCTCTCTTTCTCTCTATACATCTCTAAACTCTTTCTCTCTCTCCTCACGTTTCAACCCGAGTCTCCCCTCGTCGGCCACTATCCAAGCTTCGGCCACCCATCGCTGCGCTCACCACCTCTGAAGCTCGAACAGCCGACCCCAGTAACCAAGCCGCCGCTGCTGAGACACGAATCCGAGCCAAATCAAGTTGCCGTGCCGCGCGTGTGTCGTGCGTTCGCGACGTCACAGCCACCGTACATCCCCGGGACGTCTCCAGGCAAGTTCTCTACTTGCTTCATGCTATTCTAGCTATGTTACAAATCAATATCGTATATAAATTATGCTTTTCTTTTCCGTTAGATTATTCAACACAACTGTTCGATACTTGTTCTCTTAGGAAATCTTTATCAAATTTGACGGAACTGGATAAATTACATTGGCCCTTGTAGAGATGGATAACGTGTGCAAATTCCATTGGAAAATACGACTGTTAAAGATTAAAACGACTACCCCCCAAGTTTAACCGTAAAACTGGAATTTTCTTGCATCTGAAAATCGTTAAATTCACCATAAATCATATACATACTAGAATGGTGCGCTCGAGGGCTCAAATCGAAGCCAACTCGACGAACTATAACCCTACACTATTTTCCAGATATCCCTGTACTCAAACTGTGTTAATAATTGGATCGGAGTGCGACTCTGGACTGCAGTCCAGAGCGACTCCAGTCATTACTTGCTGTTCCGTATTGGGTACCACAGGATTTCCTTAACTCGTAGATTGTGGAACTCTGCTGTTTATTATAGGTAAATCTGTTAGCTAGACAACACAATTGGTTTCATTCTGTTTCGTTACAATTTGATATTTATTCCGTAATTTTAAAGATCGGGACGCATAACAGTCCCAACAGAATCAGAATTGACATATTAGTGTTAAACAGTATATAACTCCTGACGTACAGATGCGATTGACGATCCGTCTATTACGTTGAAAACCTTACTAAAAACCCTAGATTTCATCCAACTGTAGCGTCGCTAAAATCTGATCCCAACTGGGATTAAAATGCGTTGCGAAACGGACTTCTGATTCTGAAATTGGATTTCCAGCCGCGAGCGCTTAAAATGAAATGGTTATAATTAATGATCCTGGAACCCGATTGGCTTGAAACCAAATTTGATGGATAGCTAACTGAACATACTAATTACTACCTGTTTATCGTTTCACTAAATCATATACGTACGGTTCATGATAAATTGTGCAAGTGATAGAATATTGTTTTATGACACATTAACCATGCTTCATATACTGTTCATGCATCATATCATACCCATATCATCGCAGTGATTACCTAGTGATGTCGTGCATTCACCCAGTGTTAGATTTTAGTGATGATTGTGGCAACTACGTCAGTGTTCGTGTATCCGTGTTTAAGTGAAAGTGATACGTACTTGTACACAATCAGCGACCCTATTATTTTATTGCATTGTCGACGTCTGTGGGATGCGTGTGCGTGTGACTATAAGTGGTATGGGACACTTATGGAAGCGCTTGCACGGGTGTCACAGATAAGGCATCCGACACTGCCATTTATCTTAGGTATTGGTCGGGACGTGCTTGATGGAGGTCCTGCCTCCAGTTCTCGCGCAGACTTGTCACGGATCGATTAGTATTTAGGGTGATGGTTAGCGTTTGATGTAGACCACGGGGTGTGGGGTAGTCTAAGTGTGAGTTCAACAGAATCTCGGGAGTCCCATGCCGGCTTATATATTTAGGGAGTTATATGGAGTTTTACAGGGTATGTGATATATACACCGTGATATTCTCGTTACATGTTGGGCCCGTGGTCCCTTGCCCTTGGGTTCTACTCTTGGGTGGAGGACACTCGCGGGTGGTTGACTCTCACACTTGGACTGACGATAGGCTTAGTGACCTGTACAGTGAGACTTAGAGACTGATAGGGATACTGGCATTTTTATTACTTATATACTGTGTAGCATACGTGACATAACGTTATACTGATTTACTGTTCCGCTGCATTGATTACTGCACATTCATATTCATGCTTTCATTGATTTTACTGTTGTTCATATCTATTACCACTGTTAGAACTGCCACTTGATTTTATATATATATTATATTGCTATTGTGTCGCTCTGACGACCTGAGTATGCATGCTCAGTGTGAGGAGAAGATTTAGCCTGGACCAGAACTAGACGTGCATCACAGACTTCTTGACTTGCCCTCCTGAGTTACATTCATTTGTTCCACTCCAGGTCAGTCCTTACATTATTTCCTTCAGTTACTGCATTTCCCATTACCTGCGCATCATTTACTGTTTACCATGAAAAACTAGAAGCCGAAGTGTGACTACGACAGGACTTTTCCTTGACCGTAGGAGCATGGCTGGCCTTGTCTACCCCTCGTATTCCGTATTTTGGGAAGCGGGGCGTGACATGGTTTAGTTGGTATCAGAGCCAGGTTTTGCATCGATTGGGATTGCAGTTTTCCGTGTAGAGCTTAACAATCTATGACATCCCTCAGTCTAGATTGTAAACTTGATATCCTTGATCCATATTCACATTGCGTGTTCAGCTATCCATTCGCTATGGTTTCGGGTGACCTGGCAAGATTACGTGGTTGCAATTGCACTACCGTATTCTGTTTAGGTGACTTAAGGTCATGCAGTTGATTCTTCACTTGTAATAAATTCATCATCTCTGATATTCTTGAATCCTTGTCCTATCCATATCATATTTTGATTCATTTAGCGTATGACTTATATCATTCTCGAAATTGTTGTTTCAGGATCATGTCTTCCAACGACTCTTCGTCTATGTCCGCTCCCCAGAATCAGACCATTGAGATTCTGAGCGTACTGCAAGGTCTAAAGGAAGCTCAGGAGCGAACAAACGACTTGTTGGCTGAAGGACTGAGAAGACAGGTGAGTCAGACCCCAGCGGGAGTCTCCTATCATAAAGGGATCCCTATTGGACGAGGAAAGGAGAAGAAGATGAAGCGTCAACAGATGCATCAGAAGAACCCTTGCTGTGGATATTGTAAGAGGCCAGGACACCTTCAGAAGGATTGTCGTCTTGCCCGAGGGAAATGTCTGATATGCGGTTCCGATAAACATCTCATCAACGGTTGCCCAGAAAGGAAAGAACTACAAGGAGGAAACTCGTCCACACTCCACACTTCTACCAAGTGAGGATCATCGCGTAGTTTGAACTTCGACCATAAGGCGAACCTAACGCAGGATTCAACTAGCGTAACGAAGATGCAGCGTTCTGGCAGTCAAAGAAGAATTATATGTTTTCCAAATTTCAGTATTATGTTGTCATCCTCTTATAAACATTTCTTTCCGTTTGAACCTTTGTATCCGTCGAACTTTTAGTTGAATGAAATAAAATTCGAATCATAATATATGTATCATTCTCATGCTTTCTCTATGTCAAATTCTATTCATTATCACAGTATTTTCATTCTGATCTTTCAGTTCCTGCAACCGCACATTTTTCCTATATTTTGTACCCTGAGTTTTCCTTGATGTATTCCACTGTCTAATCATGACTTCTCTTTTCAGGCCATGGCCCACCCTGGAGCAGCGCCGCATCTAGACGAGGATGCACAGTCATGCGTTTCCTTAGATTACACACTGACGAGTTCCGATGATGAGGTCAACGCTCCCCAAGCCAATCTCGGAAACCACGTTCCAGAGGGCAAAGGAGCAGCCGCCCCAGAGTTCGACATGATAGCTGATTCTGATGAAGAGGATGAAGATCCCGAAGAGAACCCTGTAGAGGAAGACCAGATAGAAGAAGATCCCGACGAGGACCCGGTAGAAGAAAATCCAGTTGAGGAAAACCCCGTGGAAGAAAATCCAGAAGAAGAAAATCACATGGAATCGGACCTCGATGAAGAAGCTCCATCCGAGGAAGAAGGACCAGAAAATCAAGACCCTGCTGTGGAAGAACTTCCAGTGGCAATGCCTGCAAGACGATATGAAAATGGACGCCCCTACCTGAGTGCGCGAGCCTACCGCAACCTACTGAATCTCCACAATCGCGACTGACGGAATTTCTTTTGATGCTGTCTTTCTGGCCAAATAAAAATGTGTATAGTTTAGGGCCACTTCCCGCCTTTGAGAATGTCTTGTTTCAAATTTTCTTGAATGAAATGAATCTTCTGAATTCTTAAACCTTTTGATTATTGGTTCGCTTAATACTTGTTTATTGCCATATCCAGTTATTTTTCTGCTGAGATTTCCTGACTGTCCACCCCTACTCGTTGTATAGTTTTCACCCTCGTTTCGATTGGAAAGTACCGCACCCTGATCCTTGGAATGAGCCGCCATTCATCTTTCGTCTGTACCTCGATTGAGATCTTTCTGGGAGGAGAAGTTCATAGTGAAATCCTCGAGTTAGCTAACACTTCAAATTCTTGATTCATATGATGTACCGAAAGTTATCCTCCCCATACTGTTTCCCTTGTAGTCCTGTGTGACTCACCCTTACTTCTTGTGTTGACCCGATCCCAATTTCCTTGATTTTCAGCCTTAAGCCGTCATCCTTCGACCTTTTGTATCAGCCACATCCAATTGTAATCCCTACCCCACCTAGGCCTGGACACACTTATGCTTTTCCCTGTTACCCCAACTATACTTAGGGGCACTATTATTTTAAAATGTAGTTTTAGTATTTTGCATTTGTCTAAGAGTACGTGTTATTGATTTCTCCGTTTTATGTATTTTAAGTGCATTATTAGTATTCTCATTTTCAGTAGCGCAACCTTACACCGCGCATGTTTCTGTTCCATGTTTCTTATTTTCATTTTATAAGTTTCCTAAATTATTTTAAACCTATTCTATCGATACCTTTTTCCTAAAATGTTTTAACCTACCGACTAAAATTCACTGCTTTATTGTCGTTATTTTATTTTCGGCTTTTGTGCCTATGATTACTATTATAAATGGTTGAACCTTATGATTATTTTTTTTTTCCTTTCTGCTTAATCTGATAAACATAGATGTGCATACATTTGAGTTTCGACTTTTATTGAACACACTTTGATTACTATTGTTGATTATTGATGCCTATATTCTAGTATACTCGTAGTTGCCCTTATAGTTATTCTTGCCTTATATCTATTTAGACCTACCATTCTGTACGTTGATTTTACTTATATATATTTCAAGTTTCTTCATCCACGTACTGTTAATAAATCCCTTGTGTTATTGTGCAATCTAATAGCTTTCACTTATGTTTGTATAATTTATCGTCTATTTTAAATTTCGAGGACGAAATTTTTGTAGGGGTGGTATGATGTAATGCCCAGCCCCTCTTTATACCAAAATCAGTATTTTAAACTCTAGAATCCTATTTATTCTTATTTACAATTTTATTCATTTTACTTATAATTTATTTATTTTATTTATAAATTTATTTCGTTCTAGACCCCATTTTCTTCATCAATAAAATCCAAAACCAATCCCTCAGCCCACACTCTTTTCCCACCAATTTCCTTTTCATTTCACCGAGCCCAGAAGCCCGTGCCCTTTTTGCTCCTAACCTAATCCCGATCCCCTCTATTGTTGTGTCTCAGCCCACTCTCTCCATCTCTCTGTATTTTTCTATTCCCTTTTCCACTAAAGCCAAGCCCAAGAAAATTTCGCCATAGGATTAAAACCATACCAGAGCCAATCAAATAAGTCCGTTGGCCCCTGTAAACCACAAATTAATTAACCTCCAAGCCCAGCTTTTTCATTGTTCCTTTTTCCAAAATAAAATTAAAACTTTAAACCATCAAATACTCCCATTCTCAGCCCAACACAAATAAACCTTTTTAACATTAATCCCCAGCCCAAGCTATAATTCCCCCAGCACAAGTCTCCTCAGCCCAAGAAAAGGAATTTATTTAATCTAAAACCCCCGACTCGGCGTAGCCCACACCCACAACACAACCCTACCCGACCCGTTACTGTTTTCCTTTCTCCCTCAACGTCTCTTCCCGCTCGTTTCTTTCCTCACGTCGCGCCGCCCTTCTCGCGCCGCCTCTCGCGCCCACGACGCGCACTCCCTCCTGCGACCCGCTCCCCAACGGCTCACTCCTCTCTCCCTCACACTCTCGATCTCAACTCCTCCCTCTCTCTCTCCACAGAAACAAAAAAAAAACCTCACTCGAGCCCCTGCACCCCGCTCCCTCACCGCCGGCGAAAACCGTGCCTCCTCCACAACCCCAAGCTCTCCTCTCTCCCCTCTCCACAAAACTCCCGAGTAAACCCATCACCATCGCCTCCCCCTGCTCCTTTCCTCACCAACGTCGACGACAACCGCAACCGCCCCAACCCTCCTCGTCGCCTCGCCGTCGTCCCACGTCGTCGACCCTCGACCTCACCACCACCACGAGCTCCCAGCTCTTTCCACTCATCCTCTCCACCATCTACGACCCCGTTTCAGCCGCCACCGAGCTTGTCCCCATCGCCCGCACCTCATCGATGGGTCCCCACTACCATCGTCGACGCCCCTCTGAGCACCACGACGAGCTCCCCTCGCGCCTCCGTCGACCCAGTCATCGCCCAGTAAGTTTCTTTCTCTCCCTCTCTCTATCTCCTTGTTTCTCTCTCACTCTCTCTCCTCTCTCTCCTTCTCACTCTCTCACTGTCTCCCGCTGCACTCTCGCTCACTCTCTCTGTGCCCCCTCTCTGATCACTATCTCTCTCTCTCTCTAACTCTCTCTGGCTTTCCCTCACTATCTCTCTCTCATCTCTCTCTCAATTCCTTTCTCCCTCTCTTTCTCAATCTTTCTCTCTATACATCTCTAAACTCTTTCTCTCTCTCCTCACGTTTCAACCCGAGTCTCCCCTCGTCGGCCACTATCCAAGCTTCGGCCACCCGTCGCTGCGCTCACCACCTCTGAAGCTCGAACAGCCGACCCCAGTAACCAAGCCGCCGCTGCTGAGACACGAATCCGAGCCAAATCAAGTTGCCGTGCCGCGCGTGTGTCGCGCGTTCGCGACGTCACAGCCACCGTACATCCCCGGGACGTCTCCAGGCAAGTTCTCTACTTACTTCATGCTATTCTAGCTATGTTACAAATCAATATCGTATATAAATTATGCTTTTCTTTTCCGTTAGATTATTCAACACAACTGTTCGATACTTGTTCTCTTAGGAAATCTTTATCAAATTTGACGGAACTGGATAAATTACATTGGCCATTGTAGAGATGGATAACGTGTGCAAATTCCATTGGAAAATACGACTGTTAAAGATTAAAACGACTACCCCCAAGTTTAACCGTAAAACTGGAATTTTCTTGCATTTGAAAATCGTTAAATTCACCATAAATCATATACATACTAGAATGGTGCGCTCGAGGGCTCAAATCGAAGCCAACTCGACGAACTATAACCCTACACTAGTTTCCAGATATCCCTGTACTCAAACTGTGTTAATAATTGGATCGGAGTGCGACTCTGGACTGCAGTCCAGAGCGACTCCAGTCATTACTTGCTGTTCCGTATTGGATACCACAGGATTTCCTTAACTCGTAGATTATGGAACTCTGCTGTTTATTATAGGTAAATCTGTTATCTAGACAACACAATTGGTTTCATTCTGTTTCGTTACCATTTGATATTTATTCCGTAATTTTAAAGATCGGGACGCATAACAGTCCCAACAGAATCAGAATTGACATATTAGTGTTAAACAGTGTATAACTCCTGACGTACAGATGCGATTGACGATCCGTCTGTTACGTTGAAAACCTTACTGAAAACCTTAGATTTGATCCAACTGTAGTATCGCTAAAATCTGATCCCAACTGGGATTAAAATGCGTTGCGAAACGGACTTCTGATTCTGAAATTGGATTTCCAGCCGCGAGCGCTTAAAATGAAATGGTTATAATTAATGATCCTGGAACCCGATTGGCTTGAAACCAAATTTGATGGATAGCTAACTGAACATACTAATTACTACCTGTTTATCGTTTCACTAAATCATATACGTACGGTTCATGATAAATTGTGCAAGTGATAGAATACTGTTTTATGACACATTAACCATGCTTCATATACTGTTCATGCATCATATCATACCCATATCATCGCAGTGATTACCTAGTGATGTCGTGCATTCACCCAGTGTTAGATTTTAGTGATGATTGTGGCAAGTACGTCAGTGTTCGTGTATCCGTGATTAAGTGAAAGTGATACGTACTTGTACACAATCAGCGACCCTATTATTTTATTGCATTGTCGACATCTGTAGGATGCGTGTGCGTGTGACTATAAGTGGTATGGGACATTTATGGAAGCGCTTGCACGGGTGTCACAGATAAGGCATCCGACACTGCCATTTATCTTAGGTATTGGTCGGGACGTGCTTGATGGAGGTCCTGCCTCCAGTTCTCGCGCAGACTTGTCACGGATCGATTAGTATTTAGGGTGATGGTTAGCGTTTGATGTAGACCACGGGGTGTGGGGTAGTCTAAGTGTGAGTTCAACAGAATCTCGGGAGTCCCATGCCGGCTTATATATTTAGGGAGTTATATGGAGTTTTACAGGGTATGTGATATATACACCGTGATATTCTCGTTACATGTTGGGCCCGTGGTCCCTTGCCCTTGGGTTCTACCCTTGGGTGGAGGACACTCGCGGGTGGTTGACTCTCACACTTGGACTGACGATAGGCTTAGTGACCTGTACAGTGAGACTTAGAGACTGATAGGGATACTGGCATTTTTATTACTTATATACTGTGTGGCATACGTGACATAACGTTATACTGATTTACTGTTCCGCTGCATTGATTACTGCACATTCATATTCATGCTTTCATTGATTTTACTGTTGTTCATATCTATTACCACTGTTAGAACTGCCACTTGATTTTATATATATATTATATTGCTATTGTGTCGCTCTGACGACCTGAGTATGCATGCTCAGTGTGAGGAGAAGATTTAGCCTGGACCAGAACTAGACGTGCATCACAGACTTCTTGACTTGCCCTCCTGAGTTACATTCATTTGTTCCACTCCAGGTCAGTCCTTACATTATTTCCTTCAGTTACTGCATTTCCCATTACCTGCGCATCATTTACTGTTTACCATGAAAAACTAGAAACTGAAGTGTGACTACGGCAGGACTTTTCCTTGACCGTAGGAGCATGGCTGGCCTTGTCTACCCCTCGTATTCCGTATTTTGGGAAGCGGGGCGTGACACTCTTGCTCTCCCTCTCTTTAGTCTATTGTTCACTTGTCTCATGTGTTGAGAACCAAGAACCATAGAGAAAAATCCCAATACACTCTCCTCTACTCACTCTAGTTCACAAGGTTTAGCAAACCGAGTGAACTAGTTTCTTCAAAGTTCGAAGAAGAAGCCAAAGGTAGAAGCTTTCAGGTGGATCGATCTTCGGCGCAAGGAGACGACGGGGTGAAGCCGATCCGGACAACCATCGAGGCTTGAAGACGAAGGAGTTCAAGAAAGAAAGGTATAACCCCCTAACCGAGTAGTTAACAACTCCTAGTTAGGTTGTTAGTTAGATATTTAACAAAGATCCGGTTTTGAGTCCATGTTACCGCCTCTAGAAAAATTGTTTTTCACCAAATTCCGCATGCCCGAAAGTACCGGGAGAGGTAGCATGGACTTACAGTGGTATCAGAGCCTAGTTAAACTCTATCTAACATGTTAGCAAAGTAACTAGAAGATCGATCAAAGAAAAAGTCACGAAACGAACCCGATATGTCAAGTTTCTGCCGATTTTATTTCTGTTCAAAAATTGAAAAATTTCATCTTAAAAATCGGCTCAGGCTTTTTATTGAATAACCACAAAATTTGGTCCCACGAACCGATCAAATCGCCGCGGAAACGCGGCGGTAGCATGCTCCCACCGCGGTTCTGCGGCCGAGTTGACTCGGCCGAGGTCCAAACTTTGTGCAGTGTATTTCTGGGGTTGTTTTGGGATTTTTGAAATATGTCTTTTCAGCCCAGATTTTCCAGAACGAAAATTTTGTGTTTGGGGCCTAAAAATCCGTATTTTTGATCGAACTTCTAAAGACTTAAGTTAACGGGTTTTTATCTGTGATGTGATATTTGTATTGAACGTCTGCTAATCGCTATATGTCGATTAGTGGGGGTTATACAAATCTGTGATCTGTAATGTCATTGGAATGTGTATATGAATTCATTGGATTGTCGCGGGTGAATAGCCAGGGGTTGTGAGACGAGAGTTTTCTTTTCTTTCAATTCATGTAAATTTGTAAATTGATGTAATAATTATTTATATGACCGCACAACCGGGTCGGGGTTGTAGCCGTCATTGTATAATTTCTTTTTACTGTTTTTGCTCCTAGGATAGACCCATGGAGGGGGTGCACAAGCTACCGGGTATCTCGAAGTGCCGAGTGGCCTACTCACGGTGCTGAGGGAGGTTGCTCCGCTTCGGGTATTTGGCGGGTAGTTTGCCGCACCCGTAGGGGTCTTGGGTGGGGTATTGGCTATTCACCGCGACCGTGTAATCTGCTTTTCGTTACAGGCTCGTACGAATTGCGGATTCCTAGTATATCCAATGTATTCATCTGTGATCTGAAATGGCTATCATTGCAATATATATCTATATATGATATTATTTAGGCGTTGCTTATGTTTTACAGCCGCGCTAGCCCAGCCCCCGCTCTGTCGTTAGTTAAGTAACCTAACGGGTAATGACGGGGCCCCGTGGCGAATGCGAATGGCATAAGCGTACGTCATATTTTGGTTGTTTTCTGCAATGGTAGGATTAAATGATGGGACGCATTAAAAGAACTAATGCAAGAATATCACGCATTAAAAGAACTAATGCAAGAAAAATAAACCAAGTAAAAGTCGTTGGAACAATTTCGAAAAACCACTCGGTTCTTTTCAAAACCAACTTTTAAATGCGGAGCTTGAGCCACTCCTTTTAAAAGCTATCTCGTTCCATCGATTATATTAAGTTCACTACGTTCACGGTTTCGCCAAAACCATTCGTAGCCCTCCGTCGAATAGTCAATAGTATTCAAGCTATGTTTGTTGGCCAAAGTCAAGGCATCGTGATTGGTAGCTATTGGGTATTCATGTGTAGCACAGATAGATGCGTTGGTTTGGGACAGTCGTACTGCCATTTTGGCCAAAGTCAAGGGTAGGTACGGGTGGATCCAAATTAACCTGGATAATGACGGGTAGAACTTGACATGTGACTTATGATATTTTGGCCAAAGTCAAGGTCATAAGAGCATGGGGCAAAAATCCACATCGGGAGTTTCATAAGTACTGAAACTTGCTAGCGCTGCATACCATTTGGAGTGTGATGATTCTGGTAGGATTCCTTCAGTTTTGTCACGCGATGATATTTGGATCCCGATCCTACTGTGAGTATATGCTACTCCTCGGGAAATTTTTCACTTAACGATCAATGCTATAAACCAAGTAGTTGTCTAGAAAGGTGTTAGCGGGGCTACGCCCACAGGGAAAAGAGGTTATTTAATTAAGGAACTTCGCGAAAGCGTTGGAAAACCTCCCTCGAAGTACCGACACTGGCCTGGCTGAACGGTTAAGCAAGAATTGTACGGTGAGATTGATCCTGACTAATTCTTTCTTTTTGGTTTGAGGAGGGATTCGAGAAACAGTGGGAGCCATCCTGTTTAGACAAATTAAAAACCATTCTAAACTTGCAAGAGCATCATGCTGAGTGTTTCTTCTCTCTCTCCTAATTGCAGCGACCAATCGACATGACTGGACTTAAGTTACTTCTAGATAAAAACATACTGACAGGGCCAAACTACAAAGATTGGCTCAGGAATGTCAAGATGGTAATCACTTACGACAAGCTGGGGTATCTTCTTACCACCAAAGCTCCCCCTGTCCCAGGTCCCACCTCCAGCGTCGCGGATAAGGAAATCCGTAAGACTTGGGAGATCGATTGCGCGAAGGCCAAGTGCCTCGTGCTTGCCTCTATGAACAACGAACATCAGAGGAGGCACGAGAATATGGACCTCGAATCCATATTTCTCCATACAAAAGAACTGTATGGAGAGCAGTCTCGTATCGCAAGATACGAAGTGTCGAAGAAGTTATTTTCGGCAAGGTTGGCCGTCGGATCATCGGTAGCGGAACACGTGCTTAAGATGATTGGCTACATAGAAGAGCTCGCGGACCTTGGGACCACGTTGGAGAATGAGCTCTATACGGACTTGATTCTCCAGTCCCTTCCTTCCACTTACGCCCAGTTTATCCTGAACTTCAACTTACAAGGAAAAGAAGTTGAACTTCCGGAGCTCCTCAACATGCTGAGGAGTGCAGAGGGCACCCTACAGAAAGGTAGGGAAACACCCACTTTGTTTGTAGGAGGATCTTCCTCTTCTAAGTCCAAGGCGAAAGCCAAGGGAAAGAAGAAGAAAGCCCCCGCCAAACCAAAGGGCGGTGTTAGTAAAGTGGATACGAAGGGAAAAGCAAAAGCAAAAGCAACAAAGAAAGCGGGGCAGCTTGTGGATAAAGAAGAATGCTTCTATTGTCATAAGAAGGGACACTGGAAGAATGATTGCAGGGCTTGGAAAGCCAGAACACAGGAACTGAAGCAGGTTGCGGCTTCAGCTTCTGGTGTGTATGTTATTGATAACTGTCTTTCAATAAACTCTACTTCCTGGGTATTGGATACCGGATTAGGATCTCATATCTGTAATTCTTTGCAGGCGTTGAGAAACCGTAGGTTTTTGAAGGCAGGTGACATGACCCTCAAAGTTGCAAACGGAGCTAGCATGGATGCTAAGGCCGTGGGGGACTATCACCTGGGAATGTCAGATGGACATGTTTTGGTTTTGCGTAATTGCTTTTTTGTACCCAACGCAACTTGTAATATCATTTCTGTATCTTTGATTTCTAAAGAAGGTTATGAATTTGCGTTTGTAAGCAATGTTGTAAACATTCACCTTAATCAAGTTATGATTTGGTCAGGTACATTGAGCAATGGTATATACGTATTAAACCAACCACAGATTTTCAATGTCCAGAATACACACAAAAGAAAGTCTCCAGAAATCAATCAGACTTTCTTGTGGCATTGTAGACTAGGTCACATCAATGAGAGAAGGTTGACGAAGTTACATACAGAAGGATATTTGAATCCGTTCGAATATCAATCGTATGCCACTTGTCAATCCTGTCTCAAAAGAAAGATGACAAAGACTCCGTTCACTGGACACGGAGTAAGGGCGAGCGAGCTCTTGGGACTCGTACACAGCGACGTGTGCGGTCCAATGTCTACACATGCGCGAAGCGGTTATTCTTACTTCATTACTTTTACGGATGACTTTTCAAGGTACGGTTATGTCTTCTTAATGAAACATAAGTCCGAAGCCTTTGGAAAATTCCAGGAATATAAGAATGAAGTAGAAAAACAAACCGGCAAAAGTATCAAGATTCTAAGATCGGATCGAGGTGGAGAATACTTGAGTGCCGAGTTCCTGGACTATTTAAAAGAGAACGGAATTCTCTCTCAGCTTACTCCTCCATACACTCCGCAACATAACGGTGTATCGGAGAGATGGAACCGAACCCTATTGGATATGGTACGGTCCATGATGAGTAACGCTGAGTTACCGCGATCATTCTGGGGGTATGCGCTAGAATCAGCTGGATACCTTTTGAACCGAGTTTCCACTAAGACTGTGCCTACTACACCATATGAGATGTGGTGTAGAAAGAGACCCTATCTTAATCACATTAAGACATGGGGAAGTCCAGCTTTTGTCAAAAAGCAGCATGCGGACAAGCTCGAGGCACGCTCAGTACAGTGCAAGTTTGTGGGATATCTGTTCAGTTGATAAAACTGCACATTTGTATTACATTTTTCCTACCATTTTCATATTAAAAAAGGGCTTTAATATAATATATTATACATATGAGGGTTTATGTGTAAAAACATTATTTTCCATGTGTTAATATATTTTAATTATCATTTGGTAGGAAAATGTATGCAAATAATATTATTGACCTAATCCTAGTAGAACAAAGTCTACTAAAATCTTATTTGAGTTGTTGTGCAGAATATTTCCAAGTTGAGCAGAATTTTCCAAGGCTAGAATCAAGCAAATCAAGTTGTTGAAGAAATCTTGCCAAATTAAGAAGCAAAACTTGGAGACCAAGTCTGGAAGCAACCGAGAAAAGATTTTCAGATTCTGAAGATGCCTAGGATTGCCAAATGTCACCAGATGAAAGCACAAGAAAAATCATCAAATGATCCCCACCCTTGAGCGCGGATCCGCGGCCAAACCCACCCTTGGGCCACGGATCCGCCGCAATTTAAGGGGGTTAGAAGGAAAGATTTTGGGAGATAAATCATTACTAAATTTTAGCAAGTTTTCAACAATAATATTCTGGCTTTGCACTATAAAAAGGCACCGAGGGCCTCTTGGAAAAGTCTTCAAGCCGAAGAGATCACGAAGCTCCCGACGCTCACGCATCCAGGCTGATCATCGACTGTTCGACTACCTCCTTAGGAAAGATCGAGAAGCACTAGTTTGTAATCATTTTCTACGGAATAAAAGTGTAGCTTGTTCAGTTGATTAATAAAGGTAGTTATTTTATTTAATTGTTTTTTTTTACATTATGTTTTCCCTCTCTTTCTTTTCATCTTCTTTTCCCAACATGCGCGAGTAATTCTCCGCTTGTTAGGGTTCGTAGGATTAGGGTAGGCTAATGGATGATGAAAATAACTAAACCCTTTTTAAGTCCTATAAAGTTTAGGAACTTTATCAAAAGAATCATTAACATCCTAATCGGGCGCGCTAGCAATTCTTTGCTAGTTCCGACCGCGATTAGAGATTAGATTAATGATTGTTTTGGTAAAGGCTAGATATGAACGGAGTTCCGTGTCGAGATAAGGGTTAAGAGTGGGATTCCTTTTTCCTCCAGAAACCCTAATCTACACGCATCACCGTCGTTCTAGTTTTAAATCTATTAATGGATAAAAATGGTAACTTTTAATTAATCGTCCATAACTACTAAATCCTAACGAACCCTACAAGCCCTCTTATTATATTATCTACATTTCTAAAATAATCTAGATCTATATTTTACATTCTTGTTTAACGTAGATCTAGAAACCCCTATAAAATTCTTTATCCCTCCTCTCTTTCTTAACACATCTAAAGTAAAAGTAAAAGGTTCCACGTTTCCCAGAGGACGACCCGTACTCATCTCGGTCTAGCTACACACGACACCGTTATTGATTGCGGTTAAACTACAAACAAACACTCTTTCGAATCAATCAAATGGCGCCGTTTGTAATCATTTTCTACGGAATAAAAGTGTAGCTTGTTCAGTTGATTAATAAAGGTAGTTATTTTATTTAATTGTTTTTTTTTACATTATGTTTTCCCTCTCTTTCTTTTCATCTTCTTTTCCCAACATGCGCGAGTAATTCTCCGCTTGTTAGGGTTCGTAGGATTAGGGTAGGCTAATGGATGATGAAAATAACTAAACCCTTTTTAAGTCCTATAAAGTTTAGGAACTTTATCAAAAGAATCATTAACATCCTAATCGGGCGCGCTAGCAATTCTTTGCTAGTTCCGACCGCGATTAGAGATTAGATTAATGATTGTTTTGGTAAAGGCTAGATATGAACGGAGTTCCGTGTCGAGATAAGGGTTAAGAGTGGGATTCCTTTTTCCTCCAGAAACCCTAATCTACACGCATCACCGTCGTTCTAGTTTTAAATCTATTAATGGATAAAAATGGTAACTTTTAATTAATCGTCCATAACTACTAAATCCTAACGAACCCTACAAGCCCTCTTATTATATTATCTACATTTCTAAAATAATCTAGATCTATATTTTACATTCTTGTTTAACGTAGATCTAGAAACCCCTATAAAATTCTTTATCCCTCCTCTCTTTCTCAACACATCTAAAGTAAAAGTAAAAGGTTCCACGTTTCCCAGAGGATGACCCGTACTCACCTCGGTCTAACTACGCGCGACACCGTTCTGATTGCGGTTAAACTACAAACATACACTCTTTTTAGAATCAATCAAATGGCGCCGTTGCCGGGGATACGTGCGTAATTTTTTATTTTTACTATTTGTGTTGATTTCTTAGACGAGTCATATCATTATTAAAACAAAACTGCAAATTGCATATTTAACGATTTGTGCGTGAATTTTTTTTGCAAGGAGATCTGGAGTCACGGACTTGAGGAAGCAGGAGATCTAGGGTTCCGAACTTCTCTGGTATATTTCTTAACTCCTTCTCTCTCCCCTCAAATCCAATAAAATCTATCTTCTGCAGGATTCTTTGCAAAATTGCGCCGCTCAAAAATCTCTTTGCAAAAGTTTTGTGATTGGTTTTGTTTTGCATATTTAATACGGACTTTAAGGGGCAAAGACCAAATCAAGATTAGGTGGGGATTTCATCACCCTTCCTAAGCCCCACAAATCACAAACCGAGCATACAGATCAACCCTTCATTAATTTAAAAAATATCTAGACCAGACTCTAAGGACTGTCGAGCTCAATAGGAAAAAGACTAGTATAGGCATCGGCCGTTTATCCTAACTGACATTGCGGTGTCTAGGCTAGTGGTTATTAATTAGGCCCACTGTAGTGGTGGTTCCTTCCCACTTACCTGGCCGTACTTGTCCGTGAAGAGGCGGTTTGAGGTCCTATTTCTAGCCTTAGTTAGGAGCTGTCTAGCAGACCTAGGCGACCTTAGTTCTAGGGTTGCTTGTGCATCTTAGGGAGATTTGTCTTGAGTCCCACTTTTTCAAAACAAGCCAATTTTAAATCACACACACGCTGCCACTTGCACTAAACCCGCTTAGTGCATGCTCGGCTGGACACGGGATTCTAGTGCCCGTCTTGTCCGCGTTCCTGCTATCGACGCCGAAGTCGGTACTTCTTCATCTTCTTTTCCCCCACCACACACCACATCAACCGTGATGGACGGTACTCCATCAGAGTATAACACCACGCTGCCACCGCCCGCAGGTGCGCAGAATCCACCGCGCATCTCTCTCCAAGAGAGATGCTATCCTATTCGTGGTCCCCTTCCTACTTGTCTATCTCTTCTACCACCTAATGGGGATAATTTCAAAATTAAACCCCACTACATCAATCTGCTGCCCAAATTTCACGGGCTTGAGTCGGAAGACGCATACGTTTTCATCACCAAATTCGAAAACGTATGCGCAATGATGGGTACTTCACAATTGACTTTAGATGCTATGCGCTTACGTCTTCTCCCATTCACATTGTGCGACTTGGCAGAAAAATGGCTTTACAATACTGCCGCGCACTCTATCACTAATTGGGACGAATTCGTCATAGCATTTCTTAAGAAGTTTTACCCAAACCATAAGACTGCCCATATTACGAGCGAGATCAACCAGTTCACCCAGCTTCCCAATGAACCATTTTGGAAGTGCTTTGAACGTTTCAAAGATCTGCTTGTCCAATGCCCCCATCACGGAATACAAAGATGGGATTTATGTCGGATTATATATGAGGGCATTAATCCAGCGACAAAGCAGATGCTTGAAACAATGTGTCAATGCAATTTCATGTCTAAAGATGACGGTGAAGCATGGAAATATTTGGAAGATCTCGCAGAAAGCACTTTGCAGTGGGAAAGCGTAAGACCACCTTCAACTAAGGGAGGTATTCACCAGCTCGATGTTTCTATCGCAGTAAAATCCGAAATGGCAGCGATTCAGAAGAAACTCGATGCTATTGAAAACAAGTTCTCATCATTCTCCCTAAATCAGGTCACGCTTCCTAAGACCGTCTGTGGTTGCTGTTCGGATCCTTCACACTTAACGGAAGAATGTCCTATGAATGCTTCGTTTCAAGCTAATGCTGCTTTTCAGCAGCGACCTAGAAACGACCCTTATTCTTCCACGTACAATCAAGGATGGAGGAATCATCCTAACTTTGCTTGGAATCAAAACCAACAAAGCAATTATCAAAGACCTCCTCCACAGCAACCACAACCACAGAATCAGCCCCCCTTTCAGTCTCAGAATTTCCAAAATCCGGCCAACATTTCTACACCACAAGTGGCCGGTACTGACAACTCACTTGCACAAACTTTGGATATGTTCATGAAACAATCCATGCAAAATTCGGCTGAGATGAGGTCTTCTATTGATGCCCTAACGAAAAACTCATCCTCCCATGGTGAGAGTATTAAATCAATAGAAAACCAAATCGCACAGTTAAACGCCGCAATGAGTGCGAGAGAGAAAGGGAAACTCCCATCTCAACCCATAGCTAATCCTGGCCACTCACAAAGTTATAATGTGAGTGCTGTTACCACGTTGAGATCGGGAAAAGTGCTGAATAACCGAGTGGGTGAGCAGTGTGATGATAGTGACACCAATGATACCCCTTCTTCTTCTTCTTCCCCTAATTCGTCTAGTCTTCCACCTTCAACCGAGCCTATTCTCCGTTTTCCCCAAGGCTCGAACCCTTCGCCCATTTCGCCAAATCTATCTAAGTCGATTCCCACTCCAATTTTGGGATCGAATCCATCCCCACAATCCTCTCCAATGTTGGACCAAACCATTATTGATAAAGCACCTTATCCAAACAGGTTAAGGGGCAACAGACCAAGTCCACAAATGGAGAAGATTGTGAAAATTTTTAAGCAAGTTAACATAAACATTCCTCTCCTAGATGCTATTCAACAAGTTCCGTCATATGCAAAAATCTTAAAGGACTTGTGCACTAGGAAGAGAAAAGTTCAAGTACCTAAAAAAGTTTTCCTTGCGAGTAATGTGAGCACTGCTTTTACACAACAACTACCCAAGAAACGAAAGGACCCCGGAAGTCCTACAATTTCTATTTCTATTGGGGGTAAAAATATTAATCGTGCTCTACTCGATCTAGGTGCTAGTGTTAACCTGCTTCCGTATTCGGTTTATGAGCAATTAGGGATCGGAGAGTTAAAACCTGCGCATTGCACTCTTCAGATGGCCGATCGATCTATCACCCAACCAAGGGGTGAGCTAGAGGATGTGTTAATCAAAGTCAGGGAATTCATATTCCCTGTGGACTTTATTGTTATAGATATACAACCTGTAGCAAACCCACGCAATCAAATCCCGCTGATACTCGGTCGACCCTTTTTGGCCACTTCCAATGCAGTAATCAATTGTAGAAACGGCTCTATGACCCTATCCTTTGGAAAGAAGTCAATTGAGCTTAACATTTACAAGTTGGGAAGTGAACCCTCCGAACCCTATGCTCATGTGTGTTCTGTCGAATTAATGGATGTCGACAGCAGCGAATTTGATCAACCTCATAATTCTGATGACATTTTTATAGAGTCTGATGATCACCCCATTTTTTCTGATGACATTATTTTTCGGGGTATCGATGAAAGCTTTAAGGAAATTTTCGCTGATGAACTCGCATTTTTACACGACACGGGCGTTGAGATGAATCAACTCCAAGATGAAGAAATTGGACCTCCACCCCTTCTTTTGGACAATCATGATAATGCGAGTAATCCATCATTACTATCACTGTGTCGTCTCTCCAAATTGAGACGCAATCCTTTTCCATTACACCTCTTGTCACCTCCCCACTTCTTCACGACAATAGGTGACATGTTCTTCCACCAACCTTGGTGCTTCATCGATAAAATTTTTTAATGGTTGGTGTTGACCTTCGGTCTTTGCAAAGCTTGGCATTGACCAATAACCTTGACCCCCTCATGTGATTTTAAAAGATTAAAATTGTTTAACTCAAGTTTGGGGGGTGGTATATTTTGGCTCTTGAAAGAAAATGATTTTTACAAAATTTTGAGCCTAAAATAAGTTTTGGGGAGGCTTTTCACTTTCATATATTCTTGCCCCATTAATAATTTCCTCCCAAGTCTACAGGTTTTTTGAGCTTAACGGATGACATCAGTGAGGACACTGCTGTAAACAGGTTTGGGGGAGGTTTGTGCTTATTTACACATCAATTTGCATCATACTTTGCATAAGCACAACATTTTTAAAATTTAACCAAAAAAAAAATCTTTTATAACAAAAGAGTAGAAAGTGAAAAATTACATCCAAAAGATAGGAATAGTTTAAGAAAACCAAGAAAATTAGAAGTTTTCTTAAACGAACTAGTAATAAGTAGTTATGAGCTGTTGTCCCAAGGGTTAGTAAGATGGAGGAAGTCACTAATCTGAGGATAAAAATAAGTCTGAAAAATAGTTTCTATTCTGGAAGCCAAACATTTGAATGTTGATACCCTACAATATGCACCTACACACGTCTTGAAACTCGGGATAGTAGAGGATACCTTGAAATGCTCTTGTCTAAAAGCCAAAGTATGAAGGAAATAAAAAAAAATGAAGAAAATATAAAAATGGTGAAAAGAAAAATGAACACTGGTTTTGTTATCACCAAGGCAGCAATAAAAAAATATAGCGTGGGTGCCTCTTCACCTAGTGCCCTAAGGCCAACTGGTCTGGGAGTCACTGCTAAGCCTTAGGTGGTGCAAGACGGGGAAAATATTATTACCAAATCAGCAAGCACATGAGTAATCGGTCGGTTAGTACCTCAAGAAGTATTAACGGTCGCATGAAAATGTGTGAGCAAATCTAAGTATTCATCAAATTAAAAAGTACTAAGGTAGATGGACAAGAGTATGATAGCTTGAATTGAATTCTCTGAGTGTAGGGATGACCATTTCACACACGTAGGGGTATATGATCAATCTTTGGATGAAAGGTAGGAATGAAGAATAAAAACGATATTTTATTGAGGGATGATGTGATTTCTAACATCTTTTCATGACTATTAAGATAGGGCTCATGACAACTGAAAAGCTAGTGTAGTTGGAAACTCTTATTTTCAAAGTCTTTCTTTTATGGTTCTTATCTTTATATGTAAATTTCACCATCTTTCTTTTGTTATTGGATTTTGTGGGTGTAATCCGCTGAAAACCCTCAGGAGACAACACTCCTCCTACTAGGGACACCTAAAGGTTTAACGGCTTGTTGCACGTGCTCAGTGCAATCGTGTCTGCCTACGAAAGTGTGCATAGTTTTCTCCTTTCTTTTTCTCCTCTCAAATAAACTAGTTTGCTCGGGACGATCAAAGATAAGTTTGGGGGTATTTGTTCAGTTGATAAAACTGCACATTTGTATTACATTTTTCCTACCATTTTCATATTAAAAAAGGGCTTTAATATAATATATTATACATATGAGGGTTTATGTGTAAAAACATTATTTTCCATGTGTTAATATATTTTAATTATCATTTGGTAGGAAAATGTATGCAAATAATATTATTGACCTAATCCTAGTAGAACAAAGTCTACTAAAATCTTATTTGAGTTGTTGTGCAGAATATTTCCAAGTTGAGCAGAATTTTCCAAGGCTAGAATCAAGCAAATCAAGTTGTTGAAGAAATCTTGCCAAATTAAGAAGCAAAACTTGGAGACCAAGTCTGGAAGCAACCGAGAAAAGATTTTCAGATTCTGAAGATGCCTAGGATTGCCAAATGTCACCAGATGAAAGCACAAGAAAAATCATCAAATGATCCCCACCCTTGAGCGCGGATCCGCGGCCAAACCCACCCTTGGGCCGCGGATCCGCCGCAATTTAAGGGGGTTAGAAGGAAAGATTTTGGGAGATAAATCATTACTAAATTTTAGCAAGTTTTCAACAATAATATTCTGGCTTTGCACTATAAAAAGGCACCGAGGGCTTCTTGGAAAAGTCTTCAAGCCGAAGAGATCACGAAGCTCCCGACGCTCACGCATCCAGGCTGATCATCGACTGTTCGACTACCTCCTTAGGAAAGATCGAGAAGCACTAGTTTGTAATCATTTTCTACGGAATAAAAGTGTAGCTTGTTCAGTTGATTAATAAAGGTAGTTATTTTATTTAATTGTTTTTTTTTACATTATGTTTTCCCTCTCTTTCTTTTCATCTTCTTTTCCCAACATGCGCGAGTAATTCTCCGCTTGTTAGGGTTCGTAGGATTAGGGTAGGCTAATGGATGATGAAAATAACTAAACCCTTTTTAAGTCCTATAAAGTTTAGGAACTTTATCAAAAGAATCATTAACATCCTAATCGGGCGCGCTAGCAATTCTTTGCTAGTTCCGACCGCGATCAGAGATTAGATTAATGATTGTTTTGGTAAAGGCTAGATATGAACGGAGTTCCGTGTCGAGATAAGGGTTAAGAGTGGGATTCCTTTTTCCTCCAGAAACCCTAATCTACACGCATCACCGTCGTTCTAGTTTTAAATCTATTAATGGATAAAAATGGTAACTTTTAATTAATCGTCCATAACTACTAAATCCTAACGAACCCTACAAGCCCTCTTATTATATTATCTACATTTCTAAAATAATCTAGATCTATATTTTACATTCTTGTTTAACGTAGATCTAGAAACCCCTATAAAATTCTTTATCCCTCCTCTCTTTCTCAACACATCTAAAGTAAAAGTAAAAGGTTCCACGTTTCCCAGAGGACGACCTGTACTCACCTCGGTCTAGCTACGCGCGACACCGTTCTGATTGCGGTTAAACTACAAACATACACTCTTTTTAGAATCAATCAATATCCAAAGAACTCCAAGGGATATTTCTTCTACTGCGAAGAGGAACAAAAGGTTTTTGTTTCTTGTCATGCCCACTTTCTAGAACACCAGTTCTTAGAAAAGGAAATTAGTGGGAGCGCGGTAGAACTGGAAGAAATTCCAGAACCACAGACTATAACTGAAAGCTTAGTGGAACCAGAGAGTTCAAAAGAACAGGACATTCCTACGCCGCTCCGCAGGAGTAGTAGGCAGTCTCATCCGCCCGAGAGATACTACGGTTTTCTCATAGACGGGGATCGAGAGGATTGCATCATAGATTATGATGAGCCTACTAGCTTCCAGCAGGCCATTCAGAGCGTTGACTCGGTAAAATGGCTGGATGCAATGCGGACCGAAATGGAGTCCATGTACACCAACAAAGTATGGACGTTGGACATTGCTCCACACGGGGTAAAACCCGTAGGATGCAAGTGGATCTTCAAAAGGAAGATTGGTGTAGATGGACAGGTTGAGACCTATAAAGCTAGACTTGTTGCAAAGGGTTTTCGTCAAAGACCTGGTTTGGACTATGACGAAACCTTTTCTCCAGTGGCTATGCTCAAATCCATTCGGATCCTTCTTGCCATTGCTGCCTTCCACGATTATGAGATTTGGCAGATGGACGTAAAGACCGCTTTTCTAAATGGAAATTTAGAGGAGTGTGTCTATATGGACCAGCCAGAGGGTTTCATTCAGAGTGGGAGCAGCGAAAAGGTGTGCAAGTTGCTTAAGTCCATCTATGGACTAAAACAGGCATCGCGGAGTTGGAACATCTGCTTTGATGAGACGGTCAAAGAATTTGGCTTTATCAAAAATCCAGATGAACCATGCATCTATAGTAGATTTGTAGCGAGAACTGTAGTATTCCTCGTTTTATACGTGGATGACATTCTCTTAATAGGAAATGACATTCCGATGCTACAATCTGTCAAGGGGTTCTTGTCACACAGGTTCTCCATGAAAGACCTGTGTGATGCCTCATACATCCTGGGGATCCGGATCAATCGTGATAGATCCAAGAGGATATTAGGACTTTCACAGTCCAGGTACATCGACACCATACTAAAAAGATTCAGTATGGAAGATTCCAAGCGCGGTAATCTACCGGCTTGTCACGGGATCACCCTTTCCAAAGAGATGTCTCCCAAGACTGATTTGGAGAGGGATCGCATGTCTATTATACCCTACGCTTCTGCGGTAGGATCTATAATGTATGCGATGTTGTGTACCAGACCGGATGTAGCTTATGCACTTAGTGTAGTAAGCCGGTATCAGTCAAACCCTGGTGAGAAACACTGGATAGCGGTAAAGAACATTCTCAAGTACCTGAGAAGGACTAAGGAGATGTTCTTAGTGTATGGCGGAAAAGACCTCCAGATCGAGGCCTTTGCTGACTCCAGCTTCCAGAGTGACAAGGATGATTCCAAGTCCATGTCGGGTTTTGTCTTTACCCTCAATGGAGGGGCGGTGTGTTGGAAGAGTTCCAAACAGGATACCGTTGCAGACTCGACGATGGAAGCGGAATACATCGCTGCATTTGATGCCACAAAAGAAGCTCTCTGGATGAGGAAGTTCTTGAAAGAACTTCAGGTGGTTCCGTCCATTATTGATCCAATACCTCTGTATTGCGACAACAACGGGGCTATAGCTTTAGCGAAGGAACCCAGGTCCCATCAGAGATCCAGACACATCTTGAGGCGGTATCACCTGATCAGGGAGATCGTGGATCACCAGGAGATCGAGGTTCGGAGGGTTGCTTCAGAAGATAACACTGCAGATCCATTCACCAAGGCCTTGCCCTAGACTCAGTTCGAGTGGCTGATCGAGATGATAGGTCTTCGATACGCCAGTACATGGCCTTAGTGCAAGTGGGAGATTGTTAGTGTATATGCCCTAGAGGCCATTACTGTATCATACTAGTTTGTATATTACTTAATGGAAGCTTGGGATATTCACCTTGTATATACAATCTTGCTCAAAATAGTAGTATGCTACTTGGTTTATTTCTACTTCAATGTGTACATGTGTTTATTTTAGTATATCACCTATACACATTAGTGGAGCCCTTAGGATCTTTGCTTGATTACCAGCGTTGTGATGGCAGTCACACTAGTGGGGGCTGGGTAATCTATAAGCACATCCTTATGCAGGTCCCTAGTTGCAGGACTATCGAGACAGGGCATCGATACTCCGGAGTAGACTAGCGCATGCGCATCTCATCCCAGAGTGGGAGATGGTCTGTCCCACAGCCGTCAGTACGTCGTACTTGAGATAGTATGCGGGTGCTCGTTAGGTTACGAGTACACTGGACAGGACTCGTCGGGAACTGATTGGTTGGTAATATACCTATCGTCAGTTATCAGTTCCCAGGTGACATGAGTACAGCTTAGTTCGTTGACTTGACACTGTCACTTCGCCTCGAGTGTGTTCCCACTGTACTTTGATTACTACCCTACCACGGCTCAAAGGAGTCGTGCAAACAGGTAGTAGTTGGGTGCAGTCCCGAAGCACTTGGAGGCAGTGACAGTTAGACAGGATTCGTCTCTCCCGGTATTGGGGGTTGACATCGCGCTGTGTCTAGAAGAGCCATTACACGAGTAGTCCCTGGCCAGGGCAAGCGAGATATACTGGTAGGCTTCCAGTGTTATCTCAGGGTGTTTTGGGCTTCACTCCGACACGACTTGTACCGCTATTAGGGGACTGACGTTTACCGCCCCCTAGGCCCGCCATGCGATGTATCAGACGAACAGACCGGACTGTACGGGGAATGTCACATTCAGGCTCAGTAGGAGTTCAGATGGGTTTCACCTCGTCAGTCTTCTTGTCGGCATCTACCTGGGGGCCGTTACGCACAGCTATTGCCGCTTGCGGTCTGTGGTTAAACCCACTGCCAGCATAGTGTCGAGTCTTTAGAGTCCCACACAGAAAGCTATTCGCCTTTAGGCAAAAGAGTAGATGTCGCATGGTTTTGCGATAGGTCACATGGTTTTGCGACAGGGTTCGGTCATATCCGTGCACTTGTGCACGTACAGTGTCCGGACAGTTAACACTAGCGGGCTTTGGTTTAAGCCAGATCCTAGTGTACGTTTTGGGATTGGTTTTATCCAGTATGTATCCGTGTTCCTCGGAACGCGGATGCGGGTGTGTATGCACAGTTGACGGAGAGACAGAGGCAGAGGATTCTCATTAGGGTTGTTGACTGTTGACTGTTGACCGTTGACTTCTTGCTAAACCCTAATGAGAATATGATATATGATTAACAATAATATTAATTAAGTATTGTGGTGACATGGTTGTTGAGGGGTTGACTTTGTTGACTTGTTGACTTTGTTGACCGGTTGACTAGGTTGGACTAGTTGACCATCATGATGACAATGGCTATCATTTCATGGCAAAGACTTTTTACTTGCTTGTTCTCTTGTGCAATATGAGTGCATGAAATGATATAGCCATTTTGACTTAAACTATTTACACAATACTTGATTACTATTTTTGTTATGATGGTTTTGGATTATGAGAGCCAAGTGAGAAAAGTCTTTCTCATTCTATCATTTTCATTCTCACTCTTGTGTTCTTGAGCTCTCATCTTCTTCCTCTTGCTCTCCCTCTCTTTAGTCTATGGTTCACTTGTCTCATGTGTTGAGAACCAAGAACCATAGAGAAAAATCCCAATACACTCTCCTCTACTCACTCTAGTTCACAAGGTTTAGCAAACCGAGTGAACTAGTTTCTTCAAAGTTCGAAGAAGAAGCCAAAGGTAGAAGCTTTCAGGTGGATCGATCTTCGGCGCAAGGTGACGACGGGGTGAAGTCGATCCGGACAACCATCGAGGCTTGAAGATGAAGGAGTTCAAGAAAGAAAGGTATAACCCCCTAACCGAGTAGTTAACAACTCCTAGTTAGGTTGTTAGTTAGATGTTTAACAAAGATCCGGTTTTGAGTCCATGTTGCCGCCTCTAGAAAAATTGTTTTTCATCAAATTCCGCATGCCCGAAAGTACCGGGAGAGGTAGCATGGACTTACACTTGCAAGAGCATCATGCTAATATGTGTTTTCTTCTCTCTCTCTCTTAATTGCAGCGACCTTGTGACCACACATAGGTTAAATCTAGATAACAAATTGACTGAATCTGACTTATTAGACTGGCAAAGTTCTGTCCACATGTCCATTACCTATAACAAGCTGGACCACCCTATTACTACTCAAGATCCCGCCGTCCCCGGTCCAGTTTCCACCGTCGCGGATATGGATATCCGTCAGACAAGGGAAAAGGATAAAGCGAAAGCCAAGTGCCTCGTGTTAGCTTCAGTTAATGGTGTATACCAGAAGCAGCACGAGAAGATGGACTCAGTTTCCATCTTTCTCCATAACAAAGATTTGTATGGAGAGCAATCTCATATCACAAGATATGAGACCTCGAATGAATTAATTCAAGGGAGGTTGACTTTCGGGTCATTTGTAAGGGATAACATCCTTACAATGACTAGCTATATTGATGAGCTCCAGGACCTGGAGACCACGTTGGGAAACAGGTCAGATACTGACTTGATTCTACAGTCTCTACCTTCCACCCTGAAGGAAACCAGGGAAGTAAAAGGAAAGAGAAGGGCAAAAGTTTCGGGACTTAATGCAGTAAAAGAGGGTAGTTCCTATTATTATGGGATTGGGCATAGGCAGAATGATTGCAGGGCTTTGGAAGCCAGTAGCTAAGATACAAAGCATGTTGTGTCTTCAGCCTCAAGTGTGTTTGTTATTGAGAACTGTTTGTCAATTAACTCTACTTCCTGGGTATTAGATACCGGAGCAGGATCTCATATCTGTAATTCATTACATGCTTTAAGAAACCGTAAAGTTATAAAGGTAGGCGATTGGTCTCTCAAAGTTGCAAACGGAATGACAGTGAAAGCTGAATCCGTGGGAGAATATCGCCTAGATTTGACAAGTGGGCATATATTGATTTTACGTAACTGTTTATATATACCTAGTATGACTTGTAATATCATATCAGTGTCCTCACTTTCGAGAGAGGGATATGATTTTACATTCATAAGCGATGTAGTTAACATCCACCTAAATCAAGTTCCGATTGGGTCAGGTACATTAGATAACGGCATATACGTATTAAGTCAAGCTCAGGTTTTCAATGTCCAGAATACACTTAAAAGAAAGTCTCCGGAATTAAATCAGGCTTTCTTATGGCATTGTAGACTAGGTCACATCAATGAGAGAAGGTTGAATAAGTTACATAGAGAAGGATATTTGAATCCGTTCGAATATCAATCTTATGCTACTTGTGAATCTTGTCTCATGGGAAAGATGACAAAGACTCCGTTTTCTGGACACGGAGTAAGAGCAAGCGAGCTCTTGGGACTCATACACAGTGACGTGTGCGGTCCAATGTCTACACATGCGCGAGGTGGTTATTCCTACTTCATTACTTTTACGGTTGATTTCTCTAGGTTTGGATATATCTTCTTAATGAAGCATAAATCTGAGGCCTTTGAGAAATTCCAAGAATATAAGAATGAAGTGGAAAAACAAACCGGCAAAAGTATCAAGACACTGAGATCTGATCGAGGTGGTGAATACTTAAGTGCCGAGTTTCTAGGTTACTTAAAAGAGAATGGAATTCTCTCTCAGCTTACTCCTCCATACACACCACAACACAACGGTGTATCCGAAAGAAGGAATTGAACCCTATTGGATATGGTTCGTTCCATGATAAGTAAGGCTGAGTTACCACGATCATTCTGGGGATATGCACTAGAATCAGCTGCATACCTTTTGAACCGAGTTCCAACTAAGACTGTGCCTACTTCACCATATCAGATGTGGTGTGGGAAGAAACCCTATCTTAAGCACATTAAGATATGGGGATGTCCAGCTTTTGTAAAGAAGCAGCTTGCGGACAAGCTCGAGGCACGATCAGTACAGTGTAAGTTTGTGGGATATCCAAAGAACTCCAAGGGATATTATTTCTATTACGCAGAGGAACAAAAGATTTTTGTTTCTCATAATGCTCGCTTCTTGGAAACTGAGTTTTTAGAAAATCAGATAAGTGGGAGCGCAATAGAACTGGAAGAAATTCCAGAACCACAAACTATTACTGAAACCTTAGTAGAACAAGAAGGTTCAGGAGAACCGGACATCCCAGCGCCTATCCGCAGAAGTAGTAGACAGTCTCATCCACCTGAGAGATACTACGGTTTTCTCATAGACGGGGATCGAGAAGATTGCGTCATTAATGATGACCCTACTAGCTTCCAGCAAGCCATTCAGAGCGGTGACTCGGTAAAATTGCTGGATGCAATACGGACCGAAATGAAGTCCATGTACACTAACAAAGTATGGACTTTGGACATTGCTCCAGATGGGGTAAAACCCGTAGGATGCAAATGGATCTTCAGAAAGAAGATTGGTGCAGATGGACAGGTTGAAACCTATAAGGCTAGACTTGTTGCAAAGGGTTTCCGTCAAAGACCTGGTTTGGAATATGACGAAACCTTTTCTCCAGTGGCTATGCTGAAATCCATTCGGGTCCTTCTTGCTATTGCTGCCTTCCATGATTATGAGATCTGGCAGATGGACGTAAAGACGACCTTTCTAAATGGAAATTTGGAAGAAAGCGTCTATATGGATCAACCAGAGGGATTCATTCAGAGTGGGAGCAACGGTAAAGTATGCAAGTTTCTTAAGTCCATTTATGGACTAAAGCAGGCATCGCAGAGTTGGAACATCTGTTTTGATGATACTGTCAAAGAATTTAACTTTATCAAAACTCCAGATGAACCATGCATATACAGTAAGATTGTAGGGAGAGCTGTAGTATTCCTCGTCTTGTATGTAGATGACATTCTCCTAATAGGAAATGATATTCCTATGTTACAGTCAGCCAAAAGATTCTTGTCACATAAATTCTCCATGAAAGACCTAGGTGATGCCACCTACATTCTGGGGATCCAGATCTATCGTGATAGATCAAAGAGGATGTTGGGACTTTCGCAGTCCAGGTACATAGACACCATATTGAAAAGATTCAGTATAGAAGATTCTAAGCGCGGTAACCTACCGGCTTGTCATGGAATCACCCTCTCCAAAGATATGTCTCCCAAGACTGATTTGGAAAGGGATCGCATGTCGATTATACCCTATGCTTTAGCGGTAGGCTCTATAATGTATACGATGTTATGTACCAGACCAGATATAGCATACGCATTGAGCGTAGTAAGCCGGTATCAAGCAAACCCAGGGGAGAATCACTGGATAGCAGTAAAGAACATTCTCAAGTATCTGAGGAGGACTAAGGAGATGTTCTTGGTGTATGGCGGAAAAGACCTCCAGATGGAGGCCTTTGCCGACTCCGGCTTCCAGAGTGACAAAGATGACTCCAAATCCATGTCGGGTTATGTCTTTACCCTCAATAGAGGGGCGGTCTGTTGGAAGAGTTCTAAACAGGAGACCGTTGCTGACTCAACAATGGAAGCGGAGTACATAGCTGCTTGCGATGCCGCAAAAGAAGCTATCTGGATGAAGAAGTTCTCACAGAACTTCAGGTGGTTCCTTCCAGTGTTGGTCTAATACCTCTGTATTGTGACAACAACAGCGCTATAGCTTTAGCGAAGGAACCCAGGTCCCATCAGAAGTCTAGACACATCTTAAGGCGGTATCACCTGATCAGGGAGATCGTAGATCATCGGGAGATCGAGGTGAAAAGAGTAGAGATGGAGAATAACATTGCTGATCCATTCACAAAGGCCATTCCTCAGACGCAGTTCGAGAGGCTATTCGAGATGATAGGTCTACGATATGCCAGCTCATGGCCCTAGTGCAAGTGGGAGATTGTTAGTGTATATGCCCTAGGGGCCATTATTGTATCATACTAGATTGTATATTACTTAATGGAAGCTTGGGATATTCACAGTTATATATACAGTCTTGCTCAAAATGGTAGTATGCTACTTGGTTTGTGTCTACTTTAATATGTGCATATGTTTCTTGTATCGTATCACTTATACATATTAGTAGAGCCCATAGGTTCTTTGCTTGATTACCAGCGTTGTGATGGCAGTCACAGTAGTGGGGGCTGGGTAGTCTATAAGCAACATCCTATACAGGTCCCTAGTTGCAGGATTATCGAGACTGGACATCGATACTCCAGAGTAAACTGGTGTGTACGCTTCTCATCCCAGTTGGGGAGATGGTCTATCCCATAGCCATCAGTACGTAGTACTGGAGATAGTATACATGTGCTCGTTAGGTTACGGGTACACCGGACAGGACTCGCAGGGGAACTGTTGGTTGGTATTATACCCGTCGTCAGTTAACAGTTCCCAGATGACATGAGTACAGCATAGTCCGCAGACTTGACACTGCTACTTCGCCTCGAGTGTGTCCCACTGTTCTTAGATTGCTACCCTACCACGGCTCAAAGGAGTCGTACAAACAGGTAGCAGTTGGGTGCAGTCCCGAGCACTTGGAGGCAGTAGTGGTTAGATAGGATTCGTCTCTCCCAGTATTGGGAGATGATATCGCGCCGTGTCAGAGAGCCATTACGCAAAGTCCCTGGCCAGGGTAAGCGAGATATACTGGTAGGTTCCAGTAGCTTCTCAGGGTGTAATGGGCTTCGCTCCAACACGACTTATACAGCTATTAGGGGACTGACGCTTGCCGCCCCCTAGGCTTGATATGCGATAGTCTTAGACGAACAGACCGGACTGTACGGAGATTGTCACATCAGGCTCAGTGGGAGTTCGGATGAGTTTCCTCATCGGCTTTCTTATCGACATCTACCTGGGGACCGTTACGTACAGCTAGTGCCGCTTGCGGTCTGTGGTTAAACCCACTACCAGCGTAGTGTCGAGTATTTAGAGTCCCACACAGAGAGTTTCCCTGCTCCAGGCGAAATGATATAGGGGTCGTATGGTTTTATGACAAGGGTTTGGACGCGTATGTGTGTTTACGCACGTACGACTTTTCGGACAGTTTTTACTAGCCGGCTTTGGTTTAAGCCAGATTCTAGTATCGGGTTATTGGATTTATACAGTCTAAAGTTTTTCCGTGTTTTCACGGATTGGAGGGGCGTTCTCGTAATTTGTCGGGAAGCTTCTAGAAGAGTGGTGACTTGGGGGGTAAGGTGGCATTGCATTAAATGAGATTAGTGACTCATTTGTGTGATTCATCCATGTCATTAATGCATCATAAATGCTTAATGACTCATGGAGATGAATCACTCATAGATATTTATGAAGCATGGTTGTTAATTCTTTTATTTTATTTTTGGATAAATAAATAATGCTTCATATATATTATGATAGATCATTATCTCATTTCATTATCATCTTCACCTTCTCTCTCCTCAAGCTCACTCTCTCTTCAAACCCTAACCCTAGCCTCTCATGTGTTGAGATCAAGGGTTAGCTAGACTAATACATCCATAATCTCACTCTATATCCCCTAGGTAGCTTAGATTAGCACTTTAAGCAACCTAGTTATCTCAAGTTTGAGATTAAGCTTGGCGTAGGAGCTTTCGGGTGGATCATCTTTGACTCGAGGAGGCCGTACAGGTGCCGATGTTCCAAGGAGCCTACGAGGAGTGGAGGACAGCGATGAAGACCCGAAGGACATGTAACGTGAGGTATAACTTCGAATCCGAGTAGTTAAACCTCTAGCATATAGTTAGCAATGGTTTAGATAACGATTTATGCGCTCAAGTCCGTGTTACGAAGCTTTGATAATCGTTTTTCATATATTCCGCCTCCCCGCAAGTTCGTGGGGTGCGTGACATGGACTTACAGTTTCCTGATTAGATAAAATGATTAACCATTCTGATATAGGTTTGAGTGCACGCAGTGTGTTTCTTTTATTTCTCTCTTTGACTGCGACCATGGCCCGACCCTATACTATAACTCAGTGACCAAGTTAACCGAACTTTCTTAAGACACTGGCTTTTGGATTGTCTGAGTTGCATACATCATTGCCACTCTTTCTCTTACCCTTTGATTTCTCCAGAACACCTCGTATTACTACGAATGTCCAATTCCATTGGATAAATCCATCGTATGGTTATATACGAACTCGAAGGAATTTCTTCGAAGATGGATTCAGGTTCTGGAGAGATTGAATAGGACTATTCAGTTGTCTTTTTCTTTTACCTTTTCTCAGGTTGTGAGGGCTCCTAGGATTAGGAGAGAGTACATCTATTACGCTTATTGGATAGTCTTTTTCCAAATCATAGGCAAGTGTCGAAAAGTAGGGAATGAAGAAAACCAATTAGCCTAATTTAGGTGTACATAAGGTAATAAGTAAAGACAAATAAAGAGATTAGAAAGAGGGCCAAGTATATTGCGACTGCTAACATTCACGACCAAACCACGTATTTCATCGTCATTCCTACTTCACCTTTGTATTTTTCCAGAACACCTCGTATCACTACGAACATCCCATTCCATTGGATAAATACATCGTATGGTTATATATGAACTCAAAGAAACTTTTTCGAGGATGGATTCTGGTTCAGGAGAAATAGGAATAAGGTTTATTCAGTTGTCTTTTATCCTTACCTTCTCTCAAGTTGCGAGTGCTCCTAGGTTTAGGAGTGTACACCTATTATGCTTATTGGATAGTCTTCTTCCGAACCATAGGCTGGTGCCGAACGGTAGGGAAGGAAGAAAACCACTTAGCCTAACGATGGTGTACAGAAGGTAATGAGTAAAGACAAATAAAGGGAATAAGAGAGATGGCAAAGAAATATACGGTTACAGTCATGAATCTGATAATGGAAGAGGCATTACTAGGAATACCCGGATACCCCTTCGAAACATATTCATGTTTCAGTTTCACTGTGCATTGTTAATAGAAAACTGATTTCCCAATTAGACCCTTGCTCCAGGGTATGTATTTACCAGGTATAATTCTCACATTTGTATGGTTTTACAGATGATGAATGGGAGTAAGTTATTAGAAATTAGGTGGCCATCCTCATTATATCGGAATTCGTTGTAATTGGTGGTATTTGAGGAAATCGTCTGGGTACAGTTTTCAACTTACGACGCACAGGATTTGAGTTATTCAACTCAGGGGACTTATACAAAGTATTGTATGTTTTACAGTGTCCATTAGGACATAGGGGTTGGTCCTCTTACTATATTCTGTTTACTTGTCACTTCTCAAGTTTTAGGCATGCGTTTCGTAGAAATACAAGGTCCAGGTTTGAGAAGATATAGGTACAAGAATAAAGTAGAGAACCAGGTGTTGCAAGTATCGGGATTCTTCAAGGTGATCAAAGATGTAGATATTTGTGTTTGGTATTCAGTTGATAGTAATGATTTTGAGAACTTGCTTCTCTTTCAGGTTAATCATAATTGGATGCACTCCTAAGTTGAGTAACGCTGATCAGCCTCTCTCCATTTAGTTGACATGCACTGGAGATAGCTGCATGATTTGAATCTGGTTCCAATTAAATCACTGCCTCTATTTCTATATTGTATATAGAATGGTTCATATCTTAACGATGTTAAGATACGGGGAGTTGTCCGGCTTATGCTTAAAACCAGACTCTGGATAACTCAAGGCACGTTTCTGTAATGGAAGTTTGTGGGTTAACCCGGGCTATGACGAGGGTTAATTTTCTACCATCTGGAAGATCAATGGTGATATTGTTCTTGACTTGCCACAGTTTTAGTAAAATGGACGTTTTCAGAAAACAGTAGTGGGAGTATGGTAGAACTGGAAGAGATTCTAGAACCGCAAATGATTACGGAAAATTTAATAGGACCTAAAGATTCAATCAGGATTGACATTCCATTAGCCACTCCGCAGATATGGTGGGTAACCTCAGGGACTCGAGAGGTACTCCGGTATCCTTAAGGACGGTGACAGGGAGGTTCTTGTTTACCTAGACTTGACACTACTGTTGTTCCAGACTATGAGACCCGGCATGAGGATAAGTATAGCTCCGTTCTAAAGTTTACTTTAGAAGTGCACGTAAATATTATTCCGCCAGAGGGTTGTTGTAATCAGTGGGAGCAGCGGAAGCGTAGTGGATAAGTAGCTTGTGTCTATTTATAGAATAAAGCGGATATGGCGGAGATAGATCATCTGTTTTGATGTGACAGTCATGGGCTTTGACTTCATCAGAATAGAAGATGGATCTGTTAAGAAGGTAGTAGGGTGTGATGTCCTGGTACTTGGATGACATACACATTGTAGGAAGTGAAATTCCTATACTACGATCGGTCATACTGTGGTTGTCACGCAGTAGATTCTACACATAGGATATGGATATAATATCAGGCATTCTGGTTACTGGATCTATGATTTTAGATCTAGATTTGGGTAGTTTCCCAATTTGGGTACTTTGACGGCATTTTAAAGGTATTTTAGAATGCACGACTCCTGGCATGGTGGTATACCTGCAGGTGATGGAGTCACCCTCTCTAAAGGTGTCTTACAGACTAAAGGGGAGAGAGATGTGCATGATTGGCAGATCACTTTCTTAGGCAATTGAGTTGATCATGAGATGTCAAGTACCACACCAGATGTTGTTTTTGCACTAAATGCAATAAGTTGATATTAATCCAATCCTTGACACTACTGTTGGTTTCGTTGCCTTTAACTTGGCACTTCCGCCCAGATTATTGACTATTCACCCCGTTTTCTTTGTGTTGATGCCTTGCAATTACCTTCATGACTTTCTCACATGATTCAGCACCAGACCATTTAGCTTTAACGCGATCTTTTCGTTTACCGGCAGCCATTGGTGTAAATGGTTCGGCAGGTGGAGAAACTTCGGTCAAGGGTCTTGCCATCTTTGGAGAGTTTTCTTGGACATAGCCGTTTAGTGAGGTGATCACTTGGGAGGATGCGAGTGAGATATGAGAATTTGTAATATTCTCTTTGAAGGTACGCTTAGTGAGAATTTTAAATTCGGGGACGAATTTTTATAAGGGGGGAGATTGTAACGTTTTAGAAATCGTTATGTGAATGTTTCCGTTTTTGGGTAAAATTGTCGGTATTTTCTGTTTTAAACCGACTGTGATCAAACGACCATATAGACTTGTCAGCACCCCGTTTTTGGATTATATGGGACGTTTTGGTCCAATTTGAATTTTTCCCAATTTTAATATTATTTTAATGCGGGTTTACTGTAAAAGTTTACCAATTCGGGTTCCTCACTTTTTATAACATTTAATTAATAATTTATTATTATTTGTTATAAGCATGCACGCACGTAAATGTGAGGGTTTGTTTGTGTAATTTTATCTTAGTAAGCTTGACACTTAACCTAATTCCTTACTTTAATCCTTTGCTTATCCTTTGCCTTATTTAATCCCTGATATTTTGTGAGAAGAGGTGAGGTTTTATTTGGATGAAGAGGTGGTAAGATGAGGTGTGTGTGAAGGCATTAATTGTGAGTTAATGCTATGGTTACTCTCACCCTCATCTCTCACCCTACACTCACCCCTTTCCCTTCTCTCATTTCCCTTCTCAATTATTCATTATTTCTTCACCTCCTCATATCTAAACTGAACACTTAGCTCTCTTCACCAAAATTCATCAAACCCATCACAAAAGTTCACAAAATCATGCCTTTTCTTGGATATTGCCTGTTGGATGCCTTGGAGCATACAAAGCTTGGATCTTTGTGTTCTTTTGGCTAGGTAATGATCTCTATATCTTCTTTATTTAGTTTTTGTGCTTTGTAGTTAGTTAGTTTCAGTTTAGATAGTGTAAAGTGTAGTTTGATGCATAATATCGTATTTTTAGTGCCTATATGTGACTTCTGTGACCCAGATTTTTTACTAGAAAACCAAACAAAATAGTTGTGATGTGCCTATAACCATAGAACCTCACCTGAGACACGAGACCCATCCCACCGGCCAGGGCCGACGAAGTCTGAAGAGCAATCCGGCGACCTCGACCCCTTGAGGGAGTTGGGGTGTGGGTTTTTGAGGGTAGGTCCATGCTGGGGTTTGGGTGTATTTGGTTCTGTTTGTTTGTTTAGTTTTCTCTTTATGCAAAATCTGGGATCACTTAAGTAGGTTGTAGTGTTTTGTGTTCGCGCGATACGTTATACGACACGGATCGCGCACTTTGGGTGGTTTTGCTCTTTAGTTGTTTTCTTCGTGTCGCTACGTACGTTAGCCACAATACGAATACTTGAGAGTATGTTTTGTGTTGTTGCGTCGGTCTAATGTAGTGCGTATGTGTTTTAGGGTTATTATTAATATATACTTGGTTTATTGTTTTAATGTTGTAGGTTCACAGGCGGGGACTACGGACACTGCTACAAAGGGAAAACAGGTGGTTGGCTACACTTAGCCAGGAGTGTTGGTGAGTAGATTTAACATCTACAGGGGAATCGCCCGCATGGCTTTATGCATCTGGGTTTGAGATGTTAACTTTGTCGCATATTCTATGTCATATTTAGAATTGCGCATTTACCCTACTGCTTAGTAAATTATTGTGCTTGGACTAGTATTCTTAGAACACTGCACTATTATTGACGGCTCATGTTGCACGAGCACTGATTGTATGCCACACACACCGTCAATAATTGCCATGTCACGCACAACCTACATATAGAAATGATATTGTCTGGTTAGGGACATTGTGACATTGATTCATATTTCTTATCGCATATGACATATAGCATACCTGTATACCTACATGCTTACACATATGCTTTGACATGCTAGTTACCTGTATACTTATAGGGTATCGTACCATTAGCGATAGGTACATACACACCTAAGGACATATCTACAGGTGTACTTTGCATTTCATACTTCACTTATACTTGGAGGGTATATCACATTATTACTAATAGGTAGATACATATATTTTCTGCTATACCTTTATGTGTTCACATATATCTGGCTATAGCTACGTATTTACCCTTATTGATGTATTATTAAGAATTAGAGATATTAGGAACCGCATGATATTTATATTAACTGGTTGCAGTTAATTAGCGGCTTTTCCTTTATACGCTTACATTACAGTTTTATGTTGCGTATACTTTATTCATGGATTTTCGCATTGAGATATGAATTTTTCATGATGTTTTCTGGATTTGGGGACCGTGGGAGTTCGTGAAATTATGCATTATTTGAAAAACCCGGTTCCCTTAATATGATATTTCAGCATCCACCATGAGATTTATCGGTTTTGATTATATACTCCATATGAGGAGTGGTGCCGTATGAGGGTACATGATGGGGCCCGGTACGGTTCCCCTCGGCAAGATGATCGACGGTCCATGCAGATTGAGCCTGGAAGGTGGGCAAGTACCTACCGGTGACATTATCAATGATTCAGCGGTTATCATGGGGATACCGACGGGAGTAATGTACGTATTGATACGTCGAGAGGCAAGGGTCAGAGCTAGGCACTCGTGCTTTCGGGATAGCGTATGATACGTACCTATTAGGGTGCCAGTCATGGTGACAACACCTGATAGATCGGCATTTCTGTGTCGATGCTTGACACATTGGTTTCATGATATTTCTTTTTACTCCTTGTATATATAACAGGGGATTTGGCCGCTGTTATATATGCCCTTACACCAATATTAGTGGAATGGGACGCTAATATATGTGTATTGACATTAATTTATATACATCATCATATTTTATTCATGCAAATATACCTAGAATGTAAAGGACTCATTGACATTGGATTTAGGACATTTGAGAATTCATTTGATATTGATTACAGGATATATATGAGATTGCTGATTTTGTACACTCGGGATATGTGAGATCTACTTGATATTGAACATTCGGGGTATACGAGATACACTTGATATTGTACATACGGGATATATGAGATCTACTGGATAGTGTACATTCAGGATTTGTGAGACTTATATGATATGAGAGCCAATTTGGGTGCTGATTTGAGGAATTGGGATTTGGATTGTCTTGATGGATTTTGATCCTACTACGATGTCAGGATTCCATGGAAATGACATGTTTCATTCCATACTTTACATTTACTGTTTATGCACTGCTTCATGTGTAGTTGTAGCTGTTAGTGTACCTTCCATAATTGTGGCATATATACATTTTCATATCATTATTGCATGACTATTGCATACTGATTGTCATATCACTACTTCATGTACTTGTAGTACCTGATAGAGTACCTTACATGACTGTTACCTTCATATCGTCATATTGTTGCTTCATGTATTAATTGTACCTGCTAGTGTACTTTTCATGATTATTGCATTACATATGACTATTCATTGATGTTAAATGCTTATGTTAGATTTGCGCTGTACGTGCATACTCGCGATTACCTACATATATTATTTACTATTCACGAGTTGGCAACTCACCCTCGTTGTGCCACAGTGTTTGCAGGTGTTCCTCAGGATAGTCAGAGGCAGGCTATTTTCATCCTTCGTATTATCTTTTGCTGCGGATACCACTTCGCCTGACAGTGTGCAGTTTTGCCCAGATGGGTTTTATGGTTATCCGATGTTGTATTGTATATTCGTTGTATCCATGTACTCTCCATCTACCAGTATTATGTTGACTTAGAGATTTGGTGTGAGGACGATATTGTATATTATTTTGTGACTTGAAAGTTTTTATGCAGTTTTATTTATATCGTCTCTTTCTTCGCTACGGCGTCGTATATCTGTTGTGGTGTTTGTTTTCCGCCGTTGGGCGTGGATTTTGCTCCCGTTTGGGATGCTTTACTTTATATTTATGTTGTACCCATTTTGGGGGCTTGTTTTACAAAGGAGGTGCTGCCAAAATTTTAAGGAATAAAAGTGAGACTTTAAAGAATTTGGGTTGTGATTTCAAAGGTTTTGAAAATACTATTATCACTTTCTTATTTCTTTGATGGTTTAGATTTTTGGGTTTTGGCTTTCTTTTACCGCGTTACGCCTGGAGACGTTGCGTAATATTAGGGCCGTCACGTGCCAATTTCGGGTCGTGACAAATGTAATACCCTAGGTGGAGTTGGGGCTGAATACCACCTACCCTGTGAGAAGTGAGATATTATCCAGTATCGAGGTGGGGATGTAACCGATACGGAGGCACACGGGGACCCACCGGAACAATGGGGAGTATCGAATTCCATTCCAAAAGAGGGCACGATCTGAACTATAAATGGAATGATACCACTCTTATAACACAGAGGTGCATTTTGGATGAATCGGAACTCCGGAGTTTGAAAAACTCCGTAGTTAAGCATGCTTGAGCCAGAGAAATTCAGGGATGGGTGACCTACTGGGAAGTAGCCCCGGGTTCATTCAAAAGGACAAAACCGTGCGGTTTTGGCCAGAGCGGACAATACCATCTGTGTTTGGGGGTGGGTCATGACAAATATGGTATCAGAGCCGGTCCCTCAAAAGTAGGTTTGTGGTTCGAGGACGAACCGTTGTTCGAGGTGGGGGTAAGGGTGGGGGGGATATAATACCCCAGGTGGAGTTGGGGCTGAATATCACCTACCCTGTGAGAAGTGAGATGTTATCCGGTATCGAGGTGGGGATGTAACCGATACGGAGGCACACGGGAACCCACTAGAACAATGGGAAGTATCGAATTCCATTCCGAAAGAGGGCACGATCTGAACTATAAATGGAATGATACCACTCTTATAACACAGATGTGCCTTTTGGATGAATCGGAACTCCGGAGTTTGAAAAACTCCGTAGTTAAGCATGCTTGAGCCAGAGAAATTCAGGGATGGGTGACCTACTAGGAAGTAGCCCCGGGTTCATTCAAAAGGATAAAACCGTGCGGTTTCGGCCAGAGCGGACAATACCATCTGTGTTTGGGGGTGGGTTATGACAAGACGACTTCACGCGGATACGTTGAGAGTCGACAGAGGCCATCGAATGTCAGAAACCGATACGGAGGTGGGGATGTAACCGATACGGAGGCACACAGGGACCCACCAGAACAATGGGGAGTATCGAATTCCATTCCGAAAGAGGGCACGATCTGAACTATAAATGGAATGATACCACTCTTATAACACAGAGGTGCCTTTTGGATGAATCGGAACTCCGGAGTTTGAAAAACTCTGTAGTTAAGCGTGCTTGAGCCAGAGAAATTCAGGGATGGGTGACCTACTAGGAAGTAGCCCCGGGTTCATTCAAAAGGACAAAACCGTGCGGTTTCGGCTAGAGCGGACAATACCATCTGTGTTTGGGGGTGGGTCATGACAAGACGACTTCACGCGGATACGTTGAGAGTCGACAGAGGCCATCGAATGTCAGAAACCTATATTCCAAGTTTAAAGTATTTGGAAAGACATACAAGCAATTCTACGGACCCTCTAGAAGAATGAAACCTTAACTCGACATAATGACTGTGTGAAAGCCTTTAAACCTTAGGGTTTGCGGCAGTTCCGCGGTGCCATTAGTGAGGCTTGGGTTTGCCCTTCTACGGCTGGTCCACGGATGCTATGGTATGTACTCGATACTGTTAAACCGTACCCAAGATATTGAGCTCTTGGGGGATTATGAGGTTTTGACGAATCGATCGAATTGTTCGACTTCATTCGGATGCTATATGGTGGGATGCATTGCTTGGGAGACTCCAGATACGAGTATAGCCATTGGAGCGCAGTCCATGCAGCCACGATGAGATGAGTCCGGAGCAGTCGACATTAGATAAAAGTGGAGTAAGAGGTTCGTACGAGATCTTGATGAGATGACGTTCCACTCCGCCGACATCAGAGATGCGATACGCATGCAGAGGCGTTGTATATGGATATATCTTCCAGAAGGAGTCGCGATGAGTATGCAGCCGTTCCGGAACAAGAAACAAATTTAGTGAAGGGTGATAACTTCCGGACAGTTCAGCAGAGACGAGATTTGGGAGAGACCTCGACAGGACCTTTCTGGAATAAATTACGAGAAGACTTGGACCCAGGAGTGGTCATGTTACGCACACTAGCAGACCAGAGTTCGGCATCGTCGACGAGACATGTTACGAGTGACCATGACAGTTAGCCAGAGATTTTTAGAAGATGTGCTTGAGCGGGACTATTTCGCCATACTTGATTTCGGTATTTTGGGCGATCTATTCGCATGATTGAGTTTTGATGACCGAGTTTCATGACATTTGTTTTCGTGCACCATGGTTGCACCTACTGGGTATTTATGATTTATGCACAGTTATCACACTTGGTATCGTTTTGTGCCTCGGCTGCACACGTTTATGATTTCATGGATTTCATACAGTTGGGTTGATTTTATGCATATGATACGCACACGACTTGGTCTTCGCACTCGATATTTGTTTTGGGCACTTGATTGGATTCTTGCGCATATTTGGCGCGCTTGGATTGGATTTTGCGTATGTTCAGCGCTTGATATTGGATTTCGTGATTTCATGCATGATGGATGCACCTGATTTGGATTTTCGCGCATGTTGGGCGCATGGTATGAGATGTGATTTTGGTGCATACAAGATGCACTAAATCGGGATTCTTTGTGTATGTCAGATGCACCTGATATTGTTGTCGTGCACACCCGTTGCACTGGACGGATGCTTTCGTGCACACCCGTTGCACTTAGATGTGGTTTTGTGCACATGTATGACACATATATGGATTTTGATTTCCGTGCGCACCAGACGCACGTAGCATTCATATGCACATTTTGGGGATTGATTTCTTATGGAGCAGCACGTTTTTATGATATTTATTATTGTTTTCGTACTGAGCAGGACTAGTCAGAGAACAGTACCTGGATTTATTTTGCATGCATTGATAGTTATCGAAGGGATTTCCAAAAAGAGAGCTATAGTCTCAGTATTTACCTACGTGTCTGAGATGACACGAAACATTTAAAACAAGGAAACCCTTCTAAATTATTTCAAAAACGGCGGGACGTGCATATTAAACAAAGGATATATATGTGTGTGTGTGTGTGTGTGTGTGTAGTTATTTCTTATATTAGACGTCCACCACTGTACAGTGATATGCGCATTGCACAGCGATTTATAAGGGTTTGGCATGTATTTCTTTCAGATGTTTACATGTATAGTTTTGATGTATATCATATTGGTTTCGTATTGGATTTGACATTTGTGTCTTCACCATGACTCCGATGATTGCGGGATGCTTGACGGAGTTTTGATTTGGAGTTATCTGCTCATTGTTCATGCGCACGCATTGCGCTATGGTGCGTTTTATGTATTGATGATTTCAGAGCCCCGACGACTTGGACTTTTTACTGAAATGTTTTAGTATTCGAGGGGGTTTAAATTTAAATTCGGGGATTGAATTTCTTTAAGGGGGGAAGATTGTAACATTTCAGAAAAATAAAATATTATTTTTGGGAATTTTAATAATTAAATAATATTATAATGAATATTTTAATATGACGGTATAATTAAATACCAATAAATTGGGAAAAATTTGGAAAATTATGGAAATCACTAAAAAGAGGGTGCTTTATGTGATTTATGCAAATTATGAAATTTTACGATTTATTATACACTAATTTTGTGCTAATCGCGATTAAAAATCGCTAATCGGGGTTTAAGCATGTTTTGTGCACATGACATGCACATGTCATTTTAACACTTGTTACATTTTTCCTATATGATTTTTGGGTGTATGATTATTGTTTTGGGTGTACTATTGTAAAGAGAAGGAAATAAAAGAAAAGAAAAGAAAAGAAAAGGAAAAAGAAAAGTCAAAAGGGACACAATGATTGCAAGAGGGATGGGCATGAGAGAGAGAGAGAGGGTGAGGGGTCAACTAAGCATGGCTCTCATTTCATTTCCATTCATCATTCATCTTCTTCATCTTTTCTCTCCTCTCTCAACTCCCATGGCAACACCTCCTCCCTCCCCCACTTCATGCCTCACTTCATAACCAAAACAAACCCAAAACCCCATCTCCTTTTCGCAAAAAGCATGCACAAGCTCAAGGGAAGCACATTGGACCAAGAAAAATCAAATTTTGAGGACTTTGGGCAACTCAAGAAAATTCTTTAGTTGCCAATTGAGGTAATTTCTGCACCATTGGTATTGTTTTTCATTCACCTTAGTTTCTATGGTTAGTTAGAACCGATATATCGTCATGACCTGAAATATTAGCTCGTGACCAGCACTTAAATCACGCAACGTCTAAAAGCGTAACGTGATTCAAGTAAGCTGAAACTCAGAAATCTAAACCTTTTTAAGAAAATAAAGGAGGTGAAGTTTTGAAATAAGGTATAATGAAATCAAGTTTTCTTAATGCATAGAAAAGGGACATGAAAATGCAAGTGAAATTTGTTAGTTTGAAAACATGTTTCGTCTTTTTTAAAAATTTGGGCAGCACTACCTTTGTATTTTTTGATCCAAAACCACAAATACAAGATAATGATAAAGGCATCCCCAAGCGGGAGCTAGCTCTTCGCCAAACTGCGGATCACAACCACGCAAGACAATATATATAAGTATACGATGCCCAACGGCGAAGTTCACCATAAAGATAAATAAATAAGTGATCAGTCGAAAATATTGCATTTTTAACACGACAATTTCCATACCATTTGCACTCATCTAGAGGTGTTCGGTATTAATATAGCACATATTAGCAAAACATCTGTAAAATACCAAATAACTTGTGTTGTATACTAAAACCGGCATTTTTGAGGGAAATTGAGTGTTTATCGTTGCATCGCATAATCTTTGTGTAGCGCAACACTTGTCTCGAGAATCTGTGCAGGAAATTCCAGGAAAAGAGCCGGAACTGTCAAAAGTGCTGATAAAAATGCGCCAAGTCCAAGACTTGTGATCTAGCAGTGAATAGAAAGTATAAAAAGATTCTACACATCATAAAAGTGCCAAAAAGTCAGCCCAAAAACAGCACAGAAGTTTCAAGCCCCAAGGCCCCTAAAGCGCCGCGGATCCGCGGCCAAAAGGCCCTTCCCGCCGTGGATCCGCGGCGCTATGATGACGTCACTGCTTCAAAATTCCACATCTGCTTTCTTGTAACGACCTTAGCTTCCAGAAGACTCCAGATGTCCACGTGTCTTCATCCAGAAGGCTTGGCCTAACAACCTAGCCCTAGAATATATCTTATTTTAGAATATTCCCTCCAATAAACTTCGTCTAGAAGCCTCTCTCTAACAACCTTTTTGGAGGGAAATTTGAATTTTGAATTCTAGATCTAGGGTTGAGATGGTTATAAAAGGAAACCTAGATCCAGGGTTTTGTGTTGTTCATTAGTTCATTAGTTAGTTCATTAATTAGTTCAAGGGTTGTTCTCCAATTTCCAACACAAGTTGAGTGACACAACTTGTAACCCTAACCCTAATCCAATCACCAAAACCAAATTCAAGATCTCCGAGTATAATTCAAGCAATAATCCTTCAACCTTTTAGGAGCGAAGCCGATCTTCATCCGACCAAGTGGTCCAAGATGATCCGCGACTCACGAAGACGTGTGAAGCCAATCGACGATCTAGTTCTTTTCTCATTGTAGATCTTGAGAGAATTGTAACAAAATTGTTGATAAATAAAAGGTGAAATTCTTTATCTTGCTTTCTTTACATTCTTGCATCATGATTAGATCTCGATTCTTGATTGTGTCTTTTGAGATGATGTTTGAGTAAAACTCCACTCGTGAAGGAGTCGAGATAATCAATAGATGATGATGTTACAAATCTTAAAACGATTCTTAAGTCCTATGAGTTTTGTAAACTTTAGTAAATTGAAGAATCGACAACCTAGTTTTGAGCGATGCTTTCTTGATTGTGTTCGCTCTTAATTAGTGATCCACGATCGATTCTTGAATTTACTAGAGGCTAGAGTGTGAATGAAATCAACGAAAGTACAAGGGATAGATGATGAAACCCTAGTTTCCGCAAGAAATCCCTAATTCTCATTGATCATCATCGATCTAGTATCAAATCATCAATGGATAAGAAAACGTAATCACTAGTTTTCATCACGTCTATAGATTCGATCAATTCCTACGAGCCTCACTTCGATTCTTGAAACCTAATTCGATTGGATATCATCAATTCTTGATTCTTGATTTTAATGTTTTCTTGCTATTAGATCTAGATTTTAATAATTCTTGAAATTCACTTTTAAATCTTGAATTGAATTGTCTTTTTCTCTTTTTCTTTAATTTTCAATTCATCTAAATCAATTACAAACGAATCACACTTTCCCTGTGGATGATCCGCACTCGCTAACGAACCTACAATTGACACCGTTATTGATTGATCAAATTCCCCACTCACTATCTTCCTTTTATTATTGGATTTTGTGGGTGCAATCCGCTGAAAATCCTCAGGAGACAACACTCCTCCTACTAGGGACACTTAGAGGTTTAAAGGCTTGTTGCACGTGCTCAGTGCAATCGTGTTGCCTACGAAAGTGTGCTAGTTAGTTTTTCTTTTTCTTTATTTTCTCCTTCTCTTTTTAATAAAACAGTTCGCTCGAGATGACCGAAAATAAGTTTGGGAGAATTTGATCAGTCCAAAATATTGTATTTTTAACACATCAATTTCCCTACCATTTGCACTCATCTAGAGGTGTTCGGTATGATTGTAGCATATATTAGCAAAACAACTGTAAAATACCAAATAACTTGTGTTATATATTATAACCGACATTTTTGAGGGAAATTGAGTGTTTATCATCGCATCGCATAATCTTTGTGTAGCACAACACTTGTCTCGAGAATCTGTGCAGGAAATTCCAGGAAAAGATCAGAAACTGTGAAAAGTGCTGATCAAAGTACGCCAAGTCCAAGACTTGAGATCTGGCAGTGAATTAGAGAGATTTATAAAATTACACACATCAGAAAACTTCTATAAGGCCAGCACCAAAACACCCAGAAATTTCCAGACACCAAGGCCACTAAAGCGCCGCGGATCCACGGCCAGAGCCCCATTAGCGCGGCGGATCCGCGGCCGCGTCATCATGACGTCAACAGTTGACTTCTCCAGAATTCTCTATTCAAGGTCCACACTCATTTCAGCCATTCCAAACTCCAGAGAACTCCAGAAGTTTCTGACAGAACAGCAAGGCTTATATTTCAAGCTAAACACCCTCAAGCTTCCAAAGCAAGCTACTTAACTATCTAAGCCTAGAAGCTTCTCCTTAACCTCCAAGCTTATGAAGGAAGCTAACCCTAACTAACTACCTCTAGAACCTTCTACCTAACTACCAAGTTTACAAGGGAAGCTAAACTAAACCTAGCTTCTAAAGGAAGCTAATCCTAATCAAGGCTATAAAAGGGACCCTAAGGCTTCTATCTCAAGGTTGTTGAGTTGTTGATTCCATCAATTCCCAACACAAGTTGAGTGACACAACTTGTAACCCTAACCCTAATTCAAAATCCAAAGCCAAAATCAAGAACACCGAGTACCAAATCAAGCGAGAAATCAACAATCCTTTTTGGAGCGAAGCCGATCTTCATCCGAGCAAGTGGTCCAAGACGATCCGTGACTCACGGAGACGATGCGACACTCAATTCGGTAATCTAGTTCTCTCCAAAATTTCTTGTAGTCTTTGAGCGAAGTGTAACGAATTGTTGAATAATAAAAGGTGAAGATCTTTAATCTTGCTTTCTTTATATTCTTGCATCATGACTAGATCTCAATTCTTGATTGTGTTTCTTGTTATGATGCTTGAGTAAAAACTCCGCTCGTGAAGGAGTCGAGAGAATTAATAGATGATGATGTTACAAATCTTGAAACGATTCTTAAGTCCTATAAGTTTTGTAAACTTTAGTAAATTGAAGAATCGATAACCTAGTTTCGAGCGATGCTTTCTTGATTGTGTTCTCTCTTAATTAGTGATCCACGATCGATTCTTGAATTTACTAGAGGCTAGAATGTGAATGAAATCAACGAAATGACAATGGATAGATGATGAAACCCTAGTTTCCGCAAGAAATCCCTAATTCTCGTTGATCGTCATCGATCTAGTATCAAATCATTAATGGATAAGAAAACGTAATCAATAGTTTTCATCACGTCTATAGATTCGATCGATTCCTACGAGCCTCACTTCGATTCTTGATTACTAATTTGATTGGATATCATCAATTCTTGATTCTTGATTTTAATGTTTTCTTGTTATTAGATCTAGATTTTGATAATTCTTGAAATTCATTTTTAAATCTTGAATTGAATTGTCTGTTCTTTTCTTTTTAATCTTCAATTCATCTAATTCAATTACAAGCAAATCACACTTTCCCTGTGGACGATCCGCACTCGCTAACGTGCTATATACGACACCGTTATTGATTGCGGTCAAAAATTTCTTTGGTTGTGATTTCTATAAATTTTCTACCTACACACTGAGAATCATTCAATCAATAAGCAAGACATTAAACCACAAGTAGCAAAAAAAAAAAAACCCTCGCTCTAAGTTTTGCAACCCCAATCTTACTTAGTCTCATTACTTATACAATTTACTAATTTTGATTGATGGAGTTAACTAGATACAATATGAAATATAGATACAAGAGTGGGTACGATACAAGTGTCCCACCTACCAATGCAAAACACTCAAATGCAACTGTGTGCCAGAGAAGCCACTACTGATCCAAGCGGTCAACCTGCAAGAACTGTGGTACAACGGGGGTGAGTTGCCAACTCGTGAGTAGAAAAATATCAACAGATAGAAATTGAATAAACGACGACTCCTAGGTCAACTATATCATAAAGGTAATATTATGATATTTAGGGTGACCATGTCTGTATATGTGCCAACAAGGTAGTCAATGTCTATAAGCATACTAATATCATCCAATCAGGTAATCAATGTCTGTATGTACATGGATCTCGTCCAACCATATGATCAATGTATGTAAATATCATAAAAGCATATGCATGAAGATATGAGGATATAAAACAACGTGTGTCTCTCGCGACACATAAAAACCATGGAACTGGAGTGTCCAACCTCGACACTCGAAAACATCATGAAACCCGTGTCCAGCATCGACACGTAAATCCTCATACGTCTCAGGCGCCGCACACTCTGGCCGGCCCTCAAATCCATCTCGCTACACCGGTCGGTATCTTCTGGATAACCGCCGAGTCCAAATACTATCACCGGTAGGTAGTGCTCTCCTGCCAGGCTCATCGTCTACACCTCGAACTTCTTGCCCCAGGGTACCTTACCAGGTCCACCATGTACCCGCAATCGGCCTCATCCGCCTCCTCGAATCGGGTTTCACATGTCGCTCTCAGAACCGAGAAAACATATGGTGGACGCACTGAAATATCATATCAAGAGAAACTTGGGTTTTAAAACAGTACATGCTTTCTTTTGAAATCGCCACGGTTCTCAAATCCAGAAATCTCATGAAAACAGCATATCTCAATGCGTAAAATCATAAAGCATGATGTATGCGGCATATAATAGAAATGCAAGCATATCCGTATATCGGGCAATATGGAACAGTAATATGACATATTAAGGGAAAACCGCTCTTTTAAAATGATTTCAGTTTTAAATATATCCCGCGGTTCCCAATTTCTCCAAAGTCAAATGCAACATCGTCTATGTATGTGCAATACGTATGTATGTAGGCATGAATGCACAAAGATATATATACACAAGTATGTTATGCGAAGGGTCATATCATGATGCAGCAATCCTACTGTGTAGTGACATGGAAATTATCGATGATGAAGTGTGTGAGCCGGCAAATCTGTGTACGTGTAACATACGCATCATCGATAATAGTGCAGGTGTACTAGCACATGTATAAGCAATGTAATGGGAATAATATGAATGCAACCTAAGGTAAATCGTCAGCTAAAAGCTATAAGGTGTACATATTTATCATGATCGAGTCGGAGAATGTATCAATCGGCATCCAGCCTAAACAACATCGAGTACGGTATAATCCATCATACGGCAACCTCTAGTCAAGGGTAAGGATCAATCATCAAGTCAACTCATCACGCATGGAAAATCATTATACGGCGGCATTAAGCTAATAGGGATCCTATCAACCTATAAGACAACGAGGGTACGGCCTAATATCACGTACGGCCTATCATCCATGATTCACAAAATTCTATATAAATATATATATATATCTATATACCTATGTCCCAGGTCACATCCATAACGATCTCATATCAGGGGACCGACAAGGTATCAATCATTTCAATCGACTCGCATCCGTATACCAACATATCATCAGATCATCATATTCATCTTATATTCTTTTCATCTCATTTATAAATCTTACATCAAGTCGAGTTTACATAAACATTTTATCTCTACTATAAGTATAAGTATCTAATCTAACCTACACATCCGAACCATACAAGCAGATTTTAAAAGAAGCGAATCGTAGTTTTGAAAATAGGGGTTACGGTGTTTTTAAGGAGAAGATATCACTTGAAAATCTGTAACGTCCCTCAAGGTAACTGTTTAAAAGATGCATACGATTCTTCAGTTTAGAAATATGTATGGTTCGGATGACACATTTACGTCGACTATCTAGTCCTATAGTACCCTAAACGGCAATATCATCAAATATCATCTTCAATTCCCGTCATTTCATATTAGCCGTAGCATATCACTTCTAACTGTCACTTAGCTTCTAATATAGTTTCACTAACTATCTTTTAACTCTAATCCTAGTTTCCTAATCTAGGTTCCCTTAACCATATTCTAATAATCAGTTTCCATCAAAACATTGCGGGGGTTCTATACGCCATCCACCCGACTTCTCCCGTGGATATAGATCCACTCACCTGGTCTTCGCTTGCCCAAATCGATGACGCCACGCTCCATCGCCTCGGAATCCACGTGAAGGTACCTACAGTAATAAACAATCGCAATGCGTAATAAAATCAAGGCGGAAAACCAAAACGGCCCACGTTTCGCTCATAGGTTAAAACCTATAGCTTCGCGTGCAAAACACGACAAATTACCCCTAGTCGTTGATGTACAAATATTCAACAACCAAATACAAAACCAAATATCAAGAATTAGCATTTCAAAACAGGGAAAACATAGCCTAAAACACACCCAAGTGCTCCCAGATTTTACCCTAGGCCAAATTGGTCAATTTTGCACATACAGGGGGTCTAATTTACTGATGATAATGCCCTGGAACCAAAATGAATCAATTCCTCCCTACTCTGGCTGCAAATTGCGGCCATAATGATTAAATCTGCGGCCATTTGGTGGAGTTGGGGTCTCGGGTCTCTGTGGTGGCTTCCTGGGTGCCTGCATGTGTCACTGTGTTCGCAAAATTATTTTTAGTGCCTCCGGGTTACTCCAGATTTCCATATATCCTCACAAATCAACATAAAACCGACATAATCAATTCCCAAATCCGTATTTTGTTTTTCTAGGCTATGGTCAAGGTCAATAATCACCTCAAAAGTCTCCTTGACAGCCACCAAAACATCATCAATCCACAATTTCACTCAAATCCTCACTAGGATTTTTCCAAGTTGACAAATCCACATCTTAAACCCATTTCTAACTAACTAGAATATAAAGAAACTTAAAATTATCTAAATGGTAGAAATTATACCTCATGGATGCAACTCAAGAAAAACCCTAGCTCCTTAAGGTTGTCAAAATCTAACTTTTCTTGGTCCAATGTGTAGAGGAGAAGGAGGTGATCAATTTTTGAAAAAGGGGTTTAGGGTTTTGATGGATATTTTAAGATGATACCAAGGGGTGAAGCTGGAGGGAAGTGGGGAAGAAGGAGAAGAAAATGATGGAGGAGGTGAAAATGAGGTAGCCCCTCTCTCTCTCCTCTCTTATTCTCACTAACTCTTTCATCTATTTACCCTTTTACCCTTTTTCTCTTTTCTTTTCTCATTTCTTTTAAAACCAAACCATAAAATACCCAAACCAACACAAGAAAACAACATGTAACCAAAATGTAACATGACATGGTGCACTAGCCATGAAAAACTGTAGAAATACGGATTTGGCTTAATCGCGATTAGTAGTGCGCTAATCGGGTTTTTATCGAAACTGCATAATAAAATTTTAAAAATGCCAAATCCTTTAAATATACTATTAAATGAATAAATCATTTTAATTTCCATTTATTTCACAATTATTGGTATATATTTATATGCTTTTTCGAAAACCCCAATTTCGCAAATCGGGCAGTTTTAGGGAAAAATATTATTTTAATATTAAATTCCAAAAAATAATATTTTATATTTTTTGAAATGTTACAATCTTCCCCCCTTAAATAAATTTGGTCCCCGAATTTAAATTTAAACCCCCAAAATCTAAAACATTTCAGTACAAAGTTCAAGTCGTCGGGGCTCCGAAATTATTAATACATAAAACGCATCATAGCGCAATGCATGCGCATGAACAATGAGCATATAACTCAAACACAAAACTCCGTAAAGCATCCCGCAGTCCTCGGAGTCATGGGGAAGACATCAATGCCTAAATCCAATATGAAAAGCAATATGATATACATCAACACTGTACAGTGGCGGACGTCTCTAGTAAGAAAATAACTCTCTATATATATCCTTTGTTTACATGCACGTACCGCCGTTTTGAAAACAATTTAGAAGGGTTTTCTTGTTTCAAACGTTTCATGTCATCTCAGACACGTAGGTAAATACTGAGACTATAGCTCTCTTTTTGGAAATCCCTTCGTTAACTATCAATGCATGCAAAATATATCCAGGTACTGTCCTCTGACTAGTCTTGCTCGGTAAAAACGCACTGCTCCCTAAGAAATCAATCCCACAAGGTGCATACAAATGCTACATGCGTCTGGTGCGCACGGAAATCAAAATCCATGAATGTGCCAAACATGTGCACAAAACCACATCTAAGTGCAACGGGTGTGCACGAAACGCCTGTCAGAGGCAACGTGTGTGCCTGACAGCAAAATCAGGTTCATCTGACATGCACGAAGAATCTCGATTTAGTGCATCTGGTGTGCACCAAAATCGCATCTCAAATCATGCGCCCAACATGCGCGAAAATCCAAATCGGGTGCATCCATCATGCACGAATAAAAATCTAAATCATGTGCATCCAACATGCACGAAATCACGAAATCCAATGTCAAGCGCGTCAAATATGCACAAGAATCCAATCAGGTGCACAAGGTGCACAAAATAAATATCGAGCATCACAATCGAAATCGACGGTATACAACACATCTCAAATCCAAATCAGGTATACCGCGGTATCAAATCTCACAACCATGTGCATCAGCGTGCACAAAATCTAATCAAAACACTAAAAGTGCATGAAAACTATGCCGTAAGCATAAGTCAAATCAGATACATGTCCTAGGCATGAAATCCAAATCAATATCTCAAATGACATCAAATCGAAGTCCAGTGCAACTGTGGTGCATAAAATGCGTATCACTGCACTGCAAGCATATGTGAACTATACCGAGTGCAAAAACCAAATCGTGTGAGTACATATGCACAAAATCAACTCAACTGTATGAAACCCATAAAATCATAAACATGTGCAACCAAGGCACGAAAACGATATCAAGTGCAATAACTGTGCAAAAATCGTAAATACTCAGTAGGTGCAACCATGGTGCACGAAAACAAATATCATGAAACTCGGTCATCAAAACTCAATTATGCGAATAGATTGCCCAAAATACCGAAATCAAGTATGGCAGAATAGTCCCACTCAAGCACATCCTCTAAAAATCTCTGGCCAACTGTCGTGGTCACTCATAACATGTCTCGTCGACGATGCCGAACTCTGGCCTGCTTGTGTGCGCAAAATGACCACTCCTGGGTCCCAGTCTTCTCGTGCATTATTCTAGAAAGGTCCTGTCGAGGCTTCTCCCAAATCTCATCTCTGCCGAACTGTCTGGAAGTTATTACCCTTCACTAAATCTGTTTCTTGTTCCGGAACGGCTGCATACTCATCGTGACTCCTTTTGGAAGATATATCCATATACTACACCTCTGCATGCGTATCACATCTCTGATGTCGGCGGAGTGGAACGTCAGCTCATCAAGATCTCGTACGAACCTCTTACTCCACTTTTATCTAATGTTGACCGCTTCGGACTCGTCTTCTCGTGGCTGTATGGACTGTGCTCCAACGGCTATACTTGTATCTAGAGTCTCCCAAGCAATGCATCCGACCGCATAGCTTCCGAATGAAGTCGAACCATTCGATCGATTCGTCAAAACCTCATAATCTCCTAAGAGCTCAACATCTTGGGTAGCATCGAGTACATACCACAGCATCGGTGGACCAGCCGTAGAAGAGCAAACCCAAGCCTCACTAATGGCACCGCGGAATTGCCGCAAACCCTAAGGTTCAAAGGCTTTCACACGGTCATTTTGTCGAGTTAGGGTTTCATTCTTCTAGAAGGTCCATAGAATTGCCTGCATGTCTTTCCGAATACTTTAAACTTGGAATATGGGTTTCTGACATTTGATCGCCTCTGTCGACTCTCAACGTATCCGCGTGAAGTCGCCTCTAGCTGGAATCAATCTATCTGATGACTTCGCATCGGGGTAAGTGAACGAACCACATGTCCTAGTCATTCATCCCCGGGTGACTAGCGACCTTCTATCATATCTCTAAGTACAACTCGTACAGCAATAACTCTAACATCTGGGGCAATATCTCGTCGTTCGCAGCAACAACTGGCTCATTCGTCTGCACGCTGAACAGTGTCTCAATCATCATGAATAAGCGATAAATCAATGGTCATCACATTCTTGCTGGCCTCTTTCATTGTCTCAATCCTCTGGTGCAAATTTGCACGTCCGAGAAATCTCATACAGCGATCCATAAAATGCTCGTGGCGCGAAAACACAATAAAAAGACACATCTCTGCAATCGTGTGTCGCCGGAATTACGCCCTGGTCAGTCCTCGTCCGTGACGAGCTCGTGCTAACCGCAACTCTAGCCGTAGCTCTCCGTGCCCGTACAACCGTGGTAACAAAACCATAATCGGTACCGATGAGGCTAGATCATAGGAAGGAATATAATAATGTGCAAGGAAATGTACATCCTAAGGCTTCTTAAGCAGAGTAGCGTATCGTAAATATGCCGCGGAACATACGTACGGTACTTCACTTTACTCAAGCTACCTACTCCATCAATCAAGGTCAACCTATGAAACGAAAGCTCAGGTCTAATACCCCCCCCGTTCAAGTCTAAGTTCCGTAAGGTCAAGCCTAGTTTCCGAAATACATACCCACCCTAGACTCCGCATAGTCAAACATAGATTCGAACCAAGGTTAAACCTAACACTCTGATACCAACTTTGTCACGATCCGAAATATTAGCTCGTGACCAGCACTTAAATCACGCAACGTCTAAAGGCGTAACGTAATTCAAGTAAGCTGAAACCCAGAAATCTAAACCTTTTTAAGAAAATAAAGGAGGTGAAGTTTTGAAATAAGGTATAATGAAATCAAGTTTTCGTAATGCATAGAAAATGGACATGAAAATGCAAGTGAAATTTGTTAGTTTGAAAACATGTTTCGTCTTTTTTAAAAATTTAGGCAACACTTCCTTTGTATTTTTCGATCCAAAACCACAAATAAAAGATAATGATAAAGGCATCCCCAAGCGGGAGCTAGCTCTTTGCCAAACGGCGGATCACAACCACGCAAGACAATATATATAAGTATACGACGTCCAACGGCGAAGTTCACCACAAAGATAAATAAATAGGTAAGACATCAAACCACAAGTAGCAAAAAAAAACCCTCGCTCTAGGTCTCGCAACCCCAATCTCACTAAGTCTCATTACTTATACAATTTATTAATTTTGATTGATAGAGTTAACTAGATATAATATGAAATATAGATACAAGAGTGGGTACGATACAAGTGTCCCACCTACCAATGCAAAACACCCGAATGCAACTGTGTGCCAGCGAAGCCGCTACTGATCCAAGCGGTCAACCTACAAAACTTGTGGCACAACGGGGGTGAGTTGCCAACTCATGAGTAGAAAAATATCAACAGATAGAAATCGAATAAACAACGACTCCTAGGTCAACTATATCATAAAGGTAATACAATGATATCTAGGGTGACCGGGTCTGTATATGTGCCAACAAGGTAGTCGATGTCTATAAGCATGCTAATATCATCCAATCAGATAATCAATGTCTATATGTACGTAGATTGTAGGGTTACTAGGCACACTAAGGAGGTTCCATAAGGCATCAACCATGCCAAAATCAAAATTTTCTTGTGCCGAGAAACCCTAATGTAAGATCGATTACTAGAGGATAGGCGAAACATCAAGCAAGTTAACAACTTAACTACTAAGTGAATGGAAATACAACCTTTGTAGATCCGGTCCTCCACTTCCTTAGCTCCGTGATGATGTCCCTCCGCTGCGATCATCGGAACCCGGACTCTAGCGATGGTTTCGTCGGAGAAACGAGCGGGCTAGGTCGTTGACTTCGATGCCAAAGATGATATACGTCGAGGCGACTCAAACTCAAGCTCCAACTTCACTAGGTCAAGAAACTTGTGAAGAAAACACCCTCTACTACATGGCAAGTGATAGAGGATGAAGAAATAGGAAGTGGGTTCACTTTGGATTTGGATTTCTCACTCTTTTTCTCAAGACACCATTAATGGTAGCAAGGTTTCTTCTTCTTGAAGAAGAAGAAGAAGAAGAAGAAGAAAGAATATCATGAGAGAATCAATAAATCAAAATGATAAATCAAGTGAAGTTATCATAATGCAACCTTGGTTAAGTGTAGAGAATAAACTAGGGTTGGGTGAAAGGTTAGGTTTAGGCAAAAGACAAAATGGTAGATAATCTAAAGAAGCTTCATGAAGCTAAAGCAAAGAAACAAAATTAGCCACCATTTCATTTTGCCAAAAATGAATAAATAAATAAATGAATAAGTAAATAAATCAAACCCTAACCATTAACCTAATCATTGTTAAAAGCATACACACACCCAAGTTTGCATGTATCATCAAACATGATACAAACTAGTGCACAAAACTATATCATATATACAATGTGCACATCAAGTGAGAAAATCCATCTTAAGTGAACAAATACTAGTTAATGCAAAGTAATATATCAAATATATAATTATACATTAAATCATTAAATCAACACCTGATTTAACGATCCGGTCATATCGCATATGACCGACTAATATCCGATGTATCGACTTATCGAATCAATCCTCGATTCGATAACTAGGTTATATCGCATAGAACCAATCGACACATTCATCGCAAAAATAGAATACGGTATCACATACACGCATTATTCTCGGTCCCGCACATATCTCATATGCGCTCCTATTTCGTTTCGCTTGAGCCAGGAAACCTCTGTGTAGGACTCTGAAGACTCGTCAATACGCTGCCAGTAGGTGATGATCATATCAAACACCCACAAGCCGCAAGCGGTCTGCTAAACGTAATGGCCACCAGGGTATTGAGCGATCAAAATATCGACGAGCAAGCCCGCTCACACTCCTGTGAATCCAACCAGTAACACTTACCGTACAGTCCGGTCTGATCGTCTAATATGTCGCATATCTTGCCTAGGGGGTGGTAAACGTCAGACCCCAGTAGCTCGATAAGTCGTGTCGATATGAGGTCTATAACAGTTCGAGAAACTACTGGTAACACTTACCAGTAAATCTCAGCAACCCTGGCCAGGGATTTCCGGTTATAGCCAATCGAACACAGCGCAACATCAACTCCCTATACCGGGAGAGACGAATCCCCTCCTATCGCTCATTGCCTCCATGTGATTCGGGACTGTACCCAAAAACCATCGTTTTGCATGCCCTCTTGGACGTGGTAAGGTGGAAATCAAAGCACAGTGGGAATCACACAAGACTCTATGACGATATCGGGTCAACAGACTACTCTGTACCAGTGTCACCAGAGAACTGCCATCTGACGTAAGGTATAATACCATCTGGGAGTTCTCGACGAGTCCGTCCAGTGTACCCAGTCTCCACTGAGCACCCGTATATCATCTCTGATGTCAAACACCAATGGATATGGGATCATCCATCGCCCATCTGTATGGGTCGAGAAGGTATACGCTAGTCTACTCTGGTATATCGATGCCCTGTCTCGATACACCCACGACTAGGGACCTTGAAGGATGTACTTATGGACTACCATGTCCCCACTAGTATGATCCGCATCATAGTCCAGGTAGTCAAGTACACATCATATGGGCTTTACCAACATGTAACAGAGAGACAATCAGTGTACACGTTAAGGTAAAGAGCAACCAGATAGCATACTATCATGTCGAGCAAGAAAGTCCTCCCTATATATGTCCAAGCATCCACTACAATATACATCCTATGTATAGTAATGGCCTCTAGGGTATACATATAACTAACAATCTCCCACTTGCACTAGGGCCATCTGATAGCAGTGGTTGCATATCTCATACTCAACCATCCCATAAAAGTCTCTCTCTGGGAAAAGGCCTTTGTGAGTGGATCCGCCGTGTTGTCCTCTGAGTCTTCTCTCATAACCTCGATCCCCTTGGAGATCAACCAATCTCCATGATCAGGTAATACTGCCTTAGAATATGTCTGGATCACTGATGGGATGGACGTTCCTTGGCATAAGCCACAACTCCATTGTCACACAATGGGAGGAACGAAGTTCATCTCATGAACTAATATACACCCAGACTGCCTCTTTGGTAGCATCTTTGGTAGCGATGTATCCAGCCTTCATCTTCTAGTATGCCATGGTATCTAGCTTGGAACTCTTCCAACATACCGTCCCTTTACTGAGGGTAAAGACAATGCCTGTGACTGACATTCAGTCGTCCTTATCACCCTGGAACCTTTCCAGTGATTCTCCCCAGGATCAACTGATACTATCTCACTACAACTAGTGAGTATCCTTACATCCAATTAGATCTATTTCATAGATCCAAAACCTAGGATTTAGTAGGTATCACTTTGATCCTATATGGAGAATCATTGTGATAAGCGGAGATTGACTGAGCGTAGCATAGGAAACTCCTTCCCTATCAAGAGTATGTCATCCACGTATTCTACGAGGATCACCACCATACTCTCTACTATCTTTTTGTATATACAAGGTTCATCTACCATTTTGATGATGTCAAACTCTTTGACTAACTCATCAAAACAGATGTTCCAACTCCGCGATGCCTGTTTTATCACATAAAACATCTTGCACACGTTTCCGCTGCTCCCACTGTCTACAAGGCCCTCTGGCTGTGTACTCATAGATGCTCTCTTCTAAAAACATCATTTGGAAAAGCAGTCATGACACCCAATCACCAGATATCGTAGTCATGGTATGTAGCCGTGGCAAGTAGGATCTGGATGGACTTAAACATAGATCGTTAGAAAAGGTTTCAACATAATCCATACCTGGTCAATGATGCAAACCATTAACAAGTCTAGCTTTGAAAGTCTCAACTTTTCTATATACACCAAGTAATCTTCTCAAGATATACTTGCTCCTGATGGGGATTTAACCCTTCAGATATAGCAACCAAAGTCCATACTTTGTTGGTGTACATGGATTCCATCTCAGATCGCTAAGCAACCAGCCATTCTTACAGAGTCGCTACTCTCGATGGCCTGCTCGAATCTAGTTGGGTCATCATCTCATGATGCAATCCTCGCTCCCACTGTCATAGAGAAACCGAAGTATCTCTCAGGTGGGTGAGGAACCCTACTAGATCGGCGGAGTGGCTGAGGTTCGTTGGTAACTATTTAATCCTTTGGTTTTATCAAATCATCTGCTGTAGTTTGTATAGCTGGAACCTTTCCAGTTCTACATTACAGACCTCACCTCGAGCTTGTCCGGATTTTGCTTTTAGGCATAGGCCGGTTAACCCCAAATCTTAACTTACTTAAGAGATAGGCTCTTCCCATACCATATCACATATGAAGTGGTAGGCAACTGATTTGATTTGAACCCTATTCAATAGGTATGCAACTTCATAAGTGCATAACTCCCAAAAGGAAATAGATAACTCAGTAGTACTCATCATAGAGCACACCTTATCATATAGGGTGTGATTTCTCCGCCCCGATATACCATCGTGCTATGGTGTATACGGAGGAGAAATGCTGAGAGAGAATCTCATTCTCCTTTAGAAAAGTCCAAGAATTCCGTGCTCAAGTATTCTCCTCCTTAATCTCATCAAAGGACATAATACTTATACCCGTATTGGTTCTCTACTTCTAACTTATATTCTGTGAATATCTCAAAAGGTTCTGACTTGTGTTTCAACAGGAACATATGTCTGAATCTAAAGAGATCATCAGAGATTGTAATGAAGTACAAAGAACCGGTCTTGGCATGTGTAGACAGGGGACCTACATACATCAACATGTATCATCCCAAGAGTTCACTAACTCTTTCTCTGTTTCCAGTAAACAGAGCTACGGTCATCTTATCTCTGTGACATGACTGGCAAGTTTCACAAGATGTAAATTCAAACAGATTTAAATATGCATCTTTGTGCAACTTAGCTAGTCGGGTCGCATTGATATGACCTAGTCTACAATACCTCAAGAAGGATTCGTTCATTTCTGAACTCTTCCTCTTGTGTGTGTTCCGTATACTAAGAACTATAGTTTGATTTAGAACATCAATGCTTTTAGATAACGTGCCTGAACCGATCAACTTTTGATATAGGAAATGTTCAAAACATTATCCAACAATACAAAATTATATCCTTCTTTACTAATAAAGAGACTGATATGATTTTGTATATCAGATTCGGTATCTAATAACATTCGTTCAGAATCAATGTATTCTAGTAATACAGGGTGACAGTGACCAACAGACTTGGCTGCAACACTTGCACCGTTTTCTGCCTCATGAAACTTATCACCCGTTCTTAGTTCTCTACCTTTCTGTAGCCCTATGTAACAGATTACATATCTGGGATCCTTATCCGGTATCAAATACCGAGGACGTAGAGGATACAGAGAAACAGTTCTTTGTAATGAACACACCCGAAGGAGATGCATCATATGAACTTTCTTCGTTTGGACGGCATAGGAATTCTGGTATTCCCCTAATTCCTGCTCTGTCTTATAACAATTATAAGTTGGAGCGGGACCAACGTTCCCCAGCACAATATAACAAGCGGGTTCGGTCAATATATCCGTTTTATTATCTTGATTAAGACGTGATATGGTCGCTACCTGGAGAGAGAGAGAGAAGAAAACACTCAGCGTATGCTCTTGCAAGATTAGATTGGTTATATATTTTATCTAATCAGGATGGCTTCCACTGTTTTTATCAAATCTTCCTTCAAACCCTAAAAGGAAAGACTAGCCGAGATTAATTACACGCTACAAGTTCGCCAATCTTTCAGCCAGGCCAGTGTCGGTACTTTGAGGGAGGTCCCCCGTGCTTTCGCACGAACCTAATTAATGTAAACCTCGTTTTCCCAGAGGCGTAACCCCGTTGACACCTTTCTAGACACCTACTTGATCGGCTAATTATAATGTGTAAAACTCTCCCAGGAGTAACAATTGCTCGCAGTGGGTATCGGGATTCAACTATCTCATAGAAGGTATGCAATCTCATTGCAAATTTCAACACTTGAAATTCCCGATAATATTTTGCCCCTAGCGTGCTATGACCTTGACGCATGCCAAACAACCCATAGTCCGCTAGTCAAGTTCAACCCGTACATTTCTTGATTGAATTAAACCCACTCGCACGACCCTTGACGCATGCCAAACAACGCCGTGCGAATACCCTAATCCAATCGCATCGTATGCAAGCAGATAAGCACTAGTTAGCTACCGTACACTACGCCTTGACGCATGCCAAACTACCGCAGCACGAATACTAAATAGTACTTATCTGAAATGACGGAGGGCTACGACAAGTTTTTTTCTGAAAACCTATTACGTAATGAACTTGATATCGTTGTAGAATCAAATGATTTTAAAATGGAGTGTTTTTGAGGCTTTTCTAGTTTTGCTAAAGGGGTCACTCCCGGTGAAGGGATCGTCGGCCCTTTCCTCATCGAATGAGGTGCAGGATATATCATATACATCACTGTGCAAAGCAGAAACTATAGAAGCAATCAAAGGACAAACCGAGGGTTGTAGCATCTGCCAGTTATTGCTAAAGGAGTCACTCCCGGTGAAGGGATCTCGGTCCTTTCCTTATCGAATAAGGTGCAGGATGTTCTACAAGGAACACCGCGATGCAAAGCAAGAACTGTAGTTACCTGTTTTATTTTGAAATTCGATTTCACAACATCTTTTAGGTTTCTTTTCTTTCATTAATCATATTAATGAAGTCCCATCATTTAAGTTACCTAAACATCACAGATAAATACGACGTACACTTATGCCATCCGCATTCGCCTCTATGTCCCCTCGTGCACCGTTAGGTTAGGTGACTAACGGCAGAGCGGGGCAGGGCTAGCGCGGGTGTAAAACATAAGTAACGTCTATATAATATATCATATATACTATATATAATATCTATCCGAACAAATCACATGATCACATCACAGTCGTGATGAATAGCCAAACCCACACCCCTAGACCCCTACGAGAGCGGCAAGCAACCCTACCAATTCTAGAGTTAGGAGACCCGGACTCGACACCTCGAGTTGATCTCCCACTGGACTCCAGAACCCGGTTACTTGTGCCCTCCTCCTTGGGTCTATCCTAGTGCGGAAAAGTAAATAATATACAATGGGTGACATCTTCCGCAACCTGGAAGTGCCCCAATAAAAGAATATTACATACAAGTTTTTTACATGAATGAAAATGAGAAAACACTCATCTCACATAAAAAAACCCCGTCTATTCAAACACGACGATCCAATATAACATATCCAGCAACACATAACATCACATGTCATCGACGTAAGTAAACATGCGTATCCCAATTGTCGTTGACATATAGCAACGAAACCGGCGATATCACATATTACACTTACGGTCACAGAAAAGAAAGTGTAAAACTACAACAGTTGGAATCCGCAAACTCTTTAGACATCGCATGCCTAATCAAATGAATTCCTTAGACATCGCATGCCTAACAATTATAAACCCCGCATTTTAGTCTCATTATTGAAAACACTTTTCAATATCAAATCGGGCAATTCAACAGGATTCCCGATATTCTGATCGAATGCTCGTCGCAAACTTTAGTAGACGGCCGCACCCCCGATACCGTCAACGAAGTGCACCAAGGCGGAACACCGCTGCCGCGAGCACCCGAACGGATGCTTTCGACGATGGGGTTCTCCTACAGTCACTTGGTCGGGGCTATGGGGTATGGCTGTCTATTAAGTTTACCCGGCGAGTATCCGCGTACACTACGTGATTGCGACGGAATTTTGATCGCATCAAAATTCTGTGGCAACCGATCAAGTGAGACTAAACTGCTATGTTTATAACATTCATTCAGTTATCTCATAACCATTTGTGGATTCCAAATATTGTATCACATTCCAGATAAACAGAAAATGTTAAACTTTCCGATCGAACAGTCAAACACCCAAGTTTTCCCGAAACAGCTCAACACATGAAATAAGTTTAAGAACATTCACTTCGTGCCACAGTACCAACGGTCCAGCCGTAGAAGGGTCAAGCCAACGCCTCACATGTGGCACGCCGTACTGCCCCAAACCCTAAGGTTCAAAGGGCAGTTCAAGACGGTCACCTAATCGAGTTAAGGTCTGTTGTCTTCTAGAGGGTCCATCGCGTTACTTGCACTACTTCGAACGTTCTTAAACTACGGAAAGATCCAACACTTGGAAATTTCCCGACAGGGGAAAAAGTGGGTATTTATATCCGGTCAAACTTTTCAACATTTTCTAAAATTATCCGGAAAAACCTATAGACGAAGTTAAACATCCTGATCGAAACACCGAGTCCCCAATACAACCCAGAAAACTCAACTCTTGAGTAAAATTAAAAGTGCCCAGAAACATCAGGAATCACATACGGGGAAACTGTACAAAATAGAAACCCTAATTCATCAATTTCGCCGCGGAACTGCCGCCAATGGCATGTCATTGCCGCGGTTCCGCGGCCGTTTAATTGAGTTACAGTCTCGTTTTGCACAGTTAATCTTATATTTCCCTGCACTATTTTCTGAGCATTTTTAATTGGGAAAAATCCACAGTTTTGAAAATTGTACAGAGAGGGGTGAAAAACGGGGATTTCGGGTTCGATCGGACTTCTAACATCGTCTACACTTCGCCTAAAGCTCTAGCTAGTCTCTGATACCACTGTAGGGTTACTAGGCACACTAAAGAGGTTCCACAAGGTATCAACCATGCCAAAATCAAATTTTTCTTATGCCGAGAAACCCTAATGTAAGATCGATTACTAGAAGATAGGCGAAACATCAAGCAAGTTAACTACTAAGTGAATGGAAATACAACCTTTGTAGATCCGGTCCTCCACTTCCTTAGCTCCGTGATGATGTCCCTCCGCTGCGATCATCGGAACCCGGACTCTAGCGATGGTTTCGTCGGAGAAACGAGCGGGCTAGGTCGTTGACTTCGATGCCGAAGATGATCTACGTCGAGGCGACTCAAACTCAAGCTCCAACTTCACTAGGTCAAGAAACTTGTGAAGAAAACACTCTCTACTACATGGCAAGTGATAGAGGATGAAGAAATAGAAAGTGGGTTCACTTTGGATTTGGATTTCTCACTCTTTTTCTCAAGACACCATTAATGGTAGCAAGGTTTCTTCTTCTTGAAGAAGAAAAAGAAGAAGAAAGAATATCATGAGAGAATCAATAAATCAAAATGATAAATCAAGTGAAGTTATCATAATGCAACCTTGGTTAAGTGTAGAGAATAAACTAGGGTTAGGTGAATGGTTAGGTTTAGGCAAAAGACAAAATGGTAGATAATGTAAAGAAGTTTCATGAAGCTAAAGCAAAGAAACAAAATTAGCCACCATTTCATTTTGCCAAAAATGAATAAATAAATAAATGAATAAGTAAATAAATCAAACCCTAACCATTAACCTAATCATAGTTAAAAGCATAAACACACCCAAGTTTGCATGTATCATCAAACATGATACAAACTAGTGCACAAAACTATATCATATATACAATGTGCACATCAAGTGAGAAAATCCATCTTAAGTGAACAAATACTAGTTAATGCAAAGTAATATATCAAATATATAATTATACATTAAATCATTAAATCAACCCTTGATTTAACGATCCGGTCATATCGCATATGACCGATTAATATCCGATGTATCGACTTATCGAATCAATCCTCGATTCGATAGCTAGGTTATATCGCATAGAACCAATCGATACATTCATCGCGAGAATAGAATACGGTATCACATACACGCATTATTCTCGGTCCCGCACATATCTCATATGCGCTCCTATTTCGTTTCGCTTGAGCCAGGAAACCTCTGTGTAGGACTCTAAAGACTCGTCAATACGCCGGCAGTAGGTGATGATCATAACAAACACCCACAAGCCGCAAGCGGTCTGCTAAACGTAACGGCCACCCAGGTATTGAGCGATCAGAAGATCGACGAGCAAGCCCGCTCACACTCCTGTGAATCCAACCAGTAACACTTACCGTACAGTCCGGTTTGATCGTCTGATATGTCGCATATCTTGCCTAGGGGTGGTAAACGTCAGACCCCAGTAGCTCGATAAGTCGTGTTGGTATGAGGTCTATAACAGTTCAAGAAACTACTGGTAACACTTACCAGTAAATCTCAGCAACCCTGGCCAGGGATTTCCGGTTATTGCCAATCGAACACAGCGCAACATTAACTCCCTATACCGGGAGAGACGAATCCCCTCCTATCGCTCATTGCCTCCATGTGATTCGGGACTGTACCCAAAAACCACCGTTTTGCATGCCCTCTTGGACGTGGTAAGGTGGAAATCAAAGCACAGTGGGAATCACACAAGACTCTATGACGATCTCGGGTCAACAGAATACTCTGTACCAGTGTCACCAGAGAACTGCCATCTGACGTAAGGTATAATACCATCTGGGAGTTCTCGGCGAGTCCGTCCAGTGTACCCAGCCTCCACTGAGCACCCGTATATCATCTCTGATGTCAAACAACAATGGATATGGGATCATCCATCGCCCATCTGTATGGGTCGAGAAGGTATACGCTTGTCTACTCTGGTATATCGATGCCCCGTCTCGATACACCCACGACTAGGGACCTTGAAGGATGTACTTATGGACTACCATGTCCCCACTAGTATGATCCGCATCATAGTCCAGGTAGTCAAGTACACATCCTATAGGCTTTACCAACATGTAACAGAGAGACAATCAGTGTACACGTTAAGGTAAAGAGCAACCAGATAGCATACTATCTTGTCGAGCAAGAAAGTCCTCCCTATATATGTCCAAGTATCCACTACAATATACATCCTATGTATAGTAATGGCCTTTAGGGCATACATATAACTAACATGGATCTCTTCCAACCATATGATCAATGTATGTAAATATCATAAGAGCATATGCATGAAGATATGAGGATATAAAACAACGTGTGTCTCTCGTGACACATCAAAACCATGGAACTGGAGTGTCCAACCTCGACACTCGAAAACATCATGAAACCCGTGTCCAGCATCGACACGTAAATCCTCATATGTCTCAGGCGACGCACACTCTGGTCAGCCCTCAAATCCATCTCGCTACTCCAGTCGGTATCCTCCGGATAACCGTCGAGTCCAAATACTATCACCGGTATGTAGTGCTCCCCTGCCAGGCTCATCGTCTACACCTCGAACTTCTTGCCCCGGGGTACCTTACCGGGTCTACCATGTACCCGCAATCGGCCTCATCCGCCTCCTCGAATCGGGTTTCACATGTCGCTCTCAGAACCGAGAAAACACATGGTGGACGCACTGAAATATCATATCAAGAAAAACCGGGTTTTTAAAACAGTACATGCTTTCTTTAGAAATCGCCACGGTTCTCAAATCCAGAAATCTCATGAAAATAGCATATCTCAATACGTAAAATCATAAAGCATGATGTATGCGACATATAATAGAAATGCAAGCATATCCGTATATCAGGCAACATGGAACAGTAATATGACATATTAAGGGAAAACCGCTCTTTTAAAAAGATTCCAGTTTTTAAATATATCCCGCGGTTCCCAATTTCTCCAATGTCAAATGCAACATCGTCTATGTATGTGCAATACGTATGTATGTAGGCATGAATGCACAAAGATATATATACACAAGTATGTTATGCGAAGAGTCATATCATGATGCAGCAATCCTAGTGTGTAGTGACATGGCAATTATCGATGATGAAGTGTGTGAGCCGGCAAATATGTGTACGTGTAACATACGCATCATCGATAATAGTGCATGTGTACTAGCACTGGTATAAGCAATGCAATGGGAATAATATGAATGTAGCCTAAGGTAAATCGTCAGCTAAAAGCTATAAGGTGTACATATTTATCATGATTGAGTCGGTGAATCTATCAATCGGCATCCAGCCTAAACAACATCGCGTACGGTATAATCCATCGTACGACAACCTCTAGTCAAGGGTAAGGATCAATCATCAAGTCAACTCATCACGCACGGAAAATCATTGTACGACGGCATTAAGCTAATAGGGATCCTATCAACCTATAAGACAATGAGGGTACGTGTCACGACCCGAAAGTACGGAACGCGACTGGCACTTAGATTACGAGACGTCTAAAGACGTACCGTAACCTAAGTCAGCCAAAGCCCAGAAGAATCTAAACCAAAATCAAAAGAGAGTGAAGGAAAACCTTTAATGAAAATGGTTTTTAAAATCATTTAAGTTGCATAGAATCCCTTTTTAAAACATCAAAAATTTCCGAAAATTTCGGCAGAGTCTCCCCTGTATTTTCTATCCCCCAAAATGGGTACAACAAGATAATAAACCTGTAATCATAAAATGGCATCCCCAAGTGGGAGCTAGCTCTTCGCCCAAGGCGGATCACAACCACATGCAATTTAATAACAATATCAAGAAAAGAGCATAAAAGAAACGCAAAATATCAGAAAACACAACGCCGGCTCAAGTGAGCTCGACCCAAAAGAAACCACAAATATACAAATCTCTCAGTCTCATCACTAGGTCACATATACAATATAAAGTGGTAGATGGAGTATACTAGATACAATGATAAAGCAAAAAGAAATAAAGTGTGCTCGCAACCCACCTACGGGCGATGTCGCGAGTCTGAGCAAAAGGAACTGATGATAAGATAGCCGCTGCTACAAGACTGATCAGTCCGACCTGCAAGACACTGTGGCACAACGGGGGTGAGTTGCCAGCTCGTGAGTAAATATAACATCTAATAAGGCAATCGTAAGAATGCACGCAATGCACCACAACATGCATGTCCATATGTGATATAATATCTCTAGTATGCATGCACAGGTATGCAATGTCATTATTAAGTCTTTAAGTATTTTAAATGCTAAGGGTATTGAATTCTTAACTTTAGAAAATGAATATCTGTATCATAGCTAAGTACCATCAAGAAATCATCTGAAAACCCGTGTCAAGCATCTACACCAAATAGGAATCATATCTGTCTCAATATCGGGCTCCGTCAGTCCGGATCGGCCCATGTCATCAAATCTCACGACAACGGTCGGTATCCTCCGGATATCCGCCGCGCCAGACATCACCGGTAGGTAGTCTTCCCCTGCTAGGCTCATCGTCTACAACTCGATCTTCTTGCCCCGGGGTACCATACCGGGCCCACCATGTACCCGAGACGGTTCATCCACTCCTCGAATCGGGTCTCGAAATCCAACAGAAAACATGAAAACTCATGGTGGACGACACATACATCACGAGAAAACCGCAACTTTGTTTTTAAAAATGATAAATATAAGCTTTTGTTAAATTCTTGCGGTTTTCCCCAAAAATCCAGAAATCGCAGAAATACTGAAATCCTCAAGAAAATCATAATGTTCACATGTTATATATAATAAATGTCTATGATATCAATATATATGATGTGAATTTTAGATAGAATCTATGTAAATATGATGATAATGCGAGGTATATGCATGCTATGCAATTTCATATATCATGTATGAATGCAAATGGCGATATTAAGTTAAACAGGTTTTCTAGTGCCCGTGGCATGGCAATTACCAAAGGCGTGTGTGTCACATGAATAGTGCACGTGCAACAGATGCCAATGGTAATGGTGTTCGTGTCCTACGAAGTGTTATCGCATATGTGCATATGAATATCCATGCAATCTAGCATACTATTAACTATAAGGGTATGCAATGTCAATGAAGGGGTAAGCTAACTAACAACATGAATCTTACAAGAGATAAGGAAATCCTAACTAGGGGGCGCATCGCGCCATCCAGACGATTCCCCCATAGATGAATACATCTACTCACCTGAAATCCCCGCTAATCCGATCCGACCACCGCCTTGCCTTTACGCGCCGTGTCCGATGTTTCCCCGACCGATCCTATATTTGCACAATACCAAGCATAAGATTACAAAACCTAAAACGATGCAATTCACAATATACAATTATCGACGCTCTCGAATTAAACATAGCATGCACTCAGTGCGCGGGAAAACGCACGAAAATCGATAATCTTTAACTAGAATCGTCATTTCGGGGAAATCGACAAAACTACAACCCGACTAGCCGAAACCCCGCGTTCGCGCACTCTAATAGTCCTATACGAATCTAATTATATCGCTAACATAACGCAATTTGATCGCATTCTAATTTTTATAAAAATCTAGTAAGCAATTTGCTTACCGATTCGATACAAACATCGAAATTTTGTCGATTTAGCGAGCACATCATTACACAATTAACCACTCTAATCAATTAGGTAACCAAAGCCCTAACTTAACTCTAACAACCATGCTTCAAACCCTAGTTCAACATCAAATCCCATTCTTGATTTTCATGAACAAGAATTTAAACCTAAATTAATACTTCAAAATTGAATTTTTTGCACAATTAACTACAAGTTAGCAAACTAGTTTAGGATTTTACCTCACAAGTGGAAACCTAGCATGATCAAGTCACCAAGAAGCCTCCTTTCATCAAGTTTTTGAACTAATTTGGGTTGAAGAGAGAGTGGATTAGGGTTTGGCTTTGAATTGAGAATGAAATTTGTGAGTTTTTATGAAATTTGGCAAGAAAATTGAAGCAAGAAGAAGTGAGAATCAAGTGGAGTTGCTGCAGAATTGGGGTCGGCCAGCAGGTGGGGAAGGCAAATGGGGGTTTTTTGGAGAAGTTTCTAGGTCTACAAACCCATCATGTTCTCATTTAATGCTCTCAAATCAACATTTTACAAAAAAAACCTCATTTTACATCATTTTTCCATTAAATTTCCAACCCTAAAACCAAAAGTTTGCAAGTCATGATATAATTTTATTAACACCCTATTTTAGCTTATAAAGACTCCTAATTATGAAATTTACCTAATTAAATTTGTATTTATCACTAATTTAATGTGTTTAAAAAGGCTTAAAATAATAAAAAAAATAATTAATTACGAATTTTTTTTTATTTAACTAGAAAATTATTAGTGACATTTTAGTGACAAAATTATAGTAATATCTTATCCAAATTTTGTATAATTAGATCTACAATGAAAAATACCTATTTTGACTTTTTACGGAAAAAGCCGAAAAATTAGCCGATTACCGAAAAACTGCCTAAACGATTTTTCGAAGGGTTACAGTACGGCCTAATATCACGTACGGCCTATCATCCATGATTCACAACATTCTATATATATATATATATATCTATATACCTATGTCCCAGGTCACATCCATAACGATCTCATATCAGGGGACCGACAAGGTATCAATCATTTCAATCGACTCGCATCCGTATACCAACATATCATCAGATCATCATATTCATCTTATATTCTTTTGATCGCATTTATATATCTCACATCAAGTCGAGTTTACATAATCATTTTATCTCTACTATAAGTATAAGTATCTAATCTAACCTACACATCCGAACCATACAAGCAGATTTTAAAAGAAGCGAATCGTAGTTTTGAAAATAGGGGTTACGGTGTTTTTAAGGAAAAGATATCACTTGAAAATCCGTAACGTCCCTTAAGGTAACTGTTTAAAAGATGCATACGATTCTTCAGTTTAGAAATATGTATGGTTCGGATGACACATTTACGTCGACTATCTAGTCCTATAGTATCCTAAACGGCAATATCATCAAATATCATCCTCAATTCCCGTCATTTCATATTAGCCGTAGCATATCACTTCTAACTGTCACTTAGCTTCTAATATAGTTTCACTAACTATCTTTTAACTCTAACCCTAATTTCCTAATCTAGGTTCTCTTAACCATATTCTAATAATCAGTTTCCATCAAAACATTGCGGGGGTGCTATACGCCATCCACTCGACTTCTCCCGTGGATATAGATCCACTCACCTGGTCTTCGCTTGCCCAAATCGATGACGCCACGCTCCGTCGCCTCGGAATCCACGTGAAGGTACCTACAGTAATAAACAATCGCAATGCGTATTAAAATCAAGGCGGAAAACCAAAACGGCCCACGTTTCGCTCATAGGTTAAAACCTATAGTTTCGCGTGCAAAACACGACAAATTACCCCTAGTCGTTGATGTACAAACATTCAATAACCAAATACAAAACAAAATATCAAGAATTAGCATTTCAAAATACGGAAAACATAGCCTAAAACACACCCAAGTGCTCCCAGATTTTACCCTAGGCCAAATTGGTCAATTCTGCACATACAGGGGGTCTAATTTACTGAAGATAATGCCCTGGAACCAAAATGAATCAATTCCTCCCTGCTCTGGCCGCAAATTACGGCCAGAATGATTAAATCTGCGGCCATTTGGTGGAGTTGGGGTCTCGGGTCTCTGTGGTGGCTTCCTGGGTGCCTGCATGTGTCACTGTGTTCGCAAAATTATTTTTAGTGCCTCCGGGTTACTCCAGATTTCCATATACCCTCACAAATCAACATAAAACCGACATAATCAATTCCCAAATCCATATTTTGGTTTTCTAGGCTATGTTCCAGGTCAAGAATCACCTCAAAAGTCTCCTTGACAGCCACCAAAATATTATCAATCCACAATTTCACTCAAACCCTCACTAGGATTTTTCCAAGTTGAAAAATTTACATCTTAAACCCATTTCTAACTTACTAGAATATAAAGAAACTTAAAATTATCTAAATGGTAGAAATTATACCTCATGGATGCAACTCAAGAAAAACCCTAGCTCCTCAAGGTTGTCAAAATCTAACTTTTCTTGGTCCAATGTGTAGAGGAGAAGGAGATGATTAATTTTTGAAAAAGGGGTTTAGGGTTTTGATGGATATTTTGTGATGATACCAAGGGGTGAAGGTGGAGGGAAGTGGGGAAGAAGAAGGAGAAGAAAATGATGGGGGAGGTGAAAATGAGGTAGCTCCTCTCTCTCCTCTCTTATTCTCACCAACTCTTTCATCTATTTACCCTTTTACCCTTTTTCTCTTTTCTTTTCTCATTTCTTTTAAAACCAAACCATAAAATACCCAAACCAACACAAGAAAACAATATATAACCAAAACGCAACATGACATGGTGCACTAGCCATGAAAAATTGTAGAAACAAGGATTTGGCTTAATCGCGATTAGTAGTGCGCTAATCGGGTTTTTATCGAAATTGCATAATAAAATTTTAAAAATACCAAATCCTTTAAATATACTATTAAATGAATAAATCATTTTAATTTCCATTTATTTCATAATTATTGGTATATATTTATACCCTTTTTCGAAAACCCCAATTTCGCGAATCAGACAGTTTTCGGGAAAAATATTATTTTAATATTAAATTCCAAAAAATAATATTTTATATTTTCTGAAATGATACTTATATCGATGTTTAGTGAACTTAGAAATTTCTAGTTAGGATTAGGGTTTGAATTGAGTTGTAAAGTGAAATCGAGATTAGTAGTGACCTTAAACCCCTGTTAGTGATATCATATTGGACTAAAACCTGAGACTTAACCCCGGAATACGAACTTAAAAACCCGATATCAGAAAAATTGTGGATTCTGTGAGAGTATAATGAAATCTGCTAACACCCGGAGCCTCTGAAAAATATTTTGCAAACACAGAGGAGTGTGCAGGTAACCCAGAACCCCCCACTTAAACCCTAGCCCCTAACCCTCTATCCAGGCCGCAATTTAATTCTTTCTAGCCGTAATTTGTGGCTAGAGCAGTGAGGAATTGACTCGTTTTTGTTCCAGGGCTTTATCTCCAGTAAAATAGACCCTCCATATATGCAAAATTGGCTAATTTAACCTAGGGTAAAATCTGGGACCATTTTCAAGAGTTGCTGTTTTGAGTCAGGGTTTAGTTTCTCGTATTTTGAATTCTGGATTTTTGTATCTATGATTTACCTCGATCACTTGACGTTTGTATGACGATATCGAGGATTGTTGGTGGTTTTGAAGGCGTGACCCATAGGTTCTAACCTATAGGCCTTTAGCGTATCGTTTTGGTTTTCCGATGTGATTTTAGTATGCATTTGCGATTGTGTATATATGTAGGTACCCCCCACTTGGATTCGAGAAGATAAAGGAGATTATTATGACATCGACGTCGGCAAGCAAGAGGAGGTGAGTAGATTTATATCTACGGGGAGAAGTCGGGTGGATGGTGTATAGCACCCCAGCAAAAGTCATAAGAAATGATGTGATATGATATAGATATGCAATTATATGTTATGGAGAGATTGAAACCTTAGCAAGAAAAGGTTAGGAGATTATGGGCTTAGTGTTAGCAAGAGTTGAGGAAAGGACTTTAGTCGATTTCTTAGTCAGGAAACCCTAGAGTAAAGTTTTGCTTACACGCACATACACATACTTGCATACATTTACTTCCTTGTGCGTTTTGGGGACACATATATTTTGGTATACATATGCTTGGATGATGAGAATGTTATATGATACTTGGGAATGAGTCGATATGATCGGGCATGATGCCGTGAGATATTTGATATGTGACCGAGATATGTCATGATGTTATAGCGGATCGTTGGACGGCGATACTATGTTGATCATATATATATGATAGTGACATATGATCGAGATATGAGATGAGATATGTTATGATATTTATAATGGATCGCTTGGGCGATGTGTACTCCTGTATGATAATATGTGTTGATGATATTAGTAGTGTACTCGTCTTAGATCAGTACCCTTGCTCACGATATGTGATGATGTGGATACTAGATGAATAATGAGATAAATATGATATTTGACCCGTACCCAGATTTGGGATGCCGTACGATAGATTTACCGTACGAGATATATTTATGATGTTAGATCTGCACTCTTGACTCGAGGATGTCATATGATATATTGTATCGTACATGATACTATTGAGGCGAGATCATCGACCACTATATATATATATATAGATCGACTCAGATTTAGGTGGATTTCCTTACCCTTTTGGCTGGGCTCGAGTCATACTTGTTTTCAAAAGTGGAGGATTGTGAGTATTTTAGACACCAGATTGTATGGCTCGTACATTGGGTAGGTTATTCTTCAGTGTTGCCGTTACCATATCGCTTTCTGTATATTCATGATGTTTCATCGCATTGCATGCTTATACATATGTTATCTGTCATTATTATGAAACCTTGCTGTCAGGACACCAGCACCATTACCGATGATGCGTTTGCTCCACATACACTTGCTTGCCGGCTCACACACATCTTCATCAGTAATTGCCATGTCACGAACACTTTAGAGAACATTACTCATTGACATTGCTTGTTAACTGATAGTTCGACATGGTATTAGCGTATTCGTCTTTATATGCTAGTTAGACATTGCAGTTATTACTTGCCATTGCATGCATATTATTATTCACTGTTATGCAGTATTATGGAGTTTTATACCGATATTCACTGTTTACATGCTATTGATGATTGGATTTCGGATTTTCATGAGATTTCCTGGATTTGGGAGAAAACCGCAAGAATATATATAAACTTCTCTCTCTTTCTCTTTTTAAAATGAAAAGTGCGGTTTTCTCGTGATGTATGAGTCGTCCACCATGATGTTTTCTCGGTTATGAGATGGATTTCGAGACCCGATTCGAGGAGTTGGATGAACCGTTTGCGGTTACATGGTGGACCCGGTAAGGTATCCTGGGGCAAGAAGATCCAGGTGTAGACGATGAGCCCGGCAGGGGCAGACTGCCTACGGTGATTTTACCTGGCGCGACGGATATCTGGAGGATACCGTTCGTGGTCGTGGGATTGATGATATGGGCCGATCCGGACTGACGGAGCCCGAGGTATTTGTAGGGTTCCTAGGCACTCTAATGAGGTCTCACAAGGCATCAACCATGCCAATTTATAATTTTACGGGTGCCGAGAAACCCTAATACGGATCGTTAACTAGAATTCTAGGCGAAACAAAAAAGCTAGTTAACAATATAACTAAAAGAACGGAAATACAACCTTTGTAGATCCGGTCCTCCACCTCCATAGCTCCGCAATGAAGTCTCCTCGCTGTCCAAATGGAATCCCGGGCTCTAGCGTCGGCTTCATCGGAGAAATGGGCGGGCAAGGTCGTCGGCATCGTGCCGAAGATGATCTACGTCGAGGCATCACAAGATCAAGCTCCCACTTCACCAAGTCATGAAACTTGTGAAGAGAACACCCTATACTACTTGGCAAGAGGTAGAGGATGAAGAAATAGGAGGTGGGTTCACTTTAGAATTGGATTTCTCACTCTTTACATCAAGTTGCCATTGATGAAGCAAGCTTCTTCATGTGAAGAAGAAGAAGAAGATCAAGATGATAATATGATAAGTTCATTAAAATAGAAAAGAAAAAGAATACGTATCATAATATCAACCATGGTTAGGTGTAGAGAATTGACTAAGGTTAGATGAATGGTTAGGGTTAAGCATGAAGACAAAATGGCCACTTTGGTCAAACCTTCATGAAGCTTCAAGATGCAAACAAAGAAAGCCACCATTTTCTCTTTATGCCATTTATTTTCCAAAACGAATAAACAAATAAATAAATGAATAAATAAGTAATGGAAAAACAAAACCCTAATCATTAGTTTAACCATGGTTTAATTCTTTACACTTAACTAAGTAAACATGTATCATCAAACATGATACAATCATTTGCACAAAAAGTATATCACATATACAACTTGTACATCCAAGTGAGAAAATCCATTTAAAGTGAACCAATACTAGTTAATGCAAAGTAATATATCAAATATATAATTATACATTAAATCATTAAATCAACACTTGATTTAACGATCCGGTCATATCGCATATAACCGACTAGTAACCTATGTATCGGCTTATCGAATCAATACTTGATTCGATAACTAGGTTATATCGCATACAACCAATCGATACATTCATCGTGAGAATAGAATACGGTATCACATACTCGCATTATTCTCGGTCCCGCACATATCTCATATGCGCTCCTATTTCGTTTCGCTTGAGCCAGGAAACCTCTGTGTAGGACTCTAAAGACTCGTCAATACGCCGGCAGCAGGTGATGATCATATCAAACACCCACAAGCCGCAAGCGGTCTGCTAAACGTAACGGCCACCCGGGTATTGAGCGATCAGAAGATCGACGAGCAAGCCCGCTCACACTCCTGTGAATCCAACCAGTAACACTTACCGTACAGTCCGGTCTCGTCGTCTGATATGTCGCATATCTTACCTAGGGGTGGTAAACGTCAGACCCCAATAGCTCGATAAGTGTTGGATATATATGCCCTAGAGGCCTACAATGTATAGGATGCTTGGGATATGTATGTACATGACAGTCTTGCTTGATATGATAGTACGCTATTTGGTTTGACTTTGTCTTAACGTATAATATATTTTACTTGGTATTTATATATATATATGTTGATAAAGCCCATAGGGTGTTTGTCTGACTACCGGCGTTGTGATGGCAGTCATACTAGTGGGAGCTGGATAGTCAATAGGCACACCCTTAGATGTCCCTGGTCGCAGGAGTATCGAGATTGGGCATCGATGCTCCGGAGTAGACTAGTGTATACATATCTAGACCCTGACGAGGGGCAATGGATTGGTCCCGCAACCATTGGTGGTGTTCACCTAAGATTGTATACAGATGCTCACTGGGTGTGAGTACACCGGACAGGACTCGCCGAGAACTGACTGGATGGTATTATACCTAACGTCAGATAGCAGTTCTCAGGTGACATGTGTGCAGATAGTCCGTTGACTTAAGGTCATCATTTGTCTCGTATGAGTTCCCACTGTGCTTTGATTATTACCCTACCACGGCTCAAAGGAGTCGTGCAAACAGGTTTCAGTTGGGCACAGTCCCGAGCCATATGGAGGCAGTGAGTGACTGTTAGGGATTCGTCTCTCCCGGTATAGGGAGTTGATATCGCACGGTGATCGGTTGGTCATTACCATAAGTCCCTGGCCAGGGCTGATTGAGAATTACTGATAGGATTGATCAGTAGATTCTCGGATGGTGATAGAGACATACCGACACGACTTGTACGGTTATTAAGGGTCTGACGTCCACCACCTCCCTAGACCGTACATGTGATACTCTCAGACGAACAGACCGGACTGCGCGGATATTGTCACAGACAGGCTCAGTAGGATTTCAGATGGGTTACCTCATCAGCTTTCTTATCGACAACTACCTGGGGACCGTTACGTACAGCTAGTGCCGCTTGCGGTCTGTGGTTAAACCCACTGCCAGCATAGTAGTCGAGTCTTTAGAGTCCCACACAGAGATTTCCCAAACCCAGGCGAAAAGATATAGAGGTCGTATGGTTTTGCGACAAAGGTTCGGACGCATACGTGTTTGAACGCACGTACGACATTCGGACAGTTTTTACTAGCCGGCTTTGGTTTAAGCCAGATTCTAGTATCAGGTTATTGGATTTATACAGTCTAAAGTTTTTCCGTGTTTTCACGGATGAGAGGGGCGTTCTCGTAATTTTCCGAGAAGCTTCTAGAAGGTTGTGACATAAAGAGAGAGGTGGCATTTTCATTTAATGATTAAGTAACTCATTGTGAGTGATTCATCATATCATTAATGCATCATTAATTGCTTAATGACTCACATGATGAATCACCCACTTGATTAAATGAAACATGATGAATATTCACTTATTATTCATTTCTTTTAAATTCATTATGTTTCATATATATCAAGTGAGAAGCTTTATTCATTATAAGATTATCATTATCATCTTCTCACTCTCTCTCTTCAAGTTCTCTCTCCTTCACCAAACCCTAATCCTACCCCTCATGAGTTGAGAAAAAGGATTAGGAAAGACTAATTACTCCAAAACCTATCTCTATATAACCTTAGCTACTCTATTTAGCAACTAGAGAAACTAAGTAACCTCAAGTTTAGAGGTTATAGCTTGGATTAGGGTTCTCGGGTGGATCGTCTATCACGGGAGAAAGTCGAAGAGGACGTGAAGATCCAAAGAGGCCGTAGACAACATCAAGACGAAGGACTAGAACCGTTTGGTATAATCTCTTCGCATAGTAGTTTAAAACTCTATAGCTTTTGTTAAAACTTGTTTAGCAAACGATTCGTACGGTTAATCGATGTTTGATCTTAGAACTTGATTGTTATTCATATTTCCGCCTCCCCACAAGTATTGGGGTGTTGAACATCGACTTACAGTGGTATCAGAGCCTAGCTAAACAAGATTTAACTTAATCGCAAATTTGTACGAATTTCGAACGGAAAAACGAAGCCGGAAAACCCCAAAAACATCAAGTTTTTGTCGAAATTTAAATGAAGTCCAAAAATTTTTCAGGTAAGTTCAGAAAGCTTGACAAGACACCAGAAGAACACCCAAGAAATTTAGGCTCCTGAATCGGCAACACGGCCGCGGAACCGCGGCGGATCGCACCGATCCGCCGCGCTTCCGCTGCCGAGTTGCCGAGTCAGGAACTCAAATTTCCTGTGCTGCTTCTCTGTGTAATTTGGGATTTTCTGGGATATTTAATATTTGCTCAGGTTTCAGTTTTACAGAGCAGTTTTTGGAGCAATATTAAAGATGTTTAATCGATCGATATTGTACAGTATTTGCATGTTGGATTATATCTGTGATTGTATAATGTGTTCGTAAACCTCCCCTAACTGCTAGTATGTCAGTTGGCAGGGGGTTGCACATTTCTGAAATGGATTTTAACTGTTTGTGCATATAAACTGTATTGGACTGTTGTGGTGATTAGCCGGGTTTTGTGATGGGTTATTGTATTAATTCATTTGATGTAATTGTAACAAGTTGTAATATTATTTTGCGGGGCACATCCAGGTTGCGGTTGTAGCCACCGTTGTATTATTTCTTTTTACTGTTTTTGGTCCTAGGACAGACCCAAGGTGGGGTGCACAAACTGCCGGGCGGGTAGTTTGCCGCACCCGTAGGGGTCGTGGGTGGGGTAATGGCTATTCATCACAACTGTGTAATCTGTCTTTCCTTGCAGGCTCAAAAGAAATACAGATTGCTTGCAAATCCAATATTGTTTATCTGTGTTCTGGAATGTATATCATTGCGTCAGACGAATGTAAAATATCTATATATATGATAGCTATTTAGACGTCGTTTATGTTTTACACCCGCGCTAGCCCAGCCCCCGCTCTGTCGTTAGTTAAGTAACCTAACGGGTGATGACGGGACCCCGTGGCGAATGCGGATGGCATAAGAGGACGTTGTATTTTCGTTGTTATCTGTAATGATAGGTTAAAGATGGGACGCATTATTATTAATGCAAAGAAAATAAAACCTAAACTGAATCGTTGGAACAATTTCTAAAAACCACTCGGTTTTCTTGAAAAAGCAAAATTTTAAATGCGGAGCTTAAACCACTCCTTTTAATAAAAGCTATCTTAGTTCCTTTGATCAAATCAAGTTCATTACGTTAACGGTTTTTTGCCAAAAACCAGCCGTAACCCTCCGTCGTTTCAGATAGACAACACATCGTATTCATGCTATGCTTGTTGGCCTACGTCAAGGCATAGTGTATGGTAGCAGTGTGTGTGCCTATTTGTTGCATAGATAGATGCATTAGTTTAATACAGACGTACACCTTGTTGGCCTACGTCAAGGGCTTGTACGATGTATTTAAATTGATCAGGACAACGACGGGTAGAACTTGACTTGCGTCTTATGACTTGTTGGCCTACGTCAAGGTCTATAAGAGCTTGGGGTAAAAATCACATCGGGAGTTTCAAACATAAAGGAAACTTGCAGATTTAGCTTACCTTCTGGAGTGTGGTGACTAGAGTGGCTTCCATCTAGGGCATCATACAATGATAGTTGGATCCCGATCCCACTGATGAGTAGGATTACTCTCGGGAATTTTTCTCACTTAACAATCAATGCTATAAACCAAGTAGGTGCCTAGAAAGGTGTTAGAGGGGCTACGCCTCCAGGGAAAAGAGGTTCTTTAATTAAGGAACTTCGCGAAAGCGTTGGAAAACCTCCCTCGAAGTACCAACACCAGCCTGGCTGAAAGGTTAAGCAAGTATTGTGACGTGTGATTAAATCCTGACTAGTTCTTCTTTTAGGTTTTGAAGAAGGATTTGAGGAAACAGTGGGAGCCATCCTGTTTAGATAAATTAATAAACCAATCTAAACTTGCAAGAGCATATGCTGAGTGTTTTCTTTTCTCTCTCTCTGGCAGCTACCATGACTGGACTAAAACTATTACTCGAAAAGAATATACTAACCGGGCAGAACTATAAAGACTGGCTAAGAAACGTCAATATTGCGCTGACTTATGACAAAGTTGCATATGTTACCACCGCTGTTCCTCCCCTTATCCCAGGACCAGATTCCTCAGTTGCGGACAAGGAAGTTCGTAAAACCTGGGATCTAGACTGTGAGCGAGCTAAGTGTATCGTGCTGGCGTCCATGAATAATGAACTCCAGAAACAGCACGAGAGTATGGATATTGCATCCATATTCCTCCATTGCAAGGAATTATATGGTGAACACTCCCGTATCGCTAGGTACGAAACCTCAAGGAAACTCTTCCAGATGAGGTTAGCTCCAGGATCGCCTGTTGGAGAGCACGTCCTCAAAATGATCATCCTCATTGAGGAACTCGCAAACCTGGGATGCGTGCTAGAGAATGATTTGTATATCGACTTGATTTTGCAGTCCCTTCCCCACACCTTCTCTCAGTTCGTGCTGAACTTCAACATGCACGAAATGGAAGCGGATCTTCCAAAGCTCCTCAATATGTTGAGGGTAGCAGAGACCTCCTTGAAAAAGGAGAAGACCCCCATTCTGTATGTTGGCCAATCATCTTCTTCTAAAACTAAAGCTAAAACTAAAGGGAAGAAGAAGATGAAAGCCACCAAACCGAAGGGTGGGGTCAAGAAGGTGTAGGGAACGAACAAGGCAGGAAGGGTGAAGGCAGAAAAGAACGAATGCTTCTATTGTCACAAGCAGGGGCACTGGAAGAAGGATTGTCAGGCCTTCAAAGCCAAGGACATGAAGCAAGCAGTTGCTTCTACTTCAGGTGTGTTCGTAATCGAAAATTGTCTTTCAGTAAACTCTACTTCATGGGTACTTGATACCGGTTCTGGTTCTCACATCTGTAATTCTTTGCAGGATCTGAGAAATAGTAGAGTACTGGGGGCAGGTGATATGACTCTCCGGATGGGCAATTGAATGCATGTAGATGCAGTTGCAATAGGGGAATATCACCTAGGGTTGAATAGTGGAAACATTTTGGTATTGTATAACTGTTTTTGTATTCCCAGTATGTTGTGTAATATTATATCAGTATCTTTATTGTCTAATAAAGGATATAATTTTGTGCTTGAAAGAAATGTCATGAACATTCTCCTAAATCAAGAACTGATTGGGTTTGGCACACTGGAAAACGGCATATACATACTTAATCAACCATAAATTTTCAATATTCAAAACACGCGTAAAAGAAAGGCTCCAGATTCGAATCAAGCCTTCCTATGGCATTGTAGACTTGGTCATATAAATGAAACAAGGTTGACTAAGTTACATAAAGATGGATATTTAGATTCGTTTGAATATTCATCATATGCAACTTGTCAATCTTGTATCAAAGGAAAAATGACCAAATCTCCGTTCACCGGACACGGAGAAAGAGCCACCGAACTCTTGGGACTAGTACACAGTGATGTATGTGGTCCGATGTCTATACATGCACGAAGTGGTCACTCCTACTTCATCACTTTTACTGATGACTTCTCTAGGTATGGACATGTGTTCTTAATAAAGCATAAATCCGGACAAGCTCGAGGCACGATCGGTTTTGTGCAAGTTTGTAGGATACCCCAAGCATTCAAGGGGATACATGGTCTACCACACTGAAGAACAAAAGGTGTTTGTCGCTCGTCACATTGTATTTTTAGAAAGCGAATTTCTTGCAAAAGAAATTAGTGGGAGCGCGGTAGAACTGGAAGAAATTCTAGAACCTCAAACTGCAACCGAGGACTTAGAAGAATCTCAGATTTCAATAGAACATGACGAACCAACGCCACTCCGCAGATCTAGTAGGCTTTCTCATCCTCCTGAAAGATACTATGGTTTTCTTCTTGATGGGGATCGAGAGGATTGCATCATCGATGATGATGAGCCTACTAGTTTTCAGCAGGCTATCACAAGTTGCGACTCAGTAAAGTGGCTGGATGCAATGAGATCCGAAATGGAATCCATGTATACCAATAAAGTATGGACTTTAGAAGTTGCTCCTCCTGGGGTAAAACCAGTTGGGTGCAAATGGATCTTCAAAAAGAAGATTGGTACATTTGGACAAGTGGAAACGTACAAAGCTAGACTAGTAGCAAAAGGTTTTCGTCAAAGACCAGGATTGGACTATGATGAAACTTTTTCGCCAGTAGCTATGATTAAATCCATTCGGATCATGCTTGCCATTGCTGCCTTCCATGACTATGAAATCTGGCAAATGGATGTAAAAACAGCTTTTCTAAATGGACATCTAGAAGAGAGTGTTTACATGGATCAACCAGAAGGTTTCTTAGACAGTGGGAGCAGCGGAAGAGTGTGCAAATTGCTTAAATCCATTTATGGGTTAAAGCAAGCATCGCGGAGTTGGAACATCTGTTTTGATGAAACAGTCAAGGAATTTGACTTTATCAAAAATATAGATGAACCATGTGTTTATAGGAAGATTGTAGAAGGAGCAGTAGTCTTCCTCGTTTTGTACGTCGACGACATACTACTGATAGGGAATGATATCCCCATACTACAATCAGTAAAGCTCTTCTTGTCACAGAAATTCTCTATGAAAGACTTGGGAGATGCATCATATATTCTGGGCATTAAGATCTATCGAGATAGATCTAATAGAATATTGGGACTTTCACAGTCCAGGTATATAGACACTATATTAAAGAGATTTAGTATGGAAGATTCCAAGCGCGGCAATATGCCCGCTTGTCACGGAATCACCCTCTCCAAAGAGATGTCTCCAAAGACTGATGAAGAGAGGGCTCGCATGGGCATTATACCCTACGCTTCGGCGGTAGGATCAATAATGTATGCGATGTTATGTACCCGACCAGATGTAGCTTACGCACTTAGTGTGGTAAGCAGGTATCAATCGGACCCAGGTGAGAAACATTGGATAGCGGTGAAGAACATTCTCAAGTACCTGAGAAGGACTAAGGAGATGTTCTTGATTTACGGCAATAAGGACCTCCAGGTAGAGGCTTTTACCGACTCCGGCTTCCAAAGTGACAAGGATGATTCTAAATCTATTTCGGGTTTTGTGTTTACCCTCAATGGAGGAGCGGTAAGTTGGAAGAGTTCCAAACAAGATACCGTCGCAGACTCAACTATAGAGGCTGAGTATATAGCTGCTAGTGAAGCCGCAAAAGAGGCTGTCTGGATAAGGAAGTTCATTTCTGAACTTCAGGTGGTTCCGTCCATTGCTAATCCAATACCTTTGTATTGCGATAACAATGGCGTTGTAGCTTTAGCGAAGGAACCAAGGTCCCATCAGAAATCCAGGCATATCTTAAGGCGGTTTCACGTGATCAGGGAGATCGTGGATCGTCGGGAGATCGAGATACGGAGAGTAGACACAAAAGACAACACGGCAGATCCATTCACCAAGGCCATTCCTCAAGTACAGTTCGAGAGGCTTTTTGAGATGTTGGGCATGCGGTACGCAAGCAACTGGATCTGGTAGAGACAGTGGGTACTCATTGCGCCAATTATAGGCCTTAGTGCAAGTGGGAGATTGTTGGATATATATGCCCTAGAGGCCTACATTGTATAGGATGCTTGGGATATGTATGTACATGACAGTCTTGCTTGATATGATAGTACGCTATTTGGTTTGACTTTGTCTTAACGTATAATATATTTTACTTGGTATTTATATATATATATGTTGATAAAGCCCATAGGGTGTTTGTCTGACTACCGGCGTTGTGATGGCAGTCATACTAGTGGGAGCTGGATAGTCAATAGGCACACCCTTAGATGTCCCTGGTCGCAGGAGTATCGAGATTGGGCATCGATGCTCCGGAGTAGACTAGTGTATACATATCTAGACCCTGACGAGGGGCAATGGATTGGTCCCGCAACCATTGGTGGTGTTCACCTAAGATTGTATACAGATGCTCACTGGGTGTGAGTACACCGGACAGGACTCGCCGAGAACTGACTGGATGGTATTATACCTAACGTCAGATAGCAGTTCTCAGGTGACATGTGTGCAGATAGTCCATTGACTTAAGGTCATCATTTGTCTCGTATGAGTTCCCACTGTGCTTTGATTATTACCCTACCACGGCTCAAAGGAGTCGTGCAAACAGGTTTCAGTTGGGCACAGTCCCGAGCCATATGGAGGCAGTGAGTGACTGTTAGGGATTCGTCTCTCCCGGTATAGGGAGTTGATATCGCACGGTGATCGGTTGGTCATTACCATAAGTCCCTGGCCAGGGCTGATTGAGAATTACTGATAGGATTGATCAGTAGATTCTCGGATGGTGATAGAGCCATACCGACATGACTTGTACGGTTATTAAGGGTCTGACGTCCACCACCTCCCTAGACCGTACATGTGATACTCTCAGACGAACAGACCGGACTGCGCGGATATTGTCACAGACAGGCTCAGTAGGATTTCAGATGGGTTACCTCATCAGCTTTCTTATTGACAACTACCTGGGGACCGTTACGTACAGCTAGTGCCGCTTGCGGTCTGTGGTTAAACCCACTGCCAGCGTAGTAGTCGAGTCTTTAGAGTCCCACACAGAGATTTCCCAAACCCAGGCGAAAAGATATAGAGGTCGTATGGTTTTACGACAAAGGTTCGGACGCATACGTGTTTGAACGCACGTACGACATTCGGACAGTTTTTACTAGCCGGCTTTGGTTTAAGCCAGATTCTAGTATCAGGTTATTGGATTTATACAGTCTAAAGTTTTTCCGTGTTTTCACGGATGAGAGGGGCGTTCTCGTAATTTTCCGAGAAGCTTCTAGAAGGATGTGACATAAAGAGAGAGGTGGCATTTTCATTTAATAATTAAGTGACTCATTGTGAGTGATTCATCATATCATTAATGCATCATTAATTGCTTAATGACTCACATGATGAATCACCCACTTGATTAAATGAAACATGATGAATATTCACTTATTATTCATTTCTTTTAAATTCATTATGTTTCATATATATCAAGTGAGAAGCTTTATTCATTATAAGATTATCATTATCATCTTCTCACTCTCTCTCTTCAAGTTCTCTCTCCTTCACCAAACCCTAATCCTACCCCTCATGAGTTGAGAACAAGGATTAGGAAAGACTAATTACTCCAAAACCTATCTCTATATAACCTTAGCTACTCTATTTAGCAACTAGAGAAACTAAGTAACCTCAAGTTTAGAGGTTATAGCTTGGATTAGGGTTCTCGGGTGGATCGTCTATCACGGGAGAAAGTCGAAGAGGACGTGGAGATCCAAAGAGGCCGTAGACAACATCAAGACGAAGGACTAGAACCGTTTGGTATAATCTCTTCGCATAGTAGTTTAAAACTCTATAGCTTTTGTTAAAACTTGTTTAGCAAACGATTCGTACGGTTAATCGATGTTTGATCATAGAACTTGATTGTTATTCATATTTCCGCCTCCCCACAAGTATTGGGGTGTTGAACATCGACTTACAATAAGTCGTGTCGATATGAGGTCTATAACATTTCGAGATACTACTGGTAACACTTACTAGTAAATCTCAGCAACCCTGGCCAGGGATTTCCGGTTATAGCCAATCGAACACAGCGCAACATCAACTCCCTATACCGGGAGAGAAGAATCCCCTCCTATCGCTCATTGCCTCCATGTGACTCGGGACTATACCCAAAAAACACTATTTTGCACGCCCTCTTGGACGTGGTAAGGTGGAAATCAAAGCACAGTGGGAACCACACAAGACTCTATGACGATCTCGGGTCAACAGACTACTCTGTACCAGTGTCACCAGAGGACTGCCATCTGACGTAAGGTATAATACCATCTGGGAGTTCTCGGCGAGTCCGTCCAGTGTACCCAGTCTCTACTGAGCACCCGTATATCATCTCTGATGTCAAACACCAATGGATATGGGATCATCCATCGCCCATCTGTATGGGTCGAGAAGGTACACGCTAGTCTACTCTGGTATATCGATGCCCCGTCTCGATACACCCACGACTAGGGACCTTGAAGGATGTACTTATGGACTACCATGTCCCCACTAGTATGATCCGCATCATAGTCCAGGTAGTCAAGTACACATCCTAAGGGCTTTACCAACATGTAACAGAGAGACTATCAGTGTACACGTTAAGGTAAAGAGTAACCAGATAGCATACTATCATGTCGAGCAAGAAAGTCCTCCCTATATATATCCCAGCATCCACTACAATATACATCCAATGTACAGTAATGGCCTCTAGGGCATACATATAAGTAACAATCTCCCACTTGCACTAGGGCCATCTGATAGCAGTAGTTGTAGTATCTCATACTCAACCATCCCATAAAAGTCTCTCTCTGGGAATAGGCCTTCGCGAGTGGATCCGCCGTGTTGTCCTCTTAGTCTACTCTCCTAACCTCGATCCCTTAGAGATCAACCATCTCCATGATCAGGTGATACTGCCTTAGAATATGTATGGATCACTGATGGGACCTGCGTTCCTTGGCATAAGCCACAACTCCATTGTCTCACAATGGTAGGAACGTAGTTCGTCTCATGAACCAATATACACCCAAACAGCCTCTTTGGTAGCATCTTAAGTAGCGATGTATGCAGCCTTTATCGTCTAGTATGTCACGATATCTAGCTTGGAACCCTTCCAACATACCGTCCCTTTACTGAGGGTAAAGACAATGCCTGTGACTGACATTCAGTCGTTCTTATCACTCTGGAACACTTCCAGTGATTCTCCCCAGGATCAACTGATACCATCTCACTACAACTAGTGAGTGTCCTAATATCCATTTAGATCTATCTCATAGATCCAAAACCCAGGGTTTAGTTGGTATCACTTTGATCCTATGTGGAGAATCATTGTGATAAGCGGAGATTGATCGAGCGTAGCATAGGAAACTCCTTCCCTATCAAGAGTATGTCATCCACGTACTCTTCGAGGATCGTCACCATACTCCCTACTACCTTTTTGTTTATACAAGGTTCATCTACCATTTTGATGATGTCAACTTCTTTGACTAATCCATCAAAATAGATGTTCCAACTCCGCGATGCCTGCTTTATCCTATAAAGCATCTTGCACACGTTTCCGCTGCTCCCACTGTCTACGAGGCCCTCTGGCTGTGTACTTATAGACGCACTCTTCTAAAACATCATTTAGAAAAGCAGTCATGACACCCAACCGCCAGATATCGTAGTCATAGTATGTAGCCGTGGCAAGTAGTATCTGGATGGACTTAAGCATAGGTACTGGAAAAGGTTTCATCATTATCCACGCCTGGTCGATGACGAAAACCTTTAACAAGTCTAGCTTTGAAAGTCTCAACTTTTCCATCTACACCAAGTAATCTTCTCAAGATATACTTGCTCCTGATGGGAATTTAACCCTTCAGATATAGCAACCAAAGTCCATACTTTGTTGGTGTATATGGATTCCATCTCAGATCACTAAGCATCCAGCCATTCTTACAGAGTCTTACTCCTGATAGCCAGCTCGAAGCTAGTTGGGTCATCATCTCATGATGCAATCCTCGCTCCTACTGTCATAGAGGAACCGAAGTATCTCTCAGGTGGGTGAAGAACCCTACTAGATCGGCGGAGAGGCTGAGGTTCGTTGGTAACTATTGAATCCTTTGGTTCTTTCAAATCATCTGCTGTAGTTTGTATAGCTGGAACCTTTCCAGTTCTACATTACAGACCTTGCCTCGAGCATGTCCGGATTTTGCTTTCAGACATAGGCCGGTCAACCCCAAATCTTAACTAACTTAAGACATGGGCTCTTCCCTTTCCATATCACATATGAAGTGGTAGGCAACTGATTTGATTTGAACCCTATTCAATAGGTATGCAGCTACTTAAGTGCATAACACCTAATAGGAAAAAGGTAACTCAGTAGTACTTATCATAGAGCACACCTTATCATATAGGGTGTGATTGCTCCGCCCCGATATACCATCGTTCTATGGTATATACAGAGGAGTAATGCTGAGAGAGAATCTCATTCTCCTTTAGAATAGTCCAGGATTTCCGTGCTCAAGTATTCTCCTCCTTGATCATATCAAAGGACATAATACTTATACCCGTATTTTGGTTCTCTACTTCTAACTTATATTCTGTGAATACCTCAAAAGTTTCGGACTTGTGTTTCAACGAGAACATATGTCTGAATCTTGAGAGATTATCAGAGAATGTAATGAAGTACAAAGAACCGGTCCTGGCATGTGTAGACAGGGGACCTTACATACATCAACATGTATCAATCCCAAGAGTTCATTAACTCTTTCTCTGTTTCCAGTAAACGGAGGTATGGTCATCTTATCTTTGTGACATGACTGGCGAGTTTCACAAGATGTAAATTTAAACTGATTTAAATATGCATCTAAATGTAACTTCAGCCAGTCGGGTCGCATTGATATGACCTAGTCTACAATGCCTCAAGAAGAATTCGTTCATTTCTGAACTCTTCCTCTTATGTGTGTTCCATATTCTAAGAACTGTAGTTTGATTTAGAACATCAATGCTTTTAGATAACGTGCCTGAACCGATCAACTTTTGATATAGGAAATGTTCAAAACATTATCCAACAATACAAAATTTTATCATTTCTTTACTAATAAAGAGACTGATATGATTTTGTATATCAGGTTCGGTATCTAATAACATTCGTTCAGAATCAATGTATTATAATACAGGGTGACAGTAACCAACAGACCTGGCTGCAACACTTGCCCCGTTTTCTGCCTCATGAAACTTATCACCCGTTCTCAGTTTTTCTACCCTTCTGTAGCCCTATGTAACAGATTACATATCTGGGATCCTGATCTGGTATCACATACCCAGGACGTAGAGGATACAGAGAAACAGTTCTTTCTAATGAACACACCCGAAGATGATGCATCAGCATGCACTCTCTTCGTTTGGGCGGCATGGGAAATCTGGTATTCCCCAATTTCCTGCTCTGTCTTATAACAATTATAAGTTGGAGCGGGACCAACGTTCCCCAGCTCAGTATAACAAGCGGGTTCGGTCAATATTCCGTATTATTATCTTGATTAAGGCGTGATATGGTCGCTACCAGGAGAGAGAGAGAAGAAAACACTCAGCGTGCGCTCTTGCAAGAATAGATTGGTTATTATTTTATCTAATCAGGATGGCTCCCACTGCTTTTTATCAAATCTTCCTTCAAACCCTTAAAAGGAAAGACTAGCCGGGATTAATTACACACTACAAGTTCGCCGATCTTTCAGCCAGGCCAGTGTCGGTACTTTGAGGGAGGTCCCCCGTGCTTTCACACGAACCTAATTAATGTAAACCTCGTTTTCCCAGAGGCGTATCCCCGTTAACACCTTTCTAGACACCTACTTGATCGGCTAATTGTAATGTGTAAAACTCTCCCAGGAGTAACTCTTACTCGCAGCGGGTATCGGGATCCAACTATCTCATAGAAGGTATGTAATCTCATTGCAAATTTCAACACTTGAAATTCCCGATAATATTTTGCCCCTAACGTGCTATGACCTTGACGAAAGCCAACAAACCATAGCCCGCTAGTCAAGTTCAACCCGTACATTTCTTGATTGAATTAAACCCACCCGCACGACCCTTGACGAAAGCCAACAAAGCCGCACGACTACCCTAATCCAATCGCATCATATGCTGGCAGATAAGCAGCATATAGCTACCGCACACTGCACCTTGACGAAAGCCAACAAATGCAGCAAGAATACTATATACAACTTATCTAAAATGACGGAGGGCTACGACAGGTTTTTCTGAAAACCTATTGCGTAATGAACTTGATATCGTTGTAGAATCAAATGATTTTAAAATGGAGTGCTTTTGAGGCTTTTCTAGTTTTGCTAAAGGAGTCACTCCCGGTGAAGGGATCGTCGGTCCTTTCCTCGTCGAATGAGGTGCGGGATATATCATATCTATCACTGTGCAAAGCAAAAACACTTAAAAGCAATCAAAAGACAAACCGAGTGTGTAGCATCTTCCAGTTATTGCTAAAGGAGTCACTCCCGGTGAAGGGATCTCGGTCCTTTCCTTATCGAATAAGGTGCAGGATATATCATATATATCGCTGTGCAAAGCAAGAACTGTAGCTACCTGTTTTATTTTGAAATTCGATTCTACAACATCTTAGGTTTCTTTTATTTCATTAATCTCATTAATGAAGTCCCATCATTTAAGTACCTAAACATCACAGATAAATACGACGTACACTTATGCCATCCACATTCGCCTCGATGTCCCCTCGTGCACCGTTAGGTTAGGTAACTAACGGCAGAGCGGGGCAGGGCTAGCGCGGGTGTAAAACATAAGTAACGTCTATATAATATATCATATATACTATATAAAGTATCCATCACAGAACATCACATGATCACATCACAGATATCGCAGCAGAAGAAACATATGAAATATTGGATATACTAGGACGTCCGTGTTTTTAATACGAGCCAGTATAAAGCACGGATTCCACGGTCGCGATGAATAGCCAAACCCACACCCCTAGACCCCTACGAGAGTGGCAAGCAACCCTACCAATTCTAGAGTTAGGAGACCCGGACTCGACTCCTCGAGTTGGTCTCCCACTGGACTCCAGAACCCGGTTACTTGTGCCCTCCTCCTTGGGTCTATCCTAGTGCGGAAAAGTAAATAATATACGAAAGGTGACATCTTCCGCAACCTGGAAGTGCCCCAATAAAAGAATATTACATACAAGTTTTTACATGAATGAAAATGAAAAACACTCATCTCACATAAAAAAACCCCCCGGCTATTCAAACACGACGATCCAATATAACATATCCAGCAACACATAACATCACATGTCATCAACGTAAGTAAATATGCGCATCCCAATTGTCGTTGACATATAGCAACGAAACCGGCGATATCACATATTACACTTACGGTCACAGAAAAGAAAGTGTAAAACTACAACAGTTGGAATCCGCAACCTCATTAGACATCACATGCCTAATCAAATGAAATACTGAGACATCGCATGCCTAACAATTATAAACCCCGCATTTTAGTCTCATCATCGAAAACACTTTTCAATATCAAGTCGTGCAATTCAACAAGATTCCCGACATCCCGATCGAATGCTCGTCGCAGACTTTAGTAGGCAGCTGCAACCCCGATACCGTCGACGAAGTGCACCAAGGCGGAACACCGCTACCGTGAGCACCCGAACGGATGCTTTCGGCGACGGGGTTCTCCTACAGTCACTTGGTCGAGGCTATGGAGTGAAGCTGTCTATTAAGTTTACCCGGCGAGTATCCGCGTACATTACGTGATTGCGACGGAGTTTTGATCACATCAAAATTCCGTGGCAACCGATCAAGTGAGACTAAACTGTTATGTTTATAACATTCATTCAGTTATCTCATAACTTCTTGTGAATTCCAATTATTGTATCACATTCCAGATAATTAGAAAATGTTAAACTTTCCGATCGAACATTCGAACACCCAAGTTTTACCGAAATAGATCAACACATGAAACAAGTTTAAAAACATCCAGTTCATGCCTCAGTACCAACGGTCCAGCCGTAGAAGGGTCAAGCCAACGCCTCAGATGTGGCATGCCGTGCTGCCCCAAACCCTAAGGTTCAAAGGGCAGTTCAAGACGGTCACATAATCGAGTTAAGGTTTGTTGTCTTCTAGAGGGTCCATCGCGTTACTTGCACTACTTAGAACGTCTTTAAACCACGGAACGATCCAACACTTGGAAATTTCCGGACAGGGGAAAAGTTGGGTATTTATATCCGGTCGAACTTTTTAACATATTCTAAAGTTATCCGGAAAAACACATAGACAAAACTTGATACTCCGATCGAAACACCGAATCCCCAAAACAACCCCAGAAAATTCAACTCTTGAATTAAAATTAAAAATTCCCAGAAAACTCAGCACCTGAATTGATAAATTACTGCGCAAAAACTATTGGCAGATCTGCCTCTCTGGCCGCGGAACCGCCGCAGAAGCCATGCTTCTGCCGCGGTTCCGCCGCCGTTTAGCCGTATCACATGATAATTTTTGCATCGTAATTCATAGATTTCCCTACTGAATTTTTTAAGCATTTTTAATCTGGAAGAAACCCAGTTTTTGAAAAAAGTCCAGAGAGCGGGTCGGATTAGGGTTTCGGGGTTTGTTCGGATTTCAAACTCCGTCTACGCATCGCCTAAGGCTCTAGCTAGGCTCTGATACCACTGTAGGGTTCCTAAGCACTCTAATGAGGTCTCACAAGGCATCAACCATGCCAATTTATAATTTTACGGGTGCCGAGAAACCCTAATACGGATCGTTAACTAGAATTCTAGGCGAAACAAAAAAGCTAGTTAACAATATAACTAAAAGAACGGAAATACAACCTTTGTAGATCCGGTCCTCCACCTCCATAGCTCCGCAATGAAGTCTCCTCGCTGTCCAAATGGAATCCCGGGCTCTAGCGTCGGCTTCATCGGAGAAATGGGCGGGCAAGGTCGTTGGCTTCGTGCCGAAGATGATCTACGTCGAGGCATCACAAGATCAAGCTCCCACTTCACCAAGTCATGAAACTTGTGAAGAGAACATCCTATACTACTTGGCAAGAGGTAGAGGATGAAGAAATAGGAGGTGGGTTCACTTTAGAATTGGATTTCTCACTCTTTACCTCAAGTTGCCATTGATGAAGCAAGCTTCTTCATGTGAAGAAGAAGAAGAAGATCAAGATGATAATATGATAAGTTCATTAAAATAGAAAAGAAAAAGAATACTTATCATAATATCAACCATGGTTAGGTGTAGAGAATTGACTAAGGTTAGATGAATGGTTAGGGTTAAGCATGAAGACAAAATGGTCACTTTGGTCAAACCTTCATGAAGCTTCAAGATGCAAACAAAGAAAGCCACCATTTTCTCTTTATGCCATTTATTTTCCAAAATGAATAAACAAATAAATAAATGAATAAATAAGTAATGGAAAAACAAAACCCTAATCATTAGTTTAACCATGGTTTAATTCTTTACACTTAACCAAGTAAACATGTATCATCAAACATGATACAATCATTTGCACAAAAAGTATATCACATATACAACTTGTACATCCGAGTGAGAAAATCCATTTAAAGTGAACCAATACTAGTTAATGCAAAGTAATATGTCAAATATATAATTATACAGTAAATCATTAAATCAACGCTTGATTTAACGATCCGGTCATATCGCATATAACCGACTAGTAACCTATGTATCGGCTTATCGAATCAATACTTGATTCGATAACTAGGTTATATCGCATACAACCAATCGATGCATTCATCGCGAGAATAGAATACGGTATCACATACTCGCATTATTCTCGGTCCCGCACATATCTCATATGCGCTCCTATTTCGTTTCGCTTGAGCCAGGAAACCTCTGTGTAGGACTCTAAAGACTCGTCAATACGCCGGCAGCAGGTGATGATCATATCAAACACCCACAAGCCGCAAGCGGTCTGCTAAACGTAACGGCCACCCGGGTATTGAGCGATCAGAAGATCGACGAGCAAGCCCGCTCACACTCCTGTGAATCCAACCAGTAACACTTACCGTACAGTCCGGTCTCGTCGTCTGATATGTCGCATATCTTGCCTAGGGGTGGTAAACGTCAGACCCCAATAGCTCGATAAGTCGTGTCGATATGAGGTCTATAACATTTCGAGATACTACTGGTAACACTTACCAGTAAATCTCAGCAACCCTGGCCAGGGATTTCCGGTTATAGCCAATCGAACACAGCGCAATATCAACTCCCTATACCGGGAGAGACGAATCCCCTCCTATCGCTCATTGCCTCCATGTGACTCGGGACTGTACCCAAAAACCACCGTTTTGCACGCCCTCTTAGACGTGGTAAGGTGGAAATCAAAGCACAGTGGGAACCACACAAGACTCTATGACGATCTTGGGTCAACAGACTACTCTGTACCAGTGTCACCAGAGAACTGCCATCTGACGTAAGGTATAATACCATCTGGGAGTTCTCGGGAGTCCGTCCAGTGTACCCAGTCTCTACTGAGCACCCGTATATCATCTCTGATTTCAAACACCAATGGATATGGGATCATCCATCGCCCATCTGTATGGGTCGAGAAGGTACACGCTAGTCTACTCTGGTATATCGATGCCCCGTCTCGATACACCCACGACTAGGGACCTTGAAGGATGTACTTATGGACTACCATGTCCCCACTAGTATGATCCGCATCATAGTCCAGGTAGTCAAGTACACATCCTAAGGGCTTTACCAACATGTAACAGAGAGACTATCAGTGTACACGTTAAGGTAAAGAGTAACCAGATAGCATACTATCATGTCGAGCAAGAAAGTCCTCCCTATATATGTCCCAGCATCCACTACAATATACATCCAATGTACAGTAATGGCCTCTAGGGCATACATATAACTAACAGTATTGAGATATTGAGATTTTGAGACACTGAGATATTGAGATTTGATGATACAGGCCAGTCCGGATAGCTGGAGCCTGAGGTATTGAGATACTGAGATTTATGTTTTGTGTCGATACTGGACACTGTTTTATCTGTCGATTTCATTGATGATACGCGATTTACATACATACAGAAATCTCATTAAAATAAAGAAAACAGTTGTCTCATTCATGATGTATTCTGTTTCATTACTATTTCATTCATACATCATATATCTGATATGTTGCTATCTGAGGTATTGACATGAGCATGTAGTATTACACTTATACATAGATGGACAAGGATATTTATTTGAGGATATCACCTGATATGACCTAGGATAGCGTTATGCATGCGATTTCTTCTTGTACATATTTTCTACTCACGAGTTGGCAACTCACCCCCGTTGTGCCACAGTTTCTTGCAGGTTTTTCCGTAAAGGTTTCGTAGCGGCTTTGCTGGCACACTGTTCCTTCCGAGTGATTGCTTGGGTAGGTGGGTTCTTTTGCATCAGGACCATCCTTGTATATTTATATTCAGTTGTATCTAGTAAAACTCCATCAACCAGACTTGTATTATTTGATAGAGATAGATGACCAGTGTGTATTATTTCGACTTTAGAGTCACGCGCTGTATTATTATGGGTTTTCTTGCTGATTTTGAGTTTCTTTTGAGCTTTGATCCTCGCCCTTGGCGTTGTATATTATATTGCATTGGGTGGTTTTGTCCGTCGATTGACGAAGAGCTAGCTCCCGCTTGGGGATACCTTTATTCATTATATATGCTTTATCAGGTTTTATACCCATTTGGGGTCAGTTTTTACAAAGGAAACTCTGCCGAAATTTTCAGGAAAGACTTGATATTTTAAAAATGCATATTTCGGCTTATATTGTTAAACTTCTTGCTTTCAAATTGGTTTTTCCTTCACTCTACTGCTTTACACGGTTTTGATTTCTGGGTTTTGGCTTACTTAGATTACGTAGGCCTCGAGACGTTTCGTAATTTAAGTGCCGGTCATGTTCCGTACTTTTCGGGTCGTGACACTTCTTTTGTCATGACTTGAAGCTTCATGAAGCTTGAAGTATCTTTGACAAAGTCCACTTATTTTGTCTTGATTAAGATATTTATTAACCAAACCATTATAATTAACCATGGTTATGTCTCTACAAAGGTTAGTGGATGATAATCACTCACCCATGATTGCATAATGATAATTATTCTTTTCTCATTTTCATTCTTGCTTCTTCTTCTTCTTCATCCAAAAGAAAAACCTTGCTAGATTTTTCTAAGTGATGAAAACAAGTGAGAAATCAAAATCCAAAGTGAACCCACTTCCTATTTTATCATCCTCTACTACTTGCCATTTAGTTGAGGGCGTTCTTTTCACAAAGTTCTTGACCTAGTGAAGAGGGAGCTTGAGTTTGAGTCACCTCGACGTAGATCATCTTCGGCCTCGAAGACTACGAGCAATATTGTTCATTTCTCCGGGGAATTCCATACTAGAGTCCGGGAGCTCGATGATCGCAGCGAAGGGACGTCAACACGGAACTTTAGAAGTGAAGGACCGGATCTACAAAGGTTGTATTTTCATTCACTTCTCTTTGTGATGTTTGATTACAAGTTATGTTACCCTAGTTTTCTAGTTTGATCTTTAGGCTGATTGCTTAGCACCCCCTTTAATTTTTGTTGTGGCATGAGTGATGCCTGCAAACCCTAGGCTAGGTGCTAAGGAATCCCAACATGGTATCAGAGCCAAACTAGAAACTTAGCGATGTTAAGACAATATGAAACCGAAAAACTCCGCAAAATACGATTTTGGAAACCCCATGAAAATGCTCTCTGTAAATTTTTAAAAAAGTGGTCTAAAAATTATTTAAGCAACTGCAGAGTGTCATTTGAGAGAATATAAGAACACAGGTGAAAAACGAGGGGGGGTGCTCGGTTCTCGATCGGCGACCAAGAGGCGATTTCCGGCGTCGCCGGATCTTTTTGCTCCTCTTCACCTCGTTTTGCACCAGTGCTCTTTAGTTCTTGATCTGGGGTTTCTGGTATTGTTTGTTTAGTCCAGATTTTCATGTGATGATAATTGTGTTATGGGCTCTTTGCGGAGTATTTTGTATTCGTGTTTTTTAGCATTGTATTGGTAACCTAGGCCGTGTTTAACAGTTCAAATGAACTTCAAACTTCACCCCATGACCCCCTCTAAAATTTCCAAGTGTTGGAACTTTCTAAGTTAATTATATTCAATATTCGTGCAAGTAACTCTATGGACCCTCTAGAAGAACATAAACCTTAACTCGATTCTATGCCCTCGGAACCGCGGCTTGAACCCTAGGGTTTGCCGTGGTTCCGCGGTGTTATAGGTGAGGCGTTGGTTTGACCCTTCTACGGCTGGATCATAGGTACTGTGGCACGTTTTGGGTACTTTAACTTTGCTCAAGTGTTGAGCTTATCAGGGTGATGAAGGTGTTGTTTGATTTGCTCGAAACGTTTAACATAGTCTAGTATGTTGTGATACAATACTTGGAATCAACAACATTTGAATTTCATAAGTCTAGCAATTTAGTCTCATTTGATCGGTTGCTATGGGATTTTGATGCGATCAAAAGTCCGTCGCAATCACTTTGTGTATTCGGATACTCGTCGGGTAATATTACTAGATAACCGCGTCCCATAACCCCGACCAAGTGACTGTAGGAGAACTCCATTGCCAAAAAGCATCCGTCCGGGTGCTCACGGCCGCGGTGTTCCTCCTAAGTGCACTTCATCATCGGTATCGGGGGTGCGGCCGTCTACTAAAGTTTCCGACGAGCATTCGATCGGGATGTCGGGAATCTTGTTGAATTGCCCGACTGGTTATTGGAAAGTGTTTACAATAATGAGACTAAAATGCGGGGTTTATAATTGTTAGGCATGCGATGTCTAAGGAATTCATATTGTTAGGCATGAAATCCGCAATATGAGATATTACGGGTTTATGATGTCTAAGCTTGTTGCGGATTCCAACTGTTGTAGTTTTCACTTTCTTTTCTGCGACCGTAAGTGTAATATGTGGAGTATCGCCGGTTTCGTTATTATACGTCAACGACAATTGGGATATGCATATTTACTTACGTTGATAACATGTGATGTTATGTGTTGCTGGATATGTTACATTGGATTGTCATGTTTGAATAGCCGGGGTTTTTTATGTGAGATGAGTGTTTTTTTATTTTCATTCATGTAAAAACTTGTATGTAATATTTTTTTATTAAGGCACTTCCGGGGTGAGGAAGATGTCACCGTTGATGTATATTATTTACTTTTCCGTACTAGGATAGACCCAAGGAGGGGAGCACAAGTAACCGGGTTCTAGAGTCCAGTGGGAGACTATCTCGAGGCGTCGAGTCTTGGTCTCCTAACTCTAGAATTGGTAGGGTTGCTTTCCGCTCTCGTAGGAGTCTAGGGGTGTGGGTTTGGCTATTCATCACGACCGTGGAATCCGTGTTTTATATAGGCTCAAAATAAAACACGGATATCCTAGGATATCCAATATTTCATATGTTGTTTTCTGCTGCGATATCTGTGTTGTGATCATGTGATATGTTCAGATAGATACTGTATATAGTATATATGATATATTATATAGACGTTGCTTATGTTTTACACCTGCGCTATTCCTGCCCCGCTCTGCCGTTAGTTACCTAACCTAACGGTGCATAACGGGACATCGAGACGAATGCGGATGGCATAAGCGTACGTCGTATTTATCTGTGATGTTTAGGTAACTTAAATGATGGGACATTCATTAATAAGATTAATGAAAGAAAATAAACCTAAAAGATGTTGTGGAATCGAATTTCAAAAATTAGGTAGCTCTAGTTGTTGCTTTGCATAGCGGTATTTCTTGTAGAATATCCAGCACCTCATTCGACGAGGAAAGAGCTGAGATCCCTTCACCGGGAGTGACCTCATTAGCAATAACTAGCAGATGCTACAACCCTCGGTTTTGTCTTTTGACTGCTTTTCTAGTTCTTGCTTTGCATAGTGGTATTGTGAATATCCTGCACCTTATTCGATGAGGAAAGAGCCGAGATCCCTTCACCGGGAGTGACCTCTTTAGCGAAACTAGTAAAAGCCTAAAAAACACTCCATTTAAAATCATTTGATTCTGCAACGAGATCAAGTTCAAAGCATTAAAGGTTTTCTTAAAAACCATCTGCAACCCTCCGTCATTTTAGGAAGTAGAGTACTTAGTATTCGTGCTGTGTTTGTTGCCCTTAGTTAAGGCACAGTGTACGGCAGCTAAGTGATGTCTTCCTACACAGCATATGATGCGATAGTTAGGACAGTCATGTGACTTTGTTGACCTTAGTTAAGGGTCATGTGGGTGGGTCTAATTAATCACGAAATGACGGGTAGAACTTGACTAGTACTTATGATTTATTGATCATAGTTAAGGTCTTAAGTGCTAGGGGTAAAAATCATTATCGGGAGTTTCAAGTGTTGAAATTTGCAATGAGATTGCATACCTTCTATGAGATAGTTGGATCCTGATACCCATTGCGAGTAATTGTTACTCCTGAGAGAGTTTTGCACTTTACAATTAGCCGATCAAGTAGGTGTCTAGAAAGGTGTCAACGGGGTAACGCCCCTGGGAAAATGAGGTTTATTTTAATTAGGTCCATGCGAAAGCACGGGGAACCTCCCTCAAAGTACCAGCACTGGCCTGGCTGAAAGATTGGCGAACTTGTAGGGTGTAATTAATCCCGGCTAGTCTTTTCTTTTAGGGTTTGAAGGAAGATTTGATAAAAACAGTGGGAGCCATCCTGATTAGATAAAATATATAACCAATCTAATCTTGCAAGAGCGCACGCATAGTGTTTTCTTCTCTCTCTCTCTCCAGGTAGCGACCATGTCACGCCTTAATCAAGATAATAATATTGATGTATTGACCGAACCCGCTTGTTATATTGAGCTGGGGAACGTTGGTCCCGCTCCAACTTATAATTGTTATAAGACCGAGCAGGAAATGGGGAATACCAGGATTCCCATGCCGCCCAAATGAAGAAAGTGCATGATAGATGCATCTTCTTCGGGTGTGTTCGTTACAGAGAACTGTTTCTCAGTATCCTCTACGTCCTGGGTATGTGATACTGGATCAGGATCCCACATATGTAATCTGTTACATGGGCTGCAGATAGGTAGAGAACTGGGAATGGGTGATATGTCTCTAAGCGTAGAGAATAGTGCAATTGTTGCAGCCAAAATGTTGGCAGATATCACCTTGTAATACTAAATACATTGATTCTGAACGAATGTTATTAGATACCGAACCTGATATGCAACATTATATCAATCTCTTTATTTAATAAAGAAGGATATAATTTTGTATTGTTGGATAATGTTTTGAACATTTCCTATATCAAAAGTTGATCGGTTCATGCATGTTATCTAAAAGCATGTACGTTCTAAATCAAACCATAGTTCTTAACGTACAGAACACACACAAGGAGAAGAGTTCAGAAATGAATTCTTCTTCTTGAGGCATTGTAGAATAGGTCATATTAATGCGACCCGACTAGCTAAGTTACATTAGATGCATATTTAAATCAGTTTGAATTTATATCTTGTGAAACTTGCCAATCATGTCACAAAGATAAAAATGACCATAGCTCCGTTTACTTGAATCAGAGAAAGGGTTAGTAAACTCTTGGGACTGATACATAGTGATGTATGTAGGTCCCCTGTCTACAAATGCCAGGACTGGTTCTTTATACTTCCTTACATTCACTGATGATCTCTTAAGATTCGGACAAATGTTCCTGTTGAAACACATGTCTGAAGATTTTGAGAACTTCAATGAATATAAGATAGAAGTAGAGAACCAATACAGGTATAAGTATTATGTCCTTTGATGTGATCAGGGAGGAGAATACTTGTGCATGGAATTCCTGGACTATTCTAAAGGAGAATAAGATTCTCTTTCAGCATTACTCCTCCGTATACACCACAGCACAACGGTGTATCGGGGCGGAGCAATCGCACCCTATGAGATATGGTGCGCTCTATGATGAGTAATACTGAGTTACCTATTTCCTTTTGGGAGTTATGCACTTGAGAAGTTGCATATCTATTGAATTAGGTTCCAATCAAATCAGTGCCTACCACTCCATATAAAATATGGTATGGGAAGAGCCCATCTCTTAAGCTAGTTAAGATTTGGGTTGCCCGGCCTATGTCTAAAAACAAAATCCGGACACGCTCGAGGCAAAGTCAGTTTTGTAGAGTTGGAAGGAGTTCCAGCTACACAAACTACAGCTGATGATTTGGTAGAACCGTAGGATTCAATAGTTCCCGATGAACCTCAGCCTCTCCGCCGATCTAGTAGGGTTCCTCATCCGCCTGAGAGATACTTCGGTTTCTCGATGACAGTGGGAGCAAGGATTGCATCATGAGATGATGACCCAACTAGTTTCGAGAAAGCCATCAAGAGTGGGGACTCTGTAAGAATGGCTGGATGCTTAGTGATCTGAGATGGAATCTATGTACACCAACAAAGTATGGACTTTGGTTGCTATATCTGAAGGGTTAAATCCTCATCAGGAGCAGGTATATCTTGAGAAGATTACTTGGTGTAGATGGAAAAGTTGAGACTTTCAAAGATAGACTTGTTGCAAAAGGTTCTCGTCATTAACCAGGCTTGGATAATGATAAAACCATTTCTCCAATAGTTATGCTTAATTCCGTCCGGATCCTACTTGCCATTGCTACATACCATGACTACGATATCTGGCGGTTAGGTGTTATGACTGCTTTTCTGAATACTGATTTAGAAGAGAGCGTCTATAAGTATACAGCCAGAGGGCTTTGTAGACAGTGGGAGCAGCGGAAACGTGTGCAAGTTGCTTTAAAGGTCAAAACAGGCATCGCGGAGTTGGAACATCTGTTTTGATGTGGCAGTCAAAGTGTTTGACTCATCAAAATGGTATATGAACCTTGTATATATAAAAAGGTAGTAGAGAGTAAGGTGGTCTTCTTCGTATTATACGTGGATGACATACTCTTGATAGGAAAAGGGTTTCCTATGCTACGCACTGTCAATCTCCTCTTATCATAAGGATTCTCCATATAGGATCAAGGTGATACCTCCTAAATCCTGGGTTTTGGATCTATGAGATAGATCTAAATAGATGATTAGGATTCTCACTAGGTGTAGTGAGATGGTATCAATCGATCCTGGGGAGAATCACTGGATAGCTTCCAGGGTGGTAAGGACGACTGAATGTCAATCACAGGCATTGTCTTTACCCTCAGTGGAGGGACGGTATTTTGGAAGAGTTCCAAGCTAGATACCGTGGCAAACTAGACGATAAAGGCTGGATACATCGCTATCAATGATACTACCAAAGAGGCAGTTTGGGTGTATATTGGTTCATGAGATGAACTAGGTTCCTACCATTGTGTGACAATGGAGGTGAGGCTTTGGCCCAGGAACCACGGTCCCATCAGTGACCCAGACATATTCCAAGGCAGTATCACCTGATCATGGAGATAGCTGATCTCCAGGGAGATGGCTGATCTCCAGGGAGATCGAGGTTAGGAGAGTAGACTTAGAGGACAACACGGCGGATCCATGATTTATATGGGATTTTTACGATCAAAAATATATGTTACCGCAATCAAGAACGGCGTCACTTGGTAGCTAGCCGGTGAATACGGGTTGGTCCACAGGGATGGTGTTAATTTCCTAAATGTTCTTACGAGCTAATTCCAAAGGGTGTTGGATCTTTTATCACAAAAACTAAATTGAGTTATACTAGGATTAGGAAACTTGCTAGGATTAGGTTTAGGTAAAGTTTGGTGAAATAAAGATTTCCATCTCTTTCAATGCCCTAAATTAGATATCTTTTTAGGAGTTATGGTAATTATTAATAAAGGGGATTAAGATGATCGGGAAGAAACTATGTGTCTTCCTCTAGATCCTTGTCCGTCCTTTCTTAATCCTTACCCTAACCTCCATGGAAAACATTCATATCCAGTCTTTTATACTACGGTATCACCGTTACCTCGTGGGTAGGGTGCCGTAGGGAGCGAAATATGAAAGTATGCATGGAGTCCTAATTATTCATAAGTGATTGGGCAAAGAAAGGGGTGAGAGATCTTCATCTCTCAAACCCTTTCCGATTCCTAACCCTAACAAGTGAGGAAACTACTCGCTCATTAAGGGATCTACGAAAGACATAATTTTTATGAGTTTTGATTTAAGAGATTAATGATCTACTGCAGATTAATAAAAATTCTATTCTAGATTAAACTAAGGCAAATAAGAATTTACCTATCTAGGACAGAAAATAAAACTAAGAACTAGGGCAGAAAATAAACCTACTTACAAATTGATGCTCTCCAAACTTCAAAAGAAATCTGAATTTTATTGATGAAAAGAGGCATGACCTAATACAAGAATTTGGGCTTCTATTTATAGGACATAGAAAACCCTAGGTTTACAATCGCCGCATGTCTGCATTTACAAAAATACCCCTAGGAAGACTAGTCAACGCCGCCACAGGTTTTGGTAAAATTTTTACCAACTACGTGCTCCGCACGGCCGCGGAACCGCGGCCGCAGCCATGGTTTGGCCGCGGTTCCGCGGCCAAAAGGTGGTGTTGAAGGCTGCAACTTTCTGTGCTGGATCCTGGTGTCTTTGGATTCCTATTTCTTTAGTTCTTGTCTCAAATTGGCTTCTAGGTTTCTTCCAGATCTCCCAGTGAATAATTATAGTGGACTTTTACCGTTGCTTCGTGACGAAGTCTTCAACCTTGCGATGCCTTGTTCTTTGTGAACTGATCTTCATGTAGGCTTGATCAAGATCCTTCTATTTGTTGGTCGTAGTCCCACTTTTTATCGTCTTTTATCTTTTTCACTGTTTTGTTCCAAGAACCTGTAACCTGTAACTATGTAGCAGATATGGGTCAAAAGCACCTGTTTATTTGTAAAATGTATAAGAATGGGGAATATAAAAATGCAAAATTATAGTATGAACAAATACCCCCAAACTTATCTTTTGCTTGTCCTCGAGCAAACCCAGTTTTATTCTCGACAAAAACCTAACCTCACTTTCGCAGGGAAACGCGATTGCACTGAGCTCGTGCAACAAGCCGTTAAACCTCTAGGTGTCCCTAGTAGGAGGAGTGTTGTCTCCTGAGTGTTTTCAGCGGATACTACCCACAAAATCCTATCAATTCGGCTTTTCGACTTTTATTCTCCAATTAGGTTTTCTAACAAGAAATTCTATTATCGTCGACTCGTAAATTAACCACCCATATTCTTCATACTTCCTTATCATTTATCTTAAGATTATATATGTTCTGTAGACCTATTTAGCTTTTGGCATCTCTTAAGTTTTCCTTCTAGGGTTCTATCTCAACTTAGAAATTTTTATCATCTCTATTAAAGATATAAGTCCTATTCTTCATTCCTATCTCTTATCTAAACCCCAATCACATACCCCTACGTGTGTGTATAAATCACCCCTACGCTTGGAAATTCAAATCAAGCAATCATACTCTTGTCCGTTGTCCAAAGCACTTCTTAATTGGTGAATTTTTAAATGAATTTTGCTTACACATCCTTCATGCGACCATTAATACTTCTTGAGGTACCAACGATCGATTACAAAATGCGTTTGCACTTTAAAGCGTAATTCCTAGTCTTGTAACACCTAAGGCTTTAGCAGTGACTCCTAAACCAGTTGGTCTAAGGCACTAGGTGATGAAGCACCCTTGCTAAATATTTTTCTATTTTTGCAGCCTTAAGTAATCACAAAAACCAGTGTTCATTTTTTTATTATCTCTTTATTCACACTTGAATTTTTATTTTTTTCTTAGTGCTAAGGACTTAAGACAAGAGCATTTCAAGGTCTCTTCTACTATTCCAAGTTTCAAGGTTCGTGTTTGTGCAATTTGTAGGGTATATATTTCCAGAATTTAGACTTAAGCTAGGAATTGTTTTTCAAACTTATACTCTAATAAAAATATCAATACTTTTCCATTGTTTTAACTTAGACCAAGAAGTGAACTCAAAATTTGCCTATTTCTAAATAAACTACAAAGACATATACTTTCTGCCATTAAACTTTAAGAAATGTTATTTTTAGGGTTTTTAATTTACTAAGTCTAAGATCTAGTTTTTCCTAGCTAGTTAACCTATTTGTCAAACTCAAATCAAATAAGGCCAAAATTGAATACATTAATTTTTATAATTTTTGAAATTTTCAATTTTTTATGGGTTTTACTTTTTCTATTTTTTTTATTTTTCAAATTTTTCAATTTTTATGATTTTTATATAAGGATGCAAATGCAAATATACATATGAATGCGAAGGAAGAAAACTTACCGAGCATACCCCCAAACTTAAACTGGACAGTGTCATCACTGTCAGGCTGCACCAAGTGGGTCGATAATGTCAGCAATTTCCTGTTTATTATCATATTTACAAATGATACACCCCCCAAACTTATTTGAAATACAGTTTTGGAAAAATTGATTGGAAATTCGGGGGTGAAAGTGGAGGAGATTTAATCGGTGTAGATCGGCTCCTGCAAAAACAGGAGCTACTCCGATGGGTCCGCTGTGAGGAACGGTTTCAATCGATGTTCATTTTCTTTGAATAAAGTACCGTCCTTCGGATTTTCAAGATCGACCGCACCATGCGGATAAACGGTGCGAACTACAAATGGCCCTTTCCACCGAGACCGGAGCTTGCCGGGGTAATAATGTAACTGAGTGTCATAGAGTAAAACCTGTTGACCAGGTTTAAATGTTTTTCGCAGAAGGTGTTTATCATGGAAAACCTTAGTTTGGTTTTTAACAATTACGGCATTATCATAAGCCTCATCCTGTATCTCTTCTAGTTCATTTAATTGCAGCTTTCGATTGCTGCCCGCATCTTCTAATGATAAATTCAACTCTTTGATTGCCCAAAATGCCTTATGCTCAATCTCTACTGGGAGGTGGCAAGCCTTCCCGTAAACAAGCCGGTATGGAGACATACCAAGATCGGTCTTGTATGCAGTACGAAAAGCCCATAGTGCATCGATCAGTTTGAGTGACCAATCTTTACGGTTTTTAGAAACCGTTTTCTCCAAGATTTGCTTAATTTGCCGATTCGAGACCTCGACTTGCCCACATGTTTGGGGATGGTATGGCGTTGACAGCTTGTGGGTAATAGAATATTTGCGCATTAAGGACTCAAAAGTCCTATTGCAAAAGTGAGATCCATTATCACTTATAATTGTGCGAGGGTGCTCAAACCGAGAAAAGATATGTTGTTTAAGAAATCGAACGACAACCTTGTTATCATTCGTTCGGCTAGGCACAACCTCAACCCACTTTGACAAGTAGTCAACAGCCAAAAGAATATACACATTCCCAAAAGAATTGGGAAATGGTCCCATGAAGTCTATTCCCCAAACATCAAAAACATCCACAACCAAAATTGGTTGGAGCGGTATTTCGTTTCTCCGCGATATCCGGCCCAAGTGTTGGCATCGGGAGCATGTCTTGCAGTATTCATATGCATCCTTAAAGAGTCGTGGCCAATAGAAACCACACTGCAAGATTTTCTCGGCTGTCTTCTTTGGGCCAAAGTGCCCGCCACACGCTTGATCGTGGCAAAAAGACAGTACACTCTTAAACTCGTTTTCCGGTACACACCGACGAATGATTTGGTCGGAACAGTATTTAAAAAGATAAGGTTCATCCCAGTAAAAATGCTTTACTTGGGACAAGAATCAAAGTTTATCCTGTTTCGACCAATCTTTAGGTATCAAGCCGGTGGCCAAGTAGTTTACTATATCAGCGAACCATAGTTCGCAAGAAACGGTTAAGAGTTGCTCATCGGGAAAAACATCTTTGATTGGAATTTCGAGTGTAGGCGAAGAAGGAAGTCGTAAAAGGTGATCGGCCACTATGTTTTCACATCCTCTTTTGTCCCTTATGACAAGGTCAAACTCCTGTAGCAAGAGGATCCAACGGATTAGGCTCGATTTAGCATCCTTCTTCGCAAAAATGTGGCGAAGAGTTGAATGGTCCGTATACACAATAACTGGAGAGCTGATTAAATAAGGCCAGAGTTTTTCAAGTGCAAACACAACGGCTAAAAACTCTTTTTCTGTTGTTGTGTAGTTTAGTTGGGCCTCATTTAGTGTACGGCTAGCGTAATAAATCTTGCGCGACATCTTATTAATGTGCTGTCCAAGGACAGCACCAATGGCAAAATCTGATGCGTCGCACATAATTTCAAAGGGATGCGTCCAGTCTGGAGATGAAAGAATGGGCACAGAAATGAGAGAGTGTTTCAATGACTCGAACGCTTCCATACACGTTGAGTCAAAATCAAATATTGTGTCCTTGGCCAATAAGAGAGTCAAGGGTCTAGCAATCATGCTAAAATCCTTGATGAACCGTCTATAAAAACCGGCATGGCCAAGGAAAGCTCGGATGTCTTTGACGCATTTAGAAGGAGGAAGATTAGAAATGACCTCAATTTTGGCTTTATCAACCTCTATGCCGTTTTGCGAGATGACATGTCCTAAGACAATACCTTCTCGTACCATAAAGTGGCACTTCTCCCAATTTAAAGTTAGGTTCTTATCCCTACAACGGGTAAGAACTGCGTCAAGATGTAGTAAACACTCGTCGAAGGAGTCACCACATGCCACAGTACCAATGGTCCAGCCGTAGAAGGGTCAAGCCAACGCCTCATATGTGGCACGCCGTACTGCCACAAACCCTAAGGTTTAGAGGCAGTTCAAGACGGTAACATAATCGAGTTAAGGTTTGTGTTCTTCTAGAGGGTCCACCGCGTTACTTGCATGACTTAGAAGTTCTTAAACTACGGAAAAATCCAACACTTGGAAATTTTCCGGCAGAGGAAAAAGTGAGTTATTGATATCCGTTCGAACTTTTTAACACATTCTAAAAATTACCCGGACAAACTAAACGAAGTTAAATTATCCGATCGAATCAACAAATATAAAAGATCTCCAGAAAACTCAACACTTGAGTAAAATTAAAAATTCCCAGAAAAATGAAAAAAGACCTAAGAATAAATATATGAAGTACCAGGGACCAAATCATAATTTTGGCCGTGGAACTGCCGCCAAACGCGCGGTTTGGCCGCGGTTCCGCGGTCATCTGAGTGCATTGGACGTCCGTACTTCACAGTAATTCTTATATTTCCTTGCTTAGTTTTCTGAGGATTTTTAATACAGAAAAATCAACATTTTTAGAAAATTTCCAGAGAAGGGTATAAAATGGGGTTTCGGGGTTCGATCGGACTTTAAATTTCGTCCAGACTTCGCCTAAAGCTCTAGCTTGGCTTTGATACCACTGTAGGGTTACTAGGCACTCTCACAAGGGTCTACGAGGCATCAACCATGCCCGATTTAAAATTTAGCCGTGCCGAACAACCCTAAACAAGATCTTTATACTAGAGATTAGGCGAAAACAAGCATGTTAAACACTTTAACACTAAGTGAGAGGGATTACAACCTTTGTAGATCCGGTCCTTCACTTCATAAGCTCCGTGTTTGGAGGGTTCTTAGGCACACTCATGAGGTTCTACAACTGATCAACCATGCCAAAATCAATTTTTTATCAAGTGCCGAGAAACCCTAAGCAAGATCGTTACTAGAGGTAAGGCGAAACAAAATAAGTTAACTACTTAACTACAAGTGAAAGAGACTACAACCTTTATAGATCTGGTCCTCCACTTCATTAGCTCCGTGACGACGTCCTTCCGCTGCGATCATCGGGATTCTGGACTCTAGCGTTGGTTTCATCGGAGAAATGAGCGGGCTAGGTCGTTGACTTCGGTGCCGAAGATGATCTACGTCGAGGCGACTCTAACTCAAGCTCCATCTTCACTAGGTCATGAAACTTGTGAAGAAAACACCCCATACAACATGGCAAGTGGTAGAGGATGAAGAAATAGGAAGTGGGTTCACTTTGGATTTGGATTTCTCACTTGATTTCATCACTTGAAATTTTCTAGCAAAGGTTTTCTTCTTCATGAAGAAGAAGAAGAAGAAGAAAGAAAAAGAATGAATTATGAATAATAGAAAATCAAGTGAAGCTTATCATATTGCAACCATGGGTGAGTTAACACATGTGGAGAATAAACTAGGGTTTAGGTTGATGGTTAGGTTAAAGCATAAAACAAAATGGTTAGACTTTTCAAAGATGCTTAAAAAGCTTCATGAAGCTTCAAACATAAAACAAAGAAAAACCACCATTTTATTTTTGCTAAAAATAAATAAATAAAATAAATAAATAAGTTAAAACCCTAACCATTAACCTAAACATGGTTTAAAGCATACACACACCCAAGTTTGCATGTATCATCAAACACGATACAAACTAGTGCACAAACATATATCATATATACAATGTGCACAATCTAGTGAGAAAAATAATCTTAAGTGAACCAATACTAGTTAATGTAAAGTAATATATCAAAATATAATTATACATTAAATCATTAAATCAACACTTGATTTAATGATCTGGTCATACTGCATATAACCGACTAATATCAAGTGTATCAATATATTGAATCAACATTTGATTCGGTAACCCGGCTATATCTTATATAACTGTCCGATGATACAAATCGCGAGAATAGAATTCAGTATCACATACTGGTATTATTCTCGGTCCCGCACATATCTCATATGCGCTCCTATTTCGTTTCGCTTGAGCCAGGAAACCTCCGTGTAGGACTCTAAAGACTCGTCAATACGCCGGCAGTAGGTGATGATCATATCAAACACCCACAAGCCGCAAGCGGTCTGCTAAACGTAATGGCCACCCGGGTATTGAGCGATCAGAAGATCAACGAGCAAGCCCGCTTACACTCCTGTGAATCCAACCAGTAACACTTACCGCACAGTCCGGTCTGTTCGTCTGATATGTCGCATATCTCGCCTAGGGGTGGTAAACGTCAGACCCCAGTAGCTCGATAAGTTATGCCGATGTAAGGTCCACAACAAGCATGAGACTACTGATAACTCTTACCAGTAAATCATGGCAACCCTAGCCAGGGATTTCCAGTTATGGCCAGTCGAGTATAGCGCAACATCAACCCCCAATACCGAGAGAGACGAATCCCCTCCTATCGCTCATTGCCTCCATGTGAATCGGGACTGTACCCAAAAACCACCTGTTTGCACGACTCAGTAGAGCCGTGGTAGGGTGGAAATCAAAGCACAGTGGGAGACACACAAGACTCTATGACGATCTCGGGTCAACAGACTAAGCTGTACCAGTGTCACCAGAGAACTGCCATCTGACGTGAGGTATAATACCATCTGGGAGTTCTCGACGAGTCCGTTCAGTGTACCCAGTCTCCACTGAGCACCCGCATACCATCTCTGATGTCAAACACCAACGGATATGGGATCATCCGTCGAGAAGATATACGCTAGTCTACTCTGGAATATCGATGCCCCGTCTCGATATTCCCACGACTAGGAACATTGAAGGATGTACTCATGGACTACCCAGGCCCCACTAGTATGATCTACATCATAGTCCTGCAAGTTGAGTACACATCCTAAGGGCTTTATCAACACGTAACAGAGAGACAGAAAGTATACATGTTAAGATAAAGAGCAACCAGATAGCATACTATCATGTCGAGCAAGAAAGTCATACCTATATATGTCCCAGCATCCACTACAATATACATCCTGTGTACAGTAATGGCCTCTAGGGCATACATATAACTAACAGTGTTGTGGTCCCTTCACTGCGATCATCAAGTTTCGGACTCTCGAGAGGCTCCACAAAGAGAAAGATGCATGCTTGCTTCCGATCTTCGATAACAAAGATGATCTACCTTGAAGCTTCATTAACACAAGCTCTCACTCACAAAATGAAGTGAACACCCTAATCTAAAGGGCTAGGATAGATTAGGATGATGAAGTAGGATTTTAGCTCTCATTTGTTTTCTTATTCTCACTCATTTTCATCACTTTTGAAAAAGCTAGAAAGCTTTTTCATGAAGAACTCAAGGAAGAAGAAAATGAATAATCTATTTGTGATGAATAATGAAAAGTTGTCATAATCATTTATGCAACCATGGTTCATGTAACCTTTGTAGAGATTTAACTAGGGCTAGGATTTGGGTTGGGTTAAAGCATGAGTCACTTAAAAATATCAACACAAATATCTTTGCTCATGACAAAAAGAAAAGCTTTTAGAAGTTACAAGAATGAGCTAACCCAAATCAAACCCTAACCTTGTTTAATCTCCACTAATCATGTTGCATTAGTAATTATAACATGTTACAATATTATATATCACATATATAATATTTATTGTAACAAAATAAAATAATACAATTAACATATATCGCATATATATCAATGTATTACTCGAGTGAGAAAAAGAATCTTTTAGTGAGCTAATATTAGTTAATATAATTTAATATATCATATATATTATTATACATTAAATTATCGAATCAACACTTGATCCGACAATCCGGCTATATCGCATATAACCGACTAATATCTCATTTACCGATTCATCGAATCAACACTTGATCCGATGACCCGGCTGATATCAAATATCGCGAGAATATAATACGGTATCTCATATCGCATTATCCTCGGTCCTGCACATATCACAAATGTGCCCCTACTCCATTTTGCCTGAGCCAAGAAACCTCTGTGTAGGACTCTAAAGAATCGTCAATACGCCGGCAGTAGGTGATGATCATATCAAACACCCACAAGCTGCAAGCGGTCAGCTAAACGTAACAGCCATCCAGGTATTGAGTGCTCAGAAGATCAACAAGCAAGCATGTACATTCTCCTGCGAATCCAATCAGTAACACTCCCGTACAGTCCGGTCTCGTCGTCTGATATGTCGCATATTTCACCTAGGGGTGGTAAACGTCAGACCCCAGTAGCTTGATAAGTCGTGTCGATATGAGGTCTATAACAATTCGAGAAACTACTGATAACACTTACCAGTAAATCTCAGCAACCCTGGCCAGGGATTTCTAGTTATAGCCAATCGAACACAGCACAACATCAACTCCCTATACCGGAAGAGACGAATCCCCTCCTATCGCTCATTGCCTCCATGTGATTCGAGACTGTACCCAAAAGCCACCTTTTTGCATGCCCTGTTGGACGTGGTATGATGGAAATCAAAGCACAGTGGGAATCATACAAGACTCTATGACGATCTCGGGTCAACAGACTACTCTGTACCAGTGTCACCGGAGAACTGCCATCTGACGTGAGGTATAATACCATCTGGGAGTTCTCGGCGAGTCCGTCCAGTGTACCCAGTCTCTACTGAGCACCCGTACACCATCCTTGATGTCAAACACCGATGGATATGGGATCATCCATCGCCCATCATATGGGTCAAGATGTGTATACGCTAGTCTACTCTGGTGTATCGATGTCCTTTCTCGATACACCCTCGACTAGGAACAGTTATAGGATGTACTCGTCGACTACCGTGGCCCCACTAGTATGATCTCATCATAGTCCCAGTAGTCGAGTACATATCCTAAGGGCTTTATCAACATGTAACATAGAGACAATCAGAGTACATGTTAAGATAAAGTACAATCAGATAGCATACTATCATGTCGAGCAAGAAAGTCCTCCCTATATATGTCCAAGCATCCATTACAATATACATCATATGTACAGTAATGGCCTCTAGGGCATACATATAACTAACAAGCGAAACTAGAAAAGCCTAAAAAATACTCCATTCAAAAATCACTCGATTTTACAACGATATCAAGTTCATTATGCAAAAGGTTTTTTTAAAAACCTGTCGTAACCCTTCGTCATTTTAGGAAGTAGAGTACTTAGTATTTGTGCTGTGTTTGTTGACCTTAGTTAAGGCACAGTGTATGGTAGCTAAGTGATGTCTTCCTACATAGCATATGATGCGATTAGTTAGGACAGCTATGTGACTTTGTTGACCTTAGTTAAGGGTCATATGGGTGGGTCTAATTAATCAAGAAATGACGGGTATAACTTGACTAGTGCTTATGATTTGTTGACCATAGTTAAGGTCATAAGTCACTAGGGGTAAAATATTATTGGAATTTCAAGTGTTGAAATTTGTAATGAGATTGCATACCTTCTATGAGATAGTTGGATCCCGATACCCGCTGCGAGTAATAGTTACTCCTGGGAGAATTTTACACATTACAATTAGCCGATCAAGTAGGTGTCTAGAAAGGTGTCAACGGGGTTATGTCCCTGGTAAAACGAGGTTTACTTTAATTAGGTCCGTGCGAAAGCACGGGGAACCTCCCTCAAAGTATCAGCACTGGCCTGGCTGAAAGATTGGCGAACTTGTAGGGTGTAATTAATCCCGGCTAGTCTTTCCTTTTAGAGCTTGAAGGAAGATTTGACTAAAACAGTAGGAGACATCCTGATTAGATATATTAAATAACCAATCTAATCTTGCAAGAGCATACGCTGAGTGTTTTCTTCTCTCTCTCTCCAGGTAGCGATCATGTCACGCCTTAATCAAGATAATAATACGGATGTATTGACCGAACCCGCTTGTTATACTGAGCTGGGGAACGTTGGTCCCGCTCCAACTTATAATTGTTATAAGACAGAGCAGGAAATAGGGGATTACCAGAATTCCCGTGCCGCCCAAACGAAGAAAGTGCATGCTGATGCATCTTCTTCGGGTGTGTTCATTACAAAGAACTGTTTCTCAGTATCCTTTACGTCCTGGGTATGAGATACCGGATCAGGATCCCATAATATGTAATTTGTTACATGGGCTACAGATAGGTAGAGAACTGAAAACGGTTGATAAGTTTCATGAGATAGAAACGGTGCAAGTGTTGCAGCTAAGTCTGTTGGTAGTTATCACCCTGTATTAATAAATACATTGATTCTGAACGAATGTTATTAGATACCGAACCTGATATACAATATCATATCAGTCTCTTTATTAATAAAGAAGGATATAATTTTGTATTGTTGGATAATGTTTTGAACATTTCCTATATCAAGAGTTGATCAGTTCAGGCACGTTATCTAAAAGTATTGACGTTCTAAATCAAACTACAGTTCTTAGTATACAGAACACACACAAGAGGAAGAGTTTAGAAATGAACGAATCCTTCTTGAGGTATTGTAGACTAGGTCATATCAATACGACCGGACTAGCTGAAGTTACATTTAGATGCATGTTTAAATCTGTTTAAATTTACATCTTGTGAAACTTGCCGGTCATGTCACAAAGATAAGATGACCACAGCTCTGTTTATTGGAAACAGAGAAAGAGTTAGTGAACTCTTGGGATTGATACATGATGATGTATGTAAGGTCCTTTGTCTACACATGCCAGGACAGGTTCTTTTTACTTCATTACATTCACTTATTATCTCTCAAGATTCAGACATATGTTCCTGTTGAAACACAAGTCCGAAACTTTTGAGATATTCACAGAATATGAGTTAGAAGTAGAGAACTAAAATGGGTATAAGTATTATGTCCTTTGATGTGATCAGGGAGGAGAATACTTGAGCACGGAGATTCCTGGACTTTTCTAAAGGAGAATGAGATTCTCTCTCAGCATCACTCCTCCGAATACACCACAGCACGTCGGTGTATCGGGGTGGAGCAAATACACCCTATTAGATATGGTGCACTCTATGATGAGTACTACTGAGTTTCCTATTTCCTTTTGGGAGTTATGCACCTGAGAAGCTGCATACCTATTGAATAGGGTTCTAATCAAATCAGTTGCCTACCACTTCTTATTTGATATGGAATGGGAAGAGCCCATATCTTAAGTATATTAAGATTTGGGGTTGTCCAGCCTATGTCTAAAAGCAAAATCTGGACAAGCTCGAGGCAAAGTCAGATCTGTGAAAGTTTGTTGGATATCCCAAGCATTCGCAAAGGAATATCTTCTACCAAACCGAGGAACAAAAGATGTTTTGTTTCTCAGCATGCCACCTTTGTGAAAGGGAATTTCTTGTGAAGAAATTAGTGGCCATGAGGTAGAACTGGAAAGAGTTCGAGCTATACAAACTGCAGCTGATGATTTGGTAGAACCAAAGGATTCAATAGTAACCAACGAACCTCAGCCTCTCCGCCGATCTAGTAGGGTTCCTCACCCACCTGAGAGATACTTCGGTTTCTCTATGACAGTGGGAGCAAGGATTGCATCATGAGATGATGACCCAACTAGTTTCGAGCAGGCCATCAGGAGTGGGACTCTGTAAGAATGGCTGGATGCTTAGTGATCTGAGATGGAATCCTTATACACCAACAAAATATGGACTTTGGTTGCTTTATCTGAAGGGTTAAATCCCCATCAGGAGCATGTATATCTTGAGAAGATTACTTGGTGTACATGGAAAAGTTGAGACTTTCAAAGCTATGCTTAAGTCCATCCAGATCCTACTTGCCACTGCTACATACCATGACTACGATATCTGGTGGTTGGGTGTCATGACTGCTTTTCTAAATGATGTTTTGGAAGAGAGCGTCTATAAGTACACAGCCAGAGGGCTTCGTAGATAGTGGGAGCAGCGGAAACGTGTGCAAGATGTTTTATGTGATAAAGCAGGCATCGCGGAGTTGGAACGTCTGTTTTGATGTGATAGTCAAAGAGTTTGACTTCATCAAAATGGTAGATGAACCTTGTATATACAAAAAGGTAGTAGAGAGTATGGTGATGATCCTCGTAGAGTACGTGGATGAAATCCTCTTGATAAGGAAGGAGTTTTCTATGCTGCGCTCGGTCAATCTCCGCTTATCACAAGGATTCTCTATAAAGGATCAAGTTGATACCTACTAAATCCTGGGTTTTGGATCTATGAGATAGATCTAAATGGATGTTAGGATACTCACTAGTTGTAGTGAGATGGTATCAATCGATCCTGGGGAGAATCACTGGAAAGGGTCCAGGGTGATAAGGACAACTGAATGTCAGTCTCAGGTATTGTCTTTACCCTCAGTGGAGGGACGGTATGTTGGAAGAGTTCCAAGCTAGATACCGTGACATACTAGACGATTAAAGGCAAGATACATCGTTACCAAGGATGCTACCAAAGAGGTGTAGGGTTCCTAGGCACTCTTGTGAGGGTTCATAAGGCATCAACCATGCCCGAATAAAATTTTAGACTTGCCGAACAACCCAAAGCCGGGATCTTTTCTAGATTATTAGGGTTTAACATGCAAGTAAACATCTTTACAACTAAAAGTGAGGGATTACAACCTTTGTAGTCCGCTCCTTCGCTTCATAAGCTCCGAGTAGAAGTCCCTTCGCCGCGATCCACGATCTCCCGGACTCAAGAGAGGCTCCACGACTCGAACGATCCATGCTAGCTTGTAGTGTTCCTTTTCTCCGATGATCTACGTCGAAGTTGCTATAACTCAAGCTCTCTCACTCTAATGAGGTGAACACCCTAATCTAATTGGCTAGATTAGATGAGGATGATGGAGTAGTATTTATGCTTTCTTTTTATATCAAATTCTCATATGAAAACATCACAAAAGGAAAATCTAGTAAGCTTTCTCAAAGCTCAAGGTAGAAGATGAAGATGAAAAATGAGTTAATCCTTTTGTGATGAATAATGAAATGAATGTATGAATAATAATGCAACCATGGTTTAGGATGATAAGGATAACCCTTGTAGAGAATTAACTAGGGCTAGGGTTTGGTTGGGTTAAAGAATGAGTCATAAGATAATATCAACCATAATATCTAACTCATGACAAAAGAAAAGTTTCTAGAAGGTGCATGCAGCAACTAACCCAAATCAAACCCTAACCTTATTTAATCTCCACTAAACATGTTTTATTATTAATCATATCATGTTACAATAATATATATCACATATATATTATATATTTGTAACAAAAGAATATAATACAATTAACATATATCGCATATATATCAATGTATTACCCGGTGAGAAAATGAAATATTAAAGCGAGCCAATATTAGATAATGTAATACAATATATCATATATATTATTATACATTAAATCATCGAATCAACACTTGATCCGACAATCCGGCTATATCGAATATAACCGACTAATATATCATGTACCGATTCATCGAATCAACACTTGATCCGATGACCCGGTTCATGTCTAAATATCGCGAGAATATAATACGGTATCTCATATCGCATTATCCTCGGTCCTGCACATATCACATATGTGCTTCTACTCCGTTTTGCCTGAGTCAAGAAACCTCTGTGTAGGACTCTAAAGAATCGACAATACGCCGGTAGTAGGTGATGATTATATCAAACACCCACAAGCTGCAAGAGGTCAGCTAAACGTAACAGCCACCCAGGTATTGAGCGATCAGAAGATCAAGAATCTAGCCTATCTGTTCTCCTGTGAATCCAATCAGTAACACTCCCGTACAGTCCGGTCTATTCGTCTAATATGTCGCATATCAAGTCTAGGGGTGGTATACGTCAGACCCCAGTAACCGATAAGTCGTGTCGATGTGAGGCTTATAACGGGTCAAGAAACTACAGGTAACACTTACCAGTAAATCTCTATATCAGCCCTGGCCAGGGACTTCCAGTTATAGCCAATCGAACACAGCACAACATCAACTCCCTATACCAGGAGAGACGAATCCCCTCCTATCGCTCATTGCCTCCATTTGATTTGGGACTACACCCAAAAGCCACCGTTTTGCATGCCCTCTTGGACGTGGTAAGGTGGAAATCAAAGCACAGTGGGAATCACACAAGACTCTATGACGCTCTCGGGTCTACAGACTACCCTGTACCAGTGTCACCGGAGAACTGCCATCTGACATGTGGTATATCACCATCTGGGAGTTCTCGGCGAGTCCGTCCAGTGTATCTAGTCTCCACTGAGCACCCGTACACCATCCTTGATGTCAAAACACCGATGGATATGGGATCATCCATCGCCCATCATATGGGTCAAGATGCGTATACGCTAGTCTACTCTGGTGTATCGATGCCCTGTCTCAATATACCCTCGACTAGGAATAGTTATAGGATGTACTCATCGACTACCGTGGCCCCACTAGTATGATCTCATCATAGTCCCAGTAGTTGAGTATAGATCCTAAAGGCTTTATCAACATGTGAGAGTAAGACAGTAAAACAATACAAGTCAATATGTTAAGATAAAGTGAAACCAAATAGTATACTATCATGACGAGCAAGAAAGTCCTCTCCATATATGTCCAAGCATCCATTATATTATACATCACATGTACAACAATGACCTCTAGGGCATATACATAACTAACAATCTCCCACTTGCACTAAGGCCAGCTGCTGTAGTATCTCATCCCTAGCATCCCGAATAATCTCTCAAACTGTATCTGGGGAATGGCCTTTGTGAGTGGATCCGCAGTGTTGTCCTTCGTATCTACTCTCCTGACCTCGATCTCCCGGCGATCAACTATCTCCCTGATCAGGTGATACCGCCTCAGAATATGTCTGGACTTTTGATGGGACCTGGGTTCCTTGGCCAAAGACACAGCTCCATTGTTATCACAATACAGAGGTATTGGATGTTCAATGGATGGAACCACACCAAGTTCACTAATGAACTTTGTTCAGTTGATAAAACTGCACATTTGTATTACATTTTTCCTACTATTTTTATATTAAAAAAGGAATTTTTTTTAATATATTATACATATGAGGGTTTATGTGTTAAAACACCATTTTCCATGTGTTAATATATTTTAATTATCATTTGGTAGGAAAATGTATGCAAATAAATCTATTGACTAAATCCTAGTAGAACTAAGGCTACTAAATATTATTTGAAATTATTGTGCAGAATTTTCCAAGTTGTTATGCAGAATTTATCAAACAAATCAAGTTGTTGAAGAAATCTTGCCAAATTAAGAAGCAAAACTTGGAGACCAAGTCTGGAAGCAACCGAGAAAAGATTTTTGAATTCTGAAGGTGCCTAGGATTGCCACATGTCACAAGATGCAAGCACAAGAAAATTGATCAAGAGATCTCACCCATTGGCCGCGGATCCGCGGCCATACCCCCCCTTTGGCCGCGGATCCGCCGCAATATTATGGAGTTGGAAGGAAAGATTTTGGGGCATGATTCTCTACTATATTTTACCAACTTTTGAAGAAAAAGATTCTGGCTTTGCACTATAAAAAGGCACCGAGAGCCTCTTGGAAAAATCATCAAGCCGAAGAGATCACGAAGCTCCCGACGCTCACGCATCCAGGCTGATCATCGACTGTTCGACTACCTCCTTAGGAAAGATCGAGAAGCAACTAGTTGTAATCATTTTCTATGGATTAAAAGTGTAGATTGTTCAAGTCGATTAATAAAGGTAGTTATTTTATTTAATTGTCTTTGCATTTACATTATTTTTTCCCTCTCTGTCTTTTCATCTTCTTTTCCTAACATGTGCGAGTAATTCTCCGCTTGTTAGGGTTCGTAGGATTAGGGTAGGCTAATGGACGATGAAAATAATTAAACCCTTTTTAAGTCCTATAAAGTTTAGGAACTTTATCAAAAGAATCATTAACATCCTAATCGGGCGCGCTAGCAATTCTTTGCTAGTTCCGACCGCGATTAGAGATTAGATTAATGATTGTTTTGGTAAAGGCTAGATAATGAACGGAGTTCCGTGTCGAGATAAGGGTTAAGAGTGGGATTCCTTTTCCCTCTGGAAACCCTAATCTACACGCATCACCGTCGTTCTAGTTCTAAATCTATTAATGGATAAAAAGGGTAACTTTTAATTAATCGTCCATAACTACTAAATCCTAACGAACCCTACAAGCCCTATTATTATATTAATTACATCTTTAAAATAATCTAGATCTATATTTTACATTCTAGTTTAACGTAGATCTAGAAACCATTCTATAAAATTCTTTATCCCTCCTTTCTTTCTCAACACATCTAAAGTAAAAGTAAAAGGTTCCACGTTTTCCAGAGGACGACCCGTATTCATCTCGGTCTAGCTACGTGCGACACCGTTCTGATTGTGGTTAACTACAAAACACACCTTTCTAGATCAATCAAATGGCGCCGTTGCCGGGGATACGTGCGTAATTTTTATTTTTACTATTTGTGTTGAATTCTTAGACGAGCCATATCATTATTAAAACAAAACTGCAAATTGCATATTTAACGATTTGTGCGTGAATTTTTGCAAGGAGATCTGGAGTCACAGAATTAAGGCGAACAGGAAACAGGGACATTTTTAGAGATCCAGAGGAGCACAGAAGGCTATACAAAAAATTTCATCAACTGTTCCTTCTGACACGCGGCGGAACCACGGCAAAAGCACCCCTTCTGCGGCGGAATCGCGGCAATTTGGAGGAATTAGGGAATCGATCTTCTCTGGTATCTTTCTCAACTCCTTCTCTCTCTCCTCAAATCCAATAAAATCTATTTTCTGCAGGATTCTTTGCAAAATTGCGCGGCTTAAAAATCATTTTGCAAAAGTTTTGTGATTGGTTTTGTTTTGAATATTTAATACGGACTTTAAGGGGCAAAGACCAAATCAAGATTAGGTGGGGATTTCATCACCCTTCCTAAGCCCCACAAATCACAAACCGAGCATATAGATCAACCCTTCATTTAGACCAGACTCTAAGGATTGTCGCGCTCAATAAGGACAGAGAAAGGTCGTGGGTAATCTATCGTTTATCCACATTACTTTTGTAGTGTCTAGGCAAGTGTGACAAAGGCTAGTGGTTTTTAATTAGGCCCACGACGTGGGTCCTTCCCACTTACCTGGCACTTATCTGGCTACAAGGGTAGTACGGAGGCGGTAGAGGATTGATCCTGCGGCTTGTCCTTTGGAAGTCTAGGGGCGGTCTAGAGACTGGACCTAGGTAACCTTAGTTCTAGGGTTGCTTGTGCATCTTAGGGAGATTTGTCTTGAGTCCCACTTTTTCAAAACAAGCCAATTTTAAAATCACACACACGCTGCCACTTGCACTAAACCCGCTTAGTGCATGCTCGGCTGGACACGGGATCCTAGTGCCCGTCTTGTCCGCGTTCCTTCTATCGACACCGAAGTCGGTACTTCTTCATCTTCTTTTCCCCCACCACACACCACATCGACCGTGATGGACGACACTCCATCTAATTATAACACCACGCTGCCACCGCCCGAAGGTGCGCAGAATCCACCGCGCATCTCTCTCCAAGAGAGATGCTATCCTATTCGTGGTCCCTTTCCTACTTGTCTATCTCTTCCACCACCTAACGGGGATAATTTCGAAATTAAACCCCACTACATCAATCTGCTGCCCAAATTTCACGGGCTTGAGTCGGAAGACGCGTACATTTTCATCACCAAATTCGAAAACGTATGCGCAATGATGGGTACTTCACAATTGACTCTAGATGCTATGCGCTTACGTCTTCTCCCATTCACACTGTGCGACTTGGCAGAAAAATGGCTTTATAATACTGCCGCACACTCTATCACTAATTGGGATGAATTCGTCATAGCATTTCTTAAGAAGTTTTACCCAAACCATAAGACTGCCCACATTAGGAGCGAGATCAACCAGTTCACCCAGCTTCCCAATGAACCATTTTGGAAGTGCTTTGAACGTTTCAAGGATTTGCTTGTCCAATGCCCCCATCACGGAATACAAAGATGGGATTTATGTCGGATTATATATGAGGGCATTAATCCAGCGACAAAGCAGATGCTTGAAACAATGTGTCAATGCAATTTCATGTCTAAAGATGACGGTGAAGCTTGGAAATATCTGGAAGACCTTGCTGAACACACGTTGCAGTGGGAAAGCGTAAGACCACCTTCAACTAACGGAGGTATTCACCAGCTCGATGTTTCTATCGCAGTAAAAGCCGAAATGGCAGCGATTCAGAAGAAACTCGATGCTATTGAAAATAAGTTCTCAACATTCTCCCTAAATCAGGTCACGCTTCCTAAGACCGTCTGTGGTTGCTGTTCGGATCCTTCACACTTAACGGAAGAATGTCCTATGAATGCATCATGTCAAGCTAATGCTGCTTTTCAGCAGCGACCTAGAAACGATCCTTATTCTTCCACATATAATCAAGGATGGAGGAATCATCCTAACTTTGCTTGGAATCAAAACCAACAAAGTAATTATCAAAGACCTCCTCCACAGCAACCACAACCACAGAATCAGCCCCCCTTTCAGTCATAAAATTTCCAAAATCCGGCTAACATTTCTACACCACAAGTGGCCGGTACTGACAACTCACTTGCACAAACTTTGGATATGTTCATGAAACAATCCATGCAAAATTCGGCTGAGATAAGGTCTTCTATTGATACCCTAATGAAAAACTCCTCCTCCCATGGTGAGAGTATTAAATCAATAGAAAACCAAATCGCACAGTTAAACGCCGCAATGAGTGCGAGAGAGAAAGGGAAACTCCCATCTCAACCCCTACCGAATCCTGGCCATTCACAAAGTCATAATGTGAATGCCATTACTACGTTGAGATTGGAGAGAGTGCTGAATAACCGAGTGGGTGAGCAATTTGATGATAGTGACACATTTGATACCCCTTCTTCTTCTTCTTCCCCTAACTCGTCTAGTCTTCCACCTTCGTCCGAGCCTATTCTCCGTTTTTCCCAAGGCTCAAACATTTCGCTAAATCTATCTAAGTCGATGCCCACTCCAATTTTGGGATCGAATCTGTCGCCACAGTCTTCTCCACAAACGTTGGACCCAAAACTTATTGATCGAGCTCCATTTCCAAACCGATTAAGGGCCAACCGACCTAACCCGTAAATGGAGAAGATTGTGGAAATGTTTAAGCAAGTGAGCGTGAATATTCCTCTCCTAGATGCTATTCAACAAGTCCCATCTTATGCAAGAATCCTTAAAGACTTGTGCACTAGGAAGAGAAAAACTCAAGTGCCTAAAAAGGTTTTCATGACGAGTAATGTTAGCACAGCTTTTACCCAACAAATACCAAAGAAACGTAAGGACCCCGACTGTCCTACAATCTCTATTTCTATTGGGGGTAAAAATATAAATCGTTCTTTACTCGATCTAGGCGCTAGCGTCAACTTGCTTCCTTATTCAGTATACGAGCAGTTAGGGATTGGAGAGTTAAAACCCGCCCATTGTACTCTCCAGATGGCAGACCGATCTATCACCAAACCTCGGGGCGAACTAGAGGATGTGTTAATTAAAGTCGGGGAATTCATATTTTCCGTGGACTTTATTGTTTTAGATACACAACCTGTGGCAAACCCACGCAATCAAATTCCGGTGATACTTGGTCGACCCTTCCTAGCAACTTCTAACGCTGTAATTAATTGTCGTAACGGTTCTATGAACGTATCCTTCGGGAAAATGACAATTGAGCTTAATATTTATAAGCTAGGAAGTCAGCCATCAGAATCTTCTGCTCATTTGCTGGATGTTTGTTCCATCCACGAGATAGCTTCCGAAAGCTGCATGGATGAGGAGCTTTGCTTTGATGTTCTCGACAACATTAATGAGACATCGTTTGATCTTGCACTACTTTACAGTGAGCATATGTTCAATGAGTCCGACCTTGAGATTGAACCCGTTGACTCGTTGCAAAAGTCAGCAGCACTTTCCGATTCAATATCTTATGCAAGTTTTGAACCTCTTCGAGAGTCCGAATATCATTCGCTTACCCCACCTTCTATAGTCTCTCCGCCGATTCTTGATCTCAAACCGCTACCTTCTCATCTTAAATATGCATATTTAGGAGAGAATGAGACTTTGCCAGTAATTATTTCCGCTTCTCTAGCCTTAGAGCAAGAGAATGCACTTTTGGCAGTATTGAGATCGAATCGGGAAGCATTTGGTTGGACAATGGCTGACATCAAAGGGATTGGTCCCTTAATTGTTGAACATTACATACATCTGATGGATGAAGCCAAACCAACCCGAGACCCACAAAGACGGTTAAATCCCGTTATGAAGGAGGCGGTAAAGAAAGAAATCGTCAAGTGCTTTGACAGTGGAATAATTTACCCCATATCTGATAGCCAATGGGTAAGTCCAATTCATGTTATCCCTAAAAAGTCTGGCATCACGGTCATCACTAACGAGGCTAATGAGTTAATCCAAACACGCACCCAGACTGGGTGGCGCGTATGTATCGATTACAGGAAACTCAATGCCGCGACGAGGAAAGATCACTTCCCTCTACCTTTTATTGACCAGATGTTAGAACGATTAGCGGGACACGAATACTACTGTTTCTTGGACGGATACTCTGGTTATAACCAGGTCCCCATCATCGAAAAGGATCAAGATAAAACCACTTTTACTTGTCCTTTCGGAACTTTTGCTTATAGACGCATGCCCTTTGGGTTATGCAACGCTCCCGCTACATTTCAGCGGTGCATGATGGGGATATTTTCAGATATGGTGGAAAATTTTCTGGAAATTTTTTTGGACGATTTCTCCATTTTTGGAGACTCCTTTGAGGACTGCCTTCGTAATCTTGACACTGTTCTTACCCGCTGTAAGGATAAGAACTTGACTTTGAATTGGGAAAAATGCCATTTTATGGTCCAAGAAGGTATTGTACTTGGACATATAATTTCACATAAAGGCATTGAGGTCGACAGAGCTAAAATAGATGTCATTCATAACCTCCCTCGTCCCAACTGCGTCAAAGATATACGATCCTTCCTTGGCCATGCAGGATTTTATAGGAGATTTATTAAGGACTTTAGCAAAATTGCTAGACCCTTAACCCTTCTATTGGGCAAGGACACTACATTTCACTTCGATTCGGATTGTGAGGCTGCTTTTGAATCGCTTAAAGAATCACTCACTACAGCCCCCGTTCTATCATCTCCGGATTGGAACCACCCGTTCGAGCTTATGTGTGACGCATCAGATTTTGCTATTGGTGCTGTCTTAGGACAGCATATTGCTAAGATGCCACATGTAATTTACTATGCAAGTAGGACCTTGAATGATGCACAAATAAATTACACAACTACCGAGAAAGAACTCTTGGCAGTTGTATTTGCATTAGAGAAATTCAGGCCCTACTTGATTGGCTCGCCTATTGTGGTTTACACAGATCACTCCGCCCTACGACATCTTTTATCGAAGAAGGATGCGAAGGCCAGGCTAATACGTTGGATCCTATTGTTACAAGAATTTGATCTTGTTATCAAAGACAAGAGTGGATGTGAAAACGTAGTAGCCGACCATCTTTCACGCATCACTTCTTCGCCAACTGTGACCGTGCCGATAAATGACTCATTTCCTGACGAACAGCTCTTGAATGTATCCTACGAACCTTGGTTCGTGGATATCGTGAACTACCTTGCGACGGGACTTATACCTAGCGATTGGTCGAAACAAGACAAACTTTGATTTTTATCCCAAGTAAAATATTTTTACTGGGATGAACCATATCTATTCAAGTATTGTTCCGATCAAATCATTCGCAGGTGTGTCCCTAACGATGAATTCAAGAGCGTGTTATCATTTTGTCATGATCAGGCATGCGGCGGTCACTTTGGACCTCGAAAAACGGCGGAGAAAGTTTTGCAATGTGGCTTTTATTGGCCAACATTATTTAAAGATGCATTTGAACATTGCAAAACTTGTCCGCGATGTCAGCATTTGGGTCGGATTTCACGAAGGAATGAGATGCCGCTCCAACCTATATTGGTTGTGGAAATATTTGATGTTTGGGGTATTGATTTTATGGGCCCTTTTCCCAACTCTTTTGGGAATCTATATATCTTGTTAGCGGTTGATTATGTCTCGAAGTGGGTGGAAGCTATACCGTGTCGCACTAATGACAACAAAGTTGTCATTAAGTTCCTTAAAGAAAATATCTTTTCGCGATTCGGACACCCTCGCGCTATCATTAGCGACAACGGGACACATTTCTGCAATTGGTCTTTCGAGGCCTTGATGCGGAAATATTCAATCACTCACAAGCTTTCTACGCCCTATCACCCCCAAACAAGCGGGCAGGCTGAGATCTCAAATAGGCAGATCAAACAGATATTGGATAAGTCGGTTTCGAAAAACCGTAAAGATTGGTCAACCAAATTGACGGATGCTCTTTGGGCATTCCGCACCGCTTATAAGACCGATCTTGGTATGTCTCCATACCGCATTGTGTTTGGGAAGGCATGTCACCTCCCTGTCGAGATTGAACATAAGGCAATGTGGGCTATTAAAGAGCTTAATTTTGATCTTGATCATGCAGGCAGCTATCGGAAGCTGCAATTGAATGAGCTAAGCGAACTCCGCGATGAAGCTTACGATAATGCGGTGATAGTAAAGAATAGGACTAAAGTGTTCCACGATAAAAATCTTTTTCGAAAAACCTTTACATCGGGGCAACAAGTCCTTCTTTACGATTCACGTCTCCATCTTCATCCGGGTAAGCTTAAATCTCGTTGGAAAGGACCTTTTGTGGTGCGGTATGTACACCCGCACGGGGCAGTTAAAGTCGAAAATTTGAAAAACGGTTCGATTTTTAAAGTAAATGGGCATAGATTAAAACCGTATTTTTCTGCTGACCCCGCGGAGGAGCTCCTGTTTTTACGGGAGCCGCTTTATCAAAACTAAATTTCCTCCGCCTCACCTCCATGTTTTGGTAACTTTTTCACATTTTAAGAATGGAGGTGAGTAAAAAAAAAATTGATTTGATTGAATATCTGTGCGTGTCAAAGAATAAGTTTGGGGGAATTTTTCATTTAACTATTATTTTACCCCTTGTATCTCTCCCTTAGTATACAGGTCCATATTCTCAAAAGGCTACATCAGTGAGGACACTGCTGAAAACAGGTTTGGGGGGGAGGTTTGTATTCACTGAATTATCTTTGACACCGGGCATTAAATTTTTTTTTATATAACAAAAAGAATAGAAAGTGAAAAATTACATCCAAAAGATAGGAATAATTTAAGAAAACCAAGAAAATTAGAAGTTTTCTTATACGAACTAGTAATAAGTAGTTATGAGCTGTTGTCCCAAGGGTTAGTAAAATGAAGGAAGTCACTAATCTGAGGATAAAAATAAGTCTGAAAAATTGTCTCTATTCTGGAAGCCAAACATTTGAATGTTGATACCCTACTATATGCACTTACACACGTCTTGAAACTCGGGATAGTAGAGGATACCTTGAAATGCTCTTGTCTAAAAGCCAAAGTATGAAGGAAATTTAAAAAAAAATGAAGAAAATATAAAAATGGTGAAAAGAAAAAAATGAACACTGGTTTTGTTATCGCCAAGGCAGCAATAAAAAAATAAAGCGAGGGTGCATCTTCACCTAGTGCCCTAAGGCCAACTGGTCTGGGAGTCACTGCTGAGCCTTAGGTGGTGCAAGACGAGGAAAATATTATCACCTAATTAGCAAGCACATGAGTAATCGGTTGGTTAGTACCTCAAGAAGTATTAACGGTCGCATGAAAATGTGTGAGCAAATCTTTAATATTCATTAAATTAAAAAGTACTAAGGTAGATGGACAAGAGTATGATAGCTTGAATTGAATTCTCCGAGTGTAGGGATGTCCATTTCACACACGTGGGGTTATATGATCAATGTTTGGAAGAAAGGTACGAATGAAGAATAAAGACGATGTTTTATTGAGGGGTAATGTGATTTCTAACATTTTTTCATGACTATTAAGATAGGGCTCATGACAACTGAAAAGCTAGCATAGTTGGAAACTCTTCTTTTCAAAGTATTTCTTTTATGGTTCTTGTCTTTATATGTAAATTTCACCATCTTTCTTTTGTTATAGGATTTTGTGGGTGTAATCCGATGAAAACCCTCAGGAGACAACACTCCTCCTACTAGGGACACCTAGAGGTTTAACGGCTTGTTGCACGTGCTCAGTGCAATCGTGTCTGCCTACGAAAGTGTGCTTAGTTTTCTCCTTTCTTTTTCTCCTCTTAAATAAACTAGTTTGCTCGGGACGATCAAAGATAAGTTTGGGGGTATTTGTTCAGTTGATAAAACTGCACATTTGTATTACATTTTTCCTACTATTTTTATATTAAAAAAGGACTTTATTTTAATATATTATACATATGAGGGTTTATGTGTTAAAACACCATTTTCCATGTGTTAATATATTTTAATTATCATTTGGTAGGAAAATGTATGCAAATAAATCTATTGACTAAATCCTAGTAGAACTAAGGCTACTAAATATTATTTGAAATTATTGTGCAGAATTTTCCAAGTTGTTATGCAGAATTTATCAAACAAATCAAGTTGTTGAAGAAATCTTGCCAAATTAAGAAGCAAAACTTAGAGACCAAGTCTGGAAGCAACCGAGAAAAGATTTTTGAATTCTGAAGGTGCCTATGATTGCCACATGTCACAAGATGCAAGCACAAGAAAATTGATCAAGAGATCTCACCCATTGGCCGCGGATCCGCGGCCATACCCCCCCTTTGGCCGCGGATCCGCCGCAATATTATGGAGTTGGAAGGAAAGATTTTGGGGCATGATTCTCTACTATATTTTACCAACTTTTGAAGCAAAAGATTCTGGCTTTGCACTATAAAAAGGCACCGAGAGCCTCTTGGAAAAATCATCAAGCCGAAGAGATCACGAAGCTCCCGACGCTCACGCATCCAGGCTGATCATCGACTGTTCGACTACCTCCTTAGGAAAGATCGAGAAGCAACTAGTTGTAATCATTTTCTATGGATTAAAAGTGTAGATTGTTCAAGTCGATTAATAAAGGTAGTTATTTTATTTAATTGTCTTTGCATTTACATTATGTTTTCCCTCTCTGTCTTTTCATCTTCTTTTCACAACATGCGCGAGTAATTCTTCGCTTCTTAGGGTTCGTAGGATTAGGGTAGGCTGATGGACGATGAAAATAATTAAACCCTTTTTAAGTCCTATAAAGTTTAGGAACTTTATCAAAAGAATCATTAACATCCTAATCGGACGCGCTAGCAATTCTTTGCTAGTTCCGACCGCGATTAGAGATTAGATTAATGATTGTTTTGGTAAAGGCTAGATAATGAACGGAGTTCCGTGTCGAGAAGGGTTAAGAGTGGGATTCCTTTTCCCTCCGGAAACCCTAATCTACACGCATCACCGTCGTTCTAGTTCTAAATCTATTAATGGATAAAAAAGGGTAACTTTTAATTAATCGTCCATAACTACTAAATCCTAACGAACCCTACAAGACCTCTTATTATATTAATTACATCTTTAAAATAATCTAGATCTATATTTTACATTCTAGTTTAACGTAGATCTAGAAACCATTCTATAAAATTCTTTATCCCTCCTCTCTTTCTCAACACATCTAAAGTAAAAGTAAAAGGTTCCACGTTTCCCAGAGGACGACCCGTACTCATCTTGGTCTAGCTACGTGCGACACCGTTCTGATTGCGGTTAACTACAAAAAACACCTTTCTAGATCAATCAAACTTCTTTATCCAGACAGCCTCTTTGGCAGCATCGTTGGCAGCGATGTATTCAGCCTCCATCGTTGAGTCTGCAACGGTATCCTGTTTGGAACTCTTCCAACATACCGCCCCTCCATTGAGGGTAAAGACAAATCCCGAGTGCGACTTTGAGTCGTCCTTATCACTTTGGAAGCTGGAATCGGTAAAGGACTCCACCTGGAGTTCTCCGTTACCATACACCAAGAATATCTCTTTAGTCCTTCGTAAGTACTTGAGAATGTTCTTCACAGCTATCCAGTGACTCTCTCCAGGATCTGCTTGATATCGACTCACTACACTTAGTGAGTATGCTACATCGGGTCTGGTACATAGCATCGCATACATGATAGAGTCTACTGCCGAAGCATAGGGTATCCCTTGCATGCGAGCTCTCTCCAAATCAGTCTTGGGAGACATCTCTTTGGAGAGAGTGAGTCCAGAGATCGTGGGTTGGTTCCCACACTTGGATTCTTCCATACTAAACCTCTTTAGTATGGTGTCAATGTACCTGGATTGGGACAATCCCAGTATCCGTTTAGATCTATCTCTATAGATCATGATTCCCAATATGCAGGAGGCATCACCTAGATCTTTCATTGAGAATCTTTGTGATAAGAAGAGCTTGACTGATTGCAGTATAGAAATATCATTTCCTATCAAGGGTATGTCATCCACGTACAATACGAGGAAGACAACCTTACTCTCTGCTACCTTCTTATAGATATAAGGTTCATCTATATTTTTGATGAAGTCAAACTCTTTGACTACAACATCAAAACAGATGTTCTAACTCCGCGATGCTTGCTTTAACCCATAAATGGATTTAAGCAGCTTGCACACCTTTCCGCTGCTCCCACTATCTACGAAGCCCTCTAGCCGAGTCATGTATACGCACTCTTATAAATCACCGTTTAGAAAGGCGGTCTTAACATCCATTTGCCAGATTTCGTAGTCATGGTATGCAGCAATGGCAAGTAAGATCCGGATGGACTTAAGCATAGCCACTGGAGAAAAGGTTTCGTCATAATCCACACTTGGTCGTTGACGAAAACCCTTTGCAACAAGTCTAGCTTTGAAAGTCTCAACTTTTCCATCTACACCAAATTTCTTTTTATAGATCCACTTGCTCCCAATGGGTTTTACCCCTTCAGGAGAATTTTCTAAAGTCTATACATTGTTGGTGTACATGGATTCTATCTCAGATCGCATTGCATCCAGCCATTTCATAGAGTCACCACTCGTGATGGCCTGCTCGAAACTAGTCGGGTCATCATCTTCCATGATGCAATGCCCGCTTCCACCATCAATGAGAAAACCGTAGTATCTCTCAGGTGGATGAGAAACCCTACTAGATCGGTGGAGTGGCTGGGGTTCGTCGGGTACTACTGAATCCTCTGGTTCTACCAAGTTTTCTGTTATAGTTTGTGTCGCTGGAACCTCTTCCAGTTCTACCTCCTTGCCATAAATTTCTTTTTCAAGAAATTCCTTTTCTAAAAAGGTGGCATGTCGAGAAACAAACACCTTTTGTTCCTCAGTGTGGTAGAAGATATACCCTTGTGAGTTCTTGGGATATCCTATAAACTTACATAGGACAGACCTTGCCTCGAGTTTGTCCGGATTTAGCCTTTTGACATAGGCCGGACAACCCCATATCTTAACATACTTAAGAGATGGTCTCTTCCCTTTCCATATCTCATATGGAGTGGTAGGCACTGATTTGGTAGGAACCATATTCAATAGGTGTATGGCTGTCTCAAGCGCATACCCCCAGAAGGAAATAGGCAACTCAGCCTCGCTCATCATAGAGCACACCATATCTAATAGGGTGCGATTCCTCCGTTCCGATACACCGTTGTGCTATGGTGTATAAGGAGGAGTAAGCTGAGAGAGAATCCCATTCTCTTTTAGATAATCCAGAAAATCATTTCTTAAGTATTCTCCTCCTCGATCAGATCGAAGGATCTTAATACTTTTGCCCGTTTGGTTCTCTACTTCGTGCTTATATTCTCTGAATTTCTCAAAAGCTTCAGGCTTGTGTTTCATCAGGAACACATGTCCGTATCTAGAGAGATCGTCAGTGAATGTAATGAAGTAGGAAGAACCGTTCCTGGCATGCGTAGATATGGGACCGCATACATCACTATGTACCAGTCATAAGAGTTCGGTAACTCTTTCTCCGTGTCCACTAAACGGAGCTTTGGTCATTTTACCTTTGAGACATGAATGGCAAGTATCATAAGATGATAATTCGAACGGATTCAAATATCCATCCTTATGTAACTTAGCTAGCCGTGTCGCATTGATATGACCAAGTCTACAATGCCACAAGAAGGATTCGTTCATTTTTGAACTTTTCCTCTTGTGTGTGTTTTATATATTGAGGACTGTATTTTGATTGAGAATGGATATGCCATTATGTAATGAGCCTGATGCAATCAACTTTTGATTTAGGAAGATGTTCATAACATTATCCTGTACTACAAAATTATATCCTTCTTTACTTAATAAAGAAACTGATATAATGTTGCACATCATGTTCGGTATATAATAGCACTCATTCAGAATTAGTGTATTACGACTTGGTAATACTAGGTGATATTTGCCAACTGCTTTGGCTGCAATACTTGCACCATTCTCTACTTGAACGGAATGATCACCTTTTCCCAGTTCTCTACCTTTCCGTAGCCCATGTAACAATTTACATATGTGGGATCCTGATCCAGTATCTAATACCCAGGACGTAGAGTGAACTGAGAAACAGTTCTCAATAACTAACACACCCGAAGAAGGTGCATCAACATGCATGTTCTCCGTTTGGACGGCGTGAGAATCCAGATATTCTCCTATTTCCTGTTCAGTCTTATAACTCTTATAAGAAAGAACGGGTCCAACGTTTCCCTGCTCAGTATAATAAGCGGGTTCAGTCAATACATCCATATTATTATCTTGATTATGGCCTGACATGGTCTCTACCTGGAGAGAGAGAGAAGAAAACACTTTAGCGTATGCTCTTGCAAGATTAGATTGGTTATTATCTTATCTAATCAGGATGTCTCCCACTGTTTTTATCAAATCTTCCTTCAAAACCTAAAAGGTAAGATTAGCCGGGATTAATTACACCCTACAATTTCGTCAATCTTTCAGCCAGATCAGTGTCGGTACTTGAGGGAGGTTCCCCGTGCTTTCGCACGGACCTAATTAAAGTAAACCTCATTTTCCCAGAGGCGTAACCCCGTTAACACTTTTCTAGACACCTACTTGATCGGCTAATTGTCCTATGTAAAACTCTCCCAGGAGTAACTCTTACTCACAGTGGGTATCGAGATCCATCTATCTCATAGGAGGTATGCAATCTCATTGCAAATTTCAACACTTAAAATTCCCGATAATATTTTGCCCCTAGCATCCTATGACCTTGATGAATGCAAACAAACTATAGTCCGCTAGTCAAGTTCAACCCGTACATTTCTTGATTGAATTAAACCCAGCTGTACGTCCCTTGACGAAAGCCAACAAAGCCGCACGACTACCCTAACCCAATCTCATCATATGTTGCAGATAAGTAATAGTTAGCTACCGCACACTACGCCTTGACGAAATCCAACAAACGCAGCACGAATACTAAGTATTACCTATCTGAAATGTCGGAGGGCTACGCAGGTTTTTCAGAAAACCTTAAGCGTAATGAACTTGATATCGTCGTAGAATCGAATGTTTTTGAAAAAGGAGTATTTTGAGGCTTTTCTAGTTTCGCTAAAGTGGTCACTCCCGGTGAAGGGATCTCGGCTCTTTCCCCATCGAATAAGGTGAAGGATATATCATATATACCGCTGTGCAAAGCAAGAACTATATAAGCTGTCAAAAACCAAACCGCGAGTTTGTAGCATCTGCCAGTTTCGCTAAAGAGGTCACTCCCGGTGAAGAGATCTCGGCTCTTTCCTCATCGAATAAGGTGCAGGGTATATCATATATACCGCTATGCAAAGCAAAACTGTAGTTACCCTTTTTATAAAGTTTTGATTCTACAACATCTTTTAGGTTTCTTTTCTTTTTATTAATCTCATTAATAAATCCCATCAGCTTATGCTTCCTAAGCATCACAGAAGAAACAAAAGCAGTAATATTTATATATTAGCATATATATATAGTATAAGTATTCATCTCAGGCAGTAATATGATCTCATCACAGAACATTGCAGCAGAAGAACATATATGAAATATTGGATATACTAGGATGTCCGTGTTTTTAATACGAGCCGGTATAAAACACGGATTCCACGGTCGCGATGAATAGCCAAACCCACATCCCTAGACCCCTATGAGAGCGGCAAGTAACACTGCCAGTTCTAGGTTTAGGAAACCAGGGCTCGACTCCTTGAGATGGCCTCCTACTGGACCCTAGAACCCGGTTACTTGTGCTCCCCTCCTTGGGTCTACCTAATGTGGAAAAGTAAATAATATACACTGGTGACATCAACCTCATCCCGGAAGTGCCCCAATAAAAGAATATTACATACAAATGAATTTTACATGAATGAAAATAAAAAAAACCCACATCTCACATAAAACCCCGGCTATTCAGAACACGACGATCCAATATAACATATCACAGTAACACATAATATCACATATCATCAACGTAAGTAAGTATGCATACACCGATCGTCGTTGATGTATAGCAACGAAAACCGGCAATACAACTACATACTACACTTACGGTCACAGAAAAGAAATTGTAATACTATAACATTTAGAATCCACAATCACTTTAGACATCATAAATCCGAAATATCACATACTTTGTATTTCATGCCTAACTATATGAATTCGACATATTGTATCACATTCCAGATAAATAGACAGTATTAAACTTTCCGATCGGATAATCAAATACCCAAGATTTCCTAAATAGCTCAACACTTGAGCGGAGTTCAAATAATCCCAAAATATGTCACAGTACCGATGGTCCAGCCATAGAAGGGTCAAGCCAACGCCTCACATGTGGCACGCCGTACTGCCATAAACCCTAAGGTTTAGAGGCGGTTCAGACGGTCACATAATCGAGTTGATGTTTGTGTTCTTCTAGAGGGACTACCGCGTTACTTACACGTTTTTCCGAAAAATTTAAACCCAATAAAAATTCAACACTTGAAAGTTTTTCGTGCCGGGAAAAAGTGAGTTAATGATATCCGTTCGAACATTTTAACAGTTTCTAAATATCCGGAAAACATAACAAAATTAAATATTCAGATCGAATCAACGAATAAAAAATAATCCCCAGAACACTCAACACTTGAGTCAGATTAAAACTACCCAGAAATCTAAACTAGCAGCTACGGTCATTACTGTGCTAAAACGAGTGTATAAGTCTTCTGTACTGCCGCGGATCCGCGGTCCAAGCGCGGTATGGCCGCGGTTCCGTGGCGGTTTGTACGGCTCATACGCTCGTTTTTCACTGTAATGCTTATATTTGCCTGCTGAATTTTTTAGGTATTTTTGATACAGAAAAAACACAGTTTTTAAAAATTGTCCAGAGAGGGGGTCATTTTGACGTTTCGGGGTTCGTTCGTAGTTTTAACTTCGTATACACGTCGCCTAATGCTCTAGCTAGGCTCTGATACCACTGTAGGATTCCTAGGCACTCTTGTGAGGGTTCATAAGGTATCAACCATGCCCGAATAAAATTTTAGACGTGCCGAACAACCCAAAGCCGGGATCTTTGCTAGATTATTAGGGTTTAACATGCAACTAAACATCTTTACAACTAAAAGTGAGGGATTGCAACCTTTGTAGTCCGCTCCTTCGCTTTATAAGCTCCGAGTAGAAGTCCCTTCGCTGCGATCCACGATCTCCCGGAATCAAGAGAGGCTCCACGACTCGAACGATCCATGCTAGCTTGTAGTGTTCCTTTTCTCCGATGATCTACGTCGAAATTGCTATAACTCAAGCTCTCTCACTCTAATGAGGTGAACACCCTAATCTAATTGGCTAGATTAGATGAGGATGATGGAGTAGTATTTATGCTTTCTTTTTATATCAAATTGTCACATGAAAACATCATAAAAGGAAAATCTAGTAAGCTTTCTTAAAGCTCAAGGTAGAAGATGAAGATGAAAAATGAGTTAATCCTTTTGTGATGAATAACGAAATGAATATATGAATAATAATGAAACCATGGTTTAGGATGACAAGGATAACCCTTGTAGAGAATTAACTAGGGCTAGGGTTTGGTTGGGTTAAAGAATGAGTTATAAGATAATATCAACCATAATATCTAACTCATGACAAAAGAAAAGTTTCTAGAAGGTGCATGAAGCAACTAACCCAAATCAAACCCTAACCTTGTTTAATCTCCACTAAACATGTTTTTTTATTAATCATATCATGTTACAATAATATATATCACATATATATTATATATTTGTAACAAAAGAATATAATACAATTAACATATATCGCATATATATCAATGTATTACCCGGTGAGAAAATGAAATATTAAAGCAAGACAATATTAGATAATGTAATACAATATATCATATATATTATTATACATTAAATCATCGAATCAACACTTGGTCTGACAATCCAGCTATATCGAATATAACCGACAAATATATTATGTACCGATTCATCGAATCAACACTTGATCCGATGACCCGGTTCATGTCTAAATATCGCGAGAATATAATACGGTATCTCATATCGCATTATCCTCGGTTCTGCACATATCACATATGTGCTTCTACTCCGTTTTGCCTAAGTCAAGAAACCTCTGTGTAGGACTCTAAAGAATCGTCAATACGCCGGTAGCAGGTGATGATCATATCAAACACCCACAAGCTGCAAGCGGTCAGCTAAACGTAACAGCTACCCAGGTATTGAGCGATCAGAAGATCAACAATCTAGCCTGTCCGTTCTCCTGTGAATCCAATCAGTAGCCCTCCCGTACAGTCAGGTCTGTTTGTCTGATATGTCGCATATCAAGTCTAGGGGTGGTATACGTCAGACCCCAGTAACCGATAAGTCGTGTCGATGTGAGGCTCATAACGGGTCGAGAAACTACTGGTAACACTTACCAGTAAATCTCTATATCATCCCTGGCCAGGGACTTCCAGTTATAGCCAATCGAACACAACACAACATCAACTCCCTATACCGGGAGAGACGAATCCCCTCCTATCGCTCATTGCCTCCATGTGATTCGGGACTGCACCTAAAAGCCACCGTTTTGCACGCCCTCTTGGACGTGGTAAGGTGGAAATCAAAGCACAGTGGGAATCACACAAGACTCTATGATGATCTCGGGTCTACAGTGTTAGTTATATGTATGCCCTAGAGGCCATTACTGTACATTGGATGTATGTTGTAGTGGATGCTGGGACATATATAGGGAGGACTTTCTTGCTCGACATGATAGTATGCTATCTGGTTACTCTTTACCTTAACGTGTACATTGATTGTCTCTCTGTTACATGTTGGTAAAGCCCTTAGGATGTGTACTTGACTACCTGGACTATGATGCAGATCATACTAGTGGGGACATGGTAGTCCATAAGTACATCCTTCAAAGTCCCTAGTCGTGGGTGCATCGAGACAGGGCATCGATATACCAGAGTAGACTAGCGTATACCTTCTCGACCCATACAGATGGGCGATGGATGATCCCATATCCATTGGTGTTTGACATCAGAGATGATATACGGATGCTCAGTAGAGACTGGGTACACTGGATGGACTCGCCGAGAACTCCCAGATGGTATTATACCTTACGTCAGATGGCAGTTCTCTGGTGACACTGGTACAGAGTAGTCTGTTGACCCGAGATCGTCATAGAGTCTTGTATGGTTCCCACTGTGCTTTGATTTCCATCTTACCACATCCAAGAGGGCGTGCAAAACGGTGGTTTTTGGGTACAGTCCCGAGTCACATGGAGGCAATGAGCGATAGGAGGGGATTCGTCTCTCCCGGTATAGGGAGTTGATGTTGCGCTGTGTTCGATTGGCTATAACAGGAAATCCCTGGCCAGGGTTGCTGAGATTTACTGGTAAGTGTTACCAGTAGTTTCTCGAATTGTTATAGGCCTCATATCGACGCGACTTATCGAGCTATTGGGGTCTGACGTTTACCACCCCTAGGCGAGATATGCGACATATCAGACGACGAGACCGGACTGTACGGTAGGTGTTGCTGGTTGGATTCACAGGAGTGTGAACGGGCTTGCTCGTCGTTCTTCTGATCGCTCAATACCCGGGTGGCCGTTACGTTTAGCAGACCGCTTGCGGCTTGTGGGTGTTTGATATGATCATCACCTGCTGCCGGCGTATTGACGAGTCTTTAGAGTCCTACACAGAGGTTTCCTGGCTCAAGCGAAACGAAATAGGAGCGCATATGAGATATGTGCGGGACCGAGAATGATTCGTGTATGTGATACCGTATTCTATTCTTGCGATGAATGTATCGAATGGTTGTATGCGATATAACCTAGTTATCGAATCAAGGATTGATTCGATAAGTCGATACATTGGATATTAGTCGGTTGTATGCGATATGACCGGATCGTTAAATCAAGTGTTGATTTAATGATTTAATGCATAATTATATATTTGATATATTACTTTGCATTAACTAGTATTGGTTCACTTTAAATGGATTTTCTCACTTGGTTTGTGCACATTGTATATGTGATATACTTTTGTACACAAGTTTGTATCATGTTTGATGATGCATGCTAACTTGGGTTTGTGTAAAGATTAAACCATGGTTGTGTAATGGTTAGGGTTTTTATTTTCTTATTCATTTACTTATTTAGTTATTCATTTTGAAAATGATAAGCATAAAGAGAAAATGGTGGCTTTATTTGTTTTCTAGTTGAAGCTTCATGAAGCTTTGACCAAAGTGACCATTTTGTCTCATGCTTAACCCTAACCACTCCATTTAACCCTAGTTTATTCTCTACACTTGACCATGGTTGTATTATGATAAGTATTTGATTTGATTTTCTTTTTCTTAACACTTATCATAATAGATTTCATCATCTTCTTCTTCTTCTTCAAAGAAGAAGCTTGCTACCAACAATGGCAACTCATGAAAATGAGTGAGAAATCCAATTCTAAAGTGAACCCACTTCCTATTTCTTCATCCTCTACCTCTTGCCAAGTAGTAGAGTGTGTTTTCTTCACAAGTTTCATGACTTGGTGAAGTGGGAGCTTGATCTTGTGATGCCTCGACGTAGATCATCTTCGGCACGAAGCCGACGACCTTGCCTGCCCATTTCTCCGATGAAGCCGACGCTAGAGCCCGGGATTCCATTTGGATAGCGAGGAGACTTCATCATGGAGCTATGGAGGTGGAGAACCGGATCTACAAAGGTTGTATTTCCGTTCTTTTAGTTATCTTGTTAACTAGTTGCTTGTTTCGCCTAAATATCTAGTTAACGATCCGTATTAGGGTTTCTCGGTACCCGTAAAATTTGAAATTGGTATGGTTGATACCTTGTGAGACCTCTTGAGAGTGCCTATGAACCCTACAGTGGTATCAGAGCCTAGCTAGAGCCTCAGGCGATGCGTAGACGCAGTTTGAAGTCCGATCGAACCAAAACCCGAACCCGAAACATGCTCTCTGGACTTTTTCTAAAAACTGGGTTTTTTCCACATTAAAAATGCTTAAAAAATTCAGCAGGGAATTATATGAATTACGGTGCAAAATTTAATTCATGAACAGTGCAAACGGCGGCGGAACCGCGGCAGAAGCCTGGCTTCTGCGGCGGTTCCGCGGCAAGATGATGACGTCATCCTCCTCTTTTTGCACAGTAATTCCTATTTAATTATGCTGAGTTTTCTGGGAATTTTAATTTGACTCAAGAGTTGAGTATTCTGGGGTTGCTTTGGGAATCGATGATTCGATCGAATTATCAAATTTTGTCTGTGTGGCTTTCCGGATATTTTAGAGTATGTTAAAAAGTTCGACCGGATATAAATACCCAATTTTTCCCCTGTCGGGAAATTTCCAAGTGTTGGATTTTTCCGTAGTTTAAAGACGTTCTAAGTAGTGCAAGTAACGCGATGGTCTCTCTAGAAGACAACAAACCTTAACTCGATTATGTGACCGTCTTGAACTGCCCTTTGAACCTTCGGGTTTGGGGCAGTACGGCGTGCCACATGTGAGGCGTTGGCTTGACCCTTCTACGGCTGGACCGTTGGTACTGAGGCACGAACTGAATGTTTTTAGACTTGTTTCATGTGTTGAGCTATTTCGGGAAAACTTGGGTGTTCGAATGTTCAATCGGAAAGTTTAACATTTTCTAATTATCTGGAATGGGATACAATAATTGGAATTCACAATAAGTTATGAGATAACTGAATGAATGTTATAAACATAGCAGTTTAGTCTCACTTGATCGGTTGCCACGGAATTTTGATGCGATCAAAAGTCCGTCGCAATCACGTAGCGTACGCGGATACTCACCGGGTAAACTTAATAGACAGCCTCACTCCATAGCCCCGACCAAGTGACTGTAGGAGAACCCCGTCGCCGAAAGCATCTGTTCGGGTGCTCGCGGCAGCGGTGTTCCGCCTTGGTGCACTTCGTCGACGGCATCAGGGGTGCGGCCGTCTACTGAAGTTTGCGACGAGCATTCGATCAGGATGTCGGGAATCTTGTTGAATTACCCGACTTAATATTGAAAAGTGTTTTCGATTTTGAGACTAAAATGCGGGGTTTATAATTGTTAGGCATGCGATGTCTAAAGAATTCATTTGGTCAGGCATGCGATGTCTGAGGTGGTTGCGGATTCCAACTGTTATAGTTTTACACTTTCTTTTCTGTGACCGTAAGTGTAATATGTGATATCGCCGGTTTCGTTGCTATACGTCAACGACAATTGGGATGCGCATATTTACTTACGTAGATGACATGTGATGTTATGTGTTGCTGGATATGTTATATTGGATCGTCGTGTTTGAATAGCCGGGGGTTTTTTATGTGAGATGAGTGTTTTTCTTTTTCATTCATGTAAAAACTTGTATGTAATATTCTTTTATTGGGGCACTTCCAGGTTGCGGATGTTGTCACCATTTGTATATTATTTTCTTTTCCGCACTAGGATAGACCCAAGGAGGGGAGCACAAGTAACCGGGTTCTGGAGTCCAGTGGGAGACCAACTCGAAGAGTCGAGTCCGGGTCTCCTAACTCTAGAATTGGTAGGGTTGCTTGCCGCTCTCGTAGGGGTCTAGGGGTGTGGGTTTGGCTATTCATCGCGACCGTGGAATCCGTGTTTTATACTGGCTCGTATTGAAAACACAGACGTCCTAATATATCCAATATTTCATATGATTCTTCTGCTGCGATATCTGTGATGTGATCATGTGATGTTCTGTGATAAATACTGTATATAGTATATATGATATATTATATAGACGTTCTTATGTTTTACACCCGCGCTAGCCCTGCCCCGCTCTGCCGTTAGTTACTTAACCTAACGGTGCACGAGGGGACATCGAGGCGAATGCGGATGGCATAAGTGTACGTCGTATTTATCTGTGATGTTTAGGTAACTTAAATGATGGGACTTCATTAATGAGATTAATGAAATAAAAGAAACCTAAGATGTTGTGGAATAGAATTTCAAAAATAAAACAGGTAGCTACAGTTCTTGCTTTGCACAGCGGTATATGTGATTTATCCTGCACCTTATTTGATAAGGAAAGGACCGAGATCCCTTCACCGGGAGTGACTCCTTTAGCAATAACTGGTAGATGCTACACACTCGGTTTGTCTTTTGATTGCTTCTATAGTTTCTGCTTTGCACAGTGATATATATGATATATCCCGCACCTCATTCGACGAGGAAAGGGCCGACGATCCCTTCACCGGGAGTGACCCCTTTAGCAAAACTAGAAAAGCCTCAAAATCACTCCATTTTAAAATCATTTGATTCTACAACGATATCAAGTTCATTACGCAATAGGTTTTTAGAAAAACCTGTCGTAGCCCTCCGTCATTTCAGATAAGTACTAGTTAGTATTCGTGCTGCGGTAGTTTGGCCTCCGTCAAGACGTAGTGTACGGTAGCTAACTAGTGCTTATCTGCTAGCATATGATGCGATTGGATTAGGGTATTCGTACGGCGTTGTTTGGCCTCCGTCAAGGGTCGTGCGGGTGGGTTTAATTCAATCAGGAAATGACGGGTTGAACTTGACTAGCGCACTATGGGTAGTTTGGCCTCCGTCAAGGTCATAGGACGCTAGGGGCAAAATATTATCGGGAATTTCAAGTGTTGAAATTTGCAATGAGATTGCATACCTTCTATGAGATAGTTGGATCCCGATACCCGCTGCGAGTAAGAGTTACTCCTGGGAGAGTTTTACACATTACAATTAGCCGATCAAGTAGGTGTCTAGAAAGGTGTCAACGAGGTTACGCCTCTGGGAAAACGAGGTTTTCATTAATTAGGTTCGTGCGAAAGCACGGGGGACCTCCCTCAAAGTACCGACACTGGCCTGGCTGAAAGATTGGCGAACTTGTAGCGTGTAATTAATCCCGGCTAGTCTTTCCTATTAGGGTTTGAAGGAAGATTTGATAAAAAGCAGTGGGAGCCATCCTGATTAGATAGAATAAAACCAATCTATTCTTGCAAGAGCGCACGCTGAGTGTTTTCTTCTCTCTCTCCAGGTAGCGACCATGTCACGCCTTAATCAAGATAATAATACGGAATATTGACCGAACCCGCTTGTTATACTGAGCTGGGGAACGTTGGTCCCGCTCCAACTTATAATTGTTATAAGACAGAGCAGGAAATTGGGGAATACCAGATTTCCCGTGCCGCCCAAACGAAGAGAGTGCATGCTGATGCATCATCTTCGGGTGTGTTCATTACAAAGAACTGTTTCTCTATATCCTCTACGTCCTGGGTATGTGATACCAGATCAGGATCCCCGATATGTAATCTGTTACATAGGGCTACAGAAAGGTAGAGAACTGAGAACGGGTGATAAGTTTCATGAGGCAGAAAACGGGGCAAGAGTTGCAGCCAAGTCTGTCGGTCACTGTCACCCTGTATTACCAATACAATGATTCTGAATGAATGTTATTAGATACCGAACCTGATATACAAAATCATATCACTCTCTTTATTAGTAAAGAAATGATAAAATTTTGTATTGCTGGATAATGTTTTGAACATTTCCTATATCAAAAGTTGATCGGATCAGGCACGTTATCTAAAAGCGTTGATGTTCTAAATCAAACTACAGTTCTTAGTATATGGAACACACACAAGAGGAAGAGTTCAGAAATGAACGAATCCTTCTTGAGGTATTAAAGACTAGGTCATATCAATGCGACCCGACTAGCTGAAGTTACATTTAGATGCATATTTAAATCAGTTTGAATTTACATCTTGTGAAACTTGCCAGTCATGTCACAAAGATATAATGACACCAGCTCTGTTTATTGGAAACAGAGAAAGAGTTAGTGAACTCTTGGGATGATACATGTTGATGTATAAAGGTCCCCTGTCTACACATGCCATGACCGGTTCTTTGTACTTCATTACATTCTCTGATAATCTCTCAAGATTCAGACATATGTTCCTGTTGAAACGCAAGTCCGAACCTTTTGAGATATTCACAGAATATAAGTTAGAAGTAGAGAACCAAAATACGGGTATAAGTATTATGTCCTATGATGAGATCAAGAAGGAGAATACTTGAGCACGGAATTCCTGGACTATTCTAAAGCAGAATGAGATTCTCTCTCAGCATTGCTCCTCCGTATACACCATAGCACGATGGTATATCGGGGCATAGCAAATACACCCTATTTGATATGGTGTGCTCTATGATGAGTACTACTGAGTTACCTTTTTCCTTTAGGGGTTATGCACTTGAGAAGCTGCATACCTATTGAATTAGGTTCGAATCAAATCAGTGCCTACCACTTCATATGTGATATGGAAAGGGAAGAGCCCATTTCTTAAGTTAGTTAAGATTTGGGGTTGTCCGGCCTATGTCTAAAAGCAAAATCCGGACAAGCTCGAGGCGAGGTCTGTAATGTAGAACTGGAAAGGTTCCAGCTATACAAACTACAGCAGATGATTTGAAAGAACCAAAGGATTCAGTAGATTCCAACGAACCTCAACCTCTCCGCCGATCTAGTAGGGTTCCTCACCCACCTGATAGATACTTCGGTTTCTCTATGATAGTGGGAGCGAGGATTGCATCATGATATGATGACCCAACTAGCTTCGAGCTGGCCATCAGGAGTAAGACTCTGTAAGAATGGCTGGATGCTTAGCGATCTGAGATGGAATCCTTCTACACCAACAAAGTATGGACTTTGGTTGCTATATCTGAAGGGTTAAATCCCCATCAGGAGCAAGTATATCTTGAGAAGATTACTTGATGTAGATGGAAAAGTTGAGACTTTCAAAGCTAGACTTGTTAAAGGTTTTCGTCATCAACCAGGCGTGGATAATGATGAAACCTTTTCCAGGGGCTATGCTTAAGTCCATCCAGATCCTACTTGCCACGGCTACATACCATGACTACGATATCTGGTGGTTGGGTGTCATGACAGCTTTTCTAAATGATGTTTTAGAAGAGAGAGTCTATAAGTACACAGCCAGAGGGCTTCGTAGACAGTGGGAGCTGCGGAAACGTGTGCAAGATGTTTTATTTGATAAAGCCGGCATCGCGGAGTTGGAACATCTGTTTTGATGGATTAGTCAAAGAAGTTGACATCATCAAAATGGTAGATGAACCTTGTATAAACAAAAAGGTAGTAGGGAGTATGGTGGCGATCCTCGTAGAGTACGTGGATGACATACTCTTGATAGGGAAGGAGTTTCCTATGCTACGCTCGGTCAATCTCCGCTTATCACAATGATTCTCCATAAAGGATCATAATGATACCTACTAAATCCTGGGTTTTGGATCTATGAGATAGATCTAAATGGATGTTAGGATACTCACTAGTTGTAGTGAGATGGTATCAGTTGATCCTGGGGAAAATCGCTGGAAATGTTCTAGGATGATAAAGACGACTGAATGTCAGTCACAGGCATTGTCTTTACCCACTATTGAGGGACGGTATGTTGGAAACGTTCCAAGCTATATACCGTGGCATACTAGAAGATAAAGGCAGGATACATCGCTACTTAAGATGCTACCAAAGAGGCTGTATGGGTGTATATTGGTTCATGAGATGAACTACGTTCCTACCATTGTGAGACAATGGAGTTGTGGCTTATGCCAAGGAACGCAGGTCCCATCAGTGATCCAGACATAATCTAAGGCAGTATCACCTGATCATGGAGATGGTTGATCTCCAAGGAGATCGAGGTTAGGAGAGTAGACTCAGAGGACAACACGGCGGATCCACTCACGAAGGCCTTTTCCCAGAGAGAGACTTTTATGGGATGGTTGAGTATGAGATACTACAACCACTGCTATCAGATGGCCCTAGTGCAAGTGGGAGATTGTTAGTTATATGTATGCCCTAGAGGTCATTACTGTACATTGGATGTATGTTGTAGTGGATGCTGGGACATATATAGGGAGGACTTTCTTGCTCGACATGATAGTATGCTATCTGGTTACTCTTTACCTTAACGTGTACATTGATTGTCTCTCTGTTACATGTTGGTAAAGCCCTTAGGATGTGTACTTGACTACCTGGACTATGATGCAGATCATACTAGTGGGGACATGGTAGTCCATAAGTACATCCTTCAAAGTCCCTAGTCGTGGGTGCATCGAGACGGGGCATCGATATACCAGAGTAGACTAGCGTATACCTTCTCGACCCATACAGATGGGCGATGGATGATCCCATATCCATTGGTGTTTGACATTAGAGATGATATACGGGTGCTCAGTAGAGACTGGGTACACTGGACGGACTCGCCGAGAACTCCCAGATGGTATTATACCTTACGTCAGATGGCAGTTCTCTGGTGACACTGGTACAGAGTAGTCTGTTGACCCGAGATCGTCATAGAGTCTTGTGTGGTTCCCACTGTGCTTTGATTTCCATCTTACCACGTCCAAGAGGGCGTACAAAACGGTAGTTTTTGGGTACAGTCCCGAGTCACATGGAGGCAATGAGCGATAGGAGGGGATTCGTCTCTCCCGGTATAGGAAGTTGATGTTGCGCTGTGTTCGATTGGCTATAACAGGAAATCCCTGGCCAGGGTTGCTGAGATTTACTGGTAAGTGTTACCAGTAGTTTCTCGAATTGTTATAGGCCTCATATCGACGCGACTTATCGAGCTATTGGGGTCTGACGTTTACCACCCCTAGGCGAGATATGCGACATATCAGACGACGAGACCGGACTGTACGGTAAGTGTTGCTGGTTGGATTCACAGGAGTGTGAGCGGGCTTGCTCGTCGTTCTTCTGATCGCTCAATACCCGGGTGGCCGTTACGTTTAGCAGACCGCTTGCGGCTTGTGGGTGTTTGATATGATCATCACCTGCTGCCGGCGTATTGACGAGTCTTTAGAGTCCTACACAGAGGTTTCCTGGCTCAAGCGAAACGAAATAGGAGCGCATATGAGATATGTGCGAGACCGAGAATGATTCGTGTATGTGATACCGTATTCTATTCTCGCGATGAATGTATCGAATGGTTGTATGCGATATAACCTAGTTACCGAATCAAGGATTGATTCGATAAGTCGATACATTGGATATTAGTCGGTTGTATGCGATATGACCGGATCGTTAAATCAAGTGTTGATTTAATGATTTAATGCATAATTATATATTTGATATATTACTTTGCATTAACTAGTATTGGTTCACTTTAAATGGATTTTCTCACTTGGTTTGTGCACATTGTATATGTGATATACTTTTGTACACAAGTTTGTATCATGTTTGATGATGCATGCTAACTTGGGTTTGTGTAAAGATTAAACCATGGTTGTGTAATGGTTAGGGTTTTTATTTTCTTATTCATTTACTTATTTAGTTATTCATTTTGAAAATGATAAGCATAAAGGGAAAATGATGGCTTTATTTGTTTTCTAGTTGAAGCTTCATGAAGCTTTGACCAAAGTGACCATTTTGTCTCATGCTTAACCCTAACCACTCCATTTAACCCTAGTTTATTCTCTACACTTGACCATGGTTGTATTATGATAAGTATTTGATTTGATTTTCTTTTTCTTAACACTTATCATAATAGATTTCATCATCTTCTTCTTCTTCTTCAAAGAAGAAGCTTGCTACCAACAATGGCAACTCATGAAAATGAGTGAGAAATCCAATTCTAAAGTGAACCCACTTCCTATTTATTCATCCTCTACCTCTTGCCAAGTAGTAGAGTGTGTTTTCTTCACAAGTTTCATGACTTGGTGAAGTGGGAGCTTGATCTTGTGATGCCTCGACGTAGATCATCTTCGGCACGAAGCCGACGACCTTGCCCGCCCATTTCTCCGATGAAGCCGACGCTAGAGCCCGGGATTCCATTTGGATAGCGAGGAGACTTCATCATGGAGCTATGGAGGTGGAGAACCGGATCTACAAAGGTTGTATTTCCGTTCTTTTAGTTATCTTGTTAACTAGTTGCTTGTTTCGCCTAAATATCTAGTTAACGATCCGTATTAGGGTTTCTCGGCACCCGTAAAATTTGAAATTGGCATGGTTGATACCTTATGAGACCTCTTGAGAGTGCCTAGGAACCCTACATACATACTACCCTGTACCAGTGTCACCGGAGAACTGCCATCTGACATGTGGTATATCACCATCTGGGAGTTCTCGGCGAGTCGGTCCAGTGTACCCAGTCTCCACTGAGCACCCGTACACCATCCTTGATGTCAAAACAACGATGGATATTGGATCATCCATCGCCCATCATATGGGTCAAGATGCGTATACGCTAGTCTACTCTGGTGTATCGATGCCCTGTCTCGATATACCCTCGACTAGGAACAGTTATAGGATGTACTCATCGACTACCGTGGCCCCACTAGTATGATCTCATCATAGTCCCAGTAGTCGAGTACAGATCCTAAGGGCTTTATCAACATGTGAGAGTAAGATAGTAAAGCAATATAAGTCAACATGTTAAGATAAAGTGAAACCAAATAGCATACTATCATGACGAGCAAGAAAGTCCTCTCCATTTATATCCAAGCATCCATTATAATATACATCACATGTACAAAAATGGCCTCTAGGGCATATACATAACTAACAAGAGGCAGTCTGGATATATATAAGTTCATGAGATGAACTTCGTTCCAACCATTGTGTGACAATGGAGTTGTGGATTTGGCCAAGGAACCCCCGTCCCATCAGAAATCCAGATATAATTCTTAGGCAGTATCACCTGATCATGGAGATGGTTGATCTCCAGGGAGATCGAGGTTAGGAGAGTAGACACAGAGGACAACAGCGCGGATCCACTCACAAAGGCCTTTTTCCCAGTAGAGACTTTTATGGGATGGTTGAGTATGAGATACTTCAACCACAGCTAATTGTTGGGTATGTGATACCACAACAGATGGCCCTAGTGCAAGTGGGTGATTGTTAGTTATATGTATGCCCTAGAGGCCATTACTGTACATATGATATATATTGTGATGGATGCTTGGATATATATAGGGAGGACTTTCTTGCTCGACATGATAGTATGCTATCTGGTTGCACTTTATCTTAACATGTACTCTGATTGTCTCTATGTTACATGTTGATAAATCCCTTAGGATATGTACTCGACTACCGGGACTATGATGAGATCATACTAGTGGGACCACGGTAGTCGACGAGTACATCCTATAACTGTTCCTAGTCGAGGGTGTATCGAGACAGGGCATCGATACACCAGAGTAGACTAGCGTATACGCATCTTGACCCATATGATGGGCGATGGATGATCCCATATCCATCAGTGTTTGACATCAAGGATGGTGTACGGGTGCTCAGTAGAGACTGCGTACACTGGACGGACTCGCCGAGAACTCCCTTATGGTATTATACCTCACGTCAGATGGCAGTTCTCTGGTGACACTGGTACAGGTTAGTCTGTAGATCCGAGATCGTCATAGAGTCTTGTGTGATTCCCACTGTGCTTTGATTTCCATCATACCACGTCCAAGAGGGCGTGCTAAAAGGTGTCTTTTGGGTACAGTCCCGAATCACATGGAGGCAATGAGCGATAGGAGGGGATTCGTCTCTCCCGGTATAGGGAGTTGATGTTGTGCTGTGTTCGATTGGCTATAACTAGAAATCCCTGGCTGGGGTTGCTGAGATTTACTGATAAGTGTTATCAATAGTTTCTCGAACTGTTATAGTCCTCATATCGACATGACTTATCAAGCTACTGGGGTCTGACGTTTACCACCCCTAGGTGAGATATGCGACATATCAGACGAAGAGACCGGACTGTACGGGATTGTTACTGACTGGATTCACAGGAGAATGTACAGGCTTGATTTTTGATCTTCTGATCACTTAATACCTGGGTGGCTGTTATGTTTAGCTGACCGCTTGCAGCTTGTGGGTGTTTGATATGATCATCACCTACTGCCGGCGTATTGACGATTCTTTAGAGTCCTACACAGAGGTTTCTTGATTCAGGCAAAACGGAGCAGGGGCACATATATGATATGTGCGGCACCGTGAAAAATACGTGTATGTGATACTGTATTAGATTCTCGCGATATGTGATATCGGCCGGGTATATGTGATATAGCCAGGTCATCGGATCAAGTATTGATTCGATGAACTGATACAGATTATATTAGTCGGTTATTTATGAAATAGCCGGATTATCGGATCAAGTGTTGATTTGATAATTTAATGTATAATTATATATTTGATATATTAAATTACATTAACTAATATAAGCTCACTAAAAGATTCTTTTTCTCACTCGGGTAATACATTTATATATATGCGATATATTTTAATTGTATTATTTTATTTTGTTACAATAAATATTGTATATGTGATATATAATATTGTAACATGTTATGGTTATAAATGCAACATGATTAGTGGAGATTAAACATGGTTAGGGTTTGATTTGGGTTAATCTCTTCTTGAAGCTTCTAGAAGCTTTGCTTTTGTTTTTAACTAAAGATATTTTCTAAAGATATTTGTAATGATATTTGTTAACCCAACCCAACCCTTGACCATGGTTAAGTTTCTACATGGGTTAAGTTATCATACTTAACCCATGGTTGCATTTCTAACCTCACTACTTTTATTATTCATCACAAACGAGTTAGCTTATTCTTCTTCTTCTTCTTGCTTGAAAAGCTTTCTAGTTTTTTGAGAGGTGATGAAAATGAGTGAGATTAAGAAAACAAACGAGATCTAAAATCCTACTTCATCATCCTAATCTATCCTAGCCATTTAGATTAGGGTGTTCACTTCATTAGTGAGTGAGAGCTTGAGTTAAAGTTTTTTCAAGGTAGATCATCTTAGTTATCGAAGATCGGAAGCAAGCTTGCATCTTTTTTTTGTGGAGCCTCTCTAGAGTCCGAATTCTTGATGATCACAGTGAAGGGACCTCAACACGGAGCTTATGAAGTGAAGGACCGGACTACAAAGGTTGTAATCCCAAACTCTTAGATGTTAAAGTGTTTAACATGCTTTGTTTCGCCTAATCTCTAGTTTAATGATCTTGGTTAGGGTTGTTCGACACGTCTAATTTTTAAATCGGGCATGGTTGATGCCTTATAGACCTTGTGAGAGTGCCTAGTAACCCTACAGTGAAGAGGGAGCTTGAGTTTGAGTCACCTCGACGTAGATCATCTTCGGCCTCGAAGACTACGAGCAATCTTGTTCATTTCTCCAGGGAATTCCATACTAGAGTCCGGGAGCTCGATGATCGCAGCTAAGGGACGTCAACACGGATCTTTAGAAGTGAAGGACCGGATCTACAAAGGTTGTATTTTCATTCACTTCTCTTTGTGATGTTTGATTACAAGTTATGTTACCCTAGTTTTCTAGTATGATCTTTAGGTTGATTGCTTAGCACCCCCTTTAATTTTTGTTGTGGCATGGGTGATGCTTGCAAACCCTAGGCTAGGTGCTAAGGAATCCCAACAACCACTAATAAAGTGCACAAATAAAGCATTAAAATAATATTTTATTAGGGAAAAAAATCTATGTGAACCAAAACTTCCCATAGACCCCAAAGTTCCCCCACTAGCTTTATTCTAGCTAAACTAGGTGCCGGCAAGTCTATACGGACGTTTGATCACAATCGGGTTAAAACGGAAAACACCGATTATTTTACCCTAAAATCGGAAAATTTGCAAAACGATTCTAAAACGTTACAATCTTCCCCCCTTAAAGAAATTCGGTCCCCGAATTTAAAATTCTCACTAAGCGTACCTTCAAAGAGATGAGTACAAAACTTCCAAATCTCGCTGGTAGCCTCTCAAGTGATCACCTCACCATATGGCTACGCCAAAGAACCCTCACAGATGGCAAGACTCTTGACCGAAGTTCCTCCACCTGCCGATCCACTATAATCATCGGCTGCTGGTGAACGAAAGATCGCGTCCAAGCTAAATAGTCTGATGCTGAATCATGTGAAAAAGGTCATGAAGGTAATTGCGAAGTATCGACACAAGGAATACTGGGTGAATACTAAAAAATCTGGGCAGAAGTGGCAAATTATAGGCAACAGGACTAACTCGCTTCAAGGATCTCAAAAGGACCAAAAATTTTGGGACTAAGCTTCCTAAAACTCAACACGCCATTTCACCGGAAAAATCCGTAGGAATACATGATCTCCCACTGCGAACTCAAGTCTGCGACCACCACAGTCGGCATAAGACTTCTGTCTGCACTGGGCTACTCTTATCCTGACCTGAACCAATTGGATCTTCTCCGACGTCTCGTTGGGGTCCAAAATCCTGTTCTCGCGGAGCCAGTACAACAGACTGGCGATTGACATAACCAACCACACAAGGCCAGAAAGGTTGCCAATTGGAAAGTCTCCTGATAACAGCTATCGAAGGAGAACCCTAACAATGGCCAGTGACGATCCCAACAGCCAACTACCAATTAGCACGTACGCACAAGCATAAACTCCTGAGTCTGTATAGTCCGCCATGTCCAACCATCGGCTTACAGATGGAAAAGCGGAGCTAAAGCTCAACCAGTACCCAAGGCTTCTGTTCATATCAGATTTTTGCATTTTCATACCGCCCAATTTGTATCACATTGCATATCGGTAGATACTCTTGAGCCGTGTTTGCTAGTCAATTGCAGGATACAGGTTCTCGGCTCTAAACGGTGAAATTCATGGATAAACACGACAAAAACCCGGGTTCCTGCCAACCACAGATAAAACACGGATCTCCGCTCTTTATCCGTCTGTTGCCACACACCAGTTTAAGAGACAAAATGGCAAATCAATGTCATTTTCATGCACAAGGCTCAATGGCAACACAAGATCCAAGAAATCTACGCGGAGCTCGAGGAAATCATGACAAAAAGATCCATACCAAATCACCTTTTGCTCAACAGAAATTCTGGAAAAATCGTGAAGAAAATATGAGAAAATACATATACCAGAATAAAGGGAAAACAGAACCAGGGAAGCACAAGAAAAACGAGGGCCCATCTCCTCCATACGGCCGCGGAACCGCGGCCAATGGGGGGTCTAGGCCGCGGTTCCGCGGCCATACTGGCGCCGCAGTTGTCCAATCTTTAGGGGTAGTTTTGACATTTCATGTAGAGGCAGATTTTTGCCCTAGGTTTTCAGTTGCCTGCCTATAAATAGTCCAGAACTTGCCAATGCCAAGTGTGCATAATCATGTATTTTTTTAGGGTTTAGAATACTTGTTTCTTCTTCCTCTTCTCATCTCTTCTCCATTGAAAAACTTGTAGTGAGCTTTTGTGAGTGAAGAATGATGAATAAAGAAGTTCCTTTTGTTATTATATCTTGTCTTGTTCTTTAGTTAAATTATTATTGCTTGTAATTTTCATTTGTTAACTTAGTTGTTGTTATTTCTTGTTATTTCTTTCTTTTCTCTTTTCCTTTATCCTTAAACAACCATGACGCTTACGCTTGATCCTTGCCAAGGTGAGGTCGCAAATAGCTAGTTGTTATCTTCTAATCTCCTTCTTTCTATCTTCCTCTTTTGTTTTGTTTTCTTTTCATTATGATGTGTGAGTAGTTTCATACTTGTTAGGGTAGGATAAGGGAAGTTTGAGAGAAGGAAATCTCTCTCACTCTTTCCTTGCCCAACATCTTAAATCGACTCCCGTTAATTGAACCACAATCCACTCCTTACGGCACCCTATCCTACATGATAGCGGTGATTCCGTAGTGAGACCGGTTGTGGTTGAATTAACCGGAGGTTATAGTTAAGAGCCAAGAACGGACGGACAAGCACCAAAAGGAAGAACTTAAGCGTTGGAAAGCCTAGCTTATACTCGCAAGTTCCTTCCTAGTCGTGCTAATCCCCGTTGTTGCCGATTACCGTAACACCGATATTAAGAGTGGCAACAAAAGAAGTGAGCGACTCCTAACTCAAACTAACCTAATCCTAACCCTAACAAGCTCTCTTTACATATCATTTTAACACTTATTTAATCACAAACAAACCTGGAAAATTGGACTTAACTCGTTAAAGCACATAGAAAAAGATTCCCATCTCCCTGCGGACGACCCGTACTCAACCGGCTAGCTACAAGCGAAACCGTTTTGATTGCGGTAATTAACTAAACTTGAACACGCAGAATATCTAACAATCAGCTTCCTGAAACTTCAGCCAAAGATGGCTAGCGAACGGGTGCCTCTATTCGATACAACGTAAGAAGGAACTCCATGCAAACGTACAACTCACCGAAGAACACAGAGCAAACTGAGTATAACCGGACAACAACACCCAATTGGAGTCACACCCTGTCCACCATAAATAACTCTCAAGTTACGTTACATCTTGGTGGCACTTGGATGAACATAGTGTTAGTTATATGTATGCCCTAGAGGCCATTACTGTACATTGGATGTATATTGTAGTGGATGCTGGGACATATATAGGGAGGACTTTCTTGCTCGACATGATAGTATGCTATCTGGTTGCTCTTTACCTTAACGTGTACACTGAATGTCTCTCTGTTACATGTTGGTAAAGCCCTTAGGATGTGTACTTGACTACCTGGACTATGATGCGGATCATACTAGTGGGGACATGGTAGTCCATAAGTACATCCTTGAAAGTCCCTAGTCGTGGGTGTATCGAGATGGGGCATCGATATACCAGAGTAGACTAGTGTGTACCTTCTCGACCCATACAGATGGGCGATGGATGATCCCATATCCATCGGTGTTTGACATCAGAGATCATATACGGGTGCTCAGTAGAGACTGGGTACACTGGACGGACTCGCCGAGAACTCCCAGATGGTATTATACCTCACGTCAGATGGCAGTTCTCTGGTGACACTGGTACAGAGTAGTCTGTTGACCCGAGATCGTCATAGAGTCTTGTGTGATTCCCACTGTGCTTTGATTTCCACCTTACCACGTCCAAGAGGGCGTGCAAAACGGTGGTTTTTGGGTACAGTCCCGAGTCACATGGAGGCAATGAGCGATAGGAGGGGATTCGTCTCTCCCGGTATAGGGAGTTGATGTTGCACTATGTTCGATTGGCTATAACAGGAAGTCCCTGGCCAGGGCTGATCAGAGAATTGCTGGTAAGTGTTACCAGTAGTTTCTCGACCCGTTATGAGCCTCATATCGACACGACTTATCAAGCTATTGGGGTCTGACGTTTACCACCCCTAGGCGAGATATGCGACATATCAGACAATCAGACCGGACTGTACGGTAGTGTTACTGGTTGGATTCACTGGAGTGTGAGCGGGCTTGCTTGTCGATCTTCAGATCGCTCAATACCCGGGTGGCCTTTACGTTTAGCAGACCGCTTGCGGCTTGTGGATGTTTGATATGATCATCATCTGCTGCCGGCGTATTGACGAGTCTTTAGAGTCCTACACAGAGGTTTCCTGGCTCAAGCGAAACGAAATAGGAGCGCATATGAGATATGTGCGGGACCGAGAATAATACCAGTATGTGATATTGTATTCGATTCTCGCGATGTGACATTGATCGGTTATATGCGATATAGCCGGGTTATCGGATCAAGTGTTGATTCGATAAGTTGTTACTATTGATACCAGTCGGTTATGTGCGACATGACCGGATCATTGAATCAAGTGTTGATTTAATGATTTAATGTATAATTATATATTTGATATATTACTTTGCATTAACTAGTATCGGTTCACTTTGAATGGATTTTCTCACTCGGATGTGCGCATTATATATGCGATATGATTTTGTGCACATGTTTGTATCATGTTTGATGATGCATGCTATATTGGTTAAGTGTAAAGATTAAACCATGGTTGTGAATGGTTAGGGTTTTGTTTTCTTTTTCATTTATTTATTTATTATTTAGTTATTCATTTGGAAAAAGAAAAAGGGTGAGAAAAATGGTGGCATTCTTTTAATCTTTCATGAAGCTTCATGAACACTTTGACTATGTCACCATTTTTGTCTCATCCTTAACCCTAACCACTCCACTAACCCTTGTTCACTCTCTACACTTTACCATGGTTACCTTTATGATAAGAATGATTATTCTTTTCTTTTCTAATTAATCTTATCATAATATTCTTCTTCTTCTTCCTTGAACTCAAGAAGAAAACCTTGCATCCATCAATGGTGATTGATGAATTAGAGTGAGAAATCCAATTCTAAAGTCTACCCACTTCCTATTTCTTCATCCTCTACCTCTTGCCAAGTAGTAGAGTGTGTTTCCTTCACAAGTTTTCTTGACTTGGTAAAGTTGGAGCTTGATCTAGCGATGCCTCTACGTAGATCATCTTCGGCATGGACATCGACGACCTAGCTCGCCTATTCTCCGATGAAGCCGACGCTAGAGCCCGGGAATTCACTAGGACAGCGAGGGGACTTCGTTGCGGAGCTATGGAGGTGGAGCACCGGATCTACAAAGGTTGTATTTCCGTTTAAACTTTAGTTAAGTGTTAACTAGTTTTCATTTTCTCCTAGACATCTAGCCAACGATCCGTAGTATAGGGTTTCTCGGCACCGTATTTTTGAAATTGGCATGGTTGATGCCTTGTGAGACCTCATTAGGGTGCCTAGGAACCCTGCACACAGAAAGCGGACTGATGTGCTTACTCTGGGACCTCGCGTCTCTACCTATCAGTAATAGGTACCCACAAATGCATCCCTAAACGTAGAACAACTTGGTCATAAATCATAACTCCGAATCTTTACCCAGCCGAACATGCTCAGAATCTCAGACAAACGAGTATCGGCGGGCTGTGCCTCACGACAACGATTAAGAAAAAGTGGACGGGCGCGGACATGAGCAAGTTGTCCCATCAGTAGAAGCGAACTTAAGCTATACTCCATGATCGCACAAAACCTGTAAATCTGCAGAAGACCGTCTCAACAATCAAAACCAGCTGCAGGAAGATGTACATTAAGCTCTGGTGGTCCGTCAAAATCTGTCACGACTTTCCACACCAGTAGTGTCCCCAATCTTCAACGCAAAACCACCGCGGCCATCTCCAGATCATGAGTGGGATATCCTGCTCGTACTTCCTCCAACTGTCGGGAAGCATAAGCGATGACTCTATAGTGCCACATCAGTACACAATTGAGCCCCACTCGCGAAACATCACAGTAAACAACAAAGTCGCCCGATCCAGAAGCAAAGATAGATCTGATGCAGTTATCATCCGAGTCTTCAACCGCCGATAACTCCGCACGCATGCCTCAGTCTAAGAAAAGGAACTCCCTTCCTGGTCAACCCGGTCGACGGTGCAACGCTACACAAGCAATCCTGCATGAAACGATGGTAAAAATCGGCTAAGCCCAAAAAGCTGTGGACCTCTGTCCCTGTTACACGTCGGGGCCAAATCTGTAAGGCCTCGATCTCCCTCGGGTCCGTACAAAAACCGTCTTCCGTAACCACATGACCTTAGGAAGTCAACACAATCAAGCCTGAAGGAATACTCCGAGAATTTAGCAAACCGCTGGGGCTCTCCCAACGTCTGCAAAACAAATCCTCAAGTGCTGCTCAAGTTCCTCACGACACATTGGAATAGACCAGAATGTCATCAAAACACAATAATCGACTGGTCGAGGAACGGCCTGAAGAAACCTGGTCCATCACATCCAAGAATGCTACTAGGGCATTGGTGAGTCCAACAATACCACCAAAAACTCCAATTGCCCATAGCGCACACAAAGCAGTCTTCGAATGTCCTCACTCCGAACCCGCAACAAATGATGACCTGATCCCAAAACAAACTTAGAAAAGAATGTCTCGCACCCTGGTGCTGATCGAACAAATCGTCAAGGCGAGGTAAAGGATACCTATCCATACCGTAACTCGGTTTAATTGACGACAAATCGATACACAACCTCAAACTGCCGTCCTTCACTTGAAGAACAGAATAGGAGCTCTCCAAAGCGAAACACTTGGACGAACAAGTCCCTCAACAAAAAACTCTGCAGCTGATCCGTAAGCTCCCTAAGCTCTGCCAGCTCATCTGGAACAACGTCGAAAAACTCTCGCACGAAAGGAACCCAGTCCAACAACTCACTCGGGTTCCGGTATCATGAATGAATACCAAGAATCCTCAACATCCTCTCCTCAAAAGCCGACTAGCGAAAAAGGCTGAATTCAAGCTGTGAGAGGCGACACCACTGTCCCCCTACACAACAAGAATTGACTCTCCGGGAAAACAAAACCTGACTGTTTTCTCGCGGCAGTCCACTGATGCATAGCACGTAGGTAACCATTCCATACCCAGGTGAACGTCAAATCCAACATCTCTAGAAGGATCAAGTGACGGACGAATCTCTATCTCCTAACCGATTGGCACACGACCGAAATACGTGTCGTGCAACAAAAGAATCGCTGACAGAAATTAATACAACAAACGGCTGATCTAGCATACACAACTCTCAGCCCAACCAAGGCACAAAGTGTGTAAAACAACAAGTGTATAGATCCCGAACGAAACAAACCTACGAATCAAAACAACATACAAATTAAGAATACCAGAAAACTCAGCATTGGACGCCCGCACGTCCCGATGAGTAGAAGCAAACTCTCGTGTCTTCCTTCTACCCGCAACTGGCTGAACTCCTCCTCTGCCAGACCATCCTCTCGGAACAAACCATCCGTGACCACGACCTCTCTGCTCGAAAGTCTAGCACGGTGCCAAGGAACAATGTCTGATGAAGTGTTGAAGGCTCCCGTATCGAAAACATCCATACAATGGCTGCTGACCCTCCTGGGGATAAGAGCAGAACGACCGTCCTCATCCAAAGCCTTTGCTACTCCCACGACGTGCACGGGATCTGTCACGGTGACTGAACCTCTGTCTCTTGGCTGGTACACCTGCATGAGCCCTCCTCAAATCCGGAACTCCTAAAGTCTTTGGAAGACGTGCCTCGTCAGCTAGGGCTGCATCCACTGGTGCTGTATACGTAACGCAATGCTGTGTGCTGACCGCAAGGAAAAACTGGGTAACAGGGGTGGAAACCTCCTGTCGCTGCGCTCGACTGGTCTCCACCAATGACCTCATCCTCTGGCGCATATCCTGCATCTCAGCCTCAAGTCCAGCAATACGATTTAACAAAAGCGGATCAAACTGCTCCTGTGCAACGGGCGTGCCATCCTGGTCAGTCCTCGTCCCACACGAGTCAACTCTGACCTCGGCACTCGCTGCACGTCTCTGAGTCCCCACAGTCATCGGCGGTATAAGGCTATAGATGAAAATATGATTCGATAAGGACACGGAAATCGAATTACAAGGATGTATCATCAAGGAAGGAATTTCAAGCAATTTGTACTTAGGTCACTTTAGACAGAGTACCGTGTCGTAAGTATGCCGCGGAACATACACACGCTAAGTTACTCTACTTAAGCTACCTACTCCATCATACCAAGGTCATCCTATACTCCGAAAGGTAAAACCTAGCGCTCTGATACCAACTTTGTCACAACCCGAAATTGGCACGTGACGGCCCTTAAACTACGCAACGTCTACAGGCGTAACACAATTTAAGAAGGCCAAAAACCCAGAAATCTAAACCATCAAAAAGAAGTAAAAGATAAGAAATATTGTTTAAACTTTTGAAAATCTCAAGTATAAATTCTTTAAGTCCAATTTACTTTCTTAAAAATTTTGGCAACACCTCCTTTGTAAAAACTAGCCCAAAAAATGGGTACATACAAAGATAAAAGTAAAGCATCCCCAACGGGAGCAAATCCACACCAAACGGCGGAAAACAACCACCACAAGCAAATATACGACACCGTAGCGAAGAAAAAGATGATATAAATTAAAGCTGTATATAAAACACCGACATGTCACAAAATATATACAATATCATTCTCACATCTCGTCTCTAAGTCAATACATGATAATGGTAGATGGAGAGTACAAGGTACAAGATAATAATAACAACAATAGATAGCCGCAAAACCCCACCTATAGCAAAACCGTGCACAGTCAGCCGAAGCGGTATCTGCAGCAAAAGATGATACGAAAGATGGAAAGCCTGCCGCGACTGCCCTGGGGAAACACCTGCAAACACTGTGGCACAACGGGGGTGAGTTGCCAACTCGTGAATAGTAAATAACACATGCAGGTAATCGCAAGTATGCACGTACAACGCGAATCTAAAACATGCAAGTTGATAGTAATAAGATGGCAGTATGTATGTGCAATAGTCATGAAAAGTACTCTAGCAGGTACTACAATACATGAAGCAATGCATATAAAGTAAATGAGGAGTATGGAATAAAACATGTCATAAATCATGGAATCCTGACCTCGTGACAGGACCAATGTCCATCAAGACAATCTATATCTCAAAGTTCCTCAAATCAACCCCCAAATTGGCTCTCATATCAAGTAAATCTCATATATCCTGTATGTACAACATCAGTATATCCCATATATCCCGTATGTAAACATCAGTATATCTCACATATCCCGTATGTAAAACATCAGTATCAAATAAGTTTCATATAAGGTAAGTGTCTAATATCGACACCCAAAACCATCATGAAACAAGTGTCTAGCATCGACACAGAAATACTGACCTCTGAGGTGCCATCACCTGGGACCGACCCTCCCATGTCATGTACGTACATCCTAATAACCTGGGTAAGCACCACCCATAATCTGCAAGGCATGTACGTACATAATCTCGATCTATATCCCCCAGATATACGTCGAGTCCAAATACTATCACCAGATGGCAAACGCCCCCAGCTGGGCTCAATGGCATGGACCTTCGATCTTCTTGCCCCAGGAACCAACCGGGCTCCACCATGTACCCGCACATGGCCCACGACACCTCCTCGCATGGGGTATATATAAGCTTAGAACCGAGAAATCTCATGGTGGAAGCTGAAATATCATATCACGAGAAACCTGGTTTTTCAAATAATGCATAATTTCATGAAACAACCACGGTCCTCAAATCCAGAAAACATTAATTAATGAATAAGTATAACTGCATGAATCAATACATATATATTAGCGTCCCACTCCACTATATATATATATATACATATATATATATATATATATATATATATATATATATATATATATATAACAGCGTCTCACTCCACTGTTATATATACTTAAGAGTAAGAATATCAGAGAACATCATATGAAATCCAAGAATGTAACATATGAAGCATGAAACGGTAATATGAGCATATAAAGGAAAACCGCTATTTAACTGCAACAAGTTATTAAATATATCATGTGATTCCTCATTTCTCCGAAATCAGATGCAACATCATATATAGGTGAACATGTAGCTATAACAAGGTATGCGTGACCATGTCGGTATAGCAAGATATGTGTGTCCATATGTAAGTATGTATGATGTAAAAATATCTGTAGCAAGGTATGTCTCTATGCTTATCCATAATACCTCCAGGTATATGTATGTATGTATGCCAGATGTACATGTAGCTATGTCTCATATGTGTATATACCTATCACTAATGGTACACTACCTTATAGGTATATGGGTAACTAGCATGTAAGCATGTCAGGGCATATGTGTAAGCATGCAGGTATACATGTATGCTATATGTTATATGCACAATGAAATAAGGATCATGTCTCAATGTCCCTAAGCAATCCAATATCACATATGTATAGGTGTTGTGCGTGTCATGGCAATTATTGACGGTGTGAGTGGCATACAATCAGTACTCGTGCAATATGAACCGTCAATAAAAGTGTTGTGTCTCATTAATACTATGTCCAAATACAATAGGTAAATGAGATATGCAACGAAATACACATGCACAAACGAGTCCATATACTAAACACTAAAGGTCATATCATTTGATCTAGCCCAGACGCATAACGCTTTGCGGGCGATCCCTCTGTAGATGTTAAGTCTACTCACCAACAATCCTGGCTAAGTAAAGCCAACCACCTGCTTTCCCCTCTTCGCAGCGTTCGAAGTCTCCGCCTGCGATCCTGAACACATATAACAATAAAGCAAGTGTATATAAGCAATCGACTAAAATATGTACAACTACGTTTAACCGACACACCAACTCCAAACATACTCCCAAGTGGTCGTTTTAGTGGCTAACGCGCGTAGCGACACTACGAAACGAACTCAAGAGCAAAAGCTACACAAAGACACGAACGACATCGGCACGACCCTAGTTAGGAACGCAAAGCGACACAACTACCAAGTCTAGACCCTGATCGTACCGATCGCACATTCACAACACAAGATATTACATGGAATCAATATACATAACGTCGCAACGTCAAAAGAAACCCACGCCTAAAATATCTGTAAATCTAGTAAGTAGTATATAGCATTTTAACACAAAACTACAAGTTTTACCAAAACTAGAACTTACAAACATCTTCAAATAGAAAGGTTAAACCACTTATACCTTTACTAAGATTTTAGATTTCACTAATTAGGATTAGCAAAAGTTTAATTTGTTGCTTAATTAGCCGATTAGGAAAATATCATTTAACAAATTAGCAACTTGATTAAGTTTTCATTTGTCTTAACTTATCACTTAACCATTCCACTAATCAAAACCCTAATTTGATTATCAAAATGATATCTTGAATTTCTAAATATTAATTTAAAAGCTTAAATTAAATATCTAATTAAGCTAATTAAAGATATTAACACAACAAAAGAGATTAGGGTTTGGGTTTATACCTCCACTTAGAAAAAAAATCAAGCAACAGGATCCACAAAATAACCTCCAAAAAGAACGCTTCCATGAAGATCCAAGCTAGCAAAGAGTTGAAGAATGATGGGTTTGATTTATATTTGAATTTGTATGAACAAATTTGGATTTTTCATGAATTTTTCAAGCATAAAGAGATGAAAAATGGAGTTGGAAAAAATGAGGGCAGCAAGGAAATGAGTGGCCGGCCATGAGAGCAAAGGCTAAGGTGTTGTAGAGTTTTGGAGAAAATTCTAGAAGATAATTGCAATAATTGCATAATAAAACAAAAAAATAGCATTAGTCACCATTTTCTTTTCTTGAAAATTCATTTAATTACACAAAATATCAAGATATTTGGAGAGAAGGTTCTAAACATAATTCTAGTGATTAGTTTAGCATAAAACCACATTAGCAGTAATTAACCCACAAAAAAAGTAATTACCACTAATAAAGTGCACAAATAAAGCATTAAAATAATATTTTATTAGGGAAAAAAATCTATGTGAACCAAAACTTCCCACAAACCCCCAAAGTTTGCGCACTAGCTTTATTCTAGCTAAACTAGGTGCCGACAAGTCTATACGGACGTTTGATCACAATCGGGTTAAAACGGAAAACATCGACTATTTTACCCTAAAAATGGAAAATTCGCAAAACGATTCTAAAACGTTACAGTTACACTACCGTACAGTCAGGCCTCTTCGTCTAATATGACGCATATCCAGTCTAGGGGTGGTAAACATCAGACCCCAGTAACCGATAAGTCGTGTCGATGTGAGGCTCATAACGGGTCGAGAAACTACTGATAACACTTACCAGTAGATCTCCGTATCAGCCCTGGCCAGGGACTTCTTGTTATAGCCAATCGAGCATAGCGTAACATCAACCCCCAATACCGGGAGAGACGAATCCCCTCCTATCGCTCATTGCCTCCATGTGACTCGGGACTGTACCTAAAAGCCACCGTTTTGCACGTTCTCTTGAACGAGGTAAGGTGGAAATCAAAGCACAGTGGGAATCACACAAGACTCTATGACGATCTCAGGTCTACAGACTAACCTGTACCAGCGTCACCAGAGAACTGCTATCTGACGATAGGTATAATACCAACTAGGAGTTCTCGGCGAGTCCGTTCAGTATACCTAGTCTCCACTGAGCACCCTATACCATCTTTGATGTCAAACACCAATGTACGTGGGATCATCCATCACCCATCATATAGGTCAAGAAGCGTATACGCTAGTCTACTCTGGAATATCGATGCCCTGTCTCGATACACCCTCGACTAGGAACAATTAAAGGATGTACTTGTGGACTACCCTGGCCCTATTAGTATGATCTCCATCATAGTCCTGGTAGTCAAGTGCTCATCCTAAGGGCTTTATCAACATGTAAGAGCAAGACAGTATCAAAACACAAGTCTACATGTTAAGACAAAGAGCAACCAGATAGCATACTATCATGTCGAGCGAGAAAGTCCTCTCTATATATTTCCAAGTATCCACTATAATATACATCATATGTACAATAATGGCCTCTAGGGCATACACATAACTAACAATCTCCCACTTGCACTAAGGCCAGTTGTTGTAGTATCCCATACCCAACATCCCGAAGAGTCTCTCAAATTGTATCTGGGGTATGGCCTTCGTGAGTGGATCCGCCGTGTTGTTCTTCGTGTCAACTCTCCTGACCTCGATCTCCCGTGGATCAACTATCTTCCAGACAAGGTGATACCGCCTCAGAATATGCCTGGATCGCTGATGGGACCTGGGTTCCTCGGCCAAAGCCACTGCTCCGTCGTTATCACAATACAAAGGTATTGGATGCTCGATACACGGAACTACACCAAGTTCGGTTATGAACTTCTTTATCCAAACCGCTTCTTTGGCAGCATCGTTGGCAGCTATGTATTCAGCCTCCATCGTCGAGTCTGCCACAATTTCCTGTTTGGAACTCTTCCAACAAACCGCCCTTCTATTGAGAGTAAAGACAAATCCCGAGACCGGCTTAGAGTCGTTCCTTATCACTCTGGAAGCTCGAATCGGTAAAGGACTCCACTTGGAGTTCACCGTTACCATACACCAAGAATATCTCTTTAGTCCTTCTCAAGTACTTGAGAATGTTCTTCACAGCAGTCCAGTGATTCTCTCTAGGATCTTCTTGATACCTACTCACCACACTTAGTGAGTATGCTACATCGGGTCTGGTACATAACATCGCATACAAGATAGAGCTTACTTCCGAAGCATAGGGTATCCCTTGCATGCGAGCTCTCTCCAAATCAGTCTTGGGAGACATCTCTTTGGAGAGAGTGAGTCCTGAAATCGTGGGTAAATTCCCACGCTTGGAATCTTCCATACTAAACCCCTTTAGTATGGTATCAATGTACCTGGATTGGGACAATCCCAGTATCCGTTTAGATCTATCTCTATAGATCTTAATCCCCAAGATGTAGGAGGCATCACCTAGATCTTTCATTGAGAATCTTTGTGATAAGAAGAGCTTGACCGAGTGCAGCATAGGAACATAATTTCCTATCAAGAGTATGTCATCCATGTACAATACGAGGAAGACAACCTTACTCCCTGCCACCATCTTGTATATACAAGGTCCATCTACGTTCTTGATGAAGTCAAACTCTTTGACCACCATATCAAAACAGATGTTCCAACTCCGCGATGCCTGCTTTAACCCGTAGATGGATTTAAGCAGCTTGCACCCCTTTCCGCTGCTCCCACTGTCCACGAAGCCCTCTGGCTGAGTCATGTACACGCACTCTTCTAAATCACCATTTAGAAAGGCAGTCTTAACATCCATTTGCCAAATTTCATAGTCATGGTATGCAGCAATGGCAAGTAGGATCCGGATGGACTTAAGCATAGCCACTGGAGAAAAGGTTTCATCATAATACACACCTGGTCGTTGACGAAAACCTTTTGCAACAAGTCTAGCTTTGAAAGTCTCAACTTTTCCATCTACACCAAATTTTTTCTTGAAGATCCACTTGCTTCCTATGGGTTTTACCCCTTTAGGAGCAACTTCCAAAGTCCATACTTTGTTGGTGTACATGGATTCCATCTCAGATCGCATTGCATCCAGCCATTTCACAGTGTCCCCACTCATGATGGCCTGCTCGAAGCTAGTTGGGTCATCATCTTCCATGATGCGATTCTCGCTCCTACCATCAATGAGAAAACCGTAGTATCTCGCAAGTGGATGAGGAACCCTACTAGATCGGCGGAGAGGCTGAGGTTCGTTGGGAGCTATCGAATTTTCTGGTTCCACTAAATCTTCAGTTGCAGTTTGTGTTGCTGGAACTTCTTCCAGCTCTATCTCTTAGCCACTAATTTCTTTTACAAGAAATTCCTTTTCCAAAAAGATGGCGTATTGAGAAACAAACACCTTTTGTTGCTCGGCGTGGTAGAAAATATATCCTTGTGAATTCTTTGGATATCCCACAAACTTGCAAAGAACTGACCGTGCCTCGAGTTTGTCCGGATTTTGCCTTTTGACATAGGCCGGACAATCCCATATCTTAACTCATTTAAGATATGGTCTCTTCCCACTCCATATCTTATATGGTGTGGTAGGTACAGATTTAGATGGAACTTGTTTCAATAGGTATGCTGCTGTCTCAAGCACATAACCCTAAAAAGAAATAGGTAACTCATCGGAGCTCATTATAGAGCGTACCATATCCAATAGGGTGCGATTCCTCCGCTCCAATACCCCGTTGTGCTATGGTGTATACGGAGGAGTAAGCTGAGAGAGAATCCTATTCTTTTTTAAATAGTCATGGAATTCCGTGCTCAAGTATTCTCCTCCCCGATCAGATCGTAGGATTTTAATATTTTTACCCGTCTGGTTCTCGACTTCATGCTTATATTCTTTGAATTTCTCAAAAGCTTCAGACTTGTATTTCAACAGGAACACATGTCCATATCTTGAGAGATCGTCAGTGGATGTAATAAAGTATGAGGAACCATTCCTGGCATGTGTAGACATGGGACCGCATACATCACTATGTATCAGTCCCAAGAGTTCCTTAACTCTTTCCCCATGTCTTGTAAACGGAGGTTTGGTCATCTTTCCTTTGAGACATGACTGGCAAGTTTCATAAGATGATAATTCGAACGGATTCAAATATCCATCCTTATGCAACTTAGCTAGTTGTGTCGCATTAATATGATCTAGTCTACAATGCCACAAGAAAGATTCGTTCATTTCTGAACTCTTCCTCTTGTGTGTGTTTTGTATGTTAAGAACTGTGGTTTGATTTAGAACGTATATGCCATTATTTAACGAGCATGATCCAATCAACTTTTGATTCAGAAAAATGCTCATAACATTATCCTGTACTACAAAATTATATCCTTCTTTATTTAATAAAGAAATTGATACAAGATTGCATATCAGGTTCGTTATGTAATAGCGTTCGTTCAGAATCAATAGATACCATTTGGTAATACAGGGTGATATTCCCCAACTGCTTTGGCTGCAACATTTGCACCATTCCCTACTCTTACGGAATGATCATCCATTCCCAGTTCTCTACCTTTCCTTAGCCCATGTAACATATTACATATATGGGATCCCGATCTGGTATCTAATACCCAGGACGTAGAGTGTACTGTGAAACAGTTCTCAGTGACTAACACATCCGAAGAAAATGCATCATCATGCTTATTCTTCGTTTGGGTGGCGTGGGAATCCGGATATTCTCTTATTTCCTGCTCGGAGTTATAATAATTATAAGTTGGAGCGGAACCAACGTTCCCCTGCTCAGTATAACAAGCGGGTTCGGTCAATACATCCATATTATTATCTTGATTAAGGCCTGACATGGTCGCTACTTAGAGAGAGAGAGAGAAGAAAACACTTTAGCGTATGCTCTTGCAAGATTAGATTGGTTATTATCTTATCTAATCAGGATGGCTCCCACTGTTTTTATCAAATCTTCCTTCAAACCCTAAAAGGTAAGAATAGCCAGGATTAATTACACCTTACAAGTTCGCCAATCTTTCAGCCAGGCCATGTCGGTACATTGAGGGAGGTTCCTCGTACTTTCGCACGGACCTAATTAAAATAAACCTCGTTTTCCCAAGGGTGTAATCCCGTTAACACCTTTCTAGACACCTACTTGATCGGCTAATTGTGATGTGTAAAACTCTCCCAGGAGTAACTCTTACTCGCAGTAGGTATCGGGATCCAACTATCTCATAGAAGGTATGCAATCTCATTGCAAATTTCAACACTTGAAATTCCCGATAATACTTTTACCCCTAGCAACTTATGACCTTAACATAGTCAACAAATCATAAGCGCTAGCCATGTTCAACCCGTCATTTCCTGATTGAATTAAACCCACCCGTACGACCCTTAACATAGTCAACAAAGTTGTACGACTACCCTAATCCAATCTCATCTCATGCTTTAGCAGATAAGCACTAATTAGCTACCACACACTACGCCTTAACATAGTCAACAAACGCAGCACGAATACTAAGTAGTACTTATCTGAAATGACGGAGGGCTACGACAGGTTTTTAAGAAAACCTTTTGCGTAATGAACTTGATATCGTTGTAGAATCGAGTGATTTTGAAAAGGAGTGTTTTTGAGGCTTATGCTAGTTTCGCTAAAGAGGTCACTCCCGGTGAAGGGATCTCGGCTCTTTCCTTATCGAATAAGGTGTAGGATATTTCACAAATACCACTATGCAAAGCAAGAACTAGAGAAGCAATCAAAAGACAAAACCGAGTGGGTTGTAGGATCTGCTAGCTTTTGCTAAAGAGGTCACTCCCGGTGATGGGATCTCGGCTCTTTCTTTATCGAATAAGGTGCTGGATATTCTAGAAGGAATACCACTATGCAAAACAAAAACTAGAGCTACCTTTTTTTGAAAAATTGATTCCACAACATCTTTTTAGGTTTCTTTTGTTTTTTATTAATCTCATTAATGAAGTCCTATCATTTATGCTTCCTAAGCATCACAGAAGAAACGAAAATACAACGTACGCTTACACCATCTGCATTCGTCACAGTGTCCCGTTATGCACCGTTAGGTTACTTAACTAACGGCATAGCGGGACGGGACTAGCGCGGGTGCAAAACATAAGCAACGTTTATTATATATCATATATAATAATAAAGCATTCGTCTTAAGCATATAAAGTGATCACATCACAGAATATCAGCAGCAGAAGATAACATATGAAATATTGGATATACCAGAAATTCCGTGTTTTAAATTAAGCCAGTATAAAACACGGATTCCACGGTCGCGATGAATAGCCAAACCCACATCCCTAGACCCCTACGAGAGCGGCAAGCAACCCTACCAATTCTAGAGTTAGGAGACCCGGTCTCGACTCCTCGAGATGGTCTCCCACTGGACTCTAGAACCCGGTTACTTGTGCTCCCCGCCTTGGGTCAATCCTAATGCGAAAAGTAAATAATATACATCGATGGTGACATCATCCTCAACCCGAAAGTGCCCTAATAAAATAATATTACATACAAGTTTTTACATGAATAAAAATGAAAAACTCTCATCTCATATAAAAACTCCCGGCTATTCAAAACACGACGATCCAATATTACATATCCTAGCAACACATAACATCACTTGTCATCAACGTAAGTAAATATGTATATCCCAATTGTCGTTGACATATAGCAATGAAACCGGCGATACACCATATATTACACTTACTGTCGCAGAAAAAAAAGTTAAACTACAACATTTGGAATCCACAATCACCTTAGACATTATAAACCCGAAATATCACGTACTTCGGATTTCATGCCTAACAATATGAATTCCAAATATTGTATCACATTCCATAAAAAGATAGACGATGCTAAACATTTCGATCGAATCAACAAACACCCAAAATTTCCCAAAGAGCTCAACACATGAGCACAGTTTAAAAATACTCAGAACATGCCACAGTACCTATGGACCAACCGTAGAAAGGCCAACCTTTGCCTCACTTATGGCGCCGCGGAACTACCGCAAACCCTAGGGTTTGGCGGTGGTTCTTATGGTCATAGAATCGAGTTAGGGTTTCTTTCTTCTAGAGGGTCCATTGCATTACTTGCATGATTTTTGAATGTTCTTTAACTTGGAAAAATCCAACTCTTGGAAAATTTCCAGCAAGGGTTAAAGTGGGTATTCGATATTCGTTCGAACTTTTTAACGTCGTCTAAATCACCCGAAACAATGTTAGAATTACGACCACGAAACACTCCGAATTGCCTTTACAGAAAGTTAACATCGCATGAAATTTCAGCAAAAACAAGCAACACCTGAAACACCAAAACCCAGAGACCAGAACACCAAACCAAAACGAACCCGAAATAGCAACATGGGGCCGGCCAGCTCGGAAATTTAGTGAATGTCGCTGGGTCAAATCCGGCCAATTGGGTTCGTTTTTGTCCAGTGTTCATGTTACATCTCATATAACATTCTGCAGTTGCTTAAAAAATTTTTAGACGACTTCAAAATTTCGACAGAAACTAGGTTTTGGTTTCGAGTGTTTCGGAGTTGTTTTGGTTTCGTAATTCTACAAAAATCGTCAAATTCTCTAGCTTGGCTCTGATACCACTGTAGGGTTACCTAGCTCAACAACAAGGTTTCGGGACGCATCGTCCATGAAATTTTCAAAAAATTGCCATGCTACATAACCCTAACCCTATAATCTTAACTAGAGATTTAGACGAAACAACATGTAAACAACTTTACATCTAAGTGAATATGTAGACTGGTCCTTCACTTCAATAGCTCCGTGTAGTAGTCCCTTTGCTCCAAGTAGTGATTTTCCGGACTCTAGAATGGCTTCACAAGAAGAAAGGAACAAGGTTGCACGAAGTCTTCGAGGCCGAAGATGATCTATGTCGAGAATACACTAACCCAAACTACCTGTTCACTAATTAGAGATTAGTGAAGCTAACACCCTAAACTAAATGACTAATCTACTATAGGATGATGAAGTAGGAATTTTTCTTACTTTAGAATTCTTTTTCTCACTATTTTTCCCCACCTCCTCAAAAGCTAAAGAGCTCTCTCTTGTTAATGAAGAAGATGAAGAGATAATGGATGAGAGAGTGAATGGCAACCATGGGTGAGCTCATATCATATATAACTCATGTAGAGAATAAACCATGGCTAAAGATTATGGTTAGGTTAATAAATATCTCATGTAAAACAAGTTAGTGGACTAAGTCAATGGCCACTACAAGTTTCTATAAGCTTCATAGCCATGACTAATTTTCATCTAATTTTGAATTACTTAGACAAATAAAAAACCTAATATATAATCTAAAATATAGTGTGAGTCTCATACACCCATGTTGCATTTATAATCAAGCATGACACATAAAAAAAACACAATTAATATATATCACATATATATTAAGTGTGCATATGTGAGAAAAAAATGCATAAGTGAGCAAATATTAGTTAATGTAAATTAATATATCAAATATATAATTCTACATTAAATTATCAAATCAACGATTGATTCAATAATCCGGTTATATCACATATAACCGACTAATATCATATGTATCATCTTATCGAATCAACACTTGATTCGATAACCTGGCTATATCACATATAACCGACCGATATCATATATCGCGAGAATAGAATACGGTATCACATACTCGTATTAATCTCGGTCCCGCACATATCACATATGTGCTCCTAATTCATTTTGTCTGAGCCAGGAAACCTCTGTGTAGGACTCTAAAAACTCGTCAATACGCCGGCAGTAGGTGATGATCATATCAGGCACCCACAAGCCGTCAGCGGTACTAGCTGGACGTAACGGATACCCGGGTATTGAGCGATCAGAAGATCAACAAGCAAGCCTGCTCATACTCCTGTAAATCCTGTCAGTAACACTACCGTACAGTTCGGTCTCTTTGTCTGATATGTGGCATATCCAGTTTTGGGTTGGTAAACGTCAGACCCCAGTAACCGATAAGTCGTGCCGATGTGAGGCTCATAACGGGTCAAGAAACTACTGATAACACTTACCAGTAGATCTCCGTATCATCCCTGGCCAGGGACTTCCTGTTATAGCCAATCGAGCACAGCGCAACATCAACCCCCAATACCGGGAGAGACGAATCCCCTCCTATCGCTCATTGCCTCCATGTGACTCGGGACTGTACCCAAAAGCCACCGTTTTGCATGTTCTCTTGAACGTGGTAAGGTGGAAATCAAAGCACAGTGGGAATCACACAAGACTCTATGACGATCTCGGGTCTACAGACTAACTTGTACCAGTGTCACCAGAGAACTGCTATCTGACGATAGGTATAATACCAACTAGGCGTTCTCGGCGAGTCCGTTCAGTATACCCAGTCTCCACTGAGCACCCGTATACCATCTTTGATGTCAAACACCAATGGATGTGGGATCATCCATCGCCCATCATATGGGTCAAGAAGCGTATACGCTAGTCTACTCTGGAATATCGATGCTCTGTCTCGATACACCCTCGACTAGGAACAATTAAAGGATGTACTTGTGGACTACCTTGACCCCACTAGTATGATCTCTATCATAGTCCTGGTAGTCAAGTACTCATCCTAAGGGCTTTATCAACATGTGAGAGCAAGACAGTATCAAAACACAAGTCTACATGTTAAGATAAAGAGCAACTAGATAACATACTATCATGTCGAGCAGGAAAGTACTCTCTATATATGTCCAAGCATCCATTGTAATATACATCATATGTACAATAATGGCCTCTAGGGCATGCACATAACTAACATGAGTTACCAACTCAGTGAATAAAAGTATATCGCAAGGTAGAAATCGAAATGCATAACGATATACCTAGGTCATAAAGTATAATACTATTATATCCTGTACTAGTATATGGATAATGCATAAGTACAATGGATACATCACCATCGATCGCGTAAACCCGAAAATATATCACATCATATGTATATAACATGCGTCTAGGTATAAGCCTATAAGGTAGCCAAAATATGTATGTAAAACCTCTTTGTAAAATAGCCGCGGGATACGTTTGTCACGGCATAAGAAGCAGATGTAATAGTATGAAGTATTATATGTATTTTATTTAAGATATATATTTCGCTGTTTAGTAAAGTGTTTTATGAGGTTTAATATTTAAAAGATCCTTGTGCCATTCTAGACACGTCAAAATAATGAGATTATAGCCCGTTTAGAATCCCTTTTATATGTATCAACAGGTAAAAATATTATTCAGGTACTTTCCTCCGGATCAGTCCTGATCGGCTACTATATCACATAAACTATAACGGCGTATCGTGAATGATCGCAAAACATTAATATATGGGGGTCCAGCATCGACACCTTAAATCATTATATCTTTCGTGTCCATCACCGACACGCAAAATCATCAAATCTCTCGTGTCCACCATCGACACGCAAATCCAGATATCGACGACACCTTCTCATCAGATCGGCCGTCCCTTGATATCCCTAGCTCCGGTCAGTATCCCCTAGATATCCGCCGTGCTTACATCTATCTTCGGTATCGAGTGTAGGCTTCCCGCCTCAATTGCGGCTTTCCTGCCCCTCGGTCTCGACCGGATCTACCATGTATCCGAATGTGTACTCCCCTACTCAGTCCGGATATGTAGCATGTCCGTAACCGTATAGCTCCCCCACTCGGTTCGGAATAAAATCAAACCAGAAAACATCAAGCTCATGGTGGATGTCAACACATTGTATCCAGAAAATATCAAGTAAAGAAAAATAATAATTGCATATATCTTTCTGATAATATAATCAATATATACATCAGCGTCTTATACCACTGATATATATCATCGAAGGTGAAAACATCATTAAAATCTCATAACAATCCAATACGAATACCCATGGTAATGGTATTTGCAATTAATCAACAGGTAATAAAGGCATCGTACGTAAATGTAGTTAATAGTGCAAACAAACGCAACCGTTCTACTGTGTCTGTAAGTCAATGTCGCGTACCCCGCGGGTTCGCGGGGAGGCGGAATACGTAAAAAACGATTTTTACGGGTGTCGCAACTGTAGGGTTACTAGGCACTCTCACAAGGTTCTACAAGGTATCAACCATGCTCGATTTAAATTTTAGACGTGCCGAACAACCCTAACCAAGATCTTAGACTAGACATTAGGCGAAACAAAGCAAGTAAACAACTTTACTTCTAAGTGAAAAGGATTACAACCTTTGTAGTCCGGTCCTTCACTTCAAAAACTCTGTGATGAGGTCCTTTCGCTGCGATCATCGAGAATCCGGACTCTAGAGAGGCTCCAAGAAGAGAAAGATACAAGCTTGCTTTCGATCTTCGATAACAAAGATGATCTACCTTGAAATTTCTTTAACACAAGCTCTCACTTACTAATGAAGTGAACACCCTAATCTAATGGGCTAGATTAGATGAGGATGATGAAGTAGGAATTTAGCTCTCATTTATTTTCATAATCTCACACTAATCCATCACAAAACCCAAAGCTAGAAAGCTTTGCAAGGAGGAAGAAAAAGAAGAATCAATGAATAATCCTTTTGTGATGAATAATGAAAATATCATAATGATTACAAATGCAACCATGGTCAAAGATGAAGAGGTTAACCATTGTAGAGACTTAACCTAGGGTGAAGGGTTTGGGTTGGGTTAGAAATATCAAGCAAAATATCAACCATAATATCTTTGCTAGAAATAAAGTAAAAGCTTCTAGAAGCTACAAGAAAGAGCTAACCCAAATCAAACCCTAACTAGGTTTAATCTCCACAAAACATGTTGCATTAGTAATCATAACTTGTTACAATATTATATATCATATATATAATATATTTTTGTAACAAAAGAAAATAATACAATTAACATATATCGCATATATATCAATGTATTACCCGGTGAGAAAATGAATCAATAAAGCGAGCCAATATTAGATAATGTAATGTAATATATCACATATATAATTATACATTAAATTATCGAATCAACACTTGATCCGACAATCCGGCTATATCGAATATAACCGACTAATATATCATGTACCGATTCATCGAATCAACACTTGATCCGATGACCCGGCTCATATCAAAATATCGCGAGAATATATTACGGTATCTCATATCGCATTATCCTCGGTCTTGCACATATCACATATGTGATCCTACTCCGTTTTGCCTGAGTCAAGAAACCTCTGTGTAGGACTGTAAAGAATCGTCAATACGCCGGTACCAGGTGATGATCATATTAAACACCCACAAGATGCAAGCGGTCAGCTAAACATAACAGCCACCCAGGTATTGAGCGATCAGAAGATCAACAAGCAAGCCTATACATTCTCCTGTGAATCCAGTTAGTAACACTCCCGTACAGTCCGGTCTCTTCGTCTGATATGTCGCATATCTCGCCCAGGGGTGGTAAACGTCAGACCCCAGTAGCTTGATAAGTCATGTCGATATGAGATCTATAACAGTTCGAGAAACTACTGATAACACTTACCATTAAATCTCAGCAACCCTGGCCAGGGATTTCCAGTTATAGCCAATCGAACACAGCGCAACGTCAACTCCCTATACCGGGAGAGACGAAACCCCTCCTATCGCTCATTGCCTCCATGTGATTCGGGACTGTACCCAAAAGCCACCTTTTTGCACGCCCTCTTAGACGTGGTATGATGGAAATCAAAGCACAGTGGGAATCACACAAGACTCTATGACGATCTCGGGTCTACAGACTAACCTATAGCAGTGTCACCAGAGAACTTCCATCTGGCGTGAGGTATAATACCATCTGGGAGTTCTCGGCGAGTCCGTCCAGTGTACCCAGTCTCCACTGAGCACCCGTATACCATCCTTGATGTCAAACACCGATGGATATGGGATCATCCATCGTCCATCATATGGGTCAAGATGCGTATACGCTAGTCTACTCTGGTGTATCGATGCCCTATCTCGATACACCCTCGACTAGGAACAGTTATAGGATGTACTCGTCGACTACCATGGCCCTACTAGGATGATCTCATCATAGTCCCAGTAGTCGAGTACATATCCTAAGGGCTTTATCAACATGTGAGAGTAAGACAGTAAACTAATATAAGTCAACATGTTAAGATAAAGAGCAACCATATAGCATACTATCATGTTGAGCTAGAAAGTCCTCTCTACATATGTCCAAGCATCCACTACAATATACATCGTATATACTGTAATGGCCTCTAGGGCATACATATAACTAACAATCTCCCACTTGCACTAGGGCCATCTGTTGTGGTATCGCATACCCAACAATTAGCTGTGGTTGAAGTATCTCATCCTCAACCATCCCATAAAAGTCTCTACTGGGAAATAGGCCTTTGTGAGTGGATCCGCGCTGTTGTCCTCTGTGTTTACTCTCCTAACCTCGATCTCCCTGGAGATCAGCCATCTCTATGATCAGGTGATACTGCCTAAGAATTGTATCCGGATTTCTGATGGGACGGGGGTTCCTTGGCAAAATCCACAACTCCATTGTCATACAATGGTAGGAACGAAGTTCATCTCATGAACTTATATATATCCAGACTGCCTCTTTGGTAGCATCCTTGGTAACGATGTATCTTGCCTTTAATCGTCTAGTATGTCACAGTATCTAGCTTGGAACTCTTCCAACATACCGTCCCTCCACCGAGGGTAAAGACAATGCCTGCGACTGACATTCAGTCGTCCTTATCACCCTGGAACCTTTCCAGTGATTCTCCCCAGGATCGATTGATACCATCTCACTACAACTAGTGAGTATCCTAACATCCAATTAGATCTATCTCATAGATCCAAAACCCAGGATTTAGGAGGTATCACTTTGATCCTATATGGAGAATCCTTGTGATAAGCGGAGATTGACCGAGCGTAGCATAAGAAACTCCTTCCCTATCAAGAGTATGTCATCCACGTACTGTATGAGGATCACCACCATACTCCCTACTACCTTTTTTTATATACAAGGTTCATCTACCATTTTGATGAAGTCAAACTCTTTGACTACCACATCAAAACAGACGTTCCAACTCCGCGATGCCTGCTTTATCGCATAAAATAAGTTGCACACGTTTCCGCTGCTCCCACTGTCTACGAAGCCTTCTGTGTAGCGTTTTGAAAATCGTTTCGGTGAAATTTCGGAAAATCGGTAAAATGAGGGGGTTTTCTGTAAAAAGTCAAAATACAAATATCTTATTATAAAAATTAAATATACATACTCTAGCTATATAATTGCTATTATTTGGTGTTTATTGAGCCGCTGGTGAAATTTCAAATTTTCTGAAAAAATATTATTTTATTATTATTTTAAGCCGTCACTAATACATTTAATTAGGGAAAATTACAAATTGGAATGAGTTGAAAAAATTTTGTGCATCATAAAACATTAAATAAAATTTTATCATGTGGTTTTTGGAACGAAATCATTTGCCAAAACGGTTTAGAAATTATTGAAGAAAAAAGGCTTTTTTTTAGCGTAAATGGATGTTTGGGGTATCGTATTTATCATTTTTCATCACCCCACACCCGTACCCACACCCACACACCCCCACTTACTCCTCCCCTTAGCCAAATTCAGCAGCCCTCACTTTTTCCCCACTTGGTTTGCAAAGGAAAGAAAAGGAAAAGAAAAGAAAAGAAAAGAAAAGAGTAGAAAATGATATATTTTGAGTTGAATTTGACTTGAAACAACTTTCCACACCTCACTCTCTCTCCTCACTCACCCACCCCCCTCAAATCTGGCCGAAACTGATCCATAGAGCAGCAGCCCCCCTCCCCCAAGTTCTCACTCCATTTTTGCTTCAAAAATCCATAAAAAGCTTCAAAATCCATACAATTTCAAAGCTTTTTTCCAAATCCAACACTTACCCATTATTCCTTAGCATTTCAAGCATGGATCCTTGTGAAAAGAGAGCATTTTGGAGTGCCATGGATGCTTGTGGATCTTCGTATGCTTTTGGGTATATTTCTAAACATTTTTGTTGCTTAAATTGTTACTAATTTCTTAAGCTAATTTATTTAAGTGTTATTTGGATATGTGAGTTTAATTGCACGTTTTGGAATTCAAGAAAAGGGTTTGAATGCAAGTTAGGTTATTGTGAATTGGTGTATGGCTGTGATGGGTAGCTTACCATCTTAGAATTTGTAGAAAGTAATTTAGTAGTTAAATTTCATATTGTTGCATGGAAATGTCTAAATTAAGTTTTGTTTTTGCTAACTAGAGTTTTTGAAAAATTATCAAATGCTTAGATTAAAATATAATTAAGTGTTCATGTCATTATAACTATTATAATGAGTGGTTTAATGACTTTGGTTCATGCAAAACGAAGCTTAATTGATGAATTGTGAATTTTGCTTTAAAGGGTGTTAAATTTGATATTTTGCAAACTAGGATTTTGGAAATTATGCAAATTTATGAGTTTAAATTATGGAAATGGTTTTTATGACTTATTCAATATATTTAATAAATATATTGGCCTCTACATTCATTTAAACATCGTGTTTTGTACAAAAACGGCGAATTGTGCTTGCTAGATTTTCGGAAAAATGACTTTTTGAGTGAAATTGGCGTTTTTGTGAGTTTCAACCTAGTTTATATTAAAATTAGTGTTCGTGAATGTGCAAATGAGTGTATTTGGGTTTTTCTCGATGGTTTGGCGTTTGTACGCCGACGTCGAGGGTTTTTGGGTTGATTTGTGAAAGCAACCATAGGTTTTGACCTATGTGGGATTCGTGCGTCGTTTTGATCATGAGTCGGATTTTAATGAGATATGGTGCGTTATGATATGTAGGTACCTCCATGTGGACTTCGAGACGACAAGCAAGCACGTGGCGACGTCGGCACCGGCTAGCGAGGACCAGGTGAGTAGATTTATATCTACGGGGAGAAGTCGGGTGGATGGCGTATAGCACCCCCGCAGTCCGTGGTGGTGTATACGGATGCGTATACACACCAACATTTATTATATGTTATTTAGGATTAATAACGATGCTTAGGATGGATATTGGTGTGTTGGAATATTTTTAGTGTTGCGAACCCTAGGGTAGTGTTGCACTACACATACACACATACATACTTGCATACATTCCTATTGATATGTGCTCATGGGATTCTTTATAGTTATGTGTTCACATGGGTATGGGACTATGTGTTCACATACGGATTGAGGATGATACTTGGGATTGAGCTGAGTCGATGAGATTTGATTTGAGGCCGTGAGATCGGTGATATAGCAGGGTTCGTATCTTAGATACGACATGACGTTGTAGCGGGTCCTTGACGTAGTGTTTCACACACGTCCATGCATACGTAGGCGGTATCAGTATGGTACTAGACGTAGATCAGTACCCCGATCATGATATTTGATAAAGAGGATACCAGGTGAATAGTATGATGAATGTGATATTGACCCGTACCCAGATTGGGATGCCGTACGACGGATTTACGTACGAGCTATATTGATGATTGATCCGCACTCTTGACTTGGGATGCCTGATTATAGATATGGTATCGGATATGATATTATTGAGGCGGGATCACCGACTATACATATACAGGTATGTATATGTATCGACTCAGATGATAGGCGGTTTCCTTACCTGTAGTTCAGCTTGTTAGTTCAGCCGTATAGTTTAGTGTAGTTGTTAGATTAGATTAGACTTCTTACCTATTTCAAAAACTAACGAATCGTGGGCATTTTTAAAGACAGCTCAAGGGAATCTACGGATATTTCAAAAACGACGTATCTTTTCATAAAAACACCGTAGCCCCTATTTTCAAAACCCCATGATTCGTGTTATTTCAAAAGGCACCATTTGTAGGACTTATATTAGATTATTGCAGATTAGTTATCGTTGTGTCTAGTATTCAGCTCCCGCACATTATTGCTGTTCGCTCTGCCTCGCATACTTATTGTGCTGCATATTCCATTATTGATATCATACTGTTAGGACACCAGCACCATTACCGATGATGCGTATGTACCACGTACACCTACTTGCCGGCTCACACACATCTTCATCGGTAATTGCCATGTCACGTACACTTTAGAGAATATATTTGCTTGACTTAGCTTGTTAGCTAGTAGTTTTGACATGATATTAGTGTACTTTCCTTATATGCTATATTAGACATTTCAGTTATTACTTGCTACTTCATGCATATTGTTATTCATTGTTATACCGCACGCATGGATTCTCATGCCTTTATTCACTAGTTTATGTGCTATTGAGGTTTTGGACTCGGATTTCCTTGATATTTCTGGATTTGGGAACCGTGGAGATTTCAAAAGAGAATATGTAATTGTTTTAAAAACCCGGTTACCCTGGATATGATATTTCAGTGCGTCCACCATGTGTTTTCTCGGTGCTGAGAGCGACATGTGAGACCCGAGTTCGAGGAGTGGAGGAACCGTTTCGGGTACATGGTGGACCCGGTAAGGTACCCCGGGGCAAGAAGCTCGTGGTGATGACGATGAGCCTGGCAGGGGGAGACTATCTACCGGTGATATTACCCGACGCGTCGGATATCCGGAGGATACCGTCATGGTCTTGAGATGGATGGTAGGGGCCGGTCTGGACTGACGGCGCCCTAAATATTGAGATTGAGACATTGATATTTCGAGACAGTGAGATTTATGTTTTGTGTCGATACTAGACACTGTTGATGCTGATTTCATTTATGATACCTCAGTTTAAAAATACGAAGGAAATCTCACTAATTTATGAAAACAGTTTCTTCATTTATATGTATTCTGTTTCATGCATTCATACCTCATTCATATGATATATTGCTACCTGAGGCACTGACACGGGCACGTGAAATTATACTCGGGTTAGATATTACCCTAGCCATTGTTATAGGCTGCCTGTTATACTTATATTTGAGGATATATTATGATTATTGACCTAGGTTGCGTTATTTATGCGATTTCTGTGCGTAGATGTTTTTCTATTCACGAGTTGGCAACTCACCCCCGTTGTGCCCCAGTTTCTTGCAGGTTTGCCGTACAGGTTTCATTACGGCTTGCGGGCTCAGTTTCATTCGGGTGGCTTGCTAGTAGGTGGGTTTTTCTTGTATCGTACCCATCATATTACCTTGTATGATATTATTCAGTTGTATCTAGTAAATTCCATCAACCAAACATGTATCTATTGAGATAGAGACCAGTGTTGGTTATTCTTTCGACCTTAGAGTCGCTCATTATATTTCTGGTGGTTTTGAGTTTCCTTTTGAGTTTTGATCCTCGCCGTTGGCGTTGTATATTATATTGTTTGTGTGGTTGTGACCGTCGATTGACGAAGAGCTAGCTCCCGCTTGGGGATGCCCTTTTCTTGATTTCGTATACTATTCATGTTGTATCCCGTTTGGGGGCCAGTATTTACAAAGGAGACTCTGCCGAAATTTTCAGTAAATTTTTGATGTTTTAAAAACCGCATAATTCGGCTTATGCTATTGAAATTACTTGCTTTAAGTTGGTTTTTCCTGCACTCTACTATTTTCTTGGTTTGGATTTCTGGGTTTTCGGTTTACTTAGATTACGTACGCCTCGAGACGTTCGTAGTTAAAGTGCCGGTCATGTTCCGTATTTTCGGGTCGTGACATTCTGGCTGTGTACTTATAGACATTCTCTTCCAAAACATCATTTAGAAAAGCAGTCATGACACCCAACCACCAGATATCGTAGTCATGGTATGTAGCAGTGGCAAGTAGGATCTGGATGGACTTAAGCATAGCTTTGAAAGTCTCAACTTTTCCATGTACATCAAGTAATCTTCTCAAGATATACTTGCTCTTGATGGGGATTTAACCCTTCAGATAAAGCAACCAAAGTCCATACTTTGTTGGTGTATAAGGATTCCATCTTAGGTCGCTAAGCATCCAGCCATTCTTACAGAGTCCCACTCCTGATGGCCAGCTCGAAACTAGTTGGGTCATCATCTCATGATGCAATCCTCGCTCCTACTTTCATAGAGAAACCGAAGTATCTCTCAGGTGGGTGAGGAGCCCTACTAGATCGGCGGAGAGGCTGAGGTTTGTTGGAAATTATTGAATCCTTTGGTTCTACCAAATCATCAGCTGCAGTTTGTATAGCTGGAACCTTTCCAGTTCTACCTCATGACCACTAATTTTTTCTCAAGAAATTCCCTTTCACAAAGGTGGCATGCTGAGAAACAAAACATCTTTTGTTCCTCGGTTTGGTAGAAGATATTCCTGTTAGTTATATGTATGCCCTAGAGGCCATTACTGTACATTGGATGTATATTGTAGTGGATGCTGGGACATATATAGGTAGGACTTTCTTGCTCGACATGATAGTACGCTATCTGGTTGCTCTTTATCTTAACATGTATACTTTCTGTCTCTCTGATTACATGTTGATAAAGCCCATAGGATGTGTACTCGACTTCCAGGACTATGATGTAGATCATACTAGTGGGGCCTGGGTAGTCCAAGAGTACATCCTTGAAATGTTCCTAGTCGAGGGAATATCGAGACGGGGCATCGATATTCCAGAGTAGACTAGCGCATATCTTCTCGACCCATGCGATGAGCGATGGATGATCCCATATCCATTGGTGTTTGACATCGAAGATGGTATGCGGGTGCTCAGTGGAGACTGGGTACACTGAACGGACTCGCCGAGAACTCCCAGATGGTATTATACCTCACGTCAGATGGCAGTTCTCTGGTGACACTGGTACAGCTTATTCTGTTGACCCGAGATCGTCATAGAGTCTTGTGTGTCTCCCACTGTGCTCTGATTTCCACCCTACCACGGCTCTACCGAGTTGTGCAAACAGGTGTTTTTTTGGGTACAGTCCCGATTCACATGGAGGCAATGAGCGATAGGAGGGGATTCGTCTCTCCCGGTATTGGGGGTTGATGTTGTGCTATGCTCGACTGGCCATAACAGGAAATCCCTGGCCAGGGTTGCTGTGATATACTGGTAAGTGTTATCAGTAGTTTCACGAATGTTATGGACCCTACGTCGGCATGACTTATCGAGCTATTGGGGTCTGACGTTTACCACCCCTAGGCGAGATATGCGACATATCAGACGAACAGACCGGACCGGACGGTAGTGTTACTGGTCGGATTCACTGGAGTGTGAGCGGGCTTGCTCGTCGATCTTCAGATCGCTCAATACCCGGGTGGCCGTTACGTTTAGCAGACCGCTTGCGGCTTGTGGGTGCTTGATATGATCATCACCTGCTGCCGGCGTATTGACGAGTCTTTAGAGTCCTACACAGAGGTTTCCTGGTTCAAGCGAAACGAAATAGGAGCGCATATGAGATATGTGCGGGACCGAGAATAATGCGTGTATGTGATACCGTATTCCATTCTCGCGATGAATGTGTCGAATGGTTGTATGCGATATAACCTAGTTATCGAATCAAGGATTGATTCGATAAGCCGATACATTCTATACTAGTCGGTTGTGTGCGACATGACCGGATCATTGAATCAAGTGTTGATTTAATTATTTGATGCATAATTATATATTTGATATATTACTTTGCATTAACTAGTATCGGTTCACTTTAAATGGATTTTCTCACTCGGGTGTGCGCATTGCATATGCGATATGATTTTGTGCACATGATTGTATCATGTTTGATGATACATGCTTTTTGGTTAAGTGTAAAGTATTAAACTATGGTTAAGTGGATGATTAGGGTTTTTACTTATTCATTTATTTGTTCATTTATTCTTTTTGGAAAAATAAATAGCATAAAGCGTACGTTATATTTATCTGTGATGGTTAGGTGGACTTAAATGATGGGATATTCATTAATGAGATTAATGAAAGAAAATAAACCTAATTGATGTTGTGGAATCGAATTTCAAAATAAAACAGGTAGCTACAGTTCTTGCTTTGCATCGCGGTGTTCATTATAGAACATCCTGCACCTTATTCGATGAGGAAAGGACCGAGATCCCTTCACCGGGAGTGACTCCTTTAGCAATAACTGGCAGATGCTACAACCCTCGGTTTGTCTTTGATCGCTTCTATAGTTTCCGCTTTGCACAGTGATATATATGATATATCCCGCACCTCATTCGACGAGGAAAGGGCCGACGATCCCTTCACCGGGAGTGACCCCTTTAGCAAAACTAGAAAAGCCTCAAAAACATTCCATTTAAAAACCATTTGATTCCGCAACGAGATCAAGTTCAAAGCGTTAAAGGTTTTTACAAAAACCAGCCGCAACCCTTCGTCATTTTAGGAAGTAGAGTACTTAGTATTCGTGCTGTGTTTGTTGACCATAGTCAAGGCACAGTGTACGGTAGCTAAGTGATGTCTTCCTACACCGCATATGATGCGATTAGTTAGGACAGTCGCGTGACTTTGTTGACCTTAGTTAAGGGTCATGTGGGTGGGTCTAATTAATCACGAAATGACGGGTAGAACTTGACTAGTACTTATGATTTGTTGACCATAGTTAAGGTCATAAGTGCTAGGGGTAAAAACCATTATCGGGAGTTTCAAGTGTTGGAATTTGCAATGAGATTGCATACCTTCTATGAGATAGTTGGATCCCGATACCCGCTGCGAGTAAGAGTTACTCCTGGGAGAGTTTTATACATTACAATTAGCCGATCAAGTAGGTGTCTAGAAAGGTGTCAACGGGGTTACGCCTCTGGGAAAACGAGGTTTACAGTAATTAGGTTCGTGCGAAAGCACGGGGGACCTCCCTCAAAGTACCGACACTGGCCTGGCTGAAAGATTGGCGAACTTGTAGTGTGTAATTAATCCCGGCTAGTCTTTCCTTTTAGGGTTTGAAGGAAGATTTAATAAAAAGCAGCGGGAGCCATCCTGATTAGATAAAATAAAAACCAATCTATTCTTGCAAGAGCGCACGCTGAGTGTTTTCTTCTCTCTCTCTCCAGGTAGCGACCATATCACGCCTTAATCAAGATAATAATACGGATTATTGACCGAACCCGCTTGTTATACTGAGCTGGGGAACGTTGGTCCCGCTCCAACTTATAAATGTTATAAGACAGAGCAGGAAATTGGGGAATACCAGATTTCACGTGCCGCCCAAACGAAGAGAGTGCATGTTGATGCATCATCTTCGGGTGTGTTCATTACAAAGAACCGTTTCTCCGTATCCTCTACGTCCTGGGTATGTGATACCAGATCAGGATCCCAGATATGTAATCTGTTACATAGGGCTACAGAAAGGTAGAGAACTGAGAACGGGTGATAAGTTTCATGAGGCAGAAAACGGGGCAAGAGTTGCAGCCAAGTCTGTCGGTCACTGTCACCCTGTATTACCAATACATTGATTCTGAATGAATGTTGTTAGATACCGAACCTGATATACAAAATCATATCAGTCTCTTTATTAGTAAAGAAATGATAAAATTTTGTATTGTTGGATAATGTTTTGAACATTTCCTATATCAAAAGTTGATCGGTTCAGGCACGTTATCTAAAAGCATTGATGTTCTAAATCAAACTACAGTTCTTAGTATACGGATCACACACAAGAGGAAGAGTTCAGAAATGAACGAATTCTTCTTGAGGCATTGTAGACTAGGTCAGATCAATGTGACCCGACTAGCTGAAGTTACATGTAGATGCATATTTAAATCAGTTTGAATCTACATCTTGTGAAACTTGCCAGTCATGTCACAAAGATAAAATGACCATAGCTCTGTTTATTGGAAACAGAGAAAGAGTTAGTGAACTCTTGGGATGATACATGTTGATGTATGAAGGTCTCCTGTCTACACATGCCAGGACTGGTTCTTTTTACTTCATTATATTCTCTGATAATCTCTCAAGATTCAGTCATATGTTCCTGTTGAAACATAAGTCCGAACCTTTTGAGGTATTCACAGAATATAAGTTAGAAGTAGAGAACCAATAACCGGGTATAAGTATTATGTCCTATGATGAGATCAGGGAGGAGAATACTTGTGCATGGAATCCTTGGACTATTCTAAAGGAAAATGAGATTCTCTCTCAGTATTACTCCTCTGAATACACCACAGCACAACGATGTATCGGGGCGGAGCAATCACACAATATTAGATATCGTGTGCTCTATGATGAGTATTACTGAGTTACCTATTTCCTTTTGGGAGTTATGCACTTGAGAAGCTGCATACCTATTGAATTAGGTTCGAATCAAATCAGTGCCTACCATTCCATATGAGATATGGTATGGGAAGAGCCTATCTCTTAAGTAAGTTAAGATTTGGGATTGTCCGGCCTGTGTCAAAAGCAAAATCCGGACAAGATCGAGGCAAGATCAGTTCTGTAGAACTGGAAAGGTTCCAGCTGTACAAAACTGCTAATGATTTGACAGATCCAAAGGATTCAATAGTTTCCGACGAACCTCAGCCTCTCCGCCGATCTAGTAGGGTTCCTTATCCGCCTGAGAGATACCTCAGTTTCTCGATGACAGTGGGAGCAAGGATTGCATCATGAGATGATGACCCAACTATTTTCGAGCAGGCCATCGAGAGTAGGGACTCTGTAAGAATGGCTGGATGCTTAGCGATCTGAGATGGAATCCATGTACACCAGCAAAGTATGGACTTTAGCTGCTATATGTGAAGGGTTAAATCCCCATCAGGAGCAAGTATATCTTGAGAAGATTACTTGGTGTAGATGGAAAAGTTGAGACTTTCAAAGCTAGGCTTATTAAAGGTTTTAGTCATCAACCAGGCATGGATAATGATGAAACCTTTTCCAAGTGACTATGCTTAAGTCCATCCGGATCCTACTTAACATTGCTACATACCATGACTACGATATCTGGCGGTTGGGTGCCATGACTGCTTTTCTAAATACTGATTTAGAAGAGAACGTCTATAAGAACACAGCCAGAGGTCTTCGTAAATAGTGGGAGCAGCGGAAACGTGTGCAAGTTGCTTTACATAATGAAGCAGGCATCGCGGAGTTGGAACGTCTGTTTTGATGTGATAGTCAAAGTGTTTGACTTCATCAAAATGGTAGACGAACCTTGTATATACAAAAGGGTAGTAGAGAGTAAGGTGGTCATCTTCGTATTGTACGAAGACAACATACTCTTGATAGGAAAAGAGTTTCCTATACTACGATCGATCAATCTCCTATTATCACAAGGATTCTCCAAATAGGATCAAAGTGATACCTCCTAAATCCTGAGTTTTCATCTATGAGATAAATGTAATTGGATGCTAGGATTCTCACTAGATGTAGTGAGATGGTATCAATAGATCCTGGGCAGAATCACTGGAAGTGTTCCAGGGTGATAAAGACGACTGAATGTCAGTCACAGGCACTGTCTTTACCCTTAGTAAAGGGACGGTATGTTGGAAAAGTTCTAAGCTAGATACCGTGGTATACTAGACGATAAAGGCTGGTAACATCGCTATTGAAGATACTACCAAAGATGAAGTTTGGGTGTATATTGGTTCATAAGATGAACTAGGTTCCTGCCATTGTATGACAATGGAAGTAAGGCTTTGGCCCTGGAACCCTGGTCCCATCAGTGACCCAGACAAATTCTGAGGCAGCATCACCTGATCATGGAGATAGTTAATCTCCAGGGTGATCGAGGTTAGGAGAGAAGACTTAGAGGACAACACGGCGGATCCACTCACGAAGGCCTTTTTCCCAAAGAGAGACTTTTAGGGGATGGTTGAGTATGTGATACTGCAACCACTGCTACAGATGGCCCTAGTGCAAGTGGGAGATTGTTAGTTATATGTATGCCCTAGAGGCCATTACTGTACATTGGATGTATATTGTAGTGGATGCTGGGACATATATAGGTAGGACTTTCTTGCTCGACATGATAGTACGCTATCTGGTTGCTCTTTATCTTAACATGTATACTTTCTGTCTCTCTGATTACATGTTGATAAAGCCCATAGGATGTGTACTCGACTTCCAGGACTATGATGTAGATCATACTAGTGGGGCCTGGGTAGTCCAAGAGTACATCCTTGAAATGTTCCTAGTCGAGGGAATATCGAGACGGGGCATCGATATTCCAGAGTAGACTAGCGCATATCTTCTCGACCCATGCGATGAGCGATGGATGATCCCATATCCATTGGTGTTTGACATCGAAGATGGTATGCGGGTGCTCAGTGGAGACTGGGTACACTGAACGGACTCGCCGAGAACTCCCAGATGGTATTATACCTCACGTCAGATGGCAGTTCTCTGGTGACACTGGTACAGCTTATTCTGTTGACCCGAGATCGTCATAGAGTCTTGTGTGTCTCCCACTGTGCTTTGATTTCCACCCTACCACGGCTCTACCGAGTTGTGCAAACAGGTGTTTTTTTGGGTACAGTCCCGATTCACATGGAGGCAATGAGCGATAGGAGGGGATTCGTCTCTCCCGGTATTGGGGGTTGATGTTGTGCTATGCTCGACTGGCCATAACAGGAAATCCCTGGCCAGGGTTGCTGTGATATACTGGTAAGTGTTATCAGTAGTTTCACGAATGTTATGGACCCTACGTCGGCATGACTTATCGAGCTATTGGGGTCTGACGTTTACCACCCCTAGGCGAGATATGCGACATATCAGACGAACAGACCGGACCGGACGGTAGTGTTACTGGTCGGATTCACTGGAGTGTGAGCGGGCTTGCTCGTCGATCTTCAGATCGCTCAATACCCGGGTGGCCGTTACGTTTAGCAGACCGCTTGCGGCTTGTGGGTGCTTGATATGATCATCACCTGCTGCCGGCGTATTGACGAGTCTTTAGAGTCCTACACAGAGGTTTCCTGGTTCAAGCGAAACGAAATAGGAGCGCATATGAGATATGTGCGGGACCGAGAATAATGCGTGTATGTGATACCGTATTCCATTCTCGCGATGAATGTGTCGAATGGTTGTATGCGATATAACCTAGTTATCGAATCAAGGATTGATTCGATAAGCCGATACATTCTATACTAGTCGGTTGTGTGCGACATGACCGGATCATTGAATCAAGTGTTGATTTAATTATTTGATGCATAATTATATATTTGATATATTACTTTGCATTAACTAGTATCGGTTCACTTTAAATGGATTTTCTCACTCGGGTGTGCGCATTGCATATGCGATATGATTTTGTGCACATGATTGTATCATGTTTGATGATACATGCTTTTTGGTTAAGTGTAAAGTATTAAACTATGGTTAAGTGGATGATTAGGGTTTTTACTTATTCATTTATTTGTTCATTTATTCTTTTTGGAAAAATAAATAGCATAAAGGAAAATGGTGGCTTGTTTTGTATTCTAGTTGAAGCTTTGACCTAAGTAACCATTTTGTCTCATGCTTAACCCTAACCACTCCATTAACCCTAGTTTAATCTCTACACTTGACCATGGTTCATGTTATGATAAGTATTTGATTTTCTTTTTCAATTTTTATTCAACTTATCATATTATTCTTCTTCTTCTTCCTTGCTTCAAGTGAAGAAAAGCTTACCTCATCAATGGTGATTGATGTTTTTGAGTGAGAAATCCAATTCTAAAGTTAACCCACTTCCTATTTCTTCATCCTCTACCTCTTGCCAAGTAGTAGAGTGTGTTTCCTTCACAAGTTTTTCAAGACTTGGTGAAGGTGGAGCTCGATCTAGTGATGCTTCGACGTAGATCATCTTCGGCACGTCGTCGACGACCTAGCCCGTCCATTCTCCGATGAAGCCGACGCTAGAGCCCGGATTTGATTTGGACAGCGGAGAGGACCTCGTTGCGGAGCTATGGAGGTGGAGCACCGGATCTACAATGGTTGTATTTCCGTATCTCTTAGTTAATTGTTAACTAGTTTGCTTGTTTCGCCTAAATATCTAGTAAACGATTCGTAGTCGGGTTTGTAGGCACCCGTAAAATTTTATTTGTGCATGTTTGATCACTTGTGAGACTTAACTAGAGTGCCTAGGAACCCTACAATTCCTTTGCGAATGCTTGGGATATCCAACAAACTTCTACAGAAGTGACTTTGCCTCGAGCTTGTCCGGATTATGCTTTTAGACATAGGCTGGACAACCCCAAATCTTAACATACTTAAGATATGGGCTCTTCCTATTCCATATCACATATGAAGTGGTAGGCAACTGATTTGATTTGAACCCTATTCAATAGGTATGCAGCTTCTCAAGTGCATAACTCCCAAAAGGAAATAAGAAACTCAGTAGTACTCATCATAGAGCGTACCATATCAAATAGGGTGTGATTGCTCCGCCCCGATACACCGACGTGCTGTGGTGTATACAGAGAAGTAATGCTGAGAGAGAATCTCATTCTCCTTTAGAATAGTCCAGGAATTCCGTGCTCAAGTATTCTCCTCCCTGATCTCATCATAGGACATAATACTTATACCCGTTTTTGGTTCTCTACTTCTAACTCATATTCATTGAATTTCTCAAAAGGTTCAGACTTGTGTTTCAACAGGAACATATGTCCGAATCTTGAGAGATAAACAGTGAATGTAATGAAGTATAAAGAACCGGTCTTGGCATGTGTAGACAGGAGACCTTCATACATCATCATGTATCAATCCCAAGAGTTCAATAACTCTTTCACTGTTTCCAACAAACAGAGCTATGGTCATCTTATCTTTGTGATATGACCGGTAAGTTTCACAAGATGTAAATTCAAACAGATTTAAATATGCATCTAAATGTAACTTCAGCTAGTCAGGTCGCATTGATATGACCTAGTCTACAATGCCTCAAGATGGATTCGTTCATTTCTGAACTTTTCCTCTTGTATGTGTTCTGTATACTAAGAATTGTAGTTTGATTTAGAACGTCAATGCTTTTAGATAACGTTCCTGAACCGATCAACTCTTGATATAGGAAATGTTCAAAAGATTATCCAACAATACAAAATTATATCCTTCCTTACTAATAAAGAGACTGATATGATGTTGTATATCAGATTCGGTATCTAATAACATTCGTTCAGAATCAATGTATTCTGGTAATACAGGGTGATAACTACTAACAGACTTGGCTACAACACATGCACCGTTTCTATCTCATGAAACTTATCACCCGTTCTCAGTTCTCTACCTTTCTGTAGCCCATGTAACAAATTACATATGTGGGATCCTGATCCGGTATTCAATTACCCAGGACGTAAAGGATACTGAGAAATAGTTCTCTGTAATGAACACACCCGAAGATAATGCATCAGCATGCACTTTTTTCGTTTGGGCGACACGGGAATTCTGGTAATCCCCAATTTCCTGCTCGATCTTATGACAATTATAAGTTGGAGCGGGACCAACGTTCCCCAGCTTAGTATAACAAGCGGGTTTGGTCAATACATCCGTATTATTATCTTGATTAAGGCGTGGCATGGTTGCTACCTGGAGAGAGAGAAGAAAACACTCAGCGCATGCTCTTGCAAGATTAGATTAGTTATTAATATACCTAATCAGGACGTCTTTCACTGTTTTAGTCAAATCTGTAAGTGCACGGCGGCGCCCCGGCCGTCAATCTGACGGCCAAATGCGGAAACGGTGATAAACTATAATTTTGCGAACTTAGCAAACCGGCACCACCGCGCACTAAACCCCGGATCGGGCCATTAAACTAGATCTAGCTAACAACAAGACGGGTTAGAGATATACCGAATGATCCGAGTCCTCCGGTCTTCTCCTCGTCGTCCCGATCTCCTGCGGAAACTCCGGTCGTCGCCTCCTCGCCGGAAGGGTACCACATCGCCTGTATCTTTTACGGGCTCCCACCTCAATACCGAGGCAACTCGGGCGCGAAGTAGGCTAGCCGACGCGTCCAAGATTTGCTGTAGAATGTGTATAGGCTATGTCTCACTTGGGTTTTGGTTGCCATGGTGATGGAGGGATAGAATGGAAATCAACTTATCAAGTGGAGCTAGAATGTTTTGTAGCATGAAAATGAGATGAACAAATTTTCCCTCATACAAATGAAATGATCCTCTCTCTCTCTCTCAAAATGGCCGGCCCCCCCTTATCAAAAATAGTGGAGGGAATCAAAAAAGCAAAACCATGAAGGAAGGTTATGGTAGTAAAAGCAAGGGGTGACCATAGCCAAAATGAAATGATAACAAAGTCAATTTCATTTCAAATCTCATCTAATCACAAAAGCAAAACCATCATGATAAAGCAAAGATGCTTTTCTTATCATAATGCCACAAGTGCAAGAAACCCCTCCACAAAATGTTATTTGCAAACTTGCAAATAACACCCTCCATCGGAAAAGTCAGGCCGGGAAAGAACAAAGGAAAACCGGCCGGAACGGAATGCAAAATGGCAACTCCAGAAAACTGGTCCCGTAATAAATTACAGGAAAACCCCGACACTGTGCATACACACCCGCATCTGTATTCCGTCTGGATACAAATGCAAAGAGACAAAATCTACACTGTACTATACTAGAATCCGGCTTAAACCAAAGCCGGATAGTAATATCCGTCCGATCCTGATCCGTGCAATACCGCACGTATCTGATCGAACCCTGCCATATATCTATACGGCCTCTAGTACAAACCGTCCGATCCTGACCCGTGCAATACCGCACGTATCTGATCGGACCCTGCCATATCTCCATACGGCCTCTACAGCGTTTCGCCCGAAAGCTTGAGTAACTGAAAGTGTGGTGGACTCTAAAAACTCGTCAATACTATGGCTGTGGATTTAACCACTAGCACGTCAGAGGTATAAGCCAATACGTGACGGGCCACCAGCTATTGACCAAAAGGGACGTCAATGAGCGAACTCATCCTGACACCCTACTGAGCCTGTCAGTGACAATATCCGTACAGTCCGGTCCGTTCGTCTATGAGCATCGCATGTCGGGCCTAGGGGGTTGGTAAAAGTCAAACCCCCAAAAGCGGTACAAGTCGTGTCGGAGTGTAGCCCAGAACACCCTGAGATACTACTGGAATACCTACCAGTAAATCTCCTGCCTTGGCCAAGGACTTCGTGTAATGGCTCTCCTAGACACAGCGCGACCTCACCCCCTAATACCGGGAGAGACGAACCCCTGAAGATCCGCTCACTGCCTCCATGTGGCTCGGGACTGTACCCAACTAAAACCTGTTTGCACGACTCCTTTGAGCCGTGGTAGGGTAGTAATCAAAGCACAGTGGGAACTCACACGAGACAAATGACGATCTCAGGTCGATGAACTAACCTGTACACATGTCACCTGGGAAGTGCCATCTGACGTCAGGTATAAGACCAACTAGCATGTTCCCGGCGAGTCCTGTCCGGTGTACTCATAACCCAATGAGCACTTGTATACATCTTAGGTGAACCAACTGACACCAGTGGCTTGTGAGACCGGCCACCGCCCCTCGTCGGGGTCTCGACTGTATACACTAGTCTACTCTGGAGAATCGATGCCCTGTCTCGAAACTCCCACGACTAGGGACCATTTAAGGATGTGCTTATAGACTACCAGCTCCCACGTATATGATCGCCCTCATACTGCTGGCAGTCAAGCAAGAATCCTAGGGGCTCTATCAACGTGTAATAGCGACCTGTAAGGTCACCTGAAGCAGTACACGATGATAAAGGTAAACCAGATAGCATACTATCATCTCGAGTAAGACTGTCGTACCGGGATAGGTCCTCCCTCAATCATTGCAATCACGTGCCTGTGATCCAATAATTGACTCTGAGGGCACTATCTCCAACAATCTCCCACTTGCACTCAAGGCTAATTATTGCGATGTCGCATACTCACAGCCCGTGTGATACCGAACACCCAACTCCTCTACTAGTCAGTCTCACAAAGCTCGTTTGCGAGACTATTGCGTTCGAGGAATAGCCTCAGCGAGTGGATCCGCTCTGATGTTTCTTTCTATGTCTCTCTAAATCTCAAGTTCGCGGAGAATGCCATCTCCCAAAATGAGCAATACCTGTCATAGAATGTCTGGATGTCTGATGGGACCTAGCTCATAAATGAACTCCAAATCCAAACTTCTTAGACTGTATCGACAACTGAACTTAATCAGTATCCTGCGCCATGCCTCCCTCAGTATTGCCTTGGATCACCTGTCCAAAATACTGCCCCTCGTCAGAGGGAAAACTATAACTCTGACGATCACCCTGCCGTCCTTGTCACCTTGGAAGCCTGGAATGATAACTGTCCCCCGAATGAGGCTGTCGTTATCATATCCCTAGAACATCCACTTATGTTCTAAAACTGCTTCCGACTGTTTCTCCAGGATTGGATCAATGTCAACTTATTGCATCTAGTGCAAGAACAACATCTGGTGTGGTACTTGACATCTCATGATTGACTCAATTGCCTAAGCAAGTGATCTGCCAATCATGCACATCCCTCTCTACTTTAGTCTATAAGACACCTTTAGAGAGGGTGACTCCATCACCTGCAGGTACACTACCGTGCCAGGAGTCGTCCATTCTAAATACTCTTAGAATGCTGTCAAAGTACCCTGATTGGGAAACCACCCAAATCTAGATCTAAAACCATAGATCTAGTAACCAGTATGTCTGATATAATGTCCAAGTCCCATGTGGAGAAACCACTGTGTGACGACCAAAATATATCCGATCGTAGTATAGGAATATCACTTCCTACTACCTTCTCAACAGATCCATCCCCTATTCTGATGACGTCAAACCTATGACTGTCACATCAGAAACAGATGATCTAACTTCGCTATATCTGCTTTAGTCTATAAATAGACATAAGCCTGATGTCCACCAATGCTTCCGCTGCTCCCACTGACTACGAAAACCCTCTGGCAGAGTCATATAGATGTGCACTTCTAAAGCTAGTTTAGAACGACGCTATACTCATTCTCCTGCCGGGTCTCGCAGTCTGGAACAACAACAATGGCAAGTGTGGGTAAACAAGAACTTCCCTGTCACCGTCCTTGAGGCTACCGGAGTACCTCTCGGGTGCCTGAAGTTACCCACCTTATCTGCGGAGTGGCCAATGGAATGTCAAATCAGATTGAATCTTTAGGTTCCTTATCAAATCTTCAGTAATCGTTTGCGGTTCTGGAATCACTTCCAGTTCTACCATACTCCCACTACTGTTTTTAAAAAATCCATTTTTATTAAAACTGTGGCGAGTCAAGAACAATATCACTATTGATCTTTCTTATGGTAGAAAGTCAACCCTCGTCATAGCCTGGGTCAACCCACAAACAGCGATTAGAGAAACGTGCCTTGAGTTATCCAGAGTCTGGTTTTAATCATAAGCCGGACAACTCCCCGTACCTTAACAATGTTAAGATATGAACTGTACTATATCCAATATAGAACCAGAGGCACTGATTTAATTGAACCAGATTCAAATCATGCAGCTATCTCCAGTGCATGTCAACTAAATGGAGAGAGGCCGATCAGCGTTACTCAACTTATGAATGCTTCCAATTATGAGTAACCTGAAAGAGAAGCAAGTTCTCTTTATCATTACTATCAACTGAATACCATACACAAGTATCTACATCTTCGATCACCTTGAAGAATCCCGATACTTGCTACACCTGGTTCTCTACTCTATTCAAATACCTATAACTCCTCAAAACTTAGACCCTGTGTTTCTACGAAACACATGTCTAAGAACTAGAGAAGTTAAAAGTAAACAGAATATAGTATGAGGACCAACCCCTCTGTCCTAATGGACACTGGACAACATACAATACTCTGTATAAGTCCGCTGAGTCTAACAACTCTTTCACTGTGTGTCGTAGGTTGAAAACTGTACTTATGGTTAAGAAGAATTACACCGCTGTTTAATGCTCCTTACCTAACCATCCACTGATATAGGTAAATGTCATCGACATAATATCAAAAGGTATATCTCACTCTATTCAAATAGACGTACAGATATATCAATTTGAAATTGGTGCATAACAGCGGATATTCAAAACCAAATATTTGCCGACCGGCAAACAGCCCAGGTGATCTCCTCAAATATCACCGATTACAACGAATCCCGATATAATGAGGATGATCACCCAATTCCCAATAACTTACTCCCACTTATCATTTGTAAAACCATACAGATGTGAGAATCAAACCTGGTAAATACATACCCTGGAGCAAGTGTCTAATTGGGAAATCAGTTTTCTTTTAACAGTACACAGTTGAATTAAAACATTGAAATGTTTCGATGGGGTATCCTGGTATTCCTAATAATGCCTCTACCATTATCCAGATTCATAACTATAACCGTATAATTCTTCGCCACCTCTCCAAATCCCTTTATATGTCTTTAGTCATTACCTTCTGCACACCCCTTAGGCCAAATGGTTTTCTTCCTTCCCTACCGTTCGGCACCAGCCTATGGTTTGGAAGAAGACTATCCAATAAGCATAATGGGTGTACTGTCCTAGTCCTAGGAGCACTCGCAACGCGAGAGAAGGTGAAGATAAAAGACAACCGAATAAACCTTATTCCTATTTCTCCTGGACCAGAATCCATCCCCGAACTGGAACAAATTCCTTTCGAGTTCGTATATAACCATACGATGGAGTATCCAATAAACTGTGGATCTTCGTAGTGACACGGAGTGTCCTGGAGAAATACAAAGGTGATTTAGGATTGACGAAGAAATACTTGGTTTGGTCGTGAATATCAGTCGCAATTTACTTTGCCCTCTTACTAATCCCTTGCTTTGTCTGAACTTAATACCTTCTGTACACCGTTTAGGCTAACTGGTTTTCTTCATTCCCTACCGGTCGGCACCAGCCTATGGTTTGGAAGAAGACTATCCAATTTGCGTAATAGGTGTACTACTCCTAAACCAAGGAGTACTCGCAACCTGAGAGAAGGTGAAAAGAAAAGACAACTGAATAGTCCTATCCGTTTTCTCCAGAACCAGAAACCATCCTCGAAGTCCTTCGAGTTCGTATATAACCATACGATGGTTTTGTCCAATGGAAGTGGACGTTCGCAGTAATACGGGGTGTCCTGGAGAAAAGGGTAAAAGTAGGAGTGGCAATGAGGTCTGCAACTCTGACAATCCAAAAGCCAGTGTTAAGATGGTTCGGTCAACTTGGTCACTGAGTCATAATATTAGGGTCGGGTCAATGGTCGCTGCCAGAGAGAGAGAGAAAAGAAACACTTAGCGTGCACTCTAACCTAGATCAGAATGGTCACCAATTTATCTAATCTGGAAACCTCCCACTGTACCTCAAACTCTCCTCCAAACCTGAAAGAAGAATTAGTCGGGGTCATCCGAGGAGTAAACCAACTCATCAGCGGGAATCGGGATCCAACTATCATTGCATGATAACGTGACGGAATCCGCTCACGTCATCACACTCCAGAAGGTATGCGCATATCTGGCAAGTTTCAGTTCTTTTGAAACTCCCGATGTGGTTTTTACCCCATGCTCTTATGACCTTGACTTTGGCCAACAAATCATAAGTCACATGTCAAGTTCCACCCGTCATTCTCCAGGTTAATTTGAATCCACCCGTACCTACCCTTGACTTTGGCCAACAAGGCAGTACGACTGTTCCAAACCAACGCATCTATCTATGCTGCATATGAATAACCAACAGCTACCAAACACTGTGCCTTGACTTTGGCCAACAAACACAGCTTGAATACTATTGACTACCCATATGAAACGACGGAGGGCTACGAATGGTTTCTGGCGAAAACCTTTAACGTAATGAACTTGATATCGTTGAAGGAACGGATAGCTTTTTAGAAAATATAGTGACGAAAACCTTTACTAAAGAGGTCACTCCCGGTGAAGGGATCTCGGCTCTTTCCCCGTAGAATGGGGTGCAGGATATTCCAAATGAACACCACGATGCAAACAAAAGTAACCGGCTATAGTGAAGTTAATGCCCTGACGCAAACTCCTGTCCAAGGGGTCACTCCCGGTGAAGGGATCTCGGCCCTTGCCTCGTCGACTGAGGAGCAGGATATTCCAAATGAATACCACGATGCAAAACAAAAGTGAACGTCCTTGCAAAAACAGCTTTTTGAAAAGTGTTCCAACAACATCAGAATAGGTTTGTTTAACTTGCATTGATCCGAATCAACGCAGTCCCATCAAATGATCACACCACAAAGAACGAAAATATACTGACGTACGTATATGCCATCCGCATTCGCCACTGGGTCCCGTCATCACCCGTTAGGTTAGCTAACTAACGGCAGAGCGGGGACTGGACTAGCGCGGATGAAAAACATATACAACATCTACTAATATATATACCAATATATTATATTCGCTCAAGGCGTGATAAAAATGCAACATCACAGAAATGTACAGCATCACAGAACAATACAGATATCTGGGATCCCCGGGTTTCACAGAGCCAGTAATGAAACCCGACGTTCCCCTGGTCGTGTGGATAGCCTGTGCAATGAAAACCCTAGACCCCTATGGGCGCGGCAAGTTACCCGCCAAAACCTGAAGCGAGGCAACCCCCTTCAGTGCCGTGAATGGACCACCCAGCACTTCACGGAATCCGGTAACTTGGGCACCCCTCCTGGGTCAACCTGTACCCCCTACGAGTGCGGCGAATAGCCCGCCAATTCTAGAGTGAAGCCCCCTCCGTCCCAATGCCATGAGATGCGTGCTTGTTTCCCTCTAGAACCCGGCTATCCGTGCACCCCTCCGCGGGGTAATCCTAGTACAGAAAGTAAAATATATATACAACGGGTACATCGACCGCAACCAGGTCGTGCCCCAAAAGAATAATACAAACAGGCAGTGACGGCAGTCCACATGTCGGACGCTCGCCCCACAATATCAAATGTACATAATACAACCACAACTGTACTAGCATTGCATCCAGGCTATCCCCACGACCGATCAACAACATCACAGCATAAACACAGAACATCAACGTGAAAGTCACGTTCGCAAATCCGTCTAACCGGGCTATAGCAGTTAGACTGGATTTACCGATCGAGTGACATTCACGGTCGCAGATATAATGTAAATACCGTGAAAAATGTGTTTAAAATATCCGATCGATCAAATTTTAACAAGTGGGCCCCCAAGCATTACTGTAGAAGATCAGGAAATTCTGGGCCCAATATAAATATTCCAAAAACCCTAAATTCCATTCAGGAGGCAACTGCAGAAATATGATACAGTGATCACATAAAGGTGCGGCGGAACCGCGGCAAGAAGGGGGATTTTGCCGCGGTTCCGCGCTCCTACAGTCGAATCACTGCATCGAATTTTTGCAGAACCCTTAGATTTTCCAGTACATCACTTTTCTGTAACCTGAAAAAAATTTTGACACCAAAAATTTTCAACAGAAAACTGATGTGAACAAAAAATGTAGATTTTGGAATTTTGGTCGATCGGAAATGCAAAACACATCAAACAAAGTTAGACGAAGTTAATGGCGAGGCTCTGATACCACTGTAAGTGCACGGCGGCGCCCCGGCCGTCAATCCGACGGCCAAATGCGGAAACGGTGATAAACTATAATTTTGCGAACTTAGCAAACCGGCACCACCGCGCACTAAACCCCGGATCGGGCCATTAAACTAGATCTAGCTAACAACAAGACGGGTTAGAGATATACCGAATGATCCGAGTCCTCCGGTCTTCTCCTCGTCGTCCCGATCTCCTGCGGAAACTCCGGTCGTCGCCTCCTCGCCGGAAGGGCACCACATCGCCTGTATCTTTTACGGGCTCCCACCTCAATACCGAGGCAACTCGGGCGCGAAGTAGGCTAGCCGACGCGTCCAAGATTTGCTGTAGAATGTGTATAGGCTATGTCTCACTTGGGTTTTGGTTGCCATGGTGATGGAGGGATAGAATGGAAATCAACTTATCAAGTGGAGCTAGAATGTTTTGTAGCATGAAAATGAGATGAACAAATTTTCCCTCATACAAATGAAATGATCCTCTCTCTCTCTCTCAAAATGGCCGGCCCCCCCTTATCAAAAATGGTGGAGGGAATCAAAAAAGCAAAACCATGAAGGAAGGTTATGGTAGTAAAAGCAAGGGGTGACCATAGCCAAAATGAAATGATAACAAAGTCAATTTCATTTCAAATCTCATCTAATCATAAAAGCAAAACCATCATGATAAAGCAAAGATGCTTTTCTTATCATAATGCCACAAGTGCAAGAAACCCCTCCACAAAATGTTATTTGCAAACTTGCAAATAACACCCTCCATCGGAAAAGTCCGGCCGGGAAAGAACAAAGGAAAACCGGCCGGAACGGAATGCAAAATGGCAACTCCAGAAAACTGGTCCCGTAATAAATTACAGGAAAACCCCGACACTGTGCATACACACCCGCATCTGTATTCCGTCCGGATACAAATGCAAAGAGACAAAATCTACACTGTACTATACTAGAATCCGGCTTAAACCAAAGCCGGCTAGTAATATCCGTCCGATCCTGATCCGTGCAATACCGCACGTATCTGATCGAACCCTGCCATATATCTATACGGCCTCTAGTACAAACCGTCCGATCCTGACCCGTGCAATACCGCACGTATCTGATCGGACCCTGCCATATCTCCATACGGCCTCTACAGCGTTTCGCCCGAAAGCTTGAGTAACTGAAAGTGTGGTGGACTCTAAAAACTCGTCAATACTATGGCTGTGGATTTAACCACTAGCATGTCAGTGGTATAAGCCAATACGTGACGGGCCACCAGCTATTGACCAAAAGGGACGTCGATGAGCGAACTCATCCTGACACCCTACTGAGCCTGTCAGTGACAATATCCGTACAGTCCGGTCCGTTCGTCTATGAGCATCGCATGTCGGGCCTAGGGGGTTGGTAAAAGTCAGACCCCCAAAAGCGGTACAAGTCGTGTCGGAGTGTAGCCCAGAACACCCTGAGATACTACTGGAATACCTACCAGTAAATCTCCTGCCTTGGCCAAGGACTTCGTGTAATGGCTCTCCTAGACACAGCGCGACCTCACCCCCAATACCGGGAGAGACGAACCCCTGAAGATCCGCTCACTGCCTCCATGTGGCTCGGGACTGTACCCAACTAAAACCTGTTTGCACGACTCCTTTGAGCCGTGGTAGGGTAGTAATCAAAGCACAGTGGGAACTCACACGAGACAAATGACGATCTCAGGTCGATGAACTAACCTGTACACATGTCACCTGGGAAGTGCCATCTGACGTCAGGTATAAGACCAACTAGCATGTTCCCGGCGAGTCCTGTCCGGTGTACTCATAACCCAATGAGCACTTGTATACATCTTAGGTGAACCAACTGACACCAGTGGCTTGTGAGACCGGCCACCGCCCCTCGTCGGGGTCTCGACTGTATACACTAGTCTACTCTGGAGAATCGATGCCCTTTCTCGAAACTCCCACGACTGGGGACCATTTAAGGATGTGCTTATAGACTACCAGCTCCCACGTATATGATCGCCCTCATACTGCTGGCAGTCAAGCAAGAATCCTAGGGGCTCTATCAACGTGTAATAGCGACCTGTAAGGTCACCTGAAGCAGTACACGATGATAAAGGTAAACCAGATAGCATACTATCATCTCGAGTAAGACTGTCGTACCGGGATAGGTCCTCCCTCAATCATTGCAATCACGTGCCTGTGATCCAATAATTGACTCTGAGGGCACTATCTCCAACAAAATCTTCCTTCAAACCCTAAAAGGAAAGACTAGCCAAGATTAATTACACCCTACAAGTTCGCCAATCTTTCAGCCAGGCCAGTGCCGGTACTTTGTGGGAGGTTCCCCGTGCTTTTGCACGGACCTAATTAAAGAAAACCTCGTTTTCCCAGGGGTGTAGCCCCGTTGACACCTTTCTAGACACCTACTTGATCGGCTAATTGTAATGTATAAAACTCTCCCAGGAGCAACTCTTACTCGCAGCGGGTATCGGGATCCAACTATCTTATAGAAGGTATGCAATCTCATTGCAAATTTTAACACTTGAAATTCCCAATAATATTTTACCCCTAGCGTCCTATGACCTTGACGCAGGCCAACAAACCATAGTCCGCTAGTCAAGTTCAACCCGTCATTTCCCGATTGAATTAAACCTACCCGCACGACCCTTGACGCAGGCCAACAAAGTCGCACGACTACCCTAATCCAATCGCACCATATGCTTTAGCAGATAAGCATAAATAGCTACCGAACACTACGTCTTGACGCAGACCAACAAACGTAGCACGAATACTATGAAGTACTTATCTGAAATGACGGAGGGCTACGACAGGTTTTTAAGAAAATCCTTTGCGTAATGAACTTGATATCGTTGTAGAATCGAGTGATTTTAAATGGAATGTTTTTGAGGCCTTTTCTAGTTTTGCTAAAGAGGTCACTCTCGGTGAAGGGATCGTCGGCTCTTTCCTCATCGAATAAGGTGCAGGATATTTCACAAATATCACTATGCAAAGCAAAAACTATAGAAGCAATCAAAAGACAAACTGAGTATGCAGCATCTGCTAGTTTCGCTAAAGAGGTCACTCCCGGTGAAGGGATCTCGGCTCTTTCCTTATCGAATAAGGTGCTGGATGTTCTACAAGGAACACCGCTATGCAAAGCAAGAACTAGAGCTACCAGTTTTTAAACAAGTTTCTACAACATCTTTAGGTTTCTTTTATTTCATTAATCTCATTAATGAAGTCCCATTTTATTATGCTTCACAAGCATCAGATTTGAAACGAAATCAACAATATATAATATATATCTCATATATATAATATAAACATTCGTCTCAGGCAGTAATATGATCTCATCACAGAACATTGCAGCAGAAGAACATATATGAAATATTATATATACTAGGAGGTACGTGTTTTTAATACGAGCCTGTATAAAACAAGGATTCCACGGTCGCGATGAATAGCTAAACCCACATCCCTAGACCCCTACGAGAGCGGCAAGCAACACTGCCAATTCTAGGGTTAGGAGACCCGGTCTCGACTCCTCGAGATGGTCTCCCATTGGACCCTAGAACCCGGTTACTTGTGCTCCCCGCCTTGGGTCTATCCTAATGCGGAAAAGTAAATAATATACAATGGTGACATCATCCTCAGCCTGGAAGTGCCCCAATAAAAGAATATTACATACAATTGAATACATGAATGAAAAAGAAAAACTCTCATCTCACATAAAACCCCCGGCTATTCAAACACGACGATCCAATATAACATATCACAGCAACACATAATATCTCATATCATTAACGTAAGTAAGTATGCATACACCGATTGTCGTTGATGTATAGCAACGAAAACCGACGATACAACTACATACTACACTTACGGTCGCAGAAAAGAAAGTGTAAAACTACAACAGTTGGAATCCGCAACCTCCTTAGACATCGCATGCCTAACCAAATGAATTCCTTAGACATCTCATGCCTAACAATTATAAACCCCGCATTTTAGTCTCCATCTCGAAAACACTTTTCAATATCAAGTTGGGCAATTCAACAAGATTCCCGACATCCTGACCGAATGCTCGTTGCAAACTTTAGTAGACGGCCGCACCCCCGATGCCGTCGACGAAGTGCACTAAGGCGGAACACTGCTACCGCGAGCACCCGAACGGATGCTTTTGGCGACGAGGTTCTCCTACAGTCACTTGGTCAGGGCTATGGGGCATGGCTGTCTGTTAAGTTTACCCGGCGAGTATCCGCGTACGCTACTTGATTGCGACGGGATTTTGATCGCATCGAAATCCCGTGGCAACCGATCATCTGAGACTGAACTGCTAGATTTATAACATTCAAATTAGTTATCTCATAACAACTTGTGGATTCTAAATATTGTATCACATTCCAGATAAACAGACAATGTTAAACTTTTCGATCGAATAAACAAACATCCAAGATTTCCCAAATAGCTCAACACTCGAGCGGAGTTTAAAAACATCCATCACATGCTACAGTACCAATGGTCCAGCCGTAGAAGGGTCAAACCAACGCCTCACATGTGGCAACGCCGTACTGCCCCAAACCCTAAGGTTTAGAGGCAGTTCAGACGGTCACATAATCGAGTTAAGGTTTGTGTTCTTCTAGAGGGTCCACCGCTTTACTTGCACGACTAAGAACATTCTTAAACTACGGAAAAATCCAACACTTGGAAATTTTCCGGCAGGGGAAAAAGTGAGTTATTGATATCCGTTCGAACTTTTTAACACGTTCTAAATTACCCGGAAAAATCTTAAACGAAGTTAAACTTTCCGATCGAATCAACGAATACAAAAGATCTCCAGAAAACTTAACACTTGAGTAAAATTAAAAATTCCCAGAAGCATGAAAAAGTACCCAAGAATCATACCTAGAACTACGAGCCCCTATCTCCTCATTATGGCCATGGAACCGCCGCTAAACCATTGGTTTGGCCGCGGTTCCGCGCTCCAATGATTCAGTTGGCGTTTCGTACTTCACAGTGTTTCTTAGAATTCCCTGCTTATTTTTTTGAGTATTTTTAATACAGAAAAAATCAACATTTTATAAAATTTCCAGAGAAGGGTAAAAACCGGGGTTTCGGGGTTCGATTGGACTTTAAACTTCGTCTAGACTTCGCCTAAAGCTCTAGCTTGGCTCTGATACCACTGTAGGGTTACTAGGCACTCTCACAAGGTTCTACAAGGCATCAACCATGCCCGATTTAAATTTTAGAAGTGCCGAACAATCCTAACCAAGATCTTAGACTAGAGATTAGGCGAAACAAACCAAGTAAACAACTTTACTTCTAAGTGAAAAGGATTACAACCTTTGTAGTCCGGTCCTTCACTTCAAAAGCTCCGTGTTGTAGTCCCTTCTCTGCGATCATCGAGAATCCGGACTCTAGAGAGGCTCCACGAAGAGAAAGATACAAGCTTGCTTCCGATCTTCGATAACAAAGATGATCTACCTTGAAGTTTCTTTAACACAAGCTCTCACTTATTAATGAAGTGAAAATCCTAATCTAATGGGCTAGATTAGATGAGGATGATGAAGTAGGAATTTAGCTCTCATTTATTTTCATAATCTCATACTAATCCATCACAAAACCCAAAGCTAGAAAGCTTTGCAAGGAGGAAGAAGAAGAATCAATGAATAATCCTTTGGTGATGAATAATGAAAATATCATAATGATTACAAATGCAACCATGGTCAAAGATGAAGAGGCTAACCATTGTAGAGACTTAACCTAGGGTGAAGGGTTTGGGTTGGGTTAGAAATATCAAGCAAAATATCAACCATAATATCTTTTCTAGAAACAAAGTAAAATCTTCTAGAATCTACAAGAAAGAGCTAACCCAAATCAAAGCCTAACTAGGTTTAATCTCCACAAAATATGTTGCATTAGTAATCATAACTTGTTACAATATTATATATCACATATATAATATATTTTTGTAACAAAAGAAAATAATACAATTAACATATATCGCATATATATCAATGTACTACCCGGTGAGAAAATGAATCAATAAAGTGAGCCAATATTATATAATGTAATGTAATATATCATATATATAATTATACATTAAATTATCGAATCAACACTTGATCCGACAATCCGGCTATATCGAATATAACCGACTAATATATCATGTACCGATTCATCGAATCAACACTTGATCCGATGACCCGGCTCATATCAAAATATCGCGAGAATATATTACGGTATCTCATATCGCATTATCCTCGGTCTTGCACATATCACATATGTGATCCTACTCCGTTTTGCCTGAGTCAAGAAACCTCTGTGTAGGACTGTAAAGAATCGTCAATACGCCGGTACCAGGTGATGATCATATCAAACACCCACAAGCTGCAAGCGGTCAGCTAAACGTAACAGCCACCCAGGTATTGAGCGATCAGAAGATCAACAAGCAATCCTGTACATTCTCCTGTGAATCCAGTCAGTAACACTCCCGTACTGTCCGGTCTCTTCGTCTGATATGTCGCATATCTCGCCTAGGGGTGGTAAACGTCAGACCCCAGTAGCTTGATAAGTCATGTCGATATGAGGTCTATAACAGTTCAAAAAACTACTGATAACACTTACCAGTAAATCTCAGCAACCCTGGCCAGGGATTTCCAGTTATAGCCAATCGAACACAGCGCAACATCAACTCCCTATACCGGGAGAAACGAAACCCTTCCTATCGCTCATTGCCTCCATGTGATTCGGGACTGTACCCAAAAGCCACCTTTTTGCATGCCCACTTGGACGTGGTATGATGGAAATCAAAGCACAGTGGGAATCACACAAGACTCTATGACAATCTCGGGTCTACAAACTAACCTGTACCAGTGTCACCAGAGAACTGCCATCTGACATGAGGTATAATACCATCTGGGAGTTCTCGGCGAGTCCATCCAGTGGACCAAGTCTCCACTGAGCACCCGTATACCATCCTTGATGTCAAACACCGATGGATATGGGATCATCCTGTTAGTTATGTATATGCCCTAGAGGCCATTGTTGTACATATGATGTATATTATGATGGATGCTTGGATATATATAGAGAGGACATTCTTGCTCGTCATGATAGTATGCTATTTGGTTTCACTTTATCTTAACATGTTGACTTATATTGGTTTACTGTCTTTCTCTCACATGTTGATAAAGCCCTTAAGATCTGTACTCGACTGCTCGGACTATGATGAGATCATACTAGTGGGGCCATGGTAGTCGATGAGTACATCCTATAATTGTTCCTAGTCGAGGGTATATCGAGACAGGGCATTGATACACCAGAGTAGACTAGCGTATACGCATCTTGACCCATATGATGGGCGATGGATGATCCCATATCCATCGGTGTTGGACATCAAGGATGGTATGCGGGTGCTCAGTGGAGACTGGGTACACTGGACGGACTCGCCGAGAACTCCCAGATGGTGATATACCACACGTCAGATGGCAGTTCTCCGGTGACACTGGTACAGGGTAGTCTGTAGACCCGAGATCGTCATAGAGTCTTGTGTGATTCCCACTGTGCTTTTATTTCCACATTACCACGTCTAAGAGGGCATGCAAAACGGTGGCTTTTGGGTACAGTCCCGAATCACATGGAGGCAATAAGCGATAGGAGGGGATTCGTCTCTCCCGGTATAGGGAGTTGATGTTGTGCTATGTTTGATTGGCTATAACTGGAAGTCCCTGGCCAGGGCTGATATAGAGATTTACTGCTAAGTGTTACCAGTAGTTTCTCAACCTGTTATGAGCCTCACATCGACACGACTTATCGGTTACTGGGGTCTGACGTATACCACCCCTAGACTTGATATGCGACATATCAGACGAATAGACCGGACTGTACGGGAGTGTTATTGATTGGATTCATAGGAGAACGTACATGCTAGCTTGTTGATCTTCTGATCGCTCAATACTTGGGTGGCTGTTACGTTTAGCTGACCGCTTGCAGCTTGTAGGTGTTTGATATGATCATCACCTGCTACCGGCGTATTGACGATTCTTTAGAGTCCTACACAGAGGTTTCTTGGCTCAGGCAAAACGGAGTAGAGGCACATATGTGATATGTGCAGGACCGAGGATAATGCGATATGAGATACCGTATTATATTCTCGCGATATTTAGATATGAACCGGGTCATCGGATCAAGTGTTGATTCGATGAATCGGTACATGATATATTAGTCGGTTATATTCGATATAGCCGGATCGTCGGATCAAGTGTTGATTCGATGATTTAATGTATAATAATATATATGATATATTGTATTACATTATCTAATATTGGCTCGCTTTATTATTTCATTTTCTCACCGGATAATACATTGATATATATGCGATATATGTTAATTGTATTATTTTCTTTTGTTGCAAATATATAATATATATATGATATATATTATTGTGACATGATATGATTAATAATGGAACTTGATTAATGGAGATTAAGCAAGGTTAGGGTTTGATTAGGGTTAGCTCCTTCTTGCACTATCTAGAAGCTTTCCTTTTTGTCAAGTGTAAGATATTATGGTTGATATTATCTTATGACTCATTCTTTTAACCTAACCAAACCCTATCTCTAGTTTATTCTCTACAAAGGTTAAGCTTCTCATCCTTGACCATGGTTCCATAATCAATCATATATTCATTTCCCTATTCATCACAAAAGGATTACTCTCTCATTATTCATCATCTTCTTCTCTCTTGAGCTTTGAGAAAGCTTGCTTGATTTTCCTTTTGTGATGATTTCTTGTGAGAATATGATATAAAAAGATAGCATAAATACTACTCCATCATCCTCATCTAATCTAGCCCATTAGATTAGGGTGTTCACCTCTTTAGAGTGAGAAAGCTTGAGTTATAGAAACTTTGATGTAGATCATCGGAGAAACGGAACATTACAAGCTAGCATGGATCGTTCGAGTCGTGGAGCCTCTCTTGAGTCTGGGAGATCGTGGATCGCGGCGAAGGGACTTCTACTCGGAGCTTATGAAGCGAAGGAGCGGACTACAAAGGTTGTAATCCCTCACACTTAGTAGTAAAGATGTTTACTTGCATGTTAAACCCTAATAATCTAGCAAAGATCCCGGCTTTGGGTTGTTCGGCACGTCTAAAATTTTATTCGGGCATGGTTGATGCCTTATGAACCCTCACAAGAGTGCCTAGGAACCTGTTCACACCATAATATTGTATTATTATATTCCCCATTCTTATTCTTTTTATAAATAAAAAGGTGCTTTTGACGCATGTCTGCTACATGTTACAGGTTACAGGTTCTTGGAGCGAAAACAGTGAAAAAGACAAAAGACGATACAAAAGAGGAACTTTTGACCAACAAATAGAATGATCTTAGTCAAGCCTAGACGGAGAACAGTTCACAATCAACAAGGCAACGCAAGGTCTAAAATGTCAAGGCAAACGGTTAAAAGATCACTACAAGTTTTCACTGAAAGATCTGGAGAATACTTAGAAGCCAAATAAATAAAAGAACCAAAGAAACAGAAGCCCCAAATATCAAGAAGTAATCACAGAAATTTTCAGATCATGAACTCATCAATGGGCCGCGGAACCGCGGCCCAAGCCTGCTATTGTCGCGGTTCCGCGGCCAGAAGAAGCCCGTACTCTGTGAAATTTTTACCAAAATGTTTAAGCGGCGCTGACTAGTCAACCTAAGGGCTATTTTTGTAATTTCAGACATGCAAATCAGATGTAACCTAGGTTTTCCTATTCTTTATAAATAGGAACTCTAATCATTGTAATTTTCTTATGTTTCCTTTTAATAATAAATTCAGAATTCTTTATGGAGAGCATCGGTGTTTCTTTTCAATTCATGAATTCAGATCTGACAAACCTGCGTTGATGATTGGAGAGATGCATCTGTAAGTAGATTTAATTCCTTGCTCTAGTTTAGATTTCAATTCTTTGCCCTAGATAGATTTAATTTCTTGCCGTAGATAAATTGTTTAGAGTTAGCTTTGGGGAAGGATTTTGAGAGATGAGATCTTTCATCCCTTTCTTACCCATAATATATTTTCAAAAGGATTCCATGCATACATGCACACACCGCGCCCTACGGCACCCTATCCCTCGAGGTAGCGGTGATACCGTAGTATAAAGGCCCGGTTGCGCACGTTTTCCATGGAGGTTAGGGTAAGGATCTCTAAAGGAAGGACAAGAACCTAGAGGAAGGAACACCTTCCCGAATGGATCTAATCCCCTTTATTGATAATTACCATAACTCCTCATAGATCTTCATTCGGGTATAGAAAGCGTTGAGATTTACCTGCATTTCCAAACCATTCCTAAACTTAACCCTAGCAAGACTAGATCTAGATAATCGTAGTATAGAATAATTAGGTTTTTAGATTTAATAACCAATCCGAACACCCTTCGGAATTAACTCGTTAGCGCGACTAGGAGATTCACAAAATCCCTGTGGACCGACCCATACTCACCGGCTAGCTTCATGCGACGCCGTTCTTGATTGCGGTAAAAATATGTTTGCAAATCAAATGGCGCCGTTGCCGGGGATGGCGTGTTATTTCTTTTTTGCAATTTCGGGTTAATCAAAATTAAAAAAATCATAAAAATCTGGAAAAATCCAAAAAATATATAAATATATTATCTGTTATTTTGGAAAAGGTACTTTGTTGTTTGAATTTTGCAGGATCTATATACAAATTCGGATCTGGAAATCTACAGAAAGCTGAACAGAAAAAAAACAGATCGGAACAACAGAAGATCACAACAACCGAGGAACAGAAGAAATTTGGAGGACCGAGTCAACAAGAAGAATCGCAGTGATCTGGTCCAAAAAAAAAAGCCGAAGTTACCATTCCGGCCGCGGAACCGCCGCACGACCCAGCTTCTGGCCGCGGAACCGCCGCGCCCTGGTCGGTTCAGGGCGTGAAAAAAAAAAGCTCTGTAAGTTTCTCTGTTCCTCCTCTGCAAAAATTTCCATATATTTTCTGAAAAATGCCTGCAGAATTTGGTGCGCTTTAAAATTCTCTCTTTCCAAATAACAAGTCTTGTGCAGGATTTTTGCGCCTCGCTTAAATTAGAAATTGATTGCAAGTAATATTTTTCTGTTGCATATCTTTTCTCGAAAATCTTTTTGCAACAAATCAAATAAAGAGAAAAAAGGAAAAAAGGAAAATTTTTATTAGAGAACTTGCAAACTTTTGCCGCAAATAAATCCTTGCACCAACCAACTTTCTTTCTTTCCCCCTTTCTTCTAACATGGGTACCCCACATAATAAATCACTTGCCGAACTTTGGTATCCTGAACCTAATTTTGCGTCGTACGTCAATTTGTTCGGTCAATTTAAAGACGATCCTTCCATGCCTAAAAAATCTTTGAAAGATCAAATAGAGGCGTCTAGGAGAAACAGTTTGACTTTTCAACCCACTATGTGTCAACCAAGTCAACCTTTACCACCTCCATATGTTGATACCACTTTTTCAAGTCCTTCTGTCACTCCTAAGCCGATGTCCATTGCTGAGCATATTGCTCAATCTCGCAGCCGATCTTTCACCCCTCTACACTCATCTAGTTCTAGGGATCCACACGATTATTCACCTTGTTATCCACATGTTGACCCTATCCCTGCCCAACTACCCACTTCCTACCTGTCCTACCCGACTTTCCCACCTTCACTAGACATTAATTCTACACAGCCTGTTGGGAGTTTTGCATATCCACACAATTTCGAATCTTTTCCCGAAACCCCCTTACCACCCAAGTCTAGTTTGGAAGAGTCGTTGGAGGCGTATATTGCAGCAACAAACAAAATGGTTAGGAATGTGGAAGCGTCCATGGCCGCCCTTATGCAACCTGCTGAACCGGTAGCTAGTTTCCCGCTAGCTTCAAATTTTTCAATGTATAAGGAGGCGGTTGGACAGAGTGAGAATGTGAGAGGATTTCCAAATCAAACCTACCCCTACCCAATTGAATCCGACAACTCCAATTTTCAAACATGTGTCCAAAATGATGAGTTGTGCGACTTTGTAGTGTTTGATTTGCCAACTTGTGAAGAACCCCTTTCGAGTGAAACTGCACCTAATCCGTTTGACCTTTACACCTCCACTCTAAAATCTAAATTGATAAATATCTATGCTTTTGATGAGGTGTCTAAAGAAATTAATTTTCACTTGATTGAGGATATAGATGCCGGGAATATTTCGGATGATGAACCCGTCGATTTGATTGAAATTTTATGTTCAACTCATCATCCCGAGTCATTAGATGTTTCTCCCGAACTTCATATGCGTCTTGATTTTGATGATAATGGCATGGATGAGTTGAATTTTGAAGAGAATTATAAGGAGAGTTTTGAGGATCATATTGAGGTTGAACCATTTTTGTTTGATGTGTCTGATTTTCCAATTCATCCTCTTGAACGTTTAACTAAATCACCCTCCCTCCTTCCCATCGTTCCGACCACGCCTCATATCACGCTTGAAGACTGTGACCTTGAAAATTTTTCCTTTGAATCTGACACAGTTCTCACAGACATTAACACTTACGAGTGTTTCACTTTTTCGGACGATGTTGATGACTCACCGCCCGAGTTTGAGTCCTTTACATTTTCAGATGAGTTAGTTGAACCATCAGACTCGGTTGATTACAGTAGTTTCGAACCATTAATGGAATCTTTCAAGTTTGAGATAGTTTACTACGGTGAGAATGATACTATCCCTAATTCACTCCCTTTCGTCTTTCCTATTGTTCCGACCGTGCAAGTGACCGTTACGCTTTCATCTCCTATACCAAGTTCGGCGTATCCATGTTTTCTTGCGAATCTTGAGAGATTTGATCCCATTTCTCGACGGGTTGATAAGTTAGCGCAATCGCTTTTAACACATCGGTCATCACAAATTGCGCTAATTTATTCACTCGATTTACACCCTCAAGATCGCGCGACCCTTCTTTCTCCTTTCCGCCATTCTTCTTCCCCACCGAGACCATATTCTACCATTCTTCTTTCCACACGGTCTCGCGTGTTTCTCATTTCTTTCTTCTACACCCCATTAATGCACCAACTATACCATTACCACGATAAGATTTTTGAATGGTTGGTGCTGACCTTTGGCTTGTGTAAGGCCAAACTTAAGTTTGGGGGGAACCTTGTTGTATATATGTATATATATTTTTGTTTTCTTTTTCTATAAAAAAATAAAAAATTCAAAAAAAAATAAAAAAATTATAAATAAATAAACAGGGGAATGCCGGCATTTTGACCCTTTTGGTGTAGCATGACAGTGAGAACACTGTCAAGTTCAAGTTTGGGGGTATACTCGGTACGTCTTCTTCCTTCGCATTCATTTGTACATATTTTTGCATTTGCATACTTATTTGAAAACCCATAAAAATTTGAAAATTTTAAAAAGTTATAAAAATTATTGTATTCAATTTTGGCTTATTTGACTAGAGTTTTGCAGATAGGTTAACTAGCTAGGAACAACTAGATCTTAGACTTAGTAAATTAAAAACCCTAAAAATAACCTTTCTTAAAGTTTAGCGGTAGAAAGTATATGTCTTTGTAGTTTATTTAGAAATAGGCAAATTTTGGGTTCACTTCTTGGGCTAAGTCGAAACAAAGGAAAAGTATTGATGTTCTTATTAGAGTATAAGTTTGAAAAATAATTCCTACCTTAAGTCTAGATTCTGAAAATGTATACCCTACAATTTGCACAATCACGCACCTTGAAACTTGGAATAGTAGAGGAGACCTTGAAATGCTCTTGTCTAAAGTCCTTAGTATGAAGAAAAGAAATAAAAAAATACAAGTGTGAATAAAGAAAGAAAAAAAATGAACACTGGTTTTTGTGATTACTTAAGGCTGTGAAAAATAGAAAAATATTTAGCGAGGGTGCTTCATCACCTAGTGCCTTAGACCAACTGGTCTGGGAGTCACTGCTAAAAGCCTTGGGTGTTGCAAGACTAGGAATTACGCTTAAATGTGCAAACACATCTTGTAATCGGTTGTTGGTACCTCAAGAAGTATTAACAGTCGCATGAAGGATGTGTAAGCTAATTTCATTTAAAAATTCACCAATTAATAAGTACTTTGGATAACGGACAAGAGTATGATTGCTTGATTTGAATTTCCAAGTGTAGGGGTGATCTATACACACACGTAGGGGTATGTGATTGGAGTTTAGATGAGAGAAAGGAGTGAAGAATAAAACTTGTATCTTTAATAGAGTTGATAGAAATTCCTAAGTGGAGATGGAACCATAGAAGGAAAACTTAAGAAATGCCGAAAGCTAAGTAGGTCTGCAGAACATATATGATCTTAAGTTAAATGATGAGGAAGTGTGAAGAATATGGGTGGATAATGTGCAAGTCGAAGATAATAGAGTTCCTTGTTAGAAACCCTAATTGGAGAATTAAAGTTGAAAAAGCCAAATTGATAGGATTTTGTGGGTAGTATCCGCTGAAAACCCTCAGGAGACAACACTCCTCTTACTAGGGACACCTAGAGGTTTAACGGCTTGTTGCACGTGCTCAGTGCAATCGCGTTTCCCTGCGAAAGTGTGGTTAGGATTTTAGTGAATAAAAAAATAAGTTTGCTCGAGGACGAGCAAAAGATAAGTTTGGGGTATTTGTTCACACCATAATATTGTATTATTATATTCCCCATTCTTATTCTTTTTATAAATAAACAGGTGCTTTTGACGCATGTCTGCTACATGTTACAGGTTACAGGTTCTTGGAGCGAAAACAGTGAAAAAGACAAAAGACGATACAAAAGAGGGACTTTTGACCAACAAATAGAAGGATCTTAGTCAAGCCTAGACGAAGAACAGTTCACAATCAACAAGGCAACGCAAGGTCCAAAATGTCAAGGCAAACGGTTAAAAGATCACTACAAGTTTTCACTGAAAGATCTGGAGAATACTCAGAAGCAAAATGAATAAAAGAACCAAAGAAACAGAAGCCCCAAAAATCAAGAAGTAATCACAGAAATTTTCAGATCATGAACTCATCAATGGGCCGCGGAACCGTGGCCCAAGCCTGCTATTGCCGCGGTTCCGCGGCCAGAAGAAGCCTATACTCTGTGAAATTTTTACCAAAATGTTTAAGCGGCGCTGACTAGTCAACCTAAGGGCTATTTTTGTAATTTCAGACATGCGAATCAGATGTAACCTAGGGTTTCCTATTCTTTATAAATAGGAACTCTAATCATTGTAATTTTCTTATGCCTCCTTTTAATAATAAATTCAGAATTCTTTATGGAGAGCATCGGTGTTTCTTTTCAATTCATGAATTCAGATCTGACAAACCTGCGTTGATGATTGGAGAGATGCATCTGTAAGTAGATTTAATTCCTTGCTCTAGTTTAGATTTCAATTCTTTGCCCTAGGTAGATTTAATTTCTTGCCGTAGATAAATTGTTTAGAGTTAGCTTTGGGGAAGGATTTTGAGAGATGAGATCTCTCATCCCTTTCTTACCCATAATATATTTTCAATAGGACTCCATGCATACACGCACACACCGCGCCCTACGGCACTCTATCCCTCAAGGTAGCGGTGATACCGTAGTATAAAGGTCCGGTTGCGCGCGTTTTCCATGGAGGTTAGGGTAAGGATCTCTAAAGGAAGGACAAGAACCTAGAGGAAGGAACACCTTCCCGAATGGATCTAATCCCCTTTATTGATAATTACCATAACTCCTCATAGATCTTCATTCGGGTATAGAAAGTGTTGAGATTTACCTGCATTTCCAAACCATCCCTAAACCTAACCCTAGCAAGACTAGATCTAGATAATCGTAGTATAGAATAATTAGGTTTTTAGATTTAATAACCAATCCCAACACCCTTCGGAATTAACTCGTTAGCGCGACTAGGAGATTCATAAAATCCCTGTGGACCGACCCGTACTCACCGGCTAGCATCATGCGACGCCGTTCTTGATTGCGGTAAAAATATTTTTGCAAATCAAATGGCGCCGTTGCCGGGGATGGCGTGTTATTTCTTTTTTGCAATTTCGGGTTAATCAAAATTAAAAAAATCATAAAAATCTGAAAAAATCCAAAAAATATATAAATATTATCTGTTATTTTGGAAAAGGTACTTTGTTGTTTGAATTTTGCAGGATCTATATACAAATTCGAATATGGAAATCTACAGAAAGTTGAACAGAAAAAAACAGATCGGAACAATAGAAGATCACAACAACCGAGGAACAGAAGAAATTTGGAGGACCGAGTCAACAAGAAGAATCGCGGTGATCTGGTCCAAAAAAAAAAAGCCTAGCCCTTCTTGCACCATGTAGAAGCTTTCCTTTTTGTCAAGTGTAAGATATTGTTGGATATATGTATGCCCTAAAGGCCATTATGTGATAGTCGATGTATCTATACATGTATATATATTCAGTTTGCATTCTTGCTCGACATGATAGTATGCTATCTGGTTCTTCTTTATCTGACATGTTGATTTGATCATGCTTTTATTCATTCATACATGCTGATAAAGCCCTGAGGATATCGGCTTGACTACTCTGATTATGATGGAGATCATACTAGTGGGACATCTGTAGTCTATAAGTATATCCTGGAACGTCCCTAGTCGTAGGTATATCGAGACAGGGCATCGATATACCAGAGTAGACTAGCGTATATGATACTAGACCCATACGATGGGCGATGGATGTTCCCACATTCATCGATGTTTGACATCAAGATCATATACGGGTGCTCAGTGGTGACTGGGTACACTGGACGGACTCACCGAGAACTCCTATATGGAATTATATCTATCTTCGGACAGCAGTTCTCAGGTGACACTGGTACAGGTTAGTCTGTAGACCCGAGATCGTCATGGAGTCTTGTGTGTTCTCCCACTGTACTTTGATTGCCACCCTACCACGGCTCTACTGAGTCGTGCAAACAGGTGGCCGTTGGGTACAGTCCCGAGACACACGAAGACGATGAGCGATAGGAGGGGTTTCGTCTCTCCCGGTATTGGGAGTTGATGCTGTGCTGTGCCCGACTGGTTATAACAGCAAGTCCCTGGCCAGGGCTGCTGAGATTTGCTGATAAGTGTTATCAGTAGTTTCTCGATCTGTTATAGACCATTCACCGGCACGACTTATTGAGTTATTGGGGTCGACGTGACCATCCCTAGGCTCGATATGCAGCATATCTGACGAAGAGACCGGACTGTACGGTAGTGTTGCCGGATGGCTCGACGGGAGTTGTAGCAGGTTCGCTTGTTGTCTTCTGATCGCTCAATACCCGGGTGGCCATTACGTTTAGCTGACCGCTTGCGGCTTGAGGGTACCTGATATGATCATCACCCTCTGCCGGCGTATTGACGAGTCTTAGAGTCCCACAAAGGAGTTACCCAGTCCAGGCGAAACGTTGTAGTGCGCGTATGCGATATGCGCATGCACCCGATTGAAATGTGCGTATATGATACCGAACATTGATCGGGTGAACTACTTTTGGTGGGGTCATATGAGATATGACCGGATTGATAAATCAAGTGTTGATTTATCATTTAACCATTAGTTTTCTCACTTAAAACCTTTTCTTAGATGATGGATGTGTGCATGCATGTGTGCTTTTCTTTCTTTCTTTCATGCTAGTTTCATGCACATGTGGATGTGCATACATGCACACATACATACACTCATCCATCATGGTTGTTAGCATATGGAAATGGTGGCAATATAGGACTCACACCATGGATTATATAATGGATTATTATTTAATTTTGGAATTAAAAGAAAATGAAAAAGGAAAGGATAATCTTTCATGCTTCTACATTCTTCCTTTGACCTAACCATGCTCAACTACCACTAACCTAAGGTTATCCTTCTCTTTATCATTCCAAACCAAAGTTAAATAATGTCTCCATCACTTTAACCATGGTTCATAGCATGAAGGAATAAAATATATATTGATATATTTCTTTTTCTTCACAAGAGTTATCTTTTTATCTCTTGTTAAAAATTGCCACCATCTTCTTCCTCTAGCTCCTTTGCTCTCTTGATTTTCTTAGTGAGCAAATACCACTTAAAGATAGGTTTTTGAAGTGAGATTTCAAACCACAACATCATTCTACTCAAGTCTAGCCGACTTGATTAGAGTGTTTCCTTCGGTTTTCCAAAGAAGCGAGCTTGGACGGAGTGCTCCGTGGTGGATCGTCGTGGACGCAAGGGAACTTCGAGAGGACCTCGATTCAACACCCAAGACACCAAGGAGTCTAGCAAAGGGGAGCTACAAAGGTTGTAGCCTTCAAACCCTAATCTTTTCTAGCTTAATGTTTCATAACCCTAATTTTCTAGGATCGATCCCTTTGCATGTTAGTTTAGCACCTTAAAAAATATAACTTTGGGTCATGTGATGCTTCAAAACACTTCATAGGGTGCCATACTAACCTAACATTGGTATCAGAGCCGACCTAGAACATTAGGCGACGTTTTTACGAAGTGAAAACCCCGATCGGACAAAAATACGGTATTTTTGGGTGCTCTCTGGAAATTTTCTAAAATTTGACAATTTGCAGTATTAAAAATATGTAAAAAATACAGCAGAAAAAAATAAGAGTTACGGTACAAAATATTTTCAGTGAACAGTGATTATAGCCGCGGAAACGCGGCCTAAGCTTGCTTAGGCCGTGGTTCCGTGGCCGTACATATGAATTGATGGATACTTTTTGCACAGTAATTCTTGAATCTGCTTGTATAATTTTTTGGATATTTTTAATCTGTATTTGGTTTTGAAAAATTCTGGAGGTGGTTTTGGACTCGTCAATTCGATCGGGATTTTCATTTCGTAGTTGTTCCGGGTAAATTAGAAAGTATTGAAGTGTTTGAACGAGTATCATTTACTCACTATTCACGGGGTTTAAATAGTTTGGAGATATGTGCAAGTCTTTTTGCGGTGGTCCCTCTAGAAGACAACAAACCTTAACTCGATTATGTGACCGTCTCGAACTGCCCTTTGAACCTTAGGGTTTGGGGCAGTACGGCGTGCCACATGTGAGGCGTTGGCTTGACCCTTCTACGGCTGGACCGCCACTACTGTGTCACACTCCGGATTTTTTGAACCCTGCTCAAGTGTTGAGCTTTAGTGAATCTTGGGTGCTTGATTGTTCGTTCGAAAACTTTAATACTGTCTGTTTGTCTGGAATGTGATACAATATGTGGAATTCATATAGTTTAGGCATGAAATACGAAATATGTGATATTTCGCATTTATGATGTCTAAAGAGAATCAGGATTCCAAATATTGTAGTTTTACACTTTCTTTTCTGTGACCGTAAGTGTAGTATGTTAGATATCGCTGGTTTCGTTGCTATACATCAACGACAATTGGGGTATGCATACTTACTTACGTTGATGATATGTGATATTATGTGTTGCTGAGATATGATGTGCAGGATTGTCGCGATCGAATAGCCGGGGGGTTTTTGTGAGATGAGAGTTTTGTATTTTCATTCATGTAAATTCAAATGTAATGTAATATTCTTTTATTTGGGGCACTTCCAGGTTGCGGTTGTGTCACCAGTGTTGTATATTATTTACTTTTCCGCATTAGGATGGACCCAAGGAGGGGAGCACAAGTGACCGGGTTCTGGGGTTCAGTGGGAGGCCATCTCGAGGAGTCGAGACCGGGTCTCCTAAACTCCAGGATTGGTAGGGTCACTTGCCGCTCTCGTAGGGGTCCAGGGTGTGGGCTTGGCTATTCATCGCGACTGTAGAATCCGTATTTTTCTATTCTGGCTAAATACTAAATACGGACGTCCTAGGATATCCCACGTTATATCTATGTTTCTGCTGCCTGTGTTCTGTGATATCTGAGACGAATGACATATTATATATATGATATATAGTAGACGTTGCTTATGTTTTACACCCACGCTAGTCCCGTCCCGGTATGCCGTTAGTTAAGTAACCTAACGGTGCATAACGGAACATTGCGGCGAATGCGGATGGCATAAGCGTACGTGTTATTTTCGTTTCTTTTCTATGATTGGCTTTAGGACTTAAATGATGGGATTACATTAATGTGATTAATGTAAAGAAAATAAACCTAAAAAGATGTTGTAGAATCGGATTTAAAAACCACTCGGCTATTTATGAAAAAGCTATATTTCAAAACTGCGGAGCTTAAGCCACTCCTTTTGAAAACCATTTGATTCTACAACGATATCAAGTTCAAAGCGTTAAAGATTTTCTTAAAAATCATTCGCAACCCTCCATCATTTTAGGAAGTAGAGTACTTAGTATTCGTGCTACGTTTGTTGACCTTAGCCAAGGCGTAGTGTACGGTAGCTAAGTGATGTCTTCCTACAAATGCATATGATGCGGATTAATTAGGACGGGCATATGACTTTGTTGACCTTAGCCAAGGGTCATGTGAACGGGTCTAATTAATCAAGAAATGACGGGTTGAGCTTGACTAGTGCTCGTGATTTGTTGACCTTAGCCAAGGTCACGAGTATTAGGGGTAAAAAGTACATCGGGAATTTCAAGTGTTGAAATTTGCAATGAGATTGCATACCTTCCATGTGATGGTTGGATCCCGATCCCACTGTGGGCAATAGTTGCTCCTAGGAGAGTTTTACAGTTTACAATTAGCTAACTCATTAGGTGTCTAGAAAGGTGTTAACGGGGCTCCGCCTCTGGGAAAACGAGGTTTACTCTAATTAGGTCCGTGCGAAAGCACGGGGAACCTCCCTCAAAGTACCGACACTGGCCTGGCTGAACGGTTAGCGAAGTTGTAGACTGTAATTAATCCTGGCTAGTTTTTCTTTTTAAGGTTTGAAAGAAAAACTTGATAAAAAGCAGTGGGAAACATCGATTAGACAAGATAATAAACCAATCTAATCTGTGCAAGAGCTTTCGCTGAGTGTATTCTTTTCTCTCTTTAATGGCAGATACCAATGACTGGACTTAAGCTTCTACTAGATAAAAACAAACTGAATGGGACCAACTATAAAGACTGGCTAAGGAATCTGAAAATCGCCTTGACTTATGATAAAGTATCATATGTCCTCACGGCTTCTGCCCCGCCCGTCCCTGGTCCAAAATCCTCAGTTGCGGACATTGAAGTCCGCAAGACTTGGGACGCTGACTGTGCCACGGCCACATGCCTCGCGCTTGCATCGATGGATAACACACATCAAAAGCAGCACGAGGACATGGACATTCACGGTATATTGCTCCATACAAAGGAGTTGTATGGGGAGCAATCCCGCGTATTACGATACGAAGCATCAAAGAAATTGTTTCAGATGCGAATGGCCCCTGGCACACCAGTAGGAGACCATGTTCTGAAGATGATAGCTCTTATAGAAGAGCTTGAGGACCTTGGATGGACAATGGACAATGAACAATATATAGATATTATTCTGCAGTCCCTCCCCTCCACCTTTGCTTAGTTCATAGTGAACTTCAACATGCATGGCATGGAGAAGGACCTACCTGAACTCCTTAATATGTTAAGGAGTGCAGAGAGCACTATGAAGTTAGCAAAAACTCCCGTTATGACTATTGGACAGTCTTCCTCTTCTCGCCCGAAAGCCAAGGCCAAGGGAAAGAAAAAGAAGAAACCCACTAATCCTAAGGGCGGAGTTAAAAAGGTGAAGGGAAAGGGAAAGTCCAAGGCTGGAGACTCGGGGAAAGGCGAATGTTTTCATTGCCACAAGATAGGACATTGGAAGCGCAATTGCACGGAGTACTTAAGTCTCAAGAAGAAGCATGGTGATGCTTCTGCTTCAGGTGCGTTTGTGACTGAAAACTGTTTTTCTATAAACTCTGCTTCCTGGGTATTGGATACCGGTTCAGGTTCTCACATTTGCAATTCTATACAGGGGCTGAGAAATAGCAAGGTTTTGAAGACAGGTGACCATACTCTCCGCGTTGGAAATGGTTCCAATGTACATACAGTCGCAATGGGAGAGTATCACTTGGGGTTGCCATCTGGATGTATTTTGATTTTGAATCCATGTTATTTTGTACCAAGTATGCTATGTAATATAATATCCATTTCTTTGTTGGACAATGAAGGATATAATTTTGTGTTGCAGAACAAGGTTATGAACATTCACCTGAATCAAATGTTGGTTGGGTATGGTACGCTTAATAATGGAATATATGTCCTAAATCAACACACAGTTTTCAGTATACAACACACTAATAAAAGAAAACTTTCAGAATTAAATGAAGCTTTTCTTTGGCATTGTAGACTTGGTCATATTAACGAAACAAGACTAAACAAGTTACATAAAGATGAATATTTAAACTCTTTTGAATATAAATCTTATGCGACTTGCCAGTCTTGTATCAAGGGTAAAATGACCAAAACTCCGTTTACAGGACACGGAGAAAGAGCTACTCAGCTCCTTGGCCTCATACATAGTGATATATGTGGGCCAATGTCTACACAGGCTAGAGGCGGTTTTTCATACTTCATTACATTCACCGACGATTTCTCAAGATTCGGTCATGTATTTTTATTAAAACACAAGTCCGACGCTTTCGAGAAATTCGTTGAATATAAACAAGAAGTAGAAAAACAAACCGGCTTGAGTATTAAGATGCTTCGATCAGATCGAGGTGGAGAGTATCTCAGTACAGAATTTGCAAACTTCCTAAAAGAGAATGGGATTCTCTCTCAGCTCACTCCTCCTTACACACCACAGCACAACGGTGTGTCAGAACGAAGGAATAGGACCCTATTAGATATGGTCCGGTCCATGATGAGTGACGCTGAGTTACCCGTCTCGTTTTGGGGACATGCATTGGAGACTGCAGCGTTTCTGCTAAACAGGGTTCCAACCAAAGCCGTGTCTACCACTTTATATGAGATATGGAATGGGAAGAGACCATCTCTTAAAAGAATTAAGATTTGGGGTTGCCCGGCCTATGTTAAAAAGCAGAATCCGGACAAACTCGAGACATGGTCAGTCATGTGTAACTTTGTGGGATATCCAAAGAATTCTTATGGATATCTATTCTACCACAAAGAGGAACAAAAGGTGTTTGTTTCTCAGCATGCCACATTCTTAGAAAAAGAGTTTTTCACAGACAAAGATGATGGCAAGGTGGTGGATCTAGAAGAGGTTCTGGAGACACAAACTACAAATGACGATTTGGTTGAACTGGCTGTTGCAACAGAAACTGAAGAACCTCGGCCACTCCGTAGATCTGGTAGGACTTCTCGCCCACCGGAGAGGTACTACGGTTTCCTCATTGATGGTAACGGAGAAGATTGCATCATGGATGATGATGATCCTACCAGTTTTCAGCAAGCTATCACGAGTGGTGACTCTGTGAAGTGGCTGGATGCCATGAGATCCGAAATGGAGTCTATGTACACCAACAAAGTATGGACTTTGGACGTTGTACCCCCTGGGGTAAAACCTGTAGGGTGCAAATGGATCTTTAAAAGAAAGATTGGTGTAGATGGGCAGGTGGAGACCTATAAGGCAAGACTTGTGGCAAAGGGTTTTCGTCAAAGACCAGGTTTGGACTATGACGAAACTTTTTCGCCCGTAGCCATGCTTAAATCCATTCGGATCCTACTTTCTATTGCTGCTCACTACGACTATGAAATCTGGCAGATGGACGTTAAAACAGCATTTCTAAATGGAAATTTAGAAGAATGCGTTTATATGGATCAGCCAGAGGGCTTCATTGACAGTGGGAGCAGCGAGAAAGCATGTAGATTGCTTAAATCCATATATGGGTTAAAGCAGGCATCTCGGAGTTGGAACATCTGTTTCGATGATGTTATCAAAGAGTTTGATTTCATCAAAAATCCAGATGAACCTTGTGTTTATAAGAAGGCTGTAGGAAGAGCTGTCACATTCCTCGTATTGTACGTGGATGATATTCTTCTGATAGGAAATGATATTCCTATGCTACAGTCGGTCAAATCATTCTTATCACTGAGGTTCTCCATGAAGGACCTAGGTGATGCCACATACATCCTGGGCATAAGGATCTATAGGGATAGATCCAAAAAGTTATTGGGATTGTCCCAAACCAGGTACATCAACACCATCCTAAAGAGGTTTAGTATGGAAGACTCCAAGCGGGGTGCCTTACCCGCTTGCCATGGAGTCACTCTCTCCAAGGATTCTTGTCCAAAGACCGATGAAGAGAGAGCTCGCATGAGCATTATACCTTATGCTTCGGCAGTAGGATCTATAATGTATGCGATGTTATGTACACGCCCAGATGTAGCTTATGCACTTAGTGTTGTAAGCAGGTATCAATCCAACCTAGGGGAGAACCACTGGACAGCTGTGAAGAACATTCTTAAGTACTTACGAAGGACTAAAGAATTGTTCTTGGTGTATGGTAATTCAGATCTCCAAATGGAGGCCTTTACCGATTCGAGCTTCCAGAGCGATAAGGATGACAGAAAATATATCTCAGGGTTTGTATTTACCCTCAATGGAGGGGCGGTAAGTTGGAAGAGTTCCAAACAGGATACCGTTGCAGACTCTACGATGGAGGCTGAGTACATTGCTGCAAATGATGCCGCCAAGGAAGCCGTCTGGATGAAGAAGTTCATCTCGGAGCTAGGAGTAGTTCCAACTATTATTGATCCAATACCTTTGTATTGTGACAATAATGGGGCGATGGCGTTAGCCAAGGAGCCCAAATCCCATCAGCGGTCCAGACATATCCTGAGGCGCTTTCATTTGATCCGGGAGAATGTAGATCGCCGCGAGATCGAGATTAAGAGAGTAGACACAAAGAACAACGCCGCGGATCCATTCACCAAGGCCCTCCCTCAGCCGCAGCATGAGCGACTTTTTGAGATGTTGGGTATGGGATACGCCAATAACTGGCCTTAGTGCAAGTGGGAGATTGTTGGATATATGTATGCCCTAAAGGCCATTATATGATAGTCGATGTATCTATACATGTATATATATTCAGTTTGCATTCTTGCTCGACATGATAGTATGCTATCTGGTTCTTCTTTATCTGACATGTTGATTTGATCATGCTTTTATTCATTCATACATGCTGATAAAGCCCTGAGGATATCGGCTTGACTACTCTGATTATGATGGAGATCATACTAGTGGGACATCTGTAGTCTATAAGCATATCCTGGAACGTCCCTAGTCGTAGGTATATCGAGACAGGGCATCGATATACCAGAGTAGACTAGCGTATATGATACTAGACCCATACGATGGGCGATGGATGTTCCCACATTCATCGATATTTGACATCAAGATCATATACGGGTGCTCAGTGGTGACTGGGTACACTGGACGGACTCACCGAGAACTCCTATATGGAATTATATCTATCGTCGGATAGCAGTTCTCAGGTGACACTGGTACAGGTTAGTCTGTAGACCCGAGATCGTCATGGAGTCTTGTGTGTTCTCCCACTGTACTTTGATTGCCACCCTACCATGGCTCTACTGAGTCGTGCAAACAGGTGGCCGTTGGGTACAGTCCCGAGACACACGAAGACGATGAGCGATAGGAGGGGTTTCGTCTCTCCCGGTATTTGGAGTTGATGCTGTGCTGTGCCCGACTGGTTATAACAGCAAGTCCCAGGCCAGGGCTGCTGAGATTTGCTGATAAGTGTTATCAGTAGTTTCTCGATCTATTATAGACCATTCACCGGCACGACTTATTGAGTTATTGGGGTCGACGTGACCATCCCTAGGCTCGATATGCAGTATATCTGACGAAGAGACCGGACTGTACGGTAGTGTTGCCGGATGGCTCGACGGGAGTTGTAGCAGGTTCGCTTGTTGTCTTCTGATCGCTCAATACCCGGGTGGCCGTTACGTTTAGCTGACCGCTTGCGGCTTGAGGGTACCTGATATGATCATCACCCTCTGCCGGCGTATTGACGAGTCTTAGAGTCCTACAAAGGAGTTACCCAGTCCAGGCGAAACGTTGTGGTGGGCGTATGCGATATGCGCATGCACCCGATTGAAATGTGCGTATATGATACCGAACATTGATCGGGTGAACTACTTTTGGTGGGGTCATATGAGATATGACCGGATTGATAAATCAAGTGTTGATTTATCATTTAACGATTAGTTTTCTCACTTAAAACCTTTTCTTGGATGATGGATGTGTGCATGCATGTGTGCTTTTCTTTCTTTCTTTCATGCTAGTTTCATGCACATGTGGATGTGCATACATGCACACATACATACACTCATCCATCATGGTTGTTAGCATATGGAAATGGTGGCAATATAAGACTCACACCATGGATTATATAATGGATTATTATTTAATTTTGGAATTAAAAGAAAATGAAAAAGGAAAGGACAATCTTTCATGCTTCTACATTCTTCCTTTGACCTAACCATGCTCAACTACCACTAACCTAAGGTTATCCTTCTCTTTATCATTCCAAACCAAAGTTAAATAATGTCTCCATCACTTTAACCATGGTTCATAGCATGAAGGAATAAAATATATATTGATATATTTCTTTTTCTTCACAAGAGTTATCTTTTTATCTCTTGTTAAAAATTGCCACCATCTTCTTCCTCTAGCTCCTTTGCTCTCTTGATTTTCTTAGTGAGCAAATACCACTTAAAGATAGGTTTTTGAAGTGAGATTCCAAACCACAACATCATTCTACTCAAGTCTAGCCGACTTGATTAGAGTGTTTCCTTCGGTTTTCCAAAGAAGCGAGCTTGGACGGAGTGCTCCGTGGTGGATCGTCGTGGACGCAAGGGAACTTCGAGAGGACCTCGATTCAACACCCAAGACACCAAGGAGTCTAGCAAAGGGGAGCTACAAAGGTTGTAGCCTTCAAACCCTAATCTTTTCTAGCTTAATGTTTCATAACCCTAATTTTCTAGGATCGATCCCTTTGCATGTTAGTTTAGCTCCTTAAAAAATATAACTTTGGGTCATGTGATGCTTCAAAACACTTCATAGGGTGCCATACTAACCTAACAGATATTATGGTTGATATTATCTTATGACTCATTCTTTTAACCTAACCAAACCCTAGCCCTAGTTTATTCTCTACAATGGTTAAGCTTCTCATCCTTGACCATGGTTCCATAATCAATCATATATTCATTTCCCTATTCATCACAAAAGGATTACTCTCTCATTATTCATCATCTTCTTCTCTCTTGAGCTTTGAGAAAGCTTGCTTGATTTTCCTTTTGTGATGATTTCTTGTGAGAATATGATATAAAAAGATAGCATAAATACTACTCCATCATCCTCATCTAATCTAGCCCATTAGATTAGGGTGTTCACCTCTTTAGAGTGAGAGAGCTTGAGTTATAGCAACTTCGACGAAGATCATCGGAGAAACGGAACACTACAATCTAGCATGGATCGTTCGAGTCGTGGAGCCTCTCTTGAGTCTGGGAGATCGTGGATCACGGCGAATGGACTTCTACTCGGAGCTTATGAAGCGAAGGAGCGGACTACAAAGGTTGTAATCCCTTACACTTAGTAGTAAAGATATTTACTTGCATGTTAAACCCTAATAATCTAGCAAAGATCCCGGCTTTGGGTTGTTCGGCATGTCTAAAATTTTATTCGGGCATGGTTGATGCCTTATGAACCCTCACAAGAGTGCCTAGGAACCCTACACATCCATCGCCCATCATATGGGTCAAGATGCGTATACGCTAGTCTACTCTGGTGTATCGATTCCCTGTCTCGATACACCCTCGACTAGGAACAATTATAGGATGTACTCGTCGACTACCGTGGCCCCACTAGTATGATCTCATTATAGTCCCAGTAGTCGAGTACATATCCTAAGGGCTTTATCAACATGTGAGAGTAAGACAGTAAACTAATATAAGTCAACATGTTAAGATAAAGAGCAACCAGATGGCATACTATCATGTCGAGCAAGAAAGTCCTCCTTATATATGTCCAAGCATCCACTACAATATACATCGTATGTACAGTAATGGCCTCTAGGGCATACATATAACTAACAGCAACACCGACTTGAACTCCAGGATCGATGCTAAACCCTTGCTAACAAAACTATATGAGGTTAACTACTCGGATATGAAGTTATACCTCACGTTACCATGTCCTTCGGATCTTCTTGTCGCTGTCTTCCTTCTCGTCATAAGCTCCAAGGATCGTAACGGATTGGGCCTCCTCGTCGGCCTCTTCGAGTCAAAGACGGTCCACCCGAGAGTCTATAGTCCAAGCTCCAACCTCAAATCCAAGGTAACTACGGCATCTAGTTCGCTAAGCTAGATGTTCTAGATGACGTAGAGAGTGTAGATGGATTGCTTTGTCTCTAAATACCCTAGGTTTCTCAACACATGAGACATTAGGGTTAGAGGAAGAAGAATGGGAGCTTGAGGAAAAGAGGGTGAAGAGTGAGCTAAAAATAAAGATGGCTCATTTGCGATGAGTAATGAAGCATAAAATAATTGATGAGATAAAATATCTCACAAAATATCAAGCATGCTTCAACAAATATCCAAAGAGTGAGTCATGTAGTGAGTCATGCCATGGGTCACCACATGAGTCACCAAGTAGCCATGCCTCATTCAATATAAATCTCCACCTCATTTCCTCCACCTCATTAATCTTTTAATCAAAAGATTAAAAACCCTAATGAGGTGTCTTCTTATAGAAACAATTCCGAGTAAATTACGAGAATGCCCCTCATCCGTATATACATACTCGTATCCGTATTCCAAAAAATATGAATACAAAGAGACGAAAATAATCCATCAATATAATACTAGGATCCGGCTTAAACCAAAGCCCACTAGCATTATCCGCCCGAACATCATACTTGCACAAGTACATGTATGTGATCAAAACCCTGTCGTAAAACCATAGGGCCTCTACATCTTTTACCCGATGCAGGGAAACCCTCTGTATGGGACTCTAAAGACTCAACACTTCACTGGCAGTGGGTTTAACTACAAGCACGTCAGCGGTACTAGAAGCACGTAACGGCTACTCAGGTATCTGTAGATAAGAAGGCCGATGAGCAAACTCATCCGAACTCCTACTGAGCCTGTCTCTGACAATCTCCGTACAGTCCGGTCTGTTCGTCTAAGAGTATCGCATATCGGACCTGGGGGCGGTAATCGTCAAACCCCTAATAGCGTAATAAGTCTGTTGGCTATAGTGCCTTCAAGTCAATTATTGGATCGTATGCACGTGATTGCAATGATTGAGGAATGACCTATACCGGTAGAACAGTCTTACTTGAGATGATAGTATACTATCTGGTTTGTCTTTATCATCGTGTACATACTTCAGGTGACATTACAGATTACTATTACATGTTGATAGAGCCCGTAGGATTCATGCTTGACTACCAGCAGTATGATGGCGATCATATACATGAGAGTTGGTTGGTTTATAAGCACATTCTTAAAGTGTCCCTAGTCGTGGGAGTTTCGAGACTGCGTATCGATACTCCAAGAGTAGACTAGTGTATACGGATCGAGACCTCGAGGAGGGGCGGTGGGGGTCTCATAAGCCATTAGTGTCAGTTGGTTCACCTAAGATGTATACAGGTGCTCACTGGGTTATGAGTACACCGGACGGACTTGTCGGGAACATGCTAGTTGGTATTATACCTATTGTCAGATAGCAGTTCCCTGGTGACATGTGTACAGGTTAATCTATCGACCTGAGATCGTCATTTTTCTCGTGTGAGTTCCCATTGTGCTTTGATTACTACCCTACTACGGCTCAAAGGAGTCGTGCAAACAGGTTTTAGTTGGGTACAGTCCCGAGCCATATGGAAGCAGTGAGCGGATCGTCAGGAGATTCGTCTCTCTTGGTATTGGGTGTTGATGTCGCAGTGTGCACGGGTGGCCATCACCAGAAATCCTTGGCCAAGATAGTCGAGAGTTACTGATCTATGATCGGTAGTTTCTCAGGTGGTGATAGGTTTCATGCCGACACTAAATGTCGCGCTATTAGGGGTCTGATTTTGTCCACCCCTAGACTCGATATACGATACTCATAGATGGATGCACCGGACTGTACGGATATTGTCACTGTCAGGCTCAGTAGGGTTTCAGGATGAGTTTGCTCATCGGCCTCCCTTTCGCTCAATACCGAGGTAGCCGTTACGTACAGCTAGTGCCACTGACGTGCTTGTGGTTAAACCCACTGCCAGCGTATTGACGAGTCTTTAGAGTCTCACACAGAGGGTTTCACTTCTTCGGGCGAAACGTTGTAGAGGCCATATGGTTTTATGGCAGGGTTCGATCATATACGTGCACTTGTGCACGGATCATGATCGGACGGATAATACTAGTGGGCTTTGGTTTAAGCCGGATCCTAGTATTATATTGTTGGATTATTTTCGTCTCGTTGTATTTGTATTCAGTCGGAATACAGATGCGGGTATGTATATACGGATGATGGGTATTCTCTTAATTTGTTACAAGTTTACTTTAGAAAATGCTATTTCTTTTTGGATTAAAAATTTAGGTTAAATGTTTATGAGGTGGAAAGTGTGAGTGGAAGTTTTGGCTTGGATTCTCTTATGCATTGATTCATGCATGTGCACTTGGTGACTCATGCTTGATATTTTGGAGAGGGTTGTGAGATATTTTGTGAAGGGAGCAGATCTTTTATTGTGTGGTTTTTTTTCTTTAGTTGCTCCACTCTCACAAAATATAACACAACACTTCACAACTTTTCCTCACTTGCCCTTTCTTTTCTTGAGCTCACACTTCTTCACTCCCATGGCATCTTCTTCAACCTCCATCTAAACCCTCTCATGAGTTGAGAATCCTTGGGTGTATTGAGACAAAGTAATCACACACTCTCTCTACTTCATCTTGGCTATCTAGGTTAGCAAACTAGATACCCGAGTTGCTTCGGTTTTGAGGCGGGAGCCCGTATTACTAACCCTCGACGTGGATCTTCTTCGATGTAGGGAGACCGGAGATCAAACATGATCAAGGAAGCAGCGAGGATCTCGAGATAGAGGTTGAAAACCGAAGAACACGGATCGATCGGTATAACCTCTCTAAACTCCTTTTATAGAACTAGTATAGGGTTAATTGTACGATACGTAGATTAGGGTTCCGTTAGTGCCGGGTTCTAAAAGTTTTTGTTCCGTATTTGGCCACAGATTGATGGCCGGGGCGCTGCCGTAACCCAACATGGTATCAGAGCCAACCCATTAACCACATACTAGTTTGGACGATGTTAAAGTATCGAAACCGAAACAACTCCGAATAATCACTCGATGTATTCCATTCTCTGTCGAATTTTAATTGGTCTTCTAAAAATATTTAAGCAACTGGAGAAGACTACTCTATTGACCACTAGAACACACACTAAATACGATCTCGAAATGACTTCACTGGACCTGCCATATAGGAAAAAATTTCGGCCTGGCCGGTTTTTATGTTGTGTTTGGACTTGAAATTTGTAGTGTGCTCTGGTCTCTGGAATATTGGTTCAATAGTATTGCTAGTTTAGCCCAGTTTGTATATGGTTTTATCTATTAGTTTGAGGCTATTCAGGGTTATTTCGAAGTCGATATTTCTAACACTGTTTAAAGTTTACAGTACATGCATTACTATCTATGACCGTGAATGTCATTAGAGCGGTACAACTTATCTAATTGCTATAGTTCTTTTAGACGAGTTTGCGAACGTGACATTCACGTTGATGTTCTATGTTGTGCTATGTTTGTTGCGGAATCGTCATGGTGGATAGCTTGGGTGCAATGTTAGTACAGTTTAGTTTCATTTATACATTTGATATCGCGGGGTGAGCGTCCGACATGTGGATTGCTGTCACTGCCTGTTTGTATATTATTTTTTTTGGGTACGACCGGGTTGAGGTCGATGTCACCGTTGTACATATTTTCTTTTCTGTACTAGGATTACCCCGCGATGGAGTGCACAGATAGTTGGGTTCTGGAGGGCAATGGGTCCGCATCTCATGGCGTTGAGAAGGAGGGGGCCTCACTCTAGAATTGGCGGGCTATTCGCCGCACTCGTAGGGGGTACAGGTTGACCTAAGGAGGAGTGCTCAAGTTACTGGATTTTGTGAAGTGCCGGGTGGCACATTCACTTTGATGAAGGGGGCTGCCTTGCTTCTCGTTTTGACGGGTAACTTGCCGCACTCGTAGGGGTCTAGGTTTTCATTGCATAGGCTATCCACACGACCAAGGGAACGTCGGGTTTCACTTGCGGCTCAAAGGAAACTCGGGGCTCCCAGATTATCAGTATTGTTTTATGATGCTTATCGCTTATCTGTGATGTTGCATTTATCATGCCTGGAGCGATTATTATATATTGTTATATATATACTAGTAAATGTTGTATATGTTTTTCACCCGAGCTAGTCCAGCCCCCGCTCTGTTGTTAGTTAAGTAACCTAACGGGTGATGATGGGGCCCAGTGGCGAATGCGAATGGCATATACGTACATCATATTTTTGTTCTTTTCTAGTGTGATTAATTGATGGGACTGCGTTGATTCAGATCAATGCAAGGAAAACAGACCTATTCGATGTTGTTGGAACAATTTTAAAAAGCTGTTATTACAAGGACGTTTTTCTTTGTTTTGCACAGCGGTATTCGGTTATGAATATCCAGCACCTCATTCGACAAGGCAAGAGCCGAGATCCCTTCACCGGGAATGACCTCTTGGGCAGAAGTTTGCATCCGGGTAATAACTTCACTATAGTCGATTACTTTTTTGCTTTGCATCGAGATATTCAATGGAATATCCTGCACCTCATTTCACGAGGAAAGAGCCGAGATCCCTTCACCGGGAGTGACCTCTTTAGCAAAGGTTTTCGCCACTATATATTTGTAAAAAGATATCCCGTTCCTTCAACGATATCAAGTTCATTACGTTAAACGTTTTTTGCCAAAAACCATTCGTAGCCCTCCGTCATTTCAGACGAGTAGCACTTAGTATTCATGCTATGTTTGTTGGCCTTCGTCAAGGCATAGTGTATGGTAGCTATTTGTTACTTTTCTGTTGCATAGATAGATGCATTGGTTTGGGACAGTCATACAACCTTGTTAGTCTTAGTCAAGGGCGAGTACGGGTGGGTTCAAATGAATTTGGACAATGACAGGTAGAACTTCACATGTGACTTATGATTTTTTGGTCTTAGTCAAGGTTATAAGAGCATGGGGTAAAAATCACATCGGGAGTTTCAAACATACAGGAAACTTGCTAGGTATAAGCATACCTTCTGGAGTGCGATAACTTGATGTAACATTTCAGAAAATATAAAATATTATTTTTGGAATTTGATATTAAAATAATATTTTTCCCGAAAACTGCCCGATTTGCGAAATTGGGGTTTTCGAAAAAGGGTATAAATATATACCAATAATTGAAAATTAAAATGATTTATTCATTTTAAAATATATTTAAAGGATTTGGCATTTTAAAATTTTTTTATATGCAGTTTTGATAAAAACCCGATTAGTGCACTGCTAATTGCGATTAAGCCAAATCCGTGTTTCTATAGTTTTTCATGGTAAGTGCACCATGACATGTGGCATGTTATTTCATGGTGTTGTTTTATTTAGGTGTATGTGTTTTGGTGAGAAAAGAGAAAGAAAAAGGTGTCATGATGACTGAGGAGAGAGAAAGGAGACATAATGATGACTTGGAGAGAGAGAGAGAGAGAGAGTGAGATAATATTGAGAGGGGGGCTGCCTCATACCTTTTCTCCATCATTTTTGCATCTCATTCTTCATCTTCCTCACCCTCATCTCCCTCCACCTTCAAACCCTAAATCCATCTCCAAACTCCATCCAAACCATATACCCCTTTCACAAAAAACGATCCCCTCTTCATGCTCATCACATTGAACCAAGCAAAATGGGATTTTGGCAACTTTGGGACTTCTAGGGTTTGCTTGAGAGACATCCATGAGGTATATCTCTTTCCATGTTAGTTTAGTTTGAAATCCTAGCTTTTAGTTTAGCTTAGAACTCGTTTAATGGTGATTTGTGGAAATTAGAAATCCCTAGAGAGGGTTTAGGTTTAAAAGGTGGTTTTGGTGAACTCTTGTGGCTGTTACAAGACCTGGGCTTGAGTATAGAAACCAAAATATGGATTTAGGAATTTATTATGTTGGTTTTGTGTTGATTTGTGAGGGTATATGGAAATCTGGAGTAACCCGGGGGCACAAAAAATTATTTTGCGAATACTGGGAGTTGTGCAGGCAACCTGGAGTGTACCATGAAGACCCGAGCTCCAACCCCCAAACCCAGTCCATAATTATATCCATTCTGGCCGCAAATTGCGGCCAGAGTAGGGAATTAGGGTCCCAGGTTTGGTTTATGGCTCCTTTTGCAATAAATTAGACCCTCCATATGTGCAGAATTGACCAATTTGGCCTAGGGTAAAATCTGGGAGCACATTGGGGTGTTTTTGGCTATGTTTTCCGTATTTTTGGATGCTTGGTTTTGATATTGGGATTGGTATTTGGTCGTGTGGCGTTTCAACGTCAACGACTAGGATTTTTAGTCGTGTTTTGCACGCGAAGCTATAGGTTTTAACCTATGAGCGGAACTTGTGCCGTTTTGGTTTCCGACTTGATTTAGATACGCAATTGCGATGTGTTATTATATGTAGGTACCCCATGAGGATTTCAAGACGGTGAAGAAGAGGATGGCGACATCGACATCGGCAAGCAAGAGCAAGGTGAGTGGATCTATATCCACGGGGGAAGTCGGGTGGATGGCGTATAGCACCGCCGCAAAGTTTTGATGGAAACTGATTTATAGAATATGGTTAAGGAAACCTAGATTTGAAAACTAGGGTTAGAGTTAAATGATAGTTAGTGAAACCATATTAGAAACTAAGGATAGTTAGAAGTGATATAATACGGCTAAGATGTGATGACGGGATTTGAGGATGATATTTGACGATATTGTCGTTTAGGATACTATAGGACTAGATAGTCGACGTAGTTGTGTCATCCGAACCATACATATTTCGAAACTGAAGAATCGTATGCATCTTTTAAACAGATACCTTGAGGGACATTACAGAATTTCAAATAATATCTTTTCCTTAAAAACACCGTAACCCCTATTTTCAAAACTACGATTCGCTTCTTTAAAAAGTCTGATTGTATGGTTCGGGTGTGTATGTTAGATTAGATACATATACTTATAGTAGAGATAGAATGTTTATGTAAACTCGACTTGATGTGAGATATAAATGCGATGAAAGAAATATAAGACGAATATGATGATCTGATGATATGTTGGTATACGGATGCGAGTTGATTGAAATGATTGATACCTTGTCGGTCCCCTGATATGAGATCATTATGGATATGACCTGGGACATAAGTATATATATATATATATATATATATAGAATGTTGTGAATCATGGATGATAGGCCGTATATGATATTAGGCCGTACCCTCATTGTCTTATAGGTTGATAGGATCCTTATTGGTTTAATGCTGTCGTACGATGATTTTCCATACGTGATGAGTTTGACTTGATGATTGATCCATACCCTTGACTAGAGGATGCCGTACGATGGATTAAACCATATGTGATGCTGTGAGGCTAGATGCCGATTGATAGATTCACCGACTCAGACATATGATAGTTACGTATACCTTATAGCTTTTAGCTGATGATTTATCTTATGCTACATTCATGATATTATCATTTCATTGCATATACCTGTGTTAGTACACCTACACCATTATCGATGATGCGTATGTTACACGTACACGGATTTGCCGGCTCACACACTTCATCATCGATAATTGCCATGTCACTACACAGTAGAACTGCTGCATCAGGATGACTCCTTGCATGATATACTTGCTATAGCTACATATTGTACATCCGTACTTGCGTACATACACATGCACCTCTCTACGATATTGCATTCGATTTTGGAGATTTGTGAAACGCATGATATATTTTAAAACTGGATTCCTTTAAAAAGAGCGGTTTTCCCTCGATACGTGCATATAACTGTTCCATGTTGCATCATATACGGATATTCTTACATTTTTGTTATACGTCGCATACATCATGCTTTACGCTTTTATGCATTGAGATATGTTGTTTTCATGAGATTTCTAGATTTGAGAACCGTGGCTATTTCAAAAGAAAACATGTACTGTTTTAAAAACCCAGTTTCTCTTGATATGATATTTCAGTGCGTCCACCATGCGTTTTCTCGGTTCTGAGACGTGTGACATGTGAAACCCGATCGAGGAGCTAGATGTGGCCGATTGCGGGTACATGGTGGTATCCCGGGGCGAGAACGGATTGCTGTGCTATAGACGGTGAGCGTGGCAGAGGGAATACTACCTACCGGTGATAGTATTTAGGCTCGGCGGATATCCGGAGGATACCGACCGGAGTCGAGAGATGATATGGGTCGATCCGGACTGACGGAGCCCGTGGGCCGATTCGGACTGATGGAGCCCGAGAGATATGAGGATTTGCATGTCGATGCTGGAAACGGGTTCATGATGTTTTCGGGTGTCGATATTAGACACCCAGGTTCCATGATTTTGATGTGTCGTGAGGGACACCGTTGATTTATATCCTCATACTTTTATGCACACTCTTTTATGATTTTTACGTGCATACAGACATTAATTATATGGTTGGACGAGATCCACATGTTAGTTATATGTATGCCCTAGAGGCCATTACTATACATAGGATGTATATTGTAGTGGATGCTTGGACATATATAGGGAGGACTTTCTTGCTCGACATGATAGTATGCTATCTGGTTACTCTTTACCTTAACGTGTACATTGATTGTCTCTCTGTTACATGTTGGTAAAGCCCTTAGGATGTGTACTTGACTGCCTGGACTATGATGCGGATCATACTAGTGGGGATATGGTAGTCCATAAGTACATCCTTCAAGGTCCCTGGTCGTGGGTGTATCGAGACGGGGCATCGATATACCAGAGTAGACTAGCGTATACCTTCTCGACCCATACGGATGGGCGATGGATGATCCCATATCCATTGGTGTTTGACATCAGAGATGATATACGGGTGCTCAGTGGAGACTGGGTACACTGGACGGACTCGCCGAGAACTCCCAGATGGTATTATACCTTACCTCAGATGGCAGTTCTCTGGTGACACTGGTACAGGTTAGTCTGTAGACCCGAGATCGTCATAGAGTCTTGTGTGATTCCCACTGTGCTTTAATTTCCACCTTACCACGTCCAAGAGGGCGTGCAAAACGGTGGTTTTTGGGTACAGTCCCGAATCACATGGAGGCAATGAGCGATAGGAGGGGATTCGTCTCTCCCGGTATAGGGAGTTGATGTTGCGCTGTGTTCGATTGGCTATAACCAGAAATCCCTGGCCAGGGTTACTGAGATTTACTGGTAAGTGTTACCAGTAGTTTCTCGAACTGTTATAGACCTCATATCGACACGACTTATCGAGTTACTGGGGTCTGACGTTTACCACCCTTAGGCGAGATATGCGACATATCAGACGAACAGACCGGACTGTACGGTAAGTGTTACTGGTTGGATTCACAGGAGTGTGAGCGGGCTTGCTCGTCGATCTTCTGATCGCTCAATACCCGGGTGGCCGTTACGTTTAGCAGACCGCTTGCGGCTTGTAGGTGTTTGATATGATCATCACCTACTGCCGGCGTATTGACGAGTCTTTAGAGTCCTACACAGAGGTTTCCTGGCTCAAGCGAAACGAAATACGCGCGCATATGAGATATGTGCGGACCGAGAATAATACCAGTATGTGATACTGTATTCGATTCTCGCGATTTGTGACATTGATCGGTTATATGCGATATAGCCGGGTTATCGGATCAAGTGTTGATTCGATAAGTTGTTACTATTGATATTAGTCGGTTATATGCGATATGACCGGATCGTTAAATCAAGTGTTGATTTAATGATTTAATGTATAATTATATATGTTAGATATATTACTTTACATTGACTAGTATTGTTCACTTAAGATGGATTTTCTCACTTGATTTGCACAAGTTGTATATGTGATATATTTTTGTGCACTTGTTTGTATCATGTTTGATGATACATGCAAACTTGGGTGTGTGTATGCTATACACCATGTTTAGTAAATGGTTAGGGTTTCATTTGACTTATTTATTTATTCATTTATTTATGGCAAAAAAGAAATGGTGGCTTTCTTTGTTGTTATGCTTGAAGCGTCATGAAGCTTTTCTAGCATCTTTGAAAAAGTCTACCATTTTTGTTTTGTCCTTAACCCTAACCCTTTAACTAAACCCTAGTTTATTCTCTACATTGGTTACACTAACCCATGGTTGCTATATGATAAGTATTCACTTGGATTTTATTTTCAAGAATTCATAATTTCATTTTCCTTCTTCTTCTTCATCTTCTTCAAGTGAAGAAAAGAAAAGCTTTCTTGAAATTTCCAAGTGATGAATCCAAGTGAGAAATCCAAATCCAAAGTGAACCCACTTCCTATTTCTTCATCCTCTACCACTTGCCATGTTGTATAGGGTGTTTTCTTCACAAGTTTCATGAGCTAGTGAAGATGGAGCTTGAGTTAGAGTTGCCTCGACGTAGATCATCTTCGGCATCGAAGTCAACGACCTAGCCCGCTCATTTCCCCAACGAAACCATCGCTAGAGTCCAGGATCCCGGTGATCGCAGTGAAGGGACGTCATCACGGAGCTAGAGAAGTGGTGGACCGGATCTACAAAGGTTGTATTTCCATTCACTTTAGAGTAAAGTTGTTTGTTCGCATTTTTTTCGCCTATCCTCTAATTAACGATCGCATTAGGGTTTCTTAGGCACCGGAAAATTTGAATTTGGCATGGTAGATGCCTTGTGGAACCTCTTGAGTGTGCCTAGGAACCCTACACCACATGCATACACACATTGATGATATAGTTGGATGAGATCCACATGCATACAGACATTGATCATATGGATGGATGATACCCGCATATACATATAGGTATTGACTACCTTGTTGGCACATATACAGACCCGGTCACCCTAGATATCATAGTATTACCTTTATGATATAGTTGTCATAGGAGTCGTTGTTTATTCGATTTCTACTTGTAGATATATTTCTACTTACGAGTTGGCAACTCACCCCCGTTGTGCCACAGTTCTTGCAGGTTGACCGCATGGATCAGTAGCGGCTTCGCTGGCACACAGTTGCTTTCAGGTGTTTTGCATTGGTAGGTGGGACATTTGTATCGTACCCACTCTTGTATTATATTTCATATTGTATCTAGTCATCTCCATCAATCAAACTAGAATTTGTATAAGTAATGAGACTTAGCAAGACTTGTAGTTGCGAGACATGAGAGATGGGTTTTATGTTCGCATTTTGGGTTGTTATCTTGCTTTTCTTTATCTTTCGTGGTGAACTTCGCCGTTGGGCGTCAAATACTTATATATTTTGTCTTGCGTGGTTGTGATTTGCTGTTTGGCGAAGAGCTAGCTCCCGCTTGGGGAAGCCTTTATCATCATCTTGTATTTGTGGTTTTAGATCAAAATATACAAAGGAGGTGCTGCCCAAATTTTTTTTAAAAGACGAAACTGTTAGTGTATATGCCCTAGGGGTCATCATAGTATCATACTAGCTTGTATATTACTTAATGGAAGCTTAGGATATTCACAGTAATATTAACAATCTTGCTAAACATTTTAGTATGTTACTTGGTTTATATCTATCTTAATATCTGTATATGTTAGCATATCACGAATACATATTGATAGAGCCCTTAGGATCTTGCTTGACTACCAGCGTTGTGATGGCAGTCACACTAGTGGGGGCTGGGTAGTCTACAAGAACATCCTTTTTCAGGTCCCTAGTCGTAGGATTATCGAGACAGGGCATCGATACTCTGGAGTAGACTAGTGTATACGCTTCTAATCCCAGTTGGGGAGATGGTCTGTCCCACAGCCATCAGTACGTTGTACTGGAGATATTATACAGGTGCTCGTTGGGTTACGAGTACACCGGACAGGACTCGTAGGGAACTGTTTGTTGGTATATACCCATCGTCAGTTAACAGTTCCCAGATGACATGAGTACAGCATAGTCAGCAGACTTGACACTGCTGCTTCGTCTCGAATGTGTTCCAACTGTTCTTAGATTGCTACCCTATCACGACTCAAAGGAGTTATGCAAACTGTAAGTCTACGTTGCCCACCCCGGTCCTTACGGGGAGACGGAAACGGTATAAAAATTCGATTTTTAGAACTCTAGGCAACATGGACTAAAAGGAGGATCTTTGCTAAACAAAAACTAACAACCATGCTAAGAGATTTAGCTACTCGGTTAAAGGGTTATACCTAAGTCTTGAACTCCTTCTCTTCTTGCTCCTTGGAGTTGGATGAACGGGTCGTCCTCGTCGCCTTCTCTTGCCGAAGAAAGATCCACCCGAGGGCCTCTACCTTTGGCTTCTACCTCAACCTAGAGGTAACTAAAGTGCTTGGTGTGCTAAACCTAGAACCTTAGGATGAATAGAGAGTAGTTTTGGTGTTTTATCTCAAAAGCAAAATGTTTCTCAACACATGAGAGGGAAGTGCTTTGAGAGAGAGGAAGAGGATGAGAGAGAATGAGCATGAGAGAATGAGGATAATATCAACCATTCTCACATATATGTGAATTATGATAATTAAATAATTAATCAAAGATAATAGTGATGGTTAACTTGAAATGACCATTATCATTTCACATTAATGAATTTTGCAAGAATCAAAGAGCATCTTTCATGTGAAATGATGATGGTCAATATGTCAACATAAGTTAACAAGTCAACCATAGTCAAATGGTCAAAAACCCTAACCATAGCACAATTATAATTAATTAATATTAATAATTATATTTCACATATACATTAGGGTTAAGAAAAAGACAACGGTCATCAACCCTAATGAAAGTCCTCTGCCTCTGCCTCAATCAACTGTGCATACACACATGTATTTGTGTTCCGAGTAACACGAATACAATGAGATAAAACCAATCCTAAAACATATACTAGGATCTGGCTTAAACCAAAGCCCGCTAGTATCAACTGTCCGGACACTAAACGTGCACAAGTGTGCGGATATGAACGAACCCCGTCGCAAAACCATGCGACCTCTACTCTGTTTTGCCTAAAGGCGAATAACCCTCTGTGTGGGACTCTAAAGACTCGACACTACGCTGGCAGTGGGTTTAACCACAGACCGCAAGCGGCACTAGCTGTACGTAACGGTCCCCAGGTAGATGCCAATAAGAAGACGGACGAGGTGAACCCATCTGAACTCCTACTGAGCCTGAATGTGACAATCTCCGTACAGTCCGGTCTGTTTGTCTAAGAATATCGCATGGCGGGCCTAGGGGGTGGTAAACGTCAGTCCCCTAATAGTGGTACAAGTCGTGTTGGACTGTAGCCCAGAACACTCTGAGATAACACTGGAAACCTACCAGTATATCTCGCTTGCCCTGGCCAGGGACTTCGTGTAATGGCTCTCCTAGACACAGCGCGATATCAACCCCCAATACCGGGAGAGACGAATCCTGTCTAACCGTCACTGCCTCCAAGTGCTTCGGGACTGCACCCAACTGCTACCTGTTTGCACGACTCCTTTGAGCCGTGGTAGGGTAGCAATCTAAGAACAGTGGGAACACACTCGAGGCGAAGTGACAGTGTCAAGTCAACGGACTAAGCTGTACTCATGTCACCTAGGAACTGATAACTAACGATAGGTATAATACCAACCAACAGTTCCCGACGAGTCCTGTCCAGTGTACTCGTAACCTAACGAGCACCCGCATACTATCTCAAGTACGACATACTGACGGCTGTGGGACAGACCGTCTCCCAAGCTGGGATGAGAAGTGCATACGCTAGTCTACTCTGGAGTATCGATGCCCTGTCTCGATAGTCCTACGACTAAGGACCTGCATAAGGATGTGCTTGTGGATTACCCAGCCCCCACGAGTGTGACTGCCATCACAACGCTGGTAATCAAGCAAAGATCCTAAGGGCTCCACTAATGTGTAAAGGCGATATGCTATAAGAAACACATGCACACATTAAAGTAGAAACAAACCAAGTAGCATACTACTATTTTGAGCAAGATTTTCTATACAAGGTGAATATCCCAAGCTTCCATTAAGTAATATACAAACTAGTATGATACAGTAATGGCCTCTAGGGCATATACACTAACAATCTCCCACTTGCACTAAGGCCATGTACTCGCGTATCGAAGACCTATCATCTCGATCAGCCGCTCGAACTGAGTCTTGGGTAAGGCCTTCGTGAATGGATCAGCAATGTTATCTTCCATAGCAACTCTCCGAACCTCGATCTCCTGGCGACCCACGATTTCTCTGATCAGGTGATACCGCCTCAAGATGCGTCTGGACTTCTGATGGGACCTGGGTTCCTTCGCTAAAGCTATAGCCCCGTTGTTGTCGCAATACAGAGGTATTAGATCAACAATGGACAGAACCACCTGAAGTTCTGTCAAGAACTTCCTTATCCAGACGGCTTCTTTTGCGGCATCTGCAGCAGCGATATATTCCGCTTCCATCGTTGTGTCAGCAACGGTTTCCTGTTTGGAACTCTTCCAACACACCGCCCCTCCATTGAGGGTAAAGACATAACCCGACATGGACTTGGAATCATCCTTGTCACTCTGGAAGCTGGAGTCAGCAAAGGCCTCGATCTGGAGGTCTTTTCCGCCATACACCAAGAACATCTCCTTAGTCCTTCTCAGGTACTTGAGAATGTTCTTTACCGCTATCCAGTGTTTCTCCTCAGGGTTTGACTGATACCGGCTTACCACATTCAGTGCATAAGCTACATGCGGTCTGGTACACAACATCGCATACATTATAGAGCCTACCGCAGAAGCGTAGGGTATAATAGACATGCGATCCCTTTCCAAATCAGTCTTAGGAGACATCTCTTTGGAGAGGGTGATCCCGTGACAAGCCGGTACATTACCGCGCTTGGAATCTTCCATACTGAATCTTTTCAGTATGGTGTCGATGTACCTGGACTATGAAAGTCCTAATATCCTTTGGATCTGTCACGATAGATCCGGATCCCCAGAATGTAAGAGGCATCACCCAGGTCTTTCATGGAGAACTTGTGTGACAAGAACCCTTTGACAGATTGTAGCATAGGAATGTCATTACCTATCAAAAGAATATCATCCATGTATAAAACGAGGAATACGACAGTTCTTGCTACAAATCTACTATAGATGCATGGTTCATCTGGATTTTTGATAAAGCCAAATTCTTTGACTGTCTCATCAAAACAGATGTTCCAACTCCGCGATGCCTGCTTTAGTCCATAGATGGACTTAAGCAACTTGCACACCTTTGCGCTGCTCCCGCTCTGAATGAAACCCTCTGGCTGGTCCATATAGACACACTCCTCTAAATTTCCATTTAGAAAAGCGGTCTTTACGTCCATCTGCCAAATCTCATAATCGTGGAAGGCAGCAATGGCAAGAAGGATCCGAATGGATTTCAGCATAGCCACCGGAGAAAAGGTTTCGTCATAGTCCAAACCAGGTCTTTGACGAAAACTTTTTGCAACAAGTCTAGCCTTATAGGTCTCAACCTGTCCATCTACACCAATCTTCCTTTTGAAGATCCACTTGCCTCCTACGGGTTTTACCCCATCTGGAGCAACGTCCAACGTCCATACTTTGTTAGTGTACATGGACTCCATTTCGGTCCGCATTGCATCCAGCCATTTTACCGAGTCAACGCTCTGAATGGCCTGCTGGAAGCTAGTCGGCTCATCACTATCAATGATGCATTCCTCTCTATCCCCGTCTATGAGAAAACCGTAGTATCTCACGGGCGGATGAGGCGGCCTACTACTCCTGCAGAGCGGCGCAGGAATGTCCTGATCTTTCGAACCCTCTGGTTCTACTAAGCTTTCAGTAATAGCTTATGGTTCTGGAATTTCTTCCAGTTCTATTGCGCTCCCACTTATCTGATTTTCCAAAAACTCAGTTTCCAAGAAGTGGGCATGACGAGAAACAAAAACCTTTTGTTCCTCTTCGCAATAGAAGAAATATCACTTGGAGTTCTTTGGATATCCCACAAACTTACACTGTACTGAGCGTGCCTCGAGTTTGTCTGCATGCTGCTTTTTGACAAAAGCTGGACATCCCCATGTCTTAATGTGCTTAAGATAGGGTTTCTTCCCACACGACATCCGATATGGTGTGGTAGGCACAGTCTTAGTTGGAACTCGATTCAAAAGGTATACAGCTGATTCTAGTGCATATCCCCAGAATGATCGCGGTAACTCAGCATTACTCATCATGGAACGTACCATATCCAATAGGGTCCGGTTCCGTCTCTCCGATACAACATTATGTTGCTGAGTGTATGGAGGAGTAAGCTGAGAGAGAATTCCATTCTCTTTTAGGTAATCCAGGAACTCGGCACTCAAGTATTCACCACCTCGATCAGATCTCAGTGTCTTGATACTTTTTCCTGTTTGTTTTTCTACTTCATTCTTATATTCCTGGAATTTTCCAAAGGCTTCGGATTTATGTTTCATTAGGAAGACATATCCGTACCTTGAAAAGTCATCCGTAAAAGTAATGAAATAAGAATAACCGCTTCGCGCATGTGTAGTCATTGGACCGCACACGTCGCTGTGTACGAGTCCCAAGAGCTCGCTCGCTCTTACTCCGTGTCCAGTGAACGGAGTCTTTGTCATCTTTCCTTTGAGACAGGATTGACAAGTTGCATATGATTGATATTCGAACGGATCCAAATATCCTTCTGTATGTAACTTCGTCAACCTTCTTTCATTGATGTGACCTAGTCTACAATGCCATAAGAAAGCCTGATTTGTTTCTGGAGACTTTCTTTTGTGTGTATTCTGGACATTGAAAATCTGTGGTTGGTTTAATACGTATATACCATTGCTTAATGTACCTGACCCAATCAGAACTTGATTAAGGTGAATGTTTACAACATTGCTTACAAATGCAAATTCATAACCTTCTTTAGATATTAAAGATACAGAAATGATATTACAAGTTGCAATGGGTACAAAATAACAATTACGTAAAACCAAAACATGTCCATCTGACATTCCCAGGTGATAGTCCCCTACGGCCTCAGCATCCATGCTAGCTCCGTTTGCACCTCTGAGGGTCATATCACCTGCCTTCAAAACCCTATGCTTTCTCAGTGCCTGCAAAGAATTACAGATATGAGATCCTGATTCGGTATCCAATACCCAGGAAGTAGAGTTTATTGATAGACAGTTTTCAATAACATACACACCTGAAGCTGAAGCCGCAACTTGCTTCAGATCCTGGTTTCTGGCCTTCCAAGCCCTGCAATCTTTCTTCCAGTGTCCACTCTTATGACAGTAAAAGCATTCTTCCTTCCACACAAGCTTTCCCGCTACCTTTGTTACCTTTCCCTTTCCCTTCGTATCCGCTTTACTAACATTGCCCCATGGTTTGGTGGGGGTTTTCTTCTTCTTTCCCTATGCTTTCGCCTTGGACCTAGAAGAGGAAGATTCTCCTACAAACAAAGTGGATGTTTCCCTAACTTTCTGTAGGGTGCCCTCTGCACTCCTCAGCATGTTAAGGAGTTCTGAAAGTTCAACTTCTTTTTCTTGCAAGTTGAAGTTCAGGATAAACTGGGCGTAAGTGGAAGGAAGGGACTGAAGAATCAAGTCAGTATAGAGCTCGTTCTCTAACGTGGTCCCAAGGTCCGCGAGCTCTTCAATATAGCCAATCATCTTAAGCACGTGTTCCGCTACCGATGATCCGACGGCCAATCTTGCCGAAAACAGCTTTTTCGAGACTTCGTATCTGGCGATACGGGATTGCTCTCCATACAGTTCTTTTGTATGGAGAAATATGGATTCGAGGTCCATATTCTCGTGCCTCCTCTGATGTTCATTGTCCATAGAGGCAAGCACGAGGCACTTGGCCTTCGTGCAGTCGATTTCCCAGGTCTTACGGATTTCCGCGACGCTGGCTTTGGGACCTGGGACAGGCGGAGCTTTGGTGGTAAGGAGATACCCCAACTTGTCATAAGTGATTGCCATTTTGACATTCCTGAGCCAATCTTTGTAGTTTGGCCCTGTCAGTATGTTTTTATCTAGTAGTAACTTAAGTCCAGTCATGATGTTTGGTCGCTGCAATTAGGAGAGAGAGAAGAAACACTTTAGCATAATGCTCTTGCAAGTTTAGAGTAGTTTTTAATTTGTCTAAACAGGATGGCTCCCACTGTCTCTCGAATCCCTTCTTAATCCAAAAAGGAAGAATTAGTCGGGATCAATCTTACCGTACAATACTTACTTAACCGTTCAGCCAGGCCAGTGTTGGTACTTCGATGGAGGTTTTCCAACGCTTTCGCGAAGTTCCTTAATTAAATAACCTTTTTTCCCTGTGGGCGTAGCCCCGCTAACACCTTTCTAGACACCTACTTGGTTTATAGTATTGATCGTTAAGTGAGAAATTTCCTGAGGAGTAGCATATACTCACAGTAGGATCGGGATCCAAATATCATCGCGTGACAAAACTGAAGGAATCCTACCAGAATCATCAAACTCTAAATGGTATGCAGCACTAGCAAGTTTCAGTTTCTTTTGAAACTCCCGATGTGGATTTTTGCCCCATGCTCTTATGACCATGACTTTGGCCAACAAATCATAAGTCACATGTCAAGTTCTACCCGTCATTCTCCAGGTTAATTTGAACCCACCCGTACCTACCCTTGACTTTGGCCAAAAAGGCAGTACGACTGTCCCAAACCAACACATCTATCTATGCTGCACATGAATACCCAATAGCTACCAATCACTATGCCTTGACTTTGGCCAACAAACATAGCTTGAATACTATTGATTATCTATGTGAAACGACGGAGGGCTACGAATGGTTTTGGCGAAACCGTGAACGTAGTGAACTTGATATAATCGATGGAACGAGATAGCTTTTAAAAGGAGTGGTTCAAGCTCCGCATTTAAAAGTTGGTTTTTGAAAAGAACCGAGTGGTTTTGAAAGTGTTCCAACGACTTTTACTTGGTTTATTTTCTTGCATTAATTTTAATGCATCCCATCATTTAATCCTATCATTGCAGAAAACAACGAAAATATGACGTAGGCTTATGCCATCCGCATTCGCCACGGGGTCCCGTTATCACCCGTTAGGTTACTTAACTAACGACAGAGCGGGGGCTGGACTAGCGCGGATGCAAAACATAAGCAACGCCTAAATAGATATCATATATAAATATATACATTCGTCACATGCAATGATAGCCATTCTAGATCATAGATGAACACATTGGATATACTAGGAATCCGCATTCCGTACGAGCCTGTAACGAAGAGCGGATTACACGGTCGCAATAAATAGCCAAACCCCACCCTAGACCCCTACGGGTGCGGCAAACTACCCGCCAAGTACCCGAAGTGAAGCAACCTCCCTCAACAACGTGAGTAGGTTACTCGCTACTTCGAGGTACCCGGTAGTTTGTGTACCCCACCTTGGGTCTATCCTAGGAGCAAAAACAGTAAAAAAAATTATACAATGATGGCTAGAACCCCATCCCGGTTGTGCGGCCATATAAATAATTTTACATCAATTATATATTACATGAATTGAAAGATAAAGAAAACTCTCATCTCACAACCTCCCGGCTATTCATCCGCTACAATCCAACGAATTCATATACACAAACCATCAACATTACAGATCACAGATATGTATAACCCCCACTAATCGACGTATAGCGATTAGCAGATGTTCAATACATATATCACATCACAGATATAACCCATTAGCTAAAGTCTAGAGAAGTTCGGTCAAAAATACAGATTTGTAACCACCCCAAAAAAAAATTTGTTCTCTGGAAAATCTGGGCAGAAACAAACCATCCTAAAAATCCCAAAACATCAATATAGGAACACTGCATGAGAAACGACCCACGGTCGAGTCAACTCGGCCGCGGATCCGCGGTGAGTTGGTCGACTCGCTGGATCGTTTTTCTTGGGTGTTCTTTAAAAACCCTGAGCCGATTTTTAGTGTATGATTTATTATTTTTAAAGCAGGTTTAAAAATCGGCAGAAAGTTAGGTTTTTGAAAAGTGTTTTGCGATTTTTTCCGATCGAAGTTCTAGATACTTTGCTAACTTGCTAGTTTGTGTTTAGCTAGGCTCTGATACCACTGTAAGTCCACGTTGCCCACCCCAGTCCTTACGGGGAGGCAGAAACGGTATAAAAATTCGATTTTTAGAACTCTAGGCAACATGGACTAAAAGGAGGATCTTTGCTAAACAAAAACTAACAACCATGCTAAGAGATTTAGCTACTCGGTTAAAGGGTTATACCTAAGTCTTGAACTCCTTCTCTTCTTGCTCCTTGGAGTGGGATGAACGGGTCATCCTCGTCGCCTTCTCTTGCCGAAGAAAGATCCACCCGAGGGCCTCTACCTTTGGCTTTTACCTCAACCTAGAGGTAACTAAAGTGCTTGGTGTGCTAAACCTAGAACCTTAGGATGAGTAGAGATTAGTTTTGGTGTTTTATCTTAAAAGCAAAATGTTTCTCAACTCATGAGAGGGAAGAGCATTGAGAAAGAGGAAGATGATGAGAGAGAATGAGCATGAGAGAATGAGGATAATATCAACCATTCTCACATATATGTGAATTATGATAATTAAATAATTAATCAAAGATAATAGTGATGGTTAACTTGAAATGACCATTATCATTTCACATTAATGAATTTTGCAAGAATCAAAGAGCATCTTTCATGTGAAATGATGATGGTCAATATGTCAATATAGGTCAACAAGTCAACCATAGTCAAATGGTCAACAACCCTAACCATAACACAATTACAATTAATTAATATTAATAATCATATTTCACATATACATTAGGGTTAAGAAAAAGACAACGGTCATCAACCCTAATGAAAGTCCTCTGCCTCTGCCTCTGCCTCAGTCAACTGTGCATACACAACTGTATCTGTGTTCCGAGGAACACGAATACAATGAGATAAAACCAATCCCAAAACATATACTAGGATCTGGCTTAAACCAAAGCCCGCTAGTATCAACTGTCCGGACACTAAACGTGCACAAGTGCGCGGATGTGAACGAACCCCGTCGCAAAACCATGCGACCTCTACTTTGTTTTGCCTAAAGGCGAATAACCCTCTGTGTGGGACTCTAAAGACTTGACACTACGCTGGCAGTGGGTTTAACCACAGACCGCAAGCGGCACTAGCAGTACGTAACGGTCCCCAGGTAGATGCCGATAAGAAGACGGACGAGGTGAACCCATCTGAACTCCTACTGAGCCTGAATGTGACAATCTCCGTACAGTCCGGTCTGTTTGTCTAAGAAATCGCATGGCGGGCCTAGGGGGCGGTAAACATCAGTCCCCTAATAGCGGTACAAGTCGTGTCGGAGTGTAGCCCAGAACACCCTGAGATAACACTGGAACCTACCAGTATATCTCGCTTGCCCTGGCCATAGACTTCGTGTAATGGCTCTCCTAGACACAGCGCGATATCAACCCCCAATACCGGGAGAGACGAATCCTGTCTATCCGTCACTGCCTCCAAGTGCTTCGGGACTGCACCCAACTGCTACCTGTTGTTGGATATAGTGCCCTCAGAGTCAATTATTGGATCACAGGCACGTGATTGCAATGATTGAGGGAGGGCCTAAGTCGGTAGGACAGTCTTACTCGAGATGATAGTATGCTATCTGGTTTATCTTTATCATCGTGTACTGCTTTAGGTGACCTTACGAGTCGCTATTGCACGTTGATAGAGCCCTTAGGATCCTTGCTTGACTACCAGCAGTATGAGGGCGATCATATACGTGAGAGCTGGAGTCTATAAGTACATCCTTAAAAGGTCCCTAGTTGTGGGAGTTTCGAGACAGGGCATTGATACTCCGGAGTAGACTAGTGTATACAGTCGAGACCCTGACGAGGGGCGGTGGTCGGTCTCACAAGCCACTGGTGTCAGTTGGTTCACCTAAGATGTATACAGGTACTCATTGGGTTATGAGTACACCGGACAGGACTCGCCGGGAGCCTGCTAGTTGGTATTATACCTAACGTCAGATAGCAGTTCCCTGATAACATGTGTACAGGTTAGTTCATCGACCTGAGATCGTCATTTGTCTCGTGTGAATTCCTACTGTACTTTGATTACTACCCTACCACGCTCAAAGGAGACTTGCAAACAGGTTTTAGTTGGGTACAGGTACAGTCCCGAGCCACATGGAGGCAGTGAGCGGATCTGCAGGGGTTCGTCTCTCCCGGTATTGGGGGTGAGGTCGTGCTGTGTCTAGGAGAGCCAGAACATGAAAAGTCCTTGGCCAAGGCAGGAGATTTACTGGTAGGTATTCCAGTAGTATCTCAGGGTGTTCTGGGCTACACTCCGACACGACTTGTACCGCTATTGGGGGTCTGACTTTTACCAACCCCCTAGGCCAGCCATGCGATGCTCATAGACGAACGGACCGGACTGTACGGATATTATCACTGACAGGCTCAGAAGGGTGTCCGGATGAGTTCGCTCATCGACGTCCCTTTTGGTCAATAGCTGGTGGCCCGTCACGTATGGCTGATACCTCTGACGTGCTAGTGGTTAAATCCACAGCCATAGTATTGACGAGTCTTTAGAGTCCACCACACTCTGTTACTCAGGTTTCGGGCGAAATGCTGTAGAGGCTGTAGGGTTCCTAGGCACACTATAGAGGTCACACAAGGCATCAACTATGCCAATATAAAATTTTTTGGGTGCCGAGAAACCCTAATACGGATCGTCGGCTAGAATTCTAGGCGAAAAGCTAATCTAGTTAACATCTTAACTAAAAGATGAGAGCTAAAACCTTTGTAGATCCGGATATCCACTTCCTTGGCTCCACGTAGGCGTCCTCTCGCTGTCCATCTCGAATCCTAGACTCAATCGTCGGCTTCATCGGAAAAACGAGCGGGCAAGATCGCCGGCTTCGTGCGGAAGATGATCTACGTCGAGGTTGCACAAGTTCAAGCTCCAACTTCACCAAGTGGTGAAACTTGTGAAGAAAACACCCAAAACAACTTGGTAAGAGGTAGAGGGTGAAGAAATAGGAGGTGGGTTCACTTTAGAATTGGATTTCACTCACTTTTGCTCAAGTTGCCATTGATGGGCTTAAGCTTTTCTTGAAGAAGAAGATGATCAAGAAGAAGAAAGAATATGATAAGTAATTTAAAATGAAAAGAAAACCAATACTTATCATATCCTAACTAAGGTTAAGTGTAGAGAATATACCATGGTTACTTGGATGAGTTAGGGTTAAGCATGAAGATAAGAATGGTTGCAAAAGTCAAAGCTTCATGAAGCTTCAATAAGAAACAAAATAAGCCACCATTCTTAACTAAATCATTTCCAAATAAATAAACAAATAAATAAATGAAAAAGCAAAACCCTAATCATCTCTTAACCATGGTTTAATCCTTTACACTTAACCACATGAGCAAGTATCATCAAACATGATACAAAGATGTGCACAAAAGTATATCACATATACAACATGTACATCAAGTGAGAAAATCCATTCAAAGTGAACCAATACTAGTTAATGCAAAGTAATATATCAAATATATAATTATACATTAAATCATTAAATCAACATTTGATTCAATGATCCGGTCATGTCGCACATAACCGACTAGTATGCAATGTATCGATTTATCGAATCAATGATTCGATAACTAGGTCATATCGAATATAACCAATCGAAACATTTATCGCGAGAATGAAATACGGTATCACATACACGCATTATTCTCGGTCCTGCACATATCTCATATGCGCTCCTATTTCGTTTCGCTTGAGCCAGGAAACCTCTGTGTAGGACTCTAAAGACTCGTCAATACGCCGGTAGCAGATGATGATCATATCAAGCACCCACAAGCCGCAAGCGGTCTGCTAAACGTAACGGCCATCCGGGTATTGAGCGATCAGAAGATCGACGAGCTAGCCCGCTCACACTCCTGTGAATCCAACCAGTAACACTTACCGTACAGTCCGGTCTGTTCGTCTGATACGTCGCATATCAAGTCTAGGGGTGGTAAACGTCAGACCCCAATAACCGATAAGTCGTGCCGATGTGAGGCTCATAACGGGTCGAGAAACTACTGGTAACACTTACCAGCAAATCTCTGATCAGCCCTGGCCAGGGACTTCTCTGTTACGGCCAATCGAGCACAGCGCAACATCAACCCCCAATACCGGGAGAGACGAAACCCCTCCTATCGCTCATTGCCTCCATGTGACTCGGGACTGTACCCAAAGACCACCGTTTTGCATGCCCTCATGGACGTGGTAAGGTGGAGATCAAAGCACAGTGGGAATCACACAAGACTCTATGACGATCTCGGGTCTACAGACTAACCTGCACAAGTGTCACCTGAGAACTGCCATCTGACGTGAGGTATAATACCATCTGGGAGTTCTCGGCGAGTCCGTCCAGTGTACCTAGTCTCCACTGAGCACCCGTACACCATCTCTGATGTCAAACACCAATGGATATGGGATCATCCATCGCCCATCTCATGGGTCGAGAAGCGTATACGCTAGTCTACACTGGTATATCGATGCCCTGTCTCGATACACCCACGACTAGGGACCTTGAAGGATGTACTTATGGACTACCATGTCCCCACTAGTATGATCTGCATCATAGTCCAGGTAGTCAAGCACACATCCTAAGGGCTTTATCAACATGTAACTATAAGACAGTTTAAAGAGACTTGTGTACATGTTAAGATAAAGAGTAACCATATAGCATACTATCATATCGAGCAAGAAAGTCATCTCTATATATGTCCAAGCATCCAATATAATATACATCATCTGTACAATACTGGCCTCTAGGGCATACATACAACTAACAATCTCCCACTTGCACTAAGGCCAGCTGCTGTAGTATCGCATACCGAGCATCCCGAAGAGTCTCTCAAACTGTATCTGGGGAATGGCCTTCGTGAGTGGATCCGCCGTGTTGTTCTTCGTGTCAACCCTCCTGACCTCGATCTCCCGGCGATCAACTATCTCCCGGATCAGGTGATACCGCCTCAGAATATGCCTGGATCGCTGATGGGACCTGGGTTCCTTGGCCAAAGCCACCGCTCCATTGTTGTCGCAATACAAAGGTATTGGATGCTCAATGGATGGAACCACTCCAAGTTCAGTAATGAACTTCTTGATCCAGACAGCCTCTTTGGCAGCATCGTTGGCAGCTATGTATTCAGCCTCCATCGTCGAGTCTGCCACGGTTTCCTGCTTGGAACTCTTCTAGCTAACCGCCCCTCCGTAAAGGGTAAAGACAAAGCCCGACTGCGACTTAGAGTCGTCCTTATTACTCTGGAAGCTCGAATCGGTAAAGGACTCCACTTGGAGTTCTCCGTTACCATACACCAAGAACATATCTCTAGTCCTTCGCAAGTACTTGAGAATGCTCTTCACAGCTGTCCAGTGACTCTCTCCAGGATCAGCTTGATACCTGCTCACTACACTTAGTGAGTATGCTACATCGGGTCTGGTACATAGCATTGCATACATGATAGAGCCTACTGCCGAAGCATAGGGTATCCCTTGCATGCGAGCTCTCTCCAAATCAGTCTTGGGAGACATCTCTTTGGAGAGAGTGACTCCAGAGATCGTGGGCAAGTTCCCACGCTTGGACTCTTCCATACTAAACCTCTTTAGTATGATGTCAATGTACCTGGATTGGGACAATCCCAATATCCTTTTGGATCTATCTCTATAGATCCTGATTCCCAATATGCAGGAGGCATCACCAAGATCTTTCATTGAGAATCTTTGTGATAAGAAGAGCTTGACCGATTGCAGCATAGGAATGTCATTTCTTATCAAGAGTATGTCGTCCACGTACAATACGAGGAAGACAACCTTACTCTCTGCCACCTTCTTGTAGATACAAGGTTCATCTGGATTTTTGACGAAATCAAACTCTTTGATAACGACATCAAAGCAGATGTTCCAACTCCGCGATGCTTGCTTTAATCCATAAATGGATTTAAGCAGCTTGCACACCTTTCCGCTGCTCCCACTGTCTATGAAGCCCTCTGGCTGAGTCATGTACACGCACTCTTCTAAATCACCGTTTAGAAAGGCGGTCTTAACATCCATTTGCCAGATTTCGTAGTCGTGATATGCAGCAATGGCAAGCATGATCCGGATGGATTTAAGCATAGCCACTGGAGAAAAGATTTCGTCGTAGTCCACACCTGGTCTTTGACGAAAACCTTTTGCTACAAGTCTAGCTTTGAAAGTCTCCACTTTCCCATCTACACCAAATTTCTTTTTGAAGATCCACTTGCTCCCAATGGGTTTTACCTCTTCAGGAGCAACTTCCAAAGTCCATACTTTGTTGGTGTACATGGATTCCATCTCGGACCGCATTGCATCCAGCCATTTCACTGAGTCCCTACTCGTGATGGCCTGCTCGAAGCTAGTTGGGTCATCATCCTCCATGATGCAATCCTCGCTCCCACCATCCATCAGAAAACCGTAGTATCTCTCAGGCTGGCGAGGAACCCTACTAGATCGGCGGAGAGGCTGAGGTTTATTGGGAGCTACTGAATCTTCTGGTTCCACTAAATCTTCAGTTACTGTTTGTGTATCTGGAACCTCTTCCAGCTCTACCACTTTGCCACTAATTTCTTTTTCAAGAAATTCCTTTTCTAAAAAGGTGGCATATTGAGAAACAAACACTTTTTGTTCTTCAGCATGGTAGAAAAAATATCCTTGGGAATTCTTAGGATATCCCACAAACTTGCAAAGAACTGACCGTGCCTCGAGTTTGTCTGGATTTTGCCTTTTGACATAGGCCGGACAACCCCATATTTTAACTCGTTTAAAATATGGTCTCTTCCCACTCCATATCTCATATGGTGTGGTAGGTACAGATTTAGATGGAACTTGATTCAATAGGTATGCTGCTGTCTCCAACGCATATCCCCAGAAGGAAATAGGTAACTCAGCTGTGCTCATCATAGAGCGCATCATATCTAATAGGGTGCGGTTCCTCCGTTCAGATACACCGTTGTGCTGTGGTGTATATGGAGGAGTCAGCTGAGAGAGAATCCCATTCTCTTTTAGGAAGTCCAGGAATTCATTGCTCAAGTATTCACCTCCTCGATCAGATCGAAGGATTTTAATACTTTTTCCGGTTTGGTTCTCGACTTCTTGTTTATATTCTCTAAATTTCTCAAAAGCTTCTGATTTGTGTTTCATCAGGAACACATATCCGAATCTAGAGAGATCGTCAGTGAATGTAATAAAGTATGAAGAACCATCCCTGGCATGTGTAGACATGGGACCACATACATCACTATGTATCAGTCCCAAGAGTTCGGTAACTCTTTCTCCGTGTCCCGTAAACGGAGTTTTGGTCATCTTCCCTTTGAGACATGACTGGCAAGTGTCATAAGATGAAAATTCGAAAGGTTTCAAATATCCATCTTTATGCAACTTAGCCAGTCGTGTCGCATTGATGTGACCTAGTCTACAATGCCATAAGAAAGAATCGTTCAATTCTGAACTCTTCCTCTTGTGTGTGTTTGTTATACTCAGAACTGTTGATTGGTTTAGAACATAAATGCCATTGCACAACGTGCCTGATCCAACCAACTTTTGGTTATGGAAAATGTTCATAACATTGTCCTGTAATACAAAATTATATCCTTCTTTACTTAGCAAAGAAACCGATATAATGTTGCATATCAGGTTCGGCATGTAATAGCATTCGTTCAGAACCAATGTATTACCAGTTGGTAATACAAGGTGATATTCCCCGACAGTCTTAGCTGCAACAATTGCACCATTTCCAACTCTAATGTCTTTATCACCTTCTCCAAGTTCTCTACCTTTCCTAAGCCCATGTAACTGATTACATATATGGGATCCTGACCCGGTATCCAATACCTAGGACGTAGAGCAAATGGAGAAACAGTTCTCTGTAACGAACACACCCGAAGAAAATGCATCAACATGTACTTTCTTCATTCGGGTGGCATGGGAATCCTGGTATTCCCCTATATCCTGTTCATTCCTATAACTCTTATAAGAAAGAACGGAACCAACGTTCCCCAGCACAGTATAACATGCGGGTTCAGTCAATACATCCATATTATTATCTTTATTAAGGCATGAAATGGTCGCTACCTGGAGAGAGAGAGAAGAAAACACTTTAGCGTAAGCTCGTGCAAGATCAGATTGGTTATTATCTTATCTAATCAGGATGGCTCCCACTGTTTTTATCAAATCTTCCTTCAAACCCTAAAAGGAAAGACTAGCCGGGATTAATTACACACTACAAGTTCGCCAATCTTTAAGCCAGGCCAGTGTCGGTACTTTGAGGGAGGTCCCCCGTGCTTTCGCACGAACCTAATTACTGTAAACCTCGTTTTCCTAGAGGCGTAACCCCGTTGACACCTTTCTAGACACCTACTTGATCGGCTAATTGCAATGTGTAAAACTCACCCAGGAGTAACTCTTACTCGCAGTGGGTATCGGGATCCAACTATCTCATAGAAGGTATGCAATCTCATTGCAAATTTCAACACTTGAAATTCCCGATAATCTTTTGCCCCTAGCAGCTATATGACCTTAACATAGTCAACAAATCATAAGTGCTAGTCAAGTTCAACCCGTCATTTCCCGATTGAATTAAACCCACCCGCACGACCCTTAACATAGTCAACAAAGTCGCACGACTACCCTAATCCAATCGCATCATATGCTTATACAGATAAGCACTAATTAGCTACCGCACACTACGCCTTAACATAGTCAACAAACGTAGCACGAATACTAACTAGTACTTATCTGAAATGACGGAGGGCTACGACAGGTTTTTCTGAAAACCTATTGCGTAATGAACTTGATATCGTTGTAGAATCAAATGAAGTTTTGAAATGGAGTGATTTTTGAGGCTTTTCTAGTTTTGCTAAAGGGGTCACTCCCGGTGAAGGGATCGTCGGCCCTTTCCTCGTCGAATTAGGTGCGGGATATATCATATATATCACTGTGCAAAGCAAAAACTCTTAAAAGCAATCAAAGCCAAACCGAGTGTGTAGCATCTGCCAGTTATTGCTAAAGGAGTCACTCCCGGTGAAGGGATCTCGGTCCTTTCCTCATCGAATAAGGTGCAGGGTATATCATATATACCGCTATGCAAAGCAAGAATTGTAGCTACCTGTTTTGTTTAAAATTTGATCCTACAACATCTTAGGTTTCTTTTCTTTCATTAATCACATTAATGAAGTCCCATCATTTAAGTACCTAAACATCACAGATAAATACGACGTACACTTATGCCATCCGCATTCGCCTCGATGTCCCCTCGTGCACCGTTAGGTTAGGTAACTAACGACAGAGCAGGGCAGGGCTAGTGCGGGTGCAAAACATAAGTAACGTCTATATAATATATCATATATACTATATACTGTATCTATCACAGAACATCACATGATCACATCACAGATATCGCAGCAGAAGAAACATATGAAATATTGGATATACTAGGACGGCCGTGTTTTCAATATGAGCCAGTATAAAACACGGATTCCACGGTCGTGATGAATAGCAAATCCCACACCCCTAGACCCCTACGAGAGCGGCAAGCAACCCTACCAATTCTAGGGTTAGGAGACCCGGACTCGACTCCTCGAGTTGGTCTCCCACTGGACCCCAGAACCCGGTTACTTGTGCTCCCCTCCTTGGGTCTATCCTAATGCGGAAAAGTAAATAATATACAAAGGGTGACAGCTTCCGCAACCTGGAAGTGCCCCAAATAATCAGAATATTACATACAAGTTTTTACATGAATGAAAATGAAAAACACTCATCTCACATAAAAAACCCCGGCTATTCAAACACGACAATCCAATATAACATATCCAGCAACACATAACATCACATGTCATCAACGTAAGTAAATATGTCCATCCCAATTGTCGTTGACATATAGCAACGAAACCGGCGATATCACATATTACACTTACGGTCACAGAAAAGAAAGTGTAAAACTACAACAATTGGAATCCGCAACCTCTTTAGACATCGATGCCTAATCAAATGAAATACTTAGACATCACATGCCTAACAGATATAAATCCCGCATTTTAGTCTCATTATCGAATACTCTTTTCAATATCATGTGGGACTAAAATGCTAGATTTATAACATTCATTCAGTTCTCTCATAACTGTTTGTGAATTCCAATTATTGTATCACATTCCAGATAAACAGAAAATGTTAAACTTTCCGATCGAACAGTCGAATACCCAAGTTTTCCCGATATGACTCAACACATGAAATAAGTCTAACAACATTCAGTTCGTGCCTCAGTACCAACGGTCCAGCCGTAGAAGGGTCAAGCCAACGCCTCACATGTGGCACGCCGTACTGCCCCAAACCCGAAGGTTCAAAGGGCAGTTCAAGACGGTCACATAATCGAGTTAAGGTTTGTTGTCTTCTAGAGGGTCCATCACGTTACTTGCACTACTTAGAACGTCGTTAAACTACGGAAAAATCCAACACTTGGAAATTTCCCGACAGGGGAAAAATTGGGTATTTATATCCGGTCGAACTTTTTAACATATTCTAAAATTTATCCGGAAAGCTACATAGACGAAATTTGATAATCCGATCGAACTATCGAAGCTCCAAAACAACCCCAGAACACTCAACTTAAGAGCCAATTTAAAATTCCCAGAAAACTCAGAATAATTAATCAGGAATTACTGTGCAAACACTTAGGGCTGACGTCACCAAATAGCCGCGGAACCGCCGCAGAAGCTAGGCTTCTGCCGCGGTTCCGCCGCACAAAGTACTGTTCATGGGAAACTTTTTGCATCGTAATTCTTAGATTTCATTGCTGAATTTTTTAAGCATTTTTAATTGACAAAAAACCACAAATTTGGAAAAAGTCCAGAGAGCATTATCGGGTTAGGGTTTCGGGTTCGTTCGGACTTCAAACTCCGTCTAGACTTCGTCTAAGGCTCTAGCTAGTCTCTGATACCACTGTAGGGTTCCTAGGCACACTATAGAGGTCACACAAGGCATCAACTATGCCAATATAAAATTTTTTGGGTGCCGAGAAACCCTAATACGGATCGTCGGCTAGAATTCTAGGCGAAAAGCTAATCTAGTTAACATCTTAACTAAAAGATGAGAGCTAAAACCTTTGTAGATCCGGATATCCACTTCCTTGGCTCCACGTAGGCGTCCTCTCGCTGTCCATCTCGAATCCTAGACTCAATCGTCGGCTTCATCGGAAAAACGAGCGGGCAAGATCGCCGGCTTCGTGCGGAAGATGATCTACGTCGAGGTTGCACAAGTTCAAGCTCCAACTTCACCAAGTGGTGAAACTTGTGAAGAAAACACCCAAAACAACTTGGTAAGAGGTAGAGGGTGAAGAAATAGGAGGTGGGTTCACTTTAGAATTGGATTTCACTCACTTTTGCTCAAGTTGCCATTGATGGGCTTAAGCTTTTCTTGAAGAAGAAGATGATCAAGAAGAAGAAAGAATATGATAAGTAATTTAAAATGAAAAGAAAACCAATACTTATCATATCCTAACTAAGGTTAAGTGTAGAGAATATACCATGGTTACTTGGATGAGTTAGGGTTAAGCATGAAGATAAGAATGGTTGCAAAAGTCAAAGCTTCATGAAGCTTCAATAAGAAACAAAATAAGCCACCATTCTTAACTAAATCATTTCCAAATAAATAAACAAATAAATAAATGAAAAAGCAAAACCCTAATCATCTCTTAACCATGGTTTAATCCTTTACACTTAACCACATGAGCAAGTATCATCAAACATGATACAAAGATGTGCACAAAAGTATATCACATATACAACATGTACATCAAGTGAGAAAATCCATTCAAAGTGAACCAATACTAGTTAATGCAAAGTAATATATCAAATATATAATTATACATTAAATCATTAAATCAACATTTGATTCAATGATCCGGTCATGTCGCACATAACCGACTAGTATGCAATGTATCGATTTATCGAATCAATGATTCGATAACTAGGTCATATCGAATATAACCAATCGAAACATTTATCGCGAGAATGAAATACGGTATCACATACACGCATTATTCTCGGTCCTGCACATATCTCATATGCGCTCCTATTTCGTTTCGCTTGAGCCAGGAAACCTCTGTGTAGGACTCTAAAGACTCGTCAATACGCCGGTAGCAGATGATGATCATATCAAGCACCCACAAGCCGCAAGCGGTCTGCTAAACGTAACGGCCATCCGGGTATTGAGCGATCAGAAGATCGACGAGCTAGCCCGCTCACACTCCTGTGAATCCAACCAGTAACACTTACCGTACAGTCCGGTCTGTTCGTCTGATACGTCGCATATCAAGTCTAGGGGTGGTAAACGTCAGACCCCAATAACCGATAAGTCGTGCCGATGTGAGGCTCATAACGGGTCGAGAAACTACTGGTAACACTTACCAGCAAATCTCTGATCAGCCCTGGCCAGGGACTTCTCTGTTACGGCCAATCGAGCACAGCGCAACATCAACCCCCAATACCGGGAGAGACGAAACCCCTCCTATCGCTCATTGCCTCCATGTGACTCGGGACTGTACCCAAAGACCACCGTTTTGCATGCCCTCATGGACGTGGTAAGGTGGAGATCAAAGCACAGTGGGAATCACACAAGACTCTATGACGATCTCGGGTCTACAGACTAACCTGCACAAGTGTCACCTGAGAACTGCCATCTGACGTGAGGTATAATACCATCTGGGAGTTCTCGGCGAGTCCGTCCAGTGTACCTAGTCTCCACTGAGCACCCGTACACCATCTCTGATGTCAAACACCAATGGATATGGGATCATCCATCGCCCATCTCATGGGTCGAGAAGCGTATACGCTAGTCTACACTGGTATATCGATGCCCTGTCTCGATACACCCACGACTAGGGACCTTGAAGGATGTACTTATGGACTACCATGTCCCCACTAGTATGATCTGCATCATAGTCCAGGTAGTCAAGCACACATCCTAAGGGCTTTATCAACATGTAACTATAAGACAGTTTAAAGAGACTTGTGTACATGTTAAGATAAAGAGTAACCATATAGCATACTATCATATCGAGCAAGAAAGTCATCTCTATATATGTCCAAGCATCCAATATAATATACATCATCTGTACAATACTGGCCTCTAGGGCATACATACAACTAACAATCTCCCACTTGCACTAAGGCCAGCTGCTGTAGTATCGCATACCGAGCATCCCGAAGAGTCTCTCAAACTGTATCTGGGGAATGGCCTTCGTGAGTGGATCCGCCGTGTTGTTCTTCGTGTCAACCCTCCTGACCTCGATCTCCCGGCGATCAACTATCTCCCGGATCAGGTGATACCGCCTCAGAATATGCCTGGATCGCTGATGGGACCTGGGTTCCTTGGCCAAAGCCACCGCTCCATTGTTGTCGCAATACAAAGGTATTGGATGCTCAATGGATGGAACCACTCCAAGTTCAGTAATGAACTTCTTGATCCAGACAGCCTCTTTGGCAGCATCGTTGGCAGCTATGTATTCAGCCTCCATCGTCGAGTCTGCCACGGTTTCCTGCTTGGAACTCTTCTAGCTAACCGCCCCTCCGTAAAGGGTAAAGACAAAGCCCGACTGCGACTTAGAGTCGTCCTTATTACTCTGGAAGCTCGAATCGGTAAAGGACTCCACTTGGAGTTCTCCGTTACCATACACCAAGAACATATCTCTAGTCCTTCGCAAGTACTTGAGAATGCTCTTCACAGCTGTCCAGTGACTCTCTCCAGGATCAGCTTGATACCTGCTCACTACACTTAGTGAGTATGCTACATCGGGTCTGGTACATAGCATTGCATACATGATAGAGCCTACTGCCGAAGCATAGGGTATCCCTTGCATGCGAGCTCTCTCCAAATCAGTCTTGGGAGACATCTCTTTGGAGAGAGTGACTCCAGAGATCGTGGGCAAGTTCCCACGCTTGGACTCTTCCATACTAAACCTCTTTAGTATGATGTCAATGTACCTGGATTGGGACAATCCCAATATCCTTTTGGATCTATCTCTATAGATCCTGATTCCCAATATGCAGGAGGCATCACCAAGATCTTTCATTGAGAATCTTTGTGATAAGAAGAGCTTGACCGATTGCAGCATAGGAATGTCATTTCTTATCAAGAGTATGTCGTCCACGTACAATACGAGGAAGACAACCTTACTCTCTGCCACCTTCTTGTAGATACAAGGTTCATCTGGATTTTTGACGAAATCAAACTCTTTGATAACGACATCAAAGCAGATGTTCCAACTCCGCGATGCTTGCTTTAATCCATAAATGGATTTAAGCAGCTTGCACACCTTTCCGCTGCTCCCACTGTCTATGAAGCCCTCTGGCTGAGTCATGTACACGCACTCTTCTAAATCACCGTTTAGAAAGGCGGTCTTAACATCCATTTGCCAGATTTCGTAGTCGTGATATGCAGCAATGGCAAGCATGATCCGGATGGATTTAAGCATAGCCACTGGAGAAAAGATTTCGTCGTAGTCCACACCTGGTCTTTGACGAAAACCTTTTGCTACAAGTCTAGCTTTGAAAGTCTCCACTTTCCCATCTACACCAAATTTCTTTTTGAAGATCCACTTGCTCCCAATGGGTTTTACCTCTTCAGGAGCAACTTCCAAAGTCCATACTTTGTTGGTGTACATGGATTCCATCTCGGACCGCATTGCATCCAGCCATTTCACTGAGTCCCTACTCGTGATGGCCTGCTCGAAGCTAGTTGGGTCATCATCCTCCATGATGCAATCCTCGCTCCCACCATCCATCAGAAAACCGTAGTATCTCTCAGGCTGGCGAGGAACCCTACTAGATCGGCGGAGAGGCTGAGGTTTATTGGGAGCTACTGAATCTTCTGGTTCCACTAAATCTTCAGTTACTGTTTGTGTATCTGGAACCTCTTCCAGCTCTACCACTTTGCCACTAATTTCTTTTTCAAGAAATTCCTTTTCTAAAAAGGTGGCATATTGAGAAACAAACACTTTTTGTTCTTCAGCATGGTAGAAAAAATATCCTTGGGAATTCTTAGGATATCCCACAAACTTGCAAAGAACTGACCGTGCCTCGAGTTTGTCTGGATTTTGCCTTTTGACATAGGCCGGACAACCCCATATTTTAACTCGTTTAAAATATGGTCTCTTCCCACTCCATATCTCATATGGTGTGGTAGGTACAGATTTAGATGGAACTTGATTCAATAGGTATGCTGCTGTCTCCAACGCATATCCCCAGAAGGAAATAGGTAACTCAGCTGTGCTCATCATAGAGCGCATCATATCTAATAGGGTGCGGTTCCTCCGTTCAGATACACCGTTGTGCTGTGGTGTATATGGAGGAGTCAGCTGAGAGAGAATCCCATTCTCTTTTAGGAAGTCCAGGAATTCATTGCTCAAGTATTCACCTCCTCGATCAGATCGAAGGATTTTAATACTTTTTCCGGTTTGGTTCTCGACTTCTTGTTTATATTCTCTAAATTTCTCAAAAGCTTCTGATTTGTGTTTCATCAGGAACACATATCCGAATCTAGAGAGATCGTCAGTGAATGTAATAAAGTATGAAGAACCATCCCTGGCATGTGTAGACATGGGACCACATACATCACTATGTATCAGTCCCAAGAGTTCGGTAACTCTTTCTCCGTGTCCCGTAAACGGAGTTTTGGTCATCTTCCCTTTGAGACATGACTGGCAAGTGTCATAAGATGAAAATTCGAAAGGTTTCAAATATCCATCTTTATGCAACTTAGCCAGTCGTGTCGCATTGATGTGACCTAGTCTACAATGCCATAAGAAAGAATCGTTCAATTCTGAACTCTTCCTCTTGTGTGTGTTTGTTATACTCAGAACTGTTGATTGGTTTAGAACATAAATGCCATTGCACAACGTGCCTGATCCAACCAACTTTTGGTTATGGAAAATGTTCATAACATTGTCCTGTAATACAAAATTATATCCTTCTTTACTTAGCAAAGAAACCGATATAATGTTGCATATCAGGTTCGGCATGTAATAGCATTCGTTCAGAACCAATGTATTACCAGTTGGTAATACAAGGTGATATTCCCCGACAGTCTTAGCTGCAACAATTGCACCATTTCCAACTCTAATGTCTTTATCACCTTCTCCAAGTTCTCTACCTTTCCTAAGCCCATGTAACTGATTACATATATGGGATCCTGACCCGGTATCCAATACCTAGGACGTAGAGCAAATGGAGAAACAGTTCTCTGTAACGAACACACCCGAAGAAAATGCATCAACATGTACTTTCTTCATTCGGGTGGCATGGGAATCCTGGTATTCCCCTATATCCTGTTCATTCCTATAACTCTTATAAGAAAGAACGGAACCAACGTTCCCCAGCACAGTATAACATGCGGGTTCAGTCAATACATCCATATTATTATCTTTATTAAGGCATGAAATGGTCGCTACCTGGAGAGAGAGAGAAGAAAACACTTTAGCGTAAGCTCGTGCAAGATCAGATTGGTTATTATCTTATCTAATCAGGATGGCTCCCACTGTTTTTATCAAATCTTCCTTCAAACCCTAAAAGGAAAGACTAGCCGGGATTAATTACACACTACAAGTTCGCCAATCTTTAAGCCAGGCCAGTGTCGGTACTTTGAGGGAGGTCCCCCGTGCTTTCGCACGAACCTAATTACTGTAAACCTCGTTTTCCTAGAGGCGTAACCCCGTTGACACCTTTCTAGACACCTACTTGATCGGCTAATTGCAATGTGTAAAACTCACCCAGGAGTAACTCTTACTCGCAGTGGGTATCGGGATCCAACTATCTCATAGAAGGTATGCAATCTCATTGCAAATTTCAACACTTGAAATTCCCGATAATCTTTTGCCCCTAGCAGCTATATGACCTTAACATAGTCAACAAATCATAAGTGCTAGTCAAGTTCAACCCGTCATTTCCCGATTGAATTAAACCCACCCGCACGACCCTTAACATAGTCAACAAAGTCGCACGACTACCCTAATCCAATCGCATCATATGCTTATACAGATAAGCACTAATTAGCTACCGCACACTACGCCTTAACATAGTCAACAAACGTAGCACGAATACTAACTAGTACTTATCTGAAATGACGGAGGGCTACGACAGGTTTTTCTGAAAACCTATTGCGTAATGAACTTGATATCGTTGTAGAATCAAATGAAGTTTTGAAATGGAGTGATTTTTGAGGCTTTTCTAGTTTTGCTAAAGGGGTCACTCCCGGTGAAGGGATCGTCGGCCCTTTCCTCGTCGAATTAGGTGCGGGATATATCATATATATCACTGTGCAAAGCAAAAACTCTTAAAAGCAATCAAAGCCAAACCGAGTGTGTAGCATCTGCCAGTTATTGCTAAAGGAGTCACTCCCGGTGAAGGGATCTCGGTCCTTTCCTCATCGAATAAGGTGCAGGGTATATCATATATACCGCTATGCAAAGCAAGAATTGTAGCTACCTGTTTTGTTTAAAATTTGATCCTACAACATCTTAGGTTTCTTTTCTTTCATTAATCACATTAATGAAGTCCCATCATTTAAGTACCTAAACATCACAGATAAATACGACGTACACTTATGCCATCCGCATTCGCCTCGATGTCCCCTCGTGCACCGTTAGGTTAGGTAACTAACGACAGAGCAGGGCAGGGCTAGTGCGGGTGCAAAACATAAGTAACGTCTATATAATATATCATATATACTATATACTGTATCTATCACAGAACATCACATGATCACATCACAGATATCGCAGCAGAAGAAACATATGAAATATTGGATATACTAGGACGGCCGTGTTTTCAATATGAGCCAGTATAAAACACGGATTCCACGGTCGTGATGAATAGCCAATCCCACACCCCTAGACCCCTACGAGAGCGGCAAGCAACCCTACCAATTCTAGGGTTAGGAGACCCGGACTCGACTCCTCGAGTTGGTCTCCCACTGGACCCCAGAACCCGGTTACTTGTGCTCCCCTCCTTGGGTCTATCCTAATGCGGAAAAGTAAATAATATACAAAGGGTGACAGCTTCCGCAACCTGGAAGTGCCCCAAATAATCAGAATATTACATACAAGTTTTTACATGAATGAAAATGAAAAACACTCATCTCACATAAAAAACCCCGGCTATTCAAACACGACAATCCAATATAACATATCCAGCAACACATAACATCACATGTCATCAACGTAAGTAAATATGTCCATCCCAATTGTCGTTGACATATAGCAACGAAACCGGCGATATCACATATTACACTTACGGTCACAGAAAAGAAAGTGTAAAACTACAACAATTGGAATCCGCAACCTCTTTAGACATCGATGCCTAATCAAATGAAATACTTAGACATCACATGCCTAACAGATATAAATCCCGCATTTTAGTCTCATTATCGAATACTCTTTTCAATATCATGTGGGACTAAAATGCTAGATTTATAACATTCATTCAGTTCTCTCATAACTGTTTGTGAATTCCAATTATTGTATCACATTCCAGATAAACAGAAAATGTTAAACTTTCCGATCGAACAGTCGAATACCCAAGTTTTCCCGATATGACTCAACACATGAAATAAGTCTAACAACATTCAGTTCGTGCCTCAGTACCAACGGTCCAGCCGTAGAAGGGTCAAGCCAACGCCTCACATGTGGCACGCCGTACTGCCCCAAACCCGAAGGTTCAAAGGGCAGTTCAAGACGGTCACATAATCGAGTTAAGGTTTGTTGTCTTCTAGAGGGTCCATCACGTTACTTGCACTACTTAGAACGTCGTTAAACTACGGAAAAATCCAACACTTGGAAATTTCCCGACAGGGGAAAAATTGGGTATTTATATCCGGTCGAACTTTTTAACATATTCTAAAATTTATCCGGAAAGCTACATAGACGAAATTTGATAATCCGATCGAACTATCGAAGCTCCAAAACAACCCCAGAACACTCAACTTAAGAGCCAATTTAAAATTCCCAGAAAACTCAGAATAATTAATCAGGAATTACTGTGCAAACACTTAGGGCTGACGTCACCAAATAGCCGCGGAACCGCCGCAGAAGCTAGGCTTCTGCCGCGGTTCCGCCGCACAAAGTACTGTTCATGGGAAACTTTTTGCATCGTAATTCTTAGATTTCATTGCTGAATTTTTTAAGCATTTTTAATTGACAAAAAACCACAAATTTGGAAAAAGTCCAGAGAGCATTATCGGGTTAGGGTTTCGGGTTCGTTCGGACTTCAAACTCCGTCTAGACTTCGTCTAAGGCTCTAGCTAGTCTCTGATACCACTGTAGGGTTCCTAGGCACACTATAGAGGTCACACAAGGCATCAACTATGCCAATATAAAATTTTTTGGGTGCCGAGAAACCCTAATACGGATCGTCGGCTAGAATTCTAGGCGAAAAGCTAATCTAGTTAACATCTTAACTAAAAGATGAGAGCTAAAACCTTTGTAGATCCGGATATCCACTTCCTTGGCTCCACGTAGGCGTCCTCTCGCTGTCCATCTCGAATCCTAGACTCAATCGTCGGCTTCATCGGAAAAACGAGCGGGCAAGATCGCCGGCTTCGTGCGGAAGATGATCTACGTCGAGGTTGCACAAGTTCAAGCTCCAACTTCACCAAGTGGTGAAACTTGTGAAGAAAACACCCAAAACAACTTGGTAAGAGGTAGAGGGTGAAGAAATAGGAGGTGGGTTCACTTTAGAATTGGATTTCACTCACTTTTGCTCAAGTTGCCATTGATGGGCTTAAGCTTTTCTTGAAGAAGAAGATGATCAAGAAGAAGAAAGAATATGATAAGTAATTTAAAATGAAAAGAAAACCAATACTTATCATATCCTAACTAAGGTTAAGTGTAGAGAATATACCATGGTTACTTGGATGAGTTAGGGTTAAGCATGAAGATAAGAATGGTTGCAAAAGTCAAAGCTTCATGAAGCTTCAATAAGAAACAAAATAAGCCACCATTCTTAACTAAATCATTTCCAAATAAATAAACAAATAAATAAATGAAAAAGCAAAACCCTAATCATCTCTTAACCATGGTTTAATCCTTTACACTTAACCACATGAGCAAGTATCATCAAACATGATACAAAGATGTGCACAAAAGTATATCACATATACAACATGTACATCAAGTGAGAAAATCCATTCAAAGTGAACCAATACTAGTTAATGCAAAGTAATATATCAAATATATAATTATACATTAAATCATTAAATCAACATTTGATTCAATGATCCGGTCATGTCGCACATAACCGACTAGTATGCAATGTATCGATTTATCGAATCAATGATTCGATAACTAGGTCATATCGAATATAACCAATCGAAACATTTATCGCGAGAATGAAATACGGTATCACATACACGCATTATTCTCGGTCCTGCACATATCTCATATGCGCTCCTATTTCGTTTCGCTTGAGCCAGGAAACCTCTGTGTAGGACTCTAAAGACTCGTCAATACGCCGGTAGCAGATGATGATCATATCAAGCACCCACAAGCCGCAAGCGGTCTGCTAAACGTAACGGCCATCCGGGTATTGAGCGATCAGAAGATCGACGAGCTAGCCCGCTCACACTCCTGTGAATCCAACCAGTAACACTTACCGTACAGTCCGGTCTGTTCGTCTGATACGTCGCATATCAAGTCTAGGGGTGGTAAACGTCAGACCCCAATAACCGATAAGTCGTGCCGATGTGAGGCTCATAACGGGTCGAGAAGCTACTGGTAACACTTACCAGCAAATCTCTGATCAGCCCTGGCCAGGGACTTCTCTGTTACGGCCAATCGAGCACAGCGCAACATCAACCCCCAATACCGGGAGAGACGAAACCCCTCCTATCGCTCATTGCCTCCATGTGACTCGGGACTGTACCCAAAGACCACCGTTTTGCACGCCCTCATGGACGTGGTAAGGTGGAGATCAAATCACAGTGGGAATCACACAAGACTCTATGACGATCTCGGGTCTACAGACTAACCTGCACAAGTGTCACCTGAGAACTGCCATCTGACGTGAGGTATAATACCATCTGGGAGTTCTCGGCGAGTCCGTCCAGTGTACCCAGTCTCCACTGAGCACCCGTACACCATCTCTGATGTCAAACACCAATGGATATGGGATCATCCATCGCCCATCTCATGGGTCGAGAAGCGTATACGCTAGTCTACACTGGTATATCGATGCCCTGTCTCGATACACCCACGACTAGGGACCTTGAAGGATGTACTTATGGACTACCATGTCCCCACTAGTATGATCTGCAGCATAGTCCAGGTAGTCAAGCACACATCCTAAGGGCTTTATCAACATGTAACTATAAGACAGTTTAAAGAGACTAGTGTACATGTTAAGATAAAGAGTAACCAGATAGCATACTATCATATCGAGCAAGAAAGTCATCTCTATATATGTCCAAGCATCCAATATAATATACATCATCTGTACAATACAGGCCTCTAGGGCATACATACAACTAACAGAGGCCGTGTGGAGATATGGCAGGGTTCGATCAGATACGTGCGGTATTGCACGGATCGTGATCGGACGGTTTTTACTAGCCGGCTTTGGCTTAAGCCGGATCCTAGTATTTGACAGTGTAGATTTTGTCTCTTTGCATTTGTGTTCAGTGGGAATACAAATGCGGGCATATATTTGCAGTAGCGGGGTTTTCCTGTAATTTATTACGGGATCAGTTTTCTGAAGTTGCCAGTTTGCATTCCGTTCCGGCCGGTTTTCCTTTGTTCCTTCGCGGCCGGACTTTTCGATGGAGGGGGTAATTTGCAATTGTGCAAATTACTTATTATGGAGGGGTTTCTTGCTTATGTGTGGCTTCATGATTGTTTGTTCATCATGAGATTCTTTATGGGTCATATTCTCTTGATTTGGATGGATGGGATTTGATTTTGGCTTGAGGTGATTCTTTAATTTCCATTATCATTTTCTTTTCTTCTTTTGAATAATTGATCTCATTCCCACCACCATTCTTATGTGAGAGGCCAGCCACTTCTAGAGGGAGAAGTGAGGGGATTTTATTTTGGTGGAGAAAATGCTCATCTCATTATGCTTGCTACCTAAATTCCTAAGCACATTTTCCTTAGTTGCTTTCTTCACCTCCACCACATCATGGCAACCTCATAACCCCAAAAAGAGACAATCTTCTATACTATTCTACAGCAAATCTTGGACGCGTCGGCTAGCCAACTTCGTGCCCGAGTTGCCTCGGTCCAGAGGTGGAAGCCCGTAAAAGAGATCGGCTACGTGGTGCCCTATCCGACGAGGACGTGACGGATGGAGATTCCGTGGGAGATCGGAGTGGAGTCGAAGACCGAAGGACACAGATCGCTTGGTATAGCTTCTCTACTCTTTTCTAGTTTTCTAGTAGCTAGGTTAATGGCCCGATCCGGGATAAAAATGCGCGGTGGTGCCGGTTTGCTAGTTTGCAAAGTTTTTGTTTCCGCATTTCCGGCGTCGGATCGACGGCCGGGGCTCCGCCGTGGACTTACACCTGTTTGCACGACTCCTTTGAGCCGTGGTAGGGTAGCAATCTAAGAACAGTGGGAACACACTCGAGGCAAAGTGACAGTGTCAAGTCAACGGACTAAGCTGTATTCATGTCACCTGGGAACTGATAACTGACGATAGGTATAATACCAACCAACAGTTCCCGACGAGTCCTGTCCAGTGTACTCGTAACCTAACGAGCATCCGCATACTATCTCAAGTACGACGTACTGATGGCTGTGGGACAGACCGTCTCCCAAGCTGGGATGAGAAGCGCATACGCTAGTCTACTCCGGAGTATCGATGCCCTGTCTCGATAGTCCTACGACTAGGGACCTGCATAAGGATGTGCTTGTGGATTACCCAGCCCCCACGAGTGTGACTGCCATCACAACGCTGGTAATCAAGCAAAGATCCTAAGGGCTCCACTAATGTGTAAAGGCGATATGCTATAAGAAACACATGCACACATTAAAGTAGAAACAAACCAAGTAGCATACTACTATTTTGAGCAAGATTTTCTATACAAGGTGAATATCCCAAGCTTCCATTAAGTAATATACAAACTAGTATGATACAGTAATGGCCTCTAGGGCATATACACTAACACAAACAGGTAGCAGTTGGGTGCAGTCCCGAAGCACTTGGAGGCAGTGGCAGTTAGATAGGATTCGTCTCTCCCGGTATTGGGAGTTGATATCACGCTGTGTTTGGAGAGCCATTACGCAAAGTCCCTGGCCAGGGCAAATGAGATTTACTGGTAGGATTTCCAGTAGCTTCTCAAGGTGTGATGGGCTTCACTCCGACATGACTTATACCTCTTTTAAGGGACTGACGCTTGCCGCCCCATAGGCCCGATATGCGATAGTCCTAGACGAACAGACCGGACTATACGGAGATTGTCACATCAGGCTTAGTAGGAGTTCGGATGGGTTTCCTCATCGGCCTTCTTATCGACATTTACCTGGGGACCGTTACGTACAGCTAGTACCGCTTGCGGCCTGTGGTTAAACCCACTGCCAGCGTAAGTGTCGAGTCTTTAGAGTCCCACACAGAGAGTTTCCCTGCTTCAGGCGAAACGATATAGAGGTCGTATGGTTTTACGACAGGGTTCGGACACATATGTGTTTTTATGCACGTACGATATTCGGATAGTTTTTACTAGCGGGCTTTAGTTTAAGCCTGATTCTAGTATTTGATTATTGGATTTATACAGTCTCAGTATTTCCGTGTTTTCACGAATGGGAGGGGCATTCTCGTAATTAGTCGAGAAGCTTCTAGAAGATTGATGAGTTGGAGAGCTTAGGTGTTATTTGCATTAAATGGATTAGTGACTCATGGTGTGATTCATCCAAATAAGTTAATGAAGCATTTATTGCTTAATGACTCATGAGATGATTCACCCAAAGAGAGTTAATGAAGTATGGTTGATATTATTATTATATTATTCATTTTAATAATTATCGTGCTTCATATATTCTAAAATGAGACATAATTCATTATCCTTCTCACTTACACCTTCTCTCTCCTCAAGCTCTCTCTCTTCAAAGTGTTAGTTATATGTATGCCCTAGAGGCCATTACTGTACATTGGATGTATATTGTAGTGGATGCTGGGACATATATAGGGAGGACTTTCTTGCTCGACATGATAGTATGCTATCTGGTTACTCTTTACCTTAACGTGTACACTGATTGTCTCTCTGTTACATGTTGGTAAAGCCCTTAGGATGTGTACTTGACTACCTGGACTATGATGCGGATCATACTAGTGGGGACATGGTAGTTCATAAGTACATCCTTCAAAGTCCCTAGTCGTGGGTGTATCGAGACGGGGCATCGATATACCAGAGTAGACTAGCGTATACCTTCTCGACCCATACAGATGGGCGATGGATGATCCCATATCCATTGGTGTTTGACATCAGAGATGATATACGGGTGCTCAGTGGAGAATGGGTACACTGGACGGACTCGCCGAGAACTCCCAGATGGTATTATACCTTACGTCAAATGGCAGTTCTCTGGTGACACTGGTACAGAGTAGTCTGTTGACCCGAGATCGTCATAGAGTCTTGTGTGGTTCCCACTGTGCTTTGATTTCCATCTTACCACGTCCAAGAGGGCGTGCAAAACGGTGGTTTTTGGGTACAGTCCCGAATCACATGGAGGCAATGAGCGATAGGAGGGGATTCGTCTCTCCCGGTATAGGGAGTTGATGTTGCGCTGTGTTCGATTGGCTATAACCGGAAATCCCTGGCCAGGGTTGCTGAGATTTACTGGTAAGTGTTACCAGTAGTTTCTCGAATTGTTATAGACCTCATATCGACACGACTTATCGAGCTATTGGGGTCTGACGTTTACCATCCCTAGGCGAGATATGCGACATATCAGACGACGAGACCAGACTGTACGGTAAGTGTTACTGGTTGGATTCACAGGAGTATGAGCGGGCTTGCTCGTCGATCTTCTGATCGATCAATACCCGGGTGGCCGTTACGTTTAGCAGACCGCTTGCGGCTTGTGGGTGTTAGATATGATCATCACCTACTGCCGGCGTATTGACGAGTCTTTAGAGTCCTACACAGAGGTTTCCTGGCTCAAGCAAAACGAAATAGGAGCGCATATGAGATATGTGCGGGACCGAGAATGATACCAGTATGTGATACTGTATTCGATTCTCGCGATTTGTGACATTGATCGGTTATATGCGATATAGCCGGGTTATCGGATCAAGTGTTGATTCGATAAGTTGTTACTGTTGATATTAGTCGGTTATATGCGATATGACCGGATCATTAACTCAAGTGTTGATTTAATGATTTAATGCATAATTATATATTTGATATATTACTTTGCATTAACTAGTATCGGTTCACTTTAAATGGATTTTCTCACTTGATGTGCACATTGTATATGTGATATATTTTTGTGCATTTGATTGTATCATATTTGATGATACATGATTGCTAGGGTTTGTGTAAAGAATTAAACCTTGGTTAGGGTTTTTATTTGATTATTCATTCATTTATCTATTTATTTTTGGATTAAATGAATGAGAAATGAAAACAAAAGGTTGCTTTTCTTCATAAAGCTTGTTGAAGCTTCATGAAGCTTTGACCAATGTAACCATTTTGTCTTCATCTCCTTAACCCTAACCATTCCTTTAACCTTGGTCAATTCTCTACACATAACTATAGTTAAAATTATGATAAGAATTGATTTTTCTATTCTATTCTAATAACTTATCATAATATTATCTTCTTCTTCTTCTTCTTCTTCAAGATGAAGAAGCTTGCCTCCATCAATGGCAACTAGTGAAAAAGAGTGAGAAATCCAATTCTAAAGTGAACCCACCTCCTATTTCTTCATCCTCTACCTCTTGCCAAGTAGTATAGGGTGTTTCCTTCACAAGTTTTCATGGCTTGGTGATGGTGGAGCTTGATCTTGTGATGCCTCGACGTAGATCATCTTCGGCATCGTCGTCGATGACCTAGCCCGCTTTTTCTCCGATGAAGCCGACGCTAGAGCCCGGGATCCGATGATCGCAGCGAGGAGACATCATCACGGAGCTATGGAGGTGGAGCACCGGATCTACAAAGGTTGTATTTCCGTTCAACTCTTAGTTAAGTTGTTAACTAGTTTATCGATTCGCCTAAAATTCTAGTTAACGATCTAGTCTAGGGTTTCTCGGCACCGTAAAAATTGAAATTGGCATGGTTGATACCTTGTGAGACCTCCTTAGTGTGTCTAGGAACCCTACAGTGGTATCAGAGCCTAGCTAGAGCCTTAGGCGAAGTCTAGACGACATTTGAAACCCGATCGAACCAAAACCCCAAAATCCAAAATGCTCTCTGGAAATTTTCTGAAAATTTGGATTTTAGTGAATTAAAAATATGCAGAAAAATAAGCAGGGTCTTATTTGAATTACTGAGAAAGACGAGGGTCTAATTCGAATATTCCACCGCGGAACAAGCCTGCACGTGCGGCGGTTCCGCGGCCGTACTGTCTTCTTGTCTAATTATTTCAGCACAGTAATTCATATAATTTAATGCTATGTTTTCTGGGTATTTTTATTCTGATTCTACAGTTGAGTATTCTGGGGTTGTATTGGGAATCGATGATTCGATCGGATTATCAGATTTTGTCTATGTGGATTCCGGATAAATTTTAGAATATGTTAAAAAGTTCGACCGGATATAAATACCCAATTTTTCCCCTGTCGGGAAATTTCCAAGTGTTGGATTTTTCCGTGGTTTAAAGACGTTCTAAGTAGTGCAAGTAACTCGATGGTCCCTCTAGAAGACAACAAACCTTAACTCAATTATGTGACCGTCTTGAACTGCCCTTTGAACCTTAGGGTTTGGGGCAGTACGGCATGCCACATGTGAGGCGTTGTCTTGACCCTTCTACGGCTGGACCGTTGGTACTGAGGCACGAACTGAATGTTTTTAGACTTGTTTCATGTGTTGATATGTATCGGGAAAACTTGGGTGTTTGACCGTTCGATCGGAAAATTTAACATTTTCTGTTTATCTGGAATGGGATACAATAATTGGAATTCACAATAAGTTATGAGATAACTGAATGAATATTATAAACATAGCAGTTTAGTCTCACTTGATCGGTTGCCACGGAATTTTGATACGATCAAAAGTCCGTCGCAATCACGCAGCGTACGCGGATACTCGCCGGGTAAACTTAATAGACAGCCTCACTCCATAGCCCCGACCAAGTGACTGTAGGAGAACCCCGTCGCCGAAAGCATCCGTTCGGGTGCTCGCGGCAGCGGTGTTCCGCCTTGGTGCACTTCGTCGACGGTATCGGGGGTGCGGCCGTCTACTGAAGTTTGCGACGAGCATTCGATCAGGATATCGGGAATCTTGTTGAATTACCCGACTTGATATTGAAAAGAGTTTTCGATAATGAGACTAAAATGCGGGGTTTATAATTGTTAGGCATGCGATGCCTAAAGAATTCATTTGGCCAGGCATGCGATGTCTGAGGTGGTTGCGGATTCCAACTATTGTAGTTTCACACTTTCTTTTCTGTGACCGTAAGTGTAATATGTGATATCGCCGGTTTCGTTGCTATATGTCAACGACAATTGGGATGCGCATATTTACTTACGTTGATGACATGTGATGTTATGTGTTGCTGGATATGTTATATTGGATCGTCGTGTTTGAATAGCCGGGGGTTTTTATGTGAGATGAGTGTTTTTCATTTTCATTCATGTAAAAACTTGTATGTAATATTCTTTTATTGGGGCACTTCCAGGTTGCGGAAGATGTCACCGTTTGTATATTATTTACTTTTCCGCACTAGGATAGACCCAAGGAGGAGAGCACAAGTAACCGGGTTCTGGAGTCCAGTGGGAGACCAACTCGAGGAGTCGAGTCCGGGTCTCCTAACTCTAGAATTGGTAGGGTTGCTTGCCGTTCTCGTAGGGGTCTAGGGGTGTGGGTTTGGCTATTCATCACGACCGTAGAATCCGTGTTTTATACTGGCTCGTATTGAAAACACGGACGTCCTAGTGTATCCAATATTTCATATATGTTTCTTCTGCTGCGATATCTGTGATGTGATCATGTGATGTTCTGTGATAGATACAATATATAGTATATATGATATATTATATAGGCGTTACTTATGTTTTACACCCGCGCTAGCCCTGCCCCGCTCTGCCGTTAGTTACCTAACCTAACGGTGCACGAGGGGACATCGAGGCGAATGCGGATGGCATAAGTGTACGTCGTATTTATCTGTGATGTTTAGGTAATTAAATGATGGGACATCATTAATGTGATTAATGAAATAAAAGAAACCTAAGATGTTGTAGAATCGAATTTCAAAATAAAATAGGTAGCTACAGTTCTTGCTTTGCACAGTGATATATATGATATATCCCGCACCTCATTCGACGAGGAAAGGACCGAGATCCCTTCACCGGGAGTGACTCCTTTAGCAATAACTGGCAGATGCTACACACTCGGTTTGTCTTTTGATTGCTTTTAAGTGTTTTTGCTTTGCACAGTGATATATATGATATATCCCGCACCTCATTCGACGAGGAAAGGACCGACGATCCCTTCACCGGGAGTGACTTCTTTAGCAAAACTAGAAAAGCCTCTAAAGCACTCCATTTCAAAATCATTTGATTCTACAACGATATCAAGTTCATTACGCAATAGGTTTTCAGAAAAACCTGTCGTAGCCCTCCGTCATTTCAGATAAGTCCTGTTTAGTATTCGTGCTGCGTTTGTTGACCTTGTCAAGGCGCAGTGTGCGGTAGCTAACCAGTATTTATGTGCTTATGCATATGATGCAGATTGGGTTAGGGTAGTCGTGCGGCCTTGTTGACCTTGTCAAGGGTCGTGCGGGTGGGTTTGATTCAATCAAGAAATGACGGGTTGAACTTGACTTGCGGTCTATGGTTTGTTGACCTTGTCAAGGTCATAGATCGTTCAGGGCAAAATATTATCGGGAATTTCAAGTGTTGAAATTTGCAATGAGATTGCATACCTTCTATGAGATAGTTGGATCCCGATACCCGCTACGAGTAAGAGTTACTCCTGGAAGAGTTTTACACATTACAATTAGCCGATCAAGTAGGTGTCTAGAAAGGTGTTAACGGGGTTACGCCTCTGGGAAAACGAGGTTTACATTAATTAGGTTCGTGCGAAAGCACGGGGGACCTCCCTCAAAGTACCGACACTGGCCTGGCTGAAAGATTGGCGAACTTGTAGTGTGTAATTAATCCCGGCTAGTCTTTCCTTTTAGGGTTTGAAGGAAGATTTGATAAAAAGCAGTAGGAGCCACCCTGATTAGATAAAATAATAACCAATCTATTCTTGCAAGAGCGCACGCAGAGTGTTTTCTTCTCTCTCTCTCTCCAGGTAGCGACCATATCACGCCTTAATCAAGATAATAATACAGATTATTGACCGAACCCGCTTGTTATACTGAGCTGGGGAACGTTGGTCCCGCTCCAACTTATAATTGTTATAAGACAGAGAAGGAAATTGGGGATTACCAGAATTCCCGTGCCGCCCACACGAAGAGAGTGCATGCTGATGCATCATCTTCGGGTGTGTTCATTATACAGAACTGTTTCTCAGTATCCTCCGCATCCTTGGTATATGATACCGGATCAGGATCCCAGATATGTAATCTGTTACATAGGGCTACAAAAAGGTAGAAAAACTGAGAACGGGTGATAAGTTTCATAAGGCAAAAAACGGGGCAAGTGTTGCAGCCAAGTCTGTTGGTCACTGTCACCCTGTATTACCAATACATTGATTCTGAACGAATGTTATTAGATACCGAACCTGATATACAAAATCATATCAGTCTCTTTATTAGTAAAGAAATAATAAAATTCTGTATTGTTGGATAATGTTTTGAACATTTCCTATATCAAAAGTTGATCGGTTCAGGCACGTTATCTAAAAGCATTGATGTTCTAAATCAAACTACAGTTCTTAGTATACAAAACACACACACAAGAGGAAGTGTTCAGAAATGAACAAATCCTTCTTGAGGTATTGTAGACTAGGTCATATCAATGCGACCCGACTAGCTGAAATTACATATAGATGCATATTTAAATTAGTTTGAATTTACATCTTGTGAAACTTGCCAGTCATGTCACAAAGATATAATGACACCAGCTCTGTTTATTGGAAACAGAGAAAGAGTTAGTGAACTCTTGGGATGATACATATTGATGTATGAAGGTCCCCAGTCTACACATACCAAGAACAGTTCTTTTTACTTCATTACATTCTCTGATGATCTTTCGAGATTCAGACCTATGTTCCTGTTGAAACACAAGTCCGAACCTTTTGAGATATTCACAGAATATAAGTTAGAAGTAGAGAACCAAAATACGGGTATAAGTATTATGTCCTTTGATGAGATCAAGGAGGAGAATACTTGAGCACGGAAATCCTGGATTATTCTAAAGGAGAATGAGATTCTCTCTCAGCATTACTCCTCCGTATACACCATAGCACGATGGTACATCGGGGTGGAGCAATCACACCCTATATGATAAGGTGTGCTCTATGATGAGTACTACTGAGTTACCTATTTCCTTTTTGGGAGTTTTGCACTTGAGAAGCTGCATACCTATTGAATAGGGTTCAAATCAAATCAGTTGCCTACCACATCATATGTGATATGGAAAGGGAAGAGCCCATTTCTTAAGTTAGTTAAGATTTGGGGTTGTCCGTCCTATGTCTAAAAGCAAAATCCGGACAAGCTCGAGGCAAGGTCAGTCATGTACAACTGGAAAGGTTCCAGCTATACAAACTACAGCAGATAATTTGGTAGAACCAAAGGATTCAGTAGATACCAACGAACCTCAGCCTCTCCGCCGATCTAGTAGGGTTTCTCACCCACCTGAGAGATACTTCGGTTTCTCTATGACAGTGGGAGCGAGGATTGCATCATGAGATGATGACCCAACTAGTTTCGAGCTGGCCATCAGGAGTAAGACTCTGTAAGAATGGCTGGATGCTTAGTGATCTGAGATGGAATCCTTATACACCAACAAAGTATGGACTTTGGTTGCTATATCTGAAGGGTTAAATCCCCATCAGGAGCAAGTATATCTTGAGAAGATTACTTGGTGTAGATGGAAAAGTTGAGACTTTCAAAGCTAGACTTGTTAAAGGTTTTCGTCATCGACCAGGCGTGGATAATGATGAAACCTTTTCCAGTACCTATACTTAAGTCCATCCAGATACTACTTGCCACGGCTACATACCATGACTACGATATCTGGCGGTTGGGTGTCATGACTGCTTTTCTAAATGATGTTTTAGAAGAGTGCGTCTATAAGTACACAGCCAGAGTGCCTCGTAGACAGTGGGAGCAGCGGAAACGTGTGCAATATGCTTTATAGGATAAAGCAGGCATCGCGAAGTTGGAACATCTGTTTTGATGGATTAGTCAAAGAAGTTGACATCATCAAAATGGTAGATGAACCTTGTATAAACAAAAAGGTAGTAGGGAGTATGGTGACGATCCTCGTAGAGTACGTGGATGACATACTCTTGATAGGGAAGGAGTTTCCTATGCTACGCTCGATCAATCTCCGCTTATCATAATGATTCTCCATATAGGATCAAAATGATACCTCCTAAATCCTGGGCTTTGGATCTATGAGATAGATCTAATTGGATATTAGGATACTCACTAGTTGTAGTGAGATAGTATCAATCGATCTTGGGGAATATCACTGGAAGTGTTCCAGGCTGATAAAGACGACTGAGTGTCAGTCACAGGCATTGTCTTTACCCTCAGTAAAGGGACGGTATGTTGGAAGAGTTCCAAGCTAGATACCGTGGCATACTAGACGATAAAGGCAGGATACATCGCTACTTACGATGCTACCAAAGAGGCTGTTTGGGTGTATATTGGTTCATGAGATGAACTACGTTCCTACCATTGTGAGACAATGGAGTTGTGGCTTATGCCAAGGAACGCCGGTCCCATCAGTGATCCAGACGTATTCTAAGGCAGTATCACCTGATCATGGAGATGGTTGATCTCTAAAGGATCGAGGTTAGGAGAGTAGACTCAGAGGATAACACGGCGGATCCACTCACGAAGGCCTATTCCCGGAGAGAGACTTTTATGGGATGGTTGAGTATGAGATACTACAACCACTGCTATCAGAAGGCCCTAGTGCAAGTGGGAGATTGTTAGTTATATGTATGCCCTAGAGGCCATTACTGTACATTGGATGTATATTGTAGTGGATGCTGGGACATATATAGGGAGGACTTTCTTGCTCGACATGATAGTATGCTATCTGGTTACTCTTTACCTTAACGTGTACACTGATTGTCTCTCTGTTACATGTTGGTAAAGCCCTTAGGATGTGTACTTGACTACCTGGACTATGATGCGGATCATACTAGTGGGGACATGGTAGTTCATAAGTACATCCTTCAAAGTCCCTAGTCGTGGGCGTATCGAGACGGGGCATCGATATACCAGAGTAGACTAGCGTATACCTTCTTGACCTATACAGATGGGCGATGGATGATCCCATATCCAATAGTGTTTGACATCAGAGATGATATACGGGTGCTCAGTGGAGACTGGGTACACTGGACGGACTCGCCGAGAACTCCCAGATGGTATTATACCTTACGTCAGATGGCAGTTCTCTGGTGACACTGGTACAGAGTAGTCTGTTGACCTGAGATCGTCATAGAGTCTTGTGTGGTTCCCACTGTGCTTTGATTTCCATCTTACCACGTCCAAGAGGGCGTGCAAAACGGTGGTTTTTGGGTACAGTCCCGAATCACATGGAGGCAATGAGCGATAGGAGGGGATTCGTCTCTCCCGGTATAGGGAGTTGATGTTGCGCTGTGTTCGATTGGCTATAACCGGAAATCCCTAGCCAGGGTTGCTGAGATTTACTGGTAAGTGTTACCAGTAGTTTCTCGAATTGTTATAGACCTCATATCGACACGACTTATCGAGCTATTGGGGTCTGACGTTTACCACCCCTAGGCGAGATATGCGACATATCAGACGACGAGACCGGACTGTACGGTAAATGTTACTGGTTGGATTCACAGGAGTATGAGCGGGCTTGCTCGTCGATCTTCTGATCGATCAATACCCGGGTGGCCGTTATGTTTAGCAGACCGCTTGCGGCTTGTGGGTGTTAGATATGATCATCACCTGCTGCCGGCGTATTGACGAGTCTTTAGAGTCCTACACAGAGGTTTCCTGGCTCAAGCAAAACGAAATAGGAGCGCATATGAGATATGTGCGGGACCGAGAATGATACCAGTATGTGATACTGTATTCGATTCTCGCGATTTGTGACATTGATCGGTTATATGCGATATAGCCGGGTTATCGGATCAAGTGTTGATTCGATAAGTTGTTACTGTTGATATTAGTCGGTTATATGCGATATGACCGGATCATTAAATCAAGTGTTGATTTAATGATTTAATGCATAATTATATATTTGATATATTACTTTGCATTAACTAGTATCGGTTCACTTTAAATGAATTTTCTCACTTGATGTGCACATTGTATATGTGATATATTTTTGTGCATTTGATTGTATCATATTTGATGATACATGATTGCTAGGGTTTGTGTAAAGAATTAAACCTTGGTTAAATAAATGGTTAGGGTTTTTATTTGATTATTCATTCATTTATCTATTTATTTTTGGATTAAATGAATGAGAAATGAAAACAAAAGGTTGCTTTTCTTCATGAAGCTTGTTGAAGCTTCATGAAGCTTTGACCAATGTAACCATTTTGTCTTCATCTCCTTAACCCTAACCATTCCTTTAACCTTGGTCAATTCTCTACACATAACTATAGTTAAAATTATGATAAGAATTGATTTTTCTATTCTATTCTAATAACTTATCATAATATTATCTTCTTCTTCTTCTTCTTCTTCATCTTCAAGATGAAGAAGCTTGCCTCCATCAATGGCAACTAGTGAAAAAGAGTGAGAAATTCAATTCTAAAGTGAACCCACCTCCTATTTCTTCATCCTCTACCTCTTGCCAAGTAGTATAGGGTGTTTCCTTCACAAGTTTTCATGGCTTGGTGAAGGTGGAGCTTGATCTTGTGATGCCTCGACGTAGATCATCTTCGGCATCGTCGTCGATGACCTAGCCCGTTTTTTCTCCGATGAAGCCGACGCTAGAGCCCGGGATCCGATGATCGCAGCGAGGAGACATCATCACGGAGCTATGGAGGTGGAGCACCGGATCTACAAAGGTTGTATTTCCGTTCAACTCTTAGTTAAGTTGTTAACTAGTTTATCGATTCGCCTAAAATTCTAGTTAACGATCTAGTCTAGGGTTTCTCGGCACCGTAAAAATTGAAATTGGCATGGTTGATGCCTTGTGAGACCTTCTTAGTGTGCCTAGGAACCTTACAGTGGTATCAGAGCCTAGCTAGAGCCTTAGGCGAAGTCTAGACGATATTTGAAACCCGATCGAACCAAAACCCCAAAATCCAAAATGCTCTCTGGAAATTTTCTGAAAATTTGGATTTTAGTGAATTAAAAATATGCAGAAAAATAAGCAGGGTCTTATTTGAATTACTGTGAAAGACGAGGGTCTAATTCGAATATTCCACCGCGGAACCGCGGCACAAGCCTGCACGTGCGGCGGTTCCGCGGCCGTACTGTCTCCTTGTCTAATTATTTCAACACAGTAATTCATATAATTTAATGCTATGTTTTCTGGGTATTTTTATTCTGATTCTACAGTTGAGTATTCTGGGGTTGTATTGGGAATCGATGATTCGATCAGATTATCAGATTTTTTCTATGTGGATTCCGGATAAATTTTAGAATATGTTAAAAAGTTCGACCGGATATAAATACCCAATTTTTCTCCTGTCGGGAAATTTCCAAGTGTTGGATTTTTCCGTGGTTTAAAGACATTCTAAGTAGTGCAAGTAACTCGATGGTCCCTCTAGAAGACAACAAACCTTAACTCAATTATGTGACCGTCTTGAACTGCCCTTTGAACCTTAGGGTTTGGGGCAGTACGGCGTGCCACATGTGAGGCGTTGGCTTGACCCTTCTACGGCTGGACCGTTGGTACTGAGGCACGAACTGAATGTTTTTAGACTTGTTTCATGTGTTGATATGTATCGAGAAAACTTGGGTGTTTGACTTTTCGATCGGAAAATTTAACATTTTCTGTTTATCTGGAATGGGATACAATAATTGGAATTCACAATAAGTTATGAGATAACTGAATGAATATTATAAACATAGCAGTTTAGTCTCACTTGATCGGTTGCCAAGGAATTTTGATACGATCAAAAGTCCGTCGCAATCACGCAGCGTACGCGGATACTCGCCGGGTAAACTTAATAGACAGCCTCACTCCATAGCCCCGACCAAGTGACTGTAGGAGAATCCCGTCGCCGAAAGCATCCGTTCGGGTGCTCGCGGCAGCGGTGTTCCGCCTTGGTGCACTTCGTCGACGGTATCGGGGGTGCGGCCGTCTACTGAAGTTTGCGACGAGCATTCGATCAGGATATCGGGAATCTTGTTGAATTACCCGACTTGATATTGAAAAGAGTTTTCGATAATGAGACTAAAATGCGGGGTTTATAATTGTTAGGCATGCGATGTCTAAAGAATTCATTTGGTCAGGCATGCGATGTCTGAGGTGGTTGCGGATTCCAACTGTTGTAGTTTTACACTTTCTTTTCTGTGACCGTAAGTGTAATATGTGATATCGCCGGTTTCGTTGCTATATGTCAACGACAATTGGGATGCGCATATTTACTTACGTTGATGACATGTGATGTTATGTGTTGCTGGATATGTTATATTGGATCGTCGTGTTTGAATAGCCGGGGGTTTTTATGTGAGATGAGTGTTTTTCATTTTCATTCATGTAAAAACTTGTATGTAATATTCTTTTATTGGGGCACTTCCAGGTTGCGGAAGATGTCACCGTTTGTATATTATTTACTTTTCCGCACTAGGATAGACCCAAGGAGGAGAGCACAAGTAACCGGGTTCTGGAGTCCAGTGGGAGACCAACTCGAGGAGTCGAGTCCGGGTCTCCTAACTCTAGAATTGGTAGGGTTACGTTATTGAGGGAGACCGCTTCACTCCGGGTACTTGGCGGGTAGTTTTCCGTACCCGTAGGGGTCTAGGGTGGGGTTTTGGCTATTCATCACGACTGTGTAATCCGTCTTTCTTTGCAGGCTCAAAAGGAATGCGGATTCGTAGAAAATCCAATATGTTCATCTGTGATCTGGAATGCCTATTATTGCGTCTGACGAATGTACAACATCTATAAATGATATCTATTAGGCATCACTTATATTTTGCACCCGCGCTAGCCCAGCCCCCGCTCTGTCATTAGTTAAGTAACCTAACGGGTGAATGACGGGGCCCGGTGGCGAATGCGGATGGCATAAGAGGACGTTGTATTTTCATTGTTTTCTGCAATGATAGGTTAATTGATGGGACATATTATATTAATGCAAAGAAAATAAACCAAAGTTGAATCGTTGGATTAGTTTAAAAGAAATCACTCGGTTATTTTTAAAACAGAAGATATTTTTTAATTGCGGAGCTTAACCACTCCTTTTAAAAACTATCAGGTTCCTTTGATCATATCAAGTTCACTGCGTTCACGGTTTTGCCAAAACCATTCGTAGCCCTCCGTCATTTCATTTGGGTATTCAGTAGTATTCAAGCTATGTATTTTGACCAACGCCAAGGCATAGTGTTTGGTAGCTGCTAGGTATTCATTTGTTGCATAGATAGATGAGTTGGTTTGGGACAGTCGTATTACCATTTGGCCAACATCAGGGGTATGTACAGATGGGTTCAAATTAACAAGATAATGATGGGTAGAACTTGACATGTGACTTATGACATTTTGACCAACGCCAAGGTCATAAGAGCATGGGGCAGAAAAAGATATCGGGAATTTCTAAAGAAACTGAAATTTGCTAAGAGTAGCATACCATTTGAAGTATAATAATTTTGGTAGGATTCCTTCAGCTTTTTCATACGAAGATATTTGGATCCCGATCCTACTGTGAGTATCCAGTACTCATCAGGAGATTCGTCACTTAACGATCAATGCTATGAACCATGTATGTGTCGAGAAAGGTGTCAGCGGGGCTACGTCCCCAGAGAAAAGAGGTTATTTAATTAAGGAACTTCGCGAAAGCGTCGTAAAAGCTCCCTCGAAGTACCGACACCGGCCTGGCTGAACGGTTAAGCAAGTATTGTACGGTGAGAATAGTCCTGACTAGTTCTTCCTTTTTGGATTGAGGAGGGATTCGAGAAATAGTGGGAGCCATCCAGTTTAGATAAACTAAAAACCACTCTAAACTTGCAAGAGCATCATGCTAAAGTGTTCCCTCTCTCTCTCTCTCTCTCTCCTAATTGCAGCGACCCAGAACATGACAGGCCTTACGTTATTGTTAGATAAAAATATTTTGACAGGGCCAAACTATAAAGACTGGTTCTGGATGTCAAGATGGCAATAACTTATGAAAAATTGGGGTATGTCCTTACTACTAAGGCACCTGCTGTCCCTGGTCCAGAATCCAGCGTTGCGGATAAGGAAATCCGTAAGACCTGGGAGATTGATTGCGCGAAGGCCAAATGCATCGTGCTTGCCTCTATGAATAATGAACATCAGAGGAAGCACGAGAATATAGATCTTGAGTCCATATTTCTCCACACCAAGGAATTGTATGGAGAGCAATCTCGTATAGCTAGATACGAGACCTCGAAGAACTTGTTTCAGTCGATGCTGGCCGTCGGATCATCTGTAGGAGAACATGTCCTAAAGATGATTGGCTATATAGAAGAGCTCGCGGACCTCGGGACGACATTGGAGAACGAGCTATATACAGACATGGTTCTTCAATCCCTTCCTTCCACCTACGCCCAGTTTATTTTGAATTTCAATATTCAAAGAAAAGAAGTTTAACTTCCAGAACTCCTTAACATGTTGAGGAGTGCAGAGGGCACCTTGCAGAAAGCAAGGGAAACACCCACTATGTTTGTTCGCGGTGCTTCCTCTTCCGGGTCCAAGGCAAGGGCCAAAGGAAGGAAGAAGAAGGCCGCTACCAAACCAAGAGGTGGTGTTGGTAAGATGTGAGTTAAGGGAAAGGCGAAGGTTGCAGTGCCAGTAGTGGCAAAGGACGAGTGCTTCCACTGTCGTAGGAAAGGCCATTGGAAGAAAGATTGCAAAGCTTGGATTGCCAAGAACCAGGACCCGTAGCAAGCTGTGGCTTCGACTTCAGGTGTGTTTGTAATTGAAAATTGTCAGTCAATCAACTCTACTTCCTGGGTATTAGATACCGGATCAGGATCTCATATATGCAATTCATTGCTGGCACTGAGAAACCGTAAAGTGCTAAAGGTTGGTGATATGACCCTCCAGGTTGCTAACGGAGCTAGCGTGGGTGCTGTGTCCATAGGGGATTATCACCTTGGATTGACGAGTGGACATATTTTGGTTTTGCATAACTGTTTTTGTGTACCCAGTTTAACGTGTAATATCATATCAGTTTCGTTGTTATCAAAAGAAGGTTATGATTTCACGTTTGTAAGCGATGTTGTTGACATCCACCTTAATCATGGTTTGATTGAGTCCGGTACACTAGATAACGGTATATATGTGTTAAACCATACAGATTTTCAATGTCCAGAACACACTAAAAAGAAAGTCTCCTGATATAAATCAGGCTTTCTTATGGCATTGTAGACTAGGTCACATCAATGAGACAAGGTTAACTAAGTTACATAGAGAAGGATATTTGGATCCGTTCGAATATCAATCTTATGCCACTTGTCAATCATTTCTCAAAGGAAAGATGACAAAGACTCCATTCACTGGACATGGAGTAAGAGCGAGAGAGCTTTTAGGACTCATACACAGCGTTGTATGTGGTCCAATGTCTACACATGCAAGAGCTGGTTTTTCATATTTCATTACTTTTATGGATAATTACTCTAGGTATGGATTCATTTTCTTAATGAAACATAAATCCGAGGCCTTTGAGAAATTCTAAGAATATAAGAATGAAGTCGAAAACCAAACCGGCAAAAGTATCAAGACACTGAGATCTGATCGAGGTGGTGAATACTTAAGTGCCGAGTTCCTGGGTTACCTAAAAGAGAAAGGAATTCTCTCTCATCTTACTCCTCCATACACTCCACATCATAATGGTGTATCGGAAAGACAGAACAGAACCCTATTAGATATGGTACGTTCCATGATGAGTAATGCTGAGTTACCGCGATCTTTCTGGGGTTATGCGCTAGAATCAGCTGCATATCTTTTGAATATGGCTCCTACCAAGACTGTGCCTACCACGCCATATCAGATGTGGAGTGGGAAGAAACCCTATCTTCAGTATCTGAAGATATGGGGATGTCCAGCTTTTGTTAAAAAGAAGAATGCAGACAAACTCGAGACATGATCAGTGCAGTGTCAGTTTGTGGGATATCCAAAGAACTCCAAAGGGTATTTCTTCTATTACGCAGAGGAACAAAAGGTTTTTGTTTCTCGTAATGCCCATTTTCTAGAACAACAGTTTTTAGAAAAGGAAACAAGTGGGAGCGCAATAGAACTGGAAGAAATTCCAGAACCACAAACTACTACTGAAAGTTTGGTAGAACCAGAAGTTCAAGAAGAACAGGACATTCCCGCACCCCTTCGCAGGAGTAGTAGGCCGTCTCATCCGCCTGAGAGATACTATGGTTTTCTCATAGACGGGGATAGAGAAGATTGCATCATTGATAATGATGAACCTACTAGCTTCCAGCAGGCCATCCAGAGAGGCGACTCAGTAAGATGGATGGATGCAATGCGGACCGAGATAGAGTCCATGTACACTAACAAAGTATGGACTTTGGACTTTGCTCCAGATGGGGTAAAACCCATAGGATGCAAGTGGATCTTCAAGAAAAAGATTGGTGTAGATGGACAGGTGGAAACCTATAAGGATAGACTTATTGCAAAGGGTTTTCGTCAAAGACCTGGTTTGGACTATGGCGAAACTTTTCTCCAGTGGCTATGCTGAAATCTATTCGGATCCTTCTTGCCATTGCCGCCTTCTATGATTATGAGATCTGGCAGATGAACGTAAAGACGGCTTTTTTAAATGGAAATTTAGAAGAGTGCGTCTATATGGATTAACCAAAAAGTTTCAATCAGAGTGGGAGCAGCGGAAAAGTGCGCAAGTTGCTTAAGTCCATTTATGGACTAAAGCAGGCATCGCGGAAATAGAACATCTGTTTTGATGAAACGATCAAAGAATATGACTTTATCAAAAATTCAGATGAACCAAGTATATATAGTAAAATTGTAGCACGAACTATCGTATTCCTCGTCTTGTACGTGGATGACATTCTCTTGATAGGAAATGACATTCCTATGCTACAATCTATCAAAGGATTCTTGTTACACAGGTTCTCCATGAAAGACCTGGGAGATGCCTCTTACATTCTGGGGATCCGGATCTGTCGTGATAGATCCAAGAGGATGTTGGGACTTTCGCAGTCCAGGTATATCAACACTATACTGAAAAGATTCAGTATGGAAGATTCTAAGCGCGGTAATTTACCGGCTTGTTACGGAATCACCCTCTCCAAAGAGATGTCTCCCAATACTGATTTGGAAAGGGATCACATGTCTATTATACCCCACGCTTCTGCGGTAGGCTCTATAATTTATGCGATGTTGTGCACCAGACCAGATGTAGCTTACGCACTGAGCGTGGTAAGACAGTATCAGTCAGACCAAGGGGAGAAGCACTGGATAGTAGAAAAGAACATTCTCAAGTACCTGAGAAGGACTAAGGATATGTTCTTGGTTTATGGCGGAAAAGACCTCAAGATCGAGGCTTTTGCTGATTCCAGCTTCCAGAGTGACAAGGATGACTCCAAGTCCATGTCAGGTTATGTCTTTACCCTCAATGGAGGGGCGGTGTGCTGGAAGAGTTCCAAGCAGGACACCGTTGCTGACTCGACGATGGAAGCGGAGTATATCGCTGCTTGCGATGCCACAAAAGAAGCAGTCTGGATGAAAAAGTTCCTCACAGAACTTCAGGTGGTTCCATCCATTGTTGATCCAATACCTCTGTATTGTGGCAACAACGGGGTTATAGCTTTAGCAAAGGAACCCAGGTCCCATCAGAAGTCCAGACACATCTTAAGGCGGTATCACCTGATAAGGGAGATCATAGATCGCCGGGAGATCGAGGTCCGAAGAGTTTCTACAGAGAATAACACTGCAGATTCATTCACAAAGGCTTTACCTTAGATTCAGTTTGAGAGGCTACTCGAGATAATAGGTCTTCGATACGCCAGTACATGGCCCTAGTGCAAGTGGGAGATTGTTAGTGTATATGCCCTAGGGGCCATTATTGTATCATACTAGCTTGTATATTACTTAATGGAAGCTTGGGATATTCACAGTAATATTAACAATCTTGCTAAACATGGTAGTATGCTACTTGGTTTATAACTATCTTAATATGTGTATATGTTAGCATATCGCGAATACATATTGATAGAGCCCTTAGGATATTGCTTGACTACCAGCGTTGTGATGGCAGTCACACTAATGGGGGCTGGGTAGTCTACAAGCACATCCTTTTTCAGGTCCCTAGTCGTAGGATTATCGAGACAGGGCATCGATACTCCGGAGTAGACTAGTGTATACGCTTCTCATCCCAGTTGGGGAGATGGTCTGTCCTACAGCCATCAGTGCGTTGTACTGGAGATATTATACATGTGCTCGTTGGGTTACGGGTACACCGGATAAGACCCGCAGGGAACTGTTGGTTGGTATTATACCCGTCGTCAGTTAACAGTTCCCAGGTGACATGAGTACAGCATAGTTCGCAGACTTGACATTGCTGCTTCGTCTCGAATGTGTTCCCACTGTTCTTAGATTGCTACCCTACCATGTTGTTAGTTGTATGTATGCCCTAGAGGCCAGTATTGTACAGATGATGTATATTATATTGGATGCTTGGACATATATAGAGATGACTTTCTTGCTCGATATGATAGTATGCTATCTGGTTACTCTTTATCTTAACATGTACACTTGTCTCTTTAAACTGTCTTATAGTTACATGTTGATAAAGCCCTTAGGATGTGTACTTGACTGCCTGGACTATGATGCAGATCATACTAGTGGGGACATGGTAGTCCATAAGTACATCCTTCAAGGTCCCTAGTCGTGGGTGTATCGAGACGGGGCATCGATATACCAGTGTAGACTAGCGTATACGCTTCTCGACCCATGAGATGGGCAATGGATGATCCCATATCCATTGGTGTTTGACATCAGAGATGGTATACGGGTGCTCAGTGGAGACTGGGTACACTGGACGGACTCGCCGAGAACTCCCAGATGGTATTATACCTCACGTCAGATGGCAGTTCTCAGGTGACACTTGTGCAGGTTAGTCTGTAGACCCGAGATCGTCATAGAGTCTTGTGTGATTCCCACTGTGCTTTGATCTCCACCTTACCACGTCCATGAGGGCGTGCAAAACGGTGGTCTTTGGGTATAGTCCCGAGTCACATGGAGGCAATGAGCGATAGGATGGGTTTCGTCTCTCCCGGTATTGGGGGTTGATGTTGCGCAGTGCTCGAATGGCCGTAACAGGGAAGTCCCTGGCCAGGGATGATCAGAGATTTGCTGGTAAGTGTTACCAGTAGCTTCTCGACCCGTTATGAGCCTCACATCGGCACGACTTATCGGTTATTGGGGTCTGACGTTTACCACCCCTAGACTCGATATGCGACATATCAGACGAACAGACCGGACTGTACGGTAAGTGTTACTGGTTGGATTCACAGGAGTGTGAGCGGGCTAGCTCGTCGATCTTCTCATCGCTCAATACCCGGATGGCCGTTACGTTTAGCAGACCGCTTGCGGCTTGTGGGTGCTTGATATGATCATCATCTGCTACCGGCGTATTGACGAGTCTTTAGAGTCCTACACAGAGGTTTCCTGGCTCAAGCGAAACGAAATAGGAGCGCATATGAGATATGTGCAGGACCGAGAATAATGCGTGTTTGTGATACCGTATTTCATTCTCGCGATGGATGTATCGATTGGTTATATTCGATATAACCTAGATATCGAATCAAGGATTGATTCGATAAGCCGATACATATGATACTAGTCGGTTATATGCGATATGACCGGATCGTTAAATCAAGTGTTGATTTAATGATTTAATGTATAATTATATATTTGATATATTACATTGCATTAACTAGTATTGGTTCACTTTATATGGATTTTCTCACTTGATGTGCAAGAAGTATATGTGATATACTTTTGTGCACATTTTTGTATCATGTTTGATGATAGTTGATAATGTGGTTAAGTGTAAAGGATTAAACCATGGTTAAATGATGATTAGGGTTTTAGTTTTTCATTTATTTATTTGTTTATTTATTTGGAAAGGATTTAGCTAAGAATGGTGGCTTATTTTGTTTCTATGTTGAAGCTTCTTGAAGCTTTGACAAAGTCCACCATCCTTATCTCATCCTCAACCCTAACCATTCCAACTAACCTTAGTTTAATCTCTACACTTGACCATGGTCAAGATATGATATGTATTCATATTAGTTTCATTTTTAAAATGGGAGACTTATCATATTCTTTCTTCTTCTTCTTCTTCTTCAAGAAAAGCTTAAGGTTCATCAATGGCAACTTGAGCTAAAGTGAGAGAAATCCAATTCTAAAGTGAACCCACCTCCTATTTCTTCACCCTCTACCTCTTGCCAAGTTGTTTTGGGTGTTTTCTTCACAAGTTTCACAACTTGGTGAAGTTGGAGCTTGAACTTGTGCAACCTCGACGTAGATCATCTTCGGCACGAAGCCGACGACCTATTCCGCTCATTTCTCCGATGAAGCCGACGCGAGAGTCCGAGATTCGAGATGGACAACGAGGGGACCACTATGTGGAGCTAAGGAAGTGGAGAACCGGATCTACAAAGGTTGTAGTCTCTCTCCTTTAGTTAAAGTGTTAACTAGTTTCGTATTTCTCCTAAACATCTAGTCTACGATCCGTATTAGGGTTTCTCGGCACCCATAAAATTTTAAATTGGCATGGTTGATGCCTTGTGAGACCTCTATAGTGTGCCTAGGAACCCTACAGTGGTATCAGAGCCTAGCTAGAGCCTTAGGCGAAGTCCAGACGAAGTTTGAAGTCCGAACGAACCCGAAACCCTAAATCCAAAATGCTCTCTGTACATTTTTTAAAAACTGGGTTTCTTCCAAATTAAAAATATGCAGAAAATTCAGCAGGACTTTCTAAGAATTACTGTGAAACACGATCACCCAATTCATCCAAAGTGCGGCAGAACCGCGGCAGAAGCCTGGCTTCTGCGGCGGTTCCGCGACTGAATGATGACGTCACCCACCCTTTTATGCACAGTAACTTCTTTTATTCAGTGCTGACTTCTCTGGGAATTTTTAATATTTTTTAAGGGTTGAGTATTCTGGGTTGTATTGGGGACTCGGTATTTCGATCGGATTATCGAACTTTGTCTTAGTGCTTTCCGGATATTTTTTTGAATATGTTAAAAAGTCCGACCGGATATAAATACCCAACTTTTCCCCTGCCGAAAAATATCCAAGTGTTGGATTTTTGTGTGGTTTAAGGACGTTCTGAGTAGTGCAAGTAACGCGATGGTCCCTCTAGAAGACAACAAACCTTAACTCGATTATGTGACCGTCTTGAACTGCCCTTTGAACCTTCGGGTTTGGGGCAGTACGGCGTGCCACATGTGAGGCGTTGGCTTGACCCTTCTACGGCTGGACCGTTGGTACTGAGGCATGAAGCGAATGTCATTGAACCTATTTCATGTGTTGAACGGTTTCGGGAAAACTTGGGTGTTCGATTGTTCGATCGGAAAGTTTAACATTTTCTATTTATCCGGAATTGGATACAATAATTGGAATTCACAAACAATTATGAGATAACTGAATGAATGTTATAAATCTAGCGGTTTAGTTTCACTTGATATTAAAAAGAGTTTTCGTTAATGAGACTAAAATGCGGGATTTATATCTGTTAGGCATGTGATGTCTAAGTATTTTATATGATTAGGCATGTGATGTCTAAAGAGGTTGCTGATTCCAACTGTTGTAGTTTTACACTTTCTTTTCTGTGACCGTAAGTGTAGTATGTTCATATCGCCGGTTTCGTTGCTATACGTCAACGACAATTGGGGTATGCATACTTACGTTGATGACATGTGATGTTATGTGTTGCTGGATATGTTATATTGGATCGTCGTGTTTGAATAGCCGGGGGTTTTTATGTGAGATGAATGTTTTTCATTTACATTCATGTAAAAACTTGTATGTAATATTCTTTTATTTGGGGCACTTCCAGGTAGCGGAAGCTGTCACCCTTTGTATATTATTTACTTTTCCGCATTAGGATAGACCCAAGGAGGGGAGCACAAGTAACCGGGTTCTGGGGTCCAGTGGGAGACCAACTCGAGGAGTCGAGTCCGGGTCTCCTAACCCTAGAATTGGTAGGGTTGCTTGCCGCTCTCATAGGGGTCTAGGGGTGTGGGATTGGCTATTCATCACGACCGTGGAATCCGTGTTTTATACTGGCTCGTATTGAAAACACGGACGTCCTAGTATATCCAATATTTCATATGTTTCTTCTGCTGCGATATCTGTGATGTGATCATGTGATGTTCTGTGATAGATACAGTATATAGTATATATGATATATTATATAGACGTTACTTATGTTTTGCACTCGCACTAGCCCTGCCCTGCTCTGTCGTTAGTTACCTAACCTAACGGTGCACGAGGGGACATCGAGGCGAATGCGGATGGCATAAGTGTACGTCGTATTTATCTGTGATGTTTAGGTATTTAAATGATGGGACTTCATTAATGTGATTAATGAAAGAAAAGAAACCTAAGATGTTGTAGAATCAAATTTTAAACAAAAACAGGTAGCTACAGTTCTTGCTTTGCATAGCGGTGTATATGATATACCCTGCACCTTATTCGATGAGGAAAGGACAGAGATCCCTTCACCGGGAGTGACTCCTTTAGCAATAACTGGCAGATGCTACACACTCGGTTTGCTTTTGATTGTTTTTGAGTTTTGCTTTGCACAGTGATATATATGATATATCCTGCACCTCATTCGACGAGGAAAGGGCCGACGATCCCTTCACCGGGAGTGACCCCTTTAGCAAAACTAGAAAAGCCTCAAAATCACTCCATTTCAAAACTTCATTTGATTCTACAACGATATCAAGTTCATTACGCAATAGGTTTTCAGAAAAACCTGTCGTAGCCCTCCGTCATTTCAGATAAGTACTAGTTAGTATTCGTGCTGCGGTTGTTTGGCATGCGTCAAGGCGTAGTGTACGGTAGCTAACTAGTGCTTATCTGCTAGCATACGATGCGATTGGATTAGGGTATTCGCACGGCGTTGTTTGGCATGCGTCAAGGGTCGTGCGGGTGGGTTTAATTCAATCAAGAAATGTACGGGTTGAACTTGACTAGCGGACTATGGGTTGTTTGGCATGCGTCAAGGTCATAGCACGCTAGGGGCAAAATATTATCGGGAATTTCAAGTGTTGAAATTCCCGATGAGATTGCATACCTTCTATGAGATAGTTGGATCCCGATACCCACTGCGAGTAAGAGTTACTCCTGGGAGAGTTTTACACATTACAATTAGCCGATCAAGTAGGTGTCTAGAAAGGTGTTAACGAGGTTACGCCTCTGGGAAAACGAGGTTTACATTAATTAGGTTCGTGCGAAAGCACGGGGGACCTCCCTCAAAGTACCGACACTGGCCTGGCTGAAAGATTGGCGAACTTGTAGTGTGTAATTAATCCCGGCTAGTCTTTCCTTTTAGGGTTTGAAGGAAGATTTGATAAAAAGTAGTGGGAGCCATCCTGATTAGATAAGATAATAACCAATCTGATCTTGCACGAGCATACGCTAAAGTGTTTTCTTCTCTCTCTCTCCAGGTAGCGACCATTTCATGCCCTAATAAAGATAATAAAATGGATGTATTGACCGAACCCGCATGTTATACTGTGCTGGGGAACGTTGGTTCCGTTCTTTCCTATAAGAGTTATAGGACTGAACAGGATATAGGGGAATTCCAGGATTCCCATACCACCCGAATGAAGAAAGTACATGATGATGCATTTTCTTCGGGTGTGTTCGTTACAGAGAACTGTTTCTCCATTTGCTCTACGTCCTGGGTATTAGATACTGGGTCAGGATCCCATATATGTAATCAGTTACATGGGCTTAGAAAAGGCAGAGAACTTGGAGAAGGAGATAAAGACATTAGAGTTGGAAATGGTGCAATTGTTGCAGCTAAGACTGTCGGGGAATATCACCTTGAATTACCAACTGGTAATACATTGGTTCTGAACGAATGCTATTACATGCCGAACCTGATATGCAACATTATATCGGTTTCTTTATTGAGTAAAGAGGGATATAATTTTGTATTACAGGATAATGTTATGAACATTTTCCGTAACCAAAAGTTGGTTGGATCAGGCACGTTGTGCAATGGCATTTATGTTCTAAACCAATCAACAGTTCTGAGCATAACTAACATACACAAGAGGAAGAGTTCTGAAATGAACGAATCCTTCTTGTGGCATTGTAGACTGGGTCACATCAATGCGACACGACTGGCTAAGTTGCATAAGGATGGATATTTGAATCCGTTTGAATTTTCATCCTATGACACTTGCCAGTCATGTCTCAAAGGCAAGATGACCAAAGCTCCGTTTACGGGACACGGAGAAAGAGTTACCGAACTCTTGGGACTGATACATAGTGATGTATGCGGTCCCATGTCTACACATGCCAGGGATGGTTCTTCGTACTTCATTACATTCACTGACGATCTCTCTATATTCGGATATGTGTTCCTGATGAAACACAAATCAGAAGCTTTTGAGAAATTTAGAGAATATAAACAAGAAGTCGAGAACCAAACCGGAAAAAGTATTAAAATCCTTCGATCTGATCGAGGAGGAGAATACTTAAGCAATGAATTCCTGGACATCCTAAAAGAGAATGGGATTCTCTCTCAGCTGACTCCTCCATATACACCACAGCACAACGGTGTATCTGAACGGAGAAACCGCACCCTATTAGATATGGTGCGCTCAATGATGAGTACAGCTGAGTTACCTATTTCCTTCTGGGGATATGCGCTTGAGACAGCCATGGACCTATTGAATAGAGTTCCTACCAAATCAGTGCCTACCACTCCATATGAGATATGGAAAGGGAAGAGACCACATCTTAATTATATTAAAATATGGGGTTGTCCAGCTTATGTCAAAAGACAAAATCCGGACAAACTCGAGGCATGATCTGTCTTATGTAAGTTTGTAGGATATCCCAAAAATTCACAAGGGTATATCTTCTACCACCCCGAGGAACAAAAGGTGTTTGTTTCTCGACATGCCACTTTCTTAGAAAAAAGTTTTCTTATGAAACAGATAAGTGGCATTGAGGTAGAACTGGAAGAGGTTCCAGCGACACAGACTACAACAGAAGATTTGGTTGAACCAGAGGATTCCGTAGTTCCCGATGAACCCCAGCCACTCCGCCGATCTAGTAGGGTTCCTCGCCAACCTGAGAGATACTACGGTTTTCTCATGGATGGTGGGAGCGAGGATTGCATCATGGAGGATGATGACCCAACTAGCTTCGAGCAGGCCATCACGAGTAGGGACTTAGTGAAATGGCTGGATGCTATGCGGTCCGAGATGGAATCCATGTACACCAACAAAGTATGGACTTTGGAAGTTGCTCCTAAAGGGGTAAAACCCATCGGGAGCAAGTGGATCTTCAAAAAGAAACTTGGTGTAGATGGGAAAGTGGAGACTTTCAAAGCTAGACTTGTAGCAAAGGGTTTTCGTCAAAGACCAGGTGTGGACTATGACGAGACCTTTTCTCCAGTGGCTATGCTTAAATCCATCCAGATCATGCTTGCCATCGCTGCATATCATGATTACGAAATCTGGCAAATGGATGTTAAGACCGCCTTTCTAAATGGTGATTTAGAAGAGTGCGTGTACATGACTCAGCCAGAGGGCTTCGTAGACAGTGGGAGCAGCGGCAAGGTGTGCAAGCTGCTTAAATCCATTTATGGATTAAAGCAAGCATCGCGGAGTTGGAACATCTGTTTTGATGTCGTTATCAAAGAGTTTGATTTCGTAAAAAACCCAGATGAACCTTGTATTTACAAAAAGGTGGCAGGGAGTAAGGTTGTCTTCCTCGTATTGTACGTGGACGACATACTCTTGATAGGAAATGATATTCCTATGCTGCAATCGGTCAAGCTCTTCTTATCACAAAGATTCTTAATGAAAGATCTTGGTGATGCCTCCTGCATATTGGGAATTAGGATCTATAGAGATAAATCCAAACGGATATTGGGATTGTCCCAATCCAGGTACATTGACACCATACTAAAGAGGTTTAGTATGGAAGAATCCAAGCGTGGGAACTTGCCCACGATCTCTGGACTCACTCTCTCCAAAGAGATGTCTCCCAAGACTGATTTGGAGAGAGCTCGCATGCAAAGGATACCCTATGCTTCGGCAGTAGGCTCTATTATGTATGCGATGCTATGTACCAGACCCGATGTTGCATACTCACTAAGTGTAGTGAGTCGGTATCAAGCAGATCCTGGAGAGAGTCACTGGACAGCTGTGAAGAACATTCTCAAGTACTTGCGAAGGACTAGAAATATGTTCTCGGTGTATGGTAACGGAGAACTCCAAGTGGAGTCCTTTACCGATTCGAGCTTCCAGAGTGATAAGGACGACTCTAAGTCGCAGTCAGGTTTTGTCTTTACCCTTTACGGAGGGGCGGTAAGCTGGAAGAGTTCCAAGCAGGAAACCGTGGCAGACTCGATGATGGAGGCTGAATACATCGCTGCCAACGATGCTGCTAAAGAAGCTGTCTGGATCAAGAAGTTCATTACTGAACTTGGAGTGGTTCCATCCATTGAGCATCCAATACCTTTGTATTGCGATAACAATGGAGCGGTGGCTTTGGCCAAGGAACCCAGGTCCCATCAGCAATCCAAGCATATTCTGAGGCGGTATCACCTGATCCGGGAGATAGTTGATCGCCGGGAGATCGAGGTCAGGAGGGTTGACACGAAGAACAACACGGCGGATCCACTCATGAAGGCCATTCCCCAGATACAGTTTGAGAGACTCTTCGGGATGCTCGGTATGCGATACTACAGCAGCTGGCCTAGTGCAAGTGGGAGATTGTTATTGTATGTATGCCCTAGAGGCCAGTATTGTACAGATGATGTATATTATATTGGATGCTTGGACATATATAGAGATGATTTTCTTGCTCGATATGATAGTATGCTATCTGGTTACTCTTTATCTTAACATATACACTTGTCTCTTTAAACTGTCTTATAGTTACATGTTGATAAAGCCCTTAGGATGTGTACTTGACTGCCTGGACTATGATGCAGATCATACTAGTGGGGACATGGTAGTCCATAAGTACATCCTTCAAGGTCCCTAGTCGTGGGTGTATCGAAACGGGGCATCGATATACCGGTGTAGACTAGCGTATACGCTTCTCGACCCATGAGATGGGCAATGGATGATCCCATATCCATTGGTGTTTGACATTAGAGAGAGATGGTATACGGGTGCTCAGTGGAGACTGGGTACACTGGACGGACTCGCCGAGAACTCCCAGATGGTATTATACCTCACGTCAGATGACAGTTCTCAGGTGACACTTATGCAGGTTAGTCTGTAGACCCGAGATCGTCATAGAGTCTTGTGTGATTCCCACTGTGCTTTGATCTCCACCTTACCACGTCCATGAGGGCATGCAAAACGGTGGTCTTTGGGTACAGTCCCGAGTCACATGGAGGCAATGAGCGATAGGAGGGGTTTCGTCTCTCTCGGTATTGGGGGTTGATGTTGCGCAGTGCTCGATTGGCCGTAACAGGAAAGTCCCTGGCCAGGGCTGATCAGAGATTTGCTGGTAAGTGTTACCAGTAGCTTCTCGACCCTTATGAGCCTCACATCGGCACGACTTATCGGTTATTGGGGTCTGACGTTTACCACCCCTAGACTTGATATGCAACATATCAGACGAACAGACCGGACTGTACGGTAAGTGTTACTGGTTGGATTCACAGGAGTGTGAGCGGGCTAGCTCGTCGATCTTCTCATCGCTCAATACCCGGATGGCCGTTACGTTTAGCAGACCGCTTGCGGCTTGTGGGTGCTTGATATGATCATCATCTTCTACCGGCGTATTGACGAGTCTTTAGAGTCCTACACAGAGGTTTCCTGGCTCAAGCGAAACGAAATAGGAGCGCATATGAGATATGTGCAGGACCGAGAATAATGCGTGTATGTGATACCGTATTTCATTCTCGCGATGGATGTATCGATTGGTTATATTCGATATAACCTAGATATCGAATCAAGGATTGATTCGATAAGCCGATACATAGGATACTAGTCGGTTATATACGATATGACCGGATCGTTAAATCAAGTGTTGATTTAATGATTTAATGTATAATTATATATTTGATATATTACATTGCATTAACTAGTATTGGTTCACTTTATATGGATTTTCTCACTTGATGTGCAAGAAGTATATGTGATATACTTTTGTGCACATTTTTGTATCATGTTTGATGATAGTTGATAATGTGGTTAAGTGTAAAGGATTAAACCATGGTTAAATGATGATTAGGGTTTTAGTTTTTCATTTATTTATTTGTTTATTTATTTGGAAAGGATTTAGTTAAGAATGGTGGCTTATTTTGTTTCTATGTTGAAGCTTCTTGAAGCTTTGACAAAGTCTACCATCCTTATCTCATCCTCAACCCTAACCATTCCAACTAACCTTAGTTTAATCTCTACACTTGTCCATGGTCAAGATATGATAAGTATTCATATTAGTTTCATTTTTAAAATGGGAGACTTATCATATTCTTTCTTCTTCTCCTTCTTCTTCTTCAAGAAAAGCTTAAGGTTCATCAATGGCAACTTGAGCTAAAGTGAGAGAAATCCAATTCTAAAGTGAACCCACCTCCTATTTCTTCACCCTCTACCTCTTGCCAAGTTGTTTTGGGTGTTTTCTTCACAAGTTTCACAACTTGGTGAAGTTGGAGCTTGAACTTGTGCAACCTCGACGTAGATCATCTTCGGCACGAAGCCGACGACCTATTCCGCTCATTTCTCCGATGAACCCGGCGCGAGAGTCCGAGATTCGAGATGGACAGCGAGGGGACCACTACGTGGAGCTAAGAAAGTGGAGAACCGGATCTACAAAGGTTGTAGTCTCTCTCCTTTAGTTAAAGTGTTAACTAGCTTCGTATTTCGCCTAAACATCTAGTCTACGATCCGTAATAGGGTTTCTCGGCACCCATAAAATTTTAAATTGGCATGGTTGATGCCTTGTGAGACCTCTATAGTGTGCCTAGGAACCCTATACATGTCTCAAAGGAGTTGTGCAAACGGGTAGCAGTTGGGTGCAGTCCCGAAGCACTTGGAGGCAGTGGCAGTTAGATAGGATTCGTCTCTCCCGGTATTGGGAGTTGATATCGCGCTGTGTTTGGAGAGCCATTACGCAAAGTCCCTGGCCAGGGCAAACGAGATTTACTGGTAGGATTTCCAGTAGCTTCTCAAGGTGTAATGGGCTTCACTCGGACACGACTTATACTGCTTTTAGGGGACTGACGCTTGCCGTCCCCTAGGCCCGATATGCAATAGTCCTAGACGAACAGACCGGACTGTACAGAGATTGTCACATCTGGCTAAGTAGGAGTTCGGATGGGTTTCCTCATCAGCCTTCTTATCGACATCTACCTGGGGACCGTTACGTACAGTTATTACCGCTTGCGGCCTGTGGTTAAACCCACTGCCAGCGTAAGTGTCGAGTCTTTAGAGTCCCACACAGAGAGTTTCCCTGTTTCAGGCGAAACGATATAGAGGTCGTATGGTTTTACGACAGGGTTCAGACACATACGTGTTTTTATACACGTACGATGTTCGGACAGTTTTTACTAGCGGGCTTTAGTTTAAGCCAGATTCTAGTATTGGATTATTGGATTTATACAGTCTCAATATTTCCGTGTTTTCACGGATGGGAGGGGCATTCTCGTAATTAGTCGAGAAGCTTCTAGAAGATTGATGAGTTGGAGGGCTTAGGTGTTATTTGCATTAAATGGATTAGTGACTCATGGTGTGATTCATCCAAATGAGTTAATGAAGCATTTATTGCTTAATGACTCATGAGATGATTCACCCAAAGAGAGTTAATGAAGCATGGTTGATATTATTATTATATTATTCATTTGAATATTTATCATGCTTCATATATTCTAAAATAAGACATAATTCATTATCATTCTCACTTACACCTTCTCTCTCCTCAAGCTCTCTCTCTCTTCAAAGTACTAACCCTAACCTCTCATGTGTTGAGATCCAAGGGTTAGCAAGACTAATAGATCCCTAATCCTCTTCTATATCCTCTAGGTTGCTTTGATTAGCACTCATAGTCACCTAGTTACCTAAAGTGAGAGGTTAAAGCTTGGAGAAGCAACTCTCGGTTGGATCTTCTATCACATCGAGGAGGCCGACGAGGAGGTGATCAACGAGAACAAGAAAGACTTGATTCATTAGGTATAATCATCTTTCATAGTAGCTAATCACTTCTATGTAGTTGTTAGTCAGGGTTTAGCAAAGATCCGTAAAGTTAGTCGATGTTAGTTTAAACAAAATGATTGTTTTACCTATTCCGCCTCCCCGCATCATGTGGGGTGTCTAACGTCGACTTACAGAAATATGTTTTCAAACTAGTAAATTTCACTTGCATTTTCATGTTACTTTTCTATGCATTATGAAAACTTGATTTCATTATACCTTAATTTCAAAACTTCACCTCTATTTTCTTAAAAGTTTTAGATTTCTGGGTTTCAGCTTACTTGAATTACGTTACGTCTTTAGAAGTTGCGTGATTCAAGTGTTGGTCACGAGCTAATATTTCGGGACGTGACAAAGTTGGTTTCAGAGCGCTGGGTTTAACCTTTGTTCGAGTCTATGTTTGACTATGTGGAATCTAGGGCGGGTATGTATTTCGGAACCTAGGCTTGAACTTATGGAACTTAGACTTGAATGGGGGGGTATTAGACCCGAACTTTCGTTTCATAAGCTGACCCTGATTGATGGAGTAGGTAGCTTGAGTAGAGTGACGTACCATACGTATGTTCCGCGGCATATTTACGATACGATACTCCGCCAAAGAAACCTTAGCATGTACATTTTTGAGATCTATGATTCTCCTCGTACCCATGATTATACATCCATTTGAGATCCTCGATTCTATTAGTTTCCGTGATCATACTTTCATTGATGCTGTTCCTTCTTATGATCATGTATCTATTATGGATCTGTCGTTTCCTTTCTTGCCGTTGATCTGCTCTCTTCGATACTCGATTGAGGTTCCTGTCACCATGGTTTGAGCGCAGATTGAGCTGCTGCTAATGTTGCGGTCAGGGCGAGCTCGTCTGGTACAAGGGCTGACTATTGTGTTTTCTGGTGACATGGGAACGTCTTGATATAGTGTTATGTTGTGACCTCTTGTGGAGGCGAGTGCTTGGTTTTACGCCGGATGATCGGGCCACTGTTAGAGTTGCCAGTTGCGAGAGGACTATTGAGGTACATCATACCTCAGAGATTGTGATGTCGCCTACCGTGCCGACAGATGACCCAGCTGTTGCTGAGATTGATAGAATATCACTTTCAGAGCTTACGAGCTGAGATCGCCGGAGCTTCCAGGCAGAGATGCGACAGATGATAGCTAGCCTACCCCGAGTTGAGAGACGATGATGATTCATCAGATTGATGCGCCGACGTAGGCCCAGTTGAGTTGAATATTTTCAGTATGGAGAGTCTTACTCAGATCTAGAGCAGACCGATCCAGAGATGGCCGCCGATGTATTGCCTTTCCTGGAGGATTAAGGCATTGTTTAGTGTGCGGATGGAGGGTATTCGCATGTCGGCTAGGAGAAGTTAAAAAGTTCGAACGAGTGTCAGAAACCCATTTTTCCTAAGTTTAAAGTGTTCCGAGGAACATGCAGGTAATTCTGTGGACCCTCTAGAAGAATGAAACCCTAACTCGACATGATGACCAAGGAACCGATTTTGAACCTTAGGGTTTGCAGCAGTTTAGCGGTGCCATCAATGAGGCTTGGTTTGCCCTTCTACGACTGGTCCAGAGGTACTGTGGTATGTACCAGATATTTTTAGGCTGTGCTCAGGTGTTGAGCCTTCGGGAATTATGGACTTTGATGACTCGATCGAAAAGTTTGACGTCGTCCAGATATCATGTGATAAGAGATCAGCAAGCTGACTAGTTTCGGATAGAGGACCTCACCCAGATGCATTGGGAGTTAATCGAAGATGGGCGAGCATTGAGTATTCCTACGATGTTTGGGACGAGTTCCCGAGGACGTGTTCGGCCAGATATCTTCTACAGAGTGATGAAGATATAGAGTACGCGATTTCGAGCCCGTGTGAGAGACTTCGGATTGACCGTGGCCGAGAACAGTAGCAGTACGCAGACAGCAAGACATGACGTCGAAGCGGACGATGATAAAGACGAGTGGAGCCAGAGGTTCATGCGAGATACTGACAAGCTGTTACTACTCCCCATCGAGATTAGAGATCTGATATGCATACAGAGGCGTTGGGATACGGCCAGTTCCTGAGAAATGTGTGCGGAACACGCAGATGTCAAGAAAATGAGAAAAGATTATGTAAGAGTACCAGCCTCCGTATAGTTCGGCATAGGCGAGATCGGAAGAGACCTTGAGCAGGATTCCTTCCGGGACACTGCTGCAATGAGATTTACACCCAGGATCAGATGTGTCACGTGTATTCAGAGAGCCAGAGGTCGACGCCAGTGACGTGCTGCCTTACGAGTGGTCATGATGATTGACCGAGAGATGACCAGAGAAGTGCCAGAATGGAATCGTCCCCGTTAGCACACCTGACAGGGCCGATGAGCCGATGGATTGCGAGATTGGTAATCCACAGAGAAGATAAGGACCCAGAGACAGAGGACTTCAGACCGTGAGCAGGAGGCAAGCGGATGTTCTTGCTCTGCCAGTTTTGGGCGCACCGATTTATTCTTCGACATTGTAGGAGGTGTACCTCGATGTCATTTATTGCGAATTGCGTTTGTGATCCGAGTATCATGCTTATATCACTTGGATTTGAGTTTTGATGATTGAGTTTCATGATATTGTTTTCGTGCACCATGGCTGCACCTACTGGGTATTTACATTTTTGCGCATAGTTATTGCACCTGATATATTTTTTATACACCGTTGTGTTAGTTTTTGATTTGTGCATATTTATTGCACTTGATATCGGTTTTGTGCCTTGGTTGCACATGTTTATGATTTCGTGGATTTCATAAAGTTGATTCGATTTTGTACGTGTGGTACGCACTCGATTTGATTTTGCACTCGGTATAACTTATATGTGCTTGTAGTGTATTGACATGTGTTTTGTGCACGCAATTGCACACGTTTATGATTTTATACACCCTGGTACACTCGGTGTTGCTGTTTACACATTTGAGTTATTGATCGGTATTTTGTGCACAGGATGCACTGTATTAGTGCACTGGATGCACTGGATTTGTATTTCGTGCACTGGATGCACCGTATTTGTATTTCGTGCACTTGATGCACCAGAATTGTATTTGTGCATTTATGCACTGTATTTCGTGCCCAGGATGCACCGGATTTGTGTTTCGTGCATTTGTTGCACTAGGTTTTCATTTCGTGCAATTGTCATGCCAGATTTATATTTTGTGCATTTGCTGCACCAGATTCGTATTTCGCACATTAGTTGCACTAGATTTTCATTTCTTGCATTTGTTGCACCGGACGGGTATTTTTGCGTTTGTCGCACTGGATTTATACGCCGTACCTTGGTTGCACCCGATTTATGTCCTTGAGCATTCGTTTTGCCAGATTTGTATTTTCGTGCGCGTTGTCACTTGCCATTCGTTTTCGTGTATGCTACTGCACTATATGCTTTTACGGACCCGCTACGCTTTGGTTGGATTTTTGGCGCATATTAGGCGCTTGATTTTGGATTTTTGTGCGTATCGGATGCACTTGAGTGAGATTTTACTCGTGCATGTTGGATGCTCTTGATTTAGATTTCTTTCATCCATGATGGATGCACTTGAATTGGATTTTTGCTCATGTTGGGCGCATGATATGAGATATAGTTTTGTGCACACCGAATGCACTCAGTTGGGATTTTCATTCATGCATGTTAGTTGCACTGGATGCACTCTAGATGCACTTGATATTATTGTCGTGCACACCCGTTGCACTGGACAGATGCTTTCGTGCACACCCGTTGCACTTAGTTTTGGTTTTGTGCACATTCGTAGCACTTGTATTTGGATTTAATTTCCGTGCGCACCAGGCGCACGCGATTGTTGGATACGCCTTTTGAGGCTGATTTGCTTTTGAGCACTTTGTTTTCATGATAGGCACTATATTGTGTAGTAGCCGAACATGATTGATATGAGGAAAGTACCTGAGTATTTAGCATGCATTAAAAGTTTACCAAGGGGTTTTTGAAAAAGGAGCTATAGTCTCGCTATTTCTTACGTGTCCGTGAGAGACACAGACGTTTATAAAGGAAAACCTTTTGGGATATTTTGAAAACGATGGAACGTATATTTAGCAAAACATATGTGGATATATATTATTATTTTAAAATGAGCGTCCGTCACTTATGCTGTGAGTTACGCATTCACGTGGAGATTTAGCAAAGATTTTTATTTAGTTCTTGAAAGTTTTCCAAAGATGCGTACTATACACGTATTATAGTATTTGACTAGTGTATATTGGATTTCAGTAGTGGATTTCGAGATCTGTATCTTTATTGTAACTCTGAGGATATGCGTGCAAATCCGATGATTTGCGTGACGCTTGACGGAGTTCGATTTTGAGTTTTGTACTCGTTTTCATGCGCACTTGACGCGCTGTGTTGTTTCTGCATCTTCCGTGATTTCGGAGCCCCGTTGATTTGAGCTGATTATTGAAATGTTTTAGATTTTGAGGGTTTAAATTTAAATTCGGGGACTGAATTTATTTAAGGAGGGAAGATTGTAACATTTCAGAAAATATAAAATATTATTTTTGGAATTTAATATTAAAATAATATTTTTCCCGAAAACTGCCCGATTTGCGAAATTAGGGTTTTCGAAAAAGGGTATAAATATATACCAATAATTGGAAATTAAAATGATTTATTCATTTAAAAATATATTTAAAGGATTTGACATTTTTAAAATTTATTATATGCAGTTTTGATAAAAACCCGATTAATGCACTGCTAATCGCGATTAAGCCAAATCCGTGTTTCTACAGTTTTTCATGGTAAGTGCACCATGACACGTGACATGTTATTTCATGGTGTTGTTTTATTTAGGTGTATGTGTTTTGTTAAGAAAAGAGAAAGAAAAAGGTGTCATGATGAGTGAGGAGAGAGAAAGGAGACATAATGATGACTTAGAGAAAGAGAGAGAGAGAGAGAGAGTGTGAATAATTGAAAGAGAGAGGGGGGCTGCCTCATACCTTTTCCCCATCATTTTTGCATCTCATTCTTCATCTTCCTTACCCTCATCTCCTTCCACCTTCAAACCCTAAATCCATCTCCAAAACTCCATCCAAGCTATATACCCCTTTCACAAAAAACAATCCCCTCTTCATGGTCATCACATTGATCCAAGCAAAATGGGATTTTGGCAACTTTGGGACTTCTAGGGTTTGCTTGAGAGACATCCATGAGGTATATATCTTTCCATGTTAGTTTAGTTTGAAATCCTAGCTTTTAGTTTAGCTTAGAACTCGTTTAGTGGTGATTTATGGAAATTAGAAATCCCCAGAGAGGGTTTAGGTTTGAAAGGTGGTTTGGTGAACTTTTATGGCTGTTAAAAGACTTTGGCTTGAGTATAGATACCAAAATACGGATTTAGGAATTGATTATGTCGGTTTTGTGTTGAGTTGTGAGGGTATATGGAAATCTGGAGTAACCCCGGGGCAAAAAAAATTATTTTGCGAATAGTGGGAGTTGTGCAGGCAACTTGGAGTGTACCCTGAAGACCCGAGCCCCAACCCCCAAACCCAGGCCGCAATTATATCCATTCTGGCCGTAAATTGCGGCCAGAGTAGGGAATTAGGGTCCCATGTTTGGTCCATGGCTCCTTTTGCAATAAATTATACCCTCCATATGTGTAGAATTGACCAATTTGGCCTAGGGTAAAATCTGGGAGCACATTAGGGTGTTTTTGGCTATATTTTCCGTATTTTTGGATGCTTGGTTTTCATATTGGGATTGGTATTTGGTCGTGTGGCGTTTGAACGTCAACGACTAGGATTTTTAGTCGTGTTTTGCACGCGAAGCTATAGGTTTTAACCTATGAGTGGAACTTGTGCCGTTTTGGTTTCCGACTTGATTTTAATACGCAATTGCGATGTGTTATGATATGTAGGTACCCCACGAGGATTTCAAGACGGTGAATAAGAGGATAGCGACATCGACATCGGCAAGCAAGAGCAAGGTGAGTGGATCTATATCCACGGGGGAAGTCGGGTGGATGGCGTATAGCACCCCCGCAAATTTTTGATGGAAACTGATTTATAGAATATGGTTAAGGAAACCTAGATTTGGAAACTAGAGTTAGAGTTAAATGATAGTTAGTGAAACCATATTAGAAACTAAGGATAGTTAGAAGTGATATAATACGGCTAAGATGTGATGACGGGATTTGAGGATGATGTTTGACGATATTGTCGTTTAGGATACTATATGACTAGATAGTCGACGTAGTTGTGTCATCCGAACCATACATATTTCTAAACTGAAGAATCGTATGCATCTTTTAAACAGATACCTTGAGGGACGTTACGGAATTTCAAATAATAACTTTTCTTTAAAAACACCGTAACCCCTATTTTCGAAACTACGATTCGCTTCTTTAAAAAATCCGATTGTATGGTTCGGGTGTGTATGCTAGATTAGATACTTATACTTATAGTAGAGATAGAATGTTTATGTAAACTCGACATGATGTGAGATATAAATGCGATGAAAGGAATATAAGACGAATATGTTGATCTGATGATATGTTGGTATACGGATGCGAGTCGATTGAGATGATTGATACCTTGTCGGTCCCCTGATATGAGATCGTTATGGATGTGACCCGGGACATATATATATATATATATATATAATGTTTGTGAATCATGGATGATAGGCCGTACGTGATATTAGGCCGTACCCTCATTGTATTATAGGTTGATAGGATCCCTATTGGTTTAATGCCACCGTACGATGATTTTCCGTACGTGATGAATTTGACTTGATGATTGATCCATACCCTTGACTAGAGGATGCCGTACGATGGATTATACCGTACGTGATGCTGTGAGGCTAGATGCCGATTGATAGATTCAACGACTGAGACATATGATAGTTACGTATACCTTATAGCTTTTAGCTGATGATTTACCTTATGACGCATTCATGATATTATCATTGCATTGCATATACCTGTGTTAGTACACTTACACCATTATCGATGATGCGTATGTTACATGTACGCGGATTTTCCGGCTCACACACTTCATCATCGATAATTTCCATGTCATTACACAGTAGAACTGCTGCATCAGGATATGACTCCTTGCATGATATACTTGCTATTGTAAGTGCACGGCGGCGCCCCAGCCTCCATCCCGAGGCCAAATGCGGAAGCGATGGCTAACTTTAATTTTTCTTGAACCGGCACCACCGCGCACTAAAACCCGGATCGTACCATTAACTAGTCCTAGCTAACTACTAGATGGGGAAGAGAGATATACCAAGCGATCCGTGTCCTCCGGTCTTCTCGCCGTCGTCCTGATCTCCCGCGGAATGTCCGATCTCCACCTCCTCGCCGGAAGGGCACCACGTCGCCTGCTTCTTTTACGGGCTCCCACCTCTATACTGAGGCAACTCGGGCACGAAGTTGGCGAGCCGACGTGCCCAAGGTTTGCTGTAGAATGTGTGTAGAACCATGTCTCAATTTGGGGTTCATGGAGGTTGCCTTTTGAGATGGTGGAGGAATGGATTTTTGAGATGAACTAGAGAGCTTTTTTCTTAGCACAATTAGAAAGCCAAATGCCACACATGGAAAAATGAATCCCTTCATCCTACAATAGTGGCCGGCCCCTCCTCTTGTGTGAGTGGAGAGAGAGCAAGGTCAAGGGGTGGGTGGAATGCAATGATGGAAGCAAGTGATGATGAGAGAATCCAATGATCACAACAAAACCCAACACTCCAACAACAACCATCATCATATCCAAAGTCAAGCAATCATGAAGCAAAAAGTCAAGTCAATGAATGGTGCACCATCATGATACAATAATAATGCAAAGAACACCCTCCACAAATGCTTATTTGCACAATTGCAGATAAGCCCTCCTCCACCAATCTTCGGCCAATGAAAGATACAAAGAAATATGGCCGAAACGGAAAGCAAACTGGAAACTCCAGAAAACTGGTCCAGTAATAAATTACAGGAAAACCCCGCTACTGTGTATACATACCCGCATTTGTATTCCGACCGAAATATAAATGCAATGAGACAAAATCTACACTATACTATACTAGGATCCAGCTTAAACCAAACCCGGCTAGTATTATCCGTCCGATCCCGATGCGTGCAATACCGCACGTATCTGATCGAACCCTGCCATATCTCCATACGGCCTCTACAGCTTTTCGCCCGAAAACTTGAGCAACTGAATGTGGGGGACTCTAAAGACTCGTCAACACCTTGGTTGTGGATTTAACCACTAGCACGTCAGAGGTATAAGCCAATACGTAACGGGCCACCAGCTATTAACCAAAAGGGACGTCTGTGAGTGAACTCATCCTGACACCCTACTGAGCCTGTCAGTGATAATATCCGTACAGTCCGGTCCGTTCGTCTATGAGCATCGCATGGCGGGCCTAGGGGGTTGGTAAAAGTCAGACCCCCAAAAGCGGTACAAGTCGTGTCGGAGTGTAGCCCAGAACACCCTGAGATACTACTGGAATACCTACCAGTAAATCTCCTGCCTCGGCCGAGGGCTTCGTGTAATTGCTCTCCTAGACACAGCGCGACCTCACCCCCAATACTGGGAGAGACGAACCCCTGAAGATCCGCTCACTGCCTCCATGTGGCTCGGGACTGTACCCAACTAAAACCTGTTTGCACGTCTCCTTTGAGCGTGGTAGGGTAGTAATCAAAGTACAGCGGGAACTCACACGAGACAAATGACGATCCCCAGGTCGATGAACTAACCTGTACACATGTCACCAGGGAACTGCTATCTGACGTCAGGTATATGACCAACTAGCATGTTCCCGGCGAGTCCTGTCCGGTGTACTCATAACCCAATGAGCACCTGTATACATCTTAGGTGAACCAACTGACACCAGTGGCTTGTGAGACCGGCCACCGCCCCTCGTCGGGGTCTCGACTGTGTACACTAGTCTATTCTGGAGTATCGATGCCCTGTCTCGAAACTCCAACGACTAGGGACCTTTTAAGGATGTGCTTATAGACCCCAGCTCCCACTTATATGATCGCCCTCATACTGCTGGCAGTCAAGCAAGAATCCTAGGGGCTCTATCAACGTGTAATAGCGACCTGTCTGGTCACCTAAAGCAGTACACGATGATAAAGATAAACCAGATAGCATACTATCATCTCAAGTAAGACTGTCCTACTGGGACAGGTCCTCCCTCAATCATTGCAATCACGTGCCTGTGATCCAATAATTGACTCTGAGGGCACTATCTCCAACAGCTATAGCAACATATTGTACATCCATACTTTCTTACATACACATGCACCTCTCTATGATATTGCATTCGATTTTGGAGATTTGGGAACCGCATGATATATTTTAAAACTGGATTCCTTTAAAAAGAGTGGTTTTCCCTCGATACATGCATATTACTGTTCCATGTTGCATGATATACGGATATGCTTACATTTCTGTTATTCGTTGCATAGATCATGCTTTATGCTTTTACGCATTGAGATATGTTGTTTTCATGAGATTTCTGGATTTGAGAACTGTGGCTATTTCAAAAGAAAACATGTACTGTTTTAAAAACCCGGTTTCTCTTGATATGATATTTCAGTGCGTCCACCATGCGTTTTCTTGGTTATGAGACGTGTGACATGTGAAACCTGATCGAGGAGCTGGATGAGGTCGATTGCGGGTACATGGTGACCCGGTATGGTACCCCGGGGCGAGAACGGATTGCTGTGCTGTAGACGGTGAGCATGGTAGAGGGACTACTACCTACCGGTGATAGTATTTGGGCTCGGTGAATATCCGGAGGATATCGACCGGAGTCGAGAGATAATATGGGCTGATCCGGACTGACAGAGCCTGTGGGCCGATCCAGACTGACGGAGCTCGAGAGATATGAGGATTTGCGTGTCGATGCTGGACATGGGTTCATGATGTTTTCGGGTGTCGATGTTGGACACCCAGATTCTATGATTTTGATGTGTCGTGAGAACACCGTTGATTTATATCCTCATACTTTCATGCACACTCTTTTATGATTTTTACATGCATACAGACATTGTTTATATGGTTGGACGAGATCCACATGCATACACAAATTGATGATATAGTTGGACGAGATCCACATGCGTACAGACATTGATCATATGGATGGATGATACCCTCATATACATATAGGTATTGACTACCTTGTTGGCACATATACAGATCCGGTCACCCTAGATATCATAGTATTATCTTTATGATATAGTTAACCTAGGAGTCGTTGTTTATTCGATTTCTACTTGTAGATGTTTTTCTACTCACGAGTTGGCAACTCACCCCCGTTGTGCCACAGTTCTTGCAGGTTGAACGCATGGATGAGTAGCGGCTTCGCTGGCATACAGTTGCTTTCGGGTGTTTTGCATTGGTAGGTGGGACATTTGTATCGTACCCACTCTTGTATTATATTTCATATTGTATCTAGTCAACTCCATCAATCAAACTAGAATTTGTATAAGTAATGAGACTTAGCAAGACTTGTAGTTGCGAGACATGAGCGATGGGTTTTATGTTCGCATTTTGGGTTGTTATCTTGCTTTTCTTCATCTTTCGTGGTGAACTTCGCCATTGGGCGTCGTATACTTATATATTTTGTATTGCGTGGTTGTGATCCGCCGTTTGGCGAAGAGCTAGCTCCCGTTTGGGGATGCCTTTATCATTATCTTTTATTTATGGTTTTGGATCAAAATATACAAAGGAGGTGCTGCCCAAATTTTTTTTAAAAGATGAAACATGTTTTCAAACTAGTAAATTTCACTTGCATTTTCATGTTCCTTTTCTATGCATTATGGAAACTTGATTCATTTTATACCTTTATTTCAAAACTTCACCTCCTTTATTTTCTTAAAAGGTTTAGATTTCTGGGTTTCAACTTACTTGAATTACGTTACGCCTTTAGATGTTGCGTGATTTAAGTGCTGGTCATGAGCTAATATTTCGGGACATGACACTTGAGTGGATTCCATCAGGTTATCATGCGATGATAGTTGGATCCCGATTCCCACTGATGAGTTGGTTTACTCCTCGGGTGATTTTAGATGATCCCGACTAATTCTTCTTTCAGGTTTGAAGGAGAATTTGAGGATATAATGGGAGACATTCTGATTAGATAAAATGATTAACCATTCTGATCTAGGTTAGAGTGCACGCTGAGTGTTTCTTTTTTCTCTCTCTTTGGCAGCGACTATGGCCCGACCCTAGACTAAAAATCAGTAACCAAGTTAACCGAACCTTCTTAAAACATACTGACTTTTGGATTGTCAAAGTTGCATAGTTCATTGCCACTCCTTCTTTTACCCTTTGCATTTCTCCGGAACATTCCGTATCACTACGAAGATCCAAGTTTATTGGATATGATATCGTATAGTTACATACGAACTCAGAGAAACTTATTTCAGATTCGAGAATGGTTTCCGGTTCTAGAGAAATTGAATTGGACTATAAAGTTGTCTTTTCTTTTTACCTTCTCTCAGGTTGTGAGGGCTGCTAGGATTAAGAGATGGTCCACCTATTGCGCTTACTAGATAGTCTTTTTCCAAACCATAGGCAGGTGCCGAAAGGTGTGGAAGGAAGAAAACCAATTAGCCTAAGTGTGGTGTAAAGAAGGTAATAAGTAAAGACAAATAAAGGGATTAGAAAGAGGGCAAAGTAAAATGCGAATGCTATCATTCATGACGAAACCACGTATATCATCGCCACTCCTACTTCACCTTTGTATTTCTCCTGAACATTCCGCATCTCTACGAAGATCCACATTTATTGGATACTCCATCGTATAGTCACATACGAACTCGAAGGAACTTGTTCCAGTTCAAGGAAGGTTTCTGGTTCAGGAGAAATAGAATAAGGATTATTTAGTTGTCTTTTTCCTTTTACCTTCTCTCAGGTTGCGAGGGCTCCTAGGATTAGGAGGGTACACCTATTACGCTTATTGGATAATCTTCTTCCAAAGCTTAGGCTGGTGCTAAAAGGTAGGGAAGGAAGTGTTAGATATGTATGCCCTAGAGGCCTGTATTGTATAGGATGCTAGGCATGTATATGTACAGAAATAATCTTTGCTCGAAATGATATTATGCTATCTGGTTTATCTTCATCTTAACGTGAGATGTGTTGTATTTCATAACTTTATATACATGTTGATGAAGCCCTTAGGATTATGCTTGACTACCGGGATTATGATGGAGATCATACTAGTGGGGCCTGGGAAGTTTATATGCATATCCTTTAACAGTTCCTAGTCAAGGGTATATCGAGATATGGCATCGATATTATCAGAGTAGACTAGTGTGTACGTTTCTTGACCCTGGGGGCGATGGTTGATCCCATAACCATTGGTGTTTGACATCAAAGATTGTACACAGGTGCTCATTGGAGAATGGGTATACCGAACAGGACTCGTCGAGAACTCCTAGATGGTATATATACCTATTGTCAGATAGCAGTATCTGGTGACACTTGTACAGGTTAGTCTGTAAACCCTGTTAGTTATATGTATGCCCTAGAGGCCATTACTGTACATGTGATGTATATTGTAGTGGATGCTTGGACATATATAGGGAGGACTTTCTTGCTCGACATGAGAGTATGCTATCTGGTTGCTCTTTATCTTAACATGTACACTTATTGTCTCTCTATTACATATTGATAAAGCCCTTAGGATGAGTACTTGACTACCAGGATTATGATGCGGATCATACTAGTAGGGTAGAGGTAGTCGGTAAGTACATCCTTCAAATGTTCCTAGTCATGGGAGTATCGAGATAGGGCATCGATACTCCAGAGTAGACCAGCGTATGCGCTTCTTGACTCATATGATGGGTGATGGATGATCCCATATCCATTGGTGTTTGACATCAGAGAAGGTATACGGGATCTCAGTCGAGATTGGGTACACTGGACGGACTCGCCGAGAACTCCTAGATGGTATTATACATATCGTCAGATAGCAGTTCTCTGGTGACACTGGTACAGGTTAGTCTGTCGACCCGAGATCGTCATAGAGTCTTGTGTGATTCCTACTGTGCTTTGATTTTGACCTTACCACGTTCAAAAGATCATGCAAAACGGTGGTTTTTGGGTACAGTCCCGAGTTACATGGAGGTAATGAGCGATAGGAGGGGATTCGTCTCTCCCGGTATTGGGGGTTGATGTTGCGTTATGCTCGATTGGCCATAACAGGAAATCCCTGGCCAGGGTTGCTGAGATCTACTGGTAAGTGTTATCAGTAGTTTCTCAAACCGTTATGGACCTTACATCGGCATGACTTATCAGGCTATTGGGGTCGACATTATACCACCCCTAGGCTGTGATATGCGACATATCAGACGAAGAGAATGGACAGTGCGGTAGTGTTACTGATTGGATTCGCAGGAGTATGAGCAGGCTTGCTTATTGTTCTTCTGATCGCTCAATACCCGAGTGGCCATTACGTTTAGCAGACCACTTGCGGCTTGTGGGTGTTTGATATGATCATCACCTACTGCCGGCGTATTGACGAGTCTTTAGAGTCCTACACAGAGGTTTCCTGGTTCATGCGAAATGAAGTAGGAGCATATATGTGATATGTGCGGGACCGATATTAATATGTGTATGTGATTCCGTATTCTGTTCTCGCGATATATGATATCGGTCGGTTATATGAGATATAGCCGGGTTATCGGATCAAGTGTTAATTCGATAAGTTGATTCATATGATATTAGTCGGTTGTATGTGATATAGCAGGATTATTAAATCAAGTGTTGATTTGATAATCTAATGTATAATTATATATTTGATATATTAACCAATATTTGCTCACTAAGTATTCTTTTTCTCACTTATGTGCATATAGTATATATGTGATATATATTAATGTACATTTTATTTGTGTCATGCTTGATGCCGCATGCTTCATGGGTGTATGAGACTTACACCATGCTTGATATAATTTAGGGTTTTGTCACGCCCACCCCCAACACAAAGAGTATTGTCCGAAGCCGCACGGTTTTGTCCTTCGGAGCGAACCGGACCCGACCAGGGGCCACTTCCTAGGAGCTTGTAAGTCCACGTTGCCCACCCCGGTGCTTATGGGGAGGTGGAATAGGTAAAAAATGATTTTTTCTTAAGGCAACATGGATTAGAAACTAGAGGATCTTTGCTAAACAAAAACTAGCAAACTAACTACAAGTTTAGCTACTCGGTTAGAAGGTTATACCTAGGTCTTGAACTCCTTCTCTTCTTTCTCCTTGGAGTGGTTTGAACGGCTCTTCCTCGTTGTCTTCTCTTTGCCGAAGAAGGATCCACCCGAAGGCCTCTACCTTAAGCTCCTACCTCAACCTAGAGGTAACTAAAGTGCTTGGCTTACTAAACTTAGAACCCTAGAATGAGTAGAGAAGAGTTTTGGTGGTTTTATCTCAAGAGCTCATGGTTCTTAACACATAAGAGATGAGAGCTTTGAGAGAGAGGAAGAGGATGAGCTAATGGATGAGAGAGAATGAGCAAGTGAGAATAATCTAGCCTTTTTACAACCATGCTCTCAAAATAAGAATAAAGATAATAATAATAATAATTAAGAAATTGTGATGGTTAGTTTATGAATGACCATTATCATTTCATCATTTAATGCATTTGCAAGAAACAAGAAGCATCCTGCAAGTGAAATGATGATGGTCAATTGGTCAACAATAGTCAACCGGTCAACCGAAGTCAAAAAGTCAACAAAAATCAAATGGTCAACTCAACCATGGCACAATAATCCTTAATTAATATTATTAATCATATTTCTCATTCTCATTAGGGTTTGAAAAATTCAACGGTCAACAACCCTAATGAGATTCCTCTGCCTCTGTCAACTGTGCATACACACCCGCATCCGTGTTCCGAGGAACACGAATACAATGAGATAAAACTAATCCCAAAATATATACTAGGATCTGGTTTAAACCAAAGCCCGCTAGTAATAACTGCCAAACGTGCACAAGTGCGCGGATGTGAACGAACCCCGTCGCAAAACCATGCGACCTCTACTTTGTTTTGCCCAAAGGCGAACAACCCTCTGTGTGGGACTCTAAAGTGTAGGGTTACTATGCACACTCAAGAGGTTCCATAAGGCATCAACCATGCCAAATTTAAATTTTACGGTGCTGAGAAACCCTAATATAGATCGTTAACTAGAAGTTAAGGCGAAAGAACATGCAAGCAAACAACTTTGCTAATAAGTGAAAGGGATTACAACCTTTGTAGATCTGGTCCACCACTTCTTTAGCTCCGTGTTGATGTCCCTCCGCTGCGATCATCGGATCCCGGACTCTAGAAATGGTTTCGTCGGAGAAATGATCGGGCTAGGTCATTGACTTCGAGGCCGAAGATGATCTATGTCGGGGAGACTCAAACTCAAGCTATTCCTTCACTTGGTCAAAAACTTTGTGAAGAGAACACCCTTTACTAAATATAAAGTAGTAGAGGATGATGAAGTAGGAAGGTTGCTCACTTTAAAATTGATTTTCTCACATTTTTCCTCAAGGCACCATTAGAGCTAGAAAGCTTTTCAAGGAGCTTGATGAAGAAGAAGAAGAAGTGAATTATTTTTCCAAATGAAAACTTATCCTCTTGAATAATTCACCCATGGTTGAGTTAAGCCCTCATGCTTAACTCATGTAGAGAATTAACTAAGGTACGAGGTTTAAGGGTTAGGTTAAAGAAATATCAAGAGAATTGACAAAAGAGTGGGCTTTGTCAAAGTTTCTCCAAGCTTCTTCAAGCTTGACAACTTTGACTAAGTTTAACTCATTTGTTAAATCTTAAGATAATCCAATAACCCTAATCTTAACCCTAATCTTAGTATAAGTCTCATACACCCATCTTGTATGTATTATCAAGCATGATACATACATGTACACTTGCATATATCACATATAAACAATGTGCACAAACTAGTGAGAAAATAAATCTTAAGTGAGCTAATATTAGTTAATGTAATGTAATATATCAAATATATAATTATACATTAAATTATTAAATCAACTCTTGATTTAATAATCCGGCTATAACCGACTAATATCAAAAATAACAACTTACCGAATCAACAGTTGATCCGATAATCCGGCTATATCCATACAACCGATGAATGTCACAAATCGCGAGAATCGAATACAGTATCTCATATCGTATCAATCTCAGTCCCGCACATATCACATATGCGCTCCTACTCCGTTTCGCTTGAGCCAGAAAACCCCTGTGTAGGACTCTAAAGACTCGTCAATACGCCGGCAGCAGGTGATGATCATATCAAACACCCACAAGCCGCAAGTGGTCTGCTAAACGTAACGGCTACTCGGGTATTGAGCGATCAGAAGATCAACGGGTAAGCCCGCTCATACTTCTGTGAATCCAACGAGTAACACTACCGTACAGTCCGGTCTGTTCGTCTGATATGTCGCATATCTTGTCTAGGGGTGGTAAACGTCAGACCCCAATAACTCGATAAGTCGTGTCGATATGAGGCTCATAACGGGTCGAGAAACTACTGGTAACACTTACCAATAAATCCCTAAAGCAGCCTTGGCCAAGGACTTCCTGTTATAGCCAATCGAACACTGCACAACATCAACTCCCTATACCGGGAGAGACGAAACCCCTCCTATCGCTCATTGCCTCCATGTGATTCGGGACTGTACCCAAAAGCCACCTTTTTGCATGCCTTCTAGGACGTGGTATGATGGAAATCAAAGCACAGTGGGAATCACACAAGACTCTATGACGATCTCGGGTCTACAGACTAACCTATACCAGTGTCACCAGAGAACTGCCATCTGACGTAAGGTATAATACCATCTGGGAGTTCTCGGCGAGTCCGTCCAGTGTGCCCAGTCTCCACTGAGCACCCGTATATCATCTCTGATGTCAAACACCAATGGATATGGGATCATCCATCGCCCATCTGTATGGGCCGAGAAGGGATACGCTAGTCTACTCTGGTATATCGATGCCCCGTCTCGATACACCTACGACTGGGGACTTTAAAGGATGTACTTATGGACTACCATGTCCCCACTAGTATGATCCGCATCACAGTCCAGGTAGTCCAGTACACATCCTAAGGGCTTTACCAACATGTAACAGAGAGACAATCAGTGTACACGTTAAGGTAAAGAGTAACCAGATAGCATACTATCATATCGAGCAAGAAAGTCATCCCTATATATGTCCAAGCATCCACTACAATATACATCCTATGTATAGTAATGGCCTCTAGGGCAAACATATAACTAACAATCTCCCACTTGCACTAGGGCCATCTGATAGCAGTGGTTGTAGTATCTCATACTCAACCATCCCATAAAAGTCTCTCTCTGGGAAAAGGCCTTTCGTGAGTGGATCCGTCGTGTTGTCCTCTGAGTCTACTCTCTTAACCTCGATCCCTGGAGATCAACCATCTCCACGATCAGATGATACTGCCTAAGAATATGTCTGGATCACTGATGGGACGGGCGTTCCTTGGCATAAGCCACAACTCCATTGTCACACAATGGGAGGAACGAAGTTCATCTCATGAACTAATATATACCCAGACTACCTCTTTGTTAGCATCTTTGGTAGCGATGTATCCAGCCTTTATCGTCTAGTATGCCACGGTATCTAGCTTGGAACTCTTCCAACATACCGTCCCTTTACTGAGGGTAAAGACAATGCCTGTGACTGACATTCAGTCGTCCTTATCACCCTGGAACCTTTCCAGTGATTCTCCCCAGGATCAATTGATGCCATCTCACTACATCTAGTGAGTATCCTAACATCCAATTAGATCTATCTCATAGATCCAAAACCCAGGATTTAGTAGGTATCACTTTGATCCTATATGGAGAATCCTTGTTATAAGCGGAGATTGACCGAGCGTAGCATAGGAAACTCCTTCCCTATCAAGAGTATGTCATCCACGTACTCTACGGGGATCACCACCATAATCCCTACTACCTTTTTATATATACAAGGTTCATCTACCATTTTGATGAAGTCAAACTCTTTGACTACCACATCAAAACAGACGTTCCAACTCCGCGATACCTGCTTTATCACATAAAACATCTTGCACACGTTTCCGCTGCTCCCACTGTCTACGAAGCCCTCTGACTGTGTACTTATAGACTCTGTCTTCTAAATCATTATTTAGAAAAGCAGTCATGACACCCAACCGCCAGATATCGTAGTCGTGGTATGTAGCCGTGGCAAGTAGGATCTGGATGGACTTAAGCATAGGCCCCAGAAAAGGTTTCATCATTAGCTACAACTAGTCTATGATGCAAACCTTTAACGAGTCTAGTTTTGAAAGTCTCAACTTTTCCATGTACACCAAGTAATCTTCTCAAGATATACTTGCTCCTGATGGGGATTTAACCCTTCAGCTAAAGCAACCAAAGTCCATACTTTGTTGGTGTATAAAGATTCCATCTTAGATCGCTAAGCATCCAGCCATTCTTACAGAGTCCTACTCCTGATGGCCAGCTCGAAACTAGTTAGGTCATCATCCCATGATACAATCCTCCCTCCCACTATCATAGAGAAACCGAAGTATCTCTCAGGTGGGTGAGGAAACCTACTAGATCGGCGGAGAGGCTGAGGTTCGTTGGTTTCTATTGAATCCTTTGGTTCTACCAAATCATCAGCTGCAGTTTGTATAGCTGGAACTCTTTCCAGTTCTACCTCATGTCCACAAATTTCTTCATAAGAAATTCCCTTTCACAAAGGTGGCATGCTGAGTAACAAAACATCTTTTGTTCCTCGGTTAGGTAGATGATATTCCCTTGCGAAATGCTTGGGATATCCAACAAACTTCTACAGTACTGATTTCGCCTCGAGCTTGTCTAGATTTTGCTTTTCAGACATAGGCCGGACAACCCCAAATCTTAACTGACTTAAGAGATGGGCTCTTCCCTTTCCATATCTCATATGAAATGGTAGGCATCTGATTTGATCGGAACCCTATTCAATAGGTATGCAACTTCATAAGTGCATAACTCCCTAAAAGGAAACAGGAAAATCAGTAGTACTCATCATAGAGCACACCATATCACATAGGGTGTTATTGCTCCGCCCCGATATACCATCGTGCTATGGTGTATACGGAGGAGTAATACTGAGAGAGAATCTCATTCTTAGAATAGTCCAGGAATCCCGTGCTCAAGTATTCTCCTCCTTGATCACATCAAAGGACGTAATACTTTTACCCGTATTTTGGTTCTCTACTTCTAACTTATATTCTGTGAATATCTCAAAAGGTTCGGACTTGTGTTTCAACAGGAACATAGGTCTGAATCTCGAGAGATTATCAGAGAATGTAATGAAGTACAAAGAACCGGTCTTGGCATGTGTAGACAGGGGACCTTCATACATCAACATGTATCAATCCCAAGAGTTCACTAACTCTTTCTCTGTTTCCATTAAATGGAGCTATGGTCATCTTATCTCTGTGACATGACTGGCAAGTTTCACAAGATGTAAATTCAAACTGATTTAAATATGCATCTTAATGTAACTTGAGCTAGTCGGGTCGCATTGATATGACCTAGTCTACAATGCCTCAAGAAGGATTTGTTCATTTCTGAACTCTTCCTCTTGTGTGTGTTCTGTATACTAAGAACTGTAGTTTGATTTAGAACGTTAATGCTTTTAGATAACGTGTCTGAACCGATCAACTATTGATTTAGGAAATGTTCAAAACATTATCCAACAATACAAAATTATATCCTTCTTTATCTAAATAAAGAGACTGATATGATTTTGTATATCAGGTTCGGTATCTAATAACATTTGTTCAGAATCAATGTATTCAGGTAATACAGGGTGACAGTGACCAACAGACCTGGCTGCAACACTTGCACCGTTTTCTGCCTCATGAAACTTATCACCCATTCTCAGTTCTCTACCTTTCTATAGCCCATGTAATATATTACATATGCGGGATCCTGATCAGGTATTACATACCCAGGACGTAAAGGATACTGAGAAACAGTTCTATATAACGAACACACCCGAAGATGATGCATCGGTATGCACTTTCTTCGTTTGGGCGGCACGGGAAATCTGGTATTCCCCAATTTCCTGCTCTGTCTTATAACAATTATAAGTTGGAGCGGGACCAACGTTCCCCAGCTCAGTATAACAAGCGGGTTCGGTCAATATATCCATTTTATTATCTTGATTAAGGCGTGATATGGTCGCTACCTGGAGAGAGAGAGAAGAAAACACTCTGCGTGCGCTCTTGCAAGATCAGATTGGTTATTATTTTATCTAATCAGGATGGCTCCCACTGTTTTTATCAAATCTTCCTTCAAACCCTAAAAGGAAAAACTAGCCGAGATTAATTACACGCTACAAGTTCGTCAATCTTTCAGCCAGGCCAGTGTCGGTACTTTGAGGGAGGTTCCCCGTGCTTTCGCACGGACCTAATTACAGTAAACCTCGTTTTCCCAGAGGCGTAACCCCGTTGACACCTTTCTAGACACCTACTTGATCGGCTAATTATAATGTGTAAAACTCTCCCAGGAGTAACTCTTACTCGCAATGGGTATCGGGATCCAACTATCTCATAGAAGGTATGCAATCTCATTGCAAATTTCAACACTTGAAATTCCCGATAATATTTTGCCCCTAGCAGCTATATGACCTTAACATAGTCAACAAATCATAAGTGCTAGTCAAGTTCAACCCGTCATTTCCTGATTGAATTAAACCCACCCGCACGACCCTTAACATAGTCAACAAAGTCGCACGACTACCCTAATCCAATCGCATCATATGCTTATACAGATAAGCACTAATTAGCTACCGCACACTACGCCTTAACATAGTCAACAAACGTAGCACGAATACTAACTAGTACTTATCTGAAATGACGGAGGGCTACGACAGGTTTTTCTGAAAACCTATTGCGTAATGAACTTGATATCGTTGTAGAATCAAATGATTTTAAAATGGAGTGCTTTTGAGGCTTTTCTAGTTTTGCTAAAGGGGTCATTCCCGGTGAAGGGATCGTCGGCTCTTTCCTCATCAAATAAGGTGCAGGATATATCATATATACCGCTGTGCAAAGCAAAAACTATAGGAGCAATCAAAAAACAAACCGAGGGTTGTAGCATCTGCCAGTTATTGCTAAAGGAGTCACTCCCGATGAAGGGATCTCGGTCCTTTCCTTATCGAATAAGGTGCAGGATGTTCTACAAGGAACACCGCGATGCAAAGCAAGAACTGTAGCTACCTGTTTTTGAAAATTCGATTCCACAACATCTTGGGTTTATTTTCTTTCATTAATCACATTAATGAAGTCCCATCATTTAAATCACTTAAACATCACAGATAAATACGACGTACACTTATACCATCCGCATTCGCCTCGATGTCCCCTCGTGTACCGTTAGGTTAGGTAATCCGATCGAATTATCGAGCCCCCAATACACCCCAGAAAACTCAACTCTTGAGTGAAACATAAAAATTCCCAGAAGAATCAGCAAACACCAACTGAGGTTACTGTGCAAAAAGGATTCCATGATCAGTACATACGGCCGCGGAACCGCCGCCAATACCATGTTAAGGCCGCGGTTCCGCGGCGCTTTAGCCGTATTATAGTCACGTGCTTCACAGTAACCCTTGTATTTTCCTGCTGATATTTTTGAGAATTTTTAATTTGGAAAAATCCACTGTTTTAAAAATTGTACAGAGAGGGGTGTCGTGTGGGGTTTCGGGGTTTGATCAGGTTTCTAACTTTGTCTACACTTCGCCTAAAGCTCTAACTAGGCTCTGATACCACTGTAGGGTTACTATGACCACTCAAGAGGTTCCACAAGGCATCAACCATGCCAAATTTAAATTTTACGGTGCCGAGAAACCCTAATACAGATCGTTAACTAGAAGTTAAGGCGAAAGAACATGCAAGCAAACAACTTTGCTAATAAGTGAAAGGGATTACAACCTTTGTGGATCCGGTCCACCACTTCTTTGGCTCCGTGTTGACGTCCCTCCGCTGTGATCATCGGATCCCGGACTCTAGAAATGGTTTCGTCGGAGAAATGATCGGGCTAGGTAATTGACTTCGAGGCCGAAGATGATCTACGTCGGGGAGACTCAAACTCAAGCTATTCCTTCACTTGGTCAAAAACTTTGTGAAGAGAACACCCTCTACTAAATGGCAAGTAGTAGAGGATGATGAAGTAGGAAGTTTGCTCACTTTAAAATTGATTTTCTCACATTTTTCCTCAAGGCACCATTAGATCGAGAAAGCTTTTCAAGGAACTTGATGAAGAAGAAGAAGAAGTGAATTATTTTCCCAAATGAAAACTTATCCTCTTGAATAATTCACCCATGGTTGAGTTAAGCCCTCATGCTTAACTCATGTAGAGAATTAACTAAGGTATGAGGTTTAAGGGTTAGGTTAAAGAAATATCAAGAGAATTGACAAAAGAGTGGACTTTGTCAAAGTTTCTCCAAGCTTCTTCAAGCTCGACGACTTGGACTAAGTTTAACTCATTTGTTAAATCTTAAGATAATCCAATAACCCTAATCTTAACCGTAATCTTAGTATAAGTCTCATACACCCATCTTGTATGTATCATCAAACATGATACATACATGTACACTTGCATATATCATATATAAACAATGTGCACAAAATAGTGAGAAAATAAACCTTAAGTGAGCTAATATTAGTTAATGTAATGTAATATATCAAATATATAATTATACATTAAATTATTAAATCAACTCTTGATTTAATAATCCGGCTATAACCGACTAATATCAAAAGTAACAACTTACCGAATCAACACTTGATCCGATAATCCGGCTATATCCATACAACCGATGAATGTCACAAATCGCGAGAATCGAATACGGTATCTCATATCGTATCAATCTCGGTCCCTCACATATCACATATGCGCTCCTACTCCGTTTCGCTTGAGCCAGGAAACCCCTGTGTAGGACTCTAAAGACTCGTCAATACGCCGGCAGCAGGTGATGATCATATCAAACACCCACAAGCCGCAAGCGGTCTGCTAAACGTAACGGCCACCCGGGTATTGAGCGATCAGAAGATCAACGAGCAAGCCCGCTCACACTCCTGTGAATCCAACGAGTAACACTACCGTACAGTCCGGTCTGTTCGTCTGATATGTCGCATATCTTGTCTAGGGGTGGTAAACGTCAGACCCCAGTAACTCGATAAGTCGTGTCGATATGAGGCTCATAACGGGTCGAGAAACTACTGGTAACACTTACCAGTAAATCCCTAAAGCAGCCTTGGCCAAGGACTTCCTGTTATAGCCAATCGAACACTGCACAACATCAACTCCCTATACCGGGAGAGACGAAACCCCTCCTATCGCTCATTGACTCCATGTGATTCGGGAATGTACCCAAAAGCCACCTTTTTGCACGCCCTCTTGGACGTGGTATGATGGAAATCAAAGCACAGTGGGAATCACACAAGACTCTATGACGATCTCGGGTCTACAGACTAACCTATACCAGTGTCACCAGAGAACTGCCATCTGACGTAAGGTATAATACCATCTGGGAGTTCTCGGCGAGTCCGTCCAGTATACCCAGTCTCCACTAAGCACCTGTATATCATCTCTGATGTCAAACACCAATGGATATGGGATCATCCATCGCCCATCTGTATGGGTCGAGAAGGGATACGCTAGTCTACTCTGGTATATCGATGCCCCGTCTCGATACACCCACGACTAGGGACTTTAAAGGATGTACTTATGGACTACCATGTCCCCACTAGTATGATCCGCATCACAGTCCAGGTAGTCAAGTACACATCCTAAGGGCTTTACCAACATGTAACAGAGAGACAATCAGTGTACACGTTAAGGTAAAGAGTAACCAGATAGCATACTATCATATCGAGCAAGAAAGTCATCCCTATATATGTCCAAGCATCCACTACAATATACATCCTATGTATAGTAATGGCCTCTAGGGCATACATATAACTAACATAAAGACTCGACACTACGCTGGCAGTGGGTTTAACCACAGGCTGCAAGCGGTACTAGCTGTACGTAACGGTCCCCAGGTAGATGCCGATAAGAAGACTGATGAGGTGAACCCTTCCGAACTCCTACTGAGCCTGAATGTGACAATCTCCATACAGTCTGGTATGTTCGTCTGAGAATATCGCATGGCGGGCCTAGGGGGCGGTAAACGTCAGTCCCCTAATAGCGGTACAAGTCATGTCGAAGTGCAGCCCAGAACACCCTGAGATAACATTGGAAAACCTACCAGTATATCTCGCTTGCCCTGTCCAGGGACTTTGTGTAATGGCTCTCCTAGACACAGCGCGATATCAACCCCCAATACCGGGAGAGACGAATCTTGTCTAACCGTCACTGCCTCCAAGTGCTTCGGGACTGCACCCAACTACTACCTGTTTGCACGACTCATTTGATCCGTGGTAGGGTAGCAATCTAAGAACAGCTGGAACACACTCGAGGTGAAGTGACAGTGTCGAGTCAGCGGACTAAGCTGTACTCATGTCACTCGGGAACTGATAAATTACAATAGGCATAGTACCAACCAACAGTTCCCAGCGAGTCCTGTCCAGTGTACTCGTAACCTAACGAGCACCTGCATACTATCTCCAGTACGACGTACTGATGGCTTTGGGACAGACCATCTCCCCTCCTGGGATGAGAAGCGTATACACTAGTCTACTCTGGAGTATCGATGCCCCGTCTCGATAATCCTACGACTAGGGACCTGTATAAGGATGTGCTTGTAGATTACCCAGCCCCTACTAGTGTGACTGCCATCACAACGCTGGTAATCAAGCAAAGATCTTAAGGGCTCCACTAATGTGTAAAGGCGATATGCTAAAAGAAACACCTGCACACATTAAAGTAGAAACAAACCAAGTAGCATACTACCATTTTGAGCAAGATTGTCTATACAACTGTGAATATCCTAAGCTTCCATTAAGTAATATACAAACTAGTATGATACAGTAATGACCTCTAAGGCATATACACTAACAATCTTCCACTTGCACTAAGGCCATGTACTGGCGTATCGAAGACCTATCATCTCGATCAGCCGCTCGAACTGAGTCTGGGGTATGGCCTTGGTGAATGGATCTGCAGCGTTATCTTCTGTAGCAACCCTCCGAACCTCGATCTCCCGGCGATCCACGATCTCCCTGATCAGGTGATACCGCCTCAAGATGTGTCTGGACTTCTGATGGGACCTGGGTTCCTTCGCTAAAGCTATAGCCCCGTTGTTGTCATAATACATAGCTATTGGATCAACAATGGACGGAACCACCTGAAGTTCTGTCAAGAACTTCCTCATCCAGACGGCTTCTTTTGCGGCATCAGATGCAGCGATATATTCCGCTTCCATCGTTGAGTCGGCAACGATTTCCTGTTTGGAACTCTTCCAACGCACCGCCCCTCCATTGAGGGTAAAGACATAACCCGACATGGATTTGGAGTCATCCTTATCATTCTGGAAGCTGGAGTCAGCAAAGGCCTCCATCTGGAGGTCTTTTCCACCGTAAACCAAAATCATGTCCTTAGTCGTTCTCAGGTACTTCAGAATGTTCTTTACCGCTATCCAGTGCTTCTCCCCAGGGTTTGACTGATACCGGCTTACTACACTCAGTGCATAAGCTGCATCTAGTCTGGTACACAATATCGCATACATTATAGAGCCTACCGCAGAGGCGTAGGGTATAATGGACATGCGATCCCTTTCCAAATCAGTCTTGTGAGACATCTCTTTGAAGAGGGTGATCCCGTGACAAGACGGTAAATTACCGCTCTTGGAATCTTCCATACTGAATCTTTTCAGTATGGTGTCGATGTACCAGGACTGTGAAAGTCTTAATATCCTCTTGGACCTATCACGATGGATTCGGATCCCCAGAATGTAAGAGGCATCACCCAGGTCTTTCATGGAGAACCTGTGTGACAAGAACCCTTTGACAGATTGTAGCATAAGAATGTCATTTCCTATCAAGAGAATGTCATCCACGTATAAAACGAGGAATACGATAGTTCATGCTACAATTTTACAATAGATGCATGGTTCATCTGGATTTTTGATAAAGACAAATTCTTTAACCGTCTTATCAAAACAGATGTTCCAACTCTGCGATGCCTGCTTCAGTCCATAAATGGACTTAAGCAACTTGCACACCTTCTCGCTGCTCCTACTCTGAATGAAACCCTCTGGCTGGTCCATATAGACACACTCCTCTAAATTTCCATTTAGAAAAGCGGTCTTTACGTCCATCTGCCAAATCTCATAATCGTAGAAGGCAGCAATGGCAAGAAGGATCCGAATAGGTTTGAGCATAGCCACTGGAGAAAAGGTTTCTTCATAGTCCAAACCAGGTCTTTGACGAAAACCCTTTGCAACAAGTCTAGCCTTATAGGTCTCAACCTGTCCATCTACACTAATCTTCCTTTTGAAGATCCATTTGCAGCCTACGGGTTTTACCCTTTCTGGAGCAACGTCCAAAGTCCATACTTTGTTGGTGTACATGGACTCCATTTCGGTCCGCATTGCATCCAGCCATTTTACCGAGTCAGCGCTCTGAATGGCTTGCTGGAAGCTAGTCGGCTCATCATTATCAATGATGCAATCCTCTCTATCCCCGTCTATGAGAAAACCGTAGTATCTCTCAGGCGGATGAGACTGCCTACTACTCCTGCGGAGCGGCGCAGGAATGTCCTGTTCTTTCGAACCTTCTGGTTCTACTAAGCTTTCAGTAATAGTTTGTGGTTCTGGCATTTCTTCCAGTTCTATTGCGCTCCCATTTATCTGATTTTCCAAAAATTCAATTTCCAAGAGGCAGACATGATGAGAAACAAAAACCTTTTGTTCCTCTGCGCAATAGAAGAAATATCCCTTGGAGTTCTTTGGATATCCCACAAACTTACACTGTACTGAGCGTGCCTCGAGCTTGTCCGCATGCTGCTTTTTGACAAAAGCTGGACATCCCCATGTCTTAATGTGCTTAAGATAGGGTTTCTTTCCACTCCACATCTGATATGGTGTGGTAGGCACTGTCTTAGTTGGAACTCGGTTCAAAAGATATGCAGCTGATTCTAGTGCATATCCCCAGAATGATCGCGGCAACTCAGCGTTACTCATCATGGAACGTACCATATCCAATAGGGTTCGGTTCCGTCTCTCCGATACACCATTATGTTGTGGAGTGTATGGAGGAGTAAGTTGAGAGAGAATTCCATTCTCTTTTAAGTAATCCAGGAACTCGACATTCAAGTATTCACCACCTCGATCAGATCTCAGTGTCTTGATACTTTTGCCTGTTTGTTTTTCTACTATATTCTTGTATTCCTGGAATTTTTCGAAGGCTTCAGATTTATGTTTCATTAAGAAGACATATCCATACCTTGAAAAATCATCCGTAAAAGTAATGAAGTAAGAATAACTACTTCGCGCATGTGTAGACATTGGACCGCATATATCGCTGTGTATGAGTCCCAATAGCTCGCTTGCTCTTACTCCGTGTCCAGTGAACGGAGTCTTTGTCATTTTTCCTTTGAGACATGATTGAAAAGTTGCATATGATTGATATTCGAACGGATCCAAACATGATTGACAAGTTGAAAATCTGTGGTTGGTTCAATATGTATATACCGTTGCTTAATGTACCCGACCCAATCAGAACATGATTACGGTGAATGTTTACAACATCGCTTACAAATGCAAAATCATAACCTTCTTTAGACATTAAAGATACAGATATGATATTACAAGTCGCACTGGGTACAAAATAACAGTCACGCAAAACCAAAACATGTCCATCTGACAATCCTAAGTGATAGTCCCCTACGGACTCAACATCCATGCCAGCTCCGTTTGCAACTCTGAGGGTCATATCACCTGCCTTCAAAACCCTACGATTTCTCAGTGCCTGTAAAGAATTACAGATATGAGATCCTGATCCGGTATCCAATACCCAGGAAGTAGAGTTTAATAATAGACAGTTTTCAATAACATACACACCTGAAGCCGAAGCCACAACTTGCTTCGGGTCCTGGTTCTTGGCCTTCCAAGCCCTGCAATCTTTCTTCCAATGTCCTTTCTTATGACAATAAAAGCACTCTTCCTTTCCCATAAGCTGTCCCACTACCTTTGCTACCTTTGCCTTTCCCTTGGCTTCCACTTTACTAACACCGCCTTTTGGTTTGGTGGGGTTCTTCTTCTTCTTTCCTTTGGCTTTCTCCTTGGACCTAGAAGAGGAAGGTCCTCCAACAGACAAAGTGGATGTTTCCTTTACTTTCTGTAAGGTGTCCTCTGCACTCCTCAACATGTTGAGGAGTTCCGGAAGTTCAACTTCTTTTCCTTGCATGTTGAAGTTCAGGATAAACTGGGCGTAAGTGGAAGGAAGGGACTGGAGAATCAAGTCAGTGTAGAGCTTGTTCTCTAACGTGGTCCCGAGGTCCGTGAGCTCTTCAATGTAGCCAATCATCTTAAGCACGTGTTCTGCTACAGATGATCCGACGGCCAATCTCACCGAAAACAACTTTTTCGAGACTTCGTATCTGGCGATACGGGATTGCTCTCCATATAGTTCCTTAGTATGGAGAAATATGGATTCAAGGTCCATATTCTCATGCCTCCTCTGATGTTCATTGTCCATAGAGACAAGCACGAGGCACTTGGCCTTCGCGCAATCAATCTCCCAGGTTTTACAGATTTCCTTATCCGCGATGCTGGATTGAGGTCTTGGGACAGGGGGAGATTTGGTGGTAAGGAGATACCCTAACTTGTCATAAGTGATTGCCATTTTGACATTCCTGAGCCAATCTTTATAGTTTGGCCATGTCAGTATATTTTTATCTAGTAGTAACTTAAGTCCGGTCTTGATGTTTGGTCGCTGCAATTAGGAGAGAGAGAAGAAACACTTTAGCATGATGCTCTTGCAAGTTTAGAGTGGTTTTTAGTTTGTCTAAACAGGATGGCTCCCACTGTTTCACAAATCCTTCCTCAAACCAAAAAGGAAGAATTAGTCGGGATCAATCTCACCGTACAATACTTGCTTAACCGTTCAGCCAGGCCAGTGTTAGTACTTCGAGAGAGGTTTTACGACGCTTTGGCGAAGTTCCTTAATTAAATAACCTCTTTTCCCTGTGGGCGTAGCCCCGCTAACACCTTTCTAGACACCTACTTGGTTTATAGTATTGATCGTTAAGTGAGAAAGTTTCCCGAGGAGTAGCATATACTCACAGTAGGATCGGGATCCAAATATCATCGTGTGATAAAACTGAAGGAATCCTACAAGAATCATCACACTCTAAATGGTATGCAGCACTAGCAAGTTTCAGTTTCTTTAGAAACTCCCGATGTGGATTTTTGCCCCATGTTCTTATGACCTTGACTTTGGCCAACAAATCATAAGCCACATGTCAAGTTCTACACGTCATTTTCCAGATTAATTTGAACCCACCCGTACCTACCCATGACTTTGGCCAACAAGGCAGTACGACTGTCCTAAACCAACGCATCTATCTATACTACATATGAATATCCAATAGCTCCTAATCACTATGCCTTGACTTTGGCCAACAAACACAGCTTGAATACTATTGGCTATCCATATGAAATGACGGAGGGCTACGAATGGTTTTGGCGAAACCGTGAACGTAGTGAACTTGATATAATCGAAGGAACGTGATAGGTTTTAAAAGGAGTGGTTCAAGCTCCGCGTTTTAAAAGTTTTCTGTTTTGAAAAGAAATCGAGTGGTTTTGAAATTGTTCCAATGACTTTACTTTGGTTTATTTTCTTGCATTAATTTAATGCGTCCCATCAATTAATCCTACCATTGTAGAAAACAACGAAAATATGACGTACGCTTATGCCATCCGCATTCGCCACGGGGCCCGTCATCACCCGTTAGGTTACTTAACTAACTACAGAGCGGGTGCTGGACTAGCACGGATGCAAAACATAAGCAACGCCTACTAGATATCATATATAGATATATACATTCGTCAGATGCAATGATAGCCATTCCAGATCACAGATGAACACATTGGATATGCTAGGAATCCGTGTTTCGTTCGAGCCTGCAACGAAAGACGGATTACACGGTCGCGATAAATAGCCAAACCCCACCGTAAACCCTTACGGGTGCGGCAAACTACCCGCCAAGTACCCGAAGTGAAGCAACCTCCCTCAACAACGTGAGTAGGCCACTCGGCACTTCAAAGTGCCCAGTAGTTTGTGCACCCCACCTTGGGTCTATCCTAGGAGCAAAAACAGTAAATGAAATAATATACAATGGCGGCTACAACCTCATCCCGGATGTGCGACCATAAAATAATATTATATCAAATCAAATGAAAGATAAAGAAAACTCTCATCTCACAACCCCCGGCTATTCATCCGCGACAATCCAACAAGTTCATATACACAATCCAACAATATTACAGATCACAGATATGCACAAGCCCCACTAATCGACGTATAGCGATTAGTCGACGTTCAGTGCATATATCACATTACAGATATAACCATTTAGCAAAAATATGTAGAACTTCGATCAAAATACCAATTTGTAACTACTCCAAACACAATATTGTTCTCTGGACAATCTGGGCAGAAACAAAATATCTCAAAAATCCCAAAACATCATACTGAAGAAACTGCAACAAACCCGAGTCGCGGCCGAGTCAACTGGGCCGCGGATCCGCGGCGAAACGCGTGGTTTCGCCGCGGTTCCGCGGCGCGTTGACCGAGTTGTGGGCTCGTTTTTGCTGCATGTTCCTAAAAGACCCTGCACCGATATTTAAGGTATGTGGAATTGTTTTTAGAGCAGTTTTAAAAATCGGCAGAAAGTATGAATTTTTGACATGTTTCGCGATTTTTTTCGAATCGAAGTTCCAAACACTTTGCTAACATGCTAATTGTTGTTTAGCTAGGCTCTGATACTACTGTAAGTCCATGTTGCCTACCCCGGTGCTTACGCGGAGGCGGAATAGGTAAAAAACGATTTTTTCTTAAGGCAATATGGACTAGAAAGTAGAGGATCTTTGCTAAATAAAAACCTAGCAAACTAACTACAAGTTTAGCTACTCAGTTAGAAGATTATACCTAGGTCTTGAACTCCTTCTCTTCTTGCTCCTTGGAGTGGTTTGAACGGCTCCTCCTCGTTGTTTTCTCTTGCCGAAGAAGGATCTACCCGAAGGCCTCTACCTTGAGCTCCTACCTCAACCTAGAGGTAACTAAAGTGCTTGGCTTGCTAAACCTAGAACCCTAAAATGAGTAGAGAAGGGTTTTGGTGGTTTTATCTCAAGAGCTCATGGTTCTCAACACATGAGAGATGAGAGCTTTGAGAGAGAGGAAGAGGATGAGCTGGGGTATTACATTCTTTTACAATGTATTCCGAAGATTCCCCATTGTTTTACAGTGGGTCCCCATGCTTATCTGGTATATATGGGTATACCGGATAATACCTGGGGTATTACATTCTCCCCCACATAGAACAATGGTTTGTCCTCGAACCACAGACCTACTATTGAGGAACCTGTCTCTAATACCATTCTATCACGCCCCACCCCCAACACAGTGAGTATTGTCCGCTCTGGCCGAACCACATGGTTTTGTCCTTCGGAGCGAACCGGACCCGACCAGGGGCCACTTCCCAGGAGGTCACCCATCCCAGGACTTCCCTGGCCCGAGCACGCTTAACTACGGAGTTCTCAAACTCCTGTAGTTCCAGTTCACTTAAAAGGCACCTCTGTATTGAAGAGTGGTATCATTCCATTTATAGTACACAGATCTGTCCTCTTTCGGAATGTATTCCGAAGATTCCCCATTGTTTTACAGTGGGTCCCCATACTTATCTGGTATATATGGGTATACCGGATAATACCTGGGCTATTACAGGTTTATATTTATCTAAGTAATTCAAAATTGGATGGATTATTGTCATTGCTACAAGCTTGTAGAAGCTTGTGGAACTATTGACCAAGTCCACCAATTTTGTTTCAGTTGAAGATATTTGTTAACCTAACCATTATACCTTAGCCATTGTTCATTCTCTACATGGGTTAGTGTACGACACTAACTCGCCCATGGTTGCTATTCTCACCTCGTGAGTTTCATTTTTCATCTCCACGTCATCTTCTTCTTCCTCATGGAAAAGCTTACTAGCTTTTTTCAAGGTGATGAAATATTGTGAGAAAAATAAATCTAAAGTGAGCCCAATTCCTACTTCATCATCCTCTACTATATTAATCATTTAGTTTAGGGTGTTTGCTTCACTAATCTACCATTAGTGAAGAGGTAGCATGAGCTTGAGTCTCCTCGACGTAGATCATCTTCGGCCTCGAAGATTTCGAGCAAGCTTGTTCATTTTTTCATGTGAACCCTTACTAGAGTTCGGGTGTTCACTACTTGGAGCGAAGGGACTACTACACGGAGCTTTAGAAGTGAAGGACCAGTCTACAAAGGTTGTATTCCTCATTCACTTAGATGTAAAGTTGTTTGCATTGCTAGTTCCTATAAATCTCTAGTTAAGATTCTAGGGTTAGGGTTCTTTAGTACGGCAAAAATTTGAAAACGGTATGGACGATGCCTCCCAAAACCTTGTTGCCGCGCTACATAATCCTACAGTGGTATCAGATCCAAGCTAGAGAATTAGACGATGTTTGTTAGATTACGAAACCGAAACAACTCCGAAACACCCGATATAGAAATCTAGTTTCTGTCGAATTTTAAATGCCTCTAAATTTTTTTTAGCAACTACAGAATGTTGTATGTGATATAACATAAACACCATAGAAATTTGAAGCAAATTGGTCTGAAGATGGCTGGCCACATAGGAAAAAAATCCGAGCTCACCGGTTTTTTGGTTGGTTTTTGGCTTCAAATTTTTAGGGTGTTCCAGTCTCTGGGTTTTGGTGTTTCAGGTGTTGCTTGTTTTTGGTAAATTTGCATGTGATGTTAATTTTCTGCGAAGGCAATTCAGATTGTTTCGTAATCGTAATTCTAACATCTATTCGGGTTATTTAGTCGACGTTAAAAAGTTCAAACGGATATCAATAAACCAATTTTTCCCTCGCTGGAAATTTTCCAAGAGTTAGATTTTTTCCAAGTTTAAAATCTTCAGAAAATCATGCAAGCGAATCTGTGGACCCTCTAGAAAAACGATACCCAAACTCGACTTTTTGGATCGCGGAACCGCGGTCATACCCTAGGGTTTGCGGCAGTTCCGCGGCGACGTGAGTGAGGCATGGGTTGGCCCTTCTAGAGATGGTTCGTAGGTGCTGTGGCATGTGTTAGATATGTATGCCCTAGAGGCCATTATTGTATAGTACTAGTTTGTATAATACATTTTGGAGGCTTGGGATATATATATATATATATATATATATATATATATATTTGCTTTACGACAGTCTTGCTCGATATAATAGTATGCTACTTGGTTTGTTTCTATCTTAATATGTGTATATGTTTCTTTTAACATATCGCTAAAAACATATTGGTAGAGCCCTTAGGATTTTTGCTTGACTACCGGCGTTGTGATGGCGATCACACTAGTGGGGGCTGAGTAGTCTATAAGCACATCCTTATTTTAGTCCCTAGTCGTAGGATTATCGAGACAGGGCATCATACTCTAGAGTAGACTGGTGCATACGCTTCTCTTCCCAGCAGGGGAGATGGTCTGTCTCACAGCCATCAGTACGTCGTACTAGAGATAGTATGCAGGTGCTCGTTAGGTTACGAGTACACTGGACAGGACTCGTCGGGAACTGTTGGTTGGTATTATACCTATCGTCAGTTAACAGTTCCCAGGTGACATGAGTACAGCTTAGTCCGCTGACTTGACACTGTCACTTCGCCTCAAGTGTGTTCCCACTGTTCTTAGATTACTACCCTACCACGGCTCTACTGAGTCGTGCAAACAGGTAGTAGTTGGGTGTATTCCCGAAGCACTTGGAGGCAGTGACGGTTAGACAGGATTCGTCTCTCCCGGTATTGGGAGTTGATATCGCGCAGGGTCTAGGAGAGCCATTACACATTGTCGTCCCTGGCCTGGGCAAGTGAGAATTGCTGGTAGGTTTTCCAGTAGATTCTTAGGGTGTTTTGGGCTACACTCCGACACGACTTGTACCGCTATTAGGGGACTGACGTTTACCGCCCCCTAGGCCCGCCATGCGATATTCTCAGACGAACAGACCGGACTGTACAGAGATTGTCACATTCAGGCTTAGTAGGAGTTAGGATGGGTTCACCTCATCAGTCTTCTTGTCGGCATCTACCTAGGGACCGTTACGTACAGCTAGTACCGCTTGCGGCCTGTGGTTAAACCCACTGCCAGCGTAGTGTCGAGCCTTTAGAGTCCCATACAGAGGGTTACTCGCCTTGGGCAAAACTGAGTAGAGGTCGCATGGTTTTGCGACAGGGTTCGTTCACATCCGCGCACTTGTGCGCGTTTGGTGTCCGGACAGTTATTACTAACGGGCTTTGGTTTAAGCCAGATCCTAGTACTTGTTTTGGGATTGGTTTTGTCTCAGTGTATTTGTGTTCCTTAGAACACGGATGCGGGTGTGTTTGCACAGTTGACAGAGACAGAGGCAGAGGCAGAGGATTCGCATTAGGGTTGTTGACCATTTGATTTTGGTTGACTCGTTGACCATTTGACTTTGGTTAACTTGTTGACCATTTGACTTTGGATGACTTGTTGACCATTTGACTTTGGTTGACTTGTTGACCGTTGACTTTTTCTAAACCCTAATGAGAATGAGAAATAATATGATTAATGATATTAATTAAGGATTATTGTGTCGTGGTTGAGTTGAACATTTGACTTTTGTTGACTTGTTGACTTTGTTGAACGGTTGACTGTTGTGGACTTGTTGACCATCATCATTTCATTGCTATGACTTTTGATTACTTGTTGTTCTTTACAAAATGCAATAATAGCATGAAATGATAGTGGTCATTGAAACTAACCATCACAATACTTTAATTATTATTATTGTCATTATTGTTTTTGTTTTTGTGAGCATGGTTGCATTATGAGAGCTCATTCTATCATCTTCTTTCTCTCTCATGAAAAAAGCTCTCCTTCTTCCTCTCTCAAGGTTCAAGTGTTCCATGAGTTGGAAATCATGAACCTTTGAGACAAAACCACCATTACTCTTCTCTACTCATTCTAAGGTTCTAGCTTTAGCACACCTAGCACCTTAGTAGTCTCTAGTTTGAGATACAAGCTCAAGTTCGAGGCCCTCGGGTGGATCCATTTACGGCAAAGAGGAGACGAGGAGGAGAAGCCGTTCAAGCCACTACGAGGAGCTAGCAAGGAGGTGAACAACTAAAAGAAGAGAAGGAGTTCAAGACCTAGGTATAACCATTCTACATAGTAGCTAAAACTTGTAGTATTTTTGTTAGTTCTTGTTTAGCAAACGATCCTCTTTGAACGGTCCATGTTGCCTAGTTAGGAAAATTTTTTGTTTTACCTATTTCGCCTCTCCGAAATGACCGGGGTGGGTAACGTGGACCTAACAGTGGTATCAGAGCCTTGCTAAGCAATAACTAACTGTTAGCATAGTTTTTAGAATCTCGATCCGGAAAAAATCCCAAAAACAAACCGAAAAGTGTATTTTCTGTCGATTTTCAAAATAGGCCTAAAAATATTTTGTATGACATGAAAAATACAGGCAGGGTTTTCTGGGAATTTACAAGAAATTTGAGACCCCGACTCGGCCAACTCGCCGCGGAAGCGCGGCGGAACCATGCGTTCCGCCGCGGATCCGCGGCCGAGTTGACTCGGGCGCGGCTCAACTTTGTTGCAAATTCCTTTGTTTGCTGTTTTAGGATTTTTGGGATATTTTGTTTCTGCCCAGATTTTCCTGAGAAAAATGTTATTTTTTTGGGGTAGTTACAAATTTGTATTTTGATCGGAATTCTACAAACTTTGGCTAAATGGTTATATCTGTAATGTGATATATGCACTGAACGTCGGCTAATCGCTATACGTCGATTAGTGGGGGTTGTGCATATCTGTGATCTGTAATGTTATTGGATTGTGTATATGAATTCGTTGGATTGTCGCGTATGAATAACCGGGGGGTTGTGAGATGAGAGTTTTCTTTAACTTTTCATTTGATGTAATATGTAATTGATGTAATATTATTTTTATGGCCGCACATCCAAGATGAGGTTGTAGCCGCCATTGTATAATTTCTTTTACTGTTTTTGCTCCTAGGATAGACCCAAGGTGGGGTGCACAAACTACCGGGTATCTCGAAGTGCCGAGTGGCCTACTCACGTTGTTTAGGGAGGTTGCTTCACTTCGGGTATTTGGCGGGTAGTTTGCCGCACCTGTAGGGGTCTAGGGTGGGGTTTTGGCTATTCATCGCGACCGTGTAATCCGTCTTTCGTTGCAGGCTTGAACGAAACGTGGATTCCTAGTATATCCAATGTGTTCATCTGTGATCTGGAATGGCTATCATTGCATCTGACGAATGTATATATATCTATATGATATTTATTTAGGCATTGCTTATGTTTTGCATCCGTGCTAGTCCAGCCCCCGCTCTGTCGTTAGTTAAGTAACCTAACGAGTAAAGACGGGGCCCCGTGGCGAATGCGGATGGCATAAGCGTACGTCATATTTTCGTTGTTTTCTGCAATGGTAGGATTAATTGATGGGATGCATTAAATTAATGCAAGAAAATAAACCTAATAAAACGTTGTTGGAACAATTTTCAAAAAGCTGTTATTGCAAGGACGTTCACTTTTGTTTTGCACAGAGGTATTCGGTTATGAATGCCCAGCACCTCATTCGACGAGGCAAGGGCCGAGATCCCCTCATCGGGAGTGACCCCTTGGACAAAAGTTTGCGTCAAGGTAATAACTTCACTATAGTCGATTATTCTTGCTTTGCATCGAGGTATTCAGCTTAGAATATCCTGCACCTCATTCGACGAGGAAAGAGCCGAGATCCCTTCATAGGGAGTGCCCTCTTTAGCAAGAGTTTTCGCCATTATATTTTCAAAAAGGCAATCATGTTCCTTCAACAATATCAAGTTCATTATGTTAACGGGTTTTTCGCCAAAAACCCAACCGTAGCCCTCCGTCATTTCGGATTGGTATTATTTAGTATTCGTGCTGCGTTTGTTGACTTAGTCAAGGCGTAGTAAACGGTAGCTAGATGATATTTTTCTGTGCATTGCAAATGTGATTGATTAGGATAGTCGTGCGGCCTTGTTGACCTAGTCAAGGGTACGTACGGGTGGGTCTAATGCAATCAAGATAATGATGGGTAGAACTTGACTAACGGTTTATGGTTTGTTGACCTAGTAAAGGTCATAAACCGTTAGGGGCAAAAACCACATCGGGAGTTTCTAAAGTAACTGAAACTTGCAGATTTAGCATACCTTCTAGAGTGTGGTGACTAGAGTGGATTCCATCTAGGTCATCACACAATGATAGTTGGATCCCGATCCCACTGATGAGTTGGATTACTCTCGGGAGATTATTTCACTTAACAATCAATGCTATAAATCAAGTAGGTGTCTAGAACGGTGTTAGCGGGGCTACGCCTCCAGGGAAAAAAGGTTCTTTAATTAAGGAACTTCGCGAAAGCGTTGGAAAACCTCCCTCGAAGTACCAACACTAGCCTAGCTGAAAGGTTAAGCAAGTATTGTGACGTGCGATTAATCCTGACTAGTTCTTCTTTTAAAGGTTTGAAGAAGAATTTGAGGAAACTGTGGTAGCCATCCTGGTTAGATAAACTAATAAACCAATCTAATCTTGCAAGAGCGCACGCTGAGTGTTTCTTTTCTCTCTCTCTCCAGGTAGCAACCATTTCACGCCCTAATCAAGATAATAAAATGTATCGCTTGACCGATCTGAATTCTTATTCGGGGCTGGGGAACGTCGGTTCGGCTCTAACTTGTGACTACAGTCATAAGTATGAGAAAGGGAAAGAGGATTGTATGGATTCCAAGGATACCCAGTTGAAGAAGAAGCATAGTTTTGCATCTACTTCTGGTGTTCTTGTAATTGAGAACTGCTTTACGGTCAGTCCTACCTCCTGGGTACTTGATACCGGATCAGGATCTCATATCTGTAATCTATTACAGGGACTGAGAAAAAGTAGAAAAGTTGTACCTGGTGATATGACGCTCAGAGTAGCGAACGGAGCACAAGTTAATGCTGCAGCCGTCGGTGAATATCACCTTGTGTTGCCAAACGGCAATACTATGATTTTGAACGATTGCTACTATGTACCTTCCATGGTTTGCAACATCATATCAGTTTCTTTACTCGATAAAGATGGATATAACTTTGTTCTTGATAGAAATATCATGAACATCTACCTTCATAAGGTACTGGTTGCAGAAGGTACACTGTGTAATGGTATCTACGTTCTAAATCAGAATTCAGTTCTCAATGTACAAAAACACACGCAAGAGGAAGAATTCAGATACGAATGAATCCTACTTGTGGTATTGTAGACTTGGTCATATCGGAGAGAAAAGACTAAGTAAGTTGCATAAAGATGGACTCTTGAATACGTTCGAGTTTTCATCTTATGAAACTTGTCAGTCTTGTCTCAAAGGGAAGATGACCAAATCTCCGTTCACCGGACATGGAGAAAGAACAACAGAGCTCTTGGGACTCATACACAGTGATGTATGTGGTCCGATGTCTATACATGCAAGGGGTGGGTTCTCGTACTTCATCACATTCACTGACGTTCTCTCTAGATTCGGATATGTGTATCTTATGAAACACAAATCTGAAGCTTTTGAGAAATTCAAGGAATTCATAAACGAAGTGGAGAATCAGACTGGCAAAAGTATTAAGATCCTTCGATCTGATAGAGGAGGGGAGTACTTAAGCACAGAATTCCTAGATTACCTAAAAGAGAATGGTATTCTCTCTCAGCTTACTCCTCCTTATACACCACAGCACAACGGTGTATCGGAACGGAGGAATCGTACCCTTTTGGATATGGTTCGCTCCATGATGAGTAGTGCTGACTTGCCTCTTTCATTTTGGGGATATGCGCTTTTAACAGCAGCTTATCTATTGAATGATGTTCCGTTTAAATCAGTGCCTAAGACTCCATTCAAGATATGGAATGGAAAGAAGCCATATCTTAAAAGATTTAAGATATGGGGTTGTCCGGCTTATGTTAAAAGACATAAACCAGATAAACTGGAGGCACGGTCAGTTTTATGTAAGTTTGTAGGATATCCAAAGAATGGTTATGGATATCTGTTCTACCACACCGAGGAACAGAAGGTGTTTGTTGCTCAGCATGCCGTTTTCTTAGAAACGGAGTTTCTTGCAAAAGAAATTAGTGGGAGCACGGTAGAATTGGAAGAAATTCAGCGACCACAAACTGAAACTGAAGATTTGACAGAACCTCAGGATCGAATAACCCCAGACGAACCTCATCCACTCCGCAGATCTGGTAGGATTTCTCATCCGCCTGAGAGATACTACGGTTTTCTCTTAGACGGGGATCGAGAGGATTGCATCTTGGAAGAAGATAACCCTACCAGTTTCAGCCAGGCCATTATCAGTAGGGACTGTGATAAGTGGCTGGAAGCAATGCAATTCGAAATGGAGTCCATGTACACCAATAAAGTGTGGACCTTGGATATTGCTCCACCTGGGATAAAACCCGTTGGATGAAAATGGATCTACAAAAGGAAACTTGGTATAGATGGGCAGGTGGAGACCTATAAGGCTAGACCCGTTGCAAAAGGTTTTCGTCAAAGACCTGGTGTGGACTATGATGAAACTTTTTCTCCAGTGGCTATGCTCAAATCCAGTCGGATCCTACTTGCCATTGCTGCCTTCCATGACTATGAAATCTGGCAGATGGACGTTAAAACGGCTTTTCTAAACGGCTGTTTGGAAGAGTGCGTTTACATGGATCAGCCGGAACGTTTCGTAGATAGTGGGAGCAGCAGGAAGGTGTGCAAGTTTCTTAAATCCATTTATAGATTAAAGCAGGCATCGCAGAGCTGGAACATCTGTTTTGACGAGGCAATCAAGGAATTTGATTTCATCAAGAACGAAGATGAACTTTGTGTCTATAAGAAGATTGTAGGACGAACTGTCGTGTTCCTAGTCTTGTACGTGGAGGACATTCTTTTGATAGGAAATGACATTCCTATGCTACAATCGGTCAAGCTATTCTTGTCACAACGGTTCTCCATGAAGGACCTGGGTGATGCCTCGTACATTCTGGGGATCAAGATCTACAGAGATAGATCCAGGAGACTACCGGGACTTTCGCAGTCCAAGTACATAGAGACCGTACTAAAGAGATTTAGTATGGAAGATTCCAAGCGCGGTAATGTACCCGCATTGCACGGAATCACCCTCTCCAAGAAGATGTCTCCTAAGACTGACGAGGAGAGGGTTCACATGAGCACTATACGATACGCTTCGGCGGTAGGATCTATAATGTATGCGATGCTATGTACAAGACCAGATGTGGCTTACGCGCTGAGCGTGGTGAGCCGATATCAGTCAGACCCAGGTGGGGGCCAATGGACAGCAGTGAAGAACATTCTCAAGTACCTGAGAAGGACTAAAGAGATGTTCCTGGTTTACGGTAATGGAGACCTCAAGGTCGAGTCCTTTACCGATTCAAGCTTACAGAGTGACAAAGATGACAGCAAGTCTGTCTCGGGTTTTGTGTTTACCCTCAACGGAGGGGCGGTATGTTGGAGGAGTTCCAAACAGGATACCGTCGCAGACTCGACGATGGAGGCTGAATACATTGCTGCAAGCGATGCCGCAAAAGAGGCGGTCTGGATGAAGAAGTTCATTAGTGAACTTCAGGTGGTTCCGTTCATTGTTGACCCAATACCTTTGTATTGCGATAACAATGGGGCTATAGCTTTAGCGAAGGAACCAATGTCCCATCAGAAATCCAGACACATCTTGAGGCGGTATCACCTGATCAGGGAGATCATTGATCGCCAGGAGATCGAGATACGGAGAGTGGACACAAAGGACAACACGGCGGATCCATTCACAAAAGCCCTCCCTCAAACACAGTTCGAGTGACTTTTTGAGCTATTGGGTATGCGGTACGCCAGCAGCTGGCCTTAGTGCAGACGTTGGGTATGCGGTACACCAATTACTGGCCTTTAGTGCAAGTGGGAAATTGTTAGATATGTATGCCTTAGAGGCCATTATTGTATAGTACTAGTTTGTATAATACATTTTGGAGGCTTGGGATATATATATATATGGTTTCACGACAGTCTTCATCGATATAGTAGTATGCTACTTGGTTTGTTTCTATCTTAATATGTGTATATGTTTCTTTTAACATATCGCTAAAAACATATTGGTAGAGCCCTTAGGATTTTTGCTTGACTACCGGCGTTGTGATGGCGATCACACTAGTGGGGGCTGCGTAGTCTATAAGCACATCCTTATTTTAGTCCCTAGTCGTAGGATTATCGAGACAGGGCATCGATACTCCAGAGTAAACTGGTGCATACGCTTCTTTTCCCAGCAGGGGAGATGGTCTGTCCCATAGCCATCAGTACGTCGTACTGGAGATAGTATGAAGGTGCTCGTTAGGTTACGAGTACACTGGACAGGACTCGTCGGGAACTGTTGGTTGGTATTATACCTATCGTCTGTTAACAGTTCCTAGGTGACATGAGTACAGCTTAGTCCGCTGACTTGACACTGTCACTTCGCCTCAAGTGTGTTCCCACTGTTCTTAGATTACTACCCTACCACGGCTCTACTAAGTCGTGCAAACAGGTAGTAGTTGGGTGCAGTCCCGAAGCACTTAGAGGCAGTGACGGTTAGACAGGATTCGTCTCTCCCGGTATTGGGAGTTGATATCGCGCTGTGTCTAGGAGAGCCATTACACATTGTCGTCCCTGGCCAGGGCAAGTGAGAATTGCTGGTAGGTTTTCCAGTAGATTCTTAGGGTGTTTTCGGCTACACTCCGACACGAGTTGTACCGCTATTAGGGGACTGACGTTTACCGCCCCTAGGCCCGCCATGCGATATTCTCAGATGAACAGACCGGACTGTACAGAGATTGTCACATTCTGGCTCAGTAGGAGTTAGGATGGGTTCACCTCATCAGTCTTCTTGTCGGCATCTACCTGGGGACCGTTACGTACAGCTAGTACCGCTTGTGGCCTGTGGTTAAACCCACTGCCAGCGTAGTGTCGAGCCTTTAGAGTCCCACACAGAGGGTTACTCGCCTTGGGTAAAACTGAGTAGAGGTCGCATGGTTTTGTGACAGGGTTCGTTCACATCCGCGCACTTGTGCACGTTTGGTGTCCGGACAGTTATTACTAGCAGGCTTTGGTTTAAACCAGATCCTAGTACTTGTTTTGGGATTGGTTTTGTCTTAGTGTATTTGTGTTCCTTAGAACACGGATGCGGGTGTGTTTGCACAGTTGACAAAGACAGAGGCAGAGGCAGAGGATTCGCATTAGGGTTGTTGACCATTTGACTTTGGTTGACTTGTTGACCATTTAACTTTGGTTGACTTGTTGACCATTTGACTTTGGTTGACTTATTGACCGTTGACTTTTTCTAAACCCTAATGAGAATGAGAAATAATATGATTAATGATATTAATTAAGGATTATTGTGTCATGGTTGAGTTGAACATTTGACTTTTGTTGACTTGTTGACTTTGTTGAACGGTTGACTATTGTGGACTTGTTGACCATCATCATTTCATTGCTATGACTTTTGATTACTTGTTGTTCTTTACAAAATGCAATAATAGCATGAAATGATAGTGGTCATTGAAACCAACCATCACAATACTTTAATTATTATTATTGTCAATATTGTTTTTGCTTTTGTGAGCATGGTTGCATTATGAGAGCTCATTCTATCATCTTCTTTCTCTCTCATGAAAAAAGCTCTCCCTCTTCCTCTCTCAAGGTTCAAGTGTTCCATGAGTTGGAAATCATCAACCTTTCAGACAAAACCACCATTACTCTTCTCTACTCATTCTAAGGTTCTAGCTTTAGCACACCTAGCACCTTAGTAGTCTCTAGTTTGAGATAGGAGCTCAAGTTTGAGGCCCTCGGGTGGATCCATTTACGGCAAAGAGGAGACGAGGAGGAGAAGCCGTTCAAGCCACTATGAAGAGCTAGCAAGGAGGTGAACCAGCAAAAGAAGAGAAGGAGTTCAAGACCTAGGTATAACCATTCTACATAGTAGCTAAAACTTGTAGTATTTTTGTTAGTTCTTGTTTAGCAAACGATCCTCTTTGAACGGTCCATGTTGCCTAGTTAGGAAAATTTTTCGTTTTACCTATTCCGCCTCCCCGAAATGACCGGGGTGGGTAACGTGGACCTAACAGCATGTTCTGGGTACTTTTTGAACTCCGCTCAAGTGTTGAGCTCTTTGGGAAATTTTGGGTGTTTGTTTATTCGATAAAAAAGTTTAACATCGTCTAGCTATCTGTGATTGTGGTACAATATTTGGAATCCACATAATTAGTTATGAGATAAATAGTTTGAATTTTATAAATCTGGCAATTTAGTCTCATTTGATCGGTTGCCATGGAATTTTGATGAGGATCAAAAGTCCGTCGCAATTACGTAGTGTACGCAGATACTCGCCAGGTAACCTTACTAGATAGCCATGTCCTATAACCCTGACCAAGTGACTGTAGGAGGACCCCGTTGCCAAAAGCATCCATTCGGGTGCTCGCGGCCGCGGTGTTCTGCCTTAGTGCGCTTCGTCGACGGCATCGGGGGTGCAGCCGTCTACTAAAGTTTCCGACGAGCATTTGATCAGGTTATCGGGAATCTTGTTGAATTACCCGATATGTTATTGGAAAGTGTTTTCAATATTGAGACTAAAATGCGGGGTTTATAATTGTTAGGCATGTGATATCTAAGAAATTCATTTGGTTGGGCACGAAATCCAAAGTATGTGATACATTGGGTTTATGATGTCTAAGGTGGTTGCGGATTCCAATTGTTGTAGTTATTCACTTTCTTTTCTGCGACCATAAGTGTAATATGTAGTGTATCGTCGGTTTCGTTGCTATAGGTCAACGACAATTGGGATACTCATATTTACTTACATTGATGACGTGTAATGTTATGTGTTGCTGTGATATGTTATATTGGATCGTCGTGTTTCGAATAGCCGGGTTTTTTTTATGTGAGATCAGAGTTTTTTCATATTCATTCATGTAAAAGCTTGTATGTAATATTCTTTTATTAGGGCACTTTCGGGTTGAGGATGATGTCACCATTGATGTATATTATTTACTTTTCCGCATTAGGATAGACCCAAGGCGGGGAGCATAAGTAACCGGGTTCTAGAGTCCAGTGGGAGACCATCTCGAGGAGTCGAGACCGGGTCTCCTAACTTTAGAATCGGTAGGGTTGCTTGACGCTCTCGTAGCGGTCTAGGGATGTGGGTTTGGCTATTCATCATAACCGTGGAATCCGTGTTTTTTATTGGCTTAATTAAAACACGGAATTCCTAGTATATCCAATATTTCATATATGTGTTCTTCTGCTGCTGATATTCTGTGATGTGATCACTTTATATACTCTGAGAGGAATGCTTATATTATATATATGATATATAATAAATAGCTGCTTTCGTTTCTTCTATGATGCTTAGGAAGCATAATTGATGGGACTTCATTAATGAGATTAATGAAAGAAAAAGAAACCTAAAGATATTGCAGAATCTTGTTTTTAAAACTGGTAGCTCTAGTTCTTGCTTTGCATAGCGGTATTCCTTATAGAATATCCAGCACCTTATTCGATAAGGAAAGAGCCAAGATCCCTTCACCAGGAGTGACCTCTTTAGCGAAACTAGCAGATGCTACAACCCACTTGGTTTTTCTTTTGATTGCTTCTGTAGTTTTTGCTTTGCATAGCGGTATTTATGAAATAACCTTCACCTTATTCGATATGGAAAGAGCCGAGATCCCTTCACCGGGAGTGACCTCTTTAGCAAAACCAGTAAAAGCCTAAAATACACTCCTTTTAAAATTCACTCGATTCTACAATGATATCAAGTTCATTACGCAAAAGGTTTTCTTAAAAACCTGTCATAGCCCTCCATCAATTCAGATAAGTGCTACTTAGTATTCGTGCTACATTTGTCAACCTCCGTCAAGGCGTAGTGTGCGGTAGCTGACTAGTGCTTATCTGCTGTATACGATGCGATTGGATTAGGGTAGTCGTGCGGCCTTGTTGACCTCCGTCAAGGGTCGTACGGGTGGGTTTAATTCAATCATGAAATGTATGGGTAGAACTTGACTAGCAGCCTATGGTTTGTTGACCTCCGTCAAGATCATGGGACGCTAGGGGCAAAATATTATCGAAAATTTCAAGTGTTGAAATTTGCAATGAGATTGCATACCTTCTATGAGATAGTTGGATCCCGATACCTACTGCGAGTAAGAGTTACTCCTGGGAGAGTTTTACACATTACAATTAGCCAATCAAGTAGGTGTTTAGAAAGGTGTTACCGGGGTTACGTCCCTGGGAAAACGAGGTTTATTTTAATTAGGTCCGTGCGAAAGCATGGGGAACCTCCCTCAAAGTACCGACACTGGCCTGGCAGAAAGATTGGCGAACTTGTATGGTGTAATTAATCCCAGCTAGTCTTACCTTTGATAAAAACAGTGGGAGCCATCCTGATTAGATAAAATAATAACCAATCTAATCTTGCAAGAGCATACGCTGAGTGTTTCTTCTCTCTCTCTCTCCTGGTAGCGACCATGTCATGCCTTAATCAAGATAATAATATGGATGCATTGACCGAACCTGCTTATTATACTGAGCTGGGGAACATTGGTTTCCGCTCTATCTTATAATTGTTATAAGTCCGAGCAGGAAATAGGGGAATATCTGGATTCCCATGCCACCCAATCGAAGAAAGTGCATGTTGATGCATCTTCTTCGAATGTGTTCATTACCGAGAACTGTTTCTCAGTATCCTCTACGTTCTAGGTATGTGATACCGGATCAGGATCCCACATATGTAATTTGTTACATGGGCTATAGAAAGATAGAGAACCGAGAAATGGTGATATATATCTCTAAGTGTTAGAGAATGGTGCAATTGTTGCAGCCAAGTCAGTTGGAAAATATCACCTTGTATTACCAAATGGTAAATACATTCTGAACAAATGTTATTAGATACCGAACCTGATATAAAATATTACATCATTTTCTTTATTCAGTTAAAGACGGATATAATTTTGTATTGGAGGATAATGTTGTGAACATTTTCTTGAATCAAGAGTTGATTGGATCATGCACGTTATGTAATAGCATATACATTCTAAATCAAACCACAGTTCAAAGTATGTAGAACACGCACAAGAGGAGTAATTCAGAAATGAACGAATCCTTCTTGTGGCATTGTAGACTAGGTCATATCAATGCGACCCGACCAGCTAAGTTACATAAGGATGAATATGAGAATCTGTTCGAATTTTTATCTTATGATACTTGTCAGTATTGTCACAAAGGTAAAGTGACCAATACTCCGTTTACTCGAAACAGAGAATGAGTTACTGAACTCTTGGGACGTATACATGATGATGTATACCGTCCTATGTCTACAAATTCCAAGTTTGGTTCTTCGTACTTCATTACATTCATCGAAGATCTCTCAAGATTCGGACATATGTTCCTGTTGAAACACAAGTCTGAAACTTCTGAGAAATTCAAGGAATATAAGCTTGAAGTTAAGAACCAGACGGGTAGAAGTATAAAGTCCTTCGATGTGATCGAGGAGGAGAATACTTAGGCATGGTGTTCCTGGAGTTTCTAAAAGGAGAATGCGATTCTCTCTCAGCTTACTCCTTCGAATACATCACAGCACAACGGTGTATCGGGGCAGAGGTATCGCACCCTATGACATATGGGCTCTATGATGAGTACTGCTGAGTTACCTATTTCCTTTTGGAGTTATGCACTTGAGAAGCTACATACCTATTGAATGGGGTTCCATCCAAATCAGTGCCTACCACTCTATATGAGATATGGTATGGGAAGAGACCATGTCTTAAACGAGTTAAGATATGGGGTTGTCCGGCCTATGTTGAAATGCAAAATCCGGACAAGCTCGAGGCAAGGTCAGTTCTGTGTAAGTTTGTTAGGATATCCCAAACATTTGCAAGGGAATATCTTCTTCCAAACTGAGGAGCAAAAGATGTTTTGTTTCTCAACATGCCACCTTTTTAGAAATGGAATTTCTTATGCAAAAATTTGTGGACATGAGGTAGATCTGGAAGGAGTTCTAGCTAGACAAACTAACAGCTGATGATTTAGTGTAACCAAAGGATTCAATAGTCTCCAATGAACCTCAGCCTCTCCGCGAATCTGGTAGGGTTTCTCATCCACTTGAGAGATACTACGGCCTTCTCGGTGACAGTGGGAGCGAGGATTGCATCATGGTAGATGATGGCCCAACTAGGTTGAAGCAGGCCATCACAAGTGGGGACTCTGTGTAAAGGCTGGATGTTGTGCGATCAAAGATGGAATCCATATACACCAACAAAGTATGACTTTGAATGTTGCACCTGAAGGGGTAAAACCCATCGGGAGCAGTCAGATCTTGAGAAGATTCTTGTTGTAAATGGAAAAGTTGAGACTTTCAAAACTATGCTTAAGTACATTAGGATTAAAGCAAGCATTGCGGAGTTGGAACATCTATTTTTGATGTGGCAGTCAAAGTGTTTGACTTCATCAAAAAGGTAGATGAACCTTGTATATACAAGAAGGATGTAGAGAGTAAGGTTGTCCTATACATATTGTACGTAGATGACATACTCTTGATAGAAAATAGTTTCCTATGCTACACTCGGTCAAGCTCCTCTTATCATGAGGATTCTCAATAGAAGATCTGGATGATACTTACTATATCTTGTGGATTTTGATATATGGTGATAGATCTAAGTGGATATTGGGAGTGTCCCAAATACAGGTACATTAACACCATTCTAAAGAGGTTTAGTATGGATGATTCTAAGCGTGGTGGTTCGCCGACTTACTCAGGAATCACTCTCTCCAAAAAGATGTCTTCCAAGATTGATTTAGAGAGAGCCCGCGTGCAAGAGATACCCTATGCTTCGGTAGTAGGCTCTACCATGTATGTGATGTTATGTACCAGAACAGATGTAGATGACTCACTAGGTGTTGTGATCAGGAATCAATCGGATCGTAGGAGAATCACTAGATAGCTGTGGAGGACATTCTTAAGTACTTGAGAAGCACTAAATGAATGTTCTTGGTTCGAGCTTCCAGAGTGATAAGGTCGACTGAAAGTCAGTCACAAGCATTGTCTTTACCCTCAGTGGACGGACGGTATGTTGGAAGAGTTCCAAGCTATATATCTTGGCAAACTAGACGATAAAGGCTAAATACATTGCTATCAACGATGCTGCCAAAGTGGCTGTGTGGGCATTTCTTGTTCATGAGATGAACATGGTTCCTACCATTGAGCGTCCAATAACTGTTATTGTGATAACAATGGAGTTGTGGCTTTAGCCTAGGAACAACGGTCCCATCAGCTATCTAGACATATTCTGAGGACAGTATCACCTAATCAGGGAGATGGTTGATCTCCAAGAGATCGAGATAAGGAGAGTTGACGCGAAGAATAGCACGGCGGATCCACTCACAAAGGCCTTTCCCTAGAGAGATTTCTATAGGACGTTGAGTTTGAAATACTGCAACAAATGGCCTTATGCAAGTAGGAGATTGTTAGTTATATGTATTCCCTAGAGGCCATTACTGTACATTTGATGTATATTGTAGTGGATGCTTGGACATATATAGGGAGGACTTTCTTGCTCGACATGATAGTATGCTATCTGGTTTCTCTTTATCTTAACGTGTACACTTATTGCCTCTCTATTATATATTGATAAAGCCCTCAGGATGGGTTCTTACTACCAGGATTACGATGCGGATCATACTAGTAGGGCAGAGGTAGTCGGTAAATACATCCTTCAAATGTTCCTAGTCGTGGGAGTATCGAGACAGGGCATCGATACTCCAGAGTAGACTAGCGTATGCGCTTCTTGACCTATATAATAGGCGATGGATGATCCCACATCTATTGGTGTTTGACATCAGAGAAGGTATACGGGTGCTCAGTGGAGACAGGGTAGACTGGACGGACTCGCCGAGAACTCCTAAATGGTACAATACCTATCTTCAGATAGCAGTTCTCTGGTGACACTGGTACAGGTTAGTCTGTCGACCCGAGATCGTCATAGAGTCTTGTGTGATTCCCACTGTGCTTTGATTTCCACCTTACCACGTTCAAAAGATCGTGCAAAATGGTGGTTTTTGGGTACAGTCCCGAGTCACATGGAGGCAATGAGCGATAGGAGGGGATTCATCTCTCCCGGTATTGGGGGTTGATGTTGCGGTATGCTCGATTGGCCATAACAGGAAATCCTTGGCCAGGGTTGCTGAGATCTACTGGTAAGTGTTATCAGTAGCTTCTCGAACCGTTATGGACCTTGCATCGGCATGACTTATCAGGCTATTGGGGTCTGACGTTATACTACCTCCAGGCTGTGATATGCTCGAAACCTTGTTGCCGCGCTATGTAACCCTACAAACCCGAGATCGTCATAGTGTCTTGTGTTATTCCAACTGTGCTTTAATTTCCTCCCTACCATGGCTCTACCGAGTCATGGCAAACAGGTGGATTTTGGGTACAGTCCCGAATCGCATGGAGGCAGTGAGCGATAGAAGGGGTTTCGTCTCTCCCGATATAGGGAGTTGATGTCGCGCTATGCTTGATCGGCCATAACAGCAAATCCCTGGCCAGGGTTCTCGAGATTTATTGATAAAAGTTATCAGTAGTTTCTCGAACCGTTATGGGCCATAAATCAGCATGACTTATAAAGTTACTGGGGTTTGACATTTACTACCCCTAGACTTCATATGTGACTTATCAGACGAAGAGACCGGACTGTACGGTAAGTGTTGCTTACAGGCTCGTTAGGGTTATGATGAGTTCGCTCGTCGGCCACCTTTTTCGTCATGTACCTGGGTAGCCGTTACGCATAGCTAGTGCCACTGACATGCTTGTGGTTAAACCAACTGCCAGCGTACTGTCGAGTCTTTAGAGTCCCACACAGAGGGTTCCCTGGTTCAAGCAAAAGATGTAGAGGCCATAAGTTGTTACGGCAGGGTTTCAATCTTGTTCGTGTAATTGTTACAGGAGTAATGATCGGAAGGATAATACTGGTAGGCTTTGGTTTAAGCCGGATACCGTATTATATTATTGGATTATTTGTATTCGTATTTTTCGGAATTCGGATACGGGTATACTTATACGGTATACAGCAGAGGGGTATTTCTGTAATTGTTACAAGAATACCTTCTAGAAAGAGACAACTCATAAATGGATATTTATTTTGTGAAAATAAATAAATGAGGTGGAATTTGGAGAAAGTCTATGCATGGATGAAGGAATGTATTGTTTTATTTTTTATTCATTTAGAGTTACTATTGAAGCATGGTGCAATTTTTTATTGCATGCTTTAACTATTTTCATTTGAGCCATTACATTTTTTCCATGCATGATTTTTTCATTCATTACATACACATTCTCTCTCCTCATTATCTCCTTCTTCCTCCTCTTTGCTTTAACCTTCACATGAGTTGTGAATCAAAAGGTTATAGCAAAATTATAATCTAATACTTGATCTCTAGATCATTTATGTGATCTTTTCTAGCAAACTTGATCTCTTAGTTGAACTCTTATGAAGAGTTTGTAGCTTGTTCGATAGCTCTCGGGTGGATCGTCTTGGATCTTGAGGTGGTCGGAGACCGAGCTCTTTGCGACCACAAGAAGCCTAGGAGTCACATCCAAACAAAGACCCGAAGGACCGGTTCCTAGGTATAACACTTTCATAGTAGATTAGATCTCTAGATAGTTTAACTAGTTATGGTTTAGCACAAGATCTTGGTTTATGTGGGTGTTGCATGCAAGAAAATTTTTGTTTATCGCTTCCGCCACCTCCCAAGTGTTGTGAGAGTGTACAACATCAACTAACATGGTATCAGAGCCTAACTAAACCATAACTAGTTGTTTAGACGACGTTTAAAGCTTCGAACACGAAACAACACCAAAACCGTATTTTAAAAACGTTGTTCTCTGGAATTTTTTCAAAAGTGTTCTAAAATATTTTTAAGCAAGTGCAGAATACTTGTTATGAGATAACTTGACAACCCTAGAAAAACGATCCCTAACCACCGGAATTTTCCTGGCGACATCAATGATTTTTCCGGCGTCGCCGGTTGAACAGTAAGGTTTGGGCTTGGATTTTTTAGGGTTCACTGCATTTTGTGTTTTTGGATTTATGGTATTGTTTAATTATTTCCAGATTACATATGATGTAACCTAAGTGTTAGGGAAAATCGGAGTGTTTCGAAATCGAACTTTTGATGTCCTTTATCCGCTTTTCTATTTGTTATGTGTTTGAAACGTCCACTAATTGCTATACGACGATTAGTGGGGATTGCACATATGTATATCTTGTGTTGGTATGTGTATATGATCGTTATGATGAATAGCCGGGGATGTGAGAAGAGTGTTTTTCTTTCATTCATGTAATTTGTAAAAAGCAATATAATATTATTTTGCGGGGTACATCCGGGTTGAGATTGTAACCACCGTTGTTTTTTTTACTGTTTTTGCTCCTAAGATAGACCTAAAGTGGGGTGCACAAACTACCGAGTTCTCGAAGTGCCGAGTAGCCTACTCACTTTGTTGAGAGAGCTTGCTTCACTTCAGGAATTTGACGGGTAGTTTGCCGCACCCGTAGGGGTCTAGGGTGAGGTTTGGCTATTCATCACGACCGTGGAACCCGTCTTTCATTAAGGGCTTAAATGAAATACGGAATTCCTAGTATATCCAATGTATTCATCTGTGATCTGGAATGTTTATAAATGTGTGCGATGAAAGGCTATTTATATATGAGATATATAATAAACGTTGCTTATGTTTTGTACCCGCGCTAGTCCAGCCCCCGCTCTGCCGTTAGTTAAGTAACCTAACGGTGTATGACGGGGTTCCACGGCGAATGCGGATGGCATAAGCGTACGTTCTATTTTCGTTTCTTTTCTGTGATGTTTAGGAAACATAAATGATGGGGAAACATTAATGCGATTAATGTTAAGAAAAAGAAACCTAAAGATGTTGTAGAATCAAACTTTTTAAAATGGGTAACTCTAGTTTTTACTTTGCATAGTGGTATTCCTTGATGTATATCCAGCACCTCATTCGATGAGGAAAGGACCGAGATCCCTTCACCGGGAGTGACCCCTTTAGCGAAACTAGCAAATGTTACAAAGCACTCGATTGTTTTTTATAGTTGATCTAATTTTTGCTTTGCATCGTGGTATTCATGAATATCCAGCACCTTATTCGATAAGGAAAGAGCCGAGATCCCTTCACTGGGAGTGACCTCTTTAGTAAAATTGGAAAGATACTACAAAACCATTCAATTTTTATACTGGAGCTTAAACCATTCCTTTCACTAGATTCTACTATAATATCAAGTTCAAAACGTTAAGGGTTTTCATAAAAACCATCCGTTGCCCTCCGCTATTTTAGGAAGCAGAGTACTTAGTATTCGTGCCAAGTTTGTTGACTATAGTTAAGGCGTGGTGTACGGTAGATAAGTGATGTTTTCCTATAAAGTATTTGATGCGATTGATTAGGACATCTATATGACTTTGTTGACCATTGTTAAGGGTCATGCGGGTGGGTCTCAATCATGAAATGGCGGGTAGAACTTGACTAGTGCCTATGATTAGTTGACCATAGTTTAGATCATAAGAAACTAGGGGTAAAAATCATATCGGGAATTTCAAGAGTTGAAATTTGCAATGAGATTGCATACCTTCTATTTGATAGTTAGATCCCGATCCCACTGTGAGTAAAAGTTGCTCCCGGGAGAGTTTTGCACTTTACAATTAGCTAATTCAGTAGGTGTCTAGAAAGGTGTCAACGGGGTTACGCCTCTAGGAAAACGAGGTTTATTTTAATTAGGAGTGTGCGAAAGCACAGGGAACCTCCCTCGGAATACCGACACTGGCCTGGCCGACCGATTAGTGATCTTGTAGATTGCAATTAATCCTGGTTAATTTTCTTTTTAAGGTTTGAAGGAAAATTTGATAAAAAGCAGTGGGAGACATCGATTAGATAAGATTAATAACCAATCTAATTATGCAAGAGCATTCGCTGAGTGTCTTCTTTTCTCTCTCCTAATGGCAAATACCTATGACGGGACTTAAGCTTTTATTAGACAAGAATAAACTCACAGGACCGAATTACAAAGATTGGCTAAGGAACGTAAATATTGCCCTGACCTATGATAAGGTCGGATACGTCCTGATTACTCCAGCCTCTCCTAGCCCAGGCCCTGATTCTTCAGTTGTGGATAAAGAAATCCGCAAGACATGGGATATAGACTGCGCAACAGCCAAGTGCCTCGCTTGCTTCTATGAACAATGAACATCAGAAGCAGCACGAGAAGATAGATGTACAATCCATCTTTCTCCATACAAAGGAGTTGTATGGAGAGCAATCTCGTACTCTCCGATATGAGGCATCTCGAAAGTTGTTTCAGATGCGTTTGGATGCTGGCACGTCTATAGGTGACCATGTATTGAAGATGATTGGACATATCAAAGAACTAGAGGACCTGGGTTAGACCATGTAGAATGAACAGTATGTTGATATTGTTCTACAGTCCCTTCCCCCTGCCTTTGATCAGTTCATTGTAAACTTCAACATGGACAACATGGAGAAGTCATTACCTGAACTCCTCAATATGTTGAGGAGTGCAGAGAGCACGCTAAAGGTAGCGAAAACTCTTGCTCTGATTGTTGGGCCATCTTCCTCCTCCGTCCCGAAAGCCAAGGCCAAGGGAAAGAAGAAGAATCCCATTAAACCGAGAGGCGGAGTGAAAAATGCACCGGGAAAGGACAAGATAGGGGTTGCTGCGATAGGACGAGGGGAATGCTTCCACTGCCACCAGACTGGGCACTGGAAGAGAAACTGCGTTGGATACCTGGCCGGCCTCAAGAAGAAGAAGTATGGTGATGCTTCCACTTCATGTGTGTTTGTAACAGAAAACTGTTTTTCAATTAACACTGCTTCCTAGGTATTAGATACCGGGTCAGGATCTCACACCTGCAATTGTGTGCAGGGGCTGAGAAATAGCAGGTTTTTGAAGAAAAGTGACCACACTCTCTAGGTTGGGAATGGTTTCTCAGTACATTCTACAGCAGTGGGAGAGTATCACCTTAGTTTGCCGTCGGGTTGTATATTAGTTTTGAACCCATGTTATTTTGTACCTTCGATGTTATGTAATATTATATCTTTATTGTTGTTGTACAATGCTGGATATAATTTTGTATTACAATCTAATTTTATGAACATTAACCTTAATCAAGAGTTGATTGGGTCTGGTACAGTAACTAACGGAATATACTTCCTGAACTAGCACACAGTTTTCAATATACAACACATAAACAAAAGGAAGATTTCAGACATAAATGAAGCTTTCATTTGGCATTGTAGATTTGGTCATATTAATGAAAGAAGACTAACCAAGCTACATAAAGATGGATATTTAAACTCTTTTGAATATAAATCTTATGTGACTTGCTAGTCTTGTATCATAGGTAAAATGACCAAAACTCCGTTTAGTGGACACGGAGAGAGAGCTACTGAACTCTTAGGCCTCATACATAGTGATGTATGTGGACCAATGTCTACACACGCGAGAGGTGGTTTTTCCTACTTCGTAACTTTTACTGATGATTTCTCGAGATTCGGACACGTGTTCTTGTTGAAACATAAGTCTGAAGCCTTTGAAAAGTTCAAGGAGTATAAATCTGAAGTAGAAAACAAACAGTCTTGAGTATCAAGAAACTTCGATCAGATCGATGGGGTGTGTACCTAAGCTCATAGTTTCTAGATTTCCTAAAAGAGAATGGGATTCTCTCTCAGCTCACTCCTTCGTACACATCACAACACAACGGTGCGTCGGAAAGGAGGAATCGTACCCTATTAGATATGGTACAATCTATGATGAGTGATGATGAGTTACCAATATCATTCTGGGGGCACGCATTGGAGACTGCGATTTATCTATTGAATAGGGTTCCGACCAAAACCGTGTCTACCACTCCATATGAGATACGGTATGGGAAGAAACCATCTCTTAAAAGAGTTAGGATATGGGGTTGTCCGGTTTTTGTGAAAAAGCAGAATCTGGAAAAACTCGAGACACGGTCGGTTTTGTGTAAATTTATGGAATATCCAAAATACTCGTATGGATATCTTTTCTACCACAAGGAGGAACAAAGGGTGTTTGTTTCTCAGTATGCCACATTTTTAGAAAATGAATTTTTTTACAAATGATACTGTTGGCAATTGTTAGTGTATATGCCCTAGAGGCAATTATTGTATCATACTGGTTTGTATATTACTTAATGGAAGCTTAGGATATTCACAGTTGTATTGACAGTCTTGCTCAAAATGCTAGTATGCTACTAGGTTTGTTTCTACTTCAATATGTGCATGTGTTTCTTTTAGCATATCGCTTATATATATTAGTAGAGCCCTTAGAATCTTTGCTTGATTACCAGCGTTGTGATGGCAGTCACACTAGTGGGGGCTGGATAGTCTACAAGCACATCCTTATACAAGTCCCTAGTCGTAGTATTATTGAGACGGGGCATCGATACTCCGGAGTAGACTAGTGTATACGCTTCTCATCCCAGCAGGGAAGATGTTCTGTCCCACAGCCGTTAGTACGTCGTACTGGAGATAGTATGCAGGCGATCATTAGGTTATGAGTACACCGGACAGGACTCGTAGGGAACTGTTGGTTGGTATTATACCTATCGTCAGGTAGCAATTCCCAGGTGACATGAGTACAGCTTAGTCCTTCGACTTGAGACTGCTGCTTCGCCTTGAGTTTGTTCCTACTGTACTTTGATTATTACCCTACCACGCTCAAAGGAGTTATGCAAACAGGTAATAGTTAGGTGCAGTCCCGAAGCACTTGGAGGCAGTGGCGGTTAGATAGGATTCGTCTCTCCCGGTATGGGGGTTGATATCGTGTTGTGTTTGCAGAGCCATTACGCAAAGTCCCTGGCCAGGGCAGGCGAGATTTACTGGTAGGTACTCCAGTAGTTTCTCAGGGTGTAATGGGCTACACTCCGACACGACTTATACCGCTATTAGGGGTCTGATGTTTACCGCCCCCTAGGCCTGATATGCGATACTCTTAGACGAACAGACCAGACTGTACAGAGATTGTCACAGATAGGCTCAGTTGGAGTTCGGATGAGTTATTCTCATCGGCCTTCTCATCGACATATAACTGGGGACCGTTACGTACAGTTAGTACCGCTTGCGGCCTGTGGTTAAACCCACTGCCAGCGTAGTGTTGAGTCTTTAGAGTCCCACACAGAGGGTTTCCCTGCATCGGACGAAAGATGTAGAGGTCGTATGGTTTTACAACAGGGTTCGGTCACGTGCGTGTACTTGTGCGCGCATGATGATTCAGACGGACAATACTAGCGGGATTTGGTTTAAGCCGGATCCTAGTATTGTACTGATGGATTGTTTTCGTCTTTTGTATCCGCATTATTCAGAATACGGATATGGGTACGTATGTACGGACGAGGGGCATTTTTGTAAATTGGTCAAAGATGCTTCTAGAAGGTGACATGTTATATTGTTATTATTCATTTTGGTTTAAATGAAAAATGCACTATGACATGGAAAAGATGAGGTGGAATATGCATGAAAATGGACTTAGCTTATCATGACACATGGTGGCATTTTGGCCCATGAGTCATTTTTTGTTACTTGAACCATATATGAGATAATTCATTATTGATTTATCAAAAGGGATTATCAATATGGTTCAGAAAAATAAAAGGTTGAGAGCTAACTCCATTCTCCATTCTCTTTCCTTACAAGTCTTTTTCATTAGCCATCTTCTTCCTCAAACCCAAGTGAACTCATGTATTGACTGATCTAGGGTAAGCAAAGATATTACAATCCATCCACACATCTCTGCATCCTCTACGACATCATAAGTAGCGACCTTGATGCCCTAGTTGCCTCGGTTGAGGTAGGAGTTCGATGCAAATCTCCTCGGGTGGATCATCTTGGATTTGAGGAGTCCGACGAGGGAGCGGCAATCCGAATCGATCCATGGAGTCAACAACAAGAAGAAGGACAGTGAGGAATGAAGACCCGAAGGAACGGAATCACGAGGTATAAACTTCAGTACATTTAGTTTACCTCACATCTAGTTACTAGTTAGAGTTTAGCACCGATCCTGGAGTTCAAGTCCGTGCCGTGATATTTTGAAAAATCATTTTTTACTTATTCCGCCTCCCCGCGGACTCGCGGGGTGCGCGACATGGACTTACAGCAATGTGGTAGAACTGGAAGAAATTCCAGATACACAAACAATTACCGATGATTTGGTTGAACCTGAGGTTTCAATAGAACCTGACGAACCTCAGCCACTCCGTAGATCTAGTAGGACTTCTAGCCCACCTGATAGATACTACGGTTTTCTAATTAATGGTGATAGAGAAGATTGCATCATGGATGATGATGATCCTACTAGTTTTCAGCAAGCTATCACAAGTGGTGACTCAGTGAAGTGGCTGGATGCCATGAGATCCGAAATGGAATCCATGCAAACCAACAAAGTATGGACTTTGGAGGTTGCACCTTCTGGAGTAAAACCCACGGGGTGCAAATGGATCTTTAAGAGAAAGATCGATATGGATGGTCAGGTGGAGATCTATTGTAACATTTCAGAAAAATAAAATATTATTTTTGGGAATTTTTATAATTTAATAATAAATATTATGAATATTTTACTATGGCGGTATAATTAAATACCGATAAATCGGGAAATATTTGGAAAATATTGGAAAAATCAAATTAAATAGTGATTTTGAGGGATTTATGCAATAACTTTTATGATTTATTTATTCCATTTTAATGCTAATCGTGATTAATTATCGCTAATCTTGCATTAATCCAGTTTTGTGTATATGACATGCACTATGTCCCCTTTACAAATACATGTTACATTTTTCCATGGTTCTTTCTTCTTTCCATGCAATGGATTTGTTTTATGAAAAGAAAAGATAAGAATAAGAAAGGAAAAAGAAAAGAAAAGAAAATATTAAACAAAGAGGGATGGGCAAGAGAGTGAGAGAGAGAGAGGTGAGGGTCAACCTTGGTCATGGCTCCTTGTTTCATTCATCACCTTCATCTTTTCTTCTTCCTCTTCCCTCAAGCTTGGCTACCTTCTTCCTTCCACCATCTCAACTCCTCACAACACACCCAAAACAACATCAAAACATCATCCCAACTTCATTAAAAACATGCACAAGCACATCACAAACACTTTGGACCAAGAAAAATTGGATTTTGAAGACTTGGGGCAACTCAAGAATTTTCTTGAGTTGCCAAATGAGGTAATTCCTTCATCATTTATAGTGTATTTGATTTACCTTAGCACCCAAACAAGTTTAGAAGTGTTTTAATGCGGTTTAGTGAACTTTGAAAATTTCAAATTAGGGTTTGAGGGATTCTTGTGTTGTGATTGTGTAATTGAGGTTAGTAGATGCTATAAAACCTATGTAGTGGTGGTATTTTGGACTAAACCATAGACTTAAACCCCAAACCCCAAACCTAGAAACCCCGATATCGGGAATTTGTGGAAATTGTGAGCTTATTTAGAGATCTGCTAACACCCGGGGACACTAGGATTTATTTAGCAAACACAGAGGAGTGTGCAGGCATCCTTGAAGCTACCCTAATGACCCGAGACCCCAACTCACATACTGGGCCGTAGATTTATTCCTTCCAGCCGCAATTTGCAGCCAGGGTAGGAGGGTTTGCCTCCAGGTTTGGTCCATGGCTCCATTTGTAGTAAACTAGACCCTCCATGTATGCAAAATTGGTTGATTTCACCTAGGGTAAAATCTGGGAATATTTTCTTGAGTTGGTGCATTGTTTTACGACATCGTTTTTACTTGGATTTTAGTATTTGGGTTTGACTCAGTCGATTCACATTTATACGTCAATCGTCGAGAGTTGTTGGTTTTTCTTGCATGCGTAGTCCGTAGGTTCTAACCTATAGGCTTTTAGCGTGTCGTTTCGGTTTTGAATTGGATTCTTATGCGACACGATATATGTGTTATGATATGTAGGTACCCCTATGTGGACTTCGAGATGAAAAGCAAGTGCGTGGCGACATCGACATCGGCAAGCGAAGATCGAGGTGAGTAGATATATATCTAAGGGGGAAGTCGGGTGGATGGCGTATAGCATCCCTGCAGTTCTTAGTGTAGTATACGAACACACACACACACACACACACACACACATATATATATAAATATGTTTGTTATGAGACTAGATGATTATCTAGATAGACTTTAGGAGCTCGTGGATAAACTTTAGTGTAATTGGATGATAGTGTCGATATTTAGTTTTAGTCGCGAACCCTAGAGTAGTGATTTGCATACACGCACACATACACACTTGCATACATTTTACTAGTTGTGCGTATATGGGGATATGTATATATATGTACACACATAGGTATGGGACTATGTGTGTGTGTGTGTCTCTCTCTCTCTCTCTCTATATATATATATATATATATATATATATATATATACAGGGATGATGAAGATAGTATATCATATTTGGAGATGAGTCGATGAGTTTGGGCGTGAGGCCACGAGATCGGTGATATAACATGGTTCGTATTATGAGATACGACATGTTATTATAGCGGGTCCTTGGGCGTTGTGTTTCATACACATGCATATATATATGTAGATGGTATCAGTATGTACTAGAGTTAGGTCAGTACCCAGATCATGATATGATGATAAGGATACCAGATGAATGATGAGATAAATGTGATATTTGACCCGTACCCAGATTTTGGATGCCGTACGACGGATTTACCGTACGAGCTATTTATTGATGATAGATCCACACTCTTGACTCGAGGATGTCATGTTATATATTGTATCTTATGTGATACTATTGAGGCGGGATCACTGACTATTATATGTTATATATATATCGACTCAGATTTAGGTGGTTTCCTTACCTTTTCAATTAGCCTGTTTGTTTAGTCCTATAGTTTACTTGTAGATGTTAGACTAGACTTGAGTCATACCTATTTCAAAACTAACGAATCGTGAATATTTTAAAGACAGGACAAGGGATTCTACGGATATTTCAAAGGACATACATTTTCTTAAAAACACCGTAACCCTTATTTTCAAAATACCACAATTCGTGTTATTTCAAATGGAAAAACTGTATGACTCATATGTATATTAATGCAGATTCCTTATTATTGCGTTATTATTCATGTTCTGTATATTCATGACCATTCTCATCGCATTGCATGCTTATATTGTGTTTTTCGTTAGTTATTATCAAAATTATGCTGTCAGGAAACCAGCACCATTACCGATGATGCGTATGCTCCACGTACACCTGCTTGCCGGCTCACACATATCATCATCGGTAATTGCCATGTCACGTATACTTTAGAGAATATTAATCCTTTGATTTTGCTTGTTAGCTGATAGTTCCGACATGGGATTGTGAGCTTGCTTTTATATGATAGCTTAGACATTGCATTTATTTACTGCGTTATCTCATGCATTTATATTTATATATTCATTTCCATGCGATAGTAAGGGCCAGTCCGGATTGTTGGAGCCCAGTATATTGGATATAGTACCCTCAAAGTCAATTATTGGATCGCAGGCACGTGATTGCAATGATTGCGGAGGACCTATACCGGTAGGACAGTCTTACTCGAGATGATAGTATGCTATCTGGTTTACCTTTATCAGTCGTGTACAGGTTCAGGTGACTGATCACTGTTACACTTTGATAGAGCCCTTAGGATCTTGCTTGACTACCAACAGTATGATGGCGATCATATACGTGAGAGTTAGGTAGTCCATAAGCACATCCTTAATTGTGGTCCCTAGTCGTGGGAGTTTCGAGATAGGGCATCGATACTCCGGAGTAGACAAGTGTATACAGTCGAGACCCCGACAAGGGGCGGTGGCCGGTCTCACAAGCCACTGGTGTCAGTTGGATCACCTAAGATGTATAAAGGTGCTCATTGGGTTATGAGTACACCGGACAGGACTCGCCGGGAACCTGCTAGTTGGTACTATACCTATCGTCATATAGCTGTTCCCTGGTGGCATGTGTACAGGTTAGTTCATCGACCTGAGGTCGTCATTTATCTCGTGTGAGTTCCCACTGTACTTTGATTACTACCCTACCACGCTCAAAAGAGTCGTGCAAACAGGTATTTTTTGGGTACAGTCCCGAGTTACATGGAGGCAAGTGAGCGGATCGGCAGGGGATTCGTCTCTCCCGGTATTGGGGGTGAGATCGCACTGTGTCTAGGAGAGCCATTACACAAATCCCACGACCGTGGCAGGAGATTTACTGGTAGGTACTCCAGTTGTATCTCAGGGTGTTTTTGGGCTACACGCCGACACGACTTATACTGCTATTGGGGGTCTGACGTTACCAGCCCCCTAGGCCGATATGCGATACTCATAGACGAACGGACCGGACTGTATATACATTGTCACTGTTAGGCTCAGTAGGGTTTTCGGATGAGTTCGCTCATCGACCTCCCTTGAGGTCAGTACATGGGCAGCCGTTACGCACAGCTAGTGCCGCTGACGGCTTGTGGTTAAACCCACTGCCAGGGTACTGACGAGTCATTAGAGTCCCCCACAGATAGTTTCCCAAGTTCGGGCGAAACGTTGTAGAGGCCGTATGGTTTTATGGCAGGGTTCGGAAAATGCACGTGCGTTTACGCACGTGTCATATTTCGGGCAGATAATACTGGTGGGCTTTGGTTTAAGCCGGATCCGAATATTATACTGTGTAGATATAATATCTTTGTCTCAGTTGCATTTGTATTCGGTAGTAATACAAATGTGGGTATGTTAATACTGTTACGCGGTTATCCTTAAATTCGTTTCGGGATCGCTTTTGGAAGTTTCCAGTTTCCAGTTTTCTATCTCCCGTCTTTAACATTCGGTTAATTGCGGATTTATCTTTTCTTGAGGGTGAGTCATGAGTGTGGAAGGTTCTAGAAGTTTCTAGATGGTGATTAGGCTACATGACTCATTAGTGCATTGATTGTGCATTTAATGAAAATGATGACTAGGGTTTATGATTCAATGTATGCAATTAATGATATGCAAGGTGTTTAGATGACTCATTCTTTTCATGATTGATCTTTATCTTATGGTTACCTTTCTCTTGTTCCTACACTCACCTCCCTTCTCCTTTAAAGTGGCCGACCCTTGCGTGTGAGGGATTATGGCTGTTGTTTTAAAAAAGATGATAGTTTTTGGTGTATGGAAATTTCATAGCTACTTTTATTCCATCACCCGATTCAAATGGCAACTTCATTAACCGTTCGTCCATGGCTTTGGACGAAGCGAGAAAAAGTGTTCTACTCATTCTCTACATCAATCTTGGTCATCTCTTTTAGCAAACTTGATGACCGAGTTGCCTCGGGTCAGAGGCGGGAGCCTGTTTAAAGATCCGTTGACGTGGTGCCATCTGGACGAGGAGATCGGAGCAGCCGCAACCAAGCGTGGGATGATGGTTAAAGAACGAAGGACTCGGATCATTCGGTATAACCTTTCTACCCTCTTTGTAGTTTGTTAGTTTAGCAATAATAGCAGATCCGGGTTATAGTATACGATAGCACCAGTTAAAATGTTTTTGTTCCGCATTTGGCGTCTGTTAGACGGCCGGGGCGCTACCGTAGACTTACAGTGGTATCAGAGCCTCGCCATTAAGCTTTACTAACTTGTGCTAACGCGTTTAAAATATCGATTGAACCGAATTTCAAAATTTTTCTGTTCATTGTTTCTGTCGATTTTAAATCTGGTCTAAAAATTATTTTGCATATCACAAAATCGAGCAGGGTGTTTTATGAACACTGCAGAAAATTGGCCATGTGCTCTCACTGTACAGCCGCGGATCCACGGCCCAAACTAGGGTTTGGCCGCGGATCCGCCGCCATATTGGGAGATCAATAAGCCAAAATTCTACAGTAGCTTCTACAAAGGAAATTGTGGTTTTTGGTATATTTCTTTTGGGCCTAGATTTTTTACTGTACTGCAGATGTACGTGGGGCCCACTTCGGGAAATTTAGTCGATCAAAATTTAAACATGTTAGTTTACAGTACTTACATTATATCTCCGACCGGGAATGTCATTTGAGCGGTAAATTACGTCTAATTGCTATAGTCCTTTTAGACGGATTTGCGAACGTGACATTCGCGTTGATGTTCTGTGTTGTGCTGTGATGTTGCGGATTTGTCGTGGTGGATAGCAGTGTGCAATGGTAGTGCAGTTTGGATTTATTTGTACATTTGATATTGCGGGGCGAGCGTCCAACATGTGGACTGTCGTCACTCCCTGTTGTATAATATTCTTTTGGGGCACGACCGGGCTGAGGTCGATGTACCCGTTGTACATATTTTTTAATTTCTGTACTAGGTTTTACCCCGTGACGGAGTGCACGGATAGCCGGGTTCTGGAGGGCAACGGGTCCACATCTCATGGCTTTGAGAGGCAGAGAGGCTTCACTCTAGAATTGTCAGACTATTCGCCGCACTCGTAGGGGGTACAGGTTGACCCAAGGAGGGGTACTCAAGTTACCGGATTCCGTGAAGTGCAGGGTGGTCCATTCACTTTGTTGTAGGGGGCTGCCTCGCTTCAGGTTTTGGCGGGTAACTTGCCACACCCGTAGGGGTCTAGGTTTCATTGCACAGGCTATCCACACGACCAGGGGAACGTCGGGTTTCAGTAGCGGCTCTGTAAAATCCGGGGATCCCAGATTATCTGTATTGTTATGTGATGTTTATTACTTTTCTGTAATGTTGCATATTATCACGCCTGGAGCAATTTTTGTATATTGGTATATATACTATTAGATGTTGTATATGTTTTACACCCGCGCTAGTCCAGTCCCCGCTCTGTCGTTAGTTAAGTAACCTAACGGGTGATGACGGGACCCAGTGACGAATGCGGATGGCATATATGTACATTTTATTTTCGTTCTTTTCTGGTGTGATTAATTGATGGGACCGCATTGATTCTGATCAATGCAAAGGAAAACAAACCTGTTTGGCAGTTGTTGGAACAATTTTAAAAAGTGTTATTACAAAGACGTTTCCTTTTTGTTTTGCATAGAGGTATTCGGTTGGAATATCCTTCACCTCATTCGACGAGGCAAGGGCCGAGATCCCTTCACCGGGAATGACCCCTTGGGCAGAAGTTTGCGTCAGGGTAATAACTTCACTATAGTCGATTACATATTGCTTTGCATCGCGGTATTCAGTTGGAATATCCTGCACCTCATTCCACGAGGAAAGTGCCGAGATCCCTTCACCGGGAGTGACCTCTTTAGCAAAGGTTTTCGCCACTATATTTTTATAAAAAGCTATCAGGTTCCTTCAGCGATATCAAGTTCATTACGTTAAAGGTTTTTCGCCAAAAACCAGCCGCAGCCCTCTGTCATTTCTTTTGGGTATTCAGTAGTATTCAAGCTATGTATTTTGACCTAACGCCAAGGCATAGTGTTTGGTAGCTGCTGGGTATTCATTTGTGTTAGTGTATATGCCCTAGAGGCCATTACTGTATCATACTAGTTTGTATATTACTTAATGGAAGCTTGGGATATTCACCTTGTATATACAATCTTGCTCAAAATAGTAGTATGCTACTTGGTTTGTTTCTACTTCAATGTGTACTTGTGTTTATTTTAGTATATCACCTATACACATTAGTGGAGCCCTTAGGATCTTTGCTTGATTACCAGCGTTGTGATGGCAGTCACACTAGTGGGGGCTGGGTAATCTATAAGCACATCCTTATGCAGGTCCCTAGTCGTAGGACTATCGAGACAGGGCATCGATACTCCGGAGTAGACTAGCGCATGCGCTTCTCATCCCAGTGTGGGAGACGGTCTGTCCCACAGCCGTTAGTACGTCGTACTGGAGATAGTATGCGGGTGCTCGTTAGGTTACGAGTACACTGGACAGGACTCGTCGGGAACTGACCGGTTGGTATTATACCTATCGTCAGTTATCAGTTCCCAGGTGACATGAGTACAGCTTAGTCCACTGACTTGACACTGTCACTTCGCCTCGAGCGTGTTCCCACTGTACTTTGATTACTACCCTACCACGGCTCAAAGGAGTCGTGCAAACAGGTAGTAGTTGGGTGCAGTCCCGAAGCACTTGGAGGCCGTGACGGTTAGACAGGATTCGTCTCTCCCGGTATTGGGGGTTGACATCGCGCTATGTCTAGGAGAGCCATTACACGAGTAGTCCCTGGCCAGGGCAAGCGAGATATACTGGTAGGCTTCCAGTGTTATCTCAGGGTGTATTGGGCTTCACTCCGACACGACTTGTACCGCTATTAGGGGACTGACGTTTACCGCCCCCTAGGCCCGCCATGCGATGTATCAGACGAACAGACCGGACTGTACCGAGACTGTCACATTCAGGCTCAGTAGGAGTTCAGATGGGTTTCACCTCGTCAGTCTTCTTGTCGGCATCTACCTAGGGACCGTTACGCACAGCTAGTGCCGCTTGCGGTCTGTGGTTAAACCCACTGCCAGCGTAGTGTCGAGTCTTTAGAGTCCCACACAGAAAGCTATTCGCCTTTAGGCAAAAGAGTAGAGGTCGCATGGTTTTGCGACAGGTCGCATGGTTTTGCGACAGGGTCCGGTCATATCCGTGCACTTGTGCACGTACAGTGTCCGGACAGTTAACACTAGCGGGCTTTGGTTTAAGCCAGATCCTAGTGTACGTTTTTGGATTGGTTTTATCCAGTATGTATTCGTGTTCCTCGGAACGCGGATGCGGGTGTGTATGCACAGTTGACAGAGAGACAGAGGCAGAGGATTCTCATTAGGGTTGTTGACCGTTGACTGTTGACTATTGACTTTTTGCTCAACCTTAATGAGAATATCATATATGATTAACAATAATATTAATTAAGTTTTGTGGTGACATGGTTGTTGAGGGGTTGACTTTGTTGACTTGTTGACTTTGTTGACCGGTTGACTAGGTTGGACTAGTTGACCATCATGATGACAATGGCTATCATTTCATGGCAAAGACTTTTCACTTACTTGTTCTCTTGTGCAATATGAGTGCATGAAATGATTTAGCCATTTTGACTTGAACCATTTTACACAATACTTGATTACTATTTTTGTGATGATGGTTTTGGATTATGAGAGCCAAGTGAGAAAAGTCTTTCTCATTCTATCATTTTCATTCTCTCTCTTGTTCTTGAGCTCTCATCTTCTTCCTCTTGCTCTCCCTCTCTTTGTCTATGGTTCACTTGTCTCATGTGTTGAGAACTAAGAACCATAGAGAAAATCCCAACACACTCTTCTCTACTCACTCTAGTTCATAAGGTTTAGCAAACCAAGTGAACTAGTTTCTTCAAAGACCGAAGAAGAAGCCAAAGGTAGAAGCTTTCAGGTGGATCGATCTTCGGCGCAAGGAGACGACGGGGTGAAGCCGATCCGGACAACCATCGAGGCTTGAAGACGAAGGAGTTCAAGAAAGAAAGGTATAACCCCCTAACCGAGTAGTTAACAACTCCTAGTTAGGTTGTTAGTTAGATGTTTAACCAAGATCCGGTTTTGAGTCCATGTTACCGCCTCTAGAAAATTGTTTTTCACCAAATTCCGCATGCCCGAAAGTACCGGGAGAGGTAGCATGGACTTACAGTGGTATCAGAGCCTAGTTAAACACTACCTAACATGTTAGCATAGTAACTAGAAATTCGATCGGAGAAAAAGTCGCGAAATACACCCGGATTTCAAACTTTCTGTCGATTTTAAAAGTGCTGCAAAAATTATTTGAGATATACCAAAAATCGACTTAGGGTTTTTAGAAGAAACTGCAAAAATTCGACCCACTGAATCGATCAACGCGCCGCGTTTCCCCGGCGGGAGCTTGCTCCCGCCGCGGAACCGCGGCCGAGTTGACTCGGTCGTGGGGTTTTATTTTTGCAGTTTGTTCATAGGGGTATTTTAGGATTTTTGGAATATGTATTTTCTGCCCAGATTTTCCAGAACGAAAATTTTGTGTTTGGGGCCTGAAAATCCGTATTTTTGATCGAACTTCTAAAAGACTTAAGCTAACGGGTTTTTCTGTGATGTGATATTTGTATTGAACGTCTGCTAATCGCTATATGTCGATTAGTGGGGGTTATACAAATCTGTGATCTGTAATGTTATTGGAATGTGTATATGAATTCATTGGATTGTCGCGGGTGAATAGCCGGGGGTTGTGAGACGAGAGTTTTCTTTTCTTTCAATTCATGTAAATTTGTAAATTGATGTAATAATTATTTATATGGCCGCACAACCGGGTCGGGGTTGTAGCCGTCATTGTATAATTTCTTTTTACTGTTTTTGCTCCTAGGATAGACCCATGGAGGGGGTGCACAAACTACCGGGTATGCCGAAGTGCCGAGTGGCCTACTCACGGAGTTGAGGGAGGTTGCTTCGCTTCAGGTACTTGGCGGGTAGTTTGCCGCACCCGTAGGGGTCTTGGGTGGGGTATTGGCTATTCACCGTGACCGTGTAATCTGCTTTTCGTTACAGGCTCGTACGAATTGCGGGTTCCTAGTATATCCAATGTGTTCATCTGTGATCTGAAATGGCTATCATTGCAATATATCTATATATGATATTATTTAGACATTGCTTATGTTTTACAGCCATGCTAGCCCAGCCCCCGCTCTGTCGTTAGTTAAGTAACCTAACGGGTAATGACGGGCCCCGTGGCGAATGCGAATGGCATAAGCGTACGTCATATTTTGGTTGTTTTCTGCAATGGTAGGATTAAATGATGGGACGCATTAAAAGAACTAATGTAAGAATATCACGCATTAAAAGAACTAATGCAAGAAAATAAACCAAGTTAAAGTCGTTGGAACACTTTCGGAAAACCACTCGGTTCTTTTCAAAACTAACTTTTAAATGCGGAGCTTGAGCCACTCCTTTTAAAAGCTATCTCGTTCCATCGATTATATCAAGTTCACTACGTTCACGGTTTTGCCAAAACCATTCGTAGCCCTCCATCATTTCAGTTAAATATTCGGTAGTATTCAAGCTATGTATTTTGACCTCACGCCAAGGCATAGTGATTGGTAGCTGCCGGATATTTATCTGTTGCATAGATAGAATGCGTTGGTTTGGGACAGACGTACTGCCATTTTGGCCTACGTCAAGGGTAGGTACGGGTGGGTTCAAATTAACCTGGATAATGATGGGAAGAACTTGACATGTGACTTATGACATTTTGACCTCACGGCAAGGTCATAAGAATATAGGGCAAAAATCCACATCGGGAGTTTCAAAAGAACTGAAACTTGCTAGTGTTGCATACCATTTGGAGTGTGATGATTCTGGTAGGATTCCTTCAGTTTCGTCACGCGATGATATTTGGATCCCGATCCTACTGTGAGTATATGCTACTCCTCGGGAAATTTCTCACTTAACGATCAATGCTATAAACCAAGTAGGTGTCTAGAAAGGTGTTAGCGGGGCTACGCCCCCAGGGAAAAGAGGTTATTTAATTAAGGAACTTCGCAAAAGCATTGGAAAACCTCCCTCGAAGTATCGACACTGGCCTGGCTGAACGGTTAAGCAAGTATTGTACGGTGAGATTGATCCTGACTAATTCTTCCTTTTTGGTTTGAGGAGAGATTCGAGAAACAGTGGGAGCCATCCTGTTTAGACAAACTAAAAACCATTCTAAACTTGCAAGAGCATCATGCTGAGTGTTTCTTCTCTCTCCTAATAGCAGCGACCAATCGACATGACTGGACTTAAGTTACTTCTAGATAAAAACATACTGACAGGGCCAAACTACAAAGATTGGCTCAGGAATGTCAAGATGGCAATCACTTACGACAAGCTGGGGTATCTTCTTACCACCAAAGCTCCCCCTGTCCCAGGTCCCAAAACCAGCGTCGCGGATAAGGAAATCCGTAAGACCTGGGAACTAGATTGCGCGAAGGCCAAGTTCCTCGTGCTTGCCTCTATGGACAACGAACATTAGAGGAGGCACGAGAATATGGACCTCGAATCCATATTTCTCCATACAAAAGAACTGTATGGAGAGCAGTCTCGTATCGCAAGATACGAAGTGTCGAAGAAGTTATTTTCGGCAAGGTTGGCCGTCGGATCATCAGTAGCGGAATACGTGCATAAGATGATTGGCTACATAGAAGAGCTCGCGGACCTTGGGACCACGTTGGAGAATGAGCTCTATACGGACTTGATTCTCTAGTCCCTTCCTTCCACTTACGCCCAGTTTATCCTGAACTTCAACTTACAAGAAAAGGAAGTTGAACTTTCAGAACTCCTCAACATGCTGAGGAGCGCAGAGGGCACTCTACAGAAAGGTAGGGAAACATCCACTTTGTTTGTAGGAGGATCTTCCTCTTCTAGGTCCAAGGCGAAAGCCAAGGGAAAGAAGAAGAAAGCCCCCGCCAAACCAAGGGGCGGTGTTAGTAAAGTGGATACGAAGGGAAAGGCAAAAGCAACAAAGAAAGTGGGGAAGCTTGTGGATAAGGAAGCATGCTTCTATTGTCATAAGAAGGGACACTAGAAAAATGATTGCAGGGCTTGGAAAGCCAGAACACAGGATCTGAAGCAGGTTGCGGCTTCAGCTTCAGGTGTGTATGTTATTGAAAACTGTCTTTCAATAAACTCTACTTCCTGGGTATTGGATACCGGATCAGGATCTCATATCTGTAATTCTTTGCAGGCGTTGAGAAACCGTAAGGTTTTGAAGGTAGGTGACATGACCCTCAAAGTTGCAAACGGAGCTACCATGGATGCTAAGGCCGTGGGGGACTATCACCTGGGAATGTTAGATGGACATGTTTTGGTTTTGCGTAATTGCTTTTTTGTACCCAACGCAACTTGTAATATCATTTCTGTATCTTTGGTTTCTAAAGAAGGTTATGAATTTGCGTTTGTAAGCAATGTTGTAAACATTCACCTTAATCAAGTTCTGATTGGGTCAGGTACATTAAGCAATGGTATATACGTATTAAACCAACCACAGATTTTCAATGTCCAGAATACACACAAAAGAAAGTCTTCGGAAATAAATCAGACTTTCTTGTGGCATTGTAGACTGGGTCACATCAATGAGAGAAGGTTGACGAAGTTACATACAGAAGGATATTTCAATGCGTTCGAATATCAATCGTATGCCACTTGTCAATCCTGTCTCAAAGGAAAGATGACAAAGACTCCGTTCACTGGACACGGAGTAAGAGCGAGCGAGCTCTTAGGACTCGTACACAGCGACGTGTGCGGTCCAATGTCTACACATGCGCGAAGCGGTTTTTCTTACTTCATTACTTTTACGGATGATTTTTCAAGATTCGGACATGTCTTCTTAATGAAACATAAGTCCGAAGCCTTTGGAAAATTCCAGGAATATAAGAATGAGGTAGAAAAACAAATCGGCAAAAGTATCAAGATTCTAAGATCGGATCGAGGTGGTGAATACTTGAGTGCCGAGTTCCTGGACTATTTAAAAGAGAATGGAATTCTCTCTCAGCTTACTCCTCCATACACTCCGCAACATAACGGTGTATCGGAGAGACGGAACCGAACCCTATTGGATATGGTACGGTCCATGATGAGTAACACTGAGTTACCGTGATCATTCTGGGGATATGCGCTAGAATCAGCCGCATACCTTTTGAACCGAGTTCCTACTAAGACTGTGCCTACCACACCATATGAGTTATGGAGTGGGAAGAAACCCTATCTTCAATATCTGAAGATCTGGGGATGTCCAGCTTTTGTCAAAAAGCAGCATGCGGACAAACTCGAGGCACGCTCACTACTGTGCAAGTTTGTGGGATACCCAAAGAACACCAGGGGGTATCTTTTCTACCACGCAGAGGAACAAAAAGTCCTTGTTTCTCGTAATGCCCACTTTCTAGAACACCAGTTCTTGGAAAAGGAAATTAGTGGGAGTGCAGTAGAACTGGAAGAAATTCCAGAACCACAGACTATTACTGAAAGCTTAGTGGAACCAGAGGGTTCAAAAGAACAGGACATTCCTACGCCGCTCCGCAGGAGTAGTAGGCAGTCTCATCCGCCCGAGAGATACTACGGTTTTCTCATAGACGGGGATAGAGAGGATTGCATCATAGATTATGATGAGCCTACAAGCTTCCAGCAGGCCGTTCAGAGCGTTAACTCGGTAAAATGGCTGGATGCAATGCGGACCGAAATGGAGTCCATGTACACCAACAAAGTATGGACGTTGGACATTGCTCCAGACGGGGTAAAACCCGTAGGATGCAAGTGGATCTTCAAAAGGAAGATTGGTGTAGATGGACAGGTTGAGACCTATAAAGCTAGACTTGTTGCAAAGGGTTTCCGTCAAAGACCTGGCTTGGACTATGATGAAACCTTTTCTCTAGGGGCTATGCTGAAACCCATTCGGATCCTTCTTGCCATTGCTGCCTTCCACGATTATGAGATCTGGCAGATGGACGTAAAGACCGCTTTTCTAAATGGAAATTTAGAGGAGTGTGTCTATATGGACCAGCTAGAGGGTTTCATTCAGAGTGGGAGCATCGGAAAGGTGTGCAAGTTGCTTAAGTCCATCTATGGACTAAAGCAGGCATCGCGGAGTTGGAACATCTGTTTTGATGAGACGGTCAAGGAATTTGGCTTTATCAAAAATCCAGATGAACCATGCATCTATAGTAGATTTGTAGCGAGAACTGTAGTATTTCTCGTTTTATACGTGGATGACATTCTCTTAATTGGAAATGACATTCCCATGCTACAATCTGTCAACGGGTTCTTGTCACACAGGTTCTCCATGAAAGACTTGGGTGATGCCTCATACATCCTGGGGATCCGGATCCATCGTGATAGATCCAAGAGGATATTAGGACTTTCACAGTCCAGGTACATCGACACCATACTGAAAAGATTCAGTATGGAAGATTCCAAGCGCGGTAACCTACCGGCTTGTCACGGGATCACCCTCTCTAAAGAGATGTCTCCCAAGAATGATTTGGAGAGGGATCGCATGTCAATTATACCCTACGCTTCTGCGGTAGGCTCTATAATGTATGCGATGTTGTGTACCAGACTGGATGTAGCTTATGCACTGAGTGTGGTAAGCCCGTATCAGTCAAACCCTGGGGAGAAACACTGGATAGCTGTAAAGAACATTCTCAAGTACCTGAGATGGACTAAGGAGATGTTCTTGGTGTATGGCGGAAAAGACCTCCAGATCGAGGCCTTTGCTGACTCCAGCTTCCAGAGTGACAAGGATGATTCCAAGTCCATGTCGGGTTTTGTCTTTACCCTCAATGGAGGGGCGGTCTGTTCGAAGAGTTCCAAACAGGAAACCGTTGCAGACTCGATGATGGAAGCGGAATACATCGCTGCATCTGATGCCGCAAAAGAAGCTGTCTGGATGAGGAAGTTCTTGAAAGAACTTCAGGTGGTTCCGTCCATTGTTGATCTAATACCTCTGTATTGCGACAACAACGGGGCTATAGCTTTAGCGAAGGAACCCAGGTCCCATCAGAGATCCAGACACATCTTGAGGCGGTATCACCTGATCAGGGAGATCGTGGATCGCCAAGAGATCGAGGTTCGGAGGGTCGCTTCAGAAGATAACACTGCAGATCCATTCACCAAGGCCTTGCCCCAGACTCAGTTCGAGCGGCTGATCAAGATGATAGGTCTTCGATACGCCAGTACATGGCCTTAGTGCAAGTGGGAGATTGTTAGTGTATATGCCCTAGAGGCCATTACTGTATCATACTAGTTTGTATATTACTTAATGGAAGCTTGGGATATTCACCTTGTATATACAATCTTGCTCAAAATAGTAGTATGCTACTTGGTTTGTTTCTACTTCAATGTGTACTTGTGTTTATTTTAGTATATCACCTATACACATTAGTGGAGCCTTTAGGATCTTTGCTTGATTACCAGCGTTGTGATGGTAGTCACACTAGTGGGGGCTGGGTAATCTATAAGCACATCCTTATGCAGGTCCCTAGTCGCAGGACTATCGAGACAGGGCATCGATACTCCGGAGTAGACTAGCGCATGCGCTTCTCATCCCAGTGTGGGAGACGGTCTGTCCCACAGCCGTTAGTACGTCGTACTGGAGATAGTATGCGGGTGCTCGTTAGGTTACGAGTACACTGGACAGGACTCGTCGGGAACTGACCGGTTGGTATTATACCAATCGTCAGTTATCAGTTCCCAGGTGACATGAGTACAGCTTAGTCCGCTGACTTGACACTGTCACTTCTTCTCGAGTGTGTTCCCACTGTACTTTGATTACTGTTAGTGTATATGCCCTAGAGGCCATTACTGTATCATACTAGTTTGTATATTACTTAATGGAAGCTTGGGATATTCACCTTGTATAAACAATCTTGCTCAATATAGTAGTATGCTACTTGGTTTGTTTCTACTTCAATGTGTACATGTGTTTATTTTGCGATATCACCTATACACATTAGTGGAGCCCTTAGGATCTTTGCTTGATTACCAGCGTTGTGATGGCAGTCACACTAGTGGGGGCTGGGTAATCTATAAGCACATCCTTATACAGGTCCCTAGTCGCAGGACTATCGAGACAGGGCATCGATACTCCGGAGTAGACTAGCGTATGCGCTTCTCATCCCAGTGTGGGAGATGGTCTATCCCACAGCCATCAGTACGTCGTACTGGAGATAGTATACGGGTGCTCGTTAGGTTACGAGTACACTGGACAGGACTCGTCGGGAACTGAAAGGTTGGTATTATACCTATCGTCAGTTATCAGTTTCCAGGTGACATGAGTACAGCTTAGTCCGCTGACTTGACACTGGCACTTCGCCTCGAGTGTGTTCCCACTGTACTTTGACTACTACCCTACCACGGCTCAAAGGAGTCGTGCAAACAGGTAGTGGTTGGGTGCAGTCCCGAAGCACTTGGAGGCAGTACCGGTTAGACAGGATTCGTCTCTCCCGGTATTGGGGGTTGACATTGCGCTGTGTCTAGGAGAGCCATTACACGAGTAGTCCCTGGCCAGGGCAAGCGAGATATACTGGTAGGCTTCCAGTGTTATCTCAGGGTGTTTTGGGCTTCACTCCGACACGACTTGTACCGCTATTGGGGGACTGACGTTTTACCGCCCCCTAGGCCCGACATGCGATGTATCAGACGAACAGACCGGACTGTACGGAGAATGTCACATTCAGACTCAGTAGGAGTTCAGATGGGGTTCACCTCGTCAGCCTTCTTGTCGGCATCTACCTGGGGACCGTTACGCACAGCTAGTGCCGCTTGCGGTCTGTGGTTAAACCCACTGCCAGCGTAGTGTCGAGTCTTTAGAGTCCCACACAGAGGGTATTCGCCTCTGGGCAAAACAGAGTAGAGGTCGCATGGTTTTGCGACAGGGTTCGTTCTCATCCGAGCACTTGTGCACGTTTGGAGTCCGGACGGATATTGCCAGCGGGCTCTGGTTTGAGCCGGATACTGGTGTATGTTTTGGGGTTGCTTTTATCTCTCGGTATTCTTGTTCCTCGGAACGAGAATACAGGTGTGTATGCACAGTTGTTTGAGGCGGAAGAAGAGGTTTTTCATTAGGGTTTCGGAACGGGTGCGCATGCACAGTTGACAGTCGTCTTTTTTCCAAACCCTAATGAATTAGTGAGATATCTATTAATAATAGTAATTAAATGAAATTATGTTATGGTTGGTTTTGTTGACTTGTTGACCATGGTTGACTTGTTGACCATGGTTGAATGTTTGACCATCATCATTATTTTGCAAGGATGCTCCTTGATTCTTGCCAACATTCATTTAATGAAGTATGATAGTGGTCATTCCAAAACAACCATCAACTATTCTCATTTGAATTATTATTACTAATTAGATAATTCTTTTTCTTTTGATATGGTTGCAAAAAGGAAAAAAAGAAAGCTCATTCTATCATTTAGCTTCTCTCTCCTCACTTCATCTTCTTTTTCCTCTAGCCAAAGGAGAATCCTTCTCATGTGTTGAGAATCCCTCTCCTTAAAAGAAAAGCACCCCTTAGACACTCTCTACTCACTCTAGGATCAAGGGTTTAGCAAGCCGGAGATTCTAGTTCACTCAAAGTTCGAGAAAGAGCCCGAAGGTTGAACCCTCAGGTGGATCCATCTTCGACGGAAGAAGGCGACGAGAAGAGAACCATCAACCTCTACAAGGTTTCAAGAAGGAGTTCATTTAGGTATAACCATCTTTCCGAGTAGCTAACTCTCTTTAGCAAGTTTGCTAGTTTTAGTTTAGGAAAAGATCCCGACTTTGTTAGTCCATGTTGCCCCATGCGCTAAAAATTTGATTTTTATACCGTTTCCGCCTCCCCGTAAGAACCGGGGGTCGCAACGTGGACTTACAGTGGTATCAGAGCCTAACTAAACTTAAACTAGCTTGGTAGTGAAGTGTAACGAAGTTCGGAACCGAAAAAAAAAAATCCAAAATCCAAACTTTTACAAAACCCTAGTTTCTGTTAAAAAAATTTCTGGTCAAAACAAGATTTGTTATACACCTAAAATCGGCTCAGGGTTTTGTGTGAACACCCAAGAAAAACGATCCCCTGATTCCTTCAAACAGCCGCGTTTCCGCGGCATGAGGTAAGCACTTGCCGCGGAACCGCCGCCGTGTGGGGTCCTCTCATGATCGGGTTTCGTGCAGTGTTCTTCTGGTAGGGTTTTGGGATTTTTCAAATATGTTATATGTGCCCAGATTTTCCAGAACAGAAATTTACTTTTGGGGTCCTATAATTCCGTATTTTTTTCCGAACTTCACTGCACTTTGACTATGATGGTTATATCTGTGATGTTTGCATGTATTGAACGTCGGCTAATCGCTATAAGTCGATTAGTCGGGGTTATACATCTCTGTGATCTGTGTTTGATATTGGAATGTGTATATGAATGTGTTGGACTGTCGCGGGTGAATAGCCGGGGTGGATGTGAGATGAGCTTTTGTTTTTCTTTCATTCATTTGTAAATGTAAATTGATGTAATAATATTATTTGTATGGCCGCACAACCGGGTCGGGGTTGTAGCCGTCATTGTATAATTCTTTTTACTGTTTTTGCTCCTAGGATAGACCCATGGAGGGGTGCACAAACTACCGGGTTCTTGGCGGGTAGTTTGCCGCACCCGTAGGGGTCTTGGGTGGGGTATTTGCTATTCACCGCGACCGTGTAATCCGCTTTTCGTTGCAGGCTCGAACGGATTGCGGATTGCTAGTATATCCAATGTATTCATCTGTGATCTGTAATGTCTATCATTGCTTTATATTTAGGCGTTGCTTATGTTTTACAGCCGCGCTAGCCCAGCCCCCGCTCTGTCGTTAGTTAAGTAACCTAACGAGTGATGACGGGACCCCGTGGCGAATGCGAATGGCATAAGCGTACGTCATATTTTGGTTGTTTTCTGAAATGGTAGGATTAAATGATGGGACGCATTAAAAGAACTAATGCAAGAATATCACGCATTAAAAGAACTAATACAAGATAATAAACCAAGTTAAAGTCGTTGGAACACTTTCGAAAACCCACTCGGTTCTTTTCAAAACTAACTTTTAAATGCGGAGCTTGAGCCACTCCTTCTAAAAGCTATCTCGTTCCATCGATTATAACAAGTTCACTACGTTCACGGTTTTACCAAAACCATTCGTAGCCCTCCGTCGTTTCACATAAATAGTCAATAGTATTCAAGCTGTGTTTGTTGGCCAAAGTCAAGGCATAGTGATTGGTAGCTATTGGATATTCATGTGCAGCATAGATAGATGCGTTGATTTGGAACAGTCGTACTGCCTTGTTGGCCAAAGTCAAGGGTATGTACGGGTGGATTCAAATTAACCTGGAGAACGACGGGAAGAACTTGACATGTGACTTATGATTTGTTGGCCAAAGTCAAGGTCATAAGAGCATGGGGCAAAAATCCACATCGGGAGTTTCATAAGTACTGAAACTTGCTAGATTTGCATACCATTTGGAGTGTGATGATTCTGGTAGGATTCCTTCAGTTTCGTCACGCGATGATATTTGGATCCCGATCCTACTGTGAGTATATGCTACTCCTCGGGAAATTTCTCACTAAACGATCAATGCTATAAACCCAGTAGGTGCCTAGAAAGGTGTTAGCGGGGCTACGCCCCCAGGGAAAAGAGGTTCTTAAATTAAGGAACTTCGCGAAAGCGTTGGAAAACCTTCCTCGAAGTACCGACACTGGCCTGGCTGAACGGTTAAGCAAGTATTGTGCGGTGGGATTGATCCCGGCTAATTCTTCCTTTGTGGTTTGAGGAGGGATTCGAGAGACAGTGGGAGCCATCCTGTTTAGACAAATTAAAAACCATTCTAAACTTGCAAGAGCATCGTGCTAAGTGTTTCTTCTCTCCCCCTGCAGCGACCAAATCGAAATGACTGGACTTAAGTTACTTCTAGATAAAAACATACTGACAGGGCCAAACTACAAAGATTGGCTCAGGAATGTCAAAATGGCAATCACTTACGACAAGCTGGGGTATCTTCTTACCACCAAAGCTCCCCCCGTCCCAGGTCCCACCTCCAGCGTCGTGGATAAGGAAATTCGTAAGACTTGGGAGATTGATTGCGCGAAGGCCAGGTGCCTCGTGCTTGCCTCTATGGACAACGATCACCAGAGGAGGCACGAGAATATGGACTTAGAGTCCATACTTCTCCATACAAAAGAACTGTATGGAGAGCAGTCTCGTATCGCAAGATACGAAGTGTCGAAGAAGTTATTTTCGACAAAGTTGGCTGTCGGATCATCGGTAGTGGACCACGTGCTTAAGATGATTGGCTACACTGAGGAGCTCGCGGAACTTGGGACCACGTTGGACAGTGAACTCTATACGGATTTAATTCTCCAGTCCCTTCCATCAACTTATGCCCAGTTTATACTGAACTTCAACTTACAAGAAAAGGAAGTTGAACTTTCAGAACTCCTCAACATGCTGAGGAGCGCAGAGGGCACCCTACAGAAGGGTAGGGAAACACCCGCTTTGTTTGTAGGAGGATCTTCTTCCTCTAGGTCCAAGGCGAAAGCCAAGGGAAAGAGGAAGAAAGCCCCCGCCAAACCAAGAGGCGGTGTTAGTAAAGTGGATACGAAGGGAAAGGAAAATGCAACAAAGATAGCGGGGAAGCTTGTGGGTAAAGAGGAATGCTTCTATTGTCACAAGAGTGGACACTGGAAGAAAGATTGCAGGGCTTGGAAGGCCAGGACATAGGAACTGAAGCAGGTTGCGGCTTCAGCTTCAGGTGTGTATGTTATTGAGAACTGTCTTTCTATAAACTCTACTTCCTGGGTATTGGATACCGGATCAGGATCTCATATCTGTAATTCTTTGCAGGCATTGAGAAACCGTAGGTTTTTGAAGGCAGGTGACATGACCCTCAGAGTTGCGAACGGAGCTAGCATGGATGCTAAAGCCGTGGGGGACTATCACCTGGGAATGTCAGATGGACATGTTTTGGTTTTGCGTAATTGCTTTTTTGTACCCAACGCAACTTGTAATATCATTTCTGTATCTTTGGTTTCTAAAGAAGGTTATGAATTTGCGTTTGTAAGTAATGTTGTAAACATTCACCTTAATCAAGTTCTGAATGGGTCAGGTACACTGAGCAATGGTATATACGTATTAAACCAACCACAGATTTTCAATGTCCAGAATACACACAAAAGAAAGTCTCCAGATATCAATCAGACTTTCTTATGGCATTGTAGACTGGGTCACATCAATGAGAGAAGGTTGACTAAGTTACATACAGAAGGATATTTGGATCCGTTCGAATATCAATCGTATGCCACTTGTCAATCCTGTCTCAAAGGAAAGATGACAAAGACTCCGTTCACTGGACACGGAGTAAGAGCGAGCGAGCTCTTGGGACTCGTACACAGCGACGTGTGCGGTCCAATGTCTACACATGCGCGAAGCGGTTATTCTTACTTCATTACTTTTACGGATGATTTTTCTAGGTACGGTTATGTCTTCTTAATGAAACATAAGTCCGAAGCCTTTGAAAAGTTCCAGGAATATAAGAATGAAGTAGAAAAACAAACCGGCAAAAGTATCAAGATTCTAAGATCGGATCGAGGTGGAGAATACTTAAGTGCCGAGTTCCTGAATTATTTAAAAGAGAACGGAATTCTCTCTCAGCTTACTCCTCCATACACTCCGCAACACAACGGTGTATCGGAGAGACGGAACCGAACCCTATTGGATATGGTACGGTCCATGATGAGTAACGCTGAGTTACCGCGATCCTTCTGGGGGTATGCGCTAGAATCAGCTGCGTACCTTTTGAACCGGGTTCCTACTAAGACTGTGCCTACTACACCATATGAGATGTGGTGTGGGAAGAGGCCCCATCTCAGTCACATTAAGACTTGGGGATGTCCAGCTTTTGTTAAAAAGCAGCATGCGGACAAGCTCGAGGCACGCTCAGTACAGTGTAAATTCGTGGGATATCCAAAGAACTCCAAGGGATATTTCTTCTACTGTGAAGAGGAACAAAAAGTTTTTGTTTCTCGTCATGCCTACTTCTTGGAAACTGAGTTTTTGGAAAACCAGATAAGTGGGAGCTCAGTAGAACTGGAAGAAATTCCAGAACCACGAGCTATTACTGAAAGCTTAGTAGAACCAGAGGGTTCAAATGAACAGGACATTCCTACGCCGCTCCGCAGGAGTAGTAGGCAGTCTCATCCGCCCGAGAGATACTACGGTTTTCTCATAGACGGGGATAGAGAGGATTGCATCATAGATTATGATGAGCCTACTAGCTTCCAGCAGGCCGTTCAGAGCGTTGACTCGGTAAAATGGCTGGATGCAATGAGGACCGAAATGGAGTCCATGTACACCAACAAAGTATGGACGTTGGACATTGCTCCAGACGGGGTAAAACCCGTAGGATGCAAGTGGATCTTCAAAAGGAAGATTGGTGTAGATGGACAGGTTGAGACCTATAAAGCTAGACTTGTAGCAAAGGGATTCCGTCAAAGACTTGGCTTGGACTATGACGAAACCTTTTCTCCAGTGGCTATGCTGAAATCCATTCGGATCCTTCTTGCCATTGCTGCCTTCCACGATTATGAGATTTGGCAGATGGACGTAAAAACCGCTTTTCTAAATGGAAATTTAGAGGAGTGTGTCTATATGGATCAGCCAGAGGGTTTCATTCAGAGTGGGAGCAGCGGAAAGGTGTGCAAGTTGCTTAAGTCCATCTATGGACTAAAGCAGGCATCGCGGAGTTGGAACATCTGTTTTGATGAGACGGTCAAGGAATTTGGCTTTATCAAAAATCCAGATGAACCATGCATCTATAGTAGATTTGTAGCGAGAACTGTAGTATTCCTCGTTTTATACGTGGATGACATTCTCTTAATAGGAAATGACATTCCTATGCTACAATCTGTCAAGGGGTTCTTGTCACAAAGGTTCTCCATGAAAGACCTGGGTGATGCTTCGTACATCCTGGGGATCCGGATCCATCGTGATAGATCCAAGAGGATATTAGGACTTTCACAGTCCAGGTACATCGACACTATACTGAAGAGATTCAGTATGGAAGATTCCAAGCGCGGTAACCTACCGGCTTGTCACGGGATCACCCTCTCTAAAGAGATGTCTCCCAAGACTGATTTGGAGAGGGATCGCATGTCTATTATACCCTACGCTTCTGCGGTAGGCTCTATAATGTATGCGATGTTGTGTACCAGACCGGATGTAGCTTATGCACTGAGTGTAGTAAGCCGGTATCAGTCTAACCCTGGGGAGAAACACTGGATAGCAGTAAAGAACATTCTCAAGTACCTAAGAAGGACTAAGGAGATGTTCTTGGTGTATGGCGGAAAAGACCTCCAGATCGAGGCCTTTGCTGACTCCAGCTTCCAGAGTGACAAGGATGATTCCAAGTCCATGTCGGGTTTTGCCTTTACCCTCAATGGAGGGGCGGTGTGTTGGAAGAGTTCCAAACAGGAAACCGTTGCAGACTCGACGATGGAAGCGGAATACATCGCTGCATCTGATGCCGCAAAAGAAGCTGTCTGGATAAGGAAGTTCTTGAAAGAACTTCAAGTGGTTCCGTCCATTGTTGACCCAATACCTCTGTATTGCGACAACAACGGGGCTATAGCTTTAGCGAAGGAACCCAGGTCCCATCAGAGATCCAGGCACATCTTGAGGCGGTATCACCTGATCAGGGAGATCGTGGATCGTAAGGAGATCGAGGTTCGGAGGGTTGCTTCAGAAGAAAACACTGCAGATCCATTCACCAAGGCCCTACCCCAGACTCAGTTCGAGCGGCTGATCGAGATGATAGGTCTTCGATACACCAGTACATGGCCTTAGTGCAAGTGGGAGATTGTTAGTGTATATGCCCTAGAGGCCATTACTGTATCATACTAGTTTGTATATTACTTAATGGAAGCTTGGGATATTCACCTTGTATAAACAATCTTGCTCAATATAGTAGTATGCTACTTGGTTTGTTTCTACTTCAATGTGTACATGTGTTTATTTTGCGATATCACCTATACACATTAGTGGAGCCCTTAGGATCTTTGCTTGATTACCAGCGTTGTGATGGCAGTCACACTAGTGGTGGCTGGGTAATCTATAAGCACATCCTTATACAGGTCCCTAGTCGCAGGACTATCGAGACAGGGCATCGATACTCCGGAGTAGACTAGCGTATGCGCTTCTCATCCCAGTGTGGGAGATGGTCTGTCCCACAGCCATCAGTACGTCGTACTGGAGATAGTATACGGGTGCTCGTTAGGTTACGAGTACACTGAACAGGACTCATCGGGAACTGAAAGGTTGGTATTATACCTATCGTCAGTTATCAGTTCCCAGGTGACATGAGTACAGCTTAGTCCGCTGACTTGACACTGGCACTTCGCCTCGAGTGTGTTCCCACTGTACTTTGACTACTACCCTACCACGGCTCAAAGGAGTCGTGCAAACAGGTAGTGGTTGGGTGCAGTCCCGAAGCACTTGGAGGCAGTACCGGTTAGACAAGATTCGTCTCTCCCGGTATTGGGGGTTGACATCGCGCTGTGTCTAAGAGAGCCATTACACGAGTAGTCCCTGGCCAGGGCAAGCGAGATATACTGGTAGGCTTCCAGTGTTATCTCAGGGTGTTTTGGGCTTCATTCCGACACGACTTGTACCGCTATTGGGGGACTGACGTTTTACCGCCCCCTAGGCCCGACATGCGATGTATCAGACGAACAGACCGGACTGTACGGAGAATGTCACATTCAGACTCAGTAGGAGTTCAGATGGGGTTCACCTCGTCAGCCTTCTTGTCGGCATCTACCTGGGGACCGTTACGCACAGCTAGTGCCGCTTGCGGTCTATGGTTAAACCCACTGCCAGCGTAGTGTCGAGTCTTTAGAGTCCCACACAGAGGGTATTCGCCTCTGGGCAAAACAGAGTAGAGGTCTCATGGTTTTGCGACAGGGTTCGTTCTCATCCGCGCACTTGTGCACGTTTGGAGTCCGGACGGATATTGCCAGCGGGCTCTGGTTTGAGCCGGATACTGGTGTATGTTTTGGGGTTGCTTTTATCTCTCGGTATTCTTGTTCCTCGGAACGAGAATACAGGTGTGTATGCACAGTTGTTTGAGGCGGAAGAAGAGGTTTTTCATTAGGGTTTCGGAACGGGTGCGCATGCACAGTTGACAGTCGTCTTTTTTCCAAACCCTAATGAATTAGTGAGATATCTATGTTGGGGTAAAAATTTACACCCCCGTTGACCGAGTCAAAGTCAAGGTCAACCCCAAGCCAGGTGGGCCCAAGCCCAGGTCAAGCGGGCCCATGCCCAAGTCGAGCCCGCGGCCAGCCTCCTCCATGCCAACAACAAAAATCATGTAACAAATAATTTTTATGTAATTTTTGTGCATGAATGTAAACAAAATGGGCACAAAGCCAATATTTTGTAAGCCCATGGTTTATGTGCAAAAATGAAATGGCACATGAGCCATGGGATGGCAAAAAGCCATTTTGAAAAGCCCAAGGGGCTATATGTAAATGTGTAAGCCTATATAAGGCAACATGATGATGAATAGCAAAAAGACTTTTTTTTCATTCCCTCAAAAACTAGGGTTTGTTCCTCCACTCTCTCTTTTTCAAGTTCTTTCTCTTCCTTTTCATTTTCCAAATAAATCAAGAGCTTAGCTCTCTTTTTTTTTAAAACTAAATAAAGTTTTACCATAAACCCATCTCCAAAAACTCCATCAAGAGAAGAAAAAGGGTCTTTTTTTTTATCATCCAAGATCTAGATCTTGGAGTTTCAAGAGAACCCATTTTGGGTTTCTTCTCAAAGGAGAAAGGAGAAAATCTTTTGGAGTTCAACTCCACAAATAAAATTCTTTTGGAGTTCAACTCCACCACCAGGAAAATTATTTTGGAGTTCAACTCCACTACAAAAATTCTTTTGGAGTTTAACTTCACAGTAAAAATCTTTTGGAGTTCAACTCCACAAATAAAGTTCCTTTGGAGTTCAACTCCACAAATAAAAATCTTTTGGAGTTTAACTCCACTGCAGAAATACTTTTGGAGTTTAACTCCACAAAAAAATACCTTTTTTTGGGGAGTTTAACTCCACATTACATTTTTTTAGCCATGTAAAATTATTTTGGAGTTAAACTCCACGTTTCCAAAAAAAAAAAAAAAAAAAAAATGGCGGTCACATGCAAAGCATGTGACCGGGTCACATGCAAACCATGTGACCCCCTCACATGAGGGGTCACATGTTAAACATGTGACCCCCTCACATGGGGGGTCACATGCAAAGCATGTGACCGGGTCACATGCAAAGCATGTGACCGGGTCACATGCAAAGCATGTGACCGGGTCACATGCAAAGCATGTGACCCCTTCACATGAGGGGTCACATGTTAAACATGTGACCCCCCCTCATATGAGGGGTCACATGCAAAGCATGTGACCGGGTCACATGTTTAACATGTGATCCCCTCACATGAGGGGCATGTGACCGGGTCACATGCAAAGCATGTGACCCCTTCACATGAGGGGTCACATGTTAAACATGTGACCCCCTCATATGAGGGGTCACATGTTTAACATGTGACCCCCTCACATGAGGGGTCACATGTTAAACATGTGACCCCCTCACATGAGAGGTCACATGTTTAGCATGTGACCCCCATTTTTTTAAAAAAAAAATAAAATAAATAAAATAATAAAATAAAATAAAATAAAAAATTCTCTTTTCTTCTTTCTTCCTCCTTTTTTTATTTAAAATAAAAATAAATAAATATTAAATAAATTATAAATAATATTTAAAAATTAAACAAAAAAAAAACATAATTATTTTCTTCTCTTCTTTTCTTTATTTAATCCCTTTTTTATATATAATAAATATTAAATAAATTAAAAAAAATATTTTAAAATTAAAAAAATAATAATAATAAATTTTTAAAAAATAAAAAAAAATCTCCAAATATTTATTTTTGTTTTTATATATATATATATGTATATATCTCTTTCTACAAATAAAACAAAAAAAATACACACACACCAACACACTGCATATTGAGTTCGCATGACCAGTTTAACCCGTCAATCGGAGGTTACTTCGCTCCAAATGCGAGGGGTAATTAACGGCAGCTTAGTCCGCGGCTGCCGGAGATTCGGATCCCCACAATCAATAAACCCCGGCCTACCCTAGGCAGGGGGAATCTGTAGTACGCCTGACAAGCGCACGCGTATTCCCATCTCAATGGGGTGACGAAAAACACCCTACAGATTCTGGCACGCCCGGTGGGACCAATCTCTCCTCCCATATTTCGGGTTAAGCATTCATGCGAACTCAATCAATGTACATACCTGTATTTATACTAAAATAATGCCCTTTCATGCAGGTTTTCAAGCAATCACCTTTCAATGATGTCTTCGATAATGAGCTCAGCTCCCGTCTCCTACACGATGAAGATAGACTCCAGGACGGTCCTTCCGGCCAGTCTCGGGCGACAATGGGAGGAGCCGCTGCTACCATTCGGCTCTATTATGTTCATGCCAGTTGGCGCCATCCCAGCTCCTCAGGCCCCGGTGGCAGACAAACCGGTCTCGAAAGGCAGGAGACCAAATGTAGTGGTCGCAAGGGCACCTCAGCCCAAGCGCAAGTCCGTTCCCGAACGCCTCTCCATGGCCCCAGCTGGGGGCAAGGCCATCGACACCAACAAAGCTACAATGCGCCCCGAGCAGGCTCCAGCGGTGCCCTTGACCACTGCTCGATCGGGTGTCTTCTCTAAGCTCCCCTCTGATCAACTCACAATGGCTACCCGGGTAGTGGATGCCCGCCAAGCCTTCAAAATCGAAAAGCTGAGGAAGAAGCGGCTCGGATACAGAGCCAACAAAAGGGCCATGGCTCCGGCCATGTTAGAATTTATGAATTTCCGAAGCCCGGACCGCTCCGCGAAACCAGCTGCCAGTGATGAAAGAATGGCTGAATGTGTTATCCACACTGTCTACATGGCCGGACATGAGGAAACGAACCCTCTTCTTCTTCACAGCCATGGTGATGATACGGTTGATGCTACCCAGCATCGGCTCGATCTAAATGATGAAGAGCCCGCTCAGGCCGATAAGCCAGAGGATCCCGTGGTTCCTATGGAATGGAGCTCAGGCAATAAAGATTACCCGGTTGTCATAGCCGGAACTACAGAACAGGCATTATTCCATTGGCTTCAAAGGCAATTTCAGGACAGGGATGAGAAGATGGCCGAGGTCTATTCCAAAGTTGACGAGCTGGCAAACGTCGTGGCAGATCTCACGACCCAAGTCGCCCGATTACAATCACAGCAGAATCAAATTTTGGCTCATGAGCCAGGGATTGGTACCCGGGGGTAGCCAGCTGATATCCCTTTAAATCTAAAAGCGGAGCGCCTTCGCGAAAAACGGCCGCAGTTAGCCTCCAGTCCCTCTGATACATACGCCGGGGGGGAATCGCCTCTGAAAGAGAAGCTGGAAAAGGTCTATTCCTTCAAGAGGGAAAAGGTCCACAAGATATTCAGGGACGCCCTAAGAAACGGTCTACAACTGCCAGAATCAAAGAGACCGCAAGAAGAGAATATGATCGACGACCCAAAATATTGCCCCTATCATAGGGTGATAGGTCATTCCATTGAGGACTGCTTCGTCTTCAAAGATTGGGTCGAAAAGCAATACATGACGGGAGAGATAGAACTGTCTAAAGGCGTGTTAGCAAACAGTCAAGCTACGACCGCCGATTTCATGAAAATGGAGACCGAAACCTTTCGGGAACCTAACCCTCCCAGACATGTGCAGGGCGAACCAAAGATTGATCGGCCTCAGGGACCGGCGTCAGTGAGGGCACCTACTCTGATGGAGAGAAGGAAGAAGGTGTACTCCTTTAGGAGGGATGAGGTCCGCGATATATTCAAGGAAGCCCTGAACAATGGCCTGCAACTGCCTATTCCGAAGAGGCCACATGAAATGAATATGACTGGCAATCCCATGTACTGCCCATACCATAGAGTGCTGAGTCATACCATTGAAGACTGCTGTGTTTTCAAAGATTGGGCAGAGGACCAATATAAGCTTGGAAAAACCTCTCAATCCTCGGACATATCGGCAAGCCACGGAGCTAGGCCATCAGCACAGCTCCGCCAAGATCAATGTTCAAGGAGCTGGGATAAGCAAAGAGGACCACCACGTCGTTAAACTGGGAAACAGTCGACCTCTAAGTCGTTAAACTGGGAATGTAAAAAAAAAAAAATGTAAATAAAAAAAATGTGTAAATAAAAGAAAAATAAAGAAAAGCCGAAATGATGGGGCAACTCGCAATAAAAATCAGCGAGTAAAAATGAAAATGAAAATAAAGCCGAAATGATGGGGCAACCGCGAATAAATAGCCGAAATGATAGGGCGATCGCGACCTTCGCGATAAGAAAAGCTGAAATGATAGAGCAATCGCGGTAAAAAAAAAACAACAAAAAAAAACAAGGGCGGATGATGAGTTGCTCCTGGCATTATTCCAGTGCAGCAATGCAGACGCCAAACAAAAATCCAATTTCCCAAAATTCTTTCAGCCCTACGGCCAGTCCCCAAATTGACTACCGTATACAATCCACGGGCTCAAATAATTCTCAGTATACTCATGCCCCACCGCAACCACCAGTTACGCGGCTGATCTCCACCTGTGGAATTATGCTCCATTGGAAAGACCCACTCATGTGTCCTGGCGCCTCTGCTTCAGTGTTAGCAACGCTGATGCCGGCCCCTACCCTAAAATTCCAAGCTAGCCATCAAAAGACCTCTAAGTCTTTAAACTGGAAACAGATGACCTCTAAGTCTTTAAACTGGAAACAGATGACCTCCACGTCGTTAAACTGGAAACAGATGACCTCTAAGTCTTTAAACTGGAAACAGATGACCTCCACGTCGTTAAACTGGAAACATATGACCTCCAAGTCGTTAAACTGGGAACAGATGACCTCTACGTCGTTAAACTGGAAACAGATGACCTCTACGTCTTTAAACTGGAAACAGACGACCTCTAAGTCGTTAAACTGGAAACAGACGACCTCTAAGTCGTTAAACTGGAAACAGATGACCTCTAAGTCATTAAACCGGGAACGAGAGAAATCCACTCATGTGTCCTCACGATACATGAGGAGAACAAACCTTTGTGGGATCCTTACGACTCACAAAGGAAAAACACACTTAGGAGTCCCCACGACTCCTAAGGAGAACATACACCTGCGGGATCCTTACGACTCGCAGGGAGAAAATACCTTTATGGGACCCTCACGGCCCATAAAATTGAAAAGTCTTAGGCGATAGGGATCTAAACCTGTCTCCTAAGCCATCTCTCCCCAATCCCCAAGTGGCGAATGATGAGTCGCTCCTGGTACCATATTCCAGTGCAGCGATGCAGACGCCAACCAAATTCCAAATCCCAATCCCCAAGTGGCGAATGATGAGTCGCTCCTGGTACTACATTCCAGTGCAGCGATGCAGACGCCAACCAAATTCCAACTCCCATACCCCAACGGCGAATGATGAGTCGCACCTGGTACCATATTCCAGTGCAGCGATGCAGACGCCAACAAAGTCCCGAAATGTTTTTGGCCCTACGGTCTGGATCATACATCCTGCAAAACCGTATACAATCCACGGGCGTAAAACGATACCAATCTCTCCCAAGTCCTACCGGCGAGACCATATTCAAAGTCCCACCGGCAGGGAAGATTCCAAAAAAAAAAAAGAGAAAAAAGAAAAAAAAATGAAAAAAGAAAAGAAAAAAAAAGAAAAGAAAAAAAAAGGAAAAAAAGAAGAAGAACGGTATGTCCACAAGCAAAATGGGCACAGATGAAAACCCGAAAGGGCTCCGTGAGTAAAAACAGCAGGACTGCCGGCGAGTTTGTGAAAACCCGAAAGGGCGCAAACTCGTAAAAAAAAAGAGAAGAGATGAAATGCACTCGCAAAGTCCTCTCGATTTTGTGAGGAGAAAATTCCCGCGTGAGATCTTTACGACTCACAAAGGAGCAATACACTTAGGAGTCCCCACGACTCCTAAGGAGAAAATACACCTACGAGATCCTTTCGACTCGTAGGGAGAAAATGCTTTTATGGGACCCTCACGGCCCATAAAATTGAAAAGCCTTAGGTGGCAGGGATCTAAACCTGTCTCGTAAGCCACCAAATCCAAATCCTCCCGGGGCACATGATGAGTTGCTCCTGGAATTATTCCAGTGCAGCAATGCAGATGCCAAACAAAAAAATCCAAATCCAAATCCTCCCGGGGCAAATGATGAGTTGCTCCTGGCATTATTCCAGTGCAGCAATGCAGATGCCGACAAAAATACCAATCCCAAAATTCTCTCATGACAAATGATGATTCGCTCCTGGTACCATATTCCAGTATAGCGATGCTGATGTCAACTCAAGTCAAACAAATCAAACCATCCAATTCCAACATCGACCTTTGCGTCAAACAGCGACACTCCGTGCCGGGGGCACGTCTACCAAATCGCTTCGTAACAGAGCGTCGACCGTCTATGTCGCAAAAAGGGCAGTGCAGGCTCCCGCAAATTGGGAACCCAAATCGCTCCGGATCAGAGCGTCGACCGTCTATGTCGCAAAAAGGGCAGTGCAGGCTTCCGCAAATTGGGAACCCAAATCGCTTCGTAACAGAGCGTCGACCGTCTATGTCGCAAAAAGGGCAGTGCAGGCTCCCGCAAATTGGGAACCCAAATCGCTCCGGATCAGAGCGTCGACCGTCTATGTCGCAAAAAGGGCAGTGCAGGCTCCCGCAAATTGGGAACCCAAATCGCTTCGTAACAGAGCGTCGACCGTCTATGTCGCAAAAAGGGCAGTGCAGGCTCCCGCAAACTGGGAACCCAAATCGCTTCGTAACAGAGCGTCGACCGTCTATGTCGCAAAAAGGGCAGTGCAGGCTCCCGCAAACTGGGAACCCAAATCGCTTCGTAACAGAGCGTCGACCGTCTATGTCGCAAAAAGGGCAGTGCAGGCTCCCGCAAATTGGGAACCCAAATCGCTCCGGATCAGAGCGTCGACCGTCTATGTCGCAAAAAGGGCAGTGCAGGCTCCCGCAAATTGGGAACCCAAATCGCTCCGTAACAGAGCGTCGACCGTCTATGTCGCAAAAAGGGCAGTGCAGGCTCCCGCAAATTGGGAACCCAAATCGCTCCGGATCAGAGCGTCGACCGTCTATGTCGCAAAAAGGGCAGTGCAGGCTCCCGCAAATTGGGAACCCAAATCGCTTCGTAACAGAGCGTCGACCGTCTATGTCGCAAAAAGGGCAGTGCAGGCTCCCGCAAATTGGGAACCCAAATCGCTCCGGATCGCTTCGTAACAGAGCGTCGACCGTCTATGTCGCAAAAAGGGCAGTGCAGGCTCCCGCAAATTGGGAACCCAAATCGCTCCGGATCAGAGCGTCGACCGTCTATGTCGCAAAAAGGGCAGTGCAGGCTCCCGTAAATTGGGAACCCAAATCGCTTCGTAACAGAGCGTCGACCGTCTATGTCGCAAAAAGGGCAGTGCAGGCTCCCGCAAATTGGGAACCCAAATCGCTTCGTAACAGAGCGTCGACCGTCTATGTCGCAAAAAGGGCAGTGCAGGCTCCCGCAAATTGGGAACCCAAATCGCTTCGGATCAGAGCGTCGACCGTCTATGTCGCAAAAAGGGCAGTGCAGGCTCCCGCAAACTGGGAACCCAAATCGCTTCGTAACAGAGCGTCGACCGTCTATGTCGCAAAAAGGGCAGTGCAGGCTCCCGCAAATTGGGAACCCAAATCGCTCCGGATCAGAGCGTCGACCGTCTATGTCGTAAAAAGGGCAGTGCAGGCTCCCGCAAACTGGGAACCCAAATCGCTCCGTAACAGAGCGTCGACCGTCCATGTCGCAAAAAAAGGCAGTGCAGGCTTCCTACAAAGCAGGAACCAGATCGCTCCGGGCCAGGGAAACGTCTACCACGGACACTCCGTCTCGGAGACGCGTTAAGCGTCGACCGTCCATGTCGTAAAACGGGCAGTGCGAGCTCCCCACAAATCGGGAACCAAATCACTCCGGATCAGGGAAACGTCTACCACGGACACTCCATCTCGGAGACGCGTCAAGCGTCGACCGTCCATGTCGTAAAAAGGGCAGTGCGTCCCAAAAAAGTGGGAACCAAAGCAAGTCGTCTCCACGTGAAAGAAGATCCATCAATTTCATGCACACGACCCATATATGCTGTGTGCATTTATTGATGGGGGGCACTTTGTTGGGGTAAAAATTTACACCCCCGTTGACCGAGTCAAAGTCAAGGTCAACCCCAAGCCAGGTGGGCCCAAGCCCAGGTCAAGCGGGCCCATGCCCAAGTCGAGCCCGCGGCCAGCCTCCTCCATGCCAACAACAAAAATCATGTAACAAATAATTTTTATGTAATTTTTGTGCATGAATGTAAACAAAATGGGCACAAAGCCAATATTTTGTAAGCCCATGGTTTATGTGCAAAAATGAAATGGCACATGAGCCATGGGATGGCAAAAAGCCATTTTGAAAAGCCCAAGGGGCTATATGTAAATGTGTAAGCCTATATAAGGCAACATGATGATGAATAGCAAAATGACTTTTTTTTCATTCCCTCAAAAACTAGGGTTTGTTCCTCCACTCTCTCTTTTTCAAGTTCTTTCTCTTCCTTTTCATTTTCCAAATAAATCAAGAGCTTAGCTCTCTTTTTTTTTAAAACTAAATAAAGTTTTACCATAAACCCATCTCCAAAAACTCCATCAAGAGAAGAAAAAGGGTCTTTTTTTTTATCATCCAAGATCTAGATCTTGGAGTTTCAAGAGAACCCATTTTGGGTTTCTTCTCAAAGGAGAAAGGAGAAAATCTTTTGGAGTTCAACTCCACAAATAAAATTCTTTTGGAGTTCAACTCCACCACCAGGAAAATTATTTTGGAGTTCAACTCCACTACAAAAATTCTTTTGGAGTTTAACTTCACAGTAAAAATCTTTTGGAGTTCAACTCCACAAATAAAGTTCCTTTGGAGTTCAACTCCACAAATAAAAATCTTTTGGAGTTTAACTCCACTGCAGAAATACTTTTGGAGTTTAACTCCACAAAAAAATACCTTTTTTTGGGGAGTTTAACTCCACATTATATTTTTTTAGCCATGTAAAATTATTTTGGAGTTAAACTCCACGTTTCCAAAAAAAAAAAAAAAAAAAATGGCGGTCACATGCAAAGCATGTGACCGGGTCACATGCAAACCATGTGACCCCCTCACATGAGGGGTCACATGTTAAACATGTGACCCCCTCACATGAGCATGTGACCGGGTCACATGCAAAGCATGTGACCGGGTCACATGCAAAGCATGTGACCGGGTCACATGCAAAGCATGTGACCCTTTCACATGAGGGGTCACATGTTAAACATGTGACCCCCCCTCATATGAGGGGTCACATGCAAAGCATGTGACCGGGTCACATGTTTAACATGTGATCCCCTCACATGAGGGGCATGTGACCGGGTCACATGCAAAGCATGTGACCCCTTCACATGAGGGGTCACATGTTAAACATGTGACCCCCTCATATGAGGGGTCACATGCAAAGCATGTGACCGGGTCACATGTTTAACATGTGACCCCCTCACATGAGGGGTCACATGTTAAACATGTGACCCCCTCACATGAGAGGTCACATGTTTAGCATGTGACCAGGTCACATGTTTAGCATGTGACCCCCATTTTTTTAAAAAAAAAATAAAATAAATAAAATAATAAAATAAAATAAAATAAAAAATTCTCTTTTCTTCTTTCTTCCTCCTTTTTTTATTTAAAATAAAAATAAATAAATATTAAATAAATTATAAATAATATTTAAAAATTAAACAAAAAAAAAACATAATTATTTTCTTCTCTTCTTTTCTTTATTTAATCCCTTTTTTATATATAATAAATATTAAATAAATTAAAAAAAATATTTTAAAATTAAAAAAATAATAATAATAAATTTTTAAAAAATAAAAAAAAATCTCCAAATATTTATTTTTGTTTTTATATATATATATGTATATATCTCTTTCTACAAATAAAACAAAAAAAATACACACACACCAACACACTGCATATTGAGTTCGCATGACCAGTTTAACCCGTCAATCGGAGGTTCCTTCGCTCCAAATGCGAGGGGTAATTAACGGCAGCTTAGTCCGCGGCTGCCGGAGATTCGGATCCCCACAATCAATAAACCCCGGCCTACCCTAGGCAGGGGGAATCTGTAGTACGCCTGACAAGCGCGCGCGTATTCCCATCTCAATGGGGTGACGAAAAACACCCTACAATCTATTAATAATAGTAATTAAATGAAATTATGTTATGGTTGGTTTTGTTGACTTGTTGACCATGGTTGACTTGTTGACCATGGTTGAATGTTTGACCATCATCATTATTTTGCAAGGATGCTCCTTGATTCTTGCCAACATTCATTTAATGAAGTATGATAGTGGTCATTCCAAAACAACCATCAACTATTCTCATTTGAATTATTATTACTAATTAGATAATTCTTTTTCTTTTGATATGGTTGCAAAAAGAAAAAAAAGAAAGCTCATTCTATCATTTAGCTTCTCTCTCCTCACTTCATCTTCTTCTTCCTCTAGCCAAAGGAGAATCCTTCTCATGTGTTGAGAATCCCTCTTCTTAAAAGAAAAGCACCCCTTAGACACTCTCTACTCACTCTAGGATCAAGGGTTTAGCAAGCCGGAGATTCTAGTTCACTCAAAGTTCGAGAAAGAGCCCGAAGGTTGAACCCTCAGGTGGATCCATCTTCGACGGAAGAAGGCGACGAGAAGAGAACCATCAACCTCTACAAGGTTTCAAGAAGAAGGAGTTCAAGTTTAGGTATAACCAACTTTCCGAGTAGCTAACTCTCTTTAGCAAGTTTGCTAGTTTTAGTTTAGGAAAAGATCCCGACTTTGTTAGTCCATGTTGCCCCATGCGCTAAAAATTTGATTTTTATACCGTTTCCGCCTCCCCGTAAGAACCGGGGGTCGCAACGTGGACTTACAATTACTACCCTACCACGGCTCAAAGGAGTCGTGCAAACAGGTAGTAGTTGGGTGCAGTCCCGAAGCACTTGGAGGCAATGACGGTTAGACAGGATTCGTCTCTCCCGATATTGGGGGTTGACATCGTGCTATGTCTAGGAGAGCCATTACACGAGTAGTCCCTGGCCAGGGCAAGCGAGATATACTGGTAGGCTTCCAGTGTTATCTCAGGGTGTATTGGGCTTCACTCCGACACGACTTGTACCGCTATTAGGGGACTGACGTTTACCGCCCCTCTAGGCCCGCCATGCGATGTATCAGACGAACAGACCGGACTGTACGGAGACTGTCACATTCAGGCTCAGTAGGAGTTCAGATGGGTTTCACCTCGTCAGTCTTCTTATCGGCATCTACCTGGGGACCGTTACGCACAGCTAGTGCCACTTGCGGTCTGTGGTTAAACCCACTGCCAGCGTAGTGTCGAGTCTTTAGAGTCCCACACTGAAAGCTATTCGCCTTTAGGCAAAAGAGTAGAGGTCGCATGGTTTTACGACAGGTCGCATGGTTTTGCGACAGGGTCCGGTCACATCCGTGCACTTGTGCACGTACAGTGTCTGGACAGTTAACACTAGCGGGCTTTGGTTTAAGCCAGATCCTAGTGTACGTTTTGGGATTGGTTTTATCCAATATGTATTCATGTTCCTCGGAACGCGGATGCGGGTGTGTATGCACAATTGACGGAAAGACAGAGGCAGAGGATTCTCATTAGGGTTGTTGACCGTTGACTGTTGACTATTGACTTTTTGCTCAACCCTAATGAGAATATCATATATGATTAACAATAATATTAGTTAAGTATTGTGGTGACATGGTTGTTGAGGGGTTGACTTTGTTGACTTGTTGACTTTGTTGACCGGTTGACTAGGTTGGATTAGTTGACCATCATGATGACAATGGCTATCATTTCATTGCAAAGACTTTTCACTTGCTTGTTCTCTTGTGCAATATGAGTGCATGAAATGATTTAGCCATTTTGACTTGAACCATTTTATACAATACTTGATTACTATTTTTGTGATGATGGTTTTGGATTATGAGAGCCAAGTGAGAAAAGTTTTTCTCATTCTATCATTTTCATTCTCTCTCTTGTTCTTGAGCTCTCATCTTCTTCCTCTTGCTCTCCCTCTCTTTGTCTATGGTTCACTTGTCTCATGTGTTGAGAACCAAGAACCATAGAGAAAATCCCAACACACTCTTCTCTACTCACTCTAGTTCATAAGGTTTAGCAAACCAAGTGAACTAGTTTCTTCAGAGACCGAAGAAGAAGCCAAAGGTAGAAGCTTTCAGGTGGATTGATCTTCTGCGCAAGGAGACGACGGGGTGAAGCCGATCCGGACAACCATCGAGGCTTGAAGACGAAGGAGTTCAAGAAAGAAAGGTATAACCCCCTAACCGAGTAGTTAACAACTCCTAGTTAGGTTGTTAGTTAGATGTTTAACCAAGATCCGGTTTTGAGTCCATGTTACCGCCTCTAGAAAATTGTTTTTCACCAAATTCCGCATGCCCGAAAGTACCGGGAGAGGTAGCATGGACTTACAATTTGTTGCATAGATAGATGAGTTGGTTTGGGACAATCGTTCTGCCATTTTGACCTAACGCCAAGGGCATGTGCGGGTGGGTTCAAATTGATAAGATAGTGACGGGAAGAACTTGGCATGTGACTTATGACATTTTGACCTAACGCCAAGGTCATAAGAGCATGGGGCAAAAATCATATCGGGAGTTTCTAAAGTAACTGAAACTTGCCAAGTATGCGCATACCTTCTGGAGTGTGAGTAACGTGAGTGGATTCCGTCACGTTATCATGTGATGAGAGTTGGATCCCGATTCCCACTGATGAGTTGGTTTACTCTTCGGGTGATCCCGATTGATTCTTCTTTTAGGTTTGGAGGAGAATTTGACAGTACAGTGGGAGGTTTCCCGATTAGATAAAGTGATAACCATTCTGATCTAGGTTAGAGTGCACGCAGAGTGTTTCTTTTCTCTCTCTCTTTGGCAGCGACCTTTGACCGACCCTAGACTATGACTCAGTGACCAAGTTAACCGAACCTTCTTAAAATACTGGATTTTGGATTGTCCGAGTTGAATAAGTCATTGCCGCTCCTTCTTCTACCCTTTGAATTTCTCAGATCACCCCGTATTACTACGGACATCCACTTCCATTGGATAGATCCATCGTATGGTTATATACGAACTCGAAGGGACTTCTTCGAGGATGGATCCAGGTTCAGGAGAAATAGAATTGGTTTATTTAGTTGTCTTTTATTATCACCTTCTCTCAGGTTGCGAGAGCTCCTTGGTTTAGGAGAGTACACCTATTACGCCTATTGGATAGTCTTCTTCCAAACCATAGGCAGGTGCCGAAAGGTAGGGAATGAAGAAAACCAATTAGCCTAAGTAGGGTGTACAGAAGGTAATATTTAAAGACAAAATAAAAGGATTAGAAAGAAGGAAAAGTAAATTGCGACTGCTATCATTCACGACCAAACCACGTACTTCATCGCCACTCCTATTTCACCTTTGCTTTTTTTCCCAGTTCGGGAGAAATAGAATAAGGTATTATTCAGTTGTCTTTTATCATCACCTTCTCTCAAGTTGCGAGTACTCCTTGGTTTAGGAGGGTACACCTATTATGCTTACTGGATAGTCTTCTTCCAAACCATAGGCTGGTGCCGAACGGTAGGGAAGGAAGAAAACCATTTAGCCTAACGATGGTGTACAGAAGGTAATGACTAAAGACAAATAAAGGGATTTGGAGAGATGGCAATAAAATATACGGTTGAAGTCATGAATTAGATTATGGAAGAGGCATTGCTAAGAATACCAGGATACCCCTATGAAACATTTTCATGTTTCTATGCATTGTTAAAGGAAAACTGATTTCCCGATTAGATACTTACTCCAGGGTATGTATTTACCAGATTTCATTCTCTTATCTATATGGTTTTACAGATGATGAGTGGGAGTAAGTTATTGAGAATTAGGTGATCATCCTCATTATATCGGAATTCGTTATAATTGGTGATATTTGAGGAAATCGCCTGGGTACAGTTTTCCACCTACGACGCACAGGTTTTGAGTTGTTCAACTCAGCGGACTTATACAGAGTATTGCATGATGTCCAGTGTCCATAAGGACAAAGGGGTTAGTCCTCGTACTATGTTCTATTTACTTTTGACTTCTCTAGTTTTTAGACAAGTGTTTCGTAGAAATACAAGGTCTAAGTTTTGAGAAGTTATGGGTATAAGAATAAAGTAGAGAACCAGGTGTCACAAGTATCGGGATTCTTCAAAGAGATCGAAGATGTAGATTCTTGTGATTGGTATTCAGATGATAGTAATGGTTTTGAGAAACTTGTTTCTCTTTCAGGTTACTCATAATTGGATGGATTCCTAAGTTGAGTAATGCTGATTAGTCTCTTTCCATTAATTTGATATGCACTGGAGACAGCTGCATGATTAGAATCTGGTTCCAATTAAATAAGTGCCAAAGTTTCTATATTGTATATAGAATGGTTCATATCTTAACGATGTTAAGGTACGGGGAGTTGTCCGACTTATGCTTAAAACCAGACTCTGGATAACTCAGGGCACGTTTCTGTAATGGCTGTTTGTGGGTTGGCCCAGGCTATGAAGAGGGTTGACTTTCTACCATTTGGAAGATCAATAGTGATATTGTTCTTGACTCGCCACAGTTTTAGTAAAATGGATTTTTTCGGAAAACAGTAGTGAGAGTATGGTAGAACTGGATGCGATTCCAGAACCGCAAACGATTACGGAAAATTTAATAGGATCTAAAAATTCAATCAGGTTTGACATTCCATTAGCCACTCCGCAGACATGGTGGGTAACCTCAGACACCCGAGAGGTACTCCGGTAGCCTTAAGAACGGTGACAGGAAGGTTCTTATCTACCCAGACTTGACACTACTGTTGTTCCAGACTATGAGAGCCGGCAGGAGGTTAAGTATAGCGTCGTTCTAAACTCGCTTTAGAAGTGCACATATATATTATTCTGCTAGAGGGTTTTTGTGGTCAGTGGGAGCAGCGGAAGCATAGTGGGCAAGTAGCTTATGTCTATTTATAGACTTGAGCAGTTATAGCGGAGATAGATCATCTATTTTTGATGTGACAGTCATGGGTTTGACTTCATCAGAATAGCGGATGGATCTGTTAAGAAGGTAGTAGGGTGTGATGTCATGGTATTTGGATGACATACACAGAGTAGGAAGTAAAATTCCTATACTATGATCGGTTGTACTGTGGTCGTCACACAGTTGTTTCTCCAGAAAGGATATGGATGTAATATCTGACATTCTGGTTACTAGATCTATGGTTTTAGATCTAGATTTGGGTAGTTTCCCAATGTAGGTACTTTGACAGTATTCTAATAGTTTTTAGAATAGATGACTCCTGGCATGGTGGTGTACCTGCAGGTGATGGAGTCACCCTCTCTAAAGGTGTCTTACAGACTAAAGGAGAGAGGGATGTGCATGATTGGCAGATCACTTGCTTAGGCAATTGAGTCAATCGTGAGATGTCAAGTACCACACCAGATGTTGTTTTTGCACTAGATGCGATAAGTTTATATTAATCCAATCCTGAAGAAACATAAGGAAGCAGTTTTAGAACATAAATGCATGTTCTACGGATTTGATGACGGCAGCCTCCTTCGGAGATGGTTATCATTCCTGGCTTCAAAGGTGACATGGATGACAGAGAAATTGTCAGAGTTATAGTTTTCCCTCTGACGAGGGATAGTATTATGGACAGGTGGTCCAAGAGGATACTGTGGGAGGCATGGTGCAGGATACTGATTAGGTTCAGTGGATGATACAGTCTAAGAAGTTTGGATTTGGAGTTCATTTATGAACAAGGTCCCATCAGATATCCAGACATATTCTAAGACGGGTATTACTCAATTCGGGAGATGGCTTTCTCCGCGAACTTGAGATTAAGAGAGAGATAGAAAGAAACATCAGGGCGGATCCACTCACTGAGGCTATTTCTCGAACACAATAGTTTTACAAACGGGCTTTGTGAAACAGATTAGTAGAGGAGTTGGATGTTCGGTTTCACATGGGCTGTGAGTATGCGACATCACAATAATTAACCTTAAGTGCAAGTGGGAGATTGTTGGATATAGTGCCCTTAAAGTCAATTATTGGATCGCAGGCACGTGATTGCAATGATTGCGGAGGACCTATACCGGTAGGACAGTCTTACTCGAGATGATAGTATGCTATCTGGTTTACCTTTATCAGTCGTGTACAGGTTCAGGTGAATGATCACTGTTACACTTTGATAGAGCCCTTAGTGTAAGTGCACGGCGGCGCCCCGGCCGTCGATCCGACGCCGGAAACGCGGAAACGAAAAACTTTGCAAACTAGCAAACCGGCACCATCGCGCACTTTTAACCCGGATCGGGCCATTAACCTAGCTACTAGCAAAATATAAGATGGGTAGAGAAGTATACCAAGAGATCCGTGTCCTTCGGTCTTCGTCTCCACTCCGATCTCCCGCGGAATCTCCGTCCGTCACGTCCTCGTCGGAAAGGGCACCATGTAGCCAAATACTTTTACGGGCTCCCACCTCTGGACCGAGGCAACTCGGGCGCGAAGTTGGCTAGCCGACGCGTCCAAGGTTTGCTGTAGACTAGTGTAGAAAACCTTTGTCTCTTGGGGTTTATGGAGTTGCCTTAATGTTGTGGAGGAGGAAAAATAAGCTATGGAGTGATGTGTGTAATTTTGCAAGCAAGCATAAAAATGAGATGATATATTTTCCACCACTAGAAAATGAAGCCTTTCTCTCTCCCTCTCCAAGATGTGGCCGGCCCCTCATCGAAATATGGTGGAGATAAAGGAATGAATAATCCAAGTGAGAAATGTGTGAAGATAATGATCAAAAAGTCACCACATTTCAAATCCAAAAGCCAAATCAATATCTTAATCAACTCCTTTCTCATTAATGCAAGAAAGAGACCAAAATGGAATCTCATCATGAGGAAGCCACAATCACAATAAACCCCCTCCATAAAATGTTATTTGCAAACTGCATATAACACCCTCCAACGATAAAGTCCGGCCGTGAAGGAACAAAGGAAAACCGGCCGGAACGGAATGCAAACTGGCAACTTCAGAACTGATCCCGTAATAAATTACAGGAAAACCCCGCGACTGCATATACATGCCCGCATTTGTATTCCCACTGAACACAAATGCAAAGAGATAAAATCTACACTGTCTAATACTAGGATCCGGCTTGAACCAAAGCCGGCTAGTAAAAACCGTCCGATCACGATCCGTGCAATACCGCACGTATCTGATCGAACCCTACCATATCTCCATACGGCCTCTACAGCGTTTCGCCCGAAACTTGAGTAACTGTGTGTGGTGGACTCTAAGGACTCGTCAATACTATGGCTGTGGATTTAATCACTAGCACGTCAGAGGTATTAGCCATACGTGACGGGCTACCAGCTATTGACCAAAAGGGACATCGATGAGTGAACTCATCGTGACACCCTACTGAGCCGGCTTTGGCTTAACCCAGGATTCTAGTATTAGATAGTGTAGTTTTGTCTCTTTGCATTTGTGTTCAGTGGGAATACAAATGCGGGCATGTATTTGCAGTAGCGGGGTTTTCCTGTAATTTATTACGGGATCAGTTTTCTGAAGTTGCCAGTTTGCATTCCGTTCCGGCCGGTTTTCTTTTGTTCCTTCGCGGCCGGACTTTCTGTTGGGAGGGGGTTATTTGCAGTTTGCAAATAACTGATTGTGAGGGGCTTTCTTGTAAAATGGTAGCTTCATGAAGAGATTCCATTCTAGTCTTATTCATTACTTTTCATATGATGGTTGTTTTGATTTGAAATGAAATGGGTGTGACCATTTTTATATTGTTTTATTCTTTTTTCCTTCTCTTGATGTATATTCCTTTTGAACTCCTCCACCATTCCATTCATCATGGCCGGCCACTTGATAGTGGTAAGGGAGAGTTTTTCATTAGAGTGAGGGAAAATGTTTCATCTCATTTTCTTGCTACCAAATTCCTAAGCTCATTTCCATAGTCGCTTTCTTCACCTCCACCACATCATGGCAACCTCATAACCCCAAAGAGACAACCTACTACACTATTTCATTAGCAAATCTTGGACGCGTCGGCTAGCCAACTTCACGTCCGAGTTGCCTCGGTCAAGAGGTGGGAGCCCGTAAAAGATTCCGGCTACGTGGTGCCCTTTTCCGACGAGGATGAGATGAACGGAGTTTCCGCGGGAGATCGGAGTGGAGACGAAGACCGAAGGACACGGATCGCTTGGTATAGCTTCTCTACTCTTTTCTAGTTTGCTAGTAGCTAGGTTAATGGCCCGATCCGGGTGAAAAGTGCGCGGTGGTGCCGGTTTTGCTAGTTTGCAAATTTTTGTTTCCGCGTTTCCGGCGTCGGTTCGACGGCCGGGGCGCCGCCGTGGACTTACACCTGTCAGTGACAATATCCGTACAGTCCGGTCCGTTCTTCTATGAGCATCGCATGGCGGGCCTAGGGGGTTGGTAAAAGTCAGACCCCCAAAAGCGGTACAAGTCGTGTCGGAGTGTAGCCCAGAACACCCTGAGATACTACTGGAATACCTACCAGTAAATCTCCTGCCTTGGCCAAGGACTTTTCATGTACTGGCTCTCCTAGACACAGCGCGACCTCACCCCCAATACCGGGAGAGACGAACCCCTGCAGATCCGCTCACTGCCTCCATGTGGCTCGGGACTATACCCAACTAAAACCTGTTTGCATGACTCCTTTGAGCCGTGGTAGGGTAGTAATCAAAGCACAGTGGGAACTCACACGAGACAAATGACGATCTTAGGTCGATGAACTAACCTGTACACATGTCACCAGGGAACTGCTATCTGACGTCAGGTATAATACCAACTACCAGGTTCCCGGCGAGTCCTGTCCGGTGTACTCATAACCCAATGAGCACCTGTATACATCTTAGGTGAACCAACTGACACCAGTGGCTTGTGAGACCGGCCACTACCCCTCGTCGGGGTCTCGACTGTATACACTAGTCTACTCCGGAGTATCGATGCCCTGTCTCGAAACTCCCACGACTAGGGACCTTTTAAGGATGTGCTTATAGACTCCAGCTCTCACGTATATGATCGCCCTCATACTGCTGGTAGTCAAGCAAGAATCCTAGGGGCTCTATCAACGTGTAATAGCGACTCGTAAGGTCACCTAAAGCAGTACACGATGATAAAGATAAACCAGATAGCATACTATCATCTTGAGTAAGACTGTCCTACTGGGACAGGTCCTTCCTCAATCATTGCAATCACGTGCCTGTGATCCAATAATTGACTCTGAGGGCACTATCTCCAACAATCTTCCACTTGCACTCAAGGCTAATTATTGCGATGTCGCATACTCACAGCCCGTGTGATACCGAACACCCAACTCCTCTACTCGTCAGTCTCATAAAGCTCATTTGCAAAACTATTGCGTTCGAGGAATAGCCTTAGTGAGTGGATCTGCTCTGATGTTACTTTCTATGTCTCTCTTTATCTCAAGTTCGCGGAGAAACCCATCTCCCGAAATGAGTAATACCTGTCTTAAAATGTGTCTGGATGTCTGATGGGACCTAGCTCAAAAATGAACTCCAAATCCAAACTTCTTAGACTGTATCGTCAACTGAACTTAATCAGTATCCTGCGCCATGCCTTCCCTCAGTATCCACTTGGACCACCTGTCCAAAATACTTCCCCTCGTCAAAAGGAAAAACTATAACTCTGACAGCCACTCTGCCATCCAGGTCACCTTGGAAGCCTGGATTGATAAATGTCTCCCGAAGGAGAATACTGTTATGATATCCCCAGAACATCAACTTATGTTCCAAAACTGCTTCCGACTGTTTCTCCAGAATTGGATCAATATCAACTTATTGCATCTACTGCAAGAACAACATCTGGTGTGGTACTTGACATCTCATGATCAACTCAATTGCCTAAGCAAGTGATCTGCCAATCATGCACATCCCTCTCCACTTTAGTCTGTAAGACACCTTTAGAGAGGGTGACTCCTTTACCTGCAGGTATACTACCATGCCAGGAGTCGTCCATTCTAAATACTCTTAGAATGCTGTCAAAGTACCCAGATTGGGAAACTACCCAAATCTAGATCCAAAACCATAGATCTAGTGACTAGAATGTCTGACATAATATCCAAGTCTTGTGTGGAGAAACCACTGTGTGACGACCAAAGTATAACCGATCGTAGTATAGGAATATCACTTCCTACTCTGTGTATGTCATCAAATACCAGGACATCACACCCTACTACCTTCTTAACAGATCCATCCCCTATTCTGATGAAGTCAAACCTATGACTGTCACATCAGAAATAGATGATCTATCTCCGCTATATCTGCTTTAGTCTATAAATAGACATAAGCCAACTGTCCACCAATGCTTCCGCTGCTCCCACTGACTACGACAACCCTCTGGCAGAGTCATATACACGTACGCTTCTAAAGCCAGTTTAGAACGACGTTATACTCATCCTCCTGCCGGGTCTCACAGTCTGGAACAACAGCAATGGCAAGTCTGGGTAAACAAGAACCTCCCTGCCACCGTCCTTAAGCATACCGAAGTACCTCTCGAATGCCTGAGGTTACCCACCATACCTACGGAGTGGCCAATGGAATGTCAAACCAGATTGAATCTTTAGGTTCTTATCAAATCTTCAGTAATCGTTTGCGGTTCTGGAATCACTTCCAGTTCTACCATACTCCCACTACTGTTTTCTGAAAATAAATCCATTTTTATTAAAACTGTGACGAGTCAAGAACAATATCACTATTGATCTTCCAGATGGTAGAAAGTCAACCCTCGTCATAGCCCGGGTCAACCCACAAACAGCTATTACAGAAACGTGCCTTGAGCTATCAGGAGTCTGGTTTTAAGCATAAGCCGGACAACTCCCCGTATCTTATCAATGTCAAGATATGAACTGTTCTATATCCAATATAGAAACAGAGGCACTGATTTAATTGAACCAGATTCAAATCATGCAGCTGTCACCGGTGCATGTCAACTAAATAGAAGGAGGTCGATCAGCGTTACTCAACTTAGGAGTACTTCCAATTATGAGTAACCTGAAAGAGAAACAAGTTCTCTTAATCATTACTATCAACTGAATACCATTCACAAGTATCTATATCTTCGATCACCTTGAAGAATCCCGATACTTGCAACATCTGGTTCTCTACTTTATTCTTATACCTATAACTTCTCAAAACTTAGACCCTGCGTTTCTACGAAACACCTGTCTAAGAACTAGAGAAGTCACAAGTAAACAGAATATAGTACGAGTACCTACCCCTCTGTCCTAATGGACACTGGACAACATACAATACTCTGTATAAGTCCCTTGAGTCAAATGACTCATTCACTGTGTGTCGTGTTAGTTATATGTATGCCCTAGAGGCCATTACCGTACATAGGATGTATATTGCAGTGGATGCTGGGACATATATAGGGAGGACTTTCTTGCTCGACATGATAGTATGCTATCTGGTTGACCTTTACCTTAACGTGTACACTGATTGTCTCTCTGTTACATGTTGGTAAAGCCCTTAGGATGTGTACTTGACTACCTGGACTATGATGCGGATCATACTAGTGGGGACATGGTAGTCCATAAGTACATCATTCAAAGTCCCTAGTCGTGGGTGTATCGAGACGGGGCATCGATATACCAGAGTAGACTAGCGTGTACCTTCTCGACCCATACAGATGGGCGATGGATGATCCCATATCCATTGGTGTTTGACATCAGAGATGATATACGGGTGCTCAGTAGAGACTGGGTACACTGGACGGACTCGCCGAGAACTCCCAGATGGTATTATACCTCACGTCAGATGGCAGTTCTCTGGTGATACTGGTACAGAGTAGTCTGTTGACCCGAGATCGTCATAGAGTCTTGTGTGGTTCCCACTGTGCTTTGATTTCCATCTTACCACGTCCAAGAGGGCGTGCAAAACGGTGGTTTTTGGGTACAGTCCCGAGTCACATGGAGACAATGAGCGATAGGAGGGGATTCGTCTCTCCCGGTATAGGGAGTTGATGTTGCGCTGTGCTCGATTGGCTATAACAGGAAATCCCTGGCCAGGGTTGCTGAGATTTACTGGTAAGTGTTACCAGTAGTTTCTCGAAATGTTATAGACCTCATATCGACACGACTTATCGAGCTATTGGGGTCTGACGTTTACCACCCCTAGGCAAGATATGCGACATATCAGACGATCAGACCGGACTGTACGGTAGTGTTACTGGTTGGATTCACTGGAGTGTGAGCGGGCTTGCTCGTCGATCTTCAGATCGCTCAATACCCGGGTGGCCGTTACGTTTAGCAGACCGCTTGCGGCTTGTGGGTGTTTGATATGATCATCACCTGCTGCCGGCGTATTGACGAGTCTTTAGAGTCCTACACAGAGGTTTCCTGGCTCAAGCGAAACGAAATAGGAGTGCATATGAGATATGTGCGGGACCGAGAATGATACCAGTATGTGATACTGTATTCGATTCTCGCGATATGTGACATTGATCGGTTATATGCGATATAGCCGGGTTATCGGATCAAGTGTTGATTCGATAAGTTGTTACTGTTGATATTAGTCGGTTATATGCGATATGACCGGATCATTAAATCAAGTGTTGATTTAATGATTTAATGCATAATTATATATTTGATATATTACTTTGCATTAACTAGTATCGGTTCACTTAAGATGGATTTTCTCACTCGGATGTGCGCATTGTATATGCGATATATTTTTGTGCACTTGATTGTATCATGTTTGATGATGCATGCAACATTGGTTAGTGTAAAGAATTAAACCTAGGTTAAGTAAATGGTTAAGGTTTCTATTTATTTGTCCATTCATTTATCTTTTTATTTGGATTAAAATGAAATGACAAAAGAAAACAAAATGGTTATCATTCTTTCTTTCTTTCATGAAGCTTGATGAAGCTTCATGAAGCTTTGACCATATGACCATTTTGTCTTTTAGCTTAACCCTAACCATTGCATTAAACCATGATTAGTTATCTACACTTAACTATGGTCATGTTATGATAAGGATTGATTATTCTTTTCTTTTTTAATTAACTTATCATAACATAATTCTTCTTCTTCTTCCTTTCTTCACTTGAAGAAAGCAAGCTCCATCAATGGTGATTGATGGAAATGAGTGAGAAATCCAATTCTAAAGTCTACCCACTTCCTATTTCTTCATCCTCTACCTCTTGCCAAGTAGTAGAGTGTGTTTCCTTCACAAGTTTTCATGACTTGGTGAAGGTGGAGCTTGATTTAGCGATGCCTCGACGTAGATCATCTTCGGCATGGACATCGACGACCTAGCTCGCCATTTCTCCGATGAAGCCGACGCTAGAGCCCGGGGTTCGACTTGGACAGCGAGGAGACTTCATTGTGGAGCTATGGAGGTGGAGCACCGGATCTACAAAGGTTGTATTTCCGTATTCTAGTAGTTAAGTGTTAACTAGTTTTGTTTCGCCTAGAAATCTAGCCAACGATCCGTAGTCTAGGGTTTCTCGGCACCGTATATTTGAAATTGGCATGATCGATGCCTTGTGAGACCTCATTAGGGTGCCTAGGAACCCTGCAGTGGCATCAGAGCCTAGCTAGAGCCTTAGACGAAGTCTAGACGGAATTTGAAACCCGATCGAACCGAAAACCCAACCCGGAAAATGCTCTCTGTACTTTTTCTAAAAACGTGGATTTTTCGAAATTAAAAATATGCAGAAAATCAAGAAGGGTTTTCTAGGAATTACTGTAAATTTCGTGGACCTAATTCAACTTTCCCACCACTGTTCCGCGGCATGAGCAAGGCTCATGCGGCGGATCCGCGGCCGTACGGCCACAGTATTTAAATTATTTTGCACAGTAATTCTTAGTTTCCAGTGGTGATTTTTCTGGGAATTTTTAATAATTTTTCTAGAGTTGAATTTTCTGGGATTGATTTGGGGATTCGGTGTTTCGATCGGAGTATCAAATTTTGTCTGTGTGGCTTTCCGGATAATTTTTAGAATATGTTAAAAAGTTCGACCGGATATAAATACCTAATTTTTCCCCTGTCGGGAAAGTTCCAAGTGTTGGATTTTTCCGTAGTTTAACGACGTTCTAAGTAGTGCAAGTAACTCGATGGACCCTCTAGAAGACAACAAACCTTAACTCAATTATGTGACCGTCTTGAACTGCCCTTTGAACCTTCGGGTTTGGGGCAGTACGGCGTGCCACATGTGAGGCGTTGGCTTGACCCTTCTACGGCTGGACCGTTGGTACTGAGGCACGAACTGAATGTTGTTAGGCTTATTTCATGTGTTGATCTGTATCGGGAAGACTTGGGTGTTTGACTGTTCGATCGAAAAGTTTAACATTTTCTATTTATCTGGAATGGGATACAATAATTGGAATTCACAAGAAGTTATGAGATAACTGAATGAATGTTATAAACATAGCAGTTTAGTCTCACTTGATCGGTTGCCACGGAATTTTGATGTGATCAAAAGTCCGTCGCAATCACGTAGCGTACGCGGATACTCGCCGGGTAAACTTAATAGACAGCCTCACTCCATAGCCCCGACCAAGTGACTGTAGGAGAACCCCGTCGCCGAAAGCATCCGTTCGGGTGCTCGCGGTAGCGGTGTTCCGCCTTGGTGCACTTCGTCGACGGTATCGGGGGTGAAGCCGCCTACTAAAGTTTGCGACGAGCATTCGATCAGGATGTCGGGAATCTTGTTGAATTGCCCGACTTGATATTGAAAAGTGTTTTCGATTTTGAGACTAAAATGCGGGGTTTATAATGATTAGGCATGCGATGTCTATGCAGGTTGCGGATTCCAACTGTTGTAGTTTTACGCTTTCTTTTCTGTGACCGTAAGTATAATATGTGATATCGCCGGTTTCGTTGCTATATGTCAACGACAATTGGGATGCGCATATTTACTTACGTTGATGACATGTGATGTTATGTGTTGCTGGATATGTTATATTGGATCGTCGTGTTTGAATAGCCGGGGGTTTTTATGTGAGATGAGTGTTTTTCATTTTCATTCATGTAAAAATCTGTATGTAATATTCTTTTATTGGGGCACTTCCAGGTTGCGGAAGATGCCACCGTTCGTATATTATTTACTTTTCCGCACTAGGATAGACCCAAGGAGGGGAGCACAAGTAACCGGGTTCTGGAGTCCAGTGGGAGACCAACTCGAGGAGTCGGGTCCGGGTCTCCTAACTCCAGAATTGGTAGGGTTGCTTGCCGCTCTCGTAGGGGTCTAGGGGAGTGGGTTTGGCTATTCATCGTGACCGTGGAATCCGTGTTTTATACTGGCTCGTATTGAAAACACGGACGTCCTAGTATATCCAATATTTCATATGATTCTTCTGCTGCGATATCTGTGATGTGATCATGTGATGTTCTGTGATAGATACAGTATATAGTATATATGATATATTATATAGACGTTACTTATGTTTTACACCCGTGCTAGCCCTGCCCCGCTCTACCGTTAGTTACCTAACCTAACGGTGCACGAGGGGACATCGAGGCGAATGCGGATGGCATAAGTGTACGTCGTATTTATCTGTGATGTTTAGGTACTTAAATGATGGGACTTCATTAATGAGATTAATGAAATAAAAAGAAACCTAAGATGTTATAGAATCGAATTTCAAAATTAAAACAGGTAGCTACAGTTCTTGCTTTGCACAGAGGTATATGTGATATATCCTGCACCTTATTCGATAAGGAAAGGACCGAGATCCCTTCACCGGGAGTGACTCCTTTAGCAATAACTGGCAGATGCTACACACTCGGTTTGTCTTTTGATTGCTTTTAAGTGTTTTTGCTTTGCACAGTGATATATATGATACATCCCGCACCTCATTCGACGAGGAAAGGACCGACGATCCCTTCACCGGGAGTGACTCCTTTAGCAAAACTGGAAAAGCCTCAAAAGCACTCCATTTCAAAATCATTTGATTCTACAACGATATCAAGTTGATTACGCAATAGGTTTTCAGAAAAACCTGTCGTAGCCCTCCGTCATTTCAGATAAGTGGTAGTTAGTATTCGTGCTACGTTTGTTGGCCTGCGTCAAGGCGTAGTGTGCGGTAGCTAACTAGTCTTTATCTGCTTATGCATATGATGCAGATTGGATTAGGGTAGTCGTGAGACTTTGTTGGCCTGCGTCAAGGGTCGTGCGGGTGGGTTTAATTCAATCAGGAAATGACGGGTTGAACTTGACTAGCGCACTATGGTTTGTTGGCCTGCGTCAAGGTCATAGGACGCTAGGGGCAAAATTATCGGGAATTTCAAGTGTTGAAATTTGCAATGAGATTGCATACCTTCTATAAGATAGTTGGATCCCGATACCCGCTGCGAGTAAGAGTTACTCCTGGGAGAGTTTTATACATTACAATTAGCCGATCAAGTAGGTGTCTAGAAAGGTGTCAACGGGGTTACGCCTCTGGGAAAACGAGGTTTACATTAATTAGGTTCGTGCGAAAGCACGGGGGACCTCCCTCAAAGTACCGACACTGGCCTGGCTGAAAGATTGGCGAACTTGTAGTGTGTAATTAATCCCGGCTAGTCTTTCCTTTTAGGGTTTGAAGGAAGATTTGATAAAAAGCAGTGGGAGCCATCCTGATTAGATAAAATAATAACCAATCTATTCTTGACAGAGCGCACGCTGAGTGTTTTCTTCTCTCTCTCTCCAGGTAGCGACCATATCACGCCTTAATCAAGATAATAATACGGAATATTGACCGAACCCGCTTGTTATACTGAGCTGGGGAACGTTGGTCCCGCTCCAACTTATAATTGTTATAAGACAGAGCAGGAAATTGGGGATTACCAGAATTCCCGTGCCGCCCAAACGAAGAGAGTGCATGCTGATGCATCATCTTCGGGTGTGTTCGTTACAAAGAACTGTTTCTCTGTATCCTCTACGTCCTGGGTATGTGATACCAGATCAGGATCCCAGATATGTAATCTGTTACATAGGGCTACAGATAGGTAGAGAACTGAGAACGGGTGATAAGTTTCATGAGGCAGAAAACGGGGCAAGTGTTGCAGCCAAGTCTGTTGGTCACTGTCACCCTATATTACCAATACATTGATTCTGAACGAATGTTATTAGATACCGAACCTGATATACAAAATCATATCAGTCTCTTTACTAGTAAAGAAAGGATATAATTTTGTATTGTTGGATAATGTTTTGAACATTTCCTATATCAAAAGTTGATCGGTTCAGGCACGTTATCTAAAAGCGTTGATGTTCTAAATCAAACTACAGTTCTTAGTATATGGAACATGTTAGTGTATATGCCCTAGGGGCCATTATTGTATCATACTAGCATGTATATTACTTAATGGAAGCTTGGGATATTCACAGTTGTATATAACAGTCTTGCTAAATATGGTAGTATGCTACTTGGTTTGAGTCTACTTTAATATGTGCATATGTTTCTTGTAACGTATCACTTATACATATTAGTAGAGCCCATAGGATCTTTGCTTAATTACCAGCGTCGTGATGGCAGTCACACTAGTGGGGGCTGGGTAGTCTGTAAGCAACATCCTATACAGGTCCCTGGTCGTTGGATTATCGAGATAGGGCATCGATATTCCAGAGTAGACTAAGTGTATACGCTTCTCATCCCAGTTGGGGAAATGGTCTGTCCCACAGCCATCAGTACGCCGTACTGGAGATAGTATACAGGTGCTCGTTAGGTTACGGGTACACCGGACAGGACTCGCCGAAGAACTGATTGGTTGGTATTATACCCATCGTCAGTTGTCAGTTCCCAGGTGACATGAGTACAGCATAGTCCGCAGACTTGACACTGCTGCTTCGCCTCTAGTGTGTCCCACTGTTCTTAGATTGCTACCCTACCACGGCTCAAAGGAGTCGTGCAAACAGGTAGCAGTTGGGTGCAGTCCCGAGCACTTGGAGGCAGTGGCGGTTAGATAGGATTCGTCTCTCCCGGTATTGGGAGATGATATCGCGATGTGTCAGAGAGCCATTACACAAAGTCCCTGGCCAGGGAAAACGAGATATACTGGTAGGTTCGAGTAGCTTCTCAGGGTGTAATGGGCTTCGCTCCAACACGACTTATACAGCTATTAGGGGACTGACGCTTGCCGCCCCCTAGGCTTGATATGCGATAGTCTTAGACGAACAAACCGGACTGTACGAAGATTGTCACATCAGGCTCAGTGGGAGTTCGGATGATTTACCTCATCGGCCTTCTTATCGGCATCTACCTGGGGACCGTTACGTACAGCTAGTACCGCTTGCGGTCTGTGGTTAAACCCACTGCCAGCGTAGTGTCGAGTCTTTAAAGTCCCACACAGAGAGTTTCCCTGCTCCAGGCTAAACGATATAGAGGTCGTATGGTTTTACGACGAGCGTTCGGATGTATACGTGTGTTTTCGCACGTACGACTTTTCGGACAGTTTATACTAGCCGTCTTTGGTTTAAGCCAGATTCTAGTATAAGGTTATTGGATTTATACAGCCTAAAGTTTTTCCGTGTTTTCACGGATTGGAGGGGCGTTCTCGTAATTTGTCGAGAAGGTTCTAGAAAAGTGGTGACATGAGGGGTTGAGGTGGCTTTTTCATGATTACTTTGTGTGACTCATTTATATGATTCATCATATCATTAATGCTTCATTAATGATCTAATGACTCACATGATGAATCACTCTCCTTGATTAAATGAAACATGGTGAATAATCAATTAATTGATATTATTTGATAATTCATTATGTATCATATATTCAAGTGAGAAGGATTTTTGTTCTCATTCTCATCTTCTCCTTCTCTCTCCTCAAGCTCACTCTCTCTTGAAACCCTAACCCTAACCTCTCATGTGTTGAGATCAAGGGTTAGATAGACTAAAACATTCATAACCTCACTCTATATCCTCTAGGTAGCTTAGATTAGCACTTTAAGCAACCTAGTTATCTCAAGTTTGAGATTAAGCTTGGCGTAGAAGCTTTCGGGTGGATCGTCTTTGATTCGAGGAGGCCGTGAAGTTGCCGATGTTCCAAGGAGCTTACGAGGAGTGGAGGACAGCGATGAAGACCCGAAGGACATGTAACGTGAGGTATAACTCCGGTACCGAGTAGTTAAACCTCTAGTATATCGTTAGCAATGGTTTAGATTACGATTCATGCGCTCAAGTCCGTGTTACGAAGCTTTGATAATCGTTTTTCATATATTCGGCCTCCCCGCAAGTTAGTGGGGTGCGTGACATGGACTTACAGTGGTATCAGAGCCAACTAAAACATTATTAGCTTGTTAGCAACTGATTAGAAGTTCGATCGACGGAAAAACACGGAAAACAAAACCCTAATCCTTGACAGTTTCTGTAAATTTTAAAAGTGTCGCAAAAATTTTTTGACATACTTTAAAATTCACAGCAGGGAATTATAAGAAATCTGGGAAAATTCGAGGAGGCAACTCGACAAAACGGCCGCGGATCCGCGGCAATAGAGAGCTTATGCCGCGGATCCGCCGCCGAGTCAACGCCGAGTTGACTCGGAGTTTCACAGTAATTCATAATTTTGGGTTTTTTGTTTTCCTGTATATACTGTTTCTGCCCAGGTTGCCTCTGTGATGATTTGCTTTTGGGGTAGACACGGATATAGGTAATCGATCGATGTTCTAATCAATTTGCTAATTGGATCTTTATCTGTAATGTTTAATGTGTTCGTAAACCTCCCCTAACTGCTAGTATGTCGGTTGGCAGGGGGTTGCACATTTCTGAAATGTTTACTGTTTGTGTATATGAACTGTATTGGACTGTTGTGATGATTAGCCGGGGGTTTGAGATGTATTTAATATTCATTCAATGTAAATGTAATTTGATGTAATATTATTTTGCGGGGCACATCCAGGTTGCGGTTGTAGCCACCGTTGTATTATTATTTCTTTTTACTGTTTTTGCTCCTAGGATAGACCCAAGGTGGGGTGCACAAACTACCGGGTATTTTGAAGTGTCGAGGCAGACCGTTTCACTTCTGGTATTTGGCGGGTAGTTTGCCGTACCCGTAGGGGTCTGGGGTGGGGTAATGGCTATTCATCACAACTGTGTAATCCGTCTTTCCTTGCAGGCTCAAAAGAAACGCGGATTACTTGCATATCCAATAAAGTTTATCTGTGATCTGGAATGCTTATTATTACGTCTGACGAATGTACAATATCTATATATGATAGCTATTAGACGTCACTTATGTTTTACACCCGCGCTAGCCCAGCCCCCGCTCTGTCGTTAGTTAAGTAACCTAACGGGTGATGACGGGACCCCGTGGCGAATGCGGATGGCATAAGAGGATGTGGTATTTTCGTTGTTTTCTGCAATGATAGGATAAATGATGGGACGTATTATTATAATGCAAAGAAAATAAACCAAAGTTTAATCGTTGGAACAAATTTAAAAGAAACCACTCGGTTATTTTAAAAGAAATCAGATTTTTAATTGCGGAGCTTTAACCACTCCTTTTAAAAAGTATCAGGTTCCTTCGATTATATCAAGTTCACTACGTTCACAGTTTTGCCAAAACCAGTCGTAGCCCTCCGTCATTTCAGTTAAATATTCAGTAGTATTCAAGCTATGTATTTTGACCTTCGCCAAGGCATAGTGATTGGTAGCTGCTGGATATTTATCTGTAGCATAGATAGATGCGTTGGTTTGGGACAGTCGTACTACTATTTTGGCCTTCGTCAAGGGTATGTACGGGTGGGTTCAAATTAACCTAGATAAAGACGGGTAGAACTTGACATGTGACTTATGATATGTTGGCCTTCGTCAAGATCATAAGAGCATGGGGCAAAAATCCACATCGGGAATTTCTAAAGAAACTGAAATTTGCAGAGAGGTGCATACCATTTTGGAGTTTGATGAATGTTGGTAGGATTCCTTCAACATTATCATACGATGATATTTTGGATCCCAATCCTACTGTGAGTATATGCTACTTATCAGGAGATTCGTCACTTAACGATCATTGCTATAAACCAAGTAGGTGCCTAGAAAGGTGTCAGCGGGGTTACGCCCCCAGAGAAAAGAGGTTATTTAATTAAGGAACTTCGCGAAAGCGTTGGAAAACCTCCCTCGAAGTATCGACACTGGCCTGGCTGAACGGTTAAGCAAGTATTGTACGGTGAGAATTGTCCTGGCTAATTCTTCTTTTATGGTTTGAGGAGGGATTCGAGAAACAGTGGGAGCCATCCTGTTTAGATAAATTAAACCACTCTAAACTTGCAAGAGCATCATGCTAATAGTATCTTCTTCTCTCTCTTAAAATTGCAGCGACCCTGTGACCACACATAGGTTACATCTAGATAATAATTTGACTGAATCTGACTTATATGACTGGCAAAAGTCTGTCCAGATGTCCATTGCCTATGACAAGCTGGACCACCCTATTGAGGGACATTCCTGTTGCTATGGGATTGGGCATTGGCAGAAAGATTGCAGGGCTTTAGAAGCCAGTAGCCAAGATTCGAAGCATGTTGTGGCTTCATCTTCGGGTGTGTTTATGATAGAAAACTGTATGTCAGTTAACCCTACTTCCTGGGTATTGGATACCAGGTCAGGAACTCACATCTGTAATTCTTTACAGGCTCTGAGAAACCGTAGGGTTATCGGGATAGGTGATATGGCCCTCACAGTTGCTAACGGAATGAGCATGGACGCTGAATCCGTAGGGGAATATCATCTTGGACTGACAACTGGGCAGATATTGATTCTGCGTAACTGTTTTTATGTACCAGGTACGACTTGTAATATCATATCTGTACCCTTACTTTCTAATTAAGGATATGATTTTACTTTTGCAAGAGATGTGGTTCACATCCACCTAAATCAAGTTTTGATTGGGTCAGGTACATTAGAAAACGGAATATACGTATTAAATCAAGCTCAGATTTTCAGTGTCCAAAACACACTTAAGAGAAAGTCTCCGGAAACAAATCTGGCTTTCTTATGGCATTGTAGACTGGGTCACATCAATGAGAGAAGATTAAAAAAGTTACATAGAGAGGGATACTTGGATCCGTTCGAGTATCAGTCTTATGCCACTTGTGAATCTTGTCTCATGGGAAAGATGACAAAGACTCCGTTCACTGGACACGGAGAAAGAGCAAGCGAGCTCTTAGGACTCATACACAGTGATGTGTGTGGTCCAATGTCTACACATGCGCGAGGTGGTTATTCCTACTTCATTACTTTTACGGATGATTTCTCTAGGTATGGACATATCTTCTTAATGAAGCATAAATCCGAGGCCTTTCAGAAATTCCAGGAATACAAGAATGAAGTGGAAAAACAAACCGGCAAAAGTATCAAGACACTGATATCTAATCGAGGTGGTGAATACTTAAGCGCCGAGTTCCTGGGTTACTTAAAAGAGAATGGAATTCTCTCTCAACTTACTCCTCCATACACACCACAACACAATGGTGTATCAGAAAGGAGAAATCGAACCCTATTGGATATGGTTCGTTCCATGATGAGTAAAGCTGAGTTACCGCGATTTTTCTGGGGTTATGCACTAGAATCAACTGCATATCTTTTGAACAAGGTTCCAACCAAAACTGTGCCTACCACACCATATCAGATATGGAGTGGGAAGAAACCCTGTCTTCAGTACCTAAAGACATGGGGATGTCCAGCTTTTGTTAAAAAGCAGCATGCGGACAAACTCGAGGCACGCTCAGTACTGTGTAAGTTTGTGGGATACCCAAAGAACTCCAGGGGGTATTTTTTCTATTACGCAGAGGAACAAAAGATTTTTGTTTCTCGTAATGCCCATTTTCTAGAATATCAGTTTTTAGAAAAAGAAACTAGTGGGAGCGAAATAGAACTGGAAGAAATTCCAGAAACACAAACTACTACTGAAAGTTTGGTAGAACCAGAAGTTCAAGAAGAACAGGACATCCCAACGCCACTCCGCAGGAGTAGTAGGCAATCTCATCCGCCCGAGAGATACTACGGTTTTCTCATAGACGGGGATAGAGAGGATTGCACTATTGATTACGATGAGCCTACTAGCTTCCAGCAAGCCATTCAGAGCGGTGACTCAGTAAAATGGCTGGATGCAATGCGGACCGAAATGGAGTCCATGTACACCAACAAAGTATGGACTTTGGACATTTCTCCAGATGGGGTAAAACCCGTAGGATGCAAATGGATCTTCAAAAAGAAGATTGGTGTAGATAGACAGGTTGAAACCTATAAGGCTAGACTTGTTGCAAAGGGTTTCCGTCAAAGACCTGGTTTGGACTACGACGAAACCTTTTCTCCAGTGGCTATGCTTAAATCTATTCGGGTCCTTCTTGCTATTGCTGCCTTCCACGATTATGAAATCTGGCAGATGTACGTAAAGACGGCCTTTCTAAATGGTAATTTGGAAGAAAGCGTCTATATGGATCAGCCAGAAGGATTCATTCAGAGTGGGAGCAGCGGTAAAGTATGCAAGCTGCTTAAGTCCATTTATGGACTAAAGCAGGCATCGCGGAGTTGGAACATCTGTTTTGATGATGCTGTCAAAGAATTTGACTTTATCAAAAATCCAGATGAACCATGCATATACAGTAAGATTGTAGGGAGAGCTGTAGTATTCCTCGTCTTGTACGTGGATGACATTCTCCTAATAGGAAATGATATTCCTATATTACAGTCAGTCAAAAGATTCTTGTCACATAAATTCTCCATGAAAGACTTGGGTGATGCCACCTACATTCTGGGGATCCGGATCTGTCGTGATAGATCAAAGAGGATATTGGGACTTTCACAGTCCAGGTACATAGACACCATAGTGAAGAGATTCAGTATGGAAGATTCTAAGCGCGGTAACCTACCGGCTTGTCACGGAATCACCCTCTCAAAAGATATGTCTCCCAAGACTGATTTGGAAAGGGATCGCATGTCGATTATACCCTACGCTTCTGCGGTAGGCTCTATAATGTATGCAATGTTATGTACCAGACCAGATGTAGCATACGCATTAAGCGTAGTAAGCCGGTATCAAGCAAACCCAGGGGAGAATCACTGGATAGCAGTAAAGAACATTCTCAAGTACCTGAGGAGGACTAAGGAGATGTTCTTGGTATATGGCGGAAAAGACCTTCAGATGGAGGCCTTTGCCGACTCCGGCTTCCAGAGTGACAAAGATGACTCCAAGTCCATATCGGGTTATGTCTTTACCCTCAATGGAGGGGCGGTCTGTTGGAAGAGTTCCAAGCAGGAGACCGTTGCAGACTCAACGATGGAAGCAGAGTACATAGCTGCTTGCGATGCCGCAAAAGAAGCAGTCTAGATGAAGAAGTTCCTCACAGAACTTCAGGTGGTTCCTACCAGTGTTGATCCAATACCTCTGTATTGTGACAACAACGGCGCTATTGCTTTAGCGAAGGAACCCAGGTCCCATCAGAAGTCCAGACACATCTTAAGGCGGTATCACCTGATCAGGGAGATCATAGATTGCCGGGAGATCGAGGTGAAGAGAGTAAAGACGGAGGATAACATTGCCGATCCATTCACAAAGGCCATTCCTCAGACGCAGTTCGAGAGGCTATTCGAGATGATAGGTCTACGATATGCCAGCTCATGGCCCTAGTGCAAGTGGGAGATTGTTAGTGTATATGCCCTAGGGGCCATTATTGTATCATACTAGCATGTATATTACTTAATGGAAGCTTGGGATATTCACAGTTGTATATAACAGTCTTGCTAAATATGGTAGTATGCTACTTGGTTTGAGTCTACTTTAATATGTGCATATGTTTCTTGTAACGTATCACTTATACATATTAGTAGAGCCCATAGGATCTTTGCTTGATTACCAGCGTCGTGATGGCAGTCACACTAGTGGGGGCTGGGTAGTCTGTAAGCAACATCCTATACAGGTCCCTGATCGTTGGATTATCGAGATAGGGCATCGATATTCCAGAGTAGACTAAGTGTATACGCTTCTTATCCCAGTTGGGGAAATGGTCTGTCCCACAGCCATCAGTACGCCGTACTGGAGATAGTATACAGGTGCTCGTTAGGTTACGGGTACACCGGACAGGACTCGCCGAGGAACTGATTGGTTGGTATTATACCCATCGTCAGTTGTCAGTTCCCAAGTGACATGAGTACAGCATAGTCCGCAGACTTGACACTGCTGCTTCGCCTCGAGTGTGTCCCACTGTTCTTAGATTGCTACCCTACTACGGCTCAAAGGAGTCGTGCAAACAGGTAGCAGTTGGGTGCAGTCCCGAGCACTTGGAGGCAGTGGCGGTTAGATAGGATTCGTCTCTCCCGGTATTGGGAGATGATATCGCGATGTGTCAGAGAGCCATTACACAAAGTCCCTGGCCAGGGCAAACGAGATATACTGGTAGGTTCCAGTAGCTTCTCAGGGTGTAATGGGCTTCGCTCCAACACGACTTATACAGCTATTAGGGGACTGACGCTTGCCGCCCCCTAGGCTTGATATGCGATAGTCTTAGACGAACAAACCGGACTGTACGAAGATTGTCACATCAGGCTCAGTGGGAGTTCGGATGATTTACCTCATCGGCCTTCTTATCGACATCTACCTGGGGACCGTTACGTACAGCTAGTACCGCTTGCGGTCTGTGGTTAAACCCACTGCCAGCGTAGTGTCGAGTCTTTAGAGTCCCACACAGAGAGTTTCCCTGCTCCAGGCGAAACGATATAGAGGTCGTATGGTTTTACGACGAGCGTTCGGATGTATACGTGTGTTTTCGCACGTACGACTTTTCGGACAGTTTATACTAGCCGGCTTTGGTTTAAGCCAGATTCTAGTATAAGGTTATTGGATTTATACAGCCTAAAGTTTTTCCGTGTTTTCACGGATTGGAGGGGCGTTCTCGTAATTTGTCGAGAAGGTTCTAGAAGAGTGGTGACATGAGGGGTTGAGGTGGCTTTTTCATGATTACTTTGTGTGACTCATTTATATGATTCATCATATCATTAATGCTTCATTAATGATCTAATGACTCACATGATGAATCACTCTCCTTGATTAAATGAAACATGGTGAATAATCAATTAATTGATATTATTTGATATCATTATGTATCATATATTCAAGTGAGAAGGATTTTTGTTCTCATTCTCATCTTCTCCTTCTCTCTCCTCAAGCTCACTCTCTCTTGAAACCCTAACCCTAACCTCTCATGTGTTGAGATCAAGGGTTAGATAGACTAAAACATTCATAACCTCACTCTATATCCTCTAGATAGCTTAGATTAGCACTTTAAGCAACCTAGTTATCTCAAGTTTGAGATTAAGCTTGGCGTAGAAGCTTTCGGGTGGATCGTCTTTGATTCGAGGAGGCCGTGAAGTTGCCGATGTTCCAAGGAGCCTACGAGGAGTGGAGGACAGCGATGAAGACCCGAAGGACATGTAACGTGAGGTATAACTCCGGTACCGAGTACTTAAACCTCTAGTATATCGTTTGCAATGGTTTAGATTACGATTCATGCGCTCAAGTCCGTGTTACGAAGCTTTGATAATCGTTTTTCATATATTCCGCCTCCCCGCAAGTTAGTGGGGTGCGTGACATGGACTTACAGAACACACATAAGAGGAAGAGTTCAGAAATGAACGGATCCTTCTTAAGGTATTGTAGACTAGGTCAGATCAATGTGACCCGACTAGCTGAAGTTACATGTAGATGCATATTTAAATCAGTTTGAATCTACATCTTGTGAAACTTGCCAGTCATGTCACAAAGATATAATGACACTAGCTCTGTTTATTGGAAACAGAGAAAGAGTTAGTGAACTCTTGGGATGATACATGTTGATGTATGTAGGTCCCCTGTCTACACATGCCAAGACCGGTTCTTTGTACTTCATTACATTCTCTGATAATCTCTCAAGATTCAGACATATGTTCCTGTTGAAACACAAGTCCGAACCTTTTGAGATATTCATAGAATATAAGTTAGAAGTAGAGAACCAATAAGGGTATAAGTATTATGTCCTTTGATGTGATCGAGGAGGAGAATACTTGAGCACGGAAATCCTGGACTTTTCTAAAGGAGAATGAGATTCTCTCTCAGCATTACTCCTCCGCATACACCATAGCACGATGGTATATCGGGGTGGAGCAATTACACCCTATGTGATAAGGTGTGCTCTATGATGAGTAATACTGAGCTACCTATTTCCTTTTGGGAGTTATGCACTTGAGAAGCTGCATACCTATTGAATAGGGTTCTAATCAAATCAGTTGCCTACCGCTTCATATGTGATATGGAATGGGAAGAACCCATGTCTTAAGTTAGTTAAGATTTGGAGTTGTCCGGCCTATGTCTGAAAGCAAAATCCGGACAAGCTCGAGGCAAGGTCTGTAATGTAGAACTGGAAAGGTTCCAGCTATACAAACTGCAGCTGATGATTTGAAAGAACCAAAGGATTCGATAGTTACCAACGAACCTCAGCCTCTCCGCCGATCTAGTAGGGTTCCTCACCCACCTGAGAGATACTTCTGTTTCTCTATGACAGTGGGAGCGAGGATTACATCATGAGATGATGACCCAACTAGTTTCGAGCTGGCCATCAGGAGTAAGACTCTGTAAGAATGGCTGGATGCTTAGTGATCTGAGATAGAATCCATATACACCAACAAAGTATGGACTTTGGTTGCTATATCTGAAGGGTTAAATCCCCATCAGGAGAAAGTATATCTTGAGAAGATTACTTGGTGTACATAGAAGAGTTGAGACTTTCAAAGCTAGACTTGTTAAAGGTCTACATCATTGACCAGGTATGGATGATGATGAAACCTTTTCTAAGTAGCTATGTTTAAGTCCATACAGATCCTACTTGCCACGGCTACATACCATGACTACGATATCTGGTGGTTGGGTGTCATGACAGCTTTTCTAAATGATGTTTAGAAGAGAGTGTCTATAAGTACACAGCCAGAGGGCTTCGTAGACAGTGGGAGCAGCGGAAACGTGTGCAAGATGCTTTATAGGATAAAGCAGGCATCGCGGAGTTGGAACATCTATTTTGATGAAGCGGTCAAAGAAGTTGACATCATCAAAATGGTAGATGAACCTTGTATAAACAAGAAGGTAGTAGGGAGTATGGTGACGATCCTCGTAGAGTACGTGGATGACATACTCTTGATAGGGAAGGAGTTTCCTATGCTACGCTCGATCAATCTCCGCTTATCACAATGATTCTCCATATAGGATCAAAGTGATACCTCCTAAATCCTGGGTTTTTAGATCTATGAGATAGATCTAATTGGATGTTAGGACTCTCACTAGTTGTAGTGAGACGGTATCAACCGATCCTGGGGAGAATCACTGGAAGGGTTCCAGGGTGATAAAGACGACTGAATGTTAGTCACAGGCATTGTCTTTACCTTCAGTGGAGGGACGGTATGTTGGAAGAGTTCCAAGCTAGATACCGTGACATACTAGACGATAAAGGCTGGATACATCGCTACTTAAGATGCTACCAAAGAGGCTATTTGGGTGTATAATGGTTCATGAGATGAACTATGTTCCTCCCATTGTGTGACAATGGGGTTGTGGCTTATGCCAAGGAACGCAGGTCCCATCAGTGATCCAGACATATTCTAAGGCAGTATCACCTGATCATGGAGATGGTTGATCTCTAAGGGATCGAGGTTAGGAGAGTAGACTCAGAGGACAGCACGGTGGATCCACTCACGAAGGCCTATTCCCAGAGAGAGACTTTTATGGGATGGTTGAGTATGAGATACTACAACCACTGCTACAGATGGCCCTAGTGCAAGTGGGAGATTGTTAGTTATATGTATGCCCTAGAGGCCATTACTGTACATTGGATGTATATTGTAGTGGATGCTGGGACATATATAGGGAGGACTTTCTTGCTCGACATGATAGTATGCTATATGGTTGACCTTTACCTTAACGTGTACACTGATTGTCTCTCTGTTACATGTTGGTAAAGCCCTTAGGATGTGTACTTGACTACCTGGACTATGATGCGGATCATACTAGTGGGGACATGGTAGTCCACAAGTACATCCTTCAAAGTCCCTAGTGGTAGGTGTATCGAGACGGGGCATCGATATACCAGAGTAGACTAGCATGTACCTTCTCGATCCATACAGATGGGCGATGGATGATCCCATATCCATTGGTGTTTGACATCAGAGATGATATACGGGTGCTCAGTAGAGACTGGGTACACTGGACGGACTCGCCGAGAACTCCCAGATGGTATTATACCTCACGTCAGATGGCAGTTCTCTGGTGACACTGGTACAGAGTAGTCTGTTGACCCGAGATCGTCATAGAGTCTTGTGTGGTTCCCACTGTGCTTTGATTTCCATCTTACCACGTCCAAGAGGGCGTGCAAAACGGTGGTTTTTGGGTACAGTCCCGAGTCACATGGAGACAATGAGCGATAGGAGGGGATTCGTCTCTCCCGGTATAAGGAGTTGATGTTGCGCTGTACTCGATTGGCTATAACAGGAAATCCCTGGCCAGGGTTGCTGAGATTTACTGGTAAGTGTTACCAGTAGTTTCTCGAAATGTTATAGACCTCATATCAACACGACTTATCGAGCTATTGGGGTCTGACGTTTACCACCCCTAGGCAAGATATGCGACATATCAGACGATCAGACCGGACTGTACGGTAGTGTTACTGGTTGGATTCACTGGAGTGTGAGCGGGCTTGCTCGTCGATCTTCAGATCGCTCAATACCCGGGTGGCCGTTACGTTTAGCAGACCGCTTGCGGCTTGTGGGTGTTTGATATGATCATCACCTGCTGCCGGCGTATTGACGAGTCTTTAGAGTCCTACACAGAGGTTTCCTGGCTCAAGAGAAACGAAATAGGAGTGCATATGAGATATGTGCGGGACCGAGAATGATACTAGTATGTGATACTGTATTCGATTCTCGCGATATGTGACATTGATCGGTTATATGCGATATAGCCGGGTTATCGGATCAAGTGTTGATTCGATAAGTTGTTACTGTTGATATTAGTCGGTTATATGCGATATGACCGGATCATTAAATCAAGTGTTGATTTAATGATTTAATGCATAATTATATATTTGATATATTACTTTGCATTAACTAGTATCGGTTCACTTAAGATGGATTTTCTCACTCGGATGTGCGCATTGTATATGCGATATATTTTTGTGCACTTGATTGTATCATGTTTGATGATGCATGCAACATTGGTTAGTGTAAAGAATTAAACCAAGGTTAAGTAAATGGTTAAGGTTTCTATTTATTTGTCCATTCATTTATCTTTTTATTTGGATTAAAATGAAATGACAAAAGAAAACAAAATGGTTATCATTCTTTCTTTCTTTCATGAAGCTTGATGAAGCTTCATGAAGCTTTGACCATATGACCATTTTGTCTTTTAGCTTAACCCTAACCATTGCATTAAACCATGATTAGTTCTCTACACTTAACTATGGTCATGTTATGATAAGGATTGATTATTCTTTTCTTTTTTAATTAACTTATCATAACATAATTCTTTTTCTTCTTCCTTTCTTCACTTGAAGAAAGCAAGCTCCATCAATGGTGATTGATGGAAATGAGTGAGAAATCCAATTCTAAAGTCTACCCACTTCCTATTTCTTCATCCTCTACCTCTTGCCAAGTAGTAGAGTGTGTTTCCTTCATAAGTTTTCATGACTTGGTGAAGGTGGAGCTTGATTTAGCGATGCCTCGACGTAGATCATCTTCGGCATGGACATCGACGACCTAGCTCGCCATTTCTCCGATGAAGCCGACGCTAGAGCCCGGGGTTCGACTTGGACAGTGAGGAGACTTCATTGCGGAGCTATGGAGGTGGAGCACTGGATCTACAAAGGTTGTATTTCCGTATTCTAGTAGTTAAGTGTTAACTAGTTTTGTTTCGCCTAGAAATCTAGCCAACGATCCGTAGTCTAGGGTTTCTCGGCACCGTATATTTGAAATTGGCATGATCGATGCCTTATGAGACCTCATTAGGGTGCCTAGGAACCCTACATGTCGTAGGTTGAAAACTGTACTTATGGTTAAGAAGAATTACACTGTTGTTCAATGCTTCTTACCTAACCATCCACTGGTATAGGTAAATGTCATAGACATAATTTCAAAAAGGTATATCTCACTCTATAAAAATAGACGTATAGATATATCAATTTGAAATTGGTACATAACAACGGATATTCAAAACCAAATATTTGCCGTCCGGCAAACAACCCAGGTGACTTCCTCAAATATCACCTATTACAACGAATTCCGATATAATGAGGATAATCACCTAATTCCCAATAACTTACTCCCACTCATCATCTGTAAAACCATACAGATGTGAGAATCTTACCTGGTAAATACATACCCTGGAGCAAGTGTCTAATTGGGAAATCAGTTTTCTTTTAACAGTACACAGTGAAAATGAGACATTGAAATGTTTCGATGGGGTATCCCGGTATTCCTAGTAATGCCTCTTCCATTATCCATATTCACAACTGTAACCGTATATTTCTTTGCCACTTCTCCAAATCCCTTTATATGTCTTTAGTCATTACCTTCTGTACACCCCTTTAGGCCAAATGGTTTTCTTCCTTCCCTACCGTTCGGCACCAGCCTATGGTTTGGAAGAAGACTATCCAATAAGCATAATGGGTGTACTGTCCTAATCCTAGGAGCACTCGCAATGCGAGAGAATATGAAGATAAAAGACAACCGAATGAACCTTATTCCTATTTCTCCTGAACCAGGATCCATCCCCGAACTGGAACAAGTTCCTTTCGAGTTCGTATATAACCATACGATGGATTATCCAATAAACTTGGGATCTTCGTAGTGATACGGAGTGTGCTGGAGAAATACAAAGGTAATTTAGGATTGGCGAAGAAATATTTGGTTTGGTCGTGAATAGCAGTCGCAATTTACTTTGCCCTCTTACTAATCCCTTTCTTTGTCTTAACTTAATACCTTCTGTACACCGTTTAGGCTAATTGGTTTTCTTCATTCCCTACCGGTCGGCACCAGCCTAAGGTTTGGAAGAAGACTATCCAATTTGCATAATAGGTGTACTATCTCCTAAACCAAGGAGTACTCGCAACTTGAGAGAAGGTAAAAGGAAAAGACAACTGAATAGTCCTATTTGTTTTCTCCAGAACCGAAAACCATCCTCGAATTCCTTCGAGTTCGTATATAACCATACGATGGTTTTGTCCAATGGAAGTGGACGTTCGTAGTAATACGGGGTATCCTGGAGAAAAGGGTAAAAGTAGGAGTGGCAATGAGGTTTGCAACTCTGACAATCCAAAAGCCAGTGTTAAGAAAATTCGGTCAACTTGGTCACTGAGTTATAGTCTAGGGTCGGGCCAATGGTCGCTGCCAAAGAGAGAGAGAGAAAAGAAACACTCAGCGTGCACTCTAACCTAGATCAGAATGGTTATCACTTTATCTAATCAGGAAACCTCCCACTGTAACGTCAAATTCTTCCCTAAACCTGAAAGAAGAATTAGTCGGGATCACCCGAGGAGTAAACCAACTCATCAGTGGGAATCGAGATCCAACTATCATCGCATTATAACGTGACGGAATCCGCTCACGTTATCACACTCCAGAAGGTATGCGCATATCTGGCAAGTATCAGTTTCTTTAGAAACTCCCGATGTGGAATTTTGCCCTATGCTCTTATGACCTTGACTTTGGCCAACAAATCATAAGTCACATGTCAAGTTCTACCCGTCATTCTCCAGGTTAATTTGAACCCACCCGTACAAGCCCTTGACTTTGGCCAACAAGGCTATACGACTGTCCCAAACCAACGCATCTATCTATGCTGCATATGAATAACCAACAGCTACCAAACACTGTGCCTTGACTTTGGCCAACAAACACAGCTTGAATACTATTGACTATCCATATGAAACGACGGAGGGCTACGAATGGTTTCTGGAAAAAACCTTTAACGTAATGAACTTGATATCGTTGAAGGAACGGATAGCTTTTTAGAAAAATATAGTAACGAAAACCTTTGCTAAAGAGGTCACTCCCGGTGAAGGGATCTCGGCTCTTTCCCTATAGGATGGGGTGCAGGATATTCCAACTGAATACCACGATGCAAAGCAAAAGTAATCGGCTATAGTGAAGTTATTGCCCTGACGCAAACTTTTATCCAAGGGGTCACTCCCGGTGAAGGGATCTCGGCCCTTGCCTCGTCGACTGAGGAGCTGGATATTCATAACCGAATACCACTGTGCAAAACAAAAGAGAACGCCCTTGCAATAACAGCTTTTTGAAAAATGTTCCAACAACATCAGAATAGGTTTGTTTATCTTACATTGATCCGAATCAACGCGGTCCCATCAATTGATCACACCACAAAAGAACGAAAATAATGATGTACGTATATACCATCCGCATTCGCCACTGGGTCCCGTCATCACCCGTTAGGTTACTTAACTAACGACAAAGCGGGGACTGGACTAGCGCGGATGCAAAATATATACAAAATCGACTAGTATATATATCAATATATAATATTTCGCTCAAGGAGTGATAAAATGCAACATCACAGAAATGCACAGCATCACAGAACAATACAGATATCTGGGATCCCCGGATTTCATAGAGCCGCTACTGAAACCCGACGTTCCCCTGGTCGTGTTGATAGCCTGTGCAATGAAATCCTAGATCCCTACGGGCGTGGCAAGTTACCCGCCAAAACCTAAAGCGAGGCAGCCCCCTTCAGCAACGTGAATGGACCACCCAGCACTTCACGGAATCCGGTAACTTGGGCACCCCTCCTGGGTCAACCTATACCCCCTACGAATGCGGAGAATAGCCCGCCAATTCTAGAGTAAAGCCCCCTCCGTCTCAAAGCCATGAGATGCGGGCTCGTTGTTCTCTAGAACCCGGCTATCCGTGCACCCCTCCGCGGGGTAATCCTAGTACAGAAAGTAAAATATATATACAACAGGTACATCGACCTCGACCCGGTCGTGCCCCAAAAGAATAATACAAACAGGCAGTGACGGCAGTCCACATGTCGGACGCTCGCCCTGCAATATCAAATGTACATATAAAACAAAACTGTACTAATATTGCATCCAGGCTATCCCCCACGACCAATCCGCAACATCACAGCACAACACAGAACATCAATGTGAATGTCACGTTCGCAAATCCGTCTAAAAGGGCTATAGCAGTTAGACAGGATTTACCGATCAAATGACATTCACGGTCGCAGATATAATGTAAATACTGTGAACTAGCATGTTTAAAATATCCGATCGATCAAATTTATCGAAGTGGGCCCTAAGCACTACTGTAGCACTCACAGAAAATCTGGGCCCAAAAAGAATATCCCAAAACCCATAATTCCATGTCAGAATCCCACTGGAAAAAATTGGTGAAAAGATGCTATATTCCTGCGGCGGAACCGCGGCTAAAGTGGGGTTATGGCCGCGGTTCCGCGGCACTATTGAGGGATTAGGTCACCAAATTTTTACAGTATTCTTAGAATTCTGTGCACATGTTTCTGAAACAACCTGAAAAATTTTTAGAACAAAAAAAATTTCGACAGAAACATGTGCTTTGGAAAATACGGTTTTTGGGAATTTATTGTTCGATCGAGTTCTAAACACGTTAGAGCAAGCTAGGCTAAGTTAATGGCGTGGCTCTGATACCATTGTAAGTGCACGGCGGCGCCCCGGTCGTCGATCCGACGCCGGAAACGCGGAAACGAAAAACTTTGCAAACTAGCAAACCGGCACCACCGCGCACTTTTAACCCGGATCGGGCCATTAACCTAGCTACTAGCAAAATACAAGATGGGTAGAGAAGTATACCAAGCGATCCGTGTCCTTCGGTCTTTGTCTCCACTCCGATCTCCCGCGGAATCTCCGTCCGTCACGTCCTCGTCGGAAAGGGCACCACATAGCCAGATACTTTTACGGGCTCCCACCTCTGGACCAAGGCAACTCGGGCACGAAGTTGGCTAGCCGACGCGTCCAAGGTTTGCTGTAGACTAGTGTAGAAAACCTTTGTCTCTTGGGGTTTATGGAGTTGCCTTAATGTTGTGGAGGAGGAAAAATAAGCTATGGAGTGATGTGTGTAATTTTGCAAGCAAGCATAAAAATGAGATGCTATATTTTCCACCACTAGAAAATGAAGCCTCTCTCTCTCCCTCTCCAAGATGTGGCCGGCCCCTCATGGAAATATGGTGGAGATAAAGGAATGAATAATCCAAGTGAGAAATATGTGAAGATAATGATCAAAAAGTCACCACATTTCAAATCCAAAAGCCAAATCAATATCTTAATCAACTCCTTTCTCATTAATGCAAGAAAGAGACCAAAATGGAATCTCATCATGAGGAAGACACAATCACAATAAACCCCCTCCACAAAATGTTATTTGCAAACTGCAAAAAACACCCTCCAACGATAAAGTCCGGCCGTGAAGGAACAAAGGAAAACCGGCCGGAACGGAATACAAACTGGCAACTTCAGAAAACTGATCCCGTAATAAATTACAGAAAAACCCCGCGACTGCATATACATGCCCGCATTTGTATTCCCACTGAACACAAATGCAAAGAGACAAAATCTACACTGTCTAATACTAGGATCCGGCTTGAACCAAAGCCGGCTAGTAAAAACCGTCCGATCACGATCCGTGCAATACCGCACGTATCTGATCGAACCCTGCCATATCTCCATACGGCTTCTACAGTGTTTCGCCTGAAACTTGAGTAACTGTGTGTGGTGGACTCTAAAGACTCGTCAATACTATGGCTGTGGATTTAACCACTAGCACGTCAGAGGTATTAGCCATACGTGACGGGCTACCAGCTATTGACCAAAAGGGACGTCGATGAGTGAACTCATCCTGACACCCTACTGAGCCTGTCAGTGACAATATCCGTACAGTCCGGTCCGTTCGTCTATGAGCATCGCATGGCGGGCCTAGGGTGTTGGTAAAAGTCAGACCCCCAAAAGCGGTACAAGTCGTGTCGGAGTGTAGCCCAGAACACCCTGAGATACTACTGGAATACCTACCAGTAAATCTCCTGCCTTGGCCAAGGACTTTTCATGTACTGGCTCTCCTAGACACAGCGCGACCTCACCCCCAATACCGGGAGAGACGAACCCCTGCAGATCCGCTCACTGCCTCTATGTAGCTCGGGACTGTACCCAACTAAAACCTGTTTGCATGACTCCTTTGAGCCGTGGTAGGGTAGTAATCAAAGCACAGTGGGAACTCACATGAGACAAATGACAATCTCAGGTCGATGAACTAACCTGTACACATGTCACCAGGGAACTGCTATCTGACGTCAGGTATAATACCAACTAGCAGGTTCCCGGTGAGTCCTGTCCGGTGTGCTCATAACCCAATGAGCACCTGTATACATCTTAGGTGAACCAACTGACACCAGTGGATTGTGAGACCGGCCACCGCCCCTCGTCGGGGTCTCGACTGTATACCTTAGTCTATTCCGGAGTATCTATGCCCTGTCTCGAAACTCCCACGACTAGGGACCTTTTAAGGATGTGCTTATAGACTCCAGCTCTCACGTATATGATCGCCCTCATACTGCTGGTAGTCAAGCAAGAATCCTAGGGGCTCTATCAACGTGCAATAGCGACTCGTAAGGTCACCTAAAGCAGTATACGATGATAAAGATAAACCAGATAGCATACTATCATCTTGAGTAAGACTGTCCTACTGGGACAGGTCCTCCCTCAATCATTGCAATCACGTGCCTGTGATCCAATAATTGACTCTGAGGGCACTATCTCCAACACTTAGGATCTTGCTTGACTACCAACAGTATGATGGCGATCATATACGTGAGAGTTGGGTAGTCCATAAGCACATCCTTAATTGTGGTCCCTAGTCGTGGGAGTTTCGAGACAGGACATCGATACTCCGGAGTAGACTAGTGTATACAGTCGAGACCCCGACAAGGGACGGTGGCCGGTCTCACAAGCCACTGGTGTCAGTTGGATCACCTAAGATGTATACAGGTGCTCGTTGGGTTATGAGTACACCGGACAGGACTCGCCGGGAACCTGCTAGTTGGTACTATACCTATCGTCAGATAGCAGTTCCCTGGTGGCATGTGTACAGGTTAGTTCATCGACCTGAGGTCGTCATTTGTCTCGTGTGAGTTCCCGCTGTTCTTTGATTTCTACCCTACAATGGCTCAAAGGAGTCGTGCAAACATATATTTTTTGGGTACAGTCCCGAGCCACATGGAGGCAAGTGAGCGGATCGGCAGGGGATTCGTCTCTCCCGGTATTGGGGGTGAGATCGCGCTGTGTCTAGGAGAGCCATTACACAAAGCCCACGGCCATGGCAGGAGATTTACTGGTAGGTACTCCAGTAGTATCTCAGGGTGTTTTTGGGCTACACTCCGACACGACTTATACCGCTATTGGGGGTCTGACGTTACCAGCCCCCTAGGCCGATATGCGATACTCATAGACGAACGGACCGGACTGTATATACATTGTCACTGTTAGGATCAGTAGGGTTTTCGGATGAGTTCGCTCATCGGCCTCCCTTGAGGTCAGTACATGGGCAGCCGTTACACACAGCTAGTGCCGCTGACGGCTTGTGGTTAAACCCACTGCCAGGGTACTGATGAGTCATTAGAGTCTCCCACAGATAGTTTCCCAAGTTCGGGCGAAACGTTGTAGAGGCCGTATGGTTTTATGGAAGGGTTCGGAAAATGCACGTGCATTTACGCACGTGTCATATTTCGGGCAGATAATACTGGTGGGCTTTGGTTTAAGCCGGATCCGAGTATTATACTGTGTAGATATAATATCTTTGTCTCAGTTGCATTTGTATTCGGTAGTAATACAAATGCGGGTATGTTAATATTGTTACGCGGTTATCCTGAAATTCTTTTCGGGATCGCTTTTAGAAGTTGCCAGTTTCCAGTTTTCTATCGTCCGTCTTTAGCATTCGGTTAAATTCGGATTTATCTTTTCTTGAGGGTGAGTCATGAGTATGGAAGGTTCTAGAAGTTTCTAGATGATGACTAGGCTTCATGACTCATTAGTGCATTGATTGTGCATTTAATGAAAAGGATGACTAGGGTTTATGATTCAATGTATGCAATTAATGATATGCAAGGTGTTTAGATGACTCATTCTTTCCATGATTGATCTTTATCTTATGGTTACCCTTCTCTTGTTTCTACACTCACCTCCCTCCTCCTTTAAAGTGGCTGGCTCTTGCTTGTGAGGGATTATGGTTGTTGTTTTAAAAAAGATGATAGTTTTTGGTGTATGGAAATTTCATAGCTACTTTTATTCCATCACCCGATTCAAATGGCAACTTCATTAACTGTTCGTCCATGGCTTTGGACGAAGCGAGATAAAGTGTTCTACTCATTCTCTACATCAATCTTGGTCATCTCTTTTAGCAAACTTGATGACCGAGTTGCCTCGGGTCAGAGGCGGGAGCCCGTTTAAAGATCCGTTGACGTGGTGCCACCTGGACGAGGAGATCGGAGATCGACGAGATCGGAGCAGCCGCAACCAAGCGTGGGATGATGGTTAAAGAACGAAGGACTCGGATCGTTCGGTATAACCTTTCTACCCTCTTTGTAGTTTGTTAGTTTAGCAATAATAGCAGATCCGGGTTATAGTATACGATAGCGCCAGTTAAAAAGTTTTTGTTCCGCATTTGGCGTCTGTTCGACGGCCGGGGCGCTACCGCAGACTTACACAGTATTCATTATTATTGACTTTTATTTTGGATTTCGGATTTTCCATGAGATTTCTAGATTTGGAGAAACCGCAAGATTTAATAAACTCATTTATCATTTTAAAAGATAAAATTGAGGTTTTCTCATGTTATGATTGTGATATGTCCAACATGAGTTTTCTCGGCTCTTGAGCGATATCATACACCCGATTCAAGGAGGAGATGAACCGTCTGCGGGTGCATGGTGGACCCGGTGCGGTACCCCAGGGCGAGAAGATCGCAGAGAATGGCATTTGAACCTGTCACAGGGGAGCATTGCTGACCGATGATTTTATTGAGATTTATGATACAGGCCAGTCCGGAGAGCCGGAGCCTGAGATATTGAGATTTGATGATACAGGCCAGTCCGGATAGCTGGAGCTTGAGATATTGAGATATTGGGATATTGAGATATATATTATGTGTCGATGCTTGATACTGATTTTCTGATGATTTCATTGATGATACTTAAATGTTCATACAGAAATATCACTTTATTAAGAAAACAGTTTTCTCATTCATGATGTATTCTGTTTTCATTATACCGCATTCATACCTCATATTTACGATATATTGCTACCTGAGGCACTGACACGAGCACATGGGATTACACTTATGCATAGATGTTTACCCATGCCTTTATATTATGCTTCAGGCCATATTATCTTTGAGGATATATTTTTATGATCGTATTGACCTAGGATTGAGTCATACATACGATTTCTGCTCTGTGATATTTTCTACTCACGAGTTGGCAACTCACCCCCGTTGTGCCACAGTTGTTGCAGGTTTTGCCGTACATGTTTCGTTGTGGCTTTGCTGGTACACTGCTTTCATTCCGGGTGATTGCTTTGGTAGGTGGGTTCACTTGCATCGTGACCACCATTGTACTTTATTTATATTTCAGTTGTATCTAGTAAACTCCATCAACTAGACTTGTATTATTTATAACCTTAGAAGACCAGTGTATATTCTTTCGACCTTAGAGTCGCATGTTGTATTATTATGGTTTTCATGTTGATTTTGAGTTTCCTTTTGAGTTTTGATCCTCGCCCTTGGCGTTGTATATTATATTGCTTGCGTGGTTATGACCGTCAATGGACGAGGAGCTAGCTCCCGCTTGGGGATGCCTTTATTTCATATTATGCATGTTGTACCCTTTTGGGGCCAGTATTTACAAAGAAAACTCTGCCAAAATTTTCAGAAAAGACCGGAGATTTTAAAAATGCCACTTCTTCTTATGTTATTTAAAACCACTTGCTTTAGAAGATGTTTTCTTTACTTCTTTCTTAAAATGGTTTAGATTTCTGGGATTTCTTGGCTTACTTGAATTAGATAGGGTCCTATAGATTTCATATGATTCAAGTGCCAGTCACGTGCCATTTCGGGTCGTGACACCTATAAAGCTAGACTAGTAGAAAAAGGATTTCGTCGAAGACCAGGCTTGGACTATGATAAAATCTTTTCTCCAGTCGCAATGCTCCAATCCATTCGGATCCTGCTTGCTATAGCTTCTCACTATGATTATGATATCTGGCAGATGGATGTTAAAATAGCATTTCTAAATGGTGATTTAGAAGAATGCGTTTTTATAGATCAGCCAGAAGGCTTCATTGATAGTGGGAGCAGCGGAAAAGCATGCAGGTTGTTTAAATCTATCTATGAATTAAAACAGACATCACGGAGTTGGAACATCTGCTTTTATGATACAATCAAAGAGTTTTGTTTTATCAAAAATGTAGATGAACCATGTATTTATAAAAGGATTATAGAGAGTACTGTTACATTTCTCGTATTGTACGTGGACGACATTCTCTTGATAGGAAATGATGTTCCAATGCTACAATCGGTCAAACTATTCTTATCGCAGAGGTTATCCATAAAAGACCTGGGTGATGCCTCGTACATTCTGAGGATTAAGATTTATAGAGATAGATCTAAGAAATTATTGGGATTTTCCCAATCGAGATACATTGACATCATACTAAAGTTGTTTAGTATAGAAGATTCCAAGCGAGGTAATTTACCCGCTTGTCACGGGATCACCCTCTCCAAAGAGATGTCTTCAAAGACTGATGAGGAGAGGGCTCACATGAGCATTATACCCTACGCTTCGGCGGTAGGATCTATAATGTATGCGATGTTGTGTACTCGTGCAGATGTAGCATATGCACTAAGTACATAAGCAGGTATCAATCCAATCCAGGGGAGAAACACTAGACTACTGTGAAGAACATTCTGAAGTACTTGAGAAGAACTAAAGAAATGTTCTTAGTGTATGGTAACAGAGATCTCCAAATGGAGGGCTTTACCGACTCCAGCTTCCAAAGCGACAAGGATGATAGTAAGTCCATCTTAGGGTTTGTATTTACCCTAAATGGAGGGACGGTATATTGGAAGAGTTCCAAGCAATTGTAACGTTTTAAAAATAATTAAATAAATAAATAAAATTCTTTAAGTGAATTTTATGATTTTCGGTAAAGTAAAACGTTGTTTTTGTAAAACTAAACCGTAATTATTTTTCACTATAAATTTAAAAATATCTATTTTAATTATGTTATTACTAGTAAATGGTGTTTATTTAGTCACTTATAAATTTTTAGTTTAATTAAATGTTTTTCCCAAATTAATTATTTTAAATATTAACATAAGCTTTATTTATACACTAAATTAGTGTAAATTACAAATTCGAATGGGTTTAATTTGCAAAAATGAACCATTGCATATTGGAATCTAGTGTGTATCATGCAAAATTTATTTACAAATTTTTCCATGATTCTAGAATTTTCTTTAGTTGTTTTAGAAAAGAAATGAAAGAAATTAAAGAAAATGTTGAAAAGACATAAAGAGGTGATATTTTGGGGGAACTTTCTACATCATTCTTCACTCTTTTCTTTCTCTCCCTCACCTCCTAATTTTGGCCGGCCTCCTCCCATTGGCAGCCCCCATTTTCACCCCTTGAATTTGTTACAAAAATCCATCAAATTTCATCAAAAATTCAATAAAAAAATTCACAAAATCCTAATAAATTCCTACCCTCTATTCTTTGCTCATCTTTACAAGGATTTTGGAGATGGAAAGCATTCATTTTGGAGGCTTATTTTCATGTTTGGATTTCATGTTGTGGAGGTATAAATCTTCTTCTTTTGATTTATTGTTATTAGATGTTTCATTTAAGCATAATTAGATTTAATAAATTAATTCTATTTACAAGTTTTAAAATTCAAGTTAGGGTTTGTAAAATCAAGTTAAGTTTTTATTAATTAATTAGGGTTATAATAACTAGTTTAACATTTTTAGAAGTGGAAAATCTTGCATGGTTGTTGAATTATAATTTGTTCATTCCAATTTATTTAAATTAAGTATTTTTGCTAACTAGGTTTCTATAAAACATAATTATTGGAGATATAAAATTCTAATTAAGGTTGTTATTACTAGATTGTGGTTTTAGTGAGTATATTAACTTGTTAGTGGAATGGAAAACTTAATTTTGTTACTAGTTTCTATTAATAATTGAGAAATTGTGAGAAAAATGCTATTTTTGCTAACTAGAATTTGGAAATTCTTAAATAAATGAGATTTAAAATCTAATTTATGGTTTCATTATATTACTATCATTATAAATTTTAGTTTGATAAGTTAATTTAGGCAAAATCAAGTTTAGTTGTGAAATTATGGAATTTTTGCTTGCAAGGTGTTGAAATGGATAAAATTGCAAACTAGGAATTTATTTTTAATACAAATTAGTGTGATAAAAATATGGTAATGGTTTCTATAATATAGTTAGGTTATTTAATGAATATTATGACCATTAGTTTCTTTTAAAAATCATGTTTTGAAGTAAAACGGTAAATTGGCGTTTTCGGGTTTTTCGAAATCGGACTGTTTGATCGATTTTTAGGGTTTCGATGGATTAAATCATGTTTCATATTATAAGTAATGAGTTTTAAACTACGAGTTGTTTGTTGATGTTTATCTCGGTTAATCGGAGTTTGTACGCCGATATCGAGCGATATTTGGTTCTTTTGCGTGAACGGGGCATAGGTTTTAAACTATGCGCGTTCCGTGCGTCGTTTTGACTTGTGTCCGTGATTCAGTTTACGATACTATATATGTTTGTGTATAGGTACCCCTCACGTGTACTGCGGGCAATAAAGAGGAGGATGGCGACATCATTTTCGGTAGAAAAGGACCAGGTGAGTAGATGTATATCTACGGGGGGAAGTCGGGTGGATGGCGTTTAGCACCCCCGCAAGCGTAGAATACGAATAAGTACTTATTGTCATTAGGAAGCCAGACGTGACCTTAGAATTTTGGTGAGTAGGACCCTAGTAGTGACCTTAGGTTGGACTGGATTGATTTAGAAAGACCTTACCCGAGGATGAATATCTTGGAGGAGATTCGTAGGTTTCAGGTAGATACACACACACGCACACACTGAGACTCGACGTGGGGTATACGTGTGTGTGTGTGTGTGTGTGTGTATGTGTATAGGACTAGGTGTAGGTATATATATATATATACACAATACGTATATGTGATACAAGGATGTGATATGATACATGGGGATGAAACAATATAACTGGGCTGATGCCGTGATTCTCGGCTATACAGTCATGTTATGATGTTAGCGGATCATTAGAAAATGAGATAATGGATTTGTATACTTGAACAATAATAAAGGGTGGTGATGATATTAAAGTACATGGGACTCTAAAATAGAACCCGGACCGTAACCTGTGCCTGAAATTCTGGTATGATATATGTGTGACTTGATTACGATATCATATAGGTGTGACTTGATTACGACATCATATAGGTGCGACTTGATTTCGATATCATATATGTATGACTTGATTACGATATCATATAGATGTGACTTGATTACTATATGATATAAGTGTGACCTAATCACAATATGATACATGTGACATGATATTTCTGAGGATAACTTAACGATGTATGTTTATGCTGGCAATGATATATGATTGATGTATGCGATTACAGTACAGTACCTCGATCATGACATGATTTGATGATGGTATTATACGAATGATGAGACACGTAGGTGATACTTGACCTTTACCCCGATATTGAGATGCCGTATGATGGATTTTACCGTACGAGGCATAGATGTGATGATTGATCCGCACTCTTGATTCGATGAAGCCGTACTACATACGTGACGCTATTGAGGCTGGATCGCCGACTATTAGAGATATGGATTCAGACCTTAGGTGGACTCTTAGTTCTTATTGACTAATTTCTTAGGTTTAGTTCCTTAGGAGGTTAGATGGACACTAGTTTAGGCTCGAGTCATATAGTTGTAGTTGTACTTGTATATCAAATGAGTGGTTGTTACACATCTGTCTTACATTCAGGCCGTAATCATCAGGGTGCATGTTCATTCATATGTTTCTATAATCAGTATAAAACTCTGCCTGTTAGGACACCAGCACCATTACCGACGATGCGCATATTCCACACACACTTATTTGCCGGCTCACACACATCATCATCGGTAATTGCTATGTCACGTACACTTTAGAACATATTATCTTTTATTGATAGAATCAGCTAACAGCTAGATCGATATAATATTGTGATTACTCTCTGGTGTTAGTATAGACATGGCATTTATTACTTAGACATTTCTTGCATTTACATTTTCATGTTATCATGCAGTATTATGGGGCATATGCCGACACTTATCATATACTTACTTATGATTTTGAGATTTTGGATTTCTATGAGATTTCTGGATTTCGGGGAAAACCGCAAGAATATATAAAAACTTCTCTTTCTCTCCTCCTCTCTTTTTAAAATATAAGATGCGGTTTTCTCGTGATGTATGTGTCGTCCACCATGAGATTACATGTTTTCTGTTGGATTTCGAGACCCGATTCGAGGAGTGGATGAACCGTCTCGGGTACATGGTGGGCCCGGTATGGTACCCCGGGGTAAGAAGATCGAGTTGTAGACGATGAGCCTGGCATGGGAGGACTACCTATCGGTGATGTCTGGCGCGGCGGATATCCGGAGGATACCGACCGTTGTCGTGAGATTTGATGATATGGGCCGATCCGGACTGACGGAGCCCGAGATATTGAGACTATGAGACATTGAGATTATGAGGTATTGAGACTTGAGATTTACATGTTTTGTGTCGATGCTTGACACGGATTTCCATGGATTTCATCGTTGATATTTCAGATTTCTATACACATTTTACCATGATAAAAGCTAAAGATTTCTTATACAGATATATCCAGATTTCAGGATTGATTGTTTTACATTCATGGTGCATGCATACTCATTCACATGACATATTACTATTTGAGGCACTGACACGGGCACGGAGCTTTTGCACTATACGTAGTTTATTACCCTGCCATTACTAGATGATTAGTATTATAATAGTATATTATTATGACCTGGGACAGCATCGTGCATTCGATTTCTTTTCGCAGATATCTTCTACTCACGAGTTGGCAACTCACCCCCATCGTGCCAATTTTTATTACAGGTTGATGTACAGGGTTCCTTGGCAGTTGCTGGCACATCGTTTCATTCCGGGTGATTTGCACGGTAGGTTGGTTCATTTGTATCTGGACCGCCGTTGTATTTTTATTATTTCATTTGTATCTAGTAAGCTCCATCAACCAAACTTGTATTACTTAATAGTTACTGGACCAGTTATTTATTTCGACCTTAGAGTCGCGCTTGTATTATTATGTTATCTGGTGGATTTGTGTTATTTTAAGTTTTGAGCCTTGCCCTTTTGGCGTTGTATACTATTGTGCATTGGTGTGGTTGTTTCCATCTTTTGGCGTAGAGCTAGATCCCGTTTGGGGATGCTTTTTATTGTTTATATGTATTTATACTTGTTGTACCCGTTTGGGGCCAGTTTTTACAAAGGAAACTCTGCCGAAATTTTTGAGAAAATTTGATCTTGTTTTTAAACTTGTTTTTCTATATGTTTTCCTTTACTTCTTCTTCTCTTTATGGTTTAGATTTCCGGGCTTCGGCTTACTTAGGTTACGTTGCGCCTCTAGACGCTTCGTAATCTAAGTGCCGGTCACGTTCCGTACTTTCGGGTCGTGACAGCAAGATACCGTCGCTGACTCGATGGATGGAAGCTGAGTATATTTATGTTAATGATGCCGCAAAAGAAGCAGTTTGGATGAGGAAGTTCTTTTCTGAACTTCAGGTGGTTCCATCCATTGCTAATCCAATACCTCTGTATTGCGATAACAATAGAGCCATGGATTTGGCAAAGGAACCGCGGTCCTATCAGAAATCCAGACATATCTTGAGGCAGTATTACCTCATCAGGGAGATAGTGGATCGCTAGGACATCGAGGTACGGAGAGTAGACACAAAAGACAACACAACAGATCCATTCACCAAGGCCATCCCTCAAGTCCAGTTTGAGAAACTGTTCGAGCTGTTGGGTATGCGATACGCCGGCAACTGGTTCTAGTGTAGACAGTGGGTACTTATTGCACCAGCTACAGGCCTTAGTGCAAGTGGGAGATTGTTAGATATGTATGCCCTAGAGGCCTATATGTATAGGATGCTAGGCATGTATATGTACAGAAACAATCTTTGCTCAAAATGATAGTATGCTATTTGGTTTATCTTCATCTTAACGTGTGATGTGTTATATTTCATATCTTTATATACATGTTGATGAAGCCCTTAGGATTATGCTTGACTACCGGGATTATGATGGAGATCATACTAGTGGGGCCTGGACAGTCTATAATCATATCCTTTAACAGTTCCTAGTTGAGGGTATATCGAGAAAGGGCATCGATATTACCAGAGTAGACTAGTGTGTACGTTTCTTGACCCTGGGGGCGATGGTTGATCCCACAACCATTGGTGTTTGACATCAAAGATTGTACACATGTGCTCATTGGAGAATGGGTACACCGAAAATGAATCGCCGAGAACTCCTAGATGGTATATATACCTATTGTCAGATTGCGGTTCTCCGGTGACACTTGTACAGGTAAGTCTGTAGACCCGAGATCGTCATAGTGTCTTGTGTGATTCCCACTGTGCTTTGATTTCATCCCAACCATGGCTCTACTGAGTTGTGCAAACAGGTAGATTTTGAGTACAGTCCCGAATCGCATGGAGGCAGTGAGCGATAGAAGGGGTTTCGTCTCTCCCGGTATAGGGAGTTGATGTCGCGCTATACTTGATCGACCATAACAGCAAATCCCTGGCCAGGGTTCTCGAGATTTACTGATAAAAGTTATCAGTAGTTTCTCGAACCGTTATGGGCCATAAATTAGCATGACTTATAAAGTTACCGGGGTCTGACATTTACCACCCCTAGACTTCATATGCGACGTATGAGACGAAGAGACCGGACTGTACGGTAAGTGTTGCTTACAGGCTCGTTAGGGTAGTGATGAGTTCGCTCGTCAGCCATCTTTTTCGTCATGTACCTGGGTAGCCGTTACACACAGCTAGTGCCACTGACATGCTTATGGTTAAACCCACTGCCAGCGTACTGTCGAGTCTTTAGAGTCCAACATAGAGCGTTCCCTGGTTCAGGCAAAAGATGTAGTGGCCGTAAGTTGTTACGGCAGGGTTTCGATCATATTCGTGTATTTGTTACAGGAATAATGATCGGAAGGATATTATTGGTAGGCTTTGGTTTAATCCGGATACCGGTATTATATTATTGGATTATTTGTATTCGTATTTTTCGAAATTCGGATACAGGTATACTTATACGGTATACAGTGGAAGGGTATTCTTGTAATTGTTACAAGAATACCTTCTAGAAGGAGACACCTCATAAATGGATATTTATTTTGTGAAAATAAATAAATGAGGTGGAATTTGGAGAAAGTCTAAGCATGGATGAAGGAATGGCTTGTTTTATTTTTTATTCATTTGGAGTTACTATTGAAGCATGGTGCAATTTTTTATTGCATGCTTCAATTATTTTTATTTGAGCCATAACATTTTTTCCATGCTTGATTTTTTCATTCATTACATACAGATTCTCTCTCCTCATTATCTCCTTCCTCCTCTTTGCTTTAACCTTCACATGAGTTGTGAATGAAAAGCTTAGAGCAAAATTACAATCCAATACTTGATCTCTACATCATCTAAGTGATTTCTTCTAGCAAACTTGATCTCTTAGTTGAACTCTTGTGAAGAGTTTGTAGCTTATTTGATACCTCTCGGGTGGATCATCTTGGATCTTGAGGTGGCCGGAGACCGAGCTCTTTGCGACCACAAGGAGCCTAGGAGTCACAACCAAACAAAGACCCGAAGGACCGGTTCCTAGGTATAACACTTTCATAGTAGATTAGATCTCTAGATAGTTTAACTAGTTATAGTTTAGCACAAGATCATGGTTTATATGGGTGTTGCATGCAAGAAAATTTTTATTTATCGCTTCTGCCTCATCACAAGTGTTGTGAGAGTGTGCAACATCAACTAACATAAAACATATACAATATCTACTAGTACATATATAACAATATATAATAATCGCTCCAGGCGTGATAAATGAAACATCACAAATAAGCAATAAGCATTTCAGAACAATACAGTTAATCTGGGAGCCCCGGGTTTTCTTTGAGCCACAAGTGAAACCCGACGTTCCCCTGGTCGTGTGGATAGCCTGTGCAATAAAAACCTAGACCCCTACGAGCGCGGCAAGTTACCCACCAAGACCAGAAGCAAGGCAACCCCTTCATCAAAGTGAATGAGCCACCCAGCACTTCACGGAATCCAGTAACTTGAGCACCCCTCCTTGGGTCAACCTGTATCCCCTACGAGTGCGGAAAATAGCCCGTCAATTCTAGAGTGAGGCCTCCTCCTTCTCAACGCCATGAGATGCGGACCCATTGCCCTCTAGAACCCGGCTATCCGTGCACTCTATCGTGCGGTAATCCTAGTACAGAAAAGAAAATATGTACAACGGTGACATCGACCTCAACCCGGTCGTGCCCCAAACAAATAATATACAAAAAGGCAGTGACGGCAGTCTAGAAGTCGGACGCTCGCCCCGCGATATCAAATGTACAAATAAAACTAAACTGTACTATCATTGCACCCAAGCTATCCACCACGACGAATCCGCAACAAACACAGCACAACACAGAACATCAACATGAATGTCACATTCGCAAACCCGTCTAAAAGAACTATAGCAATTAGACAGGTTGTACCGCTCTAATGATATTCACGGTCGCAGATAGAAATGTATATATTGAAAACTTTAAACAATGTTAGAAATATCGAATTCGAAATAACCCCGAATAGCCTCCAAACAACTAGATAAAACCATATCCAAATTAGGACAAACTAGCAATACCAATAAACCAATATTCCAGAGACTAACACACACCCAAAATACAAAATCCAGAATCAATAGAATGGCCAGCCAGCTCGGATTTTTAGGCATTGTGCTCGGGTCATTTAGGGTGGAAGTGGCTCGTATTTGGGGTGCAGTCTAATGGTCATCTAAGTAGTCTTCTACAGTTGCTAAAATAATTTTTGAAGACTCGGAAAAAAATGGCAGAAACTAGAATAAATCGGGTATTGTTTCGGAGTTGTTTCGGTTTCGATACTTTAACATCGTCTAAACTGTAATATTTCAGAAAATATAAAATATTATTTTTGAAATTTAATATTAAAATAATATATTTTGCAAAAACTACCGATTTGCGAATTTGGGGTTTTCGTAAAATGGTATAAATATAAATTTATGAAAATTTGTAAGTTTTGATTTTGGCCAAATTCCTTCTTTGATTTTTGGCCAAATTCCTTCAACACTTTTAGCCAATTTTCATTCTTGTGCTGGCCAATACTTTCCCTGCCAATTCGTGGCCATTCCTTTTTGGACTGTGGACTTTTAGTGAGGTGGCTTGGAGTGGGTGAAGTTTTAATTAAGGCATGGGCTTTGTTGTTGACTCACTTTAGCTTTAATTGTTTTTTGTTGGATAAATATTTTTTGGTGTTGGAGATTTTTGAAGGGTGAGGTGGCTGAGTGTGCTGTGGATTGATGGTGGAGGGATTAATTCATGGAGAAATTTTTCTTGCTTTATTGATGGATGATCACAAGACCTCACCACTTGGAAAGGAAATCCCTAGAGAAGAAATTTTGGTGGCCGAGCATAATTTTGGTGGCCGAGCACAATTGTGTGTGGGTGCTCATTTTCTTTTTCTTCCTAGCAAATTTTTTGCTTACATCTCCTTGGCAACTTCAATTTACCATCACCAAATTCATTGGGTTCCTTGAGACAAAGTATCCTACACTCTCTCTACTTCATCCTTGGACATCTCGGCTAGCAAACATCATGTCCGAGTTGCTTCAGTTCGAAGCGGGAGCCCGTATTAAGATTCCTCGACGTGTGTCCTTTTCGACGAGCGTGACCGGAGAGTGAACTTCGTCGAGGCAGCCGTAACTTGCTAAGGACTGAGATTGAAGACCGAAGGACACGGATCGATCGGTATAATTTCTTATACCACTTTACAGTTTACTAGTATAGGGTTATTGGTACGATTGGGAGTTTTAGGCTGGGTGGTTTTCATGGATAGTAACTATAGTTATGGTTTTGGCTATGTTTTCCGGTATAGGGATTCTTGGTTTTGAGATTTGATATTGTATTTGGTCGTTGGACGTTTGTACGTCAACGACGAGGGTTGTTTTGTTGTTTTGCATGCGTAGGCTATAGGTTCAACCTATGAGCGCACCGCGTGCCGTATTTTGGGTTTCGAAACTTGATGTTAATAGCTTTGCGATACGTGTTGATATTGTAGGTACATTCGAATGGATTCCGAGACGACGAAGTGCATCGACTACGGCTAAGTGAGGAGTTTAGCAGGTGAGTAGATTATATATATGGGGAAAGTCGGGTGGATGGCGTATAGCACCCTCGCAAACATTGATATGGAATATCGTTTTGGTTATTTTATCCTGATAAATGATATGCGATTGACATGATTGTAGGATTTACAAATGATAATATGATAGAAATTGATACTAATGGACATATTGACATATGAGAATGTGAAATGATAAGTGAATCATGATGGCTACTATTTTAAAGAGAACAAGTGTGACGTTTATATAATGTGATGCGAGATATTAATGTGATGAACGAGTATACGATGCGATATGATGACTTAGTGTGATATGTCATTTTATGGATTCGAGTCGATATGAGATTGTTGATACCTTTGTCGGTCCCCTGATACGAGATGGATATAGATGTGACCTGAGAGATAGGTATATTTATATATGGATAATGTTTTGCATATTGAGTGATATGCCGTACGAGACT